>OU452314.1:31163964-32490428 GCA_911728475.2 Pterostichus madidus
AACAATGTGCAAACAATCAACGAACAAACCATAGCAACGCCATAAAACATCCTTTTCGTGTAATATCATTAAAATTTTATAAATTTTGATAATATTTTAGTGATTTTTTAAATTGCACAGTTGTAGGAAATATGTTGTTTATTACACTTGCCGAAAAAGGTTAAGTGCTCGTACAGATTTCCGTGCACTTGTTATAAAAATAACTATTACTATTTATTACTCTGCACAACAGAAACTTAATCCCAATTACAGTACAGGGGGCCTACAGCTTATAGTAGAACCAGAACCACTCAGATACAATCGTACTTTTGGATATAAGTAGAAGTCAGTGATATTCGAACGCTCGCTTTTATCCATTGGACTACGATTGTATATCATTCACCTTAATCCTGTTCTAAGATCAACCGATCTTAATCTTAAACAGATAAGTTTCTTGAACCTCAAATTCACACACATAATACCAACAATAGACTAAGATTAATTACAAAAAAAATCGCTTACAAGATAAGCCAACAATTTGTTACAAGATAAAAACAACCTAACTTCCTTTGAAAACATTAACTTAAACAATACTGTTTCAAGAGGCCTTTAAACAACCATAAAAACTATGCTACATTAATCATATTCAGTAATAAATATCTTAAACTGATAATACAACGCGATAAGAATGTTTTGTGGAAGGACTAATAATTATCTTCATTTATTTGTTCTTTTAGACTTGTATTTACTGCAAGATAAGTATCAGTAATAAATATTTCACACTGAAATATAACGAGTTGTAGATTAAGTAATTATTTTTAAGACGTTATTTATTTGTTGAAAAGTGGAACGTATGTTGCATGTCGAATGAAAGATTAGTGGAATTGAGGGTGAAAGATTGTGTGGATGACCTAGGATCCTGAGGAATACATGGATGGATATTATGTGGCAATATTTATAATTTAGGCTATTATTGTTAAATTATGTGTTTAGTTTTACTCGTTTCAGTTAAGTTATGGTTATTGGTTTTAGAAAATATTAAGTATCGTGAGAATGATATGTTTGGGGTCGTGTTTGTGTTTCTAAACTAATAAATTATGGTCAAGTGTGGCTGGGTCGGTCTGAAAGACGCCGAATGTGGAAACATGTTGGAATGGGTGAGGGATGAGGAGACGTGTGTGAATGGTTAAGGGTGCATGGTGACTTTGTGGATGGTTTTGAGATAGTGTGTATCCGGCGATAGACGAGAGAAGTTGAAATTAATTATTATTGTAAATGTTTATTCAATAAAGCTGATGTACATATTCCCTGTACTTCGTTTATTATTTATCCTGACGAATATATGAACAGGAAGTGCAGACGGAGCAGTATCAATCCAGAAAAAGTTACATCGTATTTAGGCGACAATTATCAGATGTGGATAGATTGTTATATTATTTTATATTGGGATTGCGGCAATTATTGAGGTTAGGTCATCCTGAGGAAATAATACAGTTTCCTCGCGCGTTATAGAAATAGTTATTGCTCCATGAATCATTTCGTCATTACGAGATGCTACCCAAAAGTGCCGAAACAATTTTTTTTTAAAACTATTAAAACTTCAAATCAACAAAATATCTTCTTCAAAATAATCCTCACCTACAGTTATAACAGTATGTCACAAAAATAACGAAACTCTTTAGATATAGAATAAAACACGCATTGTATTATGTTTGAAACTTAATATTTATTCAAAATAGGTTCCATTTGAATCAATACACTTTTTAGAACGATCAACTAGAGCATGCATAGATTTGTTTATGCCATCTAAAGGAACGTTCTTTCACACCTGTGTCACGGCTGCTTGAATGGCTGGAATATCATCATAAAACGCTTCTTTCATGGCAATTTTCAGTTTTGGGAAAAGATAATAGTCACATGGTGATAGATCAGGCGAATACGGAGGGTGGTCGATAACACAAATATGTTTTTTCATCAAAAATTCGTTGACTTACACGAGCGACTTTTTGGTCTTCATTT
Organism: Pterostichus madidus; assembly: GCA_911728475.2. Taxonomy (NCBI): domain Eukaryota; kingdom Metazoa; phylum Arthropoda; class Insecta; order Coleoptera; family Carabidae; genus Pterostichus; species Pterostichus madidus. Next base: position 31,165,963 of record OU452314.1, read on the forward strand.
AATTCATGTGGAGCACAACGTGAACAAACCTTTCTTTTACCCAAATCTTCAGTTAGAATTCTCCAAATAGTATTTTTACTCGTATTTAATTCTTCACTCAACATTCCAATAGTAAAATTCGCATCGACAGCAATGATTTCACGCACTTTTTCGACTAACTCAGCACAATTTCCGGCTTTTGGACGTCCAGATCTTTCATCATCATTTAAATCTTCACGACCATTTTTAAATTTTGCAAACCACTTATAAACTTGTGAACGAGATAAACAATCATCACCATTAACTTTTTTCTTTTTGTTTTTGTAGAAAAAATCGCTTGTCAGTGCCAGCAATTAGACACACCTCTGTGGTCTAATTGGTAGGACGTTCGCGGACCAAGTGGAAGGTCCGGGTTCAAATCCTGGCGGAGGCATGTTGATTTTTTCAAATTTAATTAATAAACTTTTTTCATCAATTCGTATGTCTCAGCAAATTTTTTTCCAAATTTAACAAAAAATTTAATATTTGCTCGTTGTATTTTTACAACATAAACACAAAAACTACCATCATTAAAATGGACAGGTGAGATGTGGTCTAGTGGTTAAGACACCGGCCCGGCAAGCTGAAAGTCCCCGGTTTGAATCCGGGCGTCTCCCAAATTTTTCTGTCATAAAATTAAATTTAAAAATTATCATTGTCACTGTACTGTAATGTCATTCATATGACAAAAATTTTAATAAATACAAGTTCAAACAATTTTCACGATATCAAAACTATCCCTGTGGCTCCTCCTCCACTAACATACTTTGGAGCAGTGATTTGACAGTTGGTAACCGCACTTCACGCTCATAAATATATCACTTACCGAGATCTACGACAGAGTGCCACACTTCATAATGAATAAAAGGCGTAATGATATATTATATTTATATTATGTACAATTAATATTTCACGGGTTCATATAGTGCCCCATTTGATGAGACAGAGCGTATATAAAATAAATGAAACCCCTTTGTATTGTGTATCTACTTCTCTTGTTCCATTTTTAATGAACACATTGTCGAACATGATATCAAACAAATTGCAACATCAAATCACCAATTTAAATCAATGTTACACATAAACAAAAACAGAAACATTCAAAACAAAACATTATCACTTTGTTTTTGTCGATGTTCATTGTTTCAAACATGCAACGAAGTCATTTGTTTATATGTGGCTTTTTATAATATTTAATAGTGACAAAGCCACAATAAAGAACTGTCAATATTGTATAATGAAACAGAAAGTTAGGTTTTTCTGGTAGTTTTATTTAGCGATGTAATATTATGATCACAGTACTTAGATTATTTATTTATTTGTAATATTACACAACCAGAATTTAATACTAATTACAAAAGCTTATAGTGGAATCCGAACCATTCGCACAGAATCGTATTTTTTGCAAATATGTTGAAGTTAGTTCAGAAGAAAGTTTCTAATAAATTTATCTTTCTAACAAACAAAAATAACAATTTTTTTGAGCAAAACAACTAAAAATGGCGAATATTCCTAAAAATCTGAAGGGGTACCCCTTCAAAAATAATTAAAAAAGAGTGATTTTTCGTTTTTTTTGTAATAAAAACTTTATCTGCGTGAATTTTTGGCTGAAAATTTGCATATCTATGTACTTTTACGAGAGGAATCCACTGATTACAGAATTGCATATCTTTTCAACTTTTTGAAATACGGGCAAAAGAAAATTTTGAAAAAGATAGTAAATTTTCAAAATTTCAGTATTAGTTAATAGGAGCACGAGAAATACAGTCGTTCAAACCGCGTTTCAATATCTCTTTTAGTTTTCGAGATATGGGCCTTCAAAGTTGAGACAAAAAAATTCGTTGACTTACACGAGCGACTTTTTGGTCTTCATTTAATTCATGTGGAACAAAACGTGAACAAACCTTTCTTTTACCCAAATCTTCAGTTAGAATTCTCCAAATAGTATTTTTACTCGTATTTAATTCTTCGCCCAACATTCTAACAGTAAAATTCGCATCGACAGCAATGATTTCACGCACTTTTTCGACTAATTCAGCACAATTTCCGGCTTTTGGACGTCCAGATTTTTCATCATCATTTAAATCTTCACGACCATTTTTAAACTTTGCAAACCACTTATAAACTTGTGAACGAGATAAACAATCATCACCATAAACTTTTTTCATCAATTCGTATGTCTCAGCTAATTTTGTTCCAAGTTTAACACAAAATTGAATATTTGCTCGTTGTTCCATTGTATTTTTACAACATAAACACAAAAACTACTGTCATTAAAATGTTTGTAAATTTTGAAACTGTCACCTGATTGCATGAAGTTGTGTGCGTTCGAAAGAGGATAGATATATCTTTCTAACAATGTGTATGTTCAATAGGAACAAAACGTGAACAAACTTTTCTTTTACCCAAATCTTCAGTTAGAATTCTCCAAATAGTATTTTTACTCGTATTTCTGACTTTTGGACGTCCAGATCTTTCATCATCAATTAAATCTTCACGACCATTTTTAAACTTTGCAAACCACTTATAAACTTGTGAACGAGATAAACAATCATCACCATAAACTTTTTTCATCAGTTCGTATGTCTCAACAAATTTGTTTCCAAGTTTAACACAAAATTGAATATTTGCTCGTTATTCCATTGTATTTCTACAACATAAACAACATAAACACAAAAACTACTGTCATTAAAATGCGCGTAAATTTTTAAACTGTCACCTGATTGCATGAAGTTGTGTGCGTTCGAAAGAGGAAAGATGTATCTTTCTAACAATGTGTATGTTCAATAGATTGCGCTACGTGTTCTATGATTTAAATTAAAAGTTTCGTTATTTTTGGGACAAACTGTGTATGCATCTTTCGAAATTACGAAAACACACACAACAAATTCTTCCACAAAATAAATAAATCTGTATTTACTTTCGAATTATTGTTGCGTGAAACAAAACAAAAAGAAGAGTAACGTAAGAAAATTACTACCAGTTAGATAATCAAAACAATTTTACGACTGAAATATCTCTAATTTCCTTGTAACATCAATGACAAAAAGCCACCACTAACGAGGACAAAGCAGCTTTGCACCCGAAAAAACTTACTGACTCATGGTCGTTTACGATAGTAAATGATTCCTGTTAAATGTACTAAAAAGAAGCATTCGGCTTCTTGCAAACACTCAAAAGAAAGACTATAATGCTTATTTAATAGCCTATGAAATTGTGTTGGGATCGAACAACGTTACGATGAATTTATTATATCACACATTATCAAAAAATCATTAAATATATTTCAATAGAAATGGTTCGTAAGGGGCTGGTTTTATACAGGGTGTTTCCGATACGAGGGCCACTATTCTTGAAAACTACGACTTGATATTTTAGTAGTATAATAGGCTATTTCAACAATACGGTGTTTAAAGAGATATTTCACTTTTAGTTATTGTGTTCAAAAATTATTGTAAAATGTAATATTTATTTTTATTTACATTTAGTTTATGTAATTTCAATTATTAATATTATGTCGACTTGGTAACTGTTGTTATTAAAAATTATTATTGTTGATTTTCTGAAAATATTTTAACATTTAAAATCATTTCGCACTTTTGAATTTATTATTAGTAAATATTTATTCAACAATTTTTACACAAATAACTTATTTTATGCACAACCGAGTCGAAATTCATATGTTTCAGCTATGAAAAGTGGGCTTAAACACTTCTTTCTGACCCTAGGGTTATAATAAAATAATTTTCTGCGGTGACAATTTTTGTTTATTGTGAATTCTTGATTTTGCAAACTGTCACCTTGACATAAATGTATCTGTTTTAATATTTTGAATATAAAACTAAATATTTTTTTGTTTATTGTATGTACCACGGATGAAATTGGAATTTCTTTGCGCCTCGTGTTAATAATCATGCCACGGGCCACAAACTCCTGTTTTCACCCTTGATACGTATTAGTTATTGATGTACCAAGGGTGAAAACAGGCGTTTCTGTCCCAAGGCATGATTATTAGCACGAGGCGCTTTGCGTGGCTAAGAAACGCTAATTTCACCCGTAGTACATACAATATTTTATGCACAACAAACGAAAATTTAATTATAAATTTAAGAGATTAAAATATGTACATAGGTTATATGTCAAAATGACATTTTATAAAATTAAGCATTCACTATAAACAAAAATTGTCATTTTATTTATGTATCGATAGGAATGATTTTTTATGGCCCTAGGGGCCAAAAACAAGTGTTTAAGTTCGCTTTTTTGGACTACAACACATAAATTTCAGCCTGATTTTAAATAAAAAAAAATAAAAAAAAATAAAAAAAAATATATCATCACGCCTTCTACCCATTACTGGGTGTGGCACTCTGCAGATCTCGGTAAGTGATATATTTTGCGCGTGAAGTGCGGTTACCAGTCGTCAAATCACGGCCTCCAAACATGTTAGTGGTGGAGGAGCCACAGGGATAGCTTTTTCAAATTATGAAAATTTGTCGCGTGTGGGAATAACTATTATTGCCTGCGGCTTGTTTTCTAAACTTGTCTTGTAAAACTCTTTCTATATTATTTTGCTTTTCTAAAACAATGTCTAGGATTTGAACTTGGGACTAATGAACTTCAATCATAAGCTTTAAACAAACTAAGCTACAGTCACCCTGGATTTAAATATGGTTTTATTCTAATTTTTCTCTCCATTTTGTAATATATTTTGACTAAAACTTTTTCGTTTTATTAAAAAACTGTATAATAATAAAGTCTGTTTTAAATAATAATTAACTTTCATTTCATTCGTTAAACTGCCCACAAGATAATAATCATGAAAGTACATAAATGTGTTAAAATATTTCTTTTGCAAAAAAAAAATATATACATTTTGTGTCTAAGGTATATTTAATATTATTAGTTAAAAATGTTGGAAATCTATTGTACAGTTTAGTAAATGTGCCTACGTTTTTAGTATTGTTTAAATTTTTAACGAAAAAAGAATTCCAAATGATGTGTTTCTGGACTCGTACAAGTATGTATCTAGTTTACAAACAGCATACGTAAAATGACCGTGCATATCTTCTTATCTAGTTGATAGCATCTCTGAAGTCGTTAGATGTCAACTCGCAGAACGAGTTATTGAACAGTTAGAATATTCTAACGGTACAGTAAACCAGACATTTATCGGTAAACACATTTTTCGCAAAATCTAACAGAATCTTCATATTTTCTAACTTGGTGCAACAGCTGTTCTGATGCCTCACATCTTTACTTATTTCTCTTTATTATCCGTAAAAAGACATAAAATTTATTTGACTTCATTTCTTTTTTCATCTGAACTTATGTTCTACTTATTTTATTTTATTTGGTACTTTGAACAACAAGAATTTAATCCCAATTACAGTAGCTTATAATGAAATCCGAACCACTGAGATAAAGTTGATATTTTTGGATATAAGTCCGCGAGATTCGAACGCGCAAACTTCTGCTTGATACATGCATGCACTGAGCTACGAATGCTTGATATTTGGATAAATAAATATATATTTTGCGTGCGACAATGGGGGATTCAAGTGGTAGAGCTTTTTAATATATATTTATTAAAATAAATTCCTGACCGTACATCATATTTAATACAATATAAAATCATACCATAAATGATATCTTTATTGCTGAAATATGAAAGTTAAAGTTGAATAATTTAAAACGTTCGCACTGCCATATTGCAATGACGTAGTTGCATTAAGCCAAACACAGAGCTTTGTCTGAAACGTTTGTCGGTGCTCAAGAAGACGAAGAAGAAATAAGCATTCAGCATTCTACGATTCTACCAATGACGTATAATACTAGACGAATTATGCCGTATTCAAGTCAATGCAGTGTTGTGAAGCAGAGAGGAATGGATTAACTTGAGGGTCCGCCGGATGCGCGGCAAGGAGCGAGTACACTTTGATGTTATGCAAGTTGCTCCTTGCCGCGCACCCGCCTCACCCACCAATTATTCTATCCCTTTCTGACTTACAACAAACGCCGATGTTATCCGTCTAGTTATGTTTTGTCTGAGGATTCTACTGACAACGACAAGTTACGTGTTATTTATCTCTGTCTTATCTGTCTCTCTTTAAGCTAAGATGCAACTACGTCATATTCATTTGTTTCGAAAGTTTAAATATTTTTATCATGCTTAATACAAGTTTTTTTAAAAAATAAAAAATTTGGGTATAATTATTTTATTACGTAGATTAATAAAAAAAATTCAAAAAAGTCTTGAAAGGCCCATTCCTGGCCTAGTAATACAAATAACTATTATTTAAAACTAAAAATGTACATTTTCCAAATTCATTACAATAACTTATCAATACATTCGCATAATTCAATGATACCACAATTCAAGATGCATTACTGACACCTACTGATAAAAATCCAGTTTGTTATCAGCCACGGTTCGCGGGAATTCCAATAATTTATTTTTCAAGTAAAGGTGAACAGGTTTGCGACATTCGCGAAGTCATGCATAGAGCTGTCTCTTAAATCTTAAGTTAATTAAAAACGAAGATTCGAGATGCTTGTCTTCCATTCAAGTGTAGCTCAGCCTTTATCTATAATTACTTGAGAATATGCTAATTTTAAGCTAATAATAGATTGCGCCGGAGGAGGAATAAAAGAAGGCTGGGAGAGAATCAGTGTGTGCTGTGCATGCGGAATTCGTAAAATAGTATAGCTGAGTAAAATATTATCAGTAAAAATATAACAAGAGAGTGAGAATAAATTCAAAATAATTTGACAGATCTTTCGAAAACTTTTTGCCAGATGATAGTCACAGCTGTCTTCACTTGTTTAAAAACGTAGATAAAATCTGAAAATTAATCATTTATAACCTGTTTTTAACAATAAAAGATCACAACAATGTAAAATTGCAACAATGAATGTACACAACAATGAAAAATTACAACAATTGGAAAAATGGTGATTTCAACAATCAATAATTTGAAGAGACTTGGGAGACATTTTGGGAAATTGACTGTCTAAGAGACGAAATGACAATATGACAGACATTTTGGGAAAATGACTGACTTAGAAACAATTGGGTGAATATTTTGGGAAAATAACTGTCTTGAAGACATTTTGGAAAAATGATTGTCTTATAGACGATTTGAGAGACAGTTTGGGAAAATGACTATTTTGGAGATAATTTGGGAGATATTTTGGAGAAATTACTGTCTTAGAAACGATTTAGGAGACAATTTTGTAAAAAAAATCACGCTAAGTGTTATTTTCAGTAATAATATAACAAGAGAGTGAGAATAAATTGAAAATAATTTGTTGCCAGGCAATAGTCACGAAAGCCCGTAGGGCTTGAGTGGCTATTGCTAAATGGCAACAAGTTTGAGAAAGATACTGGATAATTATTTTCTAATTTATCCAACTCTCGAGTTATATTTAATTAGATTATTTTTGATTTAGCTGTTGAGGTTGATTCATCCAACTTAAAAGATTTTGAACTGGGTTCATATCGATTGATTACTTATTAATGTATTCTTGGAAGTTGTTTCCAAAATTTGTTGGTGTATCTAAAATACAACTAAATCGATTTTTTTTACACATTTTACTTGACGCATTGACAGTTTTAAATAATTATTTGACAACTACCTATCATTTGTCACAAACGAAAGCACCTACAGGGATTATTCCTGGGAATAATAACAAGAGCATTATTCTCATACTGGGTTGCATGAAAGTTTTATCGGTTCATTAGTAACTAACGGTTCAATAAATTTCAGAAAATGCGACACATGACTAAATAAACTGAAATAAGTAAACTAATACACTTATTGGGGTTAATTACTTGAAAGTAAATTAGAATCTGTAATTCTAGTACTGGAAATAAAGTCAGCGAAGTAATCTAGCGAAATAAATAAGTGATCTGATTCAGTAAATGTAAGTTAGATTTGATCCAAATGGCAAAAGGAATACGCCTACTGTTGCTAGATAAACAGTTCTTTAACTAAAGAGCTCTTTATTTTTTTCTTGCAACCCAGCATCAGTATAGTAACGGCAGGATTGGTTACACCGCAGGCACATGACATACAATGAAGCAATTCATTGGTTCTGAGAAACGTCAAAAAATAATCATTGGAACAAAACGTCGAAGAATTTAGTTCCCGTCAGCTTATTTAGATTTATTCTACTTTTTCTAATTTCTCAAGAAGATATTTCTACAGAAAGGTAAAACACATATAAATAGACATTAATTTCATATTCACAAACCGTTACCTGCATAATTGTTTTCTTAATAAGGTAAGAAGTAATTGACTAATATATTATTTTGCAATTTACCTTTTATTGCAGTTGTGCATTAATTGTTGTTACGTTGTACAAGAAGCAATTATTTCGTTCTGTTCGGTTGGCTCCCTGACGTCGCGAGGTCAGAAGCAAACGAAGAGCAAGAAGAAGATTTTAAGGGCGTTCATTCAATTCTAATTTATTTTAAATTGATGTTATTAACTTTGGCGAGAAATAATTAAAAGCGTCATTGAGATTTTATCAGCGCGTTCTTTATTAAATAGAACTTGTAGTGTTTTATTTCGCTTTTAATGAAGATAATAAAATACTGTTCCTCATAAACAATGCGAAGGTTTATTTTTATTTGCAGATAATGTATCATTCATTGTCGTACTGATAGGTATGTCCTTACATTATGTTTAAACATTAAGTATAGAATTCCATGAAAATATTGGCATTGAGCTATTTTATCGCAGTTTGTAAATTTCCAGTAAAATAGACTACAATATTTAAATAGTATATACGAGGTGTGGCTATTAAATAACGAGACTGATGCTGTTTTAACATTTTATTTTGATTCCATACCTATTGACATATTATCACTTTCAATATACATCCATCCTCTATCCCTACAATGCTCCATGCGAATCTTCCATTGTTCGAAACAGTGCTGGAAGTCTTCTTCTGTCAGCTCCTTCAGAACGCGTGCCGATTTCTCTTTCAAAGCTCAAATCTTGTTGCTATTAAGGCAAATTTCATCTTAGTAAACAGATAAAAGTCGTACGGTGCAAGATCTGGCGAATAATGCAGATGGTCTAACACTGGGATTTACTAGATAGATCCGACATATACGAGATGTGACTATTAAATAACGAGACTGATGCTGTTTTAACATTTTATTTTGATTCCATACCTATTGACATATTATCACTTTCAATATACATCCCTCCTCTATCCCTACAATGCTCCATGCGAATCTTCCATTGTTCGAAACAGTGCTGGAAGTCTTCTTCTGTCAGCTCCTTCAGAACGCGTGCCGATTTCTCTTTCAAAGCTCAAATCTTGTTGCTATTAAGGCAAATTTCATCTTAGTAAACAGATAAAAGTCGTACGGTGCAAGATCTGGCGAATAATGCAGATGGTCTAACACTGGGATTTACTAGATAGATCCGACATATACGAGATGTGACTATTAAATAACGAGACTGATGCTGTTTTAACATTTTATTTTGATTCCATACCTATTGACATATTATCACTTTCAATATACACCCCTCCTCTATCCCTACAATGCTCCATGCGAATCTTCCATTGTTCGAAACAGTGCTGGAAGTCTTCTTCTGTCAGCTCCTTCAGAACGCATGCCGATTTCTCTTTCAAAGCTCAAATCTTGTTACTATTAAGGCAAATTTCACCTTAGGAAACAGATAGAAATCGCACGGTGCAAGATCTGGCGAATAACGCGGATGGTCCAACACTGGGATGCTGTACTTGGCTAGAAATCTCTTGACAGACATTGCGGAATGAGCCAGCGCATTGTTTTGATGGAGAAACCATGATTTGTCCTGCCTCAATTCGGGTACTTTTTTCAATAAATTATAAGTTTCAGTAGCAGTTTTGCCAAGTTTCATGGGAAATTTCATAACAATTCGTTGCTCTAATGTTGCACTTAACATTTTTTCGGCGAAACAAAACAACAACTCTAATTAGAACGAATACTATGGCTATACGGATTTGTTTACAGAAGCTACAGGTACTGCATTCGAAAGAGAAAGCTTTACGCTAAAAAGCTGACGGTCGCTGGTGTTTGGCGCATGCGTACTTCGTCTGTAGCAACGTCAGTCTCGTTATTTAATAGCCACACCTTGTAAACTTTAAAGCCAATTAGTCGAAGCGTCTTAAAACTTGCAACCCAAATTACAATTACTACCATCATAAGTGAATTAGTGAGAACCTAAATTTCTATACAACTTTTAAAAGGATTATAAACAAAAAAAATCATCTACAAATAGGATAATGCCTTTTTATTTGAATATTTTAATTACGCCCACCTCTATATTTTCTAAATTCTATTGTAGTTTTATAAAATTCCAGTTGACATTTAAATTGTGACTATCAATAATAAAAAATCGATGGAAGATAGAAACAAAATAAATAAAAATAAATAAATATATATAACTGTTTTTATTTTCTCAAATAATATCAAAAGAAGTTGCGGATTCATTGTTTCATGTCATTCTATTTGTATTTATAAAATAAAATAAAAATAAATAAATATATCATCACGCCTTCTACCCCTTTACTGGATGTGGCACTCTGCCGAAGCAGATCTCGGTAAGTGATATATTTTGCGCGTGAATTGCGGTTACCAGTCGTCAAATTACGGCCCCCAAAATGTTAGTGGAGGGGGAGTCACAGGAGTAGTGTTAATGTGGTGAAAATGTTTGTCAGCAGTGGGAATCGAACCAGGGTTCTCAGAATCCACAGGCTGACACGATACAATTACTTCATTAAATAAACATTAATTACGAGTATCGTCAAAACTACAAATAGTTCGCGTTCCTTTACTCAAGAAAAGATATAAATCTTTGGAACTAACACGATGCAGTTACAGATGACGTTTAAGACTCAAACATCAAACATAAGTACTAGTACTATACTAAATAGTGTGAATTAAACCGTTAAACAGAATTACATACTTCGTCTAGCAGCAACTAACGGCAATTTTAAACGGCAACAGTTTATTTACATTTGTTAATACGCAATAAAGTAAACCTTTTAAAACCTAGACAGATTTGAGTAAATTATTTCCTTTGTGGACTTCTATATTCACCCTGATTACTGTATACGGATTAATTAGTGAATTATGTAAACAGAAATTACAAAAAAACGAGCTGTGTTCACATTGAGTGGAGGTTTCATTAAAGCCTGTTCTAAGGATTTTTAATTATCACTACAAAAAATATTTGCAATTAAAAATGTCACAGAATTATTTATTTTTCTTATTAGGTTGGCTTAATGAGCGATGGGGGATAGTTTTAATAATTTACTAAGCTGTACAACACGAAATAATCCAAATTATAGTAGCTTATAGTAGAATGTGAATTATTTAGAGACAGTTGTAGTTTTTTTGGGGTAGTTAGCTCAGTGGTATGAAATCGGCCTGTGGATCCTGAGAACCCTGGTACCCTAAATTCGATTCCCACAGGCGACAAACAATTTTCATAATTTAAAAAGCTACCCCTCTGGCTCCTCCACCACTAACATCTTTGGGGGCCGTGATTTGACGACTAGTAACCGCACTTCACGCGCAAAATATATCACTTACCGAGATCTGCTTCGGCAGAGTGCCACACTCAGTAATGGGTAGAAGGTAGAATTTGAAGTATAAAATAAAAAATAAATATATCATCACGCCTTCTATCCATTACTGAGTGTGGCACTCTGCCGCAGCAGATCTCGGTAAGTGATATATTTTGCGCGTGAAGTGCGGTTACCAGTCGTCAAATCAAGGCCCCCAAAGATGTTAGTGGTGGAGGAACCACAGAGGTAGTTATTAAAATTATGAAAATTGTTTGTCGCCTGTGGGAATCGAATCTAGGGTACCAGGGTTCTCAGGATTCACAGGCCGACTTCATACCACTGAGCTAGCCACCCCATTATTATTATTTGAAGTATTTTCCTGTAAAATCAATTGGGAAGCAATGCGCACCAAAAAACTGATATACTCCATTCCCTGTATCAAAACGATAATAATAATAATAATAATAAACTTTATTGACACATGTCAAAGGCGGGGTTCAGCCAAAGGCTGTTCTTCCACCCAACCAAGTACATAAGATTTACAAAATTTATAAAAAAATGTAGTGAATGTAACAATAAATAAAAAAAAAAAATATAGTTGAACTTAAAAATAAGTACAAACATAGCTGAATACATTACATATTTTGCGAAGTTATCACTTACAAACAGCATTAAACAAACAAATTCTTAATATGATATTTAAAGGCACTTAATGACAGAGACTTCAAGTTATCAGGAATAGAGTTATATAGAGTTGGTGCTAAATATGAAAAAGAGCATTTGAATTTAGATTTAGAGAAAGAAGGCACAACATATAAATCTCTAGCTCGAAGACCGTATTCATAATTTTTAAATTTAAGTTTATCGTGGAGATATGATGGAGTACCAGTGATTTTAATTTTATGAGTGAGGGTAAGAAACATTTTATTAACTCGAGAATCAATGTTTTCCATGTTTGCTAGAGATCTATATCTAGAAATGCTGTCATATTTACGTACACCGTAAACGAATCTTAAGCAGGAATTTTGAAATAAAGTAATCCTTTGCTTGTCAGTTTGGGTTAAATTTGGAATGTACGTACAGGCGCAGTAATCGAACAACGGTAGTACTAATGTAAATATTAAGCGAAGTTTAACTTGAGAAGATAGTAGTGTTCGAAATTGATATAAGTGCCTTAATTTGATTCTAGCTGCCTTTAGTTTAAGATGTAAGTGTGCACGAAAGTTGAGATTTTCATCAATCAATAGTCCTAGGCTTTTTGTAACTTGACAACGTTCTAGTACAATACCATCAAGCACGAGGTCCGGAGTATGACACGTACCAATAACTAAAAGAGATGACTTACTTGCATTAATTCTAAGACCATTATTCCTCACCCATGCAGCTAATTTATCAAGATCGTCATTAATGAGATTACATTTTTCATTTATTTCTGCTGGTTTGACAGACGCAATAATTTGTGTGTCATCTGCGTAGGAATGTATTTCACAAAAATTTAAAGTTGAAGGGAGATCCGCTACGTAAAGTAAGAAGAATAATGGTCCCAAAATAGAACCTTGCGGGACACCACGATGCAAGGAAAAAGCAGTTGAATTAAATGTTTGGACAGTGTCGTGCATACTTACATAAAATTGTCTATTTTCAAAATAACTCTCACACCACCGTAAGGCACTAATCGAAAATTTATAAAATTTTAGCTTAGCCAGAAGCAAACCAAAATCCACCATATCAAATGCTTTAGAGAAATCTATTTGAATTAGAAAAGATAGTTTTGAATTATCATAATTTAGAATCAAAGAATTGAGTATATTTACTAGGCACGTATTAGTACTGTATCCACTTCTAAACCCCGACTGAGTGGCAGGTAGGATATTTTTCTCTGCTACATAAGACATAATCTGGTCGCAGCATATTCGTTCCAGTATTTTGGACAGTGTTGGAAGAATACTAATCGGACGCAAATCATCAAAAGTTGAAATATTTGTATTCTTTGCAATTGGTTTAACAATTGCTGATTTCCATAAATCGGGAACTACGCCACTCAACAAACACGAATTTATAATATGTGTAATATGGTCCAAAATAACTGGAAGAACAATTAACACCATTTTTCGTGATATTCCATCAATACCAACAGCATCAGATTTTAGTTTTCTAGCAACCTTTTCAACCAAATAACTATCCACACACATAAAATCAAAATACTCAGAGTTATTCTCCATGAACACATTATTCTTAAAATAATTAATAGTTTCAGGATTTATTTTTGCTAAACCAACTTTATCTATTAAATAATTACCATACTCCTGTGCTTTATACAGTGATTCAGGAAAGTTCTTAGTAGAATTTGAATTAACACCAAGACGTTTCAAATTGCTCCACAGTTTACTGGAATCGCTAATGTTATTATTAATATTTTGATTTAAGAAAGCTTGCTTTTCTCTTCTGATTGCGGCTGTAGTAAGATTTCTTAATTGTTTAAAATAATGTAGCTTTGAATCAGTTTTATATTTTTTAAAATCTGAAAGAGCCTTGTTTCTTTTCTTTTGCATGATTTTGATTACGGGAGTAATCCAGGGAGTATACTGTCTATTTGTAGTAATTTTTCTGATAGGTGCATGCTTGTTGAATAAATCGGATATATTCTGATTAAGAAAAGCAACTTTATCATTAATATTATCTAAGGTAAGCATTTGATTCCAGTAGACTGCTTTGCAATCAACAAAAAAATTTTCTATATTGAAGTTTTTGAAGTCTCTGTATGTATATGTTTTTTTAGGGACATATATTTTTGGTAAATTTAGTTCACAAAAAACGCAATCATGATCAGAAAATTGACTGCAATTTAAAACACCAGAATCTGCAATTATTGTTGTATCTGATACTAACACGACATCTATTAAGGATTGTGATACAGGTCTGGTATACTGATTAATTAACTGATGCATATTGTTTCCGGATATCAAGTTACCAAAGAACTGAGAGCGTACATCGTTCGAAAGTAAATTAATGTTAATATCACCCATGCAAACAATATAGTCTGATCGTAATGCAAATTCAGTGAACACAGAATCCAGAATCGTAAGATCTTTGTAAAATTCACAGTGAGGATTGTATATAACTCCTAGACACACACTTTTATTTTGAATAGTACACGATATCCATAAATGTTCTAAATTATTATTCTCAACAAAAGTTGTATCCAGAACTTTAAATCTTAACCCATTACGGACATAAAACGCAACTCCTCCACCACGTTTATGCGGTCTCTCTACACTAACTAAGTGGTAATTATTTATGTGAAATAAATGTGATGGAGCAGTCTCGCTAATCCATGTTTCCGTAACCGCAACGATATCAAAATTAAGTTCATTAACAAAATCGGTGAAATATAAAAAACAAGAATTGAGCGATCTAACATTGATTTGCCCAACTGTAAACTTAGTATTGTAATCAGCTGACATATAATTTCAAAAAACAGAAACGAAAATAAACAAAAATTTAACAAACATATAATTGATCAATGACAAATCAATTAAAGGTCGTTGACTTTTGCCTGTTCTGGCGATATTAATTAACAACGAAAATAAGAGTGTTTAAGTAAAGTATCATCGCAAATTCAGTAGTTTGAAGATGATTTACAAAATATAGCATAAATAAAATAACTTTGATAATACACATGAACAAAATGCAGAATTAAGGCTTTAAATTTTGCAAATCTTCCAAAGAACTGATAACATATTTCTGATTTCTACCTCTTTTTTTGACATTTACGTGAATCCGGCCATCTGTTGTCCAAACATTCATAAATGAGAATTTATCCACCGCTGCCTTGAGGAGAGTTAATCTGGATTTTGTTAGGTCTTCTCTTATGGTAATGCCTGTTCCCTTGAGCTCTTTCTTCTCTGTGAACACTTTTTGACGGGAACGATAGCTCACAAACTTCACTATAACCGGACGTTTGGTTGAATTACTAACAGGTTTCCCTATTCTATGACAACGATCAATATCATTTATGGAAACGTCCACGTTCAGTTTATCCCGAAAAAGATTTACAACACATTCATCGATGTTTTCATTGCGCGTCTCCTGTAATCCGAAGATTCTAATATTATTGCGCCGCGTGTACTGCTCAAGATCGTTGACACTTTTCTCATAATTGGTGCACGATTCTTTCAAATCACTATTTCCCAATTTAAGAGACTTGATTTCCTCATTTAGCTCGTTCAGTTTGTCTTGGAAAACTTTTTGTACCGCACATGTCACTTGCTCCACTATTATCTTCACGAAACTTTGATTTTCACCCAGCTTCGACAATGAAGTAGTAATCATAGTGGTAATTGCTTCAATATCGTCTTTAGAAAGCATTTTTACTACTTATTTAAACAACGAATTACTCAAAATTTAAAAGATTTTTTTAAAAAACAACGAGTACTGCCAGAACAAGCAAAACACGTCTAGTCGCACAGACAGTACATTTAACATTCAACGTCATATGTGGACGAGATTATCATAGATACGATGAAATATAGCTATCTTTCTTTAATAATATTATTCGTACCTATGCGAATGACATAACGTATGTCTTAATAAGTAAAGACACACGTTTCATGTTTTTTCACGTTCTATCAAATTTATTATTTGAATGAAAACGTATGACAGTTCTTACAAATACGAAAATTTATATTTACTTTGTTCACATTTGTTTATAAAATAAAAATAGAAACCTATGGCCATGATTTTGTTATTTTCTCGCCTGTCATTTCTAAGTTTGTGACATTTTTGATACATAAATACAGACTGAGAAATAAGAAATGGCTTGAAAAATTTTGGGTAATCAAATGCAGAAATGCGTTTGTCATCTTCATGATTATTTAGCGCTGGAGTTAGAGAGAATCGAGCATCTTTAATTAATTTAACTGTAGTATAAGAGGTAATGTGCATTGTATTTGTATTTTCATATATTATTTATTTATATATAATAATAATGCATATAAAAATGTATATTCTTTTGAGTTTTATTTTACAAAATTACATATTTCAATAAGGTAAGTAATATTTTTCGTGAGTTAAGATAAATTTTCTTGGTTACTTTTGTAAACTAATTAAATTTGATAAAGTAATAAATATTTTAATCTAACATTTAATTTTTAGGTTATGTTTTAAAAATGTCAATCCAATACCAATGTAAACGTTTTAAGCACAAAATCTTGAATCACATGGATACCGAATGTGACGTAATCGTTTTCATACAGGGAATAGAGTATATCACATGTGAAAAGCCTATGTTCAGGTTTTAGATGGACACACTGTATATTTTGTCTGTGACCAAAATTCAAAGAATCCAATATTTCCCTCTGTAATAAAATTTAAATGTTACTACTAAATCCTGCAGTACAACCCGACATAAACACTTTTAAAAGCCTGCATCTATGCAGTTAAAACACACTTAAAATATGAACTATTCTTGTTCTTCTCATCTTCTCATCTTTGAAAAGACCCGCATGGCGCCTATATTTGAAGTTTAATCTCCGTTCGCAACTTGACGTCCGATCCGATGGAACTATGGGTTCATTCAACTTGGAACGCAACAACAAACAACAAACAACACAACTGTTCAACTGTTGCTTCTTTGTCGGTGTCTTATGAACCGTGAACAACCTGAGATCGCGTAACGCCAAATAGTTTTTATAATTATTATAGGAATATACAACAACGTTCGCAGAATTCACTAAATAATAGTAGAGAATAAGTAAATATATTATCATGCCTTTTACCTATTACTGGATGTGGCACTCTGCCGTAGCAGATCTATGTATGTCACATATAAATAATAAAGCAGATCTCGGTAAGTGATATATTTTGCGCGTGAAGTGCGGTTACTAGGCGTCAAATCATGGCCCCCAAACATGTTAGTGGTGGAGGAGCCACAGGGATAGCTTTTTTTTTTTAATTATGAAAATTTGTCGCCTGTGGGAATCGAACCAGGGACCTCAGGATCCACAGGTCGACTTCATACCACTGAGCTAGCCATCCCATATATTGGTGACAAAAACCGAAACACTTGAAGTTCGTGAAATTTTTCAAATTTTCAAACTGTCATAATTTGGCAAATTTTTAGTTAATTTGAACGAATTTTTGAGAGCGAAAAAGTTTAAACTGTCTTCTTTACGGGGATACGTGCGAACTTAGGGTTAACCCCTTCCGACCCCTTTTATACCACTAGAAGGAAAAATTATTTTTAGTGGAAAAAACGTCCAGTTTTAACAATCTGTATTAGGATTGTTAATTTTTCGAATATTCGAGACTTCTATTGTTCGGATTTATTGAACCTTCGAATTAAGATTTGAACTTTCGAATTTTTGAATATTCCGAATTTTTGAATGTTCAAATTTTGGAATATTCCGAATTTTTGAATGTTCAAATTTTGGAATATTCCGAACTTACGAATTTTCGAATTATTCGAATTGTGAATCTGGATCCTAACGTGAACACGGCATGTTGATATGAATTATATTCAGAATAAACTCATGTGCAGAGTTTTGTATTAATTCGTAAGTAATTATTATTAATTATTATTATTTGTCTAATTAATTCAATTTAGACTTAAAATTTCGCTACACTGTCAAAAACGTTTTAATTAAGACGTTTTTGTATCCTTTTTATTGTCATTTGAAAACGTTTTACGAAATGTCCATAGCATTTAGATGGGCGGGAAGACAGTAGATGGCTTAATTAAGACGCCTAAACTTGCAAGTTTTTGTAGGATACTTCGCCGAGTTTATTATTTAATTCGTGGCCGACTTTTCGCGAATTATGCGTGAGCGTGTTTGGAGATGACAGATGGAATTAATTCAGTGGCAAAAAAATCGAGAATGCGAAGCTTCGAAAAATTCGAAAATTCGTAAATTCGAAGCTTCATAAAATTCGAAAATTCGAAGCTTTGAAGTTTTTTTGACGAAGTTCAAAACATTCGAATGATCGAATATTCAGAAATTCAAACTTCGTCAGAAAAACTTCGAAACTTCGAATTTTTGATTTTTTTAACATTTTAAGTCTAAATTGAATTAATTTGGCAAATTATAATGATCAATAATAATTACTTACGAATTCATACTAAACTTAAGTTCATTCTGAAAATATAACATATCACGTTAGGATCCAGATTCACAATTCGAATAATTCGAAAATTCGTAAATTCGGAATATTCCAAAATTCGAAAACTCGAAAAATAGGAATATTCCAAAACTCGAAGATTCCAATTTAAATTGGAAGGTTCAATAAATCCGAACAATCGAACTCTCGAATATTCGAAAAATCAACAATCCTACTTCAAACTTTACAAAATGAGAAAATTTTACGAATTTCAAGTGTTTCCTTTTTTTTGTCACCAGTGTATTTATTTAGCTAGTGTGGGATTCGAACCCGAGATTTTTGGATTCGAAGTTTTACTTTTTCAACAATACGGACAATAAATAGAAAGTGTGTATTGAAATAAATGTATAGTACGAATCAGACTTTAAAGTTAAATACGCAAATAAAAACTGCAACACATAAATTAGACAAAGTAAAGGTAAGTTTATAGCTGTTCCTAGCAAACTTTGTTGATTGTAAACGGTTTTTACCTCTTCGTAGAACTTTGCAAAAAGTAATTACCTTCTTACTATACTGGGTGTGTACAGAAATGCGGAAAATAGGAATTTAACACAGGATTTTTAAAATGTGCGGAAACTGGGTGTCTTGTACATTTCAGAGCAAAAGTACAAAAATAATAAAATTAAATATTATTTTTTTACATTTTATTTTTTAAATATCTAGTGCTATATACATGCTAGTATAACAAATTGAAACTTTCTGAACATAGAATTCAATTTTAAATAATATTTTATTATTGTACTTTTGCTCTAAAATGTACAGAAAAGCTAATTTCAGCAGATTTTTAAAATCTCGTATTAAAAACATAAAAATATACAATATTTATTTCCAAATTTTATTAAAACTGCCCAGTATACTTATTTTGCACTGAACTGTATGAAGATATAGGGGGGGGGGGGGGTTGGCTAGTTCAGTGGTATGAAGTCGGCATGTGAATCCTGAGAAGCCTGATTCGATTCTCACAGGCGACAAACAATTTTTTTTATAATGGGATGGCTAGCGCAGTGGTATGAGGTCGGCCTGTGGATCCTGAGATCCCTGATTCGAATCCCACTACCCTTGTGGCTCCTCCACCACTAACATGTTTGGGGACCGTGATTTGACGACTGGTAACCGCACTTCACGCGCAAAATATATCACTTACCGAGATCTGCTTCAGCAGAGTGCCACACCCAGTAATGGGTAGAAGGCATGATGATATATTTATTTTATTTATTTTATTTTTACAAACAATTTTCATAATTTCAAAAACTACCCCTGTGGCTCCTCCACCAGTAACATCTTTGGGGGCCGTGATTTGACGACTGATAACCGCACTTCACGCGCAAAAATATATCACTTGCCGAGATCTGCTTCGGCAGAGTGCCACGTCCAGTAATGGGTAGAAGGCGTGATGATATATTTATTTATTTTATAAAAATGGAGCAAATGTAAACAAATGTATAATGTTTAACTTTCACACACATATTTTAAACCTAATTTTAACAGTAAGTAAATAAATAAAATGAAATACCTAGACAGAGTTATACGTAAAATGTAATTCTCTACAACATTTATTTGAAACTTTTTCCGGTAAAGTATGCCATGGAAACAACGGCAGTAGAAAACTCATATCTCATGTTAATAACATTTCATTCTTTTTATTTCGTTTGACTTTTCTGTATATTGGTCGTTTTGTGTCGTTGCATCGTCATCATTATCTCTACAATTTTATTCATGCAACTCGTAAAGTATAAAATAGCATTATTTTATAGTCAATTCCGTAAGTTATGAACAGTTTTGTTATTGGTTATAATATTTGTAGTATTATTTATTGGGTACTTAAGTCTTTATAAGCAATGCGTCAAGGAAGTGAGTGCCTTTTAAACTTATATTACATGTCAATTTATATATAAACTGGCAGGAAAAATACCTGACGATCCTGAACAATATAGTATTAGATATTAGTTACGGTGGTTCTATCATGACAGTCTCATACAAAAGTATAGATAACCTAAAAAAATTTATAAAAATAATTATTACATTTTTGTATGGTATAGGTTATTAACAGAATTAACATTTCGCTGCAAATATCGTATAATTAACAATAACACTGAATATATTATGGGGTGGCTAGCTCAGTGGTATGAAGTCGGCCTGTAGATCCTGAGAACCCTGGTTCGATTCCCACAGACGACAAACAATTTTCATAATTTCAAAAACTACCTCTGTGGCTCCTCCACCACTAACATCTTTGGGAGCCGTGATTTGACGACTGGTAACCGCACTTCACGCGCTAAATATATCACTTACCGAGATCTGCTTTGGCAGAGTGCCACACCCAGTAATGGGTAGAAGGCGTGATGATATATTTATTTTATTTTTTATATTAAATAAAACTATTTAACTAGTTTATGATATTCAGTAACATAACAAAATTTTTGGAAGTGAATGTTTCATGCCAACCAATAGCAGTGTAAGATTTTACACAGCAGAAGCTATGACAACAAGGCGAGAACTACAAGCAGCATGATATTACCAGTCGATACGAAACGTGACTGTATTATCGATACATCTTGTGGACAGTTCATAAGAAAAATGAGAAAAATGCACCAAAGCAATTATTATCAACTGTAACAACAAATAAATAAATATAAAATGCTGTAATTTTTTTATGTATTAAAATTGCGACCATCTCTGTCTACGCCTGCGACCATCTCTGTCTACGCCTGCGACCATTTCTGTTTACGCGTGCGACCATCTCTGTCTACCCATGCAACGTTGCCAAGCATTTCTGACAGTTTCATTGAAAATCATAGAATATCCAACTTTCATCGCCAATTTCTTTGAAACTAATCCGGTAAGGCATGGATTTTTTAATTCTCATACCTTTATCTTTACATGATGTACTGTGTGTTATATGAATTTATTACGCAGTAAGCTGTCTCGCGAGGTACAGTTCCTATAACGCCAATGCATTTTTTGATCGACTTTAACTTTACATTACTCAGCTCAACAACGGTAAACTTAAAAAAAAAATTGCATACTAGTGTAGAAACACATGAAAAATAACATATTTACATTATATTAAAATCCGGGTTAAATGCTTCCATGATAGTACCACCTTAAACTATTTTGTGAATATGGTTTAACTTAATTTGACAAATCCAAAATTCAGGATTAGCTGGATTCTAGCTAAAACTCTTTTGGGAATTGGGCTGTTAATTTTTTTTTTAAGAACTGTATTCGTATATACCTATTTTCTGATTTTTATTTCTATGGGCACTACGAAATATTTTATTTATACCCATAAGTTTGAAAAACACTACTCTAAACGAGTTATCTAACATACCAAAAAATACAACTACATCCGATTAGTTCAGATCCATTATAAACAACAATAATTGAGAATAACTTCCCGAAGTGCAGCAAATCAAACAAATAATAAAAAACCAGTAAACATTTCTAGAATTTTAGTCCAACGTATCAAATTCCAATAACCTAATTAATTACAACCTTAACACAAATTACCTTTAGCAGCTATCGTCAGCAATCAACTCTTCTAACAGTAACTGCAACTTCACAACGGTAAATCCCGTATACACTTCACCGCAGTGAACCTAGCAACAAGTCAAGTCCGATGCATAAGAATCGACACGCGCAACTAAACCGTGCACTAGCGTAAATTACTGTTATAGGGAAAAATTATTGTTTTACTTTTATATCATTGTTTTGCCAAACAATAAATTTCGAAATGAAATATTGCCGCCATGTTGCCACAGCGGTAAATATGATTAGCTAGTTATTAATTGTTTTGTTCGACTTATTTTATTTGTATAGTGACATAAATATATGTGTTTGGAAATATGCGATAAATTGATGACAATGTGTTCTTTTTATTTAAAGATCTAACATTGTTTAAAATGTGTTTCTTGTACGAAGGTCGCTTGTTGGGATCTTGAGAATTGTAAGAACTATGATTTCAGTTAAATTAGACAAGTGGTTTTCAAACTTTCGGAGATAAAAATAAAAAATAAATTCCTCCGCGAACCCCTTACTTTCTTTGTTATTAAAATTTTTATTTGTAAACGCTGATTACATTATTTATATTACAAATTAGTTTTTATGTAATTTATTTATTTATTTATTTATTTATTTATTTGTTTATTTATTACTCTGCACAACAGGAAGTAAATCCCAATTACAGTACAGCTTATAGTGGAATCCGAACCACTCAGACACAATCGTACTTTTTGGATACATGTAAGTAGAAGTCAGTGAGATTTGAACGCACAACCTCTTGCTTGCAAATTAAGAAACGCAAGTTTTACCTCGCTTTTATCCACTGAGCTACGATTGCCTGTAATGAAAAATGTATCCGTACGAATCTTTTTGTGAAAATTTACTTACTCATATATTTTTACATGAGGAATACAAGTTTAAACCGCATTGTTGCTTCTCAAATTTATGATTTTAAACTCAATGACTTACAGAAAGAATTCAAAATTGTCTATTTTTTTACAAAATATATCACTTACCGAGATCTGCTTCGGCAGAGTGCCACACCCAGTAATGGGTAGAAGGCGTGATTATATATATATATATATATATATATATATATATATATATATATATTTTATATATCATTAAAATGGTCAACTAATTTGGCAACTTTGCCTAAATTTAATCGACTTCGTATTTCACGGTTCTTGAGATACCAAGGGTTAGGCTCGAAAAAGGACAGCCTGTATATGCCTCATCAGTAAAGTTAGACATAAAGTAGTCAACATTACTAAAAAATTATACGTAAACAAATTTGATATTTTATATGTTTCAAACAGATAAATGCTGAATTACTGAAAGTCTAAATTACATGTTTAATAATATTATACGAGTAACATTCATATATTCTAAATATTAAATATGCTGTGTATAAGAAAGTCGTGTGGTGCCCACACCAGATTTTTTTAAATTGTCATTTAAATATTGCACCAGTTCCTTAAGATTTTATTAAGTTTTATCAGAATGCATGACGTCAGTCGATCTTTATAACGTTTTCAGTATAGCAGTATTACGAGCGAAGTTTTTGTTTGTTACAATTTTATTCATCATTTAAATATTTATACATTTACAAAACTATGGATTTACACAGAATTCCACCATAAATCGCGAATAATCCACAACCCTCATCGAAATAAAAATGATCAATAATCCAAGTTCAAATTTACTTCCCAAACAAATGATCCACATTTCTATTAAAATAGTTCCCAATCTCCTGAAGACAACTCCACGCTCATAACCTCAAAACTAAACTTGATATGTACATATCCAACCCCTCGGGCATCAAACAAGCTAAACATACCAAAAGACACAGCAACGCAAGTCTGTAAGTTACACATCATATCCTCAACAACTTACTCACAAGTTATCCGCGTTGTTCAACCGCGAGGAATTAATCTGTTTGCACGTGAACGCTGAAGTTGCATTGATTTCTACGCGGAGTGTATTTGGAATATTTCGATGCCGGATTGGTTGGTTTGAGTTTGTGGTAGTTTATGGTTTATGGTTTAGCTGGGAGCTGAATTAGAGGGTTTGGAATACAAACGGAAGTTGCGGATTGTAGTTTATGATTTTAAAAGATAAATATTTAGCAGAGCTGGTTTTGCTTGTAGCATGATACGCAGAAAGTGGTGGATTTAGGAACCAAAGAGGAATATCGTAGAATCAAATTATAGTAGGTATATTACATAATAATAATAAATAATAATGGGGTGGCTAGCTCAGTGGTATGAAGTCGGCCTGTGGATCCTGAGAACCCTGGTACCCTAGATTCGATTCCCATAGGCGACAAACAATTTTCATAATTTCAAAAGCTACCCCTGTGGCTCCTCCACCACTAACATCTTTGGGGGCCGTGATTTGACGAATGGTAACCGCACTTCACGCGCAACATATATCAATTACCGAGATCTGCTTCGACAGAGTGCCACACCCAGTAATGGGTAGAAGGCGTGATGATATATTTATATTTATTTAGCATCGAAAGTGTACAAATTGAAAAACGAGGCGCGTAGCGCCGAGTGATTTAAGTACACGAGCATAGTTATCACACTTTCGAGCGAGTTATGTACACTATCTATCAGACGACCACAAAATATTTCTAAAAAAAGTTTACAAGGGCAAGGTTGTTACACTTTGACAGCTGATGCGTTTTTGAAGGTAAGCGTTGACGTTTGACGTTTGAGGTTAGGTATTGTGATACCAACTGTACTAACCGTAATATAAAAATATTAAATATTGCTAAAATATTAGTAAATAAGTAATTATTATTTTAAAAATAAGATTTATCTGTGCAATTGTGTTGAAAAGTCTGTCAAAACTTCGATCAAAATAATAATACAAATTCTTTTCATTTATTTTATTATTTTCTTTCATTGTAGTGCCATCTGTTGTCAAACAGTGGAACTTCACCTGATATGTTAGAAGTGTGCGTTATGCTAACATATCAGTGTATGCTATGTTCAACTTTCCATAGTAGTTTATGATGTTGTTATGGTTACTTTCATAACTAGTCGTCTGAAAAATACTTATTTGCTTGTTCCTTAGTCACCATCAACTGAAAGCATAAATGTGAACTTTTCACAGTAGGCGCAGGAAAAAGAAATTATTTCGTTTATTTTATTATATTAATAAATTCGGCCTCATTCAATGCAGTTTTTCATTCTGAACATTTTGTGTATATACACTTTTTTTCTAAAATTAATAGAGAAAAATGTATCGCCAATTAAAAAGTTAACTATTATATTTCCTGTATAACAAAACAAAAGTAGACACCCTGTATATGTATATTTTGCTAAGTAAATTCTGTCTGACTACGCCACTGGTTTATGTTGTTAATATTATGGAAACCTGAAGCCATACAATTAAGAAGAAATAAGCATAAACCAAGTAAATTCTTTTTGCTTGTTGTATAATTTTGATGTTCTGCCACTTAAGAAAAACAAGTGTAGCGTAATAAATAAACAATATTTTACGTCAAACTGACAGTTGACAGTCTCAATTTCACTTTTATGTTTAACTTCGTAGAATTTTAACTCGTAAACTTGACTTACTAGATTACAAGAATATTAAATAAAAACGAAATCACTTATTTATTTTTTAATGCATTTTTTAAGGATTGTATAAATTTTAAACGTCACTTGTTTATAGCTTAAAATATGGAAAATATGTAAAAATCGATTTTGTTTATAGTTTCTCGATAAATTAAAACTTTAGTGTTGTAATTAAAAATGATTTATCAAATCATAAAATCAATATTTCAATTTTACGAGTAATTAATAAAATACTGAAAAAGCACTTTAATTTTCATATTAATATGCTGTTTTATTTACTGCTTTGCATACAGCTTATAATGGAATACATACATACATACATATCTTCACGCTATATCCCAACAAATGGGGTAGCACGAACCCTAAAATCTGATATCAATATGCAAAAAAATGCGTGTTATAAAAGTATCTTGCTTGTTGCTAAGCAATTAATTTGTACAAAACTAAAATTTAAATTTATTTTCCAAATACAGATTTGGTAAATTCTAGCAAAAATTCATCAAAACAGCTGACAAATTTGCCAATCAACATTCAAATTTTAGCAAAATAAAACAATCTACTGCAGACTGACACTAATAACACAGACAATATGCTCACACTGTGTTGGTGTGAGTAAAACGGACGTGTTGTCGTGTTGAAAACAAAACAATAAGCCGCATCCCTTTGTTGTAGGTAATACGCTGTTTCTACTATTGTGTGAAAACCATTTTCCCCAATTATATTATTATAACACCCTCTATTAGCCTAAATAATAACAATGTATTTAAGCAGCAAGTGAGGTTAAAGTTAGAAATTTATTTTATTTTAAATAAGATAGATGTATATCGTATACGCTGTATCAAATGTCTTCACATTGACGTCATATGTAAATTATTACGTTGTAACAACAAATGAACTGTATGTTGTTATTTTCTTGTTAAATACTGAAATGTAAATGACAGACATCAAATAAATTTTGTGTGTTTTGTACTACAAACAAATTCAATGACGTAAAAGCTAGGCTATTTGTCGAGGTGTATATTATTATTTTATTGAAATTCTGTTTGTTGATTTGTTTTCTAAATAAAAATATGATTGCGTTATTTGAAACAAGGATTTTGTAATATATCTAAAAAAGTTTACAAGAGCAATGTTGTTACACTTTGATAGCTGATGCGTTTTTGAAGGTAAGCGTTGACGTTTAACGTTTGAGGTTAGGTGTAGTCAGAGCTGGGCAAGCTACTTAAAAAAGAAGCTAAGCTACAGCTTCAGCTATTCTTTAAAAAAGTAGCTGAGTTACAGCTATAAGCTACATTTTGTAAAATATAACTAAGCTACAGCTAAAAGCTTTCATTAAAGTAGCTGTTAAATTTTAAAGCTACTTTTTTCAATTATTGTGAATTATTAAATTTGTCATTGTCGTATGATCGTTGATTAGTCTTTTGTTATAATGATTGTTAATAAATATAAAAATTGCAAATGGACAAATGTACTGTTAATTTGTTATGTTATAATTTTTATTTATATCGGAATAAATTTACAGTCCCATTAACAGAAGACTCCTAAACAGTCAATGTTTAGTTCATCTAATATTAATACAAAACTAGGATAGGTTAAGAACAAGTGAAAAATAAAATATGTTAATAGATTTTACACTATATAATAACTTGTTATCCTACAGTTATAGAAAACAATAAAGAAGATACAATTCAAATACAAAACAAAAATTAATAGGTATTTCTTAATGAACAGTGGTAGCTTTAAGCTACAAAAAGTAACTTTGGGCTACAAAAAGTAGCTTTGGGCTACAAAAGGTAGCTTTAAACTACAAAAAGTACCTTTAAGCTACAAAAAGTACCTTTAAAAGTAGCTTCAGTTGTTATGACAATATTTTTAAGCTAATAGAAAAAAAACATAGCTCGCTACAAGCTACAGCTACATTTTGTCACATTTAGCTAAGCTACAGCTACAGCTAAGGTAAACGTAGCTAAGCTAGTAGCTAAGCTAGTAGCTAAACTACAAAAGTAGCAAGCTACTGCCCAGTTCTGGGTGTGGTGATACCAACTGTATTAACCATAATATAAAAATATTAAATAATGCTAAAATATTAATAAATATAAAGTACTTCTGCGTTAAAATAACATATCAGTGTATGTTATTTTCAACTTTCCGTAGTAATTAATGTTGTTAAGGTCACTTTCATAAGTGATCATCTGAAAAAAGTGTAATGTATCTATTTGAGTTCTCACTTATTGCTGTCTTCACGGTTACGGGTATAAAAATAAAGTAAATCTTTAAAAAGTGGATCTCTATAATCAAGTAAGAAAAGAATGAAAGAAAATAACAAAAATAATTTATTTGATGGAGCAGAGAATACTATTGGTGTTGCCTGATTAAAATTCTAGACGTATTTTTCGAGACGGTAACTGAATATCAAAAATGTGGTGATATTTTTATGTCAGTGAAGAGTGTGCACACCTTTTGCAATTAAATGAGCTTAGTTTATTTTCTCTCTGTGAAAATGAGAACTTGGGTTCGATTCCCACATCCGACAACTAAAAATAATATATATATATATATATATATATATATATATATATATATATATATATATATATCTATATATATAAAAATTAATGTTTGTTTGTCTGTTTGTTTGTTTGTTTGTCCCTTATGCGTTCTTATACCATTCATCCGATTGCGATGAAACTTTGCCAAGTTATTGTGTGTACGCCCGCGAAGGTTTCTGACTTAGCACAAGTCCAATCCGTCATCTTGAAACAAAATGGCCGCTAGCTATCTTGAAAAGTACTGGACTGATTCGATTCAAATTTGGTATAGACATAGATGGGTACCAATCGTAACATATAGGTATAATAAAGCTTCAGTCCGCCATATTGAAACAAAATGGCCGCTAGCTATCTTGAAAAGTACTGCACTATTCGATTCAAATTTGGTATAGACATAGACGGGAACCAATCTTAACATATAGGTATAATAAAACTTCAGTCCGCCATCTTGAAACAAAATGGCCGCTAGCTATTTTGAAAAGTACTGCACTGATTCGATTCAAATTTGGTATAGACATAGAAGGGAACCAATCTTAACATATAGGTATAATAAAGCTTCAGTCCGCCATCTTAAAACAAAATGGCCGCTAGCTATCCTGAAAAGTACTGCACTGATTCGATTCAAATTTGGTATATACATAGACGGGAACCAATCTTAACATATAGGTATAATAAAACTTTAGTCCGCTATTTTAAAATAAAATGGCCGCTAGCTATCCTGAAAAGTACTACACTGATTCGATTCAAATTTGGCACAGGCATAGACGGGAACCAATCTTAACATACTGGTATAATAAAGCTTCAGTCCGCCATCTTGAAACAAAATGGCCGCTAGCTATCCTAAAAATTACTGCACTGATTCAAATCAAATTTGGTATAGAGATAGACGGGCACCATTCTTAATATATAGGTATAATAAAACTTCAGTCCGTCGTCTTGAAACAAAATGGCCGTTAGCTATCCTGAAAAGAACTGCACTGATTCGATTCAAATTTGGTATAGGTACAGACGAGAACTAATCTTAACATACAGGTATAATAAAGCTTCAGTGCTATGCCATTCGAATTCAGAGGTTTGCAGTTTCCGGTACGACTCGCATTTGCAATGACCATCAAACCATCAACAAAGCACAGGGACAATCGCTACAAGTGTGTGGACTAAATTTGGAAAATCCATGCTTCTCACATGGACAGGCTGTACACAAATACTTTCTTTGAGTTGCAACGCAACGCATGCCGGGTACTCGCATTAAATTGTAGACCACGCGAACGAAGTCGCGGGTAATAGCTAGTATATATATAATTGATTGACGTAATATTGGCACAGTGTCTAAGAGCCTACGAAACTTTTGGGGTCTACCAGAGCCTACATATGAGGAAAATTATGAATTCCTCAAATAAACTAAAATATCCACTCATTGGGTCGCAATACATATTTGTTTGAAATATGGGTCGTATATTTAAAAAGTCAAAGTATAACAACATCGCTCTTGTGAACTTTTTTTAGAAATATTTTGTGGTTGTCTGAAAAATAGTGTACATAACTCACTCGAAAGTGCTTGTTAAACATTATGGGGACTCCTCACCATCAATTGGAACGATTTACAAGTGGTTTACTGATTTTAGTTGTGGTAGTAAGACCACAAAGGACACCGAACGTTCTGGTCGTCCAACTGAGGTTACAACGCTAGAAATCGTCGATAAAATCCATGGTATGATATTGGACTATCGGCGAGTTAAATTGCACGAGTTTGCTGAGGCTATGAGCATCTCAACCGAACGGGTATGGAACATTTTGCATAAATTTTTGTATATGAGAAAGCTATCTGCCAGATGGGTGCCGCATTGTGGACAACGCACCGGCGCATAGGTCCGCAGTCGCAATGGTAAAATTACATGAATTGCGCTACGAATTGGTTCGTCATCCACCATATTCTCCAGATTTGGCCTCCTGCGATTTTTATCTATTTCCAAACTTGAAGAAATTGCTCGGCGGAAAGAGATTTGGCTCAAACGATGAGGTCATCCGCTAAGACAAACGCCTATTTTGAAGGATTGCCAAAATAGTATTATTTGGAAGGGATCGAAAAATTAGAAAAACGTTGGACGAAGTGTATCGAGCTACAAGGAGATTATGTTGAGAAATAAAATAAGTTTTGACCAAATAAATCATTTCTTGTTTCATTTTTCAGGGACTTTTCACCCTACCCTCGTAATTGAGATTAAGGTTCTGTAAAGCAGGGTACCAAATAAATAAAATAAATAAACAATTGAGACAGCAGTCCGAAGCGTCCTACTGTCGGTATGTCGTAATTAAACGCACTCGACCGAATTAAATTGTAACATTAAAATTGACAAGAAGCTTCAGTTATAATTAAGATTGCAAAACACAGATTACACTTCATGAAATAAGTCTAAAAGAATAAAATTCCCTTGTTGACCTTGAAAAATAATTGTAACATTCTTATTTATTATATGGACAAAGTCATTAACCGAACGATTAATATAATAATAAGTTGATAATTTTTAATTACCCGAGATAAATCTGCAGCTTTCAAGATGAGTTAACTCTTATAAATACTTTGTAAAATCTCTTCCAAGAAAACGTAAAAACAAAAGAAGCTTTAAAAACTCGTTTGTCAATTAATTATAGGAGTGCTGTGAATTGTTAAAAGAAGAATTTGTGAAGGGCACACGGAGAAGTAATTTATTATACCTGCACATAGCGTAAATACCTAAATGGTCAGTAACAGTGATTAAACGTTTTTTGCACTAAGATGACATTTTGTAATTAACAGACGTCATGGACTTCGCTTTTCACTGATTAACAGATTAACACATATTGTTACATTATAATAATTGGTTCAGTATTTAATGTTGAATTGTTCAATACATTCAATTTTTTGGAGTGGCTAGCTCAGTGGTATGAAGTCTGCCTGTAGATCCTGAGAAACCTGGTTCAATTTCCACAGGCGACAAACAATTTTCATAATTTCAAAAACTACCCCTGTGGCTCCTCCACCACTAACATCTTTGGGGGGCGTGATTTGACGACTGGTAACCGGCACTTCACGCGCAAAATATATCACATACCGAGATCTGCTTCGGCAGAGTGCCACACCCAGTAAAGGGGAGAAGGCGTGATGATATATTTATTTATTTATTAAATTTTTTTTTAATTTAGCAATAAATTAAACAGTGACCGACTGTATAGATCCAGGGCCCCAACGAGTTTTGTACCATTTATTTATGGAGTAGCTAGTTCAGTGGTATCAAGTCGGCCTGTGGATCCTGAGAACCCTGGTTTGATTCCCGAAGGCGATAAATAATTTTCATCATTTTAAAACTACCCCTGTGGCTCCCCCACCAGTAATAACTATGGGGGCCGTGATTTGACGCCTGGTAACCTCACTCGGCAGGTTAGTCCGCACCGGGCGGCATTTTTATATTTAGTTTTAGTTGTGAAAAACAACTTGTTCACTTCATAAGTTTACTACTCGATTTCTACGAATTATGAATTAATATATAATTTCGAATATTTTTCTTCATCGTCAAGTCAATGTAGTGTTGAAAATATTATCTCGAAAAATTCCTTTATTACTGCCTAATTTAAATATGCCATCCAATGGTAAAAAACTTCCCCACCTATAGTTTGTCTCAATTACAATTATTTATTTATATTTATTAATTTAATGGGGTAATGGCTCAGTGGTTTCTAGTTGGCCTGTGGATTCTGAAGACCCCGGTTCAATTCCCACAGCCGACAAACAATTTTTACCAAATTAAAATTATCCCTGTGGCTTCCCCACCACTAACATCTTTGGGGGCCGTGATTTGACGGCTGGTAACCGCACTTCACGTACATAAATATATCACTCACCGAGATCTGCTACGGCAGAGTGCCACACCCAGTAATGAGTAAAAGTCGTGATGATATATTTATTTTATATTTTTTTTTTTATTTATAAAAAAACAGCATTTGATTGACTTAGAAAGGGCGGCAAATTGGAGACCGCCCTGGGCAGCAAAAGTTCTAGGTACGCCACTGGCCAAATATCAATTTTGAGAAACATAGGTTCACGACCGAAGAAAAATAATAAATATATCATCACGCCTTCTACCCATTACTGGGTGTGGCACTCTGCTGAAGCAGATCTCGGTAAGTGATATATTTTGCGCGTGAAGTGCGGTTACCAGTCGTCAAATCACGGCCCCCAAACATGTTAGTGGTGGAGGAGCCACAGGGATAGCTTTTTCAAATTATAAAAATTTGTCGCCTGTGGGAATCGAACCAGGGACCTCAGGATCCACAGGCCGACTTCATACCACTGAGCTAGCCATCCCCGTAGAAAAATGGTATGTAACATATGTGTCATAACAGCCATTCTGTAACTAGAAGACTGATTTATATTTTAAGGGCCAGTTTTTCAATCACCGATTAATGTAATTCATGATTAAATAATAATGGTAACTATAATTTCCATTATTATTTAATCATGTTTAAAGTTAATCGAGAGTAAATCAGCAATTGAAAAACTGGCTCTAAAACTATCAAATGAGGGTGATGAACTATAAAAGGAGAGATAGATATGTCAAATCATGCCTACGATTTTAACCAATCAGAGTACAACGCCAAAAACGTCCTATCTTCCCACACAGAATTTTTTTTAAAATGCAGTTTAGAAACTACCGTTCAACAGAAAACTCTGTCTGCATTCTATCCCATCAACATAGCTTCTCGTGACCAACCTGGTGACAAGGCGTTATAAGCGGTTGGCTCACCATCAGCAGTTACCAGTTACCGGTCCGCTAACCGCGGTAACCGATACTAACCGTACCTACCGCAGCGCGCCATAAAAACGCCGTAAATTTGGCCATGCTGTCGCTGGGTGCGAGGCGTTACCACGCAGCGCGCTGCTGAGTTATTTGTAGCACAAGCTTTCATGTATTATTATAAATTTTAATTACCTGTTGGCGGAAGAAAGTTTTGTCTTTTGTTAAGTGGTGATAAATGGGAACCAGGGTAATTTCACTGTCTATGTAGATGGAATGGAGAAAGAGTGGTTAAGGCTTTGTTTGGTTAGAGATTATTATAGTTGGAATGTTTAGTTTTATGGGAGGTATATGTATATAAATCTTTTCTATAAATGGAAATCACGTAATTGAGTCTTTTAATACTTGAGTTTATTAAGTAGCAAATAATATGTGAGAGAATACAAATGAGAAAAACACCTTTTTTAAACAAGATATGAAAATGCACTCAATGGCATTGAATTCCTCGTATCCGAATTGACTTTTAACCGTTTCACTACGCATTAATTTTCTGGCATCCCATCGCTGCGCAATTTTGTACTTTGTACCGTATAAATATATATATATATATATATATATATATATATATATATATATATATATATATATAGACAATTTCAATTATTTATATATATATATATATATATATATATATATATATATATATATATATATATATATATATATATATATACGGTACAAAGTACAAAATTGCGCAGCGATGGGATACCAGAAAATTAATGCGTAGTGAAACGGTTAAAAGTCAATTCGGACACGAGGAATTCAATGCTTCATTGTATGTCACGTGCCTGCGTTTCAACCAATCCTGTCATTATTATACTGAGAATAAAGCTCTTGTGATTATTCCCGGGAATAATCTCTGTAGGTGCTTTTATTTGTGACAAATGATAGGTAGTTGTCAAATAATTATTTAAAACTGTCAACGCGTCAAGTAAAATGTGTGAAAAAAAATCGATTTAGTTCCATTTCAGATATAGAAATACACCAACAAATTTTGGAAACAACTTCCAAGAATACATTAATAAGTAATCAATTGGTATGAACCCAGTTCAAAATCTTGTAAGTTGGATGAATCGATCTCAACAGCTAAGTCAAAAAATAATCTAATTAAATATAAGTCGAGAGTTGGATAAATTAGAAAATAATTCTCCAGTATCTTTCTCAAACTTGTTGCCATTTGGCAATAGTCACTCAAGCCCTACGGACTTTCATGACTATTACCTGGCAACAAGTTTTCGTCAAATTATTTTCAATTTATTCTCACTCTCTTGTTATATTATTACTGACAATTTTTATGTATCCCTTGGGATTTTTTCGATTTTAGGCCAATTTCAGGCTGTTTGTTCTAAAATTCTTTCTCGTACGAATATTGTAACGATTATTTGTTGACGTTTCTCAAAATCAATGATATGCTGCATTATATGTTACATGCCTGCGTTTTAACTAATCCTGTCATTATTATACTGAGAATAAAGCTCTTGTGATTATTCCCGAGAATAATCTCTGTAGGTGCTTTTGTTTGTGACAAATGATAGGTAGTTATCAAATAATTATTTAAAACTGTCAACGCGTGAAGCAAAAATCGATTTAGTTTCATTTCAGATACAGAAATGCACCAACAAATTTTGGAAACAACTTGCAAGAACACATTAATAAGTAATGAATCGATATGGATCTAGTTCCAAATCTTTTAAGTTGGATGCATCGATCTCAACAGCTAAGTCAAAATTTTGAATTGGTGGCATCACAATTTATATTTAAACAGATGTTACTTAGAACGTGCATTCAGATTTTGAATTTATCGCTAATTTTTACAAGTGACAGTAGATGCATCATTTATTTGGAAGTAACACGAGTTAGTTCTAGATCAGTTCAGGGTTGAACCCAAAGTTCCCAAACAAACACGGCTTTTATTAAATGGTCGAAGGTTGGTATCGGTTCCGCTTTTAAACGTTGCTAAATTATTTTAAAGAAAAGCTGATCAAAAATTTAGTTCTTCATTCATAATACAAAGACAAAAAGTCAATTGCGATGTGGAACTGTATTTTAATAAATAAGAAAAATAGGAAAAAAACTTTCCATCACTTGTCACAAATCGCACAAAATTTACAGCACGTTTGAATCAAGTTATCATGTCATCATCAAACGGCTGGTCAGTTCAGCTTTAACCATAGACGCATTTCGTCCTTTAGGGACTCATCAGTATGGTGCGATCAACTATCCAACTAGATCAACTAGCGACTAGTGAACTGTGATACTTTTTCAAGTTGAACTGACTGATGTTAAACTATATAAGCCGGTAACATGACATGAGAACTACGGAGCAACCCGTGGTGCCATCTACCGACAGAATTGCAAACTGCAATTGATATAATACAAAGACAAAAAGTCAATTGCGATGTGGAACTGTGTCTTAATAAGTTTGATGATGACCTGATAAGTTGATTCAAACGTGCTGTAAATTTTGTGGGATTTGTGACAAGTAATGGAAAGTTTTTTTTCCTATTTTTCTTATTTATTCTTCATTCATATTCATATCAAACGTTTATTTTTACAAACATTATTAAATTTTAAACTGCAATAATTTAATAATAATAAACTTACTGTAAAAAGCAGCATGCGAAGATGAATTAGGTACATACCTGTAACAAAAACAAAAAGATTAGATAAGAGCACACTAAAAATCTTTATGAAATTCCTCGACAATTTCTTATAAAGTATAAAAGTGTACTTATAAATACATAATGACGAAAATTGCACAAATCATTTCTGCTTAATGTAAGTACTAGTCTTTCCTTAGAACAACTTTACTATAGAACGAGTTTTGCTGCAATTTTACTTATTATTTATAATTTACAAATATGTTGTTCATAATTCCACCATTACATTATTTCTACATTCAACCTCAATTTGCCTGTTCTGCTAAGGTTAAGTGTGTACGAAGAATTACTAGACGGAAGTGATCTTACAAGAGAATACTGCATTTTGATTGGATGTGCTTACGTACATTCGGGAAAAAATGAAAAGGTAAGAAATAGTTCTAAAGGTTATTTGTTTAATGATGGCCTGTTATTTAACATAGAATATGGTTTAATTAACTATATTTATTTATTTATTGCTACTCTGTACCAGAGCTGGGCAGTAGCTAGCTACTTTTGTAGCTTATTTACTAGCTTAGCTACATTTACCTTAGCTGTAGCTGTAGCTTTTAGCTAGCTACATTTTTTTCTATTAGCTTAAAAATAACAACTGAAGCTACTTTTAAAGCTACTTTTTGTAGCTTCAAGCTACTTTTTTGTAGCTTAAAGCTACTTTTTAAGCAGAAGGTCAACAAAGTACGCATGCGTACAAGCTAAAGCCGCACAAAATAATTATTTGTTGCCGGTTCTAACTGGCTCTAATACGCAAAAATACACAGTAGGTGCCAGATGGTATTTGCTATTTTTGATATTTATGTACATTATAGTAAATTAACAGTCATTATAACAAAAGACTGATCATATGACAATGGCAAATTTAATTATTTCACAATAATTTAAAAAAGTAGCTTTAAAATTTAACAGCTACTTTAACGAAAGCTTTTAGCTGTAGCTTAGCTATATTTTACAAAATATAGCTTATAGCTGTAGCTTAGCTACTTTTTTAAAGAATAGCTGTAGCTGTAGCTTTGCTACTTTTTTAAGTAGCTTGCCCAGATCTGCTCTGTACAAGAGGATTTTAATCCCAGTTACAATATAGGGTCCGCCTCGCGGAGCCTCAGTGTGGTAGTTCATATATTATTAGCTTGAGTAAGATTCGAACTTGGGATCTCTAGATTCGAATGCTGTAACGCTGTATAGGGATATTCACAAACAAAGCCATTTATTTTTAATTTAAATAAAAAGAAGTCAAGTTTATTAAATAAATAAATAAATAAATATATCATCACGCCTTCTACCCATTACTGGGTGTGGCACTCTGCTGAAGCAAATCTCGGTAAGTGATATATTTTGCGCGTGAAGTGCGGTTACCAGTCGTCAAATCACAGCCCCCAAATATGTTAGTGGTGGAGGAGCCACAGGGTTAGCTTTTGAAATTTTGAAAATTGTTTGTCGCCTGTGGGAATCGAACCAGACTTCTCAGGATCCACAGGCCGACTTCATACCACTGAGCTAGCCACCCCATAAAGTTTATTGAATTTAAATAATCGTTCTATATTTTTCATAGCTTCGATATTATCAATTGGTCTTTTTAATTATTTTTGTCTACAACTAATGTATTATATGTATGTTAAATGTGTCATTTTTGCTACATAATGCCGTGTATAAATCTCGCAGGGAATAATAGTGAAGAAATAATAGTCATTATTCCCTCTTCTGCACAAATCGGAAAATTATTATGCCTAAATCAATCTCTCTGTGCAAAAACAAAAATTTGGTGTGGTCACCACACGACTTTCTTATACACAGCATATTTAATATTTAGAATATATACGAAGAGCTGAGTTGATTTTGAATGAAATTGAAAAACCGGAAGAGGAAGTTTACTGGACACACAAAACAATAAATTCCATTCATTTCAAAAATGGAATCAGTTACGAAAAAAAGTTTCAAATAAAATGATATTTGCAATTTTCCTGTATATGCGACTAATTTTAAGAAAAACTAATTTTTATATGTAATAATATATTTTAATAATCATGGTAGCAATAGAAACAAAAAACATAAATTTTAATTTTCGCTTTATCTAGTTATCTATGTCTTTTTTCGGAAAAACAAATACATCATTAAAATGGTCAACTAATTAGGCAAATTTGCCTCAATTTAATCGACTTCGTATCTCACGGTTCTTGAGATACCAAGGGTTAGGCTCTAAAAACAGACATTCTATATATGCCTCATCAGTAAAATTAGACATAAAGTAGTCAACATTACTAAAAAATTATACGTAAACAAATTTGATATTTTATATGTTTGAAACAGATAAATGCTGAATTACTGAAAAACTAAATTATATGTTTAATAATATTCTATAACATTCATATATTCTAAATATTAAATATGCTGTGTATAAGAAAGTCGTGTGATGACCACACCAGATTTTTGTACTTTCTTAAACAACTGAATACTTCTCAGAGTCACCATTTTTTACTACTTGAACGTTAAAATCTAACTACGCATGTTTATATAAAAAATAAATAAATATATCATCACGCCTTCTACCCATTACTGGATGTGGCACTCTGCTGAAGCAGATCTCGGTAAGTGATATATTTTGCGCGTGAAGTGCGGTTACCAGTCGTCAAATCACGGCCCCCAAACATGTTAGTGGTGGAGGAGCCACAGGGATAGCTTTTTCAAATTATGAAAATTTGTCGCCTGTGGGAATCGAACCAGGGATCTCAGGATCCACAGGCCGACTTCATACCACTTATATATCTTTATTACTCAGCACAACAGGAACTTAATCCCAATTACAGTAGCTTATAATGTAATCCGAACCATTCAGATACAATCATATATTTAGAACATAAGTTGAAGTCAGCGAGATTTGAACGCACGACCTCTTGCTTGTTAATTAGTAAACGCAAGTTATACCTCGCTTTTATCCACTGAGCTACGATTTCCTACATTACTTCTGCCTATATAAAACGTTTAACAAATGACCTCGAAAAAGATAACCAAACCGTTACTAAATTCATTAACCCTTATTTAATTTCCAAAACAGTCTCATTAGCACTGATAACAAACCCTCCGAATATTCCTTTCAAGGTCTATTACCACGATAAAGTCAAGCAACCCCAAATTAAAATTCAAAATTTAAATTGATTACCCTCCACAATCGTGCCTCGCGAATTCAATAATGTAAATAACATTAATTAACACATTTCATGACAAAACTTCCCGCAGAAAACTTTGTTTAACTCTCCGTTGACTTTTACCAACTTCTAAGATTTTTTGTGAAATTAAAGAAAGTCTTACAAAAGGATGGAGGAATCCTGGGTGTTCGGAAGCAATCAAAGTTTGTCAAAGGACGAAGAAGGAAGGCTGGAAAAAGGAGAATTCTTTTTGCTGTTCGTCGCGGCCGTCCGAAGCAAACTTCACACAATGGACAATGGAAATCGCGATCGCGTGCTAGCATACGAATATACGAATGTCAGGGTGATGTACTAGTATTGTTGTGGGATGCCAGTGACGTACGGTTTTTTTATTATTTGTAACGCTGCATTACTGAAAAGAGCTACAACATATCAGTATAATAGAATCTGTGTCACTTGAGTGTAGCTCTACAGGATGTATCCAAATTTAATGATCATATTTTAAGGGTCTATATTACAAGGGCAGGGTGTAAAGTCCCTGAAAATAAAACAGATGGCGCCACAATCGCAAATCCCATGTGACATTTGTGATGTACCATCTTTAACTAGAACGCATTAAAATTTTCAGACTGATATGTCATTCAGTTCTGTTTTGACACCCATCGAAAGCAAGCAACCTTGAAGATTTTTGAAAACATGGAAAAAGGGAATTTCGCGTCTTGATTAAACATTATTTCTTGCGTGGAAAAAAACATTACGCAAACCAAAGCATCGCTTGTTAAACATTATGGGGACTCCTCACCATCGATTGGAACGATTCATAAGTGGTTTACTAATTTTCGTTGTGGTAGTGCGACCACAAAGGACGCCGAACGTTCTGGTCGTCCAATTGAGGTTACCACGCCAGAAATCGTCGATAAAATCCATGGTATGATATTGAACGATCGGCGTGTTAAAGTGCACGAGTTTGCTGAGGCTATGAGCATCTCAACCGAACGGGTACGGAACATTTTTCATAAATTTTTGGATATGAGAAATCTATCTGCCAGATGGGTGCCGCATTTGCTCTCTGTTGACAACAAGGGCGATCGTGTGACAAGTTCGAAGGAGTGTTTGGCGATGTTTAAGCGCAATAAGAAAGACTTTTTTATGCAGATTTGGCTTTTATCTATTTCCAAACTTGAAGAAATGGCTCGGCGGAAAAGGATTTGGCTCCAACAATGAGGTCATCGCTGAGACAAACGCCTATTTTGAAGGATCGCCAAAATCGTATTATTTGGAAGGGATCGAAAAATGAGAAAAACGTTGGACGAAGTGTATCGAGCTACAAGGAGATTATGTTGAGAAATACAATATGTTTTGACCAAATAAATCATTTCTTGTTTCATTTTTCAGGGACTTTTCACTCTGCCCTCGGAGAATAGAATTGTTTCAAAATAATCAGTGTTCAGCTGCCAAC
Organism: Pterostichus madidus; assembly: GCA_911728475.2. Lineage (NCBI taxonomy): Eukaryota > Metazoa > Arthropoda > Insecta > Coleoptera > Carabidae > Pterostichus > Pterostichus madidus. Next base: position 31,206,438 of record OU452314.1, read on the forward strand.
ATACGCTTGATTAAGCTTACTCTTCGCTTGTGAAGCAACAGCGCTATTGTTGTGCTACAACTGTTCGTGTATGACGTCATAAATCAAACTAAATAGAACATAAACCATTATTTTAATATCTCTGTTACAGTACATGCAAATCAAACATAAAATAACATTCGAAGAATTATAATTTCACATACACATCAACCCACATCTAACATAATACAAGACTAGAATTATTCCCACAGTTCATCGCCAACCTTTACATCTATAATACCAATTCAATTCCTATATTCTAGAGCCATCTAGGTTACAGCTTATACAACACACAACAATCCCATATATTCAATAAACAATAACAATCTCGCATCATCCTTTCACTGATCATCTCCACTAGCAGTCCAACCCATAAGTCCCAAGCGTTGTTAGGACGTCCCAAGGCTTGTCACTGCAGCGAAACAAAACAATGTCATCCTTTCCTTTTCATGTGAACAGAAGAACAAGTTAAGATGGAATCTTAGGTCGCGAAGTGACCTCGAAGGCGTGAACAAGTATTCGGATTTTAATATAAGCAACACGCGTATTGAGATCGTGTGATTGTGACTTGTGGCAAATGTGTGGAGAAGGCAGTGGTGGGTAGATGGGGTTTTGGAATAGTTTGAGAAGGGTGGCATTAGAAATGGGCGGATGTTATAGGTAATGTACTGGTAACAGATTTAAGGGGTAAGGCCACTCAGGGCAAGGAAAAAAAGGATCATTTTCTAGATTTTTTTTAACGAAATCTAAACGTGCTGCTTAAGAACTGTTTTTGGATCTTTATTTAGTGCTCTTTAAACTTTATTTAAAAAATTTTTTTAAAGAAAATATTCAAATTTAAAAAAATGGCGACTCCTCTCGGCGCGTAGAGCAAATCGGGCGAAAACATTCCGGGAACAGCAATGGACATGGAACAAAAAGGGATATGTTTTCTTAATCTCTGATGTATACTCTAAAAAACTACGGGCTGGATTTGGAAAATTTGGATTTTTAACAAAATGGCGCACTACAGTTAAATTAATTAAAGATCCTCGATTCGACAATTGAATAAAATAAGTGTTTTATACCTATTATGATTTGAATATCATGAATTGTTAACAGGTTGTTGGTCTAGTGAATTTTCAAATACCATACCACTGTGTGGTGTTGCCATTATAAATTGGGATTTTTAATTTTTCGTTAAAAACAAGGCTTTGCATGGCTATATATCCATTAATAAATGATAAAAAACTTTCTCCTTCTGACACAATATACATGGATAGTTTTAGAACATCATACTAGTTTTTCAAATGAAACTGCAAAATTTTAGGGGTACACCAACCAAATATGTGCGATTCTGAGTGATGATCGCCATAAGCCCCGTGTATAAGAACTCAAATTTACAAGCGAATATATTTGTTCACAGACGATGAATGTGTTTCATATTTTAACAGGATGCGTATGACTATCCAATGTTTACGTGCGCCAAATTTCATTCCGATCTGCAAAAAAATATATCACGCTATTACTGCCTTAAGTCTGTGCTTTACGGAGGAACAGTGGCGTACGCAAGCTCTTCTTAAGGGAGGGGTCCAAATATTAAAACAATTGGAGTTCAGATTTTTTTCCTTTTAAAGATATTTTATTTGCACATTTTATTTCAGTTTCCCATGAAATCACCTCTAAGGGAGGAATCTGGACTCCGCCCCCCTGGCGTACGCCACTGGAGACGAATGATGCACTATTGACACCTAGCGGTTAATTTATACAACAGACAAGGAGTAATTCTGACGGTGGCATCAAATCAGGAACTATGGTTCGATACAGTGGTCCTCAATTTTATCTGACATTTTCAAAACAGTGCATCTGGCAACAGTGTAACATACGGACAAAAATAAACAAAATATTTAAGTAGCCAGTTACCTTCTTTGGTATTTTAGTGTATAATTAGCAGAGTAACTTTAATTACCTACTAAATGAGACGTTTAAAATAATTCAACTTTTGACACATGCAATCTTCCAGTAAATAAATTTAACTTATAATTATTACCACATTATGTAGAATTACTTCCATATAATAACCATAATTAACACAAATCTTACTTTAACATTTTAAAACTTTGTAGTGGAAAAATACTCAAAATGAGAAAATGTGCAAAATGTCAGAGTGCGTAAAGAGTTATACGAAGCGAACGTACGACATGCAAACATCATATTTGACATTCAATTATGCAAATAACGGCGTGTCAGAATATAAACATAAATTTGTTTTATTGTCTTGAACAACCTTCTGCGAGCTTTGCCTCTCCAACAAACAAATGAGGACGAATGAATGAATATATGAAATAATTCAGACGTATATGACAAATTGTTATTGGGACATTGTTATGTAAATTTTCATAACGGTTCCAAGAAATTTTAGTCATAAGGTATTTGTTAATTTAGTGGAGCAGTACTACTAGAAGAGACCAGTAGCTCGCGGGAAAAATATTTTCTTTTAAAGTAAAAGTAAAAATTAATACATCATTATTATCTAAATATTTCAAATTGTAATTCGTAATTAATAGTATATTACATAAAAATCAGGAAAGTGATGTTTTGCTCTGGCGGTGGTTTGAGATACAAGGCCGCAGGACGAGTATTTGAATCTGCTGAGTCAAGTGAAAACACGTTCCTGACGTATTATGTATACTATTTTTTCTGAAACTGTTTAATTTAATCAATAATTACTTATAAATAATTCAAAATGTTTCAATTTTTTATATGACTTGTATTGACAGCAGACTAGGTATCCAAGGTTACAACAACAAAAAATAGTCAGTAATAATATAACAAGAGTGTGAGAATAAATTGAAAATAATTTGACAGATCTTTCGAAAACTTGTTGCCAAGCAATAGTCCTGAAAGCTCGTAGGGCTTGAGTGGTTATTGCTAAATGGCAACAAGTTTGAGAAAGATACTGGAGAATTATTTTCTAATTTATCCAACTCTCGACTTATATTTAATTAGATTATTTTTTGACTTAGCTGTTGAGGTCGATTCATCCAACTTAAAAGATTTTGAACTAGGTTCATATCGACTGATTACTTATTAATGTATTCTTGGAAGTTGTTTCCAAAATTTGTTGGTGTATTTCTGTATCTGAAATACAACTAAATCGACTTTTTACACACATTTTACTTCACGACAGTTTTAAATAATTATTTGACAACTACCTATTATTTATCACAAATACAGAGATAATTTCCGGGAATAATCACAAGAGCTTTATTCTCAGTATAATAATAACAGGAATGATTAAAACGCAGACACGTGACATACAATGAATCATTTCATTGGTTTTGAAAAACGTCAAAAAAAATTCAGGTAAAGTACAAAAAAGTGAAATAGTCTTTATCAAACAATTTTGTACTTTACCTGACTGTTTCTTTGTTGTTCTAACCTTGGAAATGTACTTTACTTGACTGTTTTGATAAAAGCTATTTTCCATACTAAAACTGGGCAGAAAAGTAAACACTTTCTCGACGCTTTCAGAAGAAAAATATTCCCGGGCTGTTATTTCCCGTAGCCTAGCAACGATACTATAATGCCGGAATAAAATAAAGGTATCAGTTTTCGTCCAAGCGGAATAGTATATTACGTACCATGAACTGTAAGTGACAGTTTTTAGGTCAAGAATGTAGTTTGGGAAATCTCTTACAGTTCAAAATTAGTAAACTACTTTTTACAATACCTGCACAAATAGAAGGAAAAGAAAAATACTTTTCAAAATGAACAGCTCTCAAATTGTTGTCATAATAAACAGGACCTCGATCTATAATATTTACTTACTGTCTACGGTGGATGGTAAGTAAATATTATAGACCTGATGTAACCATAGAAACCAACTGTGCAATAAAAGTATCACTTACTGTGTTTATCATTAATGGGTAATTTACAGTACAGGTACTGTAAATAGAGTATTTTACTATCGTTACTAAGGAAAGAAATTTCAATATTTCATATATATAAAAAATATAAAAATATATCATAACGCCTTCTACCCATTATTAGGTATGGCATTCTGCCGAAGCAGATCTCAGTAAGTGGTATATTTTTGAACGTGAATTGCTTTTACTAGTCGTCAAATGACGACTCCCAAAGATGTTAGTACAGGGGAAGCCACAGGAGTAGTATTTAATGTGGTGAAAATGTTTGTCGGCAGTGGGATCGAACCAGGGTTCTCAGAATCCACAGGCCGACACGATACCACTGTGCCACCTACTCCAGAAGAATAAGCATTCGTTTTTAAATATTACGATGTTAGAAAAAATAGTATGCACAGAGAGAAATGTTATAGTCCTCTGTTATTCGCTAAGAATAAAAAATATTACTTTCTGCTACGCTGTAGAACAGTAAATTAATTCTAACTACAGTACAGGATAAAAACTACAGCTTATAGTAAACCCCGAAATTATTTAGTGAAATGAACTATTTTTATACGAATAAATATAATAATTGTCTCTTGATCAATAATCAGAAATACAGTTCCCAATTATCCTAACGGTTTTACCTTATACAACACTACACCCAAGGTAAAGGAAATTACTAATGTTGTGCTGTGCATTGAACTATGATATCACTACTACTACTACACTATAATGTCCGTCAAAGACGTTTCAACTTCCACGTCACATGGCCTTACTTTAGAGGAAGTAGGTGTTGTAAAATAGCGCTATCTCACTCGCACCGCACGTGAGTAGTTTCTGACATTAGTAGAGGTGTATTTTACTTCTGTTTTGAGTTTGATTGTAAATAAATATATCATATATTTGATTGTACAGATATGAAAGCCAATATTGGGATCTCGTGAACTCGAAGAGGTGACTTCGCATAAATTAAACAATAGTCGACATCAGAGCTGGACAGTAGCTAGCTACTTTTGTAGCTTACCTACTAGCTTAGCTACGTTTACCTTAGCTGTAGCTGCAGCTTAGCTAAATGTGAAAAAATATAGCTGTAGCTTGTAGCGAACTATTTTTTTTTCTATTAGCTTAAAAATATTGTTATAACAAGTGAAGCTACTTTTAAAGCTACTTTTTATAGCTTAAAGCTACCACTGTTCATTAAGAAATACCTATTAATTTTTGTTTTGTATTTGAATTGTACCTTCTTTATTGTGTTCTATAACTGTAGGATAACAAGTTATTATATAGTGTAAAATCTATTAACATATTTAATTTTTCACTTGTTCTTAACCTATCCTAGTTTTGTATTAAATATTAGATGAACTAAAGATTGACTGTTTAGAAACACAAAAATTGAATAAAATAAGTGTTTTATATCTATTATGATTTGAATGTCATCAATTGTTAACAGGTTGTTGGTCTAGTGCATTTTCAAATACCATACCACCGTGTGGTGTTGCCATTATAAATTGGTATTCCTAATTTTTCATTATGGGCTATATATCCATTACTGAACGGTAAAAAACTTTCTCCTTTTGATACAATATACATGGATAGTTCTAGAACATAATATTGGTTTTTCAAATGAAACTGCAAATTTTTAGAGGTACACAAACCAAATATGTGCGATTCTGAATGGCAATCGTCATAAGCCCCGTGTATAAGAACTCAACTTTACAAGCGAATATATTTGTTCACAGACGGTGAATGTGTTTCATATTTTAACAGGTTGCGTATGACTATCCCATGTTTACGTGCGCTGAGTTTCGTTCAGATATGTAATAGTTATTTGCGTATCAAGAGCGTAAAGTGAATCTTTATTGCTCGTGTTCAGTAATTGAAGCGCTAGAAATGTAAAATTTAATTTAATTTTTTTTTTCTTTTTGTACGTTTGTTTTAAAATGTGCAAGAGAGCCAATTTTAGGACATTTTTAAAATCCTATTATTTGTACCACAAACTTCAGTACACTCCCTGTATATAAAAGGCAACATCCACATTTTAAATTTGATTTTAACAGTAAGTAAATAAATAAAATAAAATTTCTTAAATGTAATTTGATTCTAACTTCTACGCAAAGATACTAAGAAACTTCTATGTACTTTATTTTCTTGATGTATCTTTCGTTCAAACGAAAATGCAATTTCCACGAAACACAATCAACCCCACTCTATTTTTTTAATATCAAAAACAAACTCAATACACCGAAACACAAACAAAACTAAATTGAACATAAAACACGACCACGTGAAACCAAGATACCAAGAAATAATATCAAACTCAGGGCAGGAAACAAGAAATAAGAAAAACAACGTCGTATATTCTGCCAGAACAAACCATGAATGAAACCGTATGCTGGAAAATTGCTAGTCATGCAGATCAAGAGATACAGGTTGGCCAAAAATTCATTTAGTTGTTCTGCGGTACGGTGGTGTGCATTGGTGATCAAAAGGAATTGTTATAGTTGGTAATACAATTCCAGAGATCTTTTTATTCCACAGTTGGCACAACGTCAGATAAAGGCGGAAATGCTATTTGATATTTCTAACATGTTTAGGGGCCGTGATTTGACGACTGGTAACCGCACTTCACGCGCAAAATATATTATGACTTACCGAGATCTGCTTCAGCAGAGTGTCACACCCAGTAATGGATAGAAGGCGTGATGATATATTTATTTATTTATTTTATTTACAAATAGGTTATGTCAGGAGTCGGACAGCTAATAGAATTTTGACTTTTTAAGTAATAGAAATACTTTAGAAATAAATGTAATAATAAATGTACTCAAATTTAAATTTTAAATGTCACTGTCAACAACAGGAAATGAATTTATGCATCAGGCTTACCAATTTTAAGTAGTTTTTTTTATTGCCAACTGTAACAAATCCTTTTGATCACTCTGTATATATGAACTAGCACATTGCGGCTTGGTGAGTCCAGACCCTGTACTGTAATTGAGATTTTGTTCCTTTTGTACAAAGTAGCATAAATAAATAAAAATAACTTCTGTAATTAAATCAACAAGTGAATCTACTTGCGATTTGATAGAATAAAGATTGTATTTAGGCCCCAATAGTTTCGTAGGCTCTTAGACACTGCCTTATTACGTCAATCAGTTATTTATATATATATATATATATATATATATATATATATATATATATATATATATAAATAAATAAATATAAATATATCATCACGCCTTTTACCCATTACTGGGTGTGGCACTCTGCTGAAGCAGATCTCGGTAAGTGATATATTTTGCGCGTGAAGTGCGGTTACCAGTCGTCAAATCACGGCTCCCAAACATGTTAGTGGTGCAGAAGCCACAGGGGTAGCTTTTTCAAATTATGAAAATTTGTCGCCTGTGGGAATCGAACCAGGGACCTTAGGATCAACAGGCCGACTTCATACCACTGAGCTAGCCATCCCATTATATATATATATATATATATATATATATATATATATATATATATATATATATATATATATAATACTAGGTACATAAATAAAAATGTACATAGTTCATAAAGTAATATGTAATATATTATTAGAACAACAAAAAACAAAAATATACATGTCTGTGCTCCTCACGTTCACGTCACAGTACAGCACAATAAAAAAAACTGCATTATCCGCAAACTTAAATATTTCGTGATTTTAGTAATATTGACGTACTTAATTATTTGAAAAGTACTTCAATATTTTTTACATTTACTATCCAAAAATGTAAGTCTTAAATACAAGCTGAAATTTAATACTTAAAAATTTCAAGTATTAAGTAACACAAAAATAAATATACTTCAGTATAAGTATTAAGTACTAGAAGATACGAAAAATTTGTACTTATTTACTTAAGTAATTAAGTATTGTCCAGCTCAGCATGCAATGCATTTAAGCTTTTCATTGTTCGATAAAAAATCGTTCGATCAAATAGCGTTCGTGAGAAACAGCCCTAAAAGTGTAATTTCCAGCATAATATTAAACTGGCGAGTAATGACTATTACTCCATTCTCATAAGCAATAGCTATCATTACACGCTCATTGAACAATACACTATTAATTTAACAAATAAAACTGCAGATAAAAACTAATTTCAATTCAAGTTGACGCAAGTAACTTCTGGACAGCCGTATCTCACCCCCTCCACCCCTCAAAATTAGATTGTGTTGTTTGACATTGTTCACCTCACAAACAACCAAACGATAGCAGAGCAGCGCGCAGCGGCGGCGGCAACCGGAAACACAGTGTTTATTATTGTCTTAACGGAAATATACGATCGCTTTGGTAGATTGCACTGCACGTCTGCAGCTCACTTTAACATGTGTGAAATTTGACAGCGGGTAGTATATCATCCACAGCATTTTTGGGGATGTTATTTATACGTTACGTGAAAGAGAATGATTCACTGGGGATGTGATATTGATCTGAGGGGTTAACGTTTTATTAGTGGTTTAGATATAAAATATATTGCTGGATTCAAAAGAAAAATAAATATATCATCGCGTTTTTACCCTTTTTTGAGGGTGGGAATTTTGCTGTAGCAGATCTCGGTATGTAATATATTTTGGTAAGGGAAGTGCGGTTACTGGCCGTCAAATTATAACTACCATAAGAATAACTTGAAGGTGATTGACCACTAATTGTCCAAATTTTCGAAAATACTGTTTATTTTACAGGCGTAGGTGGCTCAGTGGTATCGAGTCGGCCTGTGGATCTTGATAACCCTGGTTCGATACCCACAGCCGACAAACATTTTCACTAAATTAAAATTACCCCTGTGGCTCCCTTAACACTAACAACTTTAGGGGCCATGATTTGATGGCTGGTAACCGCACTTCACGCGCGTAAATATATCATTTACCAAAATCTGCTTCGGCAGAGTGCCACACCTAATAATGAGAAAAAGGCGTGACGATATATGTTCACGCCTTTTACCCATTATTGGGTGTGGCACTCTGCCAAAGCAGATCTCCGTAAGTGATATATTTATGTACGTGAAGTGCGATTACTAGCCGTGAAATCACGGCCTCCAAAGATGTTAGTGGTAAGGGAGCCACAGGAGTAATTTTTAATGTGATGAAAATGTTTGCCGACTGTGGGAATCGAACCAGGGTTCTCAGAGACCGACTCATGCCACTGAGCCACCTTCCCCATTTCAATTACTGTAAAAAATTATTTGCAATATATTCAGATTATTTCTCAAGAATTAAATCTTATATTATTTGCACTCCTTGAGTGAAACAAGTTAAGTACTACTGAAAGTTACATGTGACGCATAACCCCAATACAAAACTTCAAAAAATCATATCTCTTGTAATCTAAGGAATTTTGTTTCCGCGGTTTTACTAATCGTTATAGTTTATCATGTAGTATCCATAAAAAAATAAAATAGCTATAGGAGTCCATTGTCATTAAGTTCCTGTTGTACATAGTAACAAATAACAATAATAATTATTATTAAATGACTGAAAACGAAAATAATAGAGATATACAAGAGAAAAGCTGCTTTAACTAAGAAAGATTGTACATAATACGACAACAATTAAATAAAAATACAAAGCTAAACCACACGTTGTTTACATTTTAATAAAACAAGTTCTTCAAAACTTTTGAATACGTTTGCAAATTCGCATAACAGCTACATGTGCAAAATTTCTCCTTGCGCAACTATACGTTATTGCTTATAATATATTTATATTGGTCACGTCTCGTGTACTTGACCTTCTTTTGCAAGAAACAACTTGACATTAAATCATAATTACCTATATTATATTAGAATTATGTAAATTGTAAATGTTTAAATTCTTACCTGTATTTACTGTAACATTGAAGGATAAACGATTATTGCTTTTGGCATACAGGTATGTCATAATATAAATTATTATACTGGAAGATAAAGGACGTGAGCTCTCTTCAAATGCCAGTAATGTCATTTTGAAATTCGCATAACTTTAATCACGATTGCTGTTATTTAATATGATTTGTGATAGATACATTAAAAATGGCTAGACACTGTATTTTTTTCTCAATGATGTTCGCTTGAAACTTTCTAATTAACTATCAGTTTATTTAATCTGTTAGTATGTACAACAGGAACTTCATCCTAATTACAGTAACTTATAGTGGAATTCGAACCACTCAGACAATCGTGTTTTTTAGGTTGAGTTGAAGTCAGCAAGATTTCAACGCACGAATTTTGCTTGTTAAAGTAAAATTTTGTTAGTGTGGCCGCTTACATTATTTGACATATAGTTAGAGAGCTAGGGTGCAAAATGATGTCTCATTTAATCCAGTGACAGAAGTTGTATCAAGTCGGCCTGTGGATCCCAAGAACCCTGGTTCGATCCCCACTGCTGACAAAACATTTTCACCAATTTAAAATTACCCCTGTGGCTCCCCCACCACTAATATCTTTGGGGGTCGTGATTTGAGGGCATCACGCGCAAAAATATATCACTTACCGAGTTCTGCTTCGGCAGAGTGCCACATCCAGTAATGGGTAAAAGGCGTGATGATATATTTATATTTAATAAATAAGAAAAAATAGGAAAAAATTTTCCATCACTTGTCTCGTAATTCCACAGAGGTTTTACAGCACGTTTGCATCAACTTCTCAGGTCATCAACAAACGGCTGGTAAGTTCAGCTTTAACCATAGACGCGTTTCGTCCTTCCGGACTCATCAGTATGGTGCGATCATTTATCCAACTAGATCAACTAGGAAATGGTGGATTGTGATACCGACTTAGCTGAACTGACTGATGTTAACCTATCTACAACGGTAACATGACATGAGAGCTATGGAGCCACTCGTGGTGCCATCTACCGACAAAATCGCAAACTGCTTGACAGCTATTGAAATAAAACAAAAGACAAAATGTCTATTGCGATGTGGAATTGAGTCAAAATCGCAAACTGCTTGACAGCTATTGAAATAAAACAAAAGACAAAATGTCTATTGCGATGTGGAATTGAGTCAAAATCGCAAACTGCTTGACAGCTATTGAAATAAAACAAAAGACAAAATGTCTATTGCGATGTGGAATTGAGTCAAAATCGCAAACTGCTTGACAGCTATTGAAATAAAACAAAAGACAAAATGTCTATTGCGATGTGGAATTGAGTCAAAATCGCAAACTGCTTGACAGCTATTGAAATAAAACAAAAGACAAAATGTCTATTGCGATGTGGAATTGAGTCAAAATCGCAAACTGCTTGACAGCTATTGAAATAAAACAAAAGACAAAATGTCTATTGCGATGTGGAATTGAGTCAAAATCGCAAACTGCTTGACAGCTATTGAAATAAAACAAAAGACAAAATGTCTATTGCGATGTGGAATTGAGTCAAAATCGCAAACTGCTTGACAGCTATTGAAATAAAACAAAAGACAAAATGTCTATTGTTTTATATTTATATTTATTTATTTATTTTAAAAACTGTCAAAAATTATTTTAAATTATTTTTCAAGCATTTATAAATGATCGTATAAAAATATTGCTTGTACCTCGAGCAGAAAATGTCCTTCCTACTCTTATTGCGTCTTAATAAAAAATCTCTATACGCGAGTGGCAATAGACTACTTTCTGCTCTAGGTACACAAATAACTATTCTTATTATGCAGCGTACTAAATAAAATATTAATTAATAATAAATGTTAACAAATCATATAAATAAATAAATATATCATTTCGCTTTTTATTCATTACTGGGTGTGGCATTCTGTCGAAGCAGATCTCGGTAAGAAATATATTTATGTGCGTGAAGTGCGGTTACCAGCCGTCAAATCACGACCTCCAAAGATGTTAGTGGAGGGGAAGCCATAGGGGTAATTTTAATGTGGTGAAAGTGTGTGCCTGCTGTGGGAATCGAACCAGGATTCTCAGAATCCACATGCCAACTCGATACCACTGAGCCACCTACCCCATACAATGATATATATCCTATCAATCTTGAGAAACACTGCTTTAATATTTATTACATCACTCAAATCTTCTTCTCTGCACATTAACAACTAAATCAGTGTGAACCTACACTCATTATCATCCAGAGTCCGGTTTTACACAGCGGGTGAATTCCCCGAACCGCGGAGTCCGTGTCCGGAACAACAAACTGCATTTGTAATTTGTGTGCTTTTTCCATTCGGAATGCAGCGGCGATAATAAATTACAAACGCGACGTAATCAGGTCAAGAGGTTAGAAAAAACACGAGCACTGACTGCTGGTACTGCTGATATTATAAAAAGAGGAAATATGACGCAGAGACGTTTTATGTGAAAGTATAGTTGTAGTTTGAGGAAGATAGAGGTTGCTATAGTCTGTTCAGTATGAGATTGGGATATTTAAGTAACAATGCGAAAAATTGAAACTACCCAAAGATACAGTTTGTTACTAACCTAAAAACTAAGACTTGAGCCTTAATAAATAAGAAAAACCAGGAAAAAACAAATTACCATCACGTGTCACAAATTCTACAAAAAAATATAGTTAGAGAGCTAGGGTGCAAAATGATGTCTCATTTATTCCAGTGACAGAAATGGTTTTTTTTAAATATATTATGTCATGATAAACATGAAAAAAAGAAAATTAGATTTGGGAACGGGTGGAAACTATAGATGGCGCCGATGTAAATGCGCCGATTTTAAGGGTAGTTGTTGATCCCTACACCAGTCCACTTTCAGAGCTTCTGTCACCAATGAGCAACCAGCAATAAATTTTTTGTCATGTTTTCATCGTGAACAAGTAGTAATATGTCACAAGACACCATAAAAATTGCTTACTTTGACCGGTTTTGTCGCGCATGCGTCACCGGCCAAAACTTCTGTCTACCATTTTTATTACTTAATTACACCAAAGTCTATAATTTAAACTGAAAAATAGCCTGTTAAAAATATGTCAACAACAACTACTCTTAAAATCTGCGCATTCACATCGGCGCCATCTATAGTTTCCACCCGTTCCCAAATCCAATGTTCTTGTTTTCATGTTTATCATGACATAATCTATGAAAAAATCCATTTCTGTCACTGGAATAAATGAGACATCATTTTGCACCCTAGCCCTCTAACTATTAATTTGATTCAAACGTGTTGCACATTTTTGTGGAATTTGTGACAAGTGATGGAAATTAGTTTTTTTCCTATTTTTTCTTATTGATTTTAATTTTAAATAAAAATTTTTAATAAATAAATAATAATAAAATAATTATTTTTCTGTATCTTATAACTGAACATTTTTTTGTAAATTTAATATTAATTGTACCCGCAGCAATTACGATTAATTATAAAATTTAATTTCTAACAAATTTAGACACACGCAATATTAATTTCACGGTAAATACATACGAGTACATTTTTTTTTAATTTCTTAAACTATTTTGCGTATTTTGTATTTTCACTTTAATTATTGTCGCATGTATAAAATAGTATATAATTATCTGATGTTACGCCATGAGTTGCCAAATAATTTTCAATTAAGATTGAATTAATTAATTTATATTCATTAATTTTATGCAGATAATAATCCTTTTAATTTATTAAATTAACCACGAATATTAGATTCGTTGTTAGGAGTAAACGTGAGTAATTTGAGATGTTTTATGCATATGTTATGTACGTTGAAGAAAGAAGATGAATGATAAATGAATAGGAATGATGTGATTGAAGGTTTGTTGTGTGATAATAATTTCGAGTGTAATAAATGAATAAGTTTATATGGAGTGATCTATGAATGTGGTTGAAGTGAGGGTGGTTTGTTTGCATGATAATGTTTGACGAGGGCTGATTGTTTGATGAGTGTGATGAGTGAATGTTTTATGAGTGATTTTAGGGTTCGTGCTACCCCATTTGTTGGGATATAGCGTGAAGATATGTATGCATGTATGTATGTAAATAGCAAATTTTGTACCAAAATAATGTTATACATTTTTTATTAATAGCCAGCCATTAATTATTATATAATAATAAAAGAAAAATAATAAATTACTTTGTTTTTTGTGATAGAAATAATTATGAATCCATTACGTCGTTTCTTCATCTCTTTTCAAAGGAAAGTAAATTTGCTTATTTCGTGATAATGTCTAATTTTCGTCTTTTGTGTGGTATCACTGCCATTCTTGTCTGTTCTTTCACCAGAAGTTATGTGAGAAAATGTGCAAGTGGTGCCAACACTCAAAAAATATTTTCTTGCAGATTCACCGTTCAATTTTATGTCTATCAGGATTATTTACATATAATAGTAAGATGTGACGTCATCGTTTCTAGTTACTTTTATTTATGACATATATAACCTAATTCAGCAATTAGACCATATACTATAAACTATACCAAACATAGTAAGACCTTAACAAAAAAAATTGCTACACACTTTCCCCGCCAACTAATTTATAATTTAAACAACACAAAACGATAAGTCGTATTTCTTATTTTCACCTTTCGGTTGGAGCGAGTCAAAGTGGGCTGCGCTGTGCAGCCTCAGAACAACTGACGATCATTCGACATACTTTCTACGAGATCTTCGATCTTTGACTTTTAAGAACCGGCAGTCGGTAGTCAAGGCGGATTTTTATAGCATTTAATGCGTAAATAATGTCATAGGATGTATGCAAAGATTACATTTATTTCCATTCTTTGAAGCGCTTTGAAAAATCTTTGTGAGTTTATTAGATTATTAAATGTTGTTAGAAGGCGGACCACTCCTGCTGATGAAGGAAATTAATCATAAATGAAAGCGAAATATTTCTTTTGTAAAAGTATGCTGTGCTAAATTAATTATCTTAGATTTGAGATGCTCTTAAAACGAAATTGATATTGAGTATGCTCTCGGTCTAGGAACTTTCAAATGTTACAAATTAGATTAATAGAATACGACAAACTTAATTAGTGGTCTTTGATTTTTAGAACTAAAATATATATATAATTTATTTTAGTAGTTATTTTTGATCATTTATATTTTATTTATATTTTTACTTTCTTATACGCAGTATAAGGAAGTATTGGAATCGTGAAAAGAATCGTTGACGAGATTTTCGCGGAAATACGTGTTTTGAGGTCCACTGAATCCGTTTTGATCATTTTCCCAATGATGTCTGTGTGTGTGTGTGGATGGATGGCTGGATGGATGGATGGATGTGTGTCCGTATGTGCAATATCTCATGAACGAGATAAGATATGTTAACGAAACTTGGTAATTATAAGTTTCATGAAATTACGAAGAGCTGAGTTGATTTTGAATGAAATTGAAAAACCGGAAGAGGAAGTTTACTGGACACACAAAACAATAAATTCCATTTATTTCAAAAATGGAATCAGTTATGAAAGAAAGTTTCAAATAAAAGATGTTAGTAAAATATTTGGAACATAAAATGTTATTTGCAATTTTACTGTATATGCGTCTAATATTGAGAAAAACTAATTTTTATATTTAATAATATATTTCAATAATCATAGTAGCAATAGAAACAAAAAACATAAATTTTAATTTTTGCTTTATCTAGTTATCTATGTTTTCTTTCGGAAAGAAACTAAATTACATGTTTAATAACATATATTCTAAATATTATATATGTTGTGTATAAGAAAGTCGTGTGGTGCCCACACCAGATTTTTTTTGTTATTCTCACGAAATGGTCATGGTCGCCACTAGAATCTTGTTTCAAGGGAAAGAAGAAAATATTAGTAAATAAGTCATTATTAATTTTTAAAAATAAAACTTATCTGTGCAAATGTGTTGAAAAATCTGCCAAAACTTCGATTTAAATCATACAAATTCTTTAATTTTTTTTATGATTTTCTTTCATCGTAACGCCATCTGTTGTCAATCAGTGGAAATTCACCTGATATGTTAGAAGTGTGCGTTATAATAACATATCAGTGTATGTTATGTTCAACTTTCCGTAGTAATTTATGATGTTGTTATGGTTACTTTCAAACGTGGTCGTCTGAAAACATTTTATGTAAATACTTAATAATTGATAAAAATCAGATTTGAATTACATGGAGACCGTAGCTCAGTTGGTTAAATCAAATAAAAATAGCTTAGTTGATTCATTTTGTAAATTAGCTAAAATGACAAAATAGGGTTTTTGTGGCTATTGTCAAATGGCAACAAGTTTGAGAAAGATACTGGAGAATTATTTTCTAATTTATCCAACTCTCGAGTTATATTTAATTAGATTATTTTTTGGCTTAGCTGTTGAGGTCGATTCATCCAACTTACAAGATTTTGAACTGGGTTCATTTCGATTGATTACTTATTAATGTATTCTTGCAATATTTCTTGGCGTATTTCTGAAATATAACTACATCGATTGTTTCACTCATTTTACTTGACACATTGGCAGTTTTAAATAATTATTTGACAACTACCTATCATTTGTCACAAACAAAAAAGCACCTACAGAGATTATTCCCGGGAATAATCATAAGAGCTTTATTCTTAGTATAATAATGACAGGATTGGTTCAAACGCAGACACATGACATACAATGAAGCATTTCATTGGTTTTGAGAAACGTCAAAAAATAATCATATTAAAATTATCCCAATTGCTTTTCCTCCACTAACAACATTGGAGACCGCGATTTGACGACTGATAACCGCACTTCACGCGCATAAATATATAGAGATTTGAACCTCTGAACTATCGTTTATGAAGCATAACAATCAACTATCAATTAAACAACCCACCTACCTGAACATTCAGTAGTTGTCTTCAATTTGCCACTCTAAAATGTACAATCAAGTTGCCATTACAATACTAGTTCTCATGAAACAAAAGCCTCACATTCCCGGAACTGCATTTCCTACTTTTCCCACGTCCCCCCCTAGCGCCATCTACCAAGTGTAAAGTAAACTAAAGCACAAGTGTGCTATTAACGACATAACTCATAGCGATTATAATCTAAAAACATGTTATATTCACGTTTGTTTGTACTTCAAATCTTAGACTCTAGATATGGTCGATACTGCTGACTTAAGTGCAAACTATGTAAAGTTATGCGCGTGCAATAAAATCAGCAATGGGCAGAGTATGCGCAGTTTCATGTGAATTGAAAAGGAATAAAAATTATAATTGGATACTAGTATAAGCTGAATTTATTGGGGGAAATGAAATGATGGCGGGTTTAATAGCATAAATTGCGCACATTAATTTCATTCAAGACATTTATTTTATAACTAGCTAGATAATATACAGGGTGTCTACTTTTTTATGAATCATAGGAATTATAATGGTAAAATTTTCATGTGGCAGTAGGGTTGAGAGATTTAAATCAAATTGATTTAAATCATGATTTAAATCAAGTGATTTAAAAAAAAAATTATTGATTTAAATCAAGATAAATTAAATTTAATAATTTAAACAAAAAATGAATAATTTTTATTATAGTATATGTATTTATTAAATTAAAAATACAAAAAACATCCAGGAAAAAAATAAAAACATGTTTTAATAAATCAGAAATATTTTAATATGAAAATAAAACAATTCAAATAACAAAAATAAAGTAGAAACGTTTATTCATTCAGTGGTACATTATTATTAAAATGTTTAAATAAAACGACCAGTTTTCCAGCCTTTTCAGTTCCTAGTCGGTTTCTTAATTTTGAATGCAGAACTCGCTCAACACAAGCTGAAGACGAAGTGGCGTGTAAAAGTGATTTTATAATTTTCAATATTATATCTTTATTTGGTCCTAATTCATCTTTTTGGAACACCCACCATTCAACATTTGAAACGTTGTTCAGAATTTTTTTGAAAACATTACACAATACATAATATTTAAAAATTTAATTCAAAATACCCGTTTCTACGCACTTAATTTAAAAAATCTAATTTTAATCAAAAAAATCGATTTTTTTTATTTTAAAAAAAAAATCACGATTTTTATTCACCCTGTGTGGCAGTAATTTCTGTGGTTTTAATGTTAGAACAAAAATGTAAATACAAAAAATGATTAAAAACTGGTACTAAATTTACTAATATAGTACGTTTCTTTCACGAGATAGACATAAATTGCAATCTTTAACCTGTTAAACTGTTTACAGAGTGTCATGCGAGATTATAGTATGCTGATCTTGGATCAGAAATACTTTTTTTTTTACAACTGCTATGAAAAGCTCACAATTACGCAGTGCCGTACCTAGGGCGGTGGTTGTGGTCCGCATCGGGCGGCACATATTTTGGAGCGGCATTTTTAATATTTAGTTTTAGTTGTAAAAAAAAACAGCTTGCTCACTTCATAAGTTTACTATTCGATATCTACGAATGATGAATTACTAAATGATTTCGAATATTTTTCTTCATCGTCAAGTCAATGTAGGGTTGAAAATATTATCTCGAAAAATTCCTTTATTACTGCCTAATTTAAATATGCCATCCAAGTATATATATATATATATAGTTTGTCTTAATTACAATTAATTATTTATGTTTATTAATTTAATGGGGTAATGGCCCAGTGGTTTCGAGTTGGCCTGTGCATCCTGAGGACCCCGGTTCGATTTCCACAGTCGACAAACATTTTACACTCAATTAAAATTACTCCTGTGGCTCCTCCACCACTAACATCTTTAGGGGCCGTGATTTGACGGCTGGTAACAGCACCTCACGTACATAGATGTATCACTTACCGAGATCTGCTTCGGTAGAGTGCCGCACCCAGTAATGGGTAAAAGTCGTGATATATTTATTTTATATTTATTTTTTTAATTTATAAAAACCACCATTTAAATTTGAAAATGGCCAAAATTTTGGACCGAAACGTCGCTGATCAATAAAAAAATGTAACTAAAAATTGTGCTCAATTTTTTGTAAAATTTTTTTACCAAGTTAAGCCTGTGATCCATTTAATCAATATTGAAAATACACATTTTAAGTGACACTGATTTTAGTATGACATATTAATAATATGACTATAATTTCATTATTAAAATTATATTATACATCGTTTTAATAATGTATAAATATTACTTAATTATTTAAACAAAAACTTTAATTATAATAATTTATGGCCAGTTTCACCAACAACACTTAATTTTATACTTAGTTTAAATAAACAAAAGCATATCGACTGTTTGACAGCAATATCAATTATGTCTTATGACATATAATTTCAATTTGATTTTATTAATTTGAACCAAGTTTAAAATTTAAGTTTTGTTGGTGCACCTGCCTATAAAACCAGTAGAACTAAAAATGTGGATATCATGTTGAATTCAAATAATTTTCATCCAACTTTGCGTGGTTAAAAACAATAACCACTCGTCAACTTTTGTTATTATAAATTCAAAATAACACTCGGTTTCTTTCACAAAATAAAAGAAAATTCTTTATTGTACAATTTCGGCTGTTAAGCCATCATCAGAAGAATACAGAAAAAATTAACGACAGTGTATTTATACATCGGTGGACGAGGATTTGGGTGGAATTTGGGGATAATGGTATTCAAAACCGGAGAGTGAAAACCATCTAACTGTTCATTCTTAGGGGTGTATCATAAAACTGGGCTTTCCTAATCTCTTTTGTTATTATTATTATTAAACAGTCATTTCACGAACTGAAAAGAAACACCGAAAAGACCATTTTACACATGATCGTAGATAAACGAATGTAATCTATGGGGTTGAGGGCTCAGTGGTATCGAGTCGGCCTATGGATCCTGAGAACTTCGGTTCGATTCCCACAGCCGATAAACAATTTTCACCACATTAAAAATACCGCTGTGGCTCCCTCTACACTAACATCTTTGTGGGCCGTCATTTGACTAATGGTAACCGCACTTCACGTGCATGAATATCAGAGCTGGGCAAGCTACTTAAAAAAAGTAGCTAAGCTACAGCTACAGCTATTCTTTAAAAAAGTAGTTAAGCTACAGCTATAAGCTATATTTTGTAAAATATAGCTAAGCTACAGCTAATAGCTTTCATTAAAGTAGCTGTTAAATTTTAAAGCTACTTTTTTAAATTATTGTGAAATAATTAAATTTGCCATTGTCATATGATCAGTCTTTTGTTATAATGACTGTTAATTTACTATTATGTACATAAATATCAAAAATAGCAAATACCATCTGGCACCTACTGTGTACTTTTGCGTATTAGAGCCAGTTAGAACCGGCAACAAATAATTATTTTGTGTGGGTTTAGCTTGTACGCATGCGTACTTTGTTGATCTTCTACTTAAAAAGTAGCTTTAAGCTACAAAAAGTAGCTTTAAAAGTAGCTTCAGTTGTTATTTTTAAGCTAATAGAAAAAAAAGTAGCTAGCTACAAGCTACAGCTATATTTTTTCACAGTTAGCTAAGCTACAGCTACAGCTTAGGTAAATGTAGCTAAGCTAGTAGCTAAGCTAGTAGCTAAGCTAGTAGCTAAGCTACAAAAGTAGCTAGCTACTGCCCAGCTCTGATGAATATATCACTTAGCGAGATCTGCTCCGGCTGAAAGCCACACCCAGTCATGGGTAAAAGGCGTGATGATATATTTATATTTATTTTTTAAGTAATCTCTTGGTACGTTTTGAATCAATGATATAATCGCCAGTAGCTGGTAAATAAATGAATTTCCGATTTCCTGCAAATTTCCTCGATTTCAATTATAAATATTTCCTTGAAATGTAAAATGAACTGCATTTGAAATATCTGCTATTGATTTAGCAGCAGGGAAAGAAAAGGTGACTAACTTAATACGTATATAAGTTTCCAAGAAATAAAATTATTGTATCCTTTCCTTATTCTTGAGGTAAAAGTTAGGGAAAGTAAGAGTACACTCTTAAAATCGTAATCAGATGAACTGTTACAAATAATTTATCTTGACGCCCGTTCCCATAATTAAAAGGTAAATAAATTAAACCTCTTGAAAACAATTAGCGATTTTCTAAAATAATTATTATATTTAACATACGATTTATTTACTTATTTGTTATTCTGCATAACAGAAACTAAATCCTAATTACAGTACAGGGGACATACAGCTTATAGTGGGATCAGAACCACGCAGATACAACCGTATTTTGTTGAAATCTATTTTGAAGATAAGCGTAGAGCGACACTTCCTTCGTTTCTTATCTTTTAATTCGTTTTCAGTTCTTACATTGAGTGTTTAACATCAATAGTGTAGAATTCACTTTCAAAAACAAGTGCAGGGCGACCCTCCTTTCCTTTCCTATCTTTTTCATTTGTTTTCTGATTTTATATAGAGAGTTTAACTGCAATTGTGTAAAATTCACTTTCAATAACAAGCGTAGAGCGACACTTACTTCCTTTCCTATCTTTTTCATTTGTTTTCTGATTTTACATAG
Organism: Pterostichus madidus; assembly: GCA_911728475.2. Taxonomy (NCBI): domain Eukaryota; kingdom Metazoa; phylum Arthropoda; class Insecta; order Coleoptera; family Carabidae; genus Pterostichus; species Pterostichus madidus. The sequence goes on from OU452314.1 coordinate 31,227,682, forward strand.
AGTGTTTAACTGCAATTGTGCAGAATTCACTTTCAAAAACAAGCACAGGGCGACATTCCCTTCCTTTTTTATCTTTTTGTTTCATTTTCAGTTACTGGATTGTGTGGACTTTTCTTTCATATAAAAGTGCAGGATATCGCTTTCATCTTTTCTAATCTTTGTAGATTCGTTGTTAGATTCGTTATTAGATTCGTTGTTAGGAGTAAACGTGACTAATTTGAAATGTTTTACGCCTCTATTATGTACGTCGAAGAAAGAAGATGAATGATAAGTGAATAGGAATGATTGGATGGATGTGATTGAAGGTTTGTTGTGTGATAAATGATTTCGAGTGTAATAAATAAATGAGTTTATATTGAGTGACCTATGAATGTGGCTTAAGTAAGGGTGGTGTGATTGGATGATAATGTTCGACAAGGGCTGATTATTTGATAAATTTAATAAGTGAATGTTTTATGAATGATTTTAGGGTTCGTGCTACCTCATTTGATATAGCGTGATGATATGTATGTATGTATGATCTATTAATTTAATTAATAAGCAAATTTACTTCGATAATAAAGGCACAGTGGTATCGAGTCGACCTGTGGATCCTGAGAACGTCGAATCGATTCCCACAGCCGACAAACAATTTTTACCAAAATTAAAAATTACCGCTGTGGCTCCCTCACTACTAACATCTTTGGGGGCCATGATTGGACGGCTGGTAACCGCACTTCATGCGCATAAATATATCACTTACCGAGATCTGCTTCGGCAGAGTGCCACATCCAGTAATGAGTAAGAAGGCGTGATGATATATTTATATTTACTTATTTATTTATTTCGATTTGATTCACTGAGCTACAATTGCCAATATTATTTTACAAATGGTAACCGTACTTCATGTACAATAATCACCTAGATTTGCTATAATAGATTGCTACATTCAAAAAAAAGAAAAAAATAATGGCGACATGATATATTTATTTATAAATAATTTTCAGTAATGTATTATCTATAAATCATTGTATACCAACATAAAGAAACTTCGACTAGAATAAAAATAAAAAAATTTATTTAAAAAATGAATAAAAATTTAACATATACGAACTTATTACGATGTTCACATCATATATGCATTGTTACAGCATTCATCATAAATACCGTTACGATGTTACCACGTTTATTATCAACAAATGAACAAATATGATTCTATAGGTCGTATACCGTTAATTTATAATTCTCATAACATGTTGTGCTAACACGAGAGAAGTGTTGTACTTTACAGTACTTTACCGCATCAGTTCCTCATAAAATTTTATAGTTACATAAACATAAATACTCAAACCTACAAAAACTATTGTCAGCGACAGCGTGTCGTTCTTTAGTAACTTTCCAATGAGACGTGGAGATGGTGATGTTGTAATGTTGTAATCTCCGAGGAATCAAATAATTTACATAAGAAGAAATGAATTATAGGATTTTTGAAAGGATGTCGTACTTATATTTTTCTTGTATGAAACGTATTTGGACATTAAATAGTATATTACGTACTATGAACTGTAAGTTACAGTTTTAGGTCAAGAATGAAGTCTGGGAAATCGAGGTCCGAAGGGTCGAGTTTTGCTAAACATTCGCGACCTAAAAAATCACTTACAGATCAAGGTTAGTAAGCTATTTTTATACAGTATCTGCAGAAACAGAAGGAAAAGAAAAATAGACTTCAAAATTAACAGCTGTCAATTGTTGTCAAAATAAACAGGACCTTGATCTGTAATATTTACTTACTGGTCATGGTGGAAATGGAATCAGTTACGAAAAAAAGTTTCAAATAAAAGATGTTAGTAAAAATATTTGGAACATAAAATGTTATTTGCAATTTTCCTGTATATACGTCTCATTTTGAGAAAAACTAATTTATATATTTGATAATATATTCCAATAATCATAGTAGCAATAGAAACAAAAAACATAAACATGTTTAACTTTTATATTTCAAATAATAATTGACAAACCTAAGGAGCAAGTCATAAGTGTTTAGTTAAGCGTTTTTGATGCTATATCATTTTCATTTATAAAATTATAAAATAAATATATCATCACGCCTTTTACCCATTACTGGGTGTGGCACTCTGCCGAAGCAGATCTCGGTAAGTGATATATTTATGCGCGTGAAGTGCGGTTACCGGCCGTCAAATCACGGCCTCCAAAGATGTTAGTGGTGGAGGAGCCACAGGGGTAATTTTAAATTGGTGAAAATGTTTCGTCGCCTGTGGGGATCGAACCAGGGTTCTTTGGATCCACAGGCCAACTTGATACCACTGAGCCATTACTCCATAATTTATTTATTCATCTACATTCTAAATATTAAATATGCGATGAATAAGAAAGTCGTGTGATGACCATACCAGATTTTTTTCATTGATAACTAACCTGAGGTCCCTGGTTCGATTCCCACAGGCGACAAATTTTCATAATTTGAAAAAGCTATCCCTGTGGCTCCTCCACCACTAACATGTTTGGGGGCCGTGATTTGACGACTGGTAACCGCACTTCACGCGCAAAATATATCACTTACCGAGATCTTCTTTAGCAGAGTGCCACACCCAGTAATGGGTAGAAGGCGTGATGATATATTTATTTTTATTTGTTTGTTATCATTTATTTACAACACATCAATATACAAAATTCATATTATTTTAGGTTTTCCTTTCTTCAATTTCCAGAAACAAATGAATACAGTTGTAGAAAAATTATTGTTTTTATTTCGTAGGCAAAATTATCGTTTTTTGGTGCATTCGCACAACGAAAAACACTCATTACGCGCACTTAAAACAAAAATAACCATTTCTGCATGTTCATGATTAGTGGTATAGAGTCGTACTATATATTTGAGAATCTCGGTTCGATTCCCACAACAGACAAACAATTTTCACCACATTAAAATTACCCCTATGGCTTCCCTTCCACTAACATCTTTGGGGGCCGTGATTTGACGGTTTGTAACCGCACTTCACGCGCTTAAATATATCATTTAGAATGATCAGTTACGGCAGAGTGCTACACCCAGTCATGGTGAAAAGAAGTGCTGATATATTTATTTATTTTATTTTTTATTTAAGTATGTCCCACCTATGTTTTATTCGATGTCTAAATATTTTAGAAACGCTTGACTGTGAAACCTATACGATGGTAAATATGTCAAGTTCATTTGAAAACATTTTAAAAAGATAATTTGAAAGTTAAAAATATTTCGTGTCTTTATCGGTCGTTGAAATCTCCACGCGTTAAATGGTAAACAAACAACAAAACACGCCAATAATTCCAAGCATTTGATGACATTATTATACAATTAAAATATTATCTTTGTTCCAAGAAAAGAGTGAAAGTATTGACGTGTGGGCACGTGAAATTGAAGGTAGGTAGAAACAAGTATTTATTTAGTACTTAACAGGTTTGAATTATTGTCTTGTAAATGGTTGTACTTATTCCAAAACAAATACCAAGATACGAGTAACTGTAGAATTGGTTTGCTACGCTGTCCAAGATGAAATGAAATCCAATTATAGTACAAAGGAGTTACAGTGTTTAGTGGAAGCTGAACTATTTGGACACACTTATATTTTATGGGATGGCTAGCACAGTGGTATGAAGTCGGCCTGTGGATCCTGAGGTCCCTGGTTCGATTCCCACAGGCGACAAATTTTCATAATTTGAAAAAGCTATCCCTGTGGCTCCTCCACCACTAACATGTTTGGGGGCCGTGATTTGACGACTGGTAACCGCACTTCACGCGCAAAAATATATCACTTACCGAGATCTGCTTCAGCAGAGTGCCACACCCAGTAATGGGTAGAAGGCGTGATGATGATGATATATATATTTTAGGTTATAAGTTGAAGTAAGTGAGGTTATAATCCGATAACTCTTGATGGTCGAGTGACTGCGCTACCATGATGCTACCATATATGGGGTAGGTGGCACAGTGGTATCGAGTCGCCCTGTGGATTTCTACAGCCGACAAACAATTTTCCCTGTGGCACCCTCAAAACTAACATATTCTAGGGGCAATGTTTTGAAGACTAATAACTGTACTTCAGGCGCATAAATAATATATCACTTACGACGATTTGCTACGGTAAAGTGCCACACCCATTAAAAGGTAAAAGGCGTGATGATATAGTTGTGTTTTATTTTTTTATGGGGTTTGTGGCTTAGTGGTATCAAATCGGCCTGTGGATTTGTAAATACGGGTTCGATTCCCACAACTGACAAACAATTTTCACTACATTAATACTACCCCTGTAGCTTACCTTCCAATAGTATCTTTGAGGACCGTTACTTGACGGCTGATAACCGCACTTCTCGCGCAATATATAATTTATTGAGAACTGCTACGGCAGAGTGCTACACCCAGTAATGGATAGAAGGCGTGATGATATATTTATTTATTTTTTATAAGATACCTGTATATCAAACATTACAAAAAATGAAGTCCATCTAATCAGATTGGGTATTTATTGAAAATTTAATTTTTTACTTTTTTATTAATGGTTCAGTGGTATCAAGTCGGCATGTGGATCCATGAACCCTGGTTCGATCCCTACAGTCGATATAACCACCAATTTAAAAATTACACCACTAACATCTTTGAGGGCCGTGATTTGACGGTTAGTTCTTGCACTTCACGCGCATAAATGTTTCACTTTCCGAGATCTGCTTCGGCAGAGTGCCACACCCAGTAATGGGTAAAAGACGTGATGATATATTTTCAGCCACATATTTATTTAGTTACTACTCTGCAGAACAGGAAATCAATTACAATTACAGTAACTTATAGAGCAATCCGAACAACTTAATGATAAGTTACCTATAGTACTCGTATGCAAGGGATATCCTCCGAAAATTGTGCCTTAGGCGAATAATAAGACCAGTAAGTTTTTCGGTAATAATATAACAAGAGAATGAGAATAAATTGAAAATAATTTGACAGATCTTTCGAAAACTTGTCGCCAGGCAATAGTCACGAAAGCCCGTAGGGCTTGAGTGGCTATTGCCAAATGCCAACAAGTTTGAGGAAGATACTGGAGAATTATTTTCTAATTATCCAACTCTCGAGTTATATTTAATTAGATTATTATTTGACCTAACTGTTGAGGTCGATTCATCCAACTTAAAAGATTTTGAACTGGGTCCATATCGATTGATTACTTATTAATGTATTCTTGGAAGTTGTTTCCAAAATTTATTGGTGTATTTCTGTATCTGAAATACAACTAAATCGAGTTTTTTCACACATTTTACTTGACGCGTTGATAGTTTTAAATAATTATTTGACAACTACCTATCATTTGTCACGAACAAAAAAGCATCTACAGAGATTATTCCCGAGAATAATCACAAGAGCTTTATTCTCAGTATAATAATGATAGGATTGGTTAAAACGCAGACACGTGACATACAATGAAGCACTTCATTGGTTTTGAGAAACGTCAAAAAATAATCGTTATAATTGGTTTTTTTTATTACATTAAAAGAAAAATAGTAAAACGACTGTTTAGAGTATTAAATTCTACTTCTAAATCAGTCTAGATATTCCTTTTTATTTTTTTACCTGATGTTCAAATAAATATTAATACCTCAGACTAACCATACCTTAGACAAAGTCTGTCGTATTCAAGTCAATGCAGTGTTATGAAGTAGAGAGAGTTAAAGTAAGTTGTGGGTGAGACGGGTGCGCGGCAAGGAGCGAGTATCCTTTGATGTTATGCGAGTTGCAAACATTTGTATAGTTTTTCTTATATTCAATTACTTACTGTTTATACATCAAAGTAAAGGTTAGTTTTTGACATATTAAGTGTTTTGTATACGTACTTTTGTGTTTAAATAAATAAAATGCTCGTGTCTAATAACTGTCATCAACAAAAATGCAACCCGCATAACACCAAGGGATACTAGCTCTTTGCCGCGCACCCGTCTCACCCATAACTTACTTTAACTCTTTTTACTTCACAACAAACGCCGTTGTTCTCCGTCTAAGGTATGGTTAGTCTGAGATTAATACAGTGTGATCAAAAGGGATTGTTACAGTCGGCAATAAAAAAAACTACTTGAAATTGGTAAGCCTGATACATAAATTCATTTCCTGTTGTTGACAGTGACATTTAAAATTTAAATTTGAGTACATTTATTATTACATTTATTTCTAAAGTATTTCTATTACTTAAAAAGTCAAAATTCTATTAGCTGTCAGACTCCTGACATGACCTATTTGTATTTATTAGAAATGTCAAATAGCATTTCCGCCTTTATCTGACGTTGTGCCAACTGTGGAATAAAAAGATCTCCAGAATTGTATTGCCAACTATAACAATTCCTTTTGATCACCCTGTATATGTATGTGATAGTTAAAAATTATACATTTGTTTGTATTTGTTTTGGTTTCATGACTAACTACGTAAATATCTAATATAATTTTTTTGACAAGTTTTTAAATTACTTTTAGCCGTAATGAAATAAGTAAAATGAATTGTGTTAATTGAATTACATGCAGAACTTCATTCTCTACTGTTTTAATTTACAACATTTTCCTGGAAAGTAATCTGGTAAACAATGTTAGTGGAAATTTCTTATGTTAATTGCCTATGACACACTTTTCTTTATTTATCTGCTAATTTGCACAACAAGCAATCAAATCCAATTATTGTAGCTTATAGTGGAATCCAAACCACTCAGACACAATCATATTTTTAGTTGTAAGTTAACGGTAGCAAACATGTACCAATTGTAAATTGGTTAAAATTAGAATTTTGATGTAGAAATATGTACCTACCTAAATTTCCGGTTATGAAAATATGAATCATATACAACGTATTGTTATAACCATTTGTTTAAAATTTCGTCATACGTTTTATTTTATATACTCATACATTCAATGGGATGGCTAGCTCAGTGGTTATGAAGTCGGCATGTGGATCCTGAGGTCCCTGGTTCGATTCCCACAGGCGTTAAATTTTCATAATTTGAAAAAGCTATCCCTGCGGCTCCTCCACCACTAACATATTTGGGGGCCGTGATTTGACGACTGGTAACCGCACTTCACGCGCAAAATATATCACTTACCGAGATCTGCTTCAGCAGAGTGCCACACCCAGCAATGGGTAGAAGGCGTGATGATATATTTATTTTATTTATTTATTCAATAGATACCACAAATTGTAGACACTCATAGCTCAGTGGTTATGTACGTGAAGTGCGGTTACCAGCCGTCAAATCACGGCTCCCAAAATGGTGAGAAAGCCACAAGGGTCAACCGAATTAATCTGTCATAGTGTCTAACACAGCATCGATCCCAAGACTCCTATGACTCATTGGAATTGACAACGGGTTTCGTCTGTAGCGACACAGTCTGATTTTAAGGAAATCATACCACAAAGTAAATTTAAAGAATTTAAGCCACATGAATGACTTTGAAGTTTGATAAATTTAATGTTTATGACAGAAAAATTCGGGAGATGCCCGGATTCGAATCGAGGACCTTCAGCTGAAGGTCCTCGGTTCGAGTCCGGGCATAAACTTTAAATTTAAATGCGTCGAAGTGTACCAACGTTCGAATTTTTTCTGTAAAAAATTGAGCTTTACATCAAATAATTTATGTAGTTTAATGTTTTTAAAAATCAATGTTAATATTTTTCTTTTAAAATTACTGGCTATTCCTGAAGAAGCTGCAGTGGGCAACGAAACGTCGATGTTGCCAGTTGTATAAATAAAGATAAGTTACTGACTGAAGTCCTGAATAATTGAAAATACACCTTACAATTGTAAACTTCGTTTAAATGAATAAAAACAAATCAAAGTTGCATGTCATATGGTATAATTGCTGTCAAAACATTGTTGTTTTTATTTATTTAAACTAAGATTATAATTTAAGATTGTGCAAAAAGCCATAATAGTTGCGATAACGTTTTTCATTTATTAAAAAGTTTCTTGTCTTGATAATGAACCCATCCATAGATCGAAAATGTTATGTATTTTAAATTTAAATTCAATACCTTGTTCCCAAAGTACAAAACGAATGAATCCTTCTTTAATACAACCAAATAAAGTCCATCACCACCAAATTAAAATGTAAAAACACATACCTTCACGAATATATATCCAATTGTAAACCACACACAATCCCACAGCACAGCACCTCACAATCCACATCAACAATCAACCATCTCACACCGATCACGCTGTCAGATTGGACCTAACCTCAACACAGCGTCTGTATAAACCCGCGCGCAAGTGGGAACTGACTCCAAGCGAATACCAGAGAGGCAGTTGTGTTGGATGGTCGCTGCGGTCACAGGGTCACACCAGGTGGGTTCTCACGGTGGTGGGGGAGATAGCTGTGACGTGGATGAGGAGCGAATGTCATTGGGTGGGGGATGACGATGGTGCGGATGATTTGGTTGATTTTGTTTGTTTGGTTTCCTGTATCGCGGTTTTAAAGCGAATTTTTCGCAACTGTTATTTATATATTTATTTATTTGTTATTCTGCACAACAGAAACTGACTAAACTCCAGTAAAACGCACCTGTCGACTGACAGTAGTTTGACGCATGCACTAGATTAGAAATTTTACATGATGCGACCAGGTTCTACAACAGTGGATAGTCCTAATCGTAGTATTGACTTTATGTGGAGGATGTATCAGGTTCGGTTAAGTTTTAGAGTCACTGAAAACATGAACGTCCCTAGACGAGGGCAGGGTGAAAAGTCCCTGAAAAATAAAACAAATGGCGCCACAATCGCAAATCTCATACGATATTTGTGATGTACTATCTTTAACTAGAACGCATTTTTCAGACTGATATGTCATTCAGTTCTGTTTTGACACCCATCGAAAGCAAGCAACTTTGAAGATTTTTGAAAACATGGAAAAAAGTGAATTTCGCGTCTTGATTAAACATTATTTCCTGAGTGGAAAAAACATTACGCAAACCAAAGCATCGCTTGTTAAACATTATGGGGACTCATCACCATCGATTGGAACGATTCACAAGTGGTTTACTGATTTTCGTTGTGGTAGTATGACCACAAAGGACGCCGAACGTTCTGGTCGTCCAATTGAGGTTACAACGCCGAAAATTGTTGATAAAATCCATGGTATGATATTGGACGATCGGCGAGTTAAAGTGCAAGAGCTGGCCTAACGGGTACGGAACATTTTGCATAAATTTTTGGATATGAGGAAGCTATCTGCCAGATGGGTGTCGCATTTGCTCTCTGTTGACAACAAGCGCGACCGTGTGACAAGTTCAAAGGAGTGTTTGGCGATGTTCAAGCGCAATAAGAAGGACTTTTTGCGCCGTTTCGTAACCGTGGACGAAACATGGATCCATCACAACACACCAGAGACCAAAGAACAGTCAAAATAGTGGGCTTGTCCTGGTCAACGCTGAGACAAACGCCTATTTTGAAGGATTGCCAAAATCGTATTATTTGGAAGGGATCGAAAAATTAGAAAAACGTTGGACAAAGTGTATCGAGCTACAAGGAGATTATGTTGAGAAATAAAATATGTTTTGACTAAATAAATCATTTCTTGTTTAATCTTTCAGGGGACTTTTCACCCTGCTTTCGTATGATGCAGGTATAATAAAAAATATCGTATGATACACGTGTATAAGTGTCTTTAAAGTACGAGTGCCTTTAAAAGCACTCCGCTACGCGTCGTGCTCTTAAACTTGTCGCATGTGCTTTAAATATTTATTTATACACTATAGTCACTGTTATCACAGTGCTACAAAATTCAACATTGTACAACTGTTTTTAGGGATATTTTTGTGTGAAGTTCTCAAATTGTCTAGTTGTAAAAGTGTCAAAAATCATTCTTTCAATTTAACTGCCATTGCTCAGCTCATGTAACATTATTGCAATTAATTATTTCTATAATAAAATGCTATATCTATTTCGAAACTTTTAAGACACCTGTGTTTATTTAAAACTGATTACCTAATTCCCAAAACCAGCCAAAAGTTCATGCTAAAACAATTCTAAAAATCCTTGAATTTCTTCAAAAGAAATTTATTAGCAGATAAGAGTGACACTTGAATAAATTTGCTTTTCAAAACAGCATCTTTGTATCAGAATATCTGAAAGTTTCAACTTTTAAGACATTGGCAATAGAAACGAAAGTTCTGATGGAAATCATTAAAATTTATGTTCCCATTAAACACAAAAAATAATTACACCTATTTACACACTAAATTAATTACTTTAAACGATCTACGAATGCTGGAAAATGCTTATTAACACTCACATTGTAATCCTTTCAATTAAAAATATATTTGCGTCGAAATTGTTGGTTATGGTTTTAGTAGCAAAAAAAGTAATTGTGTACTTGTACAGTTGTAAACATGTGAAAATGACAATAAATGATTGTAATAAAACATACCGTTATATTCTATTTATAATTTTCAAATTGTTTGACGCAAACTTATAATTGATGTCAGCAACATGTCATGAAAATAATAATAAGACCGTTATCTAAAGAATTTTGAATTTCATTGTTAAGTTTCAAATCTTTTGAATGAATTTAAGCAACAGTGAGCAATTATGGAATATTCTGTAGGTACATCTGTTATTTAAAAAATATAGGTTATGTTAGGTCGAAAGACAATTTGCTTCTAGTATTAAATATACAGGATGTAACATAATTAAGGAATAATATTGATTCTCAAAATCAATGAAATGCTTCATTGTATGTCACGTGTCTGCGTTTTTAACCAATCCTATCATTATTATACTGAGAATAACGTTCTTGTGATTATTCCCAGGAATAATCTCTGTAGGTGCTTTTGTTTGTGACAAATGGTAGGTAGTTGTCAAATAATTATTGAAAACTGTCAACGCGTCAAGTAAAATGTGTGAAAAAAATCGATTTAGTTGTATTTTAGATACAGAAATACACCAACAAATTTTGGAAACAACTTCCAAGAATACATTAATAAGTAATCAATCGATATGGACCCAGTTCAAAATCTTTTAAGTTGGATGAATTGACCTCAACAGCTAAGACAAAAAATAATCTAATTAAATATAAGTCGAGAGTTGCATGAATTAGAAAATAATTCTCCAGTATTTTTCTCAAACTTGTTGCCATTTGGCAATAGCCACTCAAGCCCTACGGGCTTTCGTGACTATTGCCTGGCAACAAGTTTTCGAAAGATCTGTCAAATTATTTTCAATTTATTCTCACTCTCTTGTTATATTATTACTGAAATTATCTCCTGAAATACCAGACCAGTCGTCTGTTGATGACCTAATAAGTTGATTCAAACGTACTGAAAATTTTTGTGGAATTTGTGATTAGTGATAGAAAGTTAGTTTTTTCCTATTTTTTCTTATTTATTATTATTTTTTGTTTAATAGAACCACTACTATATATAAGCTTCTTTAAATTACTAAATAATTTTAAAAAAGGCTTATTAAGTCATTTATTCAAATGAACACTGGATCAGCAATACCTATTATGAATAAAAGAGCATCAATTTCTACCGATTATCAATTTTTCTTTGCACAATTAAAAGCACTTGTTCTCATATGCTTTGACATGATTCATAAATACATAATTCGGCAAGATTAAAGAACACTTTTTTACTTCTGTTATAAAGTTATTCTCGTCTCGAAAACAAATTACAATCGATAAAAAACATTATTTATCGTCCTTCTTAGCTGATCGCCCGCGGCAAACATGATCTCAAGAAGATGTTTTATCATTAAATAAAAATAAACCACACACAAGAGTGCTATGATCACGAAGATCATATTTTCATTTTGTTATTCTTGTATTTGATTATGTAAATTGCAACATTGGATTATAGAAATTACTGGAAATACGTAATAAGAACGCAAACAAATATTAAAGTTAATGCAGATTTGCTCGAACTATTTTTAAATCAATTTTGATGAAAATTATACTTGATTATAGGTACTTATTTTAACGAGATTTTTACCATTGGTTCAAGTGTTTTTAAATTACAGGATTGCTTGACACATTTCAATATATTTTTATGAAGGTAACGTATTTAATTAGCACTTAACATTAAGTGATGTTTTCAATTAAAAGTATTTTAAAATGAACTTAATACCAGGAGAATTTCGAAGAACAGACAATGTTAGACAAGACTAAAACAAAAGACAAAATGTCTATTGCGATGTGGAATGGAGTCTTAATAAATAAGAAAAAAATAGGAAAAAACAAATTTTTCATCACTTGTCTCTAATACAGGAACGTCCGAAAGCAACATCATTTTTCGCGATTACAGCGTCATCTATCATGCTGACGAAAAAGTGAACTAAATAAATTCTTCTTTTTTTTTTAACGAGGAATCTGATACTTTAATAAAAAATAGGGGTTTTCATTTAAAAAAATTGAGTTGACCATGATTTAGCGACAACAGCGCCATCTAGGACAAAACCAATATTTCGTTATTATGGCCCCCTTTTGTACGATTGTTTTTCGTCTAGATCATTTTTGCGTAAAATTTATAATTTCCGAGATATTTCCTGATAACACTTTAAATGGACCACCCTGTATTTATTACAACCGGGCCGAAATTAATGTGTTTTAGCCCTGAAAAGCGGGCTTAAACACTTCTTTTTTGTTCTAGAACCATAAAAAAATAATATCCTATGGATACATAAACAAAATGACAATTTTTGTTTATTGTGAATATTTGATTTTTACCACGGGTGAAATTAGCGTGTCTGAAGCATGTTATTAACCCTCGACTTTTGCGCCTCGTACTAATAATCATACCACGGGCCAGAAACGCCTGTTTACACCCTTGATACATAAATAACTATAAATAAATAAAAATAAATATATCATCACGCCTTCTACCCATTACAGGATGTGGCACTCTGCCGAAGCAGATCTAGGTAAGTGATATATTCATGCACGTGAAGTGCGGTTATCAGCGGTCAAATCGCGGCACCCAAAGATGTTAGTGGTGGAGGAGCCACAGGGATAATTTTAAATTGCTGAAAATGTTTGTCGGCTGTGGAGATCGAACCAGGGTTCTTAGGATCCACAGGCCGACTTGATACAACTGCGCCATTATCCTATATAAATCTATAATCACGCTCTCAAATCAAATGTATATCGTACATACGGATGAAAAACGTGATATATTTATTTTAAGCACAACCTGGCCGAAATTAATGTGTTTTAGCCCTGAAAAGCGGGCTTAAACACTTCTTTTTTTAGACACGACAATTGACAAAAAAAAACAATTTAATAGTGTTAAAAAAAATAACAAACAAATGTGCGACTTAATTCATTCAATTTTTTTGACATATTGAAGTTGTGCATTGTTTAAAAGAATGTTTATTTTTTTCTGTCTTGTTTTTGCAAATTTATTAAAAATGGAAAATTATTCTCATGATGAAAAATTACAAATAATTTACTAACAATTAAATTAAATCACAATAAAGATAAAATAAATTCTATACTTTGCATAGTTGCGTTCTTAGGTGGGACAGGATATAGATAACAAATATATAATATTATAACGATAAAAAATAAATATTATTGCATTTGTAGATAATAATTTTATGTTTAAAAAAATCCCCTTTTATTCAATTTGTTGATAATATATTATTTATTTGTATTTTAAAAGTAGTAAAAGTTAGATATAAATTTTGAGTCATGTTATATATTTTTAACGTGTTTTTAAAGAAGATAAAACTATGTTATCTTGTGATTCTGACTTTGATGTATTGCTACTAAAGTAAATTTTTTACATTTTAAAAGAGTGATTAATTATTTTTTTCTATAAATATTTATAAAGGTCTATGGAAAATTTATTTCTACAGAATTTTCTGAAAATATTTACTTAGAATAGAACTACTTATTATGAATAACATACATAAGGTCATAAGGGCCAAGTTTTGACGGCTAGTAATCGCGATTCGTGAACAAATATATATATATATATATATATATATATATATATATATATATATATATATATATATATATCACTCAAAACACGAAATTTGATATCGAACATTCTACATGAAGTATTAAAAAAATTATGCAATAATTTATAATCAAAGTAAAATTTAAGGCTGATATTTGACATTTTTGTCAAGTATTATTTCAATAGCTGTTAAGCAGGTTCCGATTTTTGACGGTAGATGGCACCACGGGTTGCTTTGTAGCTCTCATGTCATGTTACCAGCTTACATAGTTTAACATCAATCAGTTCAGTTAAGACAGTATCACAGTTCACTAGTCCCTAGTTGGTCTAGTTGGATAGTTGATCGCACCATACTGATGAGTCTCTAAAGGACGAAACGCGTCTATGGTTAAAGCTGAACTGACCAGCCGTTTGATGATGACCTGATAAGTTGATTCAAACGTGCTGTAAATTTTTGTGGAATTTGTGACAACTGATGGAAATTAGTTTTTTCCTATTTTTTCTTATTTCCTGATATTTATTTATTTATTTATATTACTCTACTCGAAATCGTAGAATTAAGTCAACAATGATAGTCCCTTGAAATTAAAACATCCTGTATATCCGAGCTGGGCAAGCGATTAAAAAAAGTAGCTAAGCTACAGCTACAGATATTCTTTAAAAAAGTAGCTAAGCTCCAGCTATAAGCTACATTTTGTAAAATATAGCTAAGCTACAGCTAAAAGCTTTTGTTAAAGTAGCTGTTAAATTTTAAAGCTACGTTTTTAAATGATTGTGAAATAATTAAATTTGCCATTGTCATATGATCAGTCTTTTGTTATAATGACTGTTAATTTACTATTATGTACATAAATATCAAAAATAGCAAATACCATCTGGCACCTACTGTATATTTTTGCGTATTAGAGCCAGTTAGAACCGGCAACAAATAATTATTTTGTGTGGGTTTAGCTTGTACGCATGCGTACTTTGTTGACCTTCTGCTTAAAAAGTAGCTTCAAGCTACAAAAAGTAGCTTTAAAAGTAGCTTCAGTTGTTATTTTTAAGCTAATAGAAAAAAAGTAGCTAGCTACAAGCTACAGCTATATTTTTTCACAGTTAGCTAAGCTACAGCTACAGTTAAGGTAAATGTAGCTAAGCTAGTAGCTAAGCTACAAAAGTAGCTAGCTACTGCCCAGCTCTGCTGTATATGATGTAATAAAAAAATCTGTGTGTCCGATACGATTAGCATGGGACACAAGTTAAGGTAATTAAATTAGTTGAAATACAAGTTATTTTGACTTACCAGTAAATTAAAGTCGAGAAGAAAATAAAACTGAAGACGTACCTGTAACAAAAAATATTTATGTTAATAATGTACCTGAATAGTAATTTTACACATTGTATATTTTAATTTTCTAATAGTTCTTTTTTCTCTACAAAAAATAAATATATTTTTAAAAGATGTTAAGTGTCAACACAAACAAATAATTTTATAAAGTAAATAGGTACACTTTAAAAATCAGACATCTTTACTCTTTCAGATAATTTACCGTTACACGATATTAAACATGACTTTAGTATATTGAGGACATATTTTATTTAACAAAATTTATACCGTTTAAACAGATATTCACGTATAGGTATGAAAAAAAAACTAGCTTGTCTTATTTATTTGTGTTGATAGTTTATTGAACTTAATATCGGTTCATTAGCACATTTCTGTATCGATTCACTGCTGGTTTCTTGGTTAATTTTTAATAGGAAATAATTAACTACCTCACGCAGTGTTCTTAATTAAAATTGAAGGGAAAATTAAACCTTACTATATTTACCTAGTACCAAGGGCGGATCTAGAAAATTTTCAAGAGGGGGTCATTTTGAGTTTTTTTTAAGGAAAACATATAATACTGACAAACAATTCTGTAATTTTTGTGTGGAATATATATTTTCAGACGACCACTTATGAGAGTAACCATAACAACATCATAAACTACTATAGAAAATTAAACATAACATACACTGATATGTTAGTATAATGCACACTTCTAACACATCAAGTGGAGTTCCACTGGTTGACAACAGATGGCGTTACGATGAAAGATAATAATAAAATTAATGAGAAGAATTTGTATTATTATTTGGATTGAAGTTTTGGCAGATTTTTCAACACACTTGCACAGATAAATCTAATTTTTTTAAATTTATAATTTACTAATATTTTAGCATTATGTATTTAAAATTTTGATATTACGGTTAGCACAATTGGTATCACAATACCTAACCTCAAACGTCAAACGTCAACGCTTACCTCAGACAAAACATAACTAGACGGATAACAATGGCGTTTGTTGTGAAGCAGAAGGGGATAGACTAACTGGGTGGTGAGGCGGGTGCGCGGCAAAGAGCTAGTACAAGTTGATGTTATGCAGGTTGCATTTATGTTGATGACAGTTATCAGGTGCGAACATTTTATTTATATAAATACAAAAGTGCGTATAGAAAACACTTAATATGTCAAAAACTAACCTTTACTTTGATGTATGAAAAGTAAGTAATTGAATATAAGAATATCTATACAAATGTTTGCAACTTGCATAGCATCAAAGTGTACTTGCTCCTTGCCGCGCACCCAGCGGACCATCAAGTTATTCCATCCCTTTCTGCTTCACAACACTGCATTGATTTGAATACGGCATAATTCGTCTAGTATTATACCTCTTGACGCTTACCTACAAAAACGCATCAGCTGTCAAAGTATAACAACATTGTTCTTGTAAACTTTTTTTAAAAATATTTTGTGGTTGTCTGAAAAATAGTGTACATAACTCGTTCGAAAATGTGACAACTGTGCTCGTGTATTTGAATCACTCGGCGCTGCGCGCCTCGTTTTTCAATTTATACACTCGCACATTATCTAACACTTTCGATGCTTGTTATGTAATATACTATTATATGTATTTTGTATTTTGTTCTTAATTTTAAAATTTTAAACAGTCTGAAAAAACTCGGGAAATATGTGACAATCCAAATCTGTTGTTTCAGAGTATTACAAAGTTTTTCAGTGATTTTATTTCTATAAGGGTTATCAAACTCAAATAAAACTAACACAGTTTGCATTACTCGTATAGTGAAAATATATAAATTCCTATAGTAATAAAATATGAGATATGGAAAAATAGAATACTTTTAATCTGTACAAATTTCACTTTCCAGAAGCATCAAAATTAGCATATTTAATGAATACATATAGAAATCGATAACGTCTTGAAATGACTGAAAAAGAAAGTTGTACATCGAATTTTGGATACCATTTATTACCAATTAGTAAAATCATAATAATCAAGTACATGCGACAGGAGTGTGAGCAGCTGTAAAATAGACATTTACCAACTACTCGTATAATACTCGTATGTAGATATTTATTTATTAGCACAGTTCATATATAGTAGTAGCATAAAGTTCTACTTAATTATGAGTAAATAAATATTGTTATTAGTAATCTATTAGTGGATTCAATACTGTATAAAGTTAATAATTTGGTCGCATTAGTTATGATATTATTATCACTCATTAAGATATCATAATATAGGTGTTAATTACATATCTATTTAGCAGTCATTAAGTGAACAATACTAATTTAAGATTGGTATCAAATTAGATAGTACATAATTCAAATGGTGTTTGGTATCCATTCTAATATTTCTCACAAATATTAAGAATAAAAAAATAAATATATCATCACGCATTTTGCCCTTTACTGAGTATGGCATTCTGTCGTACCAAATAAAATATAAATAAATATATCATCACGCCTTCTACCCATGACTGAGTGTGGCACTCTGCCGAAGCAGATCTCGGTAAGTGATATATTTTGCGCGTGACGTGCGGTTACCAGTCGTCAAATCCCGGCCCCCAAAGATATTAGTGGTGGAGGAGCTACAAGGGTAGCTTTTGAAATTATGAAAATTGTTTTTTGCCTGTGGGAATCGAACCAGGGTTCTCAGGATCCACAAGGCCGACTTCATACCACTGAGCTAGTCACCCGAGATCTAGATAAATCACCCCCTTCAAAGATGTTAGTAGAGGAGAATACAGGGGTAATTTTAATTCTTATTTCTCATTTAATATTAAATATACTGATATAATTTCAAACTATTTTTCTTAAAATGTAAGGAATTTTTTGTCAAAATTCGTGTTCTAAGAATATTTAATAGCTACATATGTTTTGACCACAAAGAGATTAGATGTCAAATTTTCTTTTTACAAAAATAAGGAAAATGGTTGAAAAATAACCTACCTACACAATTTGTAAACGTCAACTTCCTTAACAAGTACGTCACATTTTTAATCACGTAAAAATAAACAAAACATATTTTTTATTTTAACAAATATATCCATTGCATATCTTAGATAGCTCAGTGGTATCGAGTTCTAGAGATTTGAAAACCCCGGTGTGATTCTCGTAACCGACAAACAATTATCACCACATTAATACTACTCCTGTGACTCCCCCTCCACTAACATCTTTGGGGTAATAGTAATTGCAAATTTCTTCGAAAATTAATTTTAAAATGCCTTGATGGTAAATCTATAATTTTTATCTAGAGATAATTTATTTCTAAATGCCAAGACATAATATAGGTATGCATGATAACATCAAAATTAATATTTAATAGTGTGTTAAAATTTCATTTTACAAATAAACACGGCATTTAAATGTTAGTATACAACAATTTTGCTACAAGTAGAATAATAATAAACATTTGTTTTCATGTAGTGTGCCATGTATTTATAATTTAATAACTTTATTTATTCATGTGTGTTAGTTGAGAATGTATGTCGAATAAAACATGTGCTTCGTGGTGAAATGCGTGGATATCCTAGAAATAATATTTGTTTATTATTTGTTCTAAGTTTTCGAAATAAATATAAACAAATGATATATCAGGTAACGCAAGGATTTTATTGTCAAGAGAGGATGCCCAAGGGGCAAGGGAGAGTAATTCACTTAATCACGTCACTGTGAAATTATATTTATTCCACTGGTCTATTGCAGTTAGTATTGGTCGGCAAAGCGGTTCATGTATTACGTATAACATCAATAGCAAAATATTTCTAATCGCAGTGCCGCTTTATACAGATCATGCAATCATTTCACATTTCAGAGCTTGGCATACTTTCATGTCGATAACAGTAGCTTGCATTGATATCTGTGAGGCAACTAAGTTGACGGTGGTCATTTACAGAGCAGGCAAAATTAATGCTAAATGTATCATAAGTATTCATGTTTTAAAAACATATTTAAATTTACTGAAAATGTTAATTAAATGTATTTTATATACAATCGGGCCGAAATTCTTGTGTTTTAGCCCTACAAAGCGGGCTAAAACACTTTTTTTTGCCCTAGGGCCAGAAAAAAAAATACCTGAAATTGGTAAGCCTGATACATAAATTCATTTCCTGTTGTTGACAGTGACATTTAAAATTAAATTTGAGTACATTTATTATTACATTTATTTCTAAAGTATTTTTATTACATAAAAAGTCAAAATTCTATTAGCTGTCAGACTCCTGACATAACCTATTTGTATTTATTTAACATGTCGAATAGCATTCCCGCCTTTATCTGACGTTGTGCCAACTGTGGAATAAAAAGATCTCTGGAATTGTATTGCCAACTATAACAATTCCTTTTCATCAGCCTGTATTTGACATCATTGCTTTTTTGTTTCATGGCTAGGTAGATAACACAAAAATACGTCCTCGTACTATTTGCCCTGTGATATATCTTATTATGCCTACCCTTCAAGTTTGATCCTGAAATATAGAAACACTCTGTAAAAGGTATCTGAATAAATCTATTATTGAATTCTTATTTTAAACGCCTATTACCTAGAAAGTTGGGACATACTGTATATCAAGTATTCATAATTAAATACCCTCATTTATCATACTAACAATGTTTTATTCTCTACAATAAAATAAAAATGAAAATTAATAACATTATGGTTCATTGTGGCCGGTTAAAATGCATTAAAACTTTTAATATTTTAAGCACACACTGTTGTAGCGTAACGAATCCACGGGGACAGTCCTTTATATTTTCCTAACCTAACCCTAAACATAACTTTCGTCCTGGATCCCACTGAATCCTTTCCGGGCCCGGAATATTATTAAAATAAATTCAAATTGGGCACAGTGACTCATTATAATTCAAAGGCAAACTTTGCGCATTGCGTTTGTTGATTTTTGAATATTTTAACGGAGAGATTTTGAGTCTATCACTTTGGGGAATATTGTTGAAAATTTATTTTGTTTAGGGGCTGTTTGCTTTATTTAATTAATCTTGCAAGGAGTTTTCAAGTGGGTTAAATTAATATTTATTTTATCAATTGCAAGTAATTATACTGCTCAAATATTCTTTAAGGTCAAATTAATTTTAGACTTTAAGAAGTTAAAGGTATGTTTACATAATTTTGACTTTTATAGCCCGATTCTCAAATTTAGGTAATCTTTTGGATGGGAAGTAAGAGTATGAGAAATAGGAAAAGATAGAGAAACAAATATTAAAGAAATGAAAAAGATGGTAAAGAATTGAAATGATCGAACCTAAAGAGAGAAAATCTGACATCCAATTTGGGGTATAAGGATAATTGAGAACAAGAAGAAGAATATGAAGTAGGTGGCACAGTGGTATCGTGTCGGCCTGTAGATCCTGAGAATCCTGGTTCGATTCGCACAGCCGACACACATTTTCACCACATTAAAATTACCACTATGTTCTCCCACCACTAACATGTTTGGGGGTTGTAATTTTACGGCTGGTAACCGCACTTTATATGCATAAATATACCACTAACCGAGATCTGCTTCGGCATATATAAATATATATATCATCACGTCTTCTACTCATTACTGGGTGTGGCACTCTGCCAGATCTCGGTAAGCAGAGCTGGGCAAGCTACTTAAAAAAAGTAGCTAAGCTACAGCTATAAGCTACATTTTGTAAAATATAGCTAAGCTACAGCTAAAAGCTTTCGTTAAAATAGCTGTTAAATTTTAAAGCTACTTTTTTAAATTATTGTGAAATAATTAAATTTGCCATTGTCATATGATCAGTCTTTTGTTATAATGACTGTTAATTTACTATTATGTACATAAATATCAAAAATAGCAAATACCCTCTGGCACCTACTGGGTATTTTTGCGTATTAGAGCCAGTTAGAACCGGCAACAAATAATTATTTTGTGTGGGTTTAGCTTGTACGCATGCGTACTTTGTTGACCTTCTGCTTAAAAAGTAGCTTCAGTTGTTATTTTTAAGCTAATAGAAAAAAAAGTAGCTAGCTACAAGCTACAGCTATATTTTTTCACAGTTAGCTAAGCTACAGCTACAGCTAAGGTAAATGTAGCTAAGCTAGTAGCTAAGCTACAAAAGTAGCTAGCTACTGCCTAGCTCTGTTGGTAAGTGATATATTTTACGCGTGAAGTGCGGTTACCAGTCGTCAAATCACGGCCCCCAAAGATGTTAGTGGTGGAGGAGCCACAGGGGTAGTTTTTGAAATTATGAAAATTGTTTGTCGCCTGTGAGAATCGAACCAGGGTTAGCTAGCCATTCCATATATATATATATATATATATATATATATATATATATATATATATATATATATATATATATATATATATATATATATATATATATATATATGTATCAATCACTTTATTTATGTAGACGCGTCTTGTTAATTAAACGTATTAATTAGGCAAACAATTAGTTGAAGTTGTTGAAACATTGAAAATTTATAGTAATAATTATTAATAATACATACAATCGACAGAGCAAAACAAGATAATTTCTATTATCAAAAGCCAAGACTAAAGACAGAACATAACTATTTTTATTTTATTGTAACTTGCAATTTTTTACAAGAATCGTATTATTATTATTATTATTATTATTGATAAAGATATGGGAAGCAGTACAAGGCCGGTTGTGAAATAAATATTTTTTATCACAATTAAAGAAACTGCGTTGATCATCGTAATTTAACGGTATGTGATGTCACTTTCAATAGGTCAAATTAAATTGTGCGATAATATCACACATGGGCTATTGACTTTACAAACAAATACCTGTAATTATAAGCCAATTAGAGGTCTCTTCATTTACTTCAAATTAATTAATTTATAGCCATATTTTTAAATGTCAACTTATATTACTGAGAAACATTTTAAAAATTGTTCTAAGAAAAGATGAATGAAAATATTCAGTAATAATATAACAAGAGAGTGAGAATAAATTGAAAATAATTTGACAGATCTTTCGAAAACTTGTTGCCAGGCAATAGACACGAAAGCCCGTAGGGCTTGAGTGGCTATTGCCAAATGGCAACAAGTTTGAGGAAGATTCTGGAGAATTATTTTCTAATTTATCCAACTCTCGAGTGATATTTAATTAGATTATTTTTTGACTTAGCTGTTGAGGTCGATTCATCCAACTTAAAAGATTTTGAACTGGGTTCATATCGATTGATTACTTATTAATGTATTCTTGGAAGTTGTTTCCAAAATTTGTTGGTGTATTTCTCTATCTAAAATACAACTAAATCGATTTTTTTTCACATTTTACTTGACGCGTTGATAGTTTTAAATAATTATTTGACAACTACCTATCATTTGTCAGAAACAAAAAAGCCTCTACGGAGATAATTGCCGGGAATAATCACAAGAGCTTTATTCTCAGTATAATAATACAATGAAGCATTACATTGGTTTTGAGAAATGTCAAAAAATAATCAATAAAATACAACATTTATTTAATTTTTTTTTTTGTGGCTTCTTTGGCGGATCAACTACTTAGGTCATATGCTGCTATTACGCCCTAATCTGCGTTTTAGGTATTATTGGTCAACAGCAACGCGGGTTTTCTCTGGACGGTCACCCATCCAAGTACTACCCGCGCGCAACGTTACTTAACTCGCGTTATAGCTTAGATCAGTTCCAGCGAGTGCAGCCATGGCCGTTGACACAACATTTATTTATTTATTTATTTATTACTCTGCACAACAGGAAGTAAATCCCAATTACAGTACAGGGAGCCTACAGCTTATAGTGGAATCCGAACCACTCAGACACAATCGTATTTTTTTGATATAAGAAGAAGTCAGTGAGATTTGAACGCACGACCTCTTGCTTGCTAATTAAGAAACGCAAGTTTTACCTCGCTTTTATCCACTGAACTACGATTGCCTATAACATGATGATAAGAATTTTTTCTATGACCGTATGGACGAAACTAACTGTTTTCCTCCCTTATTTATGGTTGGTTCCATAGCAACCAACAAAGCAGTCTTACGTATTTATTTATTCATATATCGTAAGTGTTTTTAATTTTTTATTGAAATAACATAAAAAAATGATCGTAAAGAAAAACGTACAACTTTGAAGTAAATTGTCATTTCTTGCCTTGTATGATTCAGGAATGAAAAGTACCACTTTCTTTTCTTAATTACAGGAAGAAAATTTGACTTTCTGACATGATCGTGAAAAAAGTACTAAGTATTTTAGTCCTCTATTGAGATTGCATGGACGACCTACAATTCCTTCAAGTAAATGTATGGATATGATTGAAGGTTTGTTGCATGAACAAAAATTGAGACAAGCTTTTATGAATGTGGACGAAGTGTGGTGTGCCAAGATAATATTGTTTGTAGAAAATTAATTGCAGGATAAAAGTATTGAATAAATGTTCAGTAAATGTTTCAAGGATTCGTGTTATCTCATGTAGATGAATGTAGTAACCGTTTGTATGATATAATATTAAGAAGACTGAAATATAATGAATATCTAATCTTAAATCTGTTAAATCTTTGTACAAAAAAAACTTCATCTTACATCAGCTCTTTCAAAGATGATCGCTTCGATCGTTTTCTTAGTACTTATTCATATATCCTGTATGCAAACATGGGCGTCCACAGACATTTTTCCAGGGGGGGCGAGTCGCAAAAAACTCTAAGATATACATAAATTTCTAAAATATTTTTTTTTACATAACATAAATACAAATACACATAACAAATGGATACAAAAATATTTAAATTTGTGAAATAAATTACTAGTCTTTGTCGTCTGGGTTTGAATTGAAGAGGTAGGACAATTTTCGAATAACTCTTCCATAAATTGACACAATGTCTTCAATAAATTCCGATTTAGCAGTTTTACAGTTTTTATTTTTTAATATTTTTTGTCTGTGTATACTTAAACTTAGATTACTCAATCGTTACGATAGGGAACATATCGCTAGCTGGCCATAAGAATACGGCTGGAAATTCAGTTTCAGCTTGAATTTATTATCTTTAAACTTATAATTTAATTTTTATTTAATTTATACATATAAATATACAGTGTGGTGGCCACGACTCTCGAACATCGGACTTCAACATGTAAAATCACACTGTTTCAAATTTCCTGCTTCCTAATTATTTAAAAGCAAAAAGCTTCAAATACAATTTTTAGGGCATAAAATATGAAATTAATTTTGCATGCTTTGTATCGGCACAAATTAGATCTGAAAATGACTAAAATTGTCTCAAAACTATCGATAGCTATGAAATTGACACAAAATTAAACAAATGTTTGTCGTTCAATCTGTCAAAACTGTCAGAATAAATTCCTTATTTATTATTTCATTTATTTTGACAAATAAAACGTCAAACATATGTTTAATTTTGTTTCAATTTCATACCTATCGATAGTTTTGAGGCAATTTTCGTCATTTTCAACTCTAATTTGTGTCGTTACAAAGTATGCAAAATTAATTTTGTTTATTGGTTCAGATGCACTTTTATTTCAAGCTTTTTTGCTTCAAATATTTAAGGAAGCAGGAAATTAAAAAATTATAGTCCTATCTTCGAGAGTCTTGGTCACCATCCTAGTTAATATACAAGGGGGGGCGCGCGCCCCCTATTGCCTTCCCCTGCGGACGCCCATGTATGCAAACATATTACTGAGCAATTTACTATTGACAGTGAAGTTTTTGCAAACGCGCATATTTTTTGCTCTGGTATGAAATGAAGCAATTTGCTTGGCATCGTGCAAGAGAATTATGTTCCAAGAACATGTTTGCAACAAGTAACAATGTAAGAAGTAATGATTTTCGAATGATAAGCATAATTTAAATAATATATTTAATATATTTATTTAAATAAGCTATTGTGTGACGTGTAATATTAGTTCTTGGAACGCATAAAAATTGTATATTAGAGAATATGTACAATACTTTTTGTTGGTCATTGAAAATTGGTTTTACTGCATTTTGGATAATCTGATAAGCAAGCCAATATCTTGAAAACTAGACTAAAAATAGGCCAAGTAACTATACTACTGAGTTTTATTATTATTCTTTGTCCTCAGCGATTTGAATTAAAGAAGAAGGATAATTTTAGAATATTGACACCACTTCCTCAATAAATTCCGATTTAGCAGTTTTACCTTTTTCATTTTCTAATATTTTGTCTCTATGTATATTTAATAAACTTAGATCACTTAATCATTACGATGTTGTTGGAAATTTAGTTTTTACTTGATTTTATTATTATTAAACTTATAATTTAATTTTTAATTTTAATTTTATATACATATCACCACGCCTTTTATTTAACATTCAAATTTTAGGTTATGTTTTAATAATGTCAATCCAATACCAATGTAAACGTTTTAAGTACAAAATCTTGAACCACATGGATGCCGAATGTGACGTAATAGTTTTCATACAGGAATGAAGTATAATACGTAACATACTGTACAAATATTGTAAAAAATATATTTTTCATATAAAGGTAACCGTAACCCAGATAATAAAAATAAATAAATAAATAAATAAATATATCATCACGCCTTCTACCTATTACTGGGTGTGACACTCTGCCGAAGCAGATCTCCGTAAGTAAAACAAAAGACAAAATGTCTATTGCGAAGTGTTTTATTTCAATAGCTGTCAAGCAGTTGCGATTTTGTCGGTAGATGGCACCACGAGTGGCTTCATAGCTCTCATGTCATGTTACCGTTGTAGATAGGTTAACATCAGTCAGTTCAGCTAAGTCGGTATCACAATCCACTATTTCCTAGTTGATCTAATTGGATAAATGATCGCACTATACTGATGAGTCCGGAAGGACGAAACGCGTCTATGGTTAAAGCTGAACTGACCAGCCGTTTGTTGATGACCTGAGAAGTTGATGCAAACGTGCTGTAAAACCTCTGTGGAATTATGAGACAAGTGATGGAAATTTTGTTCCTATTTTTCTTATTTATCTCCGTAAGTGATATATCTATGCATGTGAAGTGCGACTACCAGCCGTTAAATCACGGTCCCCAAAGATGACAGTGATAAGGGAGCCACAGGAGTAATTTTAATGTGGTGAAACTGTTTGTCGGCTGTAGGGATCGAACCAGGGTTCTTAGGCTCCACAGGCCGACTCGATACCACTGAGCCATCTATCCCAAACATTCTACAATGACAGATAAAAAGCCGTTCGGACTAACTTTCTTGTATTTTCATCGAGATTTAATTCTAGACACCGTGACAGTTATAAATAATTTTAGCTAATATCAAAAGATTTGGATAAAGTCGTCAGTTTTTTATTTGAAAATAGAAATGTTGTAAAGAAGCTTCCAATTATTTAGTAAGTTGGTTTTATTCTATTAATTTTATTTTGGAAAACTGGACGACGAATTTCAATTATAAACAAAATTAAAAATTGTTTGTTCAAAAGTCAAAGTTGAAATTACATATACAAGTATTACATTTGCTTGAATTAAAAATTAATCTTAACTTTTAAATACAAAATACGATGTTGTTGTTTTTATTAATTAATAAGTAACGTATATTTTGTAGTACTTTTTATCAAATCTTATTAACAATATCGTGTTTAAATCAACATATTCGTTTATAAATTGACGTATCGTGATATAATTTTTTTGCTATTCGTGAAATCCTTATTAAATAATGATCTCACGTGTATTTTTTTCTGCAAAAACTATGAAACATCATCGTCATTCAATAACCTTCAGCCATTAATTCTTGATGCGATACTAAGTTAATCTTATCTTCCAATCGCACAAAAACTATGCCTTCTTTCGGGGATATTCGATATTTGATCGGACAGTTGTTGATGGTGTATCCGGGATTTTACTCAAATCATGACATCCTGCTGTCGTTGTTGTCATTTTGCACATTGGCAAAAAAGGATTATGTTTGAGTGATTGGCATTTTAAAAAGTATGTGTATATTGGTTTCAAATTTTAATATAAGATAAAATTTTATATTTATGCTAAGTTCATAGCCATCTGAATTATGAATGTTGTTGAAGCTAAAGTGGTGTGTCAGGATAAGAACATTTGGCAAAGATTAATTGTGGGATGTATCTAATGATTTAAGACAAGTGCAGGATTCTTGATTTTAGTTTTGTTGTTGAGTTATTTGTAAAATAAATAAATATAAATATATCATCACGCCTTCTACCCATTACTGGGTGTGGCACTCTGCCGAAGCAGATCTCGGTAAGTGATATATTTTGCGAGTGAAGTGCGGTTACCAGTCGTCAAATCACGGCTCCCAAAGATGTTAGTGGTAAAGGAGCCACAGGGGTAGGTTTTGAAATTATGAAAATTGTTTGTCGCCTGTGGGAACCAACCAGGGTTCTCTGGATCCACAGGCCGACTTCATACCACTGAGCTAGCCACCCAATTAAAAAATTAATTTTTAAAAACACGCACAGGGCGAAACTCACTTTCAAAAACAAGGGTAGAGCTACACTCCCTTCCTTTGTTATCTATTTGATTCATTTTCATTTCTTACGTAGTGTGTCTAACTGAAATTCACTTTCAAAAACAAATGCAGACCAACACTTCCTTTCTTATCTTTTAATTAGTTTTCAGTTCTTACATAGTGTGTCTAACTGAAATTGTATGAAATTCACTTTCTAAAACAAGCGCAGGTCGACCTCCCTTCCTTTCTTATCTATTTGTTTCTTTTTATGTTTAGGGTGGAAATTATTTAATTTTGTTAGTACATGCTAAAAAAAACGTTTTCTAAATTTTTTCATCGAAATAGAAATTGGGCCGAAAACTGCTCTTAGGTGCCCTTCTCTTTTGTCCTGCAATACACTGATTTAGTTAAAAAAATCCCGAGTTCATATCCCACTTTTTTATTTTATTTCTTGCTTCTTCTTAAAACTAAAGATCAAAGTATGTGAACATAAATAAAACTTTTCCAACCTCTCTTATTTTTAATTCACCAACATTCTCTTGTTTCTTTGTACTCAGTTAAATCCAGAATTTACAATCATCATCATCGTAAAATCTACAAAATACTACCTGTTTACCTGTACATCTACAGATTTATACAAGTATAAACATACAATTTGCAATTTACATCACAAATACATAAATGTTAAAGTGAATTCACGTTTATTAGCTATACGTACATATGTACAAATACCTCTACGTCTATTTGGTACACACGACCTTCTAACTGAAGATTCTCACCGTTAGAGGTCATAGGTGAAAGTGTAGAGTCAGTCAATACTGCAAATATCTACCGTGGTTCGTTTTCTAGGAATATTTTTCTAGATTTGTCATGATGTCATCATGCATGGTTTATTACTTCATTACCCATGTAAATAGTTATTAACTAAGTGATGAAAAAATAGAATCCTGTTATGTTGTGTTATTTCATTTGTTGAAGAAGAAGAAGAAGATATCCATGACCAGAATAGAGTTTATCGAGAAGGTTGAGCAAGAATTATTTTCCTTTGTACAAAATGATTTCTTTATTTGTTAAGCTACAGTGGTGGTTTTTAAAGTGTGGATCGCGACCCCTCGGAGGGTCGCGAAGATATTGAAGGGGGGTCGTCGGATGTTATTTACAAATTTTAAAATGCATGTCTCAAAGATTCATCCCGTTGCAAGCTTTGTTTAAATTTTTAGAGTTAATGAAATGAAAAAGTAATACCGAGTATATTTAGATAAATAAATAAATATATCATCAAGCCTTTTACCCATTACTGGGTGTGGCACCCTGCCGAAGCAGATCTCGGTAAGTGATATATTTATGCGCGTGAAGCGCGGTTACCAGTCATCAAATCACGGCTCCCAAAGATGTTAGTTGTGGGGGAGCCACATGGATAATTTTAAATTGGTGAAAATATTTTGTCGTTTGTGGGGATCGAAACAGGGTTCTTTGGATCCACCGACCGACCTGCTACCACTGTGCCATTTAGATGCATATATTTATATTAACGTTTGTTTCTGTTTACGGTTAATTTAAAAAAATATGAAAGTGCATATTAAATTGGGGATTTCACCATTTAATTCCTTATATATTTCTGCATAATTACGCAGATTTTGATCCTCAATATATATTTTTTCAATCACTGGAGTGATGATCGCAAAAAGTTCGGGTAATGAAAATACGAATTTTTTTGTTGAACAAGTTCAAAAATCGAAAAATTTTAAAATATCGTTTTATATAAATCAGACTACGGCAAATTGAATGCCGTTGAGCGCATCTTCATATCTTTTTTAGTTTTTAAGTTATAGCGATTTTTGACTTTTTGAAAAGCTCAACTTTGAAGGCCCATATCTCGAAAATTAAAAGAGATATTGAAATGCGGTTTGAACAGGTATATTTCTCGTGATCTAATTAACTTATACTAAAATTTGTAAATTTTGATAATTTAACAATATTTCAAAATGTTTATTTCTCAATATTTTAAAAAAATGAAAAGGGATTGAAAATCTGTGAACACCAATGAATTCCTCTCGTAAAAGTACATAGGTATGCAAAATTTCAGGCGAAAATTCGTACAGATAAAGTATTTATTACAAAAAAACGAAAAATCGCTGTTTTTTAATTATTTTTGAAGGGGTACCCCTTAAGATTTTTACGAATTTCGGCCATTTTTATTTTTTTTGCCCTAAAAATTGTATCCGTGAAGCAAAAATTCTGAAATTTTACATACCTATGTATTTTTTTGAGAAGAATCCACTGGTGTTTATAGATTTTCATTATCTCATCAAGTTTTTGAAATATGGGCGAAAGAAATTTATGAAAAAATTGTAAAATTTCCAAAATTTTCAAAATTTCAATGTAAGTTAATTAAAGCACGAGAAATACACTCGTTCAAACTTCATTTCAGTATCTCTTTTAGTTTTCGAGATATGGGCCTTCAAAGTTGGGATTTTATAAAAGTAAAAGTCGCTGTAACTGAAAAACTAAAAACGATATGAAGATGCGCTTAACGCTATTCGATTTCTCGTAGTCTGATTGATATAGAACCATATTTGAAAATTTTCGATTTTTCAGCTGGTTTAACCAAAAAATTAGCATTTTCATTACTCGAATTTTTTGCGATCATGACTGGCGATTAAAAAATATGTTTTTGGAAGATCAATATATGTATATATACTCAGAAATATATGTGGAATCGAATGGTGGATTCCTCAATTTCATAACTAGTGTTATATTATTTTAAATTAATCCTTAAGGTGGTACTATCATTTACGACAGATCAAAATTAAAACACAAGCGAAGGAGGTAGATGGCACAGTGGTATCGATTTGGCCTATGTATTTGAGAACTCTGGTTTGATTAAGACTATCGCTGTGACTCCCCCTACACTAACATATTTGGGAGCCGTGATTTGACGGCTGGTAATTTCATGCGCAAAATATATCACTTATGAGATCTGCAGAAGCCATATGCGTGAATATATATTTAAATTAAACATTTATGAGTAAAATTTAAATACATTATTATTACAGTTACCGTTAGAGTTAGAGAGCTAGGGTGCAAAATGATGTCTCATTTATTCCAGTGACAGAAATGGATTTTTTCATAGATTATGTCATGAGAAACATGAAAAAATTAAAATTAGATTTGGGAACGGGTGGAAACTATAGATGGCGCCGATGTGAATGCGCCGATTTTGAGGGTAGTTATTGACATATTTTTGACTGGCTAATTTTCAGTTTAAATTATAGACTTTGGTATAATGGTAGATAGAAGTTTTGGCCGGTGACGCATGCGCGACAAAACTTGTCAAATTAAACAATTTTTATGGTGTCGTGTGACATATTACTACTTGTTCACGACGAATACATGACAAAAAAATTATTGACAGAAATTATTGCTGGTTGCTCGTTGGTGACAGAATCTCTGAAAGTGGACTGGTGTAGGGATCAACAACCACCCTTAAAATCTGCGCATTCACATCGACGCCATCTATTTAAATTTTTTCATGTTTATCATGACATAATCTATTAAAAAATCCATTTCTGTCAATGGAATAAATGAGACATCATTTTGCACCCTAGCTCTCTAACTATTATGTAGAACAAAGTAGCAGATCTGTAATTGCAGATTTTGAAAAATTACCTAGCTTTTAAATAAAAATAAATAAATATATCATCACGCCTTCTACACATTACTGGGTGTGACATTCTATCCTAACAGATCTCGGTAAGTGTTATATTTCAGATCCTGTACTGTAATTAGGATTAAGTTCCTGTTATACAGAATAGCATAAATAAATAAATCAATACTGTCTTAAAAACCGTAGGCTTTGATACCCCTATTATATAATTGGATTTGGTAATCGTCTGTGGGAGTCAAACTCTTTTGAACAATCTTTTTTTTTTACTTTGTTGAAATTAGCAACTCAAGCATCAAATTGGCCATTTGTTAAAAATGTTCACTCGACTTAAAATCAAATACATATACCTGTAATCAAGGAAATTCAATGCCAAACAAAGCAATCGGAAAAGAAGTACGATATGCATGTTTTCATTTAGAAAAAACTAAATTTGGGTTGTAATAAAAACGTTAAAATCATTTGATATTATTCATTCATCCTACATGTGCCTACATTAGAAATTGTAATCACGTATTGTCCATTGTTAAATCTGCATCATTAACTATTAGCAAAATAAAAATGTATCATTAGAAATCTAGCACTCCTAATAATTGTTTGACAATTTGCTAATAAAACTGTTGAATTCAATAGGACCTACGCAGTTTAATTGTTCCTTTTCTTTCTTATTATACAGTAGTGAAGTATGATTAATACAACAGGTGCATTAACAGCTCTTTTTATTGCGCGATAATGCACCACCTCGCAAAAAAACTCTCAGATATACATAAATTTATAATATACTAGCTATTACCCGCGACTTCGTTCGCGTGGTCTACAATTTAATGCGAGTACCCGGCATGCGTTGCATTGCAACTCAAAGAAAGTGTTTGTGTACAGCTGTCCATGTGAGAAGCATGGATTTTCCAAATTTAGTCAACACAATTGTAGCGAATGTCCCTGTGCTTTGTTGATGATCATGCAAATGCGAGTCGTACCGGAAACTGTAAACGTCTGAATTCGAATGACGTAGGACTGAAGCTTTATTATACCTATATGTTTAGATTGGTTCTCGTCTATGTCTATACCAAATTTGAATCGAATCAGTGCAGTACTTTTCAAGATAGCTAGCGGCCATTTTGTTTCAAGATGGCGGACTGAAGATTTATTATACCTATATGTTAAGATTGGTTCCCTTCTATGCTTATACCAAATTTGAATCGAATTAGTGCAGTACTTTTCAGGATAGCTAGCGGCCATTTTGTTTCAAAACGGCAAACTGAAGCTTTATTATACCTATATGTTAAGATTGGTTTTCGTCTATACCTACACCAAATTTGAATCGAATTAGTGATGTACTTTCCAGAATAGCTAGCGGCCATTTTGTTTCAAGATGGCGGACTGAAACTTTATTATACCTATATCTTAAGATTGGTACCCGTCTATGCTTATATTAAATTTGAATCGAACCAGTGCAGTACTTTCCAAGATAGCCAGCGGCCATTTTGTTTCAAGATGGTGGACTAAGGCTTTATTATACATATATGTTAAGATTGGTTCTCGTCTACACCCATACCAAATTTGAATCGAATCAGGGCAGTACTTTTCAGAATAGCTAGCAGCCATTTTGTTTCAAGATGGCGGACTGACGCTTTTTATACCTATATGGTAAGATTGGTTCTCGTCTATGTCTATACCAAATTTGAATCGAATCAGTGCAGTACTTTTCAAGATAGCTAGCGGCCATTTTGTTTCAAGATGGCGAATTGGACTTTTGCTAAGTCAGAAACCTTCGCGGGCATGCGCACAACAACTTAGCAAAGTTTCATTGCAATCGGATGAATGATATAGGAACGCATACGGGACAAACAAACAAACATTAATTTTTATATATATAGATATTTTTTTTTACATAACAAAAATATAAAAAATAAACACACATAACAAATAGATACAAAATATTTAAATTTGTGAAATAAATTACTAGTCTTCATCGTCTGGGTTGAATTGAAGAGGAAGGACAATTTTCTAATAACTCTTCCATAAATTGACACCATTTCTTCAATAAATTCCGATTTAGCAGTTTTACAGTTTTTATTTTCTTATATTTTGTGTTTATTATATTATATATACATATACAGGATGGTGACCGCGACTCTCGAACGTAGGATTTTACCATGTAAAATCATATTGTTTTAATTTCCTGTTTCGTAATTATTTAAAACAAAAAAACTTTAAATAAAAGTTTTAGGACATAAAATATGAAATTTATTTTGCATGCTTTGTATCGGCACAAATTAGATCTAAAAATGACTAAAACTGTCTCAAAACTATCGATAGCTATGAAATTGAAACAAAATTAAACAAATGTTTGACATTCAATTTGTCAAAACTGTCAAAATAAATTCTTCATTTATTATTTCATTTATTTTGACAAATAAAACGTCAAACACTTGTTTAATTTTGTTTCAATTTCATATCTATCAATTATTTTGAGGGAATTTTCGTCATTTTCAAATCTAATTTGTGTCGTTCCATAGTGTGCAAAATTAATTTTGTTTATTGGTTCATATGTAGAATTTTATGCCCTAAAACTTTTATTTCAAACTTTTTTGCTTAAAATATTTAGGGAAGCAGGAAATTACAAAATTATAGTTTTACATGTTAAAGTCCTATGTTCGAGAGTCGTAGTCACCACCCTAGTTAATATCCAGGGGGGGGCTCCTTGCCTCCCCCTGCGGACGTCCATGACTAGGGGTCAAGTCTAAACTGTAGAGTGCGTGGTTAATTTCTTTAGAACCACATGCTTGTAGTACGGCTACTGCTATCCCATATATGTACATATTTTTTCAAAATAATTCAGGCACGTTCGACAATTGATAGAGCAAATTAGTCATCATTTTGTTTCAAGTAAGGTTATGTACAAGTTTGTTCAATGTTGCTAATTGTACAATTATTCTTTTATTCGAACACAGAGGCATTTCTTAGAGAAGATGTCAGATAACTAAAGAATAAAACTTTTGTATCATATTACCTCAACCTTTTGACCTACAGACATTTAATATCTCTTGAAGGCTTCCTCGTAAATATAAGTAAGATAAATGCAAGTAAATTCACATGATCAGAATATATTTGAAATCAATTATCGTCAGATGTGACAGATCTTTTCACTTTTGCATTTGGCGGTTTTCTAATAATTTCTCTTTGCATATTTATTGTTTACTTACGATTATAAGTAGCTATAAAGGAGTGAAATTAATTTATTTATTTATTAACGTTTGATTTATTAATTTCTAAACAATGTATAGTTTAACATGTTATTGAGATTAGAAAATTTAACAATGTTGATATTAAGTTTATAGCTAGTTGTAACTTGATAACGTTGGCGTCAAAGAATGTGGCCGCGTGTTCAAACCTTGCCGACTTCAATTTATAAACAGGAATACTGCGGCCAAATGATTAATATTTATTTATTTAATATTTTTTACAACAGGAAGTTAATCCGGAGCTTATAGTGGAATCCGGACCATTCAGAAACAATCGTATTATTTGGATATTAGTCAGTGAGATTTGAACGCACGACTTCTTGTATGTTTTAATACGAGATTGAGAGTGCTGTACAAAACAATGAAACGAAATAATAATTTTACCCATTATTTAAACTTTTTCAATAGTTAGAACGTTATTTCAAGAATGTTTACATTGCCATAGATTTGGCATTTTTTGGTCCTAAGATCAGAAATATTTACTACAATTACCATATCACAAGAAATAAACATTGAATCAAATAAAAAAATCAACATAATCACAAGTAGCCACAAGCCTTTCACCTACTAAATGCTTGAAATAAATTTGCAAAACGATTTTATAAAATAATGTTTATTTCTTGTGATATTAGACCGTTTTTTACTTTTCTTTCGGAATCATGTCAAAACTTATTTTTGCGTTTAGAGCGCCATCTATTCCGAATTGGAAAAAAGTTTCAGATAAAATTAACTTATTTTTTTTCGCAGAATACGAATCTGTAATAAAAAATGGGGGTTCCCATTTAAGGTTTCAACGTTGCCCCCCGCCCCACCCCCTGGGGGTGGGGGTTGGGGTTTGTGTTTGGTGTGCTTAGATAGGTTTTTGCAAAATATGAAACACGTGTTTTTTGGTTTCTTGATTCGATGTGTTTTTCTCGAGATATTTCACCGTCCCGGAACTTTTTTAACACGCTGTATATATTAGGATGTCCGTAAAAAAAATGGCGTTTATATATATATATATATATATATATATATATATATATATATATATATATATATATATATATATATATATATGGGATGGCTAGCACAGTGGTATGAAGTCGGCCTGTGGATCCTGAGGTCCCTGGTACGATTCCCACAGGCGACAAATTTTCATAATTTGAAAAAGCTATCCCTGTGGCTCCTCCACCACTAACATGTTTGGGAGCCGTGATTTGACGACTGGTAACCGCACTTCACGCGCAAAATATATCACTTACCGAGATCTGCTTTAGCAGAGTGCCCCACCCAGTAATGGATAGAAGGCGTGATGATATATTTATTTATTTTATATATATATATATTAAAAAAATCAAAATTTGATCACAACTCCCATTGTGATTAAGTTCCTATTGTGCGGCGTAGAAAATAAATAAAAATGTTCGAATTTGAATGTAGTATGAATGAAATTGATCACCGATGACTGAAGGAAGAGAAATGAAGTGTTTATTTGTGTTTTATTGTGTATAGATGTTCTGTTGAGTCAGCGATTTGAAATGGCGGTTTTTATGAGGATGCGGGTCGCACTGCAGCCAACTCTCAAAAAAGAAATTGAATTCTGGATTGCGAAATGCGATGTTTTGTATCGTAAGCATATTTGCAACTTGTTATTATTTGGTTATTGTGTTAGCAACGATTCGTTTAATAGTTTGAAAATGTTGGAGGAAATCGAGAGTTTGTCGTGTTTGTTCTTTTGAAGAACTCATATAATTATAATGTAGGCAGTTGTCGTATTTTATCTTTTTGAATGAGTAGGAAAGGAATTATTATAAAGTTTTCTGTTTTTATTTTCAGTGTGGGAAAGCTGGAACATGCGTGTCTATATAAATTAACATCTCATATTCAGTTATGTATTCAGTACATCTAAATAGGAATGCAAGGAACTATTTAAACCAGTTTTACTCTAGATATACATGATGATCAAAAGGAATTGTTATAGTTGGCAATACAATTCCAGAGATCTTTTTATTCCACAGTTGGCACAACGTCAGGTAAAGGCGGAAATGCTATTTGACATTTCTAATAAATACAAATAGGTTATGTCAGGAGTCTGACAACTAATAGAATTTTGACTTTTTAAGTA
The DNA here is from genome assembly GCA_911728475.2 of Pterostichus madidus. Taxonomy (NCBI): domain Eukaryota; kingdom Metazoa; phylum Arthropoda; class Insecta; order Coleoptera; family Carabidae; genus Pterostichus; species Pterostichus madidus. The sequence goes on from OU452314.1 coordinate 31,264,409, forward strand.
ATAGAAATACTTTAGAAATAAATGTAATAATAAATGTACTCAAATTTAAATTTTAAATGTCACTGTCAACAACAGGAAATGAATTTATGTATCAGGCTTACCAATTTCAAATAGTTTTTTTTATTGCCAACTGTAACAATCCCTTTTGATCACTCTGTATTAAGAAAATAGAACATTACCCTAATTTGTTCTCAAAAAATAAAAATATTTTCATTGGTAACCAATCCAAATATACAATACAACTCTTCCTTTTTGTTTTGTAACTCAATATCTTTTCTAGTAATATTTTGACACCGGCAATATACAATTTTGAAGTTAAATGTCATTCATCTGTCAGATTTAAAGGCATTCATACCACTCTTACAAAATAAAAAGCGCCAAAAACAGTGCGCTTATAGATCTCCTTGACGACGTGTTTACAGTGCGTTTATAGAGCTATAAGAACACAGGAATAGAAAAATAAAATAAAATACCTATATCATCACGCCTTTTACCTATTATTGAGTGTGGCATTCTGCCGAAGCAGATCTCGGTAAGTGATATATTTATGCGCGTGAAGTGCAGTTACCAACTGTCAAATCACGGCCCTCAAAGATGTGGGGGCATAGGGGTAATTTTAATGTGGTAAAAATATTTCTTGACTGTGGGAATTGAACCAAGTTTCTCAGGACCAACATGCCGACTCGATACCAGTGAGTCACCTACCCTATAAATACTCGTATTTAAAAAACTACAATAAATATAAATGATAATAGAACCATTTTATGGGATGGCTAGCACAGTGGTATGAAGTCGGCCTGTGGATTCTGAGGTCCCTGGTTCGATTCCCACAGGCGACAAATTTTCATAATATGAAAAAGCTATCCCTGTGGCTCCTCCACCACTAACATGTTTGGGGGCCGTGATTTGACGACTGGTAACCGCACTTCACGCGCAAAATATATCACTTACCGAGATCTGCTTCGGCAGAGTGTCACACCCAGTAATGGGTAGAAGGCGTGATGATATATTTATTTATTTATTTATAATAGAACCAATATTTACAATAAAATAGGTAAAAACATAAATATAAATATATCATCACGCCTTCTACGCATTACTGGGTGTGGCACTCTGCCGAAGTAGATCTCGGTAAGTGATATATTTTGCGCGTGAAGTGCGGTTACCAGTCGTCCAATCACGGCCCCCAAAGATGTTAGTGGTGGAGAAGCCACAGGGGTAGCTATTGTAATTATGAAAATTGTTTGTCGCCTGTGGGAATCGAACCAGGGTTCTCAGGATCTACAAGCCGATTTCATACCACTAAGGTAGGTAATAAAACTATAATGAATTAATATTATAATAATAATAAAAAAACTAATTTCTACTAAGAAAAATCTAGACTATTAAAAGAACCTATGAACTATATACTTAAATTTGTACCTAAAACTAAAAATAAAAATAACTCCTAAGCCTTAATCAATATAAAGAAAAATATAAATACGTATTTCGAGAACTAAGTTCTCATCATCGGTAGACAAAAACAAGGGAAAACCAGAATTACATGACTTGTGAACCAAGCTAGTGGTCCATCTTTAGTTATATCTTAGCCTTAGATTTTTACTTTTTACTTTTGTACCTAAAAATTAAAAGATAAATAAAATTAATACTAAAACTACTATCAACAACAATACACTATATTTTATAGAAATTAATAAAAAAACACTGCTAGCAAACAAACAAAACAAAAGAAAAAGTAAAGAAATCCAAGTGACAGAAATGGTAAGAAGATGGAGACCAACTTAATGTGTACCAAATTTCACATATCGTGATCAACGCCATCTCAAAGTAGTTGAATATATCAATAGATATTCTGACGAGGCTCGATCTCGTCTCGTCTCGTCTCGAAAATTTGTTTTTAGATTAGTCAGAAATTGATAGGAATAATAGCTTGATTTATTTATTTGTGTCTATCATTTATTATTTATTGGCATTCGCACGAACATTTCTAGCTAATGTTGAGAGCCACTGTTATATCTAACATTAATACTGGCCTCCTGTATACTAACCTTCAATTAGCTGCAGCTAAACAGACCATTACACTTTTAAGGTGGTTTTTTGCACACATGTGAAATAATAACCTCGCATTTTTCTGCGTTACTTCACGCACATTTGTACCATAAGAAGCTACTAGACCAAGAAATTAAGTTTTGTTGCGTAAAAATCATAAAATTGCTTCAGTCGAAGTTATAAGTATTATGGCCAGTTGTACCGAAGTCCTTCAAATATAGATTCGATAATTAAAGTCAAATGAATGAATAAATATTTCTGTCCTAAATTCGATTCGATATTTTTTTTTACTTAAGTGACACTTGATATTTAATAGTTAGAGAGCTAGGGTGAAAAATGATGTCTCATTTATTCCAGTGACAGAAATAGATTTTTTAATAGATTATGTCATGATATACATGAAAAATAGAAAATTAGATTTGGGAACGGGTGGCAACTATAGATGGCGTCGATGTGAATGCGCCGATTTTATGAGTGGTTGTTCGATCCTCACAGCCGACAAACATTTTCACCAATTTAAAAAAAATACCCCTGTGGCTTCCCCACCATAACAAGTTATTATACAGTATAAAATCTAATAACATATTTAATTTTTCACTTGTTCTTAACCTATCCTACTTTTGTATTAAATATTAGATGAACTAAACATTGACTGTTTAGGAGTCTTCTGTTAATGTGACTGTTAATTTATTCCGATATAAATAGGAATTATAGCATAACAAATTAACAGTACATTTGTCCATTTCCTGAGAACCCTGGTTCGATTCCCACAGGTGACAAACAATTTTCATAATTTCAAAAACTACCCCTGTGGCTCCTCCACCACTAACATATTTGGGAGCCGTGATTTGACGACAGGTAGCCGCACTTCATGCGCATAAATATATCACTTACCAAGATCTGCTTCGGCAGAGTACCACACTCAGTAATGAGTAGAAGGCGTGATGAAATATTTATTTTATTTTATTTTGTTATTCAATTATTATTATCTATAAAACTATTAAAAGTGTATCTCAAAATTGATCTTAAAGGAGTGAAAGTATTAAACCGTAAACATCAAAAAATCTTCTAGCAAAAATAAAGAACATTAGTTACAAGATAATAAATCTTATAATCAACTACATGTGATCAGTATTATTGTAGCAAATTTGTGAAAATTATTGTGTAGCTAACATTATAACATTAACAGGTTTTTTACTAGTTCACAGAAGAAAAGCTGGACGTATGAGTCAACATAATTTACAAAGAATAAAAACGTTATGTATTTTGGGTTTTTCGATGAGTCGTTATATTTACTCAAACTGTTCAGAGGTCCGGACTACCTTGAATAAATAAGAGAATCTATATTTGGAAATAGTAATTTGTAATGAAAATATTATTTTGTACTACCTATTATACAACCGGGCAGTGGTGATGATTTTAAAATGATCGCCTGACAAGTAAGACTTCGCAAATTTAAACCTTACTGACTTTATCTTACAACAAAAAATACAAAAGAGATTAAATGGATCTGATTCTTTTATAAGATACTAGTAATTGGAAATAATTTTGCGTTGTGCAAAGTAGCTAATAAATAAATAAATAAATAAAAATGTTATTGACTTTAACAGTAATGGAAAATGCAACTGCACTTGAATGGTTTGGATTCCATTATAAGCTGTGATTACCCGGTACTGTAATTGAGATTAATTTCTTGATTCGTACTGTAAAATGCAGTAATAATATATTGTTCAACGAGTGTGTAATTAGGGTTGTTGATTTCCACCGAATTTCGAATTTCTGAACATTCGAACATTCGAATTTTTTGAACTTCGACAAAAAAGATTCGAATTTTCGAATTTACGAATTTTTTGAACTTTTCGAATTTACTAATTTTTTGAACTTTTCGAATTTTCGAATTTTCCGAAGCTTCGAATTTTCGAATTTTTTGCCAATTAATTAACGCCATCTGTCATCTCCAAGTACGCTCACGCAAAATTCGTGAAAACTCGGACACGAATTAAATAATAAACCCGGCGAAGTATTCTGCAAAAACTCTGTAAGGTTGGCGTCTTAATTAAGCCATCTACTCTCTTAACCGCCCATCTAAATGCTATGGATTTTTAGTAAAACGTTTTAAAATGACAATAAAAAGAATACAAAAACGTCTTAAATATAAGTTTTTTGACAGTGTAACGAAATTTTAAGTCTAAATTGAATTAATTTGGCAAACAATAATAATTAATAATAATTACTTACGAATTAATACAAAACTCTGCAAATGAGTTTATTCTGAAAATAATTCATACCACGTTAGGATCTAAAACATTTCAAATAATTCGCGAAATTCAAAAAATTCGAAAAATTCGAAAATTCGAATATTCAAAAAATTCAAAACTTCGAAATATTCGAAAATTCGAATTTAAATTCGAAGGTTCAATAAATTCGAACATTCGAATTCACGAATATTCGTAAAATCAACAACCCTATGTGTAATAATAGCTATTATTCATGAGGTAAAAATTTATGACGTGATTCATGCCTATTCACTTATCATTCATTTTCTTTCTTCGATATACATAATAACTATATGCAATAAACAATATTATCTACGAGTATCAAGGAACGCACATATAATGAATGTATTACTTAATACGGCAGTACGGTGATATAGTTGGCGTTTCGGTAATCCGAAGATCCCGTGTTCGAATCTCACTCAAGCTAAAATAAAGAAAAATAAATAAATACAAAATTTAGGATGGCTAGCTCAGTGGTATGGAGTCGGCCTGTGGATCCTGAGGTCCCTGGTTCGATTCCCACAGGCGACAAATTTTCATAATTTGAAAAATCTATCCCTGTGGCTCCTCCACCACTAACATGTTTGGGGGCCGTGATTTGACGACTGGTAACCGCACTTCACGCGCAACATATATCACTTACCGAGATCTGCTTCAGCCGAGTGCCACACCCAGTAATGGGTAGAAGGCGTGATGATATATATATATACAAAATTTAGGCTTGTCCACTAGTTTGAAATCCCCTGACACATTAGTTAATCTTGTTATACGTGTGAATTAAACGAAATCAGTTTGATCGAAGCTGCTGTAGCTGTTAATATCCAAAAAGCCTCTAAACAAGTGAATCATGTCCAGTTCTCCGCCTGCCGACAGCCAATAATCGGCATTGCTTTGTTTGATAGAGTAATTATGCAAATCTAGACCTCAAATCCCCGAATTTGTGTGCTAAATTAACGCAGATTTTCGGCGAATTTGCGTTTGATTAGATTTATTGCGAGTTTTGAGATAGGTCAAAGGGACCAGATCATTTTAGCTTTCAGCTAGATTTTAACGTTTCAGTTTATTAATAGAAGTTTATAGAATTATCAAATAAATAAAATAAATAAATAAATATATCATCACGCCTTCTACCCATTACTGGGTGTGGCACTCTGCAGAAGCAGATCTCGGTAAGTGATATATTTTGCGCGTGAAGTGCGGTTACCAGTCGTCAAATCACGGCCCTCAAACATGTTAGTGGTAGAGGAGCCACAGGGATAGCTTTTTCAAATTATGAAAATTTGTCGCCTGTGGGAATCGAACCAGGGACCTCAGGATCCACAGGCCGATTTCATACCACTGAGCTAGCCATCCCATATAGAATTATAACGGTTTGGAATTTAATATTTGACCACTCGTGGGTAGTTTGTAAAGGAATTATTTTGTTTTACTAGATTTTTTTAGGAGATTATTTTTTGACGTTTCTCAAAACCAATGAAATGCTGCATTGTATGTCACGTGTCTGCGTTTTAACCAATCCTATCATTATTATACTGAGAATAAAGCTCTAGTGATTATTCCCGGGAATAATCTCTATAGGTGCTTTTGTTTGTGATAAATGACAGGGAGTTGTCAAAAATAATCTAATTAAATATAACTCGAGAGTTGGATAATTTAGAAAATAGTTCTCCAGTATTTTTCTCAAACTTGTTGCCATTTGGCAATAGGCACGAAAGTCCGTAGGGTTTGAGTGGCTATTAATCACTTGGGTTCGATTGCCACAACCGACAAACAATATTTATTACATTTAAACTACCCCTGTGGCTCTCCCACCACTAATATCTTTGGAAGCTGTGATTTGACGGTTTGGTAACCGCACTTTACGCACATAAATCTATCACTTATCGAGATCTGCTACGACAGAGTGTCACACCTAGCAATGAGTATAAGGCGTGATGATATATTTATTTTATCTTACTTTATGTATGAAATAATGTATGTGATTTCCTTTTCGGAAATCCCTCATATGAGTATATGTAAGCTCCTTCCGCCCAAATACCTAATCGATTTTCACCTCACATAAGCCTTCGTGAGCTCCTGACCGAACTCATATCCTCATCAATTAATCCCGGGTCGCATTGACGTCTTACACGAGTTATACGACGTCATCACTGCTAATCTGAATATAATTACAAGCAGTGATGCCAACATATCCACCATTCAACATTCCACAGAATAAAGTATTAAAAATATAAAATAAATAAAGTAAATGTATTTACCCATTATTGGGTGCATATAGATAGACACTCTGGTGAAGCAGATCTCGGTAACTGATATATTCATGCGCGTGAAGTGCGGGTTACAACAAATGATAGGTAGTCAAATAATTATTTCAAACTGTCAACGCGTCAAGTAAAATGTGTGAAAAAACATCGATTTAGTTCCATTTCAGATACAGAAATACACCAACAAATTTTGGAAACAACTTCCAAGAATACAGTAATAAGTAATCAATCGATATGAACCCAGTTCAAAATCTTTTAAGTTGGATGAAAGAACCTCAACAGCTAAGTCAAAAAATAATCTAATTAAATATAACTCGAGAATTGGATAACTTAGAAAATAATTCTCCAGTATCTTTCTCAAACTTGTTTTCATTTGACAATAGCCACTCAAGCCTTACAGGCTTTCGTGACTGTTGCCTGGCAACAAGTTTTCGAAAGATCTGTCAAATTATTTTCAATAGACCACGGGCGTGTGACGTCACGATTTTAGATGTGGTCCGTAACTGTCAAACGAGTGACTCATATATCAGCGTTAAATTTGTGATTTGCATTATATAAGTAGAATATATTTTTAACAAGTATATGTGCATATAATTCCAAAAGTGACAAGTTTCTATTCTGTGCATCATTTTTTGCATGACAAAGTGTGTGATTTATTTTATCAAGTGAAACGTAATTTGAAGATTGTGTCGCGAGTGCATACTTTTACAATTTTATAGTGTTTACATATTTAATATATAGAAAATAAATGTTTAAAAACAATTTTATATGTTTACTTCAATGTTAACTTAAACATTCGCTTTGTCGATTCTTTCTAATTTCCACTACACTCGAAAACACAATAACAATTATAAATGAAAGAATTAAATACTACAGTAAAATATTAAAAATTTTAACAAAATTAGTTGATTTGGAAAATGTAACCTAAAATGAACTGTTCAAACTTCAATAAAAGTAACACTATTGTGTATTATAGTAATTACTTGGCTTTACACTATGAAGTAAACATATAAAATTGTTTTTAAACATTTATTTTCTATATATTAAATATGTAAACACTATAAAATTGTAAAAGTATGCACTCGCGACACAATCTTCAAATTACGTTTCACTTGATAAAATAAATCACACACTTTGTCATGCAAAAAATGATGCACAGAATAGAAACTTGTCACTTTTGGAATTATATGCACATATACTTGTTAAAAATATATTCTACTTATATAATGCAAATCACAAATTTAACGCTGATATATGAGTCACTCGTTTGACAGTTACGGACCACATCTAAAATCGTGACGTCACACGCCCGTGGTCTATTTATTCTCACTCTCTTATTATATTATTACTGAGAATAAAATACAAACTAGATTTTTAGGCCAGCAAAGTTTTTAGTTTCTAATTTATTTTTATTGCAACTAAATCATAGGGTACTTATTTTCATTGCTTATAAATTTATCAATTTTATTAGAGTTTCTAAAGTTTTTAAAAATTAATCGAAGCTTTCTCCAATTTTCAGAAAATAGGAGGCAAGTCTGAGATAGAACAATTCTTTGATTACTTCTGAGTGGACAATCCTAATGCAACAAATATGTACGACCCTTCGCAAAGCCCCTTAAAAGACATCTAACCTTGGCAACAACGAATCAATCTGTCAATTTGACAAATTATTTTTCCTATATCGCGCTTACAAAGTGAATTTTGTGTAAATGTTTTTGTCAAATTCAATTTTGTACAACTGTTTTTGGGGATATTTTTCGTGAAGTTGTTGAGTTGTCTAGTTGTAAAAATGTCAAACAATAGCGTATTCCATTTGCCATTTGGATCAGATCTAACTTACATTTACTGAAACAGATCACTTATTTATTTCGTTGAATTATTTCGATGACTTTATTTCCAGTACTAGAATGATAGATTCTAATTTACTTGAAAGTAATTCACTCCAATAAGTACATCAGTTTGCTTAATTCAGTTAATTTTTTTATGTTGTCTAATTTATCTGAACTGATTTAAGTGAACCAAGTGGAAAATGGAATACAGCTATAGTTGGCATTGCTCAGCTCATGTAAAATTATTGCAATTATTTCTTTTTATAATAAAATAATTACAATCAACTGAGAAACACTTATTTATTAAAAATTGAAGGTATTTTGTTTTATAATATAACTTAGATAATTATAATTTTAAACTCTAACTGAACTAATAAATGTCAAAATTAATTAATTTGCAAATGTTTTTTAAGTACTACTCCTTGATAATTTAGTTTTTTTTTGTTTTTTTAACAAATTTTTTGGAATAATGAATGCGATGTAGGAAAAGTTTTTTTGTACAATTTAAAAAATATTACTGAAGAAGAGTTGAAAATTTAAAGCATTGGTATTAAACGATTATTTACATGAATGTGATTTTGCACAATTCTTCTTTAACGAAAACCGCAATGATATTCCATATAAGATTTTTTAAATTTCACTTAGTTCTACTCACACATTTATAAATTTAATAGCTTCGTGTGGCTTTACAAAGGGTCGCACAATTTTTTTGCATTAGAATTGTCAACTCTGCATTAATGAAAGAATCATTCTATCTGAAGCTAGACATCCATTTTCTAAACAGCCTGCAAATGTACAAAAAAAAGAAAACGAACTGAAACATTTACTTAAAAAGTTAATTTGTAGTTTGGAGCTAACAGCTTCATGCAGGATAATTAATATCCAAATAGTATATGTACTATGTATCAAGGGACTAGAGGCACTCCCTGCATAAATGTATGCATGTGTGTGTGTGTATGTGTGTGTGTGTGTGTGTATTTGTGTGTATGTATGTATGTATGCCTAAGTAGTGACATACATTAATGAACTAATGGCTCCATAATTAAACAGTTTACAAATTAATTACACAGATAGATATCATACTAAGAAATATCTCACTTACTGCAGAGCCTTCAGGACATGACATTAAACCAATTATTCCAATATATTTTATATGATGTACAACGATTTATATCAAGAGTCTTATTAGTGCTATCGCTTAATAAACGAGAATTTGTAGATTCGAAACTAATTAATTTGAGCTTACAACCAAACTGTTTATATACTTAAAGAGTCATGGGATTGAAGCTGTTTATCTATCTAGGTATATATAAATATAAAAAAAAATAAATATATCATCACGTCTTCTACCCATTACTGGGTGTGGCACTCTGCCGAAGCAAATCTCGGTAAGTGATATATTTTGCGTGTGAAGTGCGGTTACCAGTCGTCAAATCACGGCCTCCAGAGATGTTAGTGGTGGAGGAGCCACAGGGATAGCTTTTGAAAGTATGAAAATTGTTTGTCGCCTGTGGGAATCGAACCAGGGTTCTCAGGATCCACAGGCCGACTTCATACCACTGAGCTAGCCACCCCATAAAGTTATATAAAGTAGCAAAATGAAATGATATTGAAATTCACAAAGTAGTCGAAATCAGAAGATTATAATTTTCTTTAAAAATCTACAATTACAAAGTATTGTTTCCCAACCTTCTCACAAAGTAGTATAAGCATAAGGAAACATCGCCCACCTAAACATTAGAAACATAAAAATAAAAAAAATAATAAATAAATATATCATAACGCCTTCTACCCATTACTGAGTGTGGCACTCTGCCGAAGCAGATCTCGGTAAGTGATATATTTTGCGCGTGAAGTGCGGTTACCAGTCGTCAAATCACGGCCTCCAAAGATGTTAGTGGTGGAGGAGCCACAGGGGTAGCTTTTGAAAGTATGAAAATTGTTTGTCGCCTGTGGGAATCGAACCAGGGTTCTCAGGATCCACAGGCCGACTTCATACTACTGAGCTAGCCACCCCATATTGTGTTTACATTGTAATATTTACAAAATCCCAGTAAATCCTTATCACCTACGTCTGCAGAAATCCTTACAAAAAGATAAAAACTTTGTTGAAGGAAAGCGCTAAAACGGGTCAAATCTCCTGTTTATATTACGTTTGCACGCAAATGATCGCGCAGTATTTCGTTGTGAGAACGAGAATATGACACTGATGGGAAACGTACTCATTTCGTCGCGACGAGGGCGACAAATATGACGTCAGGGGAGAAACTTTGAGTTATACGAGCATCTGGCTCAGCCGGTAATATAGAAAACACAGTGGCGTAGAGAAAACATAAACATTGGGGTACGAAAAGAATCTCCGAGAAATTAAAAAAAAAAAAAATATCATCACGCCTTCTACCCATTACTGGGTGTGGCACTCTGCTAAAGCAGATCTCGGTAAGTGATATATTTTGCGCGTGAAGTGGGGTTACCAGTCGTCAAATCACGGCCCCCAAATATGTTATTGGTGGACGTATGTGAACTTAGCGATGCGTCGCTCAGCGACGAAATGATATAGTCGTACCGTTTAACAAAATCACAGCCGATTGTTTCTAATGGAAAATATTTAAATAACACAATACTTTGGGGTAAAATAACAGCCAATAGGGTAGTAAATGACACCCATAACCGTCCCAAGTTGTAGAACTCAGACATACTCATTTGCTTAATCGCCTTTGTAACATATAATAAGTTACAACATAAGGGAAGAAATTCAACTGTTCTACGGGGTAGCAGGCAACAGCATCACATTAGAGTTGTTCGGGGAGGGCGTTTACTTTCCCTCTCATAGAGATATTGAGTAGATAATTTAAAGTAGCTCTTTAAAAAAATTAAGAAAATAAAATTTGCAATCTTGTTATACTAAGGGCTAAAATGCAAGTCTCCTACGGGGTATCTGACATCAACATTATATTAGGGGTATTGAGGGAGGGTGTTTACTTACTATTTGATAGAGAAACTGAGGAGACAATTTAAATTAGCTCTTTTAAAAAATAATGAAAATTAAATTTGCCAAATTCCACTAAGGGTTAAAATGCAAGTCTCCTACGGGGTATCTGACATCAACATTATATTAGGGGTATTGAGGGAGGGTGTTTACTTACTATTTTATAGAGAAACTGAGGAGACAATTTAAATTAGCTCTTTTAAAAAATAATGAAATTTCAATTTTCCAAATTCCACTAAGGGTTAAAATGCAAGTTTCCTACGGGGCATCTGACATCAATATTATATAAGGGTTATTTAGGGAGGGTGTTTACTTACTATTTTATAGAGAAACTGAGGAGACAATTTAAATTAGATCTTTTAAAAAATAATGAAATTTAAATTTGTCAAATTCCACTAAGGGTTAAAATTCAAGTGTCCGACGGGGTATCTGACATCAACATTATATAAGGGTTATTTAGGGAGGGTGTTTACTTACTATTTTATAGAGAAACTGAGGAGACAATTTAAATTAGCTCTTTTAAAAAATAATGAAATTTAAATTTTCTAAATTCCACTAAGGGTTAAAATGCAAGTTTCCTACGGGGCATCTGCCATCAACATTATATAAGGGTTATTTAGGGAGGGTGTTTACTTACTATTTTATAGAGAAACTGAGGAGACAATTTAAAGTAGCTCTTTTAAAAAATAATGAAATTTCAATTTGTCAAATTCCACTAAGGGTTAAAATGCAAGTCTCCGACGGGGTATCTGACATCAACATTATATAAGGGTTATTTAGGGAGGGTGTTTACTTACTATTTGATAGAGAAACTGAGGAGACAATTTAAATTAGCACTTTTAAAAAATAATGAAATTTAAATTTGTCAAATTCCACTAAGGGTTAAAATTCAAGTTTCCTACGGGGCATCTGCCATCAACATTATATAAGGGTTATTTAGGGAGGGTGTTTACTTACTATTTGATAGAGAAACTGAGGAGACAATTTAAATTAGCTCTTTTAAAAAATAATGAAAATTAAATTTGCCAAATTCCACTAAGGGTTAAAATGCAAGTTTCCTACGGGGCATCTGCCATCAACATTATATAAGGGTTATTTAGGGAGAGTGTTTACTTACTATTTTATAGAGAAACTGAGGAGACAATGTAAATTAGCTCTTTTAAAAAATAATGAAAATTAAATTTGCCAAATTCCACTAAGGGTTAAAATGCAAGTTTCCTACGGGGTATCTGACATCAACATTATATAAAGGTTATTTAGGGAGGGTGTTTACTTACTATTTGATAGAGAAACTGAGGAGACAATTTAAATTAGCTCTTTTAAAAAATAATGAAAATTAAATTTGCCAAATTCCACTAAGGGTTAAAATTCAAGTTTCCTACGGGGCATCTGCCATCAACATTATATAAGGGTTATTTAGGGAGGGTGTTTACTTACTATTTGATAGAGAAACTGAGGAGACAATTTAAATTAGCTCTTTTAAAAAATAATGAAATTTAAATTTTCTAAATTCCACTAAGGGTTAAAATGCAAGTTTCCTACGGGGCATCTGCCATCAACATTATATAAGGGTTATTTAGGGAGGGTGTTTACTTACTATTTTATAGAGAAACTGAGGAGACAATTTAAAGTAGCTCTTTTAAAAAATAATGAAATTTCAATTTGTCAAATTCCACTAAGGGTTAAAATGCAAGTCTCCGACGGGGTATCTGACATCAACATTATATAAGGGTTATTTAGGGAGGGTGTTTACTTACTATTTGATAGAGAAACTGAGGAGACAATTTAAATTAGCACTTTTAAAAAATAATGAAATTTAAATTTGTCAAATTCCACTAAGGGTTAAAATTCAAGTTTCCTACGGGGCATCTGCCATCAACATTATATAAGGGTTATTTAGGGAGGGTGTTTACTTACTATTTGATAGAGAAACTGAGGAGACAATTTAAATTAGATCTTTTAAAAAATTATGAAATTTCAATTTGTCAAATTCCACTAAGGGTTAAAATGCAAGTGTCCGACGGGGTATCTGACATCAACATTATATAAAGGTTATTTAGGGAGGGTGTTTACTTACTATTTTATAGAGAAACTGAGGAGACAATTTAAATTAGCTCTTTTAAAAAATAATGAAATTTCAATTTGTCAAATTCCACTAAGGGTTAAAATGCAAGTCTCCGACGGGGTATCTGACATCAACATTATATAAGGGTTATTTAGGGAGGGTGTTTACTTACTATTTGATAGAGAAACTGAGGAGACAATTTAAATTAGCTCTTTTAAAAAATAATGAAATTTAAATTTGTCAAATTCCACTAAGGGTTAAAATGCAAGTCTCCTACGGGGTATCTGACATCAACATTAGATTAGGGGTATTGAGGGAGGGTGTTTACTTACTATTTTATAGAGAAACTGAGGAGACAATTTAAATTAGCTCTTTTAAAAAATAATGAAATTTCAATTTTCCAAATTCCACTAAGGGTTAAAATGCAAGTTTCCTACGGGGCATCTGACATCAATATTATATAAGGGTTATTTAGGGAGGGTGTTTACTTACTATTTTATAGAGAAACTGAGGAGACAATTTAAATTAGATCTTTTAAAAAATAATGAAATTTAAATTTGTCAAATTCCACTAAGGGTTAAAATTCAAGTGTCCGACGGGGTATCTGACATCAACATTATATAAGGGTCATTTAGGGAGGGTGTTTACTTACTATTTTATAGAGAAACTGAGGAGACAATTTAAATTAGCTCTTTTAAAAAATAATGAAATTTAAATTTTACAAATTCCACTAAGGGTTAAAATGCAAGTTTCCTACGGGTCATCTGACATCAACATTATATAAGGGTTATTTAGGGAGGGTGTTTACTTACTATTTGATAGAGAAACTGAGGAGACAATTTAAATTAGCTCTTTTAAAAAATAATGAAAATTAAATTTGCCAAATTCCACTAAGGGTTAAAATGCAAGTTTCCTACGGGGCATCTGCCATCAACTTGCATTTTAACCCTTAGTGGAATTTGGAAAATTGAAATTTCATTATTTTTTAAAAGAGCTAATTTAAATTGTCTCCTCAGTTTCTCTATAAAATAGTAAGTAAACACCCTCCCTAAACAACCCTTATATAATGTTGATGGCAGATGCCCCGTAGGAAACTTGCATTTTAACCCTTAGTGGAATTTGACAAATTTAAATTTCATTATTTTTTAAAAGAGCTAATTTAAATTGTCTCCTCAGTTTCTCTATCAAATAGTAAGTAAACACCCTTCCTAAATAACCCTTATATAATGTTGATGTCAGATACCCCGTCGGAGACTTGCATTTTAACCCTTAGTGGAATTTGACAAATTTAAATTTCATTATTTTTTAAAAGAGCTAATTTAAATTGTCTCCTCAGTTTCTCTATCAAATAGTAAGTAAACACCCTCCCTAAATAACCCTTATATAATGTTGATGTCAGATACCCCGTCGGAGACTTGCATTTTAACCCTTAGTGGAATTTGACAAATTTAAATTTCATTATTTTTTAAAAGAGCTAATTTAAATTGTCTCCTCAGTTTCCCTATAAAATAGTAAGTAAACACCCTCCCTCAATACCCCTAATATAATGTTGATGTCAGATACCCCGTAGGAGACTTGCATTTTAACCCTTAGTGGAATTTGACAAATTTAAATTTCATTATTTTTTAAAAGAGCTAATTTAAATTGTCTCCTCAGTTTCTCTATCAAATAGTAAGTAAACACCCTCCCTCAATACCCCTAATATAATGTTGATGTCAGATACCCCGTAGGAAACTTGCATTTTAACCCTTGGTGGAATTTGGCAAATTTAATTTTCATTATTTTTTAAAAGAGCTAATTTAAATTGTCTCCTCAGTTTCTCTATCAAATAGTAAGTAAACACCCTCCCTCAATACCCCTAATATAATGTTGATGTCAGATACCCCGTAGGAAACTTGCATTTTAACCCTTGGTGGAATTTGGCAAATTTAATTTTCATTATTTTTTAAAAGAGCTAATTTAAATTGTCTCCTCAGTTTCTCTATAAAATAGTAAGTAAACACCCTCCCTAAATAACCCTTATATAATGTTGATGGCAGATGCCCCGTAGGAGACTTGCATTTTAACCCTTAGTGGAATTTGGAAAATTTAAATTTCATTATTTTTTAAAAGAGCTAATTTAAATTGTCTCCTCAGTAACTATATAAAATAGTAAGTAAACACCCTCCCTCAATACCCCTAATATAATGTTGATGGCAGATGCCCCGTAGGAAACTTGCATTTTAACCCTTAGTGGAATTTGACAAATTTAAATTTCATTATTTTTTAAAAGAGCTAATTTAAATTGTCTCCTCAGTATCTCTATCAAATAGTAAGTAAACACCCTCCCTAAATAACCCTTATATAATGTTGATGGCAGATGCCTCGTAGGAAACTTGCATTTTAACCCTTAGTGGAATTTGGAAAATTGAAATTTCATTATTTTTTAAAAGAGCTAATTTAAATTGTCTCCTCAGTTTCTCTATAAAATAGTAAGTAAACACCCTCCCTAAACAACCCTTATATAATGTTGATGGCAGATGCCCCGTAGGAAACTTGCATTTTAACCCTTAGTGGAATTTGACAAATTTAAATTTCATTATTTTTTAAAAGAGCTAATTTAAATTGTCTCCTCAATATCTCTATCAAATAGTAAGTAAACACCCTCCCTAAATAACCCTTATATAATGTTGATGGCAGATGCCCCGTAGGAAACTTGCATTTTAACCCTTAGTGGAATTTGACAAATTTAAATTTCATTATTTTTTAAAAGAGCTAATTTAAATTGTCTCCTCAATATCTCTATCAAATAGTAAGTAAACACCCTCCCTAAATAACCCTTATATAATGTTGATGGCAGATGCCCCGTAGGAAACTTGCATTTTAACCCTTAGTGGAATTTGACAAATTTAAATTTCATTATTTTTTAAAAGAGCTAATTTAAATTGTCTCCTCAGTATCTCTATCAAATAGTAAGTAAACACCCTCCCTAAATAACCCTTATATAATGTTGATGGCAGATGCCTCGTAGGAAACTTGCATTTTAACCCTTAGTGGAATTTGGAAAATTGAAATTTCATTATTTTTTAAAAGAGCTAATTTAAATTATCTCCTCAGTTTCTCTATCAAATAGTAAGTAAACACCCTCCCTAAATAACCCTTATATAATGTTGATGTCAGATACCCCGTCGGAGACTTGCATTTTAACCCTTAGTGGAATTTGACAAATTTAAATTTCATTATTTTTTAAAAGAGCTAATTTAAATTGTCTCCTCAGTTTCCCTATAAAATAGTAAGTAAACACCCTCCCTCAATACCCCTAATATAATGTTGATGTCAGATACCCCGTAGGAGACTTGCATTTTAACCCTTAGTGGAATTTGACAAATTTAAATTTCATTATTTTTTAAAAGAGCTAATTTAAATTGTCTCCTCAGTTTCTCTATAAAATAGTAAGTAAACACCCTCCCTAAATAACCCTTATATAATGTTGATGGCAGATGCCCCGTAGGAAACTTGCATTTTAACCCTTAGTGGAATTTGACAAATTTAAATTTCATTATTTTTTAAAAGAGCTAATTTAAATTGTCTCCTCAGTTTCTCTATCAAATAGTAAGTAAACACCCTCCCTAAATAACCCTTATATAATGTTGATGGCAGATGCCCCGTAGGAAACTTGCATTTTAACCCTTAGTGGAATTTGGAAAATTGAAATTTCATTATTTTTTAAAAGAGCTAATTTAAATTGTCTCCTCAGTTTCTCGATCAAATAGTAAGTAAACACCCTCCCTAAATAACCCTTATATAATGTTGATGGCAGATGCCCCGTAGGAAACTTGCATTTTAACCCTTAGTGGAATTTGACAAATTTAAATTTCATTATTTTTTAAAAGAGCTAATTTAAATTGTCTCCTCAGTATCTCTATCAAATAGTAAGTAAACACCCTCCCTAAATAACCCTTATATAATGTTGATGGCAGATGCCTCGTAGGAAACTTGCATTTTAACCCTTAGTGGAATTTGGAAAATTGAAATTTCATTATTTTTTAAAAGAGCTAATTTAAATTGTCTCCTCAGTTTCTCTATAAAATAGTAAGTAAACACCCTCCCTAAACAACCCTTATATAATGTTGATGGCAGATGCCCCGTAGGAAACTTGCATTTTAACCCTTAGTGGAATTTGACAAATTTAAATTTCATTATTTTTTAAAAGAGCTAATTTAAATTGTCTTCTCAATATCTCTATCAAATAGTAAGTAAACACCCTCCCTAAATAACCCTTATATAATGTTGATGGCAGATGCCCCGTAGGAAACTTGCATTTTAACCCTTAGTGGAATTTGACAAATTTAAATTTCATTATTTTTTAAAAGAGCTAATTTAAATTGTCTCCTCAGTATCTCTATCAAATAGTAAGTAAACACCCTCCCTAAATAACCCTTATATAATGTTGATGGCAGATGCCTCGTAGGAAACTTGCATTTTAACCCTTAGTGGAATTTGGAAAATTGAAATTTCATTATTTTTTAAAAGAGCTAATTTAAATTGTCTCCTCAGTTTCTCTATAAAATAGTAAGTAAACACCCTCCCTAAACAACCCTTATATAATGTTGATGGCAGATGCCCCGTAGGAAACTTGCATTTTAACCCTTAGTGGAATTTGACAAATTTAAATTTCATTATTTTTTAAAAGAGCTAATTTAAATTGTCTCCTCAATATCTCTATCAAATAGTAAGTAAACACCCTCCCTAAATAACCCTTATATAATGTTGATGGCAGATGCCCCGTAGGAAACTTGCATTTTAACCCTTAGTGGAATTTGACAAATTTAATTTTCATTATTTTTTAAAAGAGCTAATTTAAATTGTCTCCTCAGTTTCTCTATCAAATAGTAAGTAAACACCCTCCCTAAATAACCCTTATATAATGTTGATGTCAGATACCCCGTCGGACACTTGAATTTTAACCCTTAGTGGAATTTGACAAATTTAAATTTCATTATTTTTTAAAAGATCTAATTTAAATTGTCTCCTCAGTTTCTCTATAAAATAGTAAGTAAACACCCTCCCTAAATAACCCTTATATAATATTGATGTCAGATGCCCCGTAGGAAACTTGCATTTTAACCCTTAGTGGAATTTGGAAAATTGAAATTTCATTATTTTTTAAAAGAGCTAATTTAAATTGTCTCCTCAGTTTCTCTATAAAATAGTAAGTAAACACCCTCCCTCAATACCCCTAATATAATGTTGATGTCAGATACCCCGTAGGAGACTTGCATTTTAACCCTTAGTGGAATTTGGCAAATTTAATTTTCATTATTTTTTAAAAGAGCTAATTTAAATTGTCTCCTCAGTTTCTCTATCAAATAGTAAGTAAACACCCTCCCTCAATACCCCTAATATAATGTTGATGTCAGATACCCCGTAGGAGACTTGCATTTTAGCCCTTAGTATAACAAGATTGCAAATTTTATTTTCTTAATTTTTTTAAAGAGCTACTTTAAATTATCTACTCAATATCTCTATGAGAGGGAAAGTAAACGCCCTCCCCGAACAACTCTAATGTGATGCTGTTGCCTGCTACCCCGTAGAACAGTTGAATTTCTTCCCTTATGTTGTAACTTATTATATGTTACAAAGGCGATTAAGCAAATGAGTATGTCTGAGTTCTACAACTTGGGACGGTTATGGGTGTCATTTACTACCCTATTGGCTGTTATTTTACCCCAAAGTATTGTGTTATTTAAAGATTTTCCATTAAAAATAATCGACTGTGACTTTATTAAACTGTACGACCATATCATTTCGTCGCTGAGCGACGCATCGCTAAGTTCACGCCGATTATTGGTGGAGGAGCCACAGGGGTAGCTTTTTCAAATTATGAAAATTTGCCGCCTGTGGGAATCGAACCAGGGACCTCAGGATCCACAGGCCGACTTCATACCACTGTGCTAGGCCATCCGAGAAATTGATTTCAGTTAATTATGTTTAGTTTATTTGAAATAAAAAATGAAATTAGTAATAATCTACTTTATAAATCTGCCTGTTACTGGTTAAGGGTTAAATTTATTTTTAGATAATTCTTAACCTTACTTTTTTACATTTATTATGAAGTAGATAGCTCAGTAGTATCGAGTCGGACTGTAGATTTGAGAACCTAGGTTTGATTCCTACAGCCGGCGAACAATTTTCATCACATTAAAATTACGCCTTTGGCTCTCCCCCCACTAAAATTTTAGGGTCAGTGACTTGACGGCTGGTACCTGCACTTCACGCCCATAAATATATCACTTACTGAGATCTGCTATGGCAGATTGCCACACCCAGTAATGGGTAAAAGGCGTGATGATATATTTACTCGTATTTTTTATTATTTTATTATTAAATTATGAACCCTGCCTCATATCAGTTGGCCCAAAACTTATATTTTAGTTTGATGTTTTATTTTTTGGGTAGGATGCAATATTAAATTAAATTAAATTTTAAAATAGAAAAGCCGACCTCTGTGGCTCAGTGGTTTAGACTACTAGGCTACTGACCCAGAGGTCCCGGGTTCGATTCCCGGTCAGGGCTGGCAACAATCAGCGTCTGTAGCTGAAGCCGTATCACAAACAAAAAAAAAAATAGGAAAATAAATATATCATCACGCCTGTTATCCATTACTGGGTGTGGTACTATGCCGAAGCAGATCTCGGTAAGTGATATATTTATGCGCATGAAGTGTGGTTACTGGCTGTTAAATCACGGCCCCCAAAGATATTAGTGGAGAGGGACCAACAGGGGTAATTTTAATGTGGTGAAAATGTTTATCGGCTGTGGGAATTGAACCAGGGTTCTTAGGATTCACAGACCGACTCGATACCACTGAGCCACCTACCCCAATAAAAGAAATGAGACATAAACTAGTATGTTGTTAATACACAGATAAAATTTGAAGTCAATCGATACATACATCTTGGAATAACAGCCATTGAAAGAAGAAGTAAACATTTCTTTGTTAACTGAAACTTTTTTGTTTTAATCAAAAACTGTGCAATAATAAACTTTGTTTTAAATAATAATTAACTTTGATTTTAGTCATCAAACTGCTTGATTGATTGATTGTGGCTCATACACCCTCGTGAGGGTATCGCCGCTTCTGGCCGAAGCTTTCTAGATCCTATTTGGGTGGATCAGTCCCTGATTCCCCTTTCATTTTATCCCTTCGCATATTTCTCTCCATATCTTCCTAACTTTTGTTTTTTTTTGCCATTTATTCACACCTACTTTTTTAAGGTCTTCCACTACTTCTCCTTTCCACGTTGACCTTGGTCTGCCTCTTCTTTTTCTACCCCCTGGGTACCATTGAAGCATTTCCTTTATTATATCACCGTCCTTTGACCTCCACACATGGCCTAGCCATTATGCCCTTTGTTGTTTTATTTTACTTACTACATCAACACCTTCTAGCTCTTGCTCTATTTCAAAATTCATTTTAGTCCTAAATACATTTTCATCTACCTTTACGGGGCCTGTAATTGTCCTTATTATTTTCCTTTCCATTATTCTTATATCTTCCTCATCTCTTTTTGACATTGTCATTGTTTCGGCTGCATATAGCATTATTGGTCTTATAATAGTTTCGTATGCTCTTATTTTCGTCATTTTTCATCAAACTGCTTACATAATCATAATCATGATAGTCCATTGATAGCCAAATTAGATTAAAAAAAAAAAAAAGATAGTAATACTGTTATAAATTTTGTGTCAAAGGTACAGTTAATTTTAAATTTAGTTAAAAATGTTGAAAATTAATTGTAGAATTTAATAAATGCAAGTACCTACGTTTTTAGTGTTATTTAAATTTGTAGAACGTATGTCGAATGAGAGATTAGTGAAATAGGTATATGTTGGTGAAATTGAGGGTGAAAGATTGCGTGGGCGACCTATGAACAAATGGATGAATATGATTGAAGGATTGTTGCGTGAACGAAAGTTTCCGCGCATGAGGAACAAACTTGCTAGTATGAAAGGAATTTGAATGTGGATGAAGCTAAAGTGGTGTGTCAGGATAGGAACGTTTGGCGAAGATTAATTGCGGAATGAATCGGATGATTTAAGAAGTGCAGGAATTTTGATTTTAGTTTTGTTGTTTAGTAATTTCATTAGAGTGTTTATCTGCAATTGTGTGAAATTCACTTTCAAAAACAAGCGTAGGGACGACATTCCCTTCGTTTCTTATCTTTTTTATTCGTTTTCTGATCTTACATTGAGTGTTTAACTGCAATTGTGAGGAATTCACTTTCAAAAACAAGCGTAGAGCGACATTCCCTTCCTTTTTATTTGACTCAACGGATTAAAGAACCGTTTCGTCAAGTAAAATATCACTTTCCTGACTTATTATGTAATATAATATTTTTCAAAAAACAAGTATGTAATAATTAAATTTATACTAACGCATGTATCGATAACAGATTTAATTATTATTCAATACTCTTTTAAAAAAAATTGTTTCGAAGTTTCAAAACCAGAGTCTAACGTGATTCCACTGAGCTATCCTTCTCATATGTGTACCACTTTCGTGAAAAATCTCTGGCACGCCACTGCGTTATGAAATATTACAATTTCATATTTGTAGCTGGTTCTTTTCTGTATTATTCGACATAAATTCCGTGCGACGTACGAATGCATGCTCAAGAATGCCCCGGAAAGTTAATGTCAGTTTCGTTTACGTCCAGATGAATGTGAATTGTGAATCAGCCATTACTCACGCGCCCACGTGAACGTGATAAATGCTCACGTGGTTCACAAGGACTTCATTTGCTTCAGCGTGATGTTTGTCACAATTATTGTGACATTTTGAATCGAGATAAATTTGAAATTTATATTTTAATAATTTACCGCGATGTTGATTTGGATGTATAGTATGTTCATTTTAAAAACATATTTACAATATGGGATGGCTAGCTCAGTGGTATGAAGTCGGCCTGTGGATCCTGAGAACCCTGGTTCGATTCCCACAGGCGACAAACAATTTTCATAATTTCTAAAGCTACCCCTGTGGCTCCTCCACCACTAACATCTTTGGGGGCCGTGATTTGACGACTGGTAACCGCACTTTACGCGCAAAATATATCACTTACCGAGATCTGCTTCGGCAGAGTGCCACACCCAGTAATGGGTAGAAGGCATGATGATATATTTATTTATTTATTTATATTTTTATAAAATAAATATGGAGTAGCTAGCTCAGTGGTATCAAGTCGGCCTGTGGATCTTGAGAACTCTGGTTCGATTCCCACAGGTGACAAACAATTTTCACCATTTTAAAACTACCCCTATGGCTCCTCCGCCACTAACATCTTTGGGGGCCGTGATTTGGCGACTGGTAACCCCACTTCACGCTAGCCCATAATTGACCTAATTGTAATAAACCGCATAATGCCTTTCACTACATTTATTTATTATGTTTAAAATGTAATATTTGATTTCAACACATGAGCATAAGTCATCAAATAAAGCGCCCAGCTACGAATTCCATGCAATAAAAATAATTATTGTTTAATTTACTTTTGAACCATTTTTAGTTCATTTTAAATTAAATTATTTATAATCCTATTGTTTTAAAAATTTATATCTAAATTGATTTTATTGAAAAATAAATTGAAGCTCTGCTAGTAAAAGAGGCTTTTACATTTAAATGAATAAAATATATCTGCGTTGAAAAAACCAATATGAACACAGAAAATGGAACAAAATGAAATCCGGAAAAATAATACAATATCTAGACACGAAAAAATCCATTACTAAATTACGCGCAAGAAATAATAAACTTTGAAGCTCAATTGATTATTTCAAAAGCTCTTTTAGGATATATTAGTTAACATTCACGTACGTGATTACTTCTATGAAATTTATTATTATTATTAATGGGATGGCTAGCTCAGTGGTATGAAGTCTGTCTGTGGATCCTGAGGTCCCTGGTTCGATTCCCACAGGCGACAAATTTTCATAATTTGAAAAAGCTATCCCTGTGGCTCCTCCACCACTAACATGTTTGGGGGCCGTGATTTGACGACTGGTAACCGCACTTCACGCGCAAAATATATCACTTACTGAGATCTGCTTCAGCAGAGTGCCACACCCAGTAATGGGTAGAAGGCGTGATGATATATTTATTTATTTATTTATAATACTCTTTTATTTTACATTGGTATTAATGGGATAGTGGCTCAGTGGTATCATGTGGGCCTGTGGATCCTAAGAACCCTGGTTCGATCCCCACAGTCGACAAAATTCCTATAAAATGTTGCTATTTATTTTTTGTCATAAGAATGTTTCATCTTGAAATAATTTGTGGAAAAACCTTTTCTGTGTCCGCCAACATGCCAATAGTCTAGTTCTACGAGTTTGGTTAAAAGACATTAAAGTAAAGGTTAGGATGGTATTTTAATATATTTTAGGAATTTTCGTGTTTCACATTTTTTGTCAAGGTGATATTTGCAGATGTCACATTCATATCTGATATTTCAGGAAACAAAAAATGTAATTTGAATATGTCACATGTCTGTCCTATAGAAAGGTTAATAGCAGTTAAATCAAAACACGTAAATTAGGAACATTCTTTATTTCTTTTTATAATATTTACGGCATGTTATATCAACAAATATTAAATTTTTAATTTAGTTTTCATAAATAAAAGCATATCGAATGTTTGACAGCAATATCAATTATACCATTTGACATGTAACTTCGATTTGCTTTTATTTATTTAAATCAAATTTAGTTGGTGCAACTGGCCATTATATGAGTACTTTAAAATCAATTTACTTATATTTTTATTAATATATAAACAAATAGCCTTTCCTGATTATTTTACAGGAAAATATTTCAAATAAAAGTTGTAGAGAATTAAATTTTAAATCAATTAACACAATATTTTACACTTATTTTATTATTGCTAAAATTAATTAATTAATTAATTAATTACGGGGTGGCTAGCTCAGTGGTATGAAGTCGGCCTGTGGATCCTGAGAACCCTGGTTCGATTCCCACAGGCGACAAACAATTTTCATAATTTCAAAAGCTACCCCTGTGGCTCCTCCACCACTAACATCTTTGGGGGCCGTGATTTGACGGCTGGTAACCGCACGTGATTTGACGGCTGGTAACCGCACTTCACGCGCAAAGTATATCACTTACCGAGATCTGCTTCGGCAGAATGCCACACCCAGTAATGGGTTGAAAGCGTGATGATATATTTATTTATTTATATATATTCATCCCAATTAATTTAAAATGTTTAAATTTTTTGATATGAATCATATAGATATCAGATTACGTATCCAAGGTGATAACAAAAAACAGTCAGGTAAAATCTTCGCCAGACTGTTATTTTTGTTGTAGCCTTGGATACGTACTTTACTTGACTGTTTTTGTAAAAACCTACTTTCCATACTAAACTTGATCAGGAAAGTAGGTACTTTCTTACCGGTTTCAGAAAAAAACATATTTCAGTTTTACGTTTATAAGGAATCACAGTTGCTTATAGAAAGCGCGTTTATTACGATACGTAACATTTAGTTTTAGATGAGATTGAAGGATTGTCATATGAGATGAATGATGACTTTTCATAGTAAACACATAATAATCGATATTAGGACTTCATCAATATAGACTCATCCAGAACTACAAATTTCAATTGATAAAGAACCCTGCCATTTAAATACATTTAATTTGACATCTATATATAAGATAAAATTGATTGAAGATCGGGTAAAAATAGCGTATCTCTGTTTCATACACAAAATAAGGCAAACCGGCACTCCATCATATTTATATGACAAATTAGTACTTAAATTCTACAATTATTCTCTTCGTATGAAAGAATTATATATTGTGCCAACTTTTTGTACAACTACATTTAAGAATTCTTTTTCTTATCTGGCACCCACTTTATATAACACCGTCATTAAAATCGCTATTTCTGTGTACTTTTAAATATCATGTAAATAATATGTTCTAACCTGTAATAATCTTAACCAAATGCTATTTTGAAATCCACAATTTTAGATCAGTTTGTAAAGATTCTGTTATAATTTTTCGCTGTTTGTTAATTTGTTCGTCCTTTGTATCTCGTTGACATTATTGTTATTTTCTTTTGTATTTATTATGTATGGTTGGGTGGTAGAACAGCCTTGGCTGTACCCTGTCTTTGACTTGCGTCAATAAATGTTATTATTATTATTATATACATTTTATCCATGCCGACACTTCCTCTTCTACCAACATTCTTCTCAATCTACCACTCATCATACACCAAACTATCTCGTCCATTCCCCACTATCCATGTAATGTCTAACGCTCAAACGCAATGATGCAAGTCTTCACCACTGCTTCGAATGAGTAATGACAGTGATCAGACCCATGGTATTTGCGTTTCGAGTTTAACTAACAACTTTCTCGACTCTATAATTAACCTTTGATTTTTTCCAGCTACTGTTATTTTTCGTTTGACGTGTTTGTTATGTTTTCGTTGTGTTGTGTGCCTAGGTTAGGGTCACGACAAGTTTCGTGTTGTGCAATGGGTTTTTAACGTTTTGCGTAGAGGTACAGAATTGATTTTTTAATTTTTGCATGAGTCAATGGAATGCAAGCACGCAAGATTATATAATTAAATAACTGTACTTAGAGGAAATGTGTGTGTGCGTTTTAACGTTAATGTTGTTAAGATAAGTTCTTTATTAGTTTCTTTATGCAATTTTATACAATCGCAGTTTATAGTTAAAGACAGTGACGCTAGTGGTCCAAATACTCAATGCCAATATTATTACCACTTTCATTTTTTTTTTCGTTTTGGAAAATGATGCATAATTACCGGAACATAAAAAAAATATACTTTTCCTACAACTGTGCGATTTCTTTGTTATTATGTAACTATTATTGCCTTGGTTGGAAAGGAGACAAATGCTGACCAAGTGCGTTTCTGTAAGTGAAGAGACACTAGTGCGGAAAGTAATTTGTGTTTTACGCAACTGTCAAAAGAAAGTTGTGTTTATAGCGATTTAAATTTCGAGCGCGGAATTCATATTTTGGCCACAGACGCTTATGGAAGAAGAAGATGCGATGAGACAGCGCTAGTAAATATGCAGTAGTATATTTTGACATAACCTTATATTTCAGTATATCTAATCTGTACACAATTAATAAAAAGAACCGAACAAAGTAAAATATATCGATAAATGGTTTTATTTTAAGAATAAGTGAAATACATAATATTTATTGTTTGTGTATATTATTAACACAATTGTTACTAGGGTCGTTGATTTCCACCGAAGTTCGAATTTCTGAATGTTCGAACATTCGAATGTTTTAAACTTCGTCAGAAAAACTTCGAAGCTTCGAATTTTCGAATTTTTTGAAGCTTCGAATTCTCGAATTTGTTGTCTCTGAATTAACGACATCTGTCATCCTCAAACATGCTCACGCATAATTCGCGAAAATTCGGCCACGAATTCAATAATAAAACACTCTGCAAGATTATGCGTCTTAATTAATATATCTATTTTCAGGAGCCACAGGCCGATTCTATAACACTGACCAACCTACCCTAATAAAAATATGATTAGAAAATTATTTACAGGTTCATATCTATTTGAGAAGAAATAGCATAATGTTATGTATGTTTGTATGTAATTTCTTACGAACAAACTAAAGACGAAGTGACAGAGTTAATGCAGTCTAAAGAAAATGTCAGGTGTCACATGCAAATATGACAGTTTAACGACAATGTTTAGTAGTTATTAGTTATTACTGTAGTTGAAGTTGAAGTCTTTCGCCTTTAAAGTACATAATGTGTTTTTGATAGCTCTGAGATAAAGGTGTGTTTAACGATTTTAATTTTCAATAAATTTTGCATAATTTACTTCCTACTTTCCAGTGATTTGTATCGTATTGAACTATTGTTCCATTGCGTAATAAATTAGAAATAAAAGTTTATTATTTATTTGGTAATATTTTCGTAATTCCGTATGTGTAGATTTTATTGGCAACCATTTTAAACAAGAAATATACGTAAGATATATTCATAAAGAATTTAACACATTTAACATCGTATAAAATTTGCGATTTCTAAATTATTTTTGAAAAAAAACACCTGAAATAATAACTTTTATTTCAAGCAATTTTTTGTAAAACAATTTAGAGATATTTTAGTTTGAAAATACATGATACCAAATTTAAAACTGCTTTTGAAATATTGTACAAATATATCCAAATAAGATACACTCACCACAGATGAACTGCTTGTATCATAACATGAGAAGAACAAAAATTGACGTACCTGTAACAAAAAGAAAATGTATATAGTAATTTAATTGTATAAAATATATTTACTCGGAAAAGTACAATATTCTGTAGGCTCAAAAACTAAACGAGATATGAAGATGCGCTGAACGGTACAGAAGTTCTTGCGCTTCAAATTAACTTATTAACTAATATTTAGCAAAAGACTTGCATAAAAATTTTGTCATAAAATTATTTTTTAACAATATCTTAAAATTTTTATATATATATATATATATATATATATATATATATAATTTACCAAATATTCCTTATAAATCAATTCGAACACGAGGTAAGCAAAGTCGCTGAGCGTATCTTCATATCTTGTTTGGTTTTTAAGATATAAAAATAGATTTTTTTGTCATATATATATATATATATATATATATATATATATATATATATATATGTGGATTGAATTTGTGTAGCTCCGATGAATGATTTTATTTCAATATTCTCGTTTTTGTTGTTAGAAGAGTAGGTATAAGTCAGTTGAGATGGTTTGGGCATGTGGAACGTATGTTGAATGAAAGATTGATGAAATTGAACGCTGAGAGATTGCGTGGAGGGCCTAGGATCTTTAAGGACCCTAAGAATAAATGTATGGATATGATTGAAGGTTTGTTGCGTCAACTAGTTATGAAGCAAGCTTGTATGAAAGATATTATAAATTTAGATGAATTTTACTGGGACAGGAAGGAATATTTGATTGCAAAATGAATCTAATAAATAAATATTTAGCGAATTTTTTAAGAGTGCGTGCTATCCTAATTGGTGGAATAAAGTGAGAGTCTCACTACATAAAATTGAAATGAAACGGCATTAAATTTCTCGTGTCCAAATTTTTTTCTATTTTGAGATTCTTTCTTGTACCAATATTAGCTGTATTTCATTTGGCACTTAGTTCACCTAAATCAGTTCAGGTAAATTAGACAACATGATTAATTAACTAAATTAAGCAAACTTATGCCCTTCCTGGAGTGAATTACTTAAAAGTAAATTCGATTCAATTCTGGCTTGAACAATCCGAATTGTGAATTGTGAGTTCTATTTCAACAAATACGAAAAATGCATCTACGCGGAAATTAGTCAACATAAAAGAAATCAATTTTTCCCATTCAACAAAATATCAAAAGGAACACTTTTGATGTATACATTCGATTCCATCAAAAGAAATGTGAAACCATCTATTAAAATTTCCCTTTTGTCGCTGGATTCTTTAGAAAAGTGAATCCAACTCCGGAAACTTGATTTTGCAGAGGAATGTTTCAATCGTCTGCTTTAGAGGACACTGATACCCAATTTAACCTTCGCTTTTTTACCTTTTTTTTAACCTTTTCAAAGTGGACAATGCAGGTGTCTCAATTAGTGGATTTTTTGTCAATTTGGACTCTTTTTTAAAGTTAAATGAAATTTGGAATGGTGTGTCACCAGCGGAGTAAAGGAGGGAAAGGGTTTTAAGATGAAATATATAGGGAGTCTCAAGTACTTAAAAAATAAGTGAAATCGTATACCGGGTGACCCATTTTAAATAATCCACTGGAATATCTCGAAAAATATGCATCAGACAAGAAAATATTTCAAACAAAAGTGTATTGGTTTTGAGGGGGCCACCCGATGCTGTAATAATTTCTCCTCCCCTCACCCCCACGGGGTCGGGGAGGGGTGTAACTTTGAAATTTTAAATACGGACCCCCACTTTTTGTTTCGTAAATCGAAAAAAATGTTCAGACAAAACTTACTTATTTTTTTGCGTAGAATCCAAATCTGAAATAAAAAGTGGGGGTCCGTATATAAAATTTCAAAGTTACTCCCCTCACCGACCCCGTGGGGGTGGGGGGAGGAGAAATTATTACAGCATCAGGTGGCCCCATCAAAACCAATACACTTTGTTAGAAATATTTTTTTGTCTGATGCGTATTTTCATAATTTGAAAAAGCTATCCCTGTGGCTCCTCCACCACTAACATGTTTGGGGGCCGTGATTTGACGACTGGTAACCGCACTTCACGCACAAAAATATATCACTTACCGAGATCTGCTTCAGCAGAGTGCCACACCCAGTAATGGGTAGAAGGCGTAATGATATATATATATATATATTTTTTATATATTTTTCGAGATATTCCTGTGGATTATTTAAAATGGGTCACTCTGTATAAATGATTTATTTCAGATATTCCTAAATATCAAATTAATTTTTTTTAAAACCGTCTGTGAACAAATATATTCGCATGTAAAGTTGAGTTCTTATACACGGGACTTATGGCGATCATCAGAATCGCAAATATTTGGTTCGTGTACCTCTAAAAATTTATAGTTTCATTTGAAAAACTAATATGATGATCTAGAACTATCCACGTATATTGTATCAAAAGGAGAAAGTTTTTTACCGTTGAGTAATGGATATATAGCCATGCAAAGCCTTGTTTTTAACGCAAAATTAAGAATCCCAATTTATAATGGCAACACCACACGCTGGTATGGTATTTGAAAATTTACTAGACCAACAACCTGTTAACAATTCATGATATTCAAATCATAATAGGTATAAAACACTTATTTTGTTCTATTTTTTTTGTTTTTTTCTTTAGCGTCAGTTTCACCACTCGACGACTGATGTCACCACCGTCACACTAGAACTACCTTAAACAACAAATTATTTTGAATTGTGAATTAAATTCTTTTAAAATTAATTGTGTATTGTGAAATCATAGTTTCTTAACTATTATGCTGGGTTGCATGAAAGTTTTATCGGTTCATTAGCAACTAACGGTTCAATAAATTTCAGAAAATCGCTATTGATACTGTTGCTAGATAAACAATTCTTCAACTAAAGAGCTCTTTATTTTTTTCTTGCAACCCAGCATTAGTATACTAATTCTATGTCTATAAACTAAATCGACATTAGAGCTGCAATACAGACTTGTCCAGAACTACAAATTTCATGGATAAAAACGCTATTATTTAAATACATTTAGATAAACGTCTGTGGTATTGTAGAATTATCAATCATGTGACACTTTTAACTTAAAGAACTAAACTTAAAAAGAAAAATTGAAGTTGACAACATATTTTATTTAGTCTCTGCGTAAATGAAATATTTTAGATTTTATCTTTATAAGTATTAATTCTTAATTAAAACATGTCTACATAAGTGTAAACCGAGAATTAATATTTATCTTCTTCAACCAAAATTACTAAGTTATCAAAAGAAACAAATTACTAAACATAACTGACAGACTAAGCAGCAAAAACAAGTTAAACCCTGTTAAAATTTGAAGTGTACAAAATTCTAATAACATTGTTTACTTAAACTAATTTAAAATACACATATGAGTACCTAATTAATTTCTCTAGAACCAACAGTTCGAAAAGTTATTTATTTATCTTTTAACATAATTATTAATTAGGATAGACAGATGAGCACACTACAGCGATAGCGGTTTTATTAAACTCTCGTTAAATATGTAACTAGTAAGCTTTTCTGAATAGCATTCAAGCGAAATAAAACAATTTTGTGTCATTATGTTTTTACCGAGCATGGGGAACCATCGCCCATCTAAGTATCAGAAATGTGTCATTTTACATACATACATATCTTCACGCTATATCCCAACAAATGGGGTAGCACGAACCATAAAATCATTCATAATACATTCACTCATCACACTCATCAAACAATCAGCCCTCGTCAAATATTATCATCCAAACAAACCACCCTCACTTCAACCACATTCATAGATCGCTCCATATAAACTCATTCATTTATTACACTCGAAATCATTATCACACAACAAACCTTCAATCACATCATTCCTATGCACTTATCATTCATCTTCTTTCTTCAACGTACATAACATTTGCATAAAACATCTCAAATTACTCACGCTTACTCCTAACAACGAATCTAATAATGAAACTAACAACGAATCAATACCACTAATGCTGGGTTGCATGAAAGTTTTATCGGTTCATTAGCAACTAACGGTTCAACAAATTTCAGAAAATCGCTATTGATACTGTTTCTAGATAAACAATTCTTTAACTAAAGAGCTCTTTATTTTTTTCTTGCAACCCAGCATAAGAGAAACAAATATGACATAATATTATTCCTATCATTACAATATTTGAACATTCACCATGCATAATTCACCATCCTTTCCACGTTCAACAATTTTAACCACGTAGGTATAACGAATGGCTGACAAAAATAAAAACAAATCGATCCCTCGCATTTGATATTCATACGAACGTAGCTCCTACCCCCACCCTCCCACCACCGGCTATATTCACGTGTGACAATGGCGCAGATAGACAGGAAGTCATATTTCTCCGGCGACTATCGCGACCTAACACACATGCTTCTCTGCTGTTGCCATATATCTTACTTCCATTGAAAACCTTTTCGTTTTCTTGGAAAGAGAGGAATTTTTCACTTTATTCAGATTAGTGTGGAGATTTTGTTGCCGTGGATTTAATGGTGTAATCCCGGATGAGATTGTGCAAGGTGATCAATGGTAGAACTTGTAACAGAAAGTACAAATGCGTTCAAGTGGTTTCAATTTCAGGAATAATATAACAAGAGAGTGAGAATAAATTGAAAATTATTTGACAGATCATTATTTGACTGTTTCCAACTTATATTACTGAGAAACACATTAAAAAGTGTTCTAGGGAAAGATGAATGAAAATATTCAGTAATAATATAACAAGAGAGTGAGAATAAATTGAAAATAATTTGACAGATCTTTCGAAAACTTGTTGCCAGGCAATAGTTACGAAAGCCCATGGGGCTTGATTGACTATTGCCAAATGACAACAAGTTTGAGAAAGATACTGGAGAATTATTTTCTAATTTATCCAACTCTCGAGTTATATTCAATTAGATTATTTTTTGACTTAGCTGTTGAGGTCGATTCATCCAACTTAAAAGATTTTGAACTGGGTCCATATCGATAGATTACTTATTAATGTATTCTTGGAAGTTGTTTCCAAAATTTGTTGATGTATTTCTGTATCTGAAATGGAAATAAATCGATTTTTTTCACACATTTTACTTGACGCGTTGACAGTTTTAAATAATTATTTGACAAGAAAAATTTGAAATTTGGTTCTACATAAATCAGACCACGAGAAATATAATGCCGTTGAGCGCATCTTCATATCTTTTTTAATTTTCGAGATATAGCGATTTTTTACTTTTTAATAATCTCAACTTTGAAGATTCATATCTTGAAAACTAGAAGAGATATTGAAATGCGGTTTAAACGAGTGTATTTCTTGTGTTCTAGTTAATTTATATCAAAATTTTGAAAATTTTACTATTTTTTTCAAAATTTTCATTTCTTAATATTTAAAAAAATTTAAAAGATTATGACAATCTGTGAACAACAGTACATTCCTCTCTTAAAAGTACATAGGTATGAAAAATTTCAGGCAAAAATTCGCACAGATAAAATTTTTATTACAAAAAAACCAAAAATCACTGTTTTTTGAATATTTTTGAAGAGGTTTACCTTAAGATTTTTATGAATTTTGGCCATTTTCAGTTTTTTTGCTCTAAAAATTTTATCCATAAAGCAAAAGTTCTGAGATATTACAAAGATATGTATTTTTATGCGACAAATCCACTGGTGTTTACAGCTTTTCATTATTTTGTCAAGTTTTTGAAATACGACAAAATAAAATTTTGGCAAAAATTGAAAAATTTCCAAAATGTTAAAAATTTCAGTATAATTTAAATGGAGCACGAGAAAAACATTAGTTCAAACCGCATTTCAATATCTCTTTCAGTTTTCGAGATATGGGCCTTCAAAGTTAAGATTTAAAAAAAGTCAAAAATCGCTATATCTCGGAAACTAAAAAAGATATACAGATGCGCTCAACAAAATTCATCTTCTCGTAGACTGAATTATATAGAATGATATTTTTCGATTTTTAAATTGATTCAACCAAAAAATTCATATTAACCGAATTTTTAGCGATCAGGACTCCGGCGATTAAAAAATAATATTTTGAGGATGAAAGTATGTATATCTACGCAGAAATATATGTGGAATCGAATGGTGACATCCTCAATTTCATATCTAGTGTCATATTATTTTAAATTAATCCTTAAGGTGGTACTATCATTTACGACAGATTTTAATGAAGCTTAAAATGTTATTTTTCATGAGTTTCTACATTAGTATACAAATTTGTTGTTTTGTTTACCTATACTTTTGTATGAGACTGTAATGATAGAACCACCTTAAATATAAATTTTTCCTGTACTAATTTATGTAATCGTGATTCCATGTTTGTAATGATTAAATCAGCCTTTTACAAACTGAAATTTTGATCGCATAAAAATTAAGGGAATCACAATAGAATTAATTTGTTATTTTTGCTTGCAAGGGGATCACGATTCCGAAAAGTTTGAAAACCACTGAGCTAGACAATTAAAAATCAACCCCTCTATATAATTCCGCTGTACTGTAATTGGGATTAATTTCCTGTTGTGCAGCGTACCAAATATAAATGTGAATGGAACAAGCGAATTAATTTTCAACTCTAGTTAACAGATTTCAAAGGCATTTCTCTGTGATCGACAACTTCATTACAAACAACATCACAAAATGCAAAATATAACAGACGTAGAAACAAAATCATCACGAATCAATTATCAGAACCATTGCCAGCAAAGCAGTCATCTACAGTTCCAATTTAAATGACAAAGACTCAGAATATTATGAGAAATATTTTCATCTCTAGTTACATATAAATTCGTTAGTAGTTTTTCAAATAATTGCTTCTAAATTTAGAATTGCTGGATCAGGCGAATACGGAGGGTCGATGACACAAATATGTTTTTTTAGAACGATCAACTAGAGCATGCATAGATTTTTGTATGCCATCTAAAGGAACGTTCTTTAACACCTGTGTCACGGCTGCTTGAATGGCTGGAATATCATCATAAAACGCTCCTTTCATGGCAATTTTCAGTTTTGGGAAAAGATAATAGTCACATGGTGATAGATCAGGCGAATACGGAGGGTGGTCGATAACACAAATATGTTTTTTCATCAAAAATTCGTTGACTTACACGAGCGACTTTTTAGTCTTCATTTAATTCATGTGGAACAAAACGTGAACAAACCTTTCTTTTACCCAAATCTTCAGTTAGAATTCTCCAAATAGTATTTTTACTCGTATTTAATTCTTCATCCAACATTCTAACAGTAAAATTCGCATCGACAGCAATGATTTCACGCACTTTTTCGACTAATTCAGCACGATTTCCGGTTTTTGAACATCCAGATCTTTCATCATCATTTAAATCTTCATCATTTTTAAATTTTGCAAACCATTTATAAACTTGTGAACGAGATAAACAATCATCACCATAAACTTTTTTCATCAATTCGTATGTCTCAGCAAATTTGTTTTCAAGTTTAACACAAAATTTAATATTTGCTCGTTGTTCCATTGTATTTTAACAACATAAACACAAAAGCTACTGTCATTAAAATGCGCGTAAATTTTTAAACTGTCACCTGATTGCATGAAGTTGTGTGCGTTCGAAAGAGGAAAGATGTATCTTTCTAACAATGTGTATGTTCAATTGATTGCGCTACGTGTTCTATGATTTCAATTAAAAGTTTCGTTATTTTAGGGACATACTATGTACTTCAGAAAGAAAGTATCATTCTTTCCGTCAGGTACTTTATATCTCTAGCTTTCGGCTTGGAAAATGAAATGACACCTTTGAAAATATATATTATTTTTTATCCCTTGGTATATAAATAATTATTGAAAATTGTTGTCAGTAACTATTCACTTTCTGTAATCAAATGAGGTGTGAAAACCCTACGTTTTTATTGACCGCAGAAAAAGTTGTTCTACAGATACTTATTGTCATTTTATGATTTGGAATTTTTGTAAGCTAATTAAAATTGACGCGCGTATAATTCTATTCTATTCCTACATTCTTCCATAAAATGAAGTGCAGCTATAAAGCATAATGGCATTATTAGTTAATCTACTTTTTGACTACTGAATAATAAATGTCGCATGTATAATTAAAAAGTAAAATGATATGACAACACCTCCCGCATAATAAAATATTACTATCTATTAGCAACCACTCAATATCTGTCACATTTACCAGACAGTTTATGATATATTTATTTAGAAAACATGTCCGATAGTACGTGTACATGCAGATACATTTGTGCAATAATTATTACGTACATCTGCGAACGACATTTATCATATGTTGATATCACACATACGAGTATATCTGTACGGATTTGTAAATGGAAATATGAAACATATTGATTCGTTTAATTACATAAATACTAGCGGGATTGTCATTATTTTTATAACCTTTATTTGTCAAGTAGTTTATTATGTACTGTTTGTTGTTTGTTGAACAATCATTTGATGTCAACCTAAACTATATTAGTATAATTTGGAAGGTTTATATTGAAATGCAGTAATACTAATTTAGATATAAGTCATTTCAAATAGCTTGAAAAATAGACAATTCATTTTTTATAAATAAATAAATATATCATCACGCCTTCTACCCATTACTGGGTGTGGCACTCTGCTGAAGCAGATCTCGGTAATTGATATATTTTGCGCGTGAAGTGCGGTTACCAGTCATCAAATCACGGCCCCCAAACATGTTAGTGGTGGAGGAGCCACAGGGATAGCTTGTTCAAATTATGAAAATTTGTCGCCTGTGGGAATCGAACCAGGGACCTCAGGATCCACAGGCCGACTTCATACCACTGAGCTAGCCATCCCATAATTCGTTTTTGGTGCTATATTTTCATATACCAAATAAATGGAGACATGGATATATGATTTATCATACCTTAAGAAGTATTGTAATTTTTAGGTCGTTTTACCCATTTTTAAATAATAATTATTTATTTACCAAGAGAAGAAAGAGAGATTTCTTCCCGAAGATGCCCGTAGGCGAGGAATATTAAAGGATAAGAATGAAGAATGACACTTTCTTCACGAGGTATACGTATAGAAAGCAAAATTTTAAAAAATAAATTAAAAATTTAGATAATATTTATTACTCTCTTTATACAGGAAAAAGTTCCGGGATGGTTAAATACCTTGCGAAATATATATTGGATCGAAAAACGACAAAATACGTATCAATGATACCAACTCGACCCCCACCCACGCCTCCAGGGGGTGGGGCGGAGGGCAACTTTGTAATCTTAAATGGGAACACCTATTTTTATTGCAGATTTGGAATCTCCAGAAAATTTTACATTAATTTGATCTACGATTCAAGTTATTTTTGTTCACAGATGGCGCTGTGATCGCCACAAATGGAAATGGAATTGATGTACACGAGCACAATGGAACACAGGTTGGTTTTTTAGAATTTAACATTTTTTTTAGAATTTGTTTTAGAATTTTCTTAGAATTATTTAGAATTATTTGGGAAACCTAATGTGGATGTGAAAAGTACACTTTCTTTTGTCAATTGAGGGAAGAAAATTTTACTTTGTGACAGGGTCGGGAAACAATACTTTGTAATTGTAGATTTTTTTAAGAAAATTATAGACTTCTGATTTCGAGTACTTTGTGAATTTTAATATCATTTTATTTTGCTCTTTACACAACATGAACT
Organism: Pterostichus madidus; assembly: GCA_911728475.2. Classification (NCBI taxonomy): domain Eukaryota; kingdom Metazoa; phylum Arthropoda; class Insecta; order Coleoptera; family Carabidae; genus Pterostichus; species Pterostichus madidus. The sequence continues at coordinate 31,301,833 of OU452314.1, forward strand.
TAACCCCAATTACAGTAGCTTATAATGAAATCCTTACCACACATAATCGCTTTTTAAAAATTGACATCATCGAGATTTGAACACACGACCTCTTGTTTACCGGACACAAATTACGTCCGCAACAAATCTGCAACTGTCATCAACTTTAATTAATTCCCATCCCTGACAATATTATTCGTAATTCAGCAGCGACACAATTTGCTCAATTCCATTCCTGGAATCCTGTCAACCCCATCACAGGATGTGATACTTTACCCTTAGCTAGTGCAATGCATTTGTCCCAATGCATTATGGATTGCCATCGATTTGTCTCACACTACAAACCGTCACACCGAAATTCGATGTCGCTTTGTTCAGAGATATAGTGACGTAGTGTTTTGTCCCATGAGGATTCGTCCCGAACATAGATATGTTGTCGTTGTGTTCTTGTTTATTTATTTGATAAGATGCACAACAAGTAATTAATCGTAATTACACTAGGTTATAGTAGGAGTTAGAACCAATCGGATACAGTTTTATATTTAGTTGTAAGTTATGGACTATCGCTTGTGAAAGGAGAGTGCTAGCCATTCAAACACAATTGCCTCTATATTATTGTTACTATCTTTTTATTATGGGGTGGCTATCTCAGTGGTATGAAGTCGGCCTGTGGATCTTGAGAACCCTGGTTCGATTCCCAACGGTGACAAACAATTTTCATAATTTCAAAAACTACCCCTGTGACTCCTCCACCACTAACATCTATGGAGGCCGTGATTTGACGACTGGTAACCGCATTTCACGCTCAAAATATATCACTTACCGAGATCTGCTTCGGCAGAGTGCCACACTCAGTATTGGGTAGATGATATATTTATTTATTTTAGTTGTATTTTAGATACAGAAATACACCAACAAATTTTGGAAATAACTTCCAAGAATACATTAATAAGTAATCAATCGATATGAACCCAGTTCAAAATCTTTTAAGTTGGATGAATGAACCTCAACAACTAAGTCAAAAAATAATCTAATTAAATATAACTCAAGAGTTGGATAAATAGAAAATAATTCTCCAGTATCTTTCTCAAACTTGTTTTCATTTGACAATAGCCACTCAAGCCCTACGGGCTTTCGTGATTATTGCCAAATGGCAACAAGTTTGAGAAAGATACTGGAGAATTGGGCTGTGACAGCTGAAAAAGAAAAAAAAATGCAAAAAGCCTGAGAATTATGTACTTTTCTTTCAAAAGCGTCCAGTTCAAATGAAATAAGATTCTAAATCTTGCAGTGCAAACTGGGACAGATGATAAATAACAAATATTTATTTAGGAATCTGCAGTTGCAGAGGAATTACATAAAGTATTGAGCAGTTGTGTCATAGTAACTAAAACGCTTGGATTGCAAACAATAGTTTGCAAGTTCAAATCTTGCTAACTTCAACATGTAATCAGAAACACAACTGCGTTAATTAATTTCCTACAGCGTAGCAAATAAATAAGCAACAATATTGATTATTTTATCCTTCATCAATAAAAAATATTATTCCCACAATTACCAACCGCTCAACGTATAATTTCTTATCCTTGATGTTATCCTGCCTGAAATTTCTCCAGCTTCACAACAAAGAGAAATCACCTTCCAACAATAAGGACTACCAGTTCTAACGTTCAATTGTTTGGTTATGTCACTGTGAAACTCAAAAGGGCACATGACAAGAATTGATCGTATCGCTCTAATTGTAGGTCATCACTCGTACATGGGAAACAAACGCACATCGCAGACATTCTTCAAATGTTTCACTTGTTGGAACAAATTACATTGTTACATATGTTCAGAAGTCGACAATGTTTTGTTTAGTAATGATAGATGAGGAGAAAAAGTACAAATGTTTGTATAGGTTATTTGGTTTTTGTTTACTGTTAATTAGTACATATTTGGAATTATTTCGTTTATTTGGAGGTAACAGGAGAAGCTATCACATCAAGATTTGGATATTTGCAGATCGGTGCTTTATTTAAATATTTGTTACTCTCCACAACAAGAAATTCATTCAAATTATAGTACATAGTTTGTAGTGGCATCTGATTCCATCAGATACAATCGTATTATTTAGATATGTCCTCTGTATAGTTCTTGGTATTATCGTAGCAAATAATAGTATATTAAAAAACAAGTGTTACGTTGACCCTTATTGTGATATGAGTACAGTTTGTGCAGCCCTATGCAACTTCGTATATAAGCGCAGTTAGTAAACCTCCAGCTTTATGTCATTCGCGCGCATGACTTTGAAAGAGAGAGGTAGCTTAAAGAGGTTGGCATTTACTCAACGCCATATGAACGCAGGTTACTTTTTTCAATCATTAGTGTTGTTTGGTGATAAATAGTTATAAACAATTAGTTTGCAATGGGTCGTAAGTGTTTTGCGCCCAATTGTACCAGCGGGTATGACTCAAATCATGACAAAATATCTTTGTTTCGTGCTCCAAAAGAGCAATTGGAAATTTGGAAAAAAGTAGTAATATAAGCAGATATATATAATTTTATATTGCTTGTAAACAAAGAAAAAAAAATAAAAATAAATATATCATCACGCCTTCTACCCATTACTGGGTGTGGCACTCTACTGAAGCAGATTTCGGTAAGTGATATATTTTTGCGCGTGAAGTGCGGTTACCAGTCGTCAAATCACGGCCCCCAAACATGTTAATGGTGGAGGAGCCACAGGGATAGCTTTTTCAAATTATGAAAATTTGTCGCCTGTGGGAATCGAACCAGGGACCTCAGGATCCACAGGCCGACTTCATACCACTGTGCTAGCCATCCCAGAAAATGTATGTCAAATAAAAGAAGCGGAATTAACAAATGTTAAAAGTCGTGGTTTTTTAATCCACCCAAATATAAACATATTTCGATTATCCAAATAGATTCAAGATAAATTAATATTATATATAGATAAACCTCGTGCATATGAAGAAACAGTGTATTCTGCAATTGAAAATTATGCATTCTCTTTCTCTTAGAGATCACAAGAAAGAAATAATATCTGTTTTTGTCCATGAATTTATTTTAATGCACTTGAAGCAATATTTTAAACAGAATCAAAATAATGTCAAATCTCTTTACCCGCAAGACTCGCCTGTCCTTCAGTATAATAGTTCGTGAGTTTGTGTAACGAGTCGCAGGCGAGTTCCGCAAAGTACGAATATTACAACTGGTCATTCTAAAATAAGTTTTTCATACTATTTTTCCTATATCACATTAATTTAATGTTATTTCATAACATAAAAAAAAATAATAATAAAATATCAAGGTGATAATATTAATTGATTCAATAAACACTTGAAATTTAATTTATTTTGACATTAATTAGTTAGGTTAAAGTTCGAATACATAATTATCTGGGTTATGTTATAAAACAAAATACCTTTAATTTGTAGTTTAAAGTAATTAAAATATTATAAAAAAATAATAATTGCAATAACTTAACATCAGCGGAACAATGACAGTTAAAGTGATAAATTTATATTTGAAATTTTTACAACTAGACAACGCAACAATTTCAAACAAAAATCCCCAAAACAGTTGTACAAAATTCACTTTGTAAACACGATATAGGAAAATAATGTTTTTACAATACTTGTACTGTAAGTAACCTATGAATGATAAGATTAGCTGTATTCCATTTGCCACTTGGTTTACTTAAATCAGTTCAGATAAATTCCACACATGACTAAATGAACTGAATTAAGCAAACTGATACATTTATTGGGGTGAATTATATCAAAGTAAATTAGAACCAGTATTTCTAATACTGAAAATAAAGTCAGCGAAGTAATCCAGGGAAATAAATAAGTGATCTGGTTCAGTAAATGTAAGTTAAATCTAATCCAAATGGCAAATGGAATATGCCTATTGAAACACAGTAAGTGGAACTTTAATTAGGTTTCCATGTTTACATCCGGACTATAATATTTACTTACAATCCATCGTGGATAGTAAGTAAATATTATAAATCACGGGCCTGTTTATTTTGACAATTTGACAGCTGTTAATTTTAAACCTATTTTTATTTTCTTTCTATTTATACAAGTATTGTAAAAAATAGCTTACTAACCTCGAGCTATAAGTATAATGTTTAGAAAATCTCGATTCTACGGGCCTCAATTTCCCAACCTACATTCTTGACCTAAAAACTGTCACTTACAGTTCATGGTACGTAATATACTATTTTACTTTACCAGTAACATTTCTTCATCCATTCTGTAGTCACCTCGTTAAGCTCAAGCTTGCCGCGATGGCTGTAGATATGGGTAGATTACCACCTGTTACTCGACCAATCTAACGTGCGTTGTGTTCGTGTTATCATGTGCAGCGCGGTTGTTGTGAATAGCGAGATATCTACGTAATTACACTAGTGAAGAGAATGAATAGGACGGAATCGTGTGCGGAATAAATTACATGGTTTGTAGTGGTTGGAATGGTGTTCTACGATGGTGGTAATGGAGTTATGCTGGGTTTTTATGGTGTAAGATGGTGGTACTATTTAGCATGACTATGTACGTAGTAGTAGGTTCAAAATAACTTGAATGTTTTCTACTGTTAAATGTTTTTAAATTAATATATCATCACGCCTTTTATCCATTACTAGGTGTGACACTTTGCAGAAACAGAAGTGGGATCACTCCATATAAACTCATTTAGTACACTTGAAATCATTTATCACACAACAAATCTTCAATCACATCATTCCTATTCACTTATCATTCAGATGAATGATAATTGATTCATCTTCTTTCTTCAACGTACATAACATATGCATAAAACATCTCAAATTACTCACGCTTACTCCTAACAACGAATCTACAAAAATTTGAAAAGATGAAAGCGATAGTCTGCACGTGTATATGAAAGAAAAGTCCACACAATGCAGTAACTGAAAATGAAACAAAAAGATAAGAAAGGGAGGGAGTGTCGTCCAGCGCTTGTTTTTGAAAGTGAATTTCACACAATTGCAGTTAAACACTCTACGTAAGAACTGAAAACGAATTAAAAGATAAGAAAGAAAGGAAGTGTCGCTCTACGCTTGTTTTTGGAAGAGAATTCCACATAATTGCAGTTAAACACTCAATGTAAGATCAGAAAACGAATAAAAAAGATAAGAATTACATTAATATAAATTTAAATTCTAAAGATCATTATAATCAATCATGTTGAAAACTTGAATCATGGTGACCCGAGTTTAATTTTGTTCATATCTGTTAAAACTACAAAAATCCAATCAAAATGTATGACAGCATAAAAACCGTATTTATTTAGAGTATTTGACTAAATTGTATTAAGGTAGCACTAGTGTGACGGTGGCGCCACAGGTTGTCGAGTGGCGAAACTGACGTTCAAAAAAATATAAAAATTGAATAAAATAAGTGTTTTACACCTATTATGATTAGAATATCATTGTTAACAGAATGTTGGTCTAGTGAGTTTTCAAATACCATACCACCGTGTGGTGTTGCCATTATAAATTGGGATTCTTAATTTTTCGTTAAAAACAAGGCTTTGCATATATCCGTTACTAAACGATAAAAAACTTTCTCCTTCTGATACAATATACATGGATAGTTCTAGAACATCATACTAGTTTTTCAAATGAAACTGCAAAATTTTAGAGGTACACAAAGCAAATATGTGCGATTCTGAGTGATGATCGCCATAAGCCCCGTGTATAAGAACTCAACTTTACAAGCGAATATATTTGTTCACAGCAGATGAATATGTTTCATATTTTAACAGGATGCGTACGCCTATCCAATGTTTACGTGCAACAAAATTAATTCAGATCTGCAAAAAAAAATTTTCACGCAGTATTACCTTAAGCGTTGTCACATTTTTGTTGTCAGATAAGAATGATCAAATAGCGAAAACATTTCGACTTTTTTATTCTTCATTAGGTCATCACCGCTCCTTCATCATCTACCTATCTGCTCTCTAGTCTCTAGTGTAAACCGAGCTACTGATGACGTCACAGGTTCACGGTTAACTCGAATCCGCGCGACCTTCTCAACCGGACCCCGAACTCCGACCGCAGAAATGTGATGCTTGGCCTACGTTGATGTTGGTGCGTTCACATCGTACTTTATCGTTTATCCGATACGAGCAGCAAAGCGACATCGATAGCAAAATAACGGATAACAGTATGGCTGCGTGACTTCAGGCGAGAGATGATCGAATGACAGAGGTTTTCAAACTGGTGTTGGATTGGTTTTGTTTTTACTACGCTGCGCGATCAGTAAAGATTTTACATATTTTTAGACCCGAAGCGATAATGTTTTTGGGGTACATAAATCTTCAATTAAGGTAGAACTAATGTGACGGTGGCACCATCGGTTGTCGAGTGGCTAAATTGACGCTCAAAAAAATTGAATAAAATAAGTGTTTTATACCTATTATGAATTGAATATCATGAAATATTAACAGGTTGTTGGTCTAGTGAATTTTCAAATACCATACCACCGTGTGGTGTTGCCATTATAAATTGGGATTGTTAATTTTTCGTTAAAAACAAGGCTTTGCATGGCTATATATCCATTACTAAACGATAAAAAACTTTCTCCTTCTGATACAATATACATGGATAGTTCTAGAACATCATACTAGTTTTTCAAATGAAACTGCAAAATTTTAGAGGTATACAAACCAAATAAGTTCGATTCTGAGTGATGATCGCCATAAGCCCCGTGTATAAGAACTCAACTTTACAAGCGAATATATTTGTTCACAGACGATGAATGTGTTTCATATTTTAACAGGATGCGTATGACTATCCAATGTTTACGTGCACCAAATTTCATTCAGATCTGCAAAATATTTTTTTCACGGTAGTACCACCTTTACTGACATGTTATATATGATAGTTTTAGGTTCGCTGTTGTAACCAATAACGGATCTTCAGTTGGTAAAGAACACAAGAGCGATTTGTTGCTGGCGATTAGCGCTGAAGGTGAATGAATAAAGCGGTGAGTCGTTTAATTAGTTGGTTTTTATGCGATTTTTTCAGAGTGTTGATGAGGTAAGATGGTGCAACAGGTTTATTGTGTGTGAAATACAAGGATCTTCTTACACTGCGTCAACGTTTTCCTTTGTTCAGTTATATTTAGAATCAAAACAACTTCAGTTAAAATTAAAATGATGTTCATAGTATTCTTGCTTTCATTGGCGCATTATGCAGGGGTGAAGTTTTGGTGGAAGCAGTTGAATATGTCATTTACGAGAGCAGGATGAAAAGTCCCTGAAAAATAAAACAGATGGCACCACAATCGCAAATCTCATGTGACATTTGTGATGTACCATCTTTGACTAGAACGCATTAAAATTTTCAGACTGATATGTCATTCAGTTCTGTTTTGACACCCATCGAAAGCAAGCAACCTTGAAGATTTTTGAAAACATGGAAAAAAGTGAATTTCGCGTCTTGATTAAACATTATTTCTTGCGTGGAAAAAACATTACGCAAACCAAAGCATCGCTTGTTAAACATTATGGGGACTCCTCACCATCGATTGGAACGATTCACAAGTGGTTTACTGATTTTCGTTGCGGTAGTATGACCAAAAAGAACGCCGAACGTTTTGGTCGTCCAATTGAGGTTACAACCCCAGAAATCGTCGATAAAATCCATGATATTGGACGATCGGCGAGTTAAAGTGCACGAACTGACTGAGGCTATGAGCATCTCAACCGAACGGGTACGGAACATTTTGCATAAATTTTTGGATATGGGAAAGCTATCTGCCAGATGTGTGCCGCATTTGCTCTCTGTTGACAACAAGCGCGACCGTGTGACAAGTTCAAAGGAGTGCTTGGCGAAGTTCAAGCGCAATAAGAAGGACTTTTTGCGCCGTTTCGTAACCGTGGACGAAACATGGATCCATTACAACACACCAAAGACCAAAGAACAGTCGAAACAGTGGACTTGTCCTGGCGAATCGAAGCCGAAAAAGGCCAAAGTGAAGGATTGCCAAAATCGTATTATTTGGAAGGGATCGAAAAATTAGAAAAACGCTAGGACGAAGTGTATCGAGCTACAAGAAGATTATGTAGAGAAATAAAATATGATTAGATCAAATAAATCATTTCTTGTTTCATTTTTCAGGGACTTTTCACCCTGCTCTCGTATATCCCTCCATAATTTTGTCCAACATGTGGACTTTAAATTCAACAATAAATAAATAAATAAATTATCACGCCTTCTACCAATTACGGGGCTTGGCACTCTACCATAGCAGATCTCGGTAAGTGATATATTTTGCACGTGACATGCGGTTACCGACCGTCAAATCATAGCCACCAAGGACGTTACTGGAGGAGCCACAGGGGTAGTTTTAATGTGGTAAACATTATTTGACGACTGTGGAAATCGAACTCTAGTTATAAAACTCACAGGGCGACTCGATACCACTGTGTCACCATAAGTATTTAATATTAAACTGTTATTAATTAGAGGTACAAGTTTAACTACTAAATTTAATTTCAAGGTTATGCACACCAAAAGTTCGTTCTTAAAATAACTCTTTGAAAATTTCTTTATCTTGTTCACAAGGAACCTGATATTTTACAAAAAATAAATAACAAAAACTGAACGTTACCTTTCCACGTTAAACCTCCATTAAAATTTGATTGAAACATAACTCACCTGTAACAAAATAACTAAATTAATAATCATAAAAACAACCATAATATTACAAATAATTAGCACTATTCATCTCATCATACAATTACCTAACATTAAGTTTCAAATTAAAAATTTAATAAAACACATTAATACAGCCATTATATCTAATTTAATAATAATTAATAAATATCGAAATATCGCATCCTTGGATATACACCATTACTCATACATAAAACATAAAAAATATTATACGAAAACTATTAATCGTGTGAAGCATAAAAAGCATGAAAATTCATCTGTGAAGATGGACGATGTCCATGAACTTTAAAAGAACCAAACGCTAACCGTTTGCAGTATACCTTCAAGAAGACTCATTAAAAATATTGTCGAGGAAATCAATTTTATTCTGTGTTGAGAAAAAGTGCGCATCGCAGAATAATAGCCAATTATCAACATGAATTATGGCTGTAGCAATAAGAATAATGACAGAAATATATTTTTATGTTGACGTTTGTAACGAGAATATTAATTTTAAGGACATCTTCATTTTTACGCAAGAAGTAAAATGAGGGTATCGATCACAATGACACAATGGGCAATTTTATTTTTCTGTTGTGAAATGTTCGTAAATTATTTTAGAGAAAAATGCCAGGTACGGTGGGGTGGGTAACGATATGGTATTTGAATATGGAGATCCTGAGTTCGAAACCCGCTCAAGCTAAATATATATGAAGTAGCACACTTAGGCCCAAATTCACAGTCGTCACTCACACTCATCTCATCCTCACATCACACTTAAAATCGAAATAACTAAGGCAACTAACTCAAATTGTGCATATTCTTGAGTTAGTTGCCTTAGTTACTTCGACTTTGAGAGTGAGGTGAGGATGAGATAAGAGTGAGTTACGACTGTGAATTTGACCCTTAGGCTTGATTAGTCCTGAGCCTGTACTGTAATTGGGGTTATTCCCCCTATTTGAACCTTCCCCTCCTATTCTGTAATTCGATCATTATCTGCTAATGATTGGTAAGATAATGACAATCCTGATTTTTATCATTAATCTGCAGATTATCAGCATTTCGGTATTCTGTTATTAAAATAATTTATTTTTGGACTTTTATTTAACTTTTATTTTTTATGGGGTAGGTGGCTCAGTGGTATGGAGTCGACCTGTGGATCCTGAAAACCCTGGTTCAATTCCCATAGTCGACAAACATTTTCAACACATTAAAATTACATTATGGGGTGGCTAGCTCAGTGGTATGAAGTCGGCCTGTGGATCCTGAGAACCCTGGTACCCTGGTTCGATTCCCACAGTCGACAAAACATTTTCACCAATTTAAAAATATCCATGTGGCTCCGCCACCACTAACATCTTTGGAGGCCGTGATTTGATGGCTGGTAACTGCACTTCACGCGCATAAATATATCACTTACCGAGATCTGCTTCGGCAGAGTGCCACGCCTAGTAATGGGTACAAGGCGTGATGATATATTTATAGAATAATTTATCCTGGCATTTTTATGTAATTTTCATAAATTTTTCTTACTTCTAAAATAAATATATCATCACGCCTTCTACTCATTACTGGGTGTGGCACTCTGCCGAAGCAGATCTCGGCAAGTGATATATTTTTGCGCGTGAAGTGCGGTTACCAGTCGTCAAATCACGGCCTCCAAAGATGTTAGTGGTGGAGGTGGAGGAGCCACAGGGATAGCTTTTTGAAATTATGAAAATTGTTTGTCGCCTGTGGGAATCGAATCTAGGGTACCAGGGTTCTCAGGATCCACAGGCCGACTTCATACCACTGAGCTAGCCATCCCATTTTTCTTACTTCTGTTATTATAAAAATGAATGTAATGACTGCTCAATGACAGATTGGTAAAAAGTGTGGTTAAAAAGTAATATTTTTTTTATATTGGCAGGTTCATGCGAGATTAAAATTCATAAAAGTAAAATAGAAAGAACAGAATACATTATTTTAGCCACAGAAAGTTAGAGTGATGTTAATCTATAGAGTAACCATCAAAATAAGGGTTGTCATTAACTTATCGATCAGTAACATACACTGCTCAAAAAATAAAACTGGACACCTAAAGAATCCCAAAAAAACGTCACTTTACAAACCTCTGTGTGTGTGTGTATGTTCGTGTGCGTGTGTTTGTGTGCGTGCGTGCGTGCGTTTGAATGTCCGTATGTGTTCGAGTGTCTACGTACTACGGACAATTGAATGCCAACCTCTGCAAATGTCTCTTTTTTTTCAAAAAATCATAACTTTTTTTAAAAATCATCCGATTTTGATTCTGTTTTAAGTTCCAGTAACAAAAATGTCCATATTTTCATTATCTGATGACAGATTTGTCAACTGACAGTTGATGATTCCCATAGAAAGCTTTAAAAATCACCTTTTTTTAGAAAAAAAGGTGTTCTCGTTTGGGGGTGGCTGGGGGAAGGCTAAGGGAGGTTAATCAAAATCAGTTAACAGCTCTTTCAAAGACTACAGTTTGGGCGACTGCGGAAAAAAAAATTCATCCAATTTGCTTCAAAACTGACAAATTGACAGAGGTTTGAAAAGTGACGTTTTTTGGGATTCTTTAGGTATCCAGTTTTTTTTTTGCGCAGTGTATAATGATCCAGTTACAAAATATAGGAATTTTGATTATATATTTTACGAACGGTAATAAAAACAAATCTGTAAATTTATAAACATAGTGATCTATTTTACTGCTCCAAATTGGAAAATTTAATTGAAATATTTCAATAAAAACAGCTATAATTTATAGTTTTACAGTTATAGTCCCCTTGACATAATTGTCACTAAAATAATAGTAGTTGATTTTAACGAGCTATTTTAATTATTCTCTCTAATTTGCTGACTTTAAAAATAGGTAATCTGTAATAAATAAGGTGTGTGGACAGGTTTAGTATTATCATATTCATGTAGGTATGAGAATTATTTATCGAGGACTATTTATTTGCAAAGAAAAAAAACTCTTTCTAGACGCATGTCTTTATTTATTTGGGTATAGTATATGTCCCACAGTACGGTAGTGTGGGTAACGTTATGGAATTCGTATCCAGAGATCCCGAGTTTGAATTCCAGTGAAGTTAAAATTATATGAACTATCACATTGCGGCATCGGTGAATTCGGACCCTGTACTGTAATTGAGATTAGGTTCCTGTTGTACAGAGCAGAATAAATTTTTGGTTAGAAACTCACCACAGAAGTATTCTCGCCAAAATCTTTCTCCCAACATTGTCACGGCACAAAATACATCACTAACCATACTCACATACATGTCAAAGTTCACTTTACCCACTAAACTACATTTAAAATGTATTAATTTACAGAGAAAACGAACAAAAACATCTTAAACAAACAACGGTCGCAAGTTACTGACTGCACAAAGCGTAGGACAAGAAAGTACTTGGCTTAGGAATATGTCGCCGATTAGACGGGATATAGCAGGAATCGGAGCATATTATAAAAGATTCGAACGCGATATTTTACATGAAATAAATATATTTATTTATTTAAAGTGAATTATACGTTTAACTAAATCTGAAGTAGGGGCATTTGAACAGTATTTTTTAGAAACAAGTTATAGTTGTTATTAAAAATGGAACATATTATGTATTTACATATTTTTTTAAGTTAGACGTTGAAAGTATTATAAAAATTTTGAAAATATTAAATTTATATGTTAATAATAATGGAAAATTATTTAATAAATATTTAAGTTGGATTCAAAACAATTATTAATATTTAATAAATAAAAAGGCTTCTGGAATTCAATATTATTTATAAAAATATATTTGTAGAAGTTTCGAGCTAAAAATTAGCTTATCATCAGCACCTTAATAAAACGTAACCTATTTAACAAGTATTTATAAAATATTATAAATAAAATAAAATAAAATTGAAATAAAATTTTATTTATATTTTTTTGTAAAATCGTACTATAATAGCTGTATTCCATTTGCCACTTGGTTCACATAAATCAGTTCAGATAAATTAGACAACATGAGTAAATGAACTGAATTAAGAAAACTGATGCACTTATTGGAGTGAATGATTTGAAAGTAAATTAGAATAAGTAATTCTAGTACTGAAAATAAAGGCATCAAAGTAATCTAGCGAAATAAACAAATAAGTTGGTTCAATAAAAGTAAGTTAGATCTGATCCAAATGGTAAATGGAATACGCCTATTATTAATGCTATAATAACCAAGGAAACAAAAAATAGCTTAGATTTCATAATATTAGTACTATAAAGAGTTATTTTTCGGTACCAGTATATAAAAATAATATTACAGTACAATTTAACAAAAAATAGTACTACTCGTATAAAAATAATATTATAGTAAGATTTAACATAAAATATTGTACGCTGCGCGTACTGAAAGTGTCTTTATTTGACTCGAAGAAAATTACCTACTCATCCTATAAAGTTTCACTTTCAGTACTTATAACGTAATTTACTATTAAAAATATTTATTTTTACGTTACGTTATTTTAAAATGCTGATGATGATTTAATTTTTAGCTGGATACTTTCGCAAATATTTTTTTGAAACAATATTAGATTTATGAAACCTTCTTATTTATTTAATTTCGAAATTTATTTCAAAAGTTACAGTAGCTTGAAGTGGAATCCGACCCATTCAAAAACAATAACATTTTTAATATACAAATCGAAGCCAGCGCAATTTGACCTCCGATCTCAAGCTTATAAGATCTTCATTCAATAATGACTTGCATCGATATCTCTCAATAATACATTACAATAATTCCTCTTTGTAATACTAACCTCAACAGACACGTTTTTCTCTACATCATCAGACCGCCGCGAACCATTATCATTGTTCTACATGATCTTGAATTAGCCTTCAGTTATTCACGATCATTTTCTCTTCGTGACCTTTGAACTGCTCATGCTAACGGTATCAACTGTTTCTGCATAATTGTTTTCTCTGTCATTGTTGCTGCTATTGCCTTAGTTACAATCGTGATGAGATGATGATGATGATGATGAAGATGAATCGTGGCTGTAAATGGAGCGTATAGATGCAGAAATATATTTTGTGTTTAAGAATTGTGTGCAGTTAATGAGATGTAATTTATGGATGGTAATTATTTAATGATGGGTATTTGAATTATTGAAATATTATGTGGGAATCTCAGCATATGTATACGAGGGCAGGGTGAAAAGTCCCTGAAAAATAAAACAGATGGCGCCACAATCGCAAATCTCATGTGACATTTGTGATATACCATCTTTAACTCGAACGCATTAAAATTTTCAGACTGATATGTCATTCAGTTCTGTTTTGACACCCATCGAAAGCAAGCAACCTTGAAGATTTTTTAAAACATGGAAAAAAGTGAATTTCGCGTCTTGATTAAACATTATTTCTTGCGTTAAACATTATGGGGACTCCTCACCATCGATTGGAACGATTCACAAGTGGTTTACTGATTTTCGTTGTGGTAGTATGAACACAAAGGACGCCGAACGTTCTGGTCGTCCAATTGAGGTTACAACGCCAGAAATCGTCGATAAAATCCATGGTATGATATTGGACGATCGGCGAGTCAAAATGCACGAGATTGATGAGACTATGAGCATCTCAACCGAACGGGTACGGAACATTTTGCATAAACTTTTGAATATGAGAAAGCTATATGTCAGATGGGTGCCGCATTTGCTCTCTGTTGACAACAGGAGTGTTTGGCGATGTTCAAGCGCAATAAGAAGGACTTTTTCTTCAGATTTGGCCCCCTGCGATTTTTATCTATTTCCAAACTTGAAGAAATGGCTCGGCGGAAAGAGATTTGACAAACGCCAAAATCGTATTATTTGGAAGGGATCGAAAAATTAGAAAAACATGGGACGAAGTGTATCGAGCTACAAGGAGATTATGTTGAGAAATAAAATATGTTTTGATCAAATAAATCATTTCTTGTTTCATTTTTCAGGGACTTTTCACCCTGCTCTCGTACAATGGCGATTTTTATTTTGCCTCCCGGTTGTTAGTTAACGTTGGTGACGTGATAACGTTAATGCATTTGAATCCGAAAATAAATAAAAAAAAAAAATATAAATATGTCATCACGCTTTCTACCCATTACTGTTAGTCGCCTGTGGGAATCGAACCAGGGTTCTTAGGATCCACAGGCCGACTTGCTACCATTGAGCTAGTTGCCCCATATATAAATAAATAATAATAATAAAATAATACATAAATTTATGTACTATTTTTAAATTCTTAAATTGTAATACAAGGTACGAACCTTCTGCTATTTAATCCCTCGTATAAGAGTTACTAAAACCAAGTACATTCCATTTAAAAAGCTGTAATCACACAACAAACATCACTAAACCAACCGCCGAATTCTAGCGAATGTAAAGCCAGTGAAACTGAATACAAACTGCCGGAGGGACGCACAAATGGCAGAAAACGGGAAGTCAATCCGTTACCGGAAACACAGATAAACGCATAGCGAGCGATATGTAACACTGATTCAAGGCACTGTGATACGTTAATGTTATGTTATGTTACGTAACAGTTGTTGCGGGAGATGATAACATTGTGTAGAATTTTTGTTAGTGATAACGGTTGAACATAATTAAGTGTGTTTCAAACTACTTCCGGGTAACTAAAAAAGGGATCTAATTCCATTATGAAGAGAAAATTCAGCATTTATCTGCTTGAAACATATTAAATAACAAATTTGTTTACGTATAATTTTTTTAGTAATGTTGACTACTTTATGTCTAACTTTACTGTTGAAGCATATACAGAATGTCCTTTTTTTGAGCCTAACCCTTGGTATCTCAAGAACCGTGAGATACGAAGTCGATTAAATTGAGGCAAAGTTGCTAAATTAGTTGACCATTTTAATAATGTATTTGTTTTTCCGAAGAAAGACTTAGATAACTAGATAAAGCGAGAATTAAAATTTATGTTTTTTGTTTCTATTACTACTATGATTATTGAAATATATTATTAAATATAAAAATTAGTTTTTCTCAAAATTAAACGCATATACAGAAAAATTGCAAATAACATTTTATGTTCCAAATATTTTTACCAACATCTTATATTTGAAACTTTTTTTCATAACTGATTCCATTTCTGAAATAAATGGAATTTATTGTTTTGTGTGTCCAGTAAACTTCCTCTTCCGGTTTTTCAATTTCATTCAAAATTAACTCAACTCTGCGTATTTTCAGAAAACTTATAATTACCAAGTTTCGTTAACAAATCTTATCTCGTTCATGAGATATTGCACACTCGGACACACATCCATCCATCCACACACACAGACATCATTGAGAAAATGATCAAAACGGATTCAATGGACCTCAAAACACGTATTTCTGCGAAAATCTCGTCAACGATTTTTTTCACGATTCCAATACTTCCTTATACTGCGTATAAGAAAGTAAAAATAACTTAAACAACTTAAACAAACTTACATGTACACATGTATAGTCATTCTGCATAAAATATCTGAAAGTAAAACATCAAGAAGCTACAAAATTTGCAAAGATTAGATAAATTTGTTTTAAGTTTTATAGCTACATGCTACATGCTACAAGTTAACTTTTCTTGTAATCATGTTCGCGTCTTCAATGTTAAATGTAAAACGTAAATGGAAAGTAATAAAATATTTGTTACTTTAAAATATCTTTATACTGAAATCAGCTCTGACAGACTATAGATTTATAACCAGATAATTTAACTATAAATTTCAGCATCAATGTTTTTACTTTTAAGCATTATATGGAGGAATCAATTAGGTTTTTTTATTTTGTTCCCGGCGCAAGAACAGTAAAGATATAATCATGAAGATGTCTTTTATTTATACTCAATTTTTTCTAAGAAATTTGTTCTGTACAATTTATTTATTTTGTGTATTTACTACGTACTATTATAAACTTATAGATATTTAGTTTTGACAAAATAATGATAAATGCCTTATTGACAATTTGTTACTGTAATACTTATTTATCTGAAAATAGCAAGAAAGTGTCTATTTTCCTGACCAATTTTAGTATGAAAAGTACATTTTTACCAAAACAGTCAAGAAAAGTACGTATCCAAGACTACAACACAAATAACAGTCTGGTAAAGTACAAAAGAGTCTGGTATAGTATATTATATAACAAGCATCGAAAGTGTAAGATAACGTGCGAGTGTACAAATTGAAAAACGAGGCGCGCAGCGCCGAGTGATTTAAGTACACTTTCGAGCGAGTTATGTACACTATTTTTCAGACGATCACAAAATATTTCTAAAAAAAGTTTACAAGAGCAATGTTGTTACACTTTGACAGCTGATGCGTTTTTGTAGGTAAGCGTTGACGTTTGACGTTTGAGGTTAGGTATGGTGATACCAACTGTACTAACCATAATGACAAAATATTGAATAATGTAAAAATATTATTAAATAAGTAATTATTTATTTTAAAAAATAAGATTTATTTGTGTAAATGTGTTGAAATATCTACCAGAACTTCAATTGAAATAATAATACAAATTCTTTTAATTTATTTTATTATTTTCTTTCATCGTAACGTCATCTGTTGTCAATCAGTGGAACTTCACCTGATATGTTAGAAGTGTACGTTATACTAACATACGAGGTGTATGTTATGTTCAATTTTCCGTAGTAGTTTATGATGTTGTTATGGTTACTTTCATAAGTGCTCGTCTGAAAAATATTTTACTTGACTGTTTTGTATTTTACCTGACTGTGTTCAGCCGTCAAATCACATTTGTCCAAGTTATCTACTGCCAGGACGTCATTTTGTATCGTAAATTTAAATAAAAAATATTTTTATGTACGAGGATCGTTCAATAAGTTCTTAGAAAAAAGTAGAAAAAACACTTTTTTTGGATAGATTTTTTTATATTTTTCTACATAATCTCCTTTTAGCTCTATACACTTCTCTAATCGTTTTCCCAAATTTTTTAAGCCGTCCAAAAAGTAGGATTTCGGATGCTCCTCAAAATATGCCTCCGTTTGGGCGATGACCTCCTCATTGGTCGTAAACCTTCGTCCGCCAAGCCATTTCTTTAAGTTTGGAAATAAGAAAAAGTCACTGGGGGCCAAATCTGGTGAATACGGTGGATGTTGCAATAATTGGAACTTTAATTCCGTAATTCAGAGTCCACCACACGATTGCGTTTATTCTCCACTGTGAGCAAACGCGGCACCCATCTTGCCGAGATTTTTTTCACACCTAATTTTTCGTGCAAAATTAAAGCGACTGTGCCTTGTGATATGCCTGTAGCCTCAACTATTTCGCGCACTTTGATTCGTCGGTCACTTAAAACCATATTGTGGATTTGGTCAATCATTTCGGGGGTAGACACTTCTACAGGGCGTCCGGAACGATGTTCATCTTTTGTGGATGTACGGCCACGTTTAAACTCATTCACCCAATTGTAAACAGTTGCAAACACAGGAGCAGATGTGCCATGAACTTCATCCAACTCAGCTTTAATTTCTTTCGGCGTTAAGCCTTTTAAATACAAATGTTTAATCACCGCTCGAAACTCACTTTTATCCATTATTATAAGCTATCAAAAGTTTTTTACTACAATTGACAACAACAATGAAACTACGTGACGGCTAAAGCTAAAACTCTTAACAGTTGACTAGTTAGGAGTGCTGCTTACTGGAAAAAAATCATTTTCGATACTAAGAGCACCATCTCTTGGATTTTCTAAGGACTTATTGAACGACCCTCGTACCTTAATACATGTATAATAAGGTCTAAAAATTTCATTTTAATCCATAGATTAGTAATCCAGAAAAAAATTCCCAAAAAAAAATGTTCACTTTCCAGTGCGCCTGGGTAGTATAAACCCATTAAGAAATATTTTTGCCAAGTGCGCCAAAAACAGAGTTACGGTTCTGTCATCAACCATCTTCTTCCTTCTCCTGCCTATTTTACCTTCTCCTTCTACTGTCCCTTCTATTACGTCCTTTATTAATTCAATCATACATTTCAAATTACTGCATTTACATAAAACGACGAATAGATATAGTAGCTTTGTCATCTTGTGACAAATGGTATTAATGTCATAATTTCATATTTATCATCAATAAATTTCCACGCGACCGATGAATACTTTAGAACGTGTTGAAAACAATACAAATGCTCCGCATAAGTCAGTAACACATGAATGAAATGTACGTGGTTCTAGACTACATACATATATTCTTGTAACGCTGTAACATATTGTTTAACACGTATGTTATTATGATTTATGTTCACCAGAGACTGCAATAAATTTGAATATAACGGTACTCGTTACGTGTCCGCATGTGCGCATTGTGGACGAGTTAATTAAAAAGCAAAAAGAATGATCGAGTTTTGCATTTTCTTCTTTAAATTGAATCGCAAAAATAGTTAATCAGATTAAGAGCATAATAGTATTACGGTAATAATGTTATTTCATAAAATAAATATATCTTCACGCCTTTTATCCATTACTGGGTGTGGCACTCTGCCTTAGCAGATCTCGATAAGTAATATATTTATGTGCGTGAAATATGGTTACCAGCAGTGAAATCCAATTATAGAATCACTGCTTCCAAAGGAGTAATTAAAAAAAAATATATATATAAATAAATATATCATCATGTCTTTTACTCAATGTTGGGTGTGGCCCTCTGCCGAAGCAGATCTCGGTAAGTAATATATTTACGCGTGTGAAGGGCGGTTACCAGTCGTCAAATCAAGGCCTCCAACGTTGTTACTGGAAGGGGAGCCACAGGGGTAATTTTAATGTGGTGAAAATTGTTTGTTGGTTGTGAAAATTAGGGTCGTTGATTTCCACCGAAGTTTGATTTTCTGAACGTTCGAATATTCAAATGTTTTGAACTACGTCAGAAAAACTTCGAAGCTTCGAACTTTCGAATTTCTGTAGCTTAGAATTTACGAATTTTCGAATTTTTCGAAGCTTCGAATTCTCGAATTTTTTGCCACTGAATTAATGCCATCTGTCATCTCCAAACAAGCTCACGCATAATTCGCGAAAAGTCGGCCACGAATTAAATAATAAATTCGGCGAAGTATTCTGCAAAAACTCTGCAAGGTTATGCGTCTTAATTAAGCCGTCTACTCTTTTACCGCCCATCTAAATGTTATGGACTTTTAGTAAAACGTTTTAAAATGACAATAAAAAGGATACAAAAACGTCTTACTTAAAACGATTTTGACAGTGTAACGAAATTTTAAGTCTAAATTAATTTGGCAAATAATAATAATTAATAATAATTACTTACAAATTAATACAAAACTCTGCAAATGAGTTTATTCTGAAAATAATTCATATCAACATGCCGTGTTCACGTTAGCATCCAGATTCACAATTAGTATAATTCGAAAATTCGTAATATTCAAAAATTCGAAAGTTCGAATCTAAATTCGAAGGTTCAATAAATCCGAACAATGGAAGACTCGAATATTCGTAAAATCAACAACCCTAGTGGAAACCGAACTCGGGTTCTTAAATTCACAGGCCGACTCGACACCACTAAGCCAACTACCCTATAATAATAACATTTATGCACAACCAGGCTGAAACTCATGTGCTCTAGCCGTGGAAAGCGAGCTTAAACACTTCTTTTTAGCCCTAGAGCCATAATAAAATAATGTCCTATAGATACATACACAAAATGACAATTTTTGTTTATTGTGAATACTTAATAAATAAATAAATAAATATATCATCACGCCTTCTACCCATTACTGGGTGTGACACTCTGCCGAAGCAGATCTTGGTAATTGATATATTTTGCGCGTGAAGTGCGGTTACCAGCCGTCAAATCACGGCCCTCAAAGATGTTAGTGGTGGAGGAGCCACAGGGGTAGTTTTTGAAATTATGAAAATTTTTTGTCGCCTGTGGGAATCGAATCTAGGGTACCAGGGTTCTCAGGATCCACAGGCCGACTTCATACCACTGAGCTAGCCACCCCATAAATTTGCAAAATGTCATTTTGACATATAAATGTATTTGTTTTAATTTTTTGAATTTAAAATTAAATGTGCTTTTGTTGCGCATAAAATATTGTATGTACCACGGGTGAAATTAGCATTTCTCACCCTGAGCATGTTATTAGCCCTCGGCTCTTTGCACCTCGTGCTAATAATCATGTCGCGGGTCAGAAACGCCTGTTTATAATACCCTTGATAGATAAATAACTATTTATTTGAACATTTATGAAACATTGAGAAAATGGTGCGCTGAAATACTAACGCTGATATGCATAGTCGTTCACCCAGCGACGCGCTGAGGAAGCGCCCATTAGCGATACACTTGGCGAAACGCTGGCGAACCGCTGGCGAACGACTATGAATACTAGTGTTACGAGCCCTGTCTCTCATCAGTTGACCCGAATCTTATTTTATCTTTTGATTTTTAATTTTGCAGTTTTATTTCTCGTGTAATATGCAAGAGAATTAAATGAAATTTTAATGAGACATATACTAATATATTGTTAATACACTGATAAAATTAGAAGCCAAACGATACACACATCTTGGAATGACAGCCATTGAAAGATGAAGTAATCATTTCTGTAGTAACTAAATTTTTTTTCGTTTTATTCAAAAACTGTATAATAATAAAGTTTGTTTTAAATAATAATTAACTTTGATTTCATCGGTCTAACTGCCTATAAGATAATAATCTTTATAGTTTATTTGTGTGTTGAATTAGTTTTTTTGTAAAAAAATCATTGCTAGTAATACTGTTATATAGTTTGTGCCTAAGGAATATTCAATGTTAAATTTAGTTTAAGATGTTGAAAATTAATTACAGAATTTAGTAAATGTGAGATATCTGTGTATTTAGTATTATTTAAATTTTTATGGAAAAGATTCGGGTCAACTAACGTGAGACAGGGATCGTACATATATAAAATTGACCAAAATATAATTTTCAGAACTTCATACAAAGCTTCACAACATTTTTATTTACTTTCTTTCTACACAAAATATGTTTGTAAGCAGTTCGCTAAACTCCTCAAAACAGATTGCAGAAAACGCATTTAAATACCTAGAGAAGTCGAGAGTAAACGCAGCATTTCAGAACTTCCTAAATTGCTTCTAAACTCTTGTAAAACACTGCGAACCTCAGCATATACACATCTTGTCTTCGTTCTCGTCTCCTTCAGCCTTCAGCTTGATACAAACCACAAACTTATCTTGCGCAACTTCTACTTAAATTTATTCCGTTCCGCAAATAAAACATAAGTTTCCGCACAAAACAATCTAATTATAATTACAACGATCAGAATATAACATCTTGTTTGTTGCAAGGAAACTCATGGCGGGTGGGATTAGCATAACTAGGAAGAGAACTTTGCTGTAGAGGTTTTTCAAGACTGACTTAAGTTATACGAGATGTGGGTATTAAATAACGAGACTGATGCTGTTTTATCATTTTATTTTGATTCCATACCTATTTACTTATTATCACTTTCAATATACACCCCTCCTCTATCCCTACAATGCTCCATGCGAATCTTCCATTCTTCGAAACAGTGCTGGAAGTCTTAGCTCCTTCAGAACGCGTGCCGATTTCTCTTTCAAAGCTCAAATCTTGTTTCTATTAAGGCAAATTTCATCGTAGGAAACAGATAGAAGTCGCACGGTGCAAGATCTGGCGAATAAGACAGCTGGTCCAACACTGGGATGCTGTACTTGGCTAGAAACCTTTTGACAGACATTGCGGAATGAGTCAACGAATTGTTTTGATGGAGAAACCATGACTTGTCCTTATTTTGATTCCATACCTATTTACTTATTATCACTTTCAATATACACCCCTCCTCTATCCCTACAATGCTCTATGCGAATCTCCCATTGTTCGAAACAGTGCTGGAAGTCAGCTCCTTCAGAACGCGTGCCGATGTCTCTTTCAAAGCTCTTGTTGCTATTAAGGCAAATTTCACCTTAGGAAACAGATAGAAGTCGCACGGTGCAAGATCTGGCGAATAAGGCAGATGGTCCAACACTGGGATGTTGTACTTGGCAAGAAACCTCTTGAAAGACATTGCGGAATGAGACAGCGCATTGTTTTGATGGAGAAACCATGACTTGTCCTTCCACAATTCGGATACATTTTTCAATAAATTATTAGTTTCAGTAGCAGTTTTGTTAAGTTTCATGTGAAATTTCATAACAATTCGTTGTTCTAATGTTGCACTTGATATTATACATCAAGGTCCTGTTTATTTTGACAGCCGTTAATTTTGAAACCTATTTCTCTTCTGTTTGTGCAAGTATTATAAATAATATCTTACTAACCTTGAACTGTTAGTTAAGTTTTTTGGTCGCGAATATTTAGGAAATCTCGACCCTTCGGGCTTTGATTTTCTAAACTACATTCTTGACCTAAAAACTGCCATTTACAGTTCAAGGTATGTAATATACTATAAGTTCATCTCATAACATACATATCTCGATCATCTAATGTATTCTAAAAATAATATACCATTTTTTTAACGTAGCTAAATAAATATAAAATAAATATATCATCACGCCTTCTACCCATTACTGGGTGTGGCACTCTGCTGAAGCAGATCTCGGTAAGTGATATATTTTTGCGCGTGAAGTGCGGTTACCAGTCGTCAAATCACGGCCCCCAAACATGTTAGTGGTGGAGGAGCCACAGGGATAGCTTTTTCAAATTATGAAAATTTGTCGCCTGTGGGAATCGAACCAGGGACCTCAGGATCCACAGGCCGACTTCATACCACTGAGCTAGCCATCCCATAACGTAGCATAGTAACACTATTTAACAATAGAACTAAATAGTTTAAATTCCACAAACATATTTTAATAAACGGTCACCAATTTGAAATAAATAACCAATAACTAATCAGTAATGTGAAATTAAAGTTCTTTGCGGCGAAGTATGTTAAAAATATGTGACATACTTATGGCCTAAAGGCATGAAGAAGTCAAGACTCATCATGTTGTCTCTGTCGCTGAATGAATCCCAAAAGAATGCTTGAAACAGGTTAAGAAATTACAGAGTTTCTCGAAAGAAGTAAAATGTCTTGGAATGTCACAATCACCTGATGGCCATGACAAACTT
Organism: Pterostichus madidus; assembly: GCA_911728475.2. Classification (NCBI taxonomy): domain Eukaryota; kingdom Metazoa; phylum Arthropoda; class Insecta; order Coleoptera; family Carabidae; genus Pterostichus; species Pterostichus madidus. The sequence continues at coordinate 31,325,614 of OU452314.1, forward strand.
TACTTATTTACTAATAACTTTAATGTGAAAATAAGTAAAATTACTGCGAGGTTCCAGTTTTTTGTTTAAATTTAAATACAGGCTATCGTAGCTCAGTGGATATGAAGCCAGGCAAAATTTGCGTTTTTTAATTAACAAGAAAGATTTAAAGAATTTAAGTCATATGGATGACTTTGAAGTTTGTTAAATTTAAAGTTTATGACAGAAGAATTCGGGAGACGCCCGGACTCGAACCGAGGACCTTCAGCTTGCCGGGCTGATGCTTTAACCACTAAGCCACGGCTCCCCTAAACGAATAGGCGTCAACCGAATTTATCTGTCATAGTGTCTAACACAGCATCGATCCCAAGACTCCTATGGCTCACAGGAATTGACAACGGGTTTCGTCTGTAGCGACACAATCTGATTTTTTTAAGGAAATCATACCACAAAGTAAATTTAAAGAATTTAAGTGATATGGATGACTTTGAAGTTTTTTAAATTTAAAGTTTATGACAGAAAAATTCGGGAGACGCCCGGACTCGAACCGAGGACCTTCAGCTTGCCGGGATGATGCTTTAACCACTAAGCCACGGCTCCCCTGAACGAATAGGCGTCAACCGAATTTATCTGTCATAGTGTCTAACACAGCATCGATCCCAAGACTCCTATGTCTCACAGGAATTGACAACGGGTTTCGTCTGTAGCGACACAATCTGATTTTTTTTAAGGAAATCATACCACAAAGTAAATTTAAAGAATTTAAGTCATATGGATGACTTTAAATTTAAACAAGAAAGATATCGTGCGTTCAAATATGACAGACTTTTACTTATATCCAAAAATGAGATTCTGTCGCGGTTTGGAACTCACTATAAGCTACTGTAATTGTGATTATGTTCCTGTTGTGCAGAGTAACAAATATATAAAAAAAAACATTACGGTAAGACCGTAAGACCCATCAAATGGAGTAGCACGAACCCGTGAAACATTAACTGTTTATTTATTCAGGTGTCAACAATATTTTTAAATAGTTTTTCATTTCTGTAGGTCTGATTTTATGGAAAAGGTGACACAGTGGTATCGTGTCGGCCTGTGGATCCTAAGAACCTTGGACAAACATTTTCACCAATTTAAAAATTACCCCTGTGGCTCCCCCACCACTAACATCTTTGGGGGCCGTAATTTGACGACTAGTAACCGCACTTCCCGTGCATAAATATATCACTTACCGAGATTTGTTTCGGCAGAGTGCCACATCCAGTAATGGGTAAAAAGGCGTGATGATATATTTATTTTTATTTTTTATTTGATTTTGTACATTATAAAGGCTATATCTCAAAAACTAAACCAGATATGGAATTGCGCTCAACGCCATTGAGTTCCCCGTATCCGAATTGACTTATTAACAATATTTTAGCACATTTGAATCGATTTAATTTTTTTAGATGTTTTTAATTATTTTTCTCTTAGTTTTTTTACGACTTTCAAACAATTTGCTCTAAAACTTGTTCTCGTACGATTATTGCAACAAAAATTTACATACATATGTATTTTGTCCCGTGGAATCCAATGGTAAAAGCCCCAACCTTTTGGTTTTTAAGATATTGTTCAAGAACTTTTTAGAAAAAATATTTAGTGAAATTTTTTGAGAATTTTAAAAATTGCTGGAAACTTATGTACAAATTAATTGAAACACGAGAAATTCAATGTCATTGAGCGCATTGCCACACCCAGTAATGGGTAGAAGGCGTGATGATATATTTATTTTATTTTATTTACTATTTTTACCTAGGATTTACAATTTTTGACAGTGACAATTTAAATGGCAACTAGAATTTTATAAAACTGCAGTATGAAGATGATAATAATTCAAGTAGTTGAAATAAAAAGACGTCGACCACCATTACGCTATTTTTAGATGACTTATTTATTTATATTCCTTTTAAAAGTCATTTCATACTAGTAAAATCAATCAATCAAACATACGTTCCACGTGACCAAACCATCTCGAAATGAGATGAATAATGTATGTAGTAAAAAGTGAAATAATTTTCCGTGAAATTTCTTGCATGTGTAAAATTCATTAGTTACAGACGTGTATTTCATAATAAAACTAATTTAAATAATTGGAGCAAATGTAACATCATAACAGAATGAAATGTAACTGTAACTAATTACCGATAAACATCTAATGTCGAGTACAGGGCCGGCCTCAGCACACGTATTTTATTAATAATTAAAAACTGTCATAAATTATATCCGAGTAAATTAATAAAGATATCATTACATTATTTTAGCTATTTTGAATTTGCAGATTTTAGTAGATGACAAATTTTTATCGTGATTATATATTTATTTAATTTGTGCTTTCCTAATTTATTTAAGGGCAGTTATAACTTCATGACGAAAATTTATATTTACTTTGTTCACATTTGTTTATAAAATAAAAGTAGAGACCTATGGACATGATTTTGTTATTTTCTCACCTGTCACTTCTAAGTTTGTGACATTTTTGATACATAAATACAGACTGAGAAATAAGAAATGGCTTGAAAAATTTTGGGTAATCAAATGCAGTGCGGGAGTTAGAAAATATAGAAAATACAAGACGTAATGTGCATTGTATTTTGTATTTTCATATATTATTTATATATATATATAGGATGATCAAAAGGAATTGTTATAGTTGGCAATACAATTCCAGAGATCTTTTTATTCCACAGTTGGCACAACGTGAGATAAAGGCGGAAATGCTATTTGACATTTCTAATAAATACAAATAGGCTATGTCAGGAGTCTGATAGCTAATAGAATTTTGACTTTTTAAATAATAGAAATACTTTAGAAATAAATGTACTCAAATTTAAATTTTAAATGTCACTGTCAACAACAGGAAATGAATTTATGTATCAGGCTTACCAATTTCAAGTAGTTTTTTTTATTGCCAACTGTAACAATTCCTTTTGATCACTCTGTATATATATATAATAAAAATAATACATATAAAAATGTATATTCCTTTGAGTTTTATTTTACAAAATTACATATTTCAATAAGGTTGGTAATACTTTTCGTGATTTAAGATATATTTATATTTGGTTTTATTTAATATATGCAGAATTTGGTTTCATTTATAAATAAATAAATAAATATATCATCACGCCTTCTACCCATTACTGGGTGTGGCACTCTGCTAAAGCAGATCTCGGTAAATGATATATTTTGCGCGTGAAGTGCGGTTACCAGTCGTCAAATCACGGCCCCCAAACATGTTAGTGGTGGAGGAGCCACAGGGGTAGCTTTTTTCAAATTATGAAAATTTGTCGCCTGTGGGAATCGAACCAGGGACCTCAGGATCCACAGGTCGACTTCATACCACTGAGCTAGCCATCCCATTTTTATAAAATAAATAAATAAATATATCATCACGCCTTCTACCCATTACTGGGTGTGGCACTCTGCTAAAGCAGATCTCGGTAAGTGATATATTTTTTGCGCGTGAAGTGCGGTTACCAGTCGTCAAATCACGGCCCCCAAACATGTTAGTGGTGGAGGAGCCACAGGGGTAGCTTTTTTCAAATTATGAAAATTTGTCGCCTGTGGGAATCGAACCAGGGACCTCAGGATCCACAGGTCGACTTCATACCACTGAGCTAGCCATCCCATTTTTATAAAATAAATAAATAAATATATCATCACGCCTTCTACCCATTACTGGGTGTGGCACTCTGCTAACAGATCTCGGTAAATGATATATTTTGCGCGTGAAGTGCGGTTACCAGTCGTCAAATCACGGCCCCCAAACATGTTAGTGGTGGAGGAGCCACAGGGATAGCTTTTTTCAAATTATGAAAATTTGTCGCTTGTGGGAATCGAACCAGGGACCTCCGGATCCACAGGCCGACTTCATACCACTGTGCTAGCCATCCCATTTATAAACCAATTAAATTTTATAAAGTATTAAATATTTTAATTTCACATTTAAATTTTAGGTTATGTTTTAAAAATGTCAATCTAATACCAATGTAAATGTTACAAAAGTACAAAATCTTGAATCACATGGATACCGAATATGACGTAATAGTTTTCATACAGGGAATGGAGTTCACTAATTTAATATTTCCGTGCAAATTATGTAGTTATAATAAAATCTTAAAAGAGAGATGTTGATATTTTGTTGATTTAAATTCTTAGGTTATAGCTTACTAAAGTGTAATATCGTTTAAATTGAAAATAACTAAAAATACAACTTCATCCGAGTGGTTCTGTTTCCACTATAAGCTACAACAATTGAAACTAATTTCCTGTTGTGCAGCGTAACAAATAAATAAAACAATAAATCAATAAGTTCATGACGCAACAATCACCTTACCAACTAGTGCAAATCATAATTTATTAGATTTAGTTAATCAATTATTATTAAATACACCAGGCATCAGGAAACGCGCAACTATCTCAAATTCCGATCAGTGATCGATATAACAAAATAATGCATTTATTCTCTTCCTTATTATTAACTACGAAGCAAAAATACACTCACAGTATACTTATTATTAGTTTATTACATTTACTGACAAGCAGAAAATAATTTAATATTGTTTCTTAATAACACGCTTCAATCTGTGTCATCGAGATCGGTAAGTGCATTTTAAAACCATCGCTATATTTCTGACCTATAATCTGATGGACTTTCTATTGAACAAATAAAGGAAAAGAAGAAGAAATCTGTGTATTATTGTAGTACCAACTGTTGCTAAAGTGAGTCAAGTAGTTAATTTATTTCTGCAGTTATAATGATTGTAATTATAACATAAAATTATTAGCAATGTTCACCATATGTTACGTGATTTTATAACTAAAGCAGGAATCAATTAAATGTATTTCATTGTAATTTTGATTTGTTAAATATATTAATAATTTTAATTATTGTTATTTAGCATAATTTAATCTGGAATATGCAGTAATTAATGTATCAATTTATTTTAATATCTTTTCATCATATTTCAGTGGCGTACGCAGAACTTTTGCCGCCCAGGGCGGTATCCAATTTGCCGCCCTTTCTAAGTCAACCAATGGGGTTTTTATAAATTAAAAAAATAAATATATCATCATGACTTTTACCCATTACTGGGTGTGGCACTCTGCCGAAGCAGATCTCGGTAAGTGATATATTTATGTACGTGAAGTGCGATTACCAGTCGTCAAATCACGACCCCAAAGATGTTAGTGGTGGAGGAGCCACAGGGGTAATTTTAATTTGGTGAAAATTGTTTGTCGGCTGTGGGAATCAAACCGGAATCCTCAGAATTCACAGGCCAACTCGAAACTACTGAGCCATTATCCCATTAAATTAATAAATAATTGTAATTGAGACAAACTATAGGTGAGGAACTTTTTTATTTAAATTAGGCAGTTATAAAAGAATTTTTTGAGATAATATTTTCAACCCTACATTGACTTGACGATGATAGTTAGAGAGCTAGGGTGATGTCTCATTTATTCCAGTGACAGAAATGGATTTTTTAATAGATTATGTCATGATAAATATAAAAAAATAAAATTAGATTTGGGAACGGGTGGTCACTATAGATGGCGTCGATGTGAATGCGCCGATTTTAAGGGTGGTTGTTGATCCCTACACCAGTCTACTTTCAGAGCTTCTGTCTCCACTGAGCAACCAGCAGTAATTTCTGTCAATAATTTTTTTTTCATGTTTTCGTCGTGAACAAGTTGTCACACGACACCATAAAAATTGCTTCCTTTGACCGGTTTTGTCGCGCATGCGTCACCGGCCAAAACTTCTGTCTATCATTTTTATTACTTAATTATACTAAAGTCTATAATTCAAACTGAAAATTAGCCTGTAAAGAATATGTCAACAATTACCCTTAAAATCGGCGTATTCACATCGAAAAATTATTGACAGAAATTATTGTTGGTTGCTCATTGATGACAGAAGCTCTGAAAGTGGACTGGTATAGGGAACAACAACCACCCTTAAAATCGACGTATTCACATCGGCGCCATCTATAGTTGCCACCCGTTTCCAAATTTAATTTTCGTTTTTTCATGTTTATCATGACATATTCTATTAAAAAATCCATTTCTGTCACTGGAATAAATGAGACATCATTTTGCACCATAGCTCTCTAACTATGAAGAAAAATATTCGAAATCATATAGTAATTCATAATTCCTAGAATAGTAAACTTATGAAGTGGACAAGTTGTTTTTTACAACTAAAACTAAATATAAAAATGCCGCCCCAAAATATGTGCCACCCATCGCCCCCCCCCCCTAAGTACGCCACTGTTATAATTTGTATCTACAGGATGTTCAATTTAGTTGTGCCACCATTGCTATCTCGAGAACTATAAAAGCTACAATGTTCGTTAAATTAGCAAATATATACCATTTTGTAAGGAATGTTTGACGGCGATTAATTATAGGATGAATCTAATAAATAAATGTTCAATTAATGTTTCGTTCTCAGAATTGCATAAAATTACAAAAACGAAACTGTCATCTACAGACCCTGAAAATACTGAAAAAGCTACAAATAAAATTTACATGTATTAAATTTGTTGTTGTTTAATCCAACTTATAAAAATAAATATCTATTTCCTCTCTGGATTAAACATTGTTTGTAAATACACCAGTGTTGTTTTTATAATCAATTGTATTTATTTTACTAATTCGCATTGTGTTTGTATAATTGTTTATATCAATTATATTTTATTGAATTTTGTTTATTTTGTAAATAAAAAGGCAAACAAAATGTGACGTGGAAATGTTGACAAACATTATATTTCACAGAATGAAACAATGTTTATTATTTTCATATTATACAAGCTGTAAAATTAATCCACTCACAAATGCAATACACAAAAAAATTTGATAGATCCGACATATACGAGGTGTGGTTATTAAATAACGAGACTGATGCTGTTTTAACATTTTATTTTGATTCCATACCTATTTACTTATTATCACTTTCAATATACACCCCTCCTCTATCCCTACAATGCTCCATGCGAATCTTCCATTGTTCGAAACAGTGCTGGAAGTCTTCTTCTGTCAGCTCCTTCAGAACGCGTGCCGATTTCTCTTTCAAAGTTCAAATCTTGTTGCTATTAAGGCAAATTTCACCTTAGGAAACAGATAGAAGTCGTACGGTGCAAGATCTGGCGAATAAGGCAGATGGTCTAACACTGGGATGCTGTACTTGATAGATCCGACATATACGAGATGTGGTTATTAAATAACGAGACTGATGCTGTTTTAACATTTTATTTTGCTTCCATACCTATTTACTTATTATCACTTTCAACATACACACCTTCCCTATCCCTACAATGCTCCATGCGAATATTCCATTGTTCGAAACAGTGCTGGAAGTCTTCGTCTGTCAGCTCCTTTAGAACGCGTACCGATTTTTCTTTCAAAGCTCAAATCTTGTTGCTATTAAAGCAAATTTCACCTTATGAAACAGATAAAAGTCGTACGGTGCAAGATCTGGCGAATAAGGCGGATGGTCCAACACTAGGATTCTGTACTTGGCAATAAATCTCTTGACAGACATTGCGGAATGAGCCAGCGCATTGTTTTGATGGAGAAACAATGTCTTGTCCTTCCAAAATTCGGGTACTTTTTTCAATAAATTATAAGTTTCAGTAGCAGTTTTGCCAAGATTCACGTGAAATTTCACAAAAATTCGTTAGTCTAATGTTGCACTTAACGATTTTTCGGTGAAACAAAAAAACAAGTCTAATTAGAACGAATGCTACGGCTATACGGATTTGTTTACAGAAGCCAAAGGTACTGCATTCGAAAGAGAAAGCTTCACGCTAAAAAGCTGACGGTCGCTGGTGTTTGGCGTATGCGTACTTAGTCTGTAGCAGTGTCAGTCTCGTTATTTAATAGCCACACCTCGTAGTATATCTCCCAAATAAATAAATATATTATCACGCCTTTTAAGGTAGTACTAGCGTGAAAACAAATTTTGCAGAATGGAATGAAATTTGGCGCACGTAAACATTGAATAGTCATACGCATCCTGTTCAAATAAGAAACATATTCATCGTCTGTGAACAAATATATTCGCTTGTAAAGTTGAGTTCTTATACACGGGGCTTATGGCGATCATTACTCAGAATCGCACATATTTGGTTTGTGTACCTCTAAAATTTTGCAGTTTCATTTGAAAAACAAGTATGATGTTCTAGAACTATCCATGTATATTGTATCAGAAGGAGAAAGTTTTTTATCGTTTAGTAATGGATATATAGCCATGCAAAGCCTTGTTTTTAACGAAAAATTAAGAATCCCAATTTGTAATGGCAACACCACATGGTGGTACGGTATTTGAAAATTCACTAGACCAACAACCTGTTAACAATTCCTGATATTCAAATCATAATAAGTATAAAACACTTATTTTATTCAATTTTTAAATTTTTTTGAACGTCAGTTTCGCCACTCGACAACCGATCACACTAGTACTACCTTACGCATTACTAGGCGTGGCATTCTTCCGCAGCAAATCTCAGTAAGTTATATATTTATGCGCGTGAAGTGCGGTTACCAGCCGTCAAATCACAGCGCGCCCCAAAGACGTTAGTGCAGAGGGAGCTACAGGGGTAATTTTAATGTAGTGAGAAAGTTTATCGGCAGTGGGAATCAAACCAGGATTCTCAGGATATTACTAGAAGAAATTCTACATTTTCCAAGATCATGAAACCTAACACTTCCACATTCAAATAAAATAAAAATAAATAAATGATTAAACGAAAGCCATCTCAAATGTTAAACACCAATATATTCACTCTTCCAACATCGTTCCATTTCAATCCCACACATATTTATCATAACATCATCACTATTCATATCTCTATCATCCCTTCTCGACCAAAAGCATCCCTTTATCCACTCAAATCACATCCCTTTGCTGTCCTTTCCAAGCTGCGACATCGTCCTTGTTCCTTGTTCCATGTAATCCGCTATGAATGCTAATGATCCACTGCCAGATGAACTAGGCGATCGAAGAAGATAAAATGTCGACAAACTTCAACCTTCTACTTTCTAAGTGACGTGTGTCGTAGATGTGTACGAGTGGAGTGGTTAGTTGATTCAGAAGAGGTGAAGAGATGAAGGAAGGGTGTGTTGAAGATGATTTGATGGTTTGTGGTTGGGAATGAGAAATGATAGAACTTTAACGTTATTTGAAACTTTGAAATTTCATATAGTTTTGTTAAGGGTGAACAAAGGAATTTAAAATGAGATACAAGTTTTATTCAATTTTCTGCTCTCCTCTTAAATTTACGTAAAAAAATCATAGAATCTAAATAATTTTAAGCCTAAAAATCTATTTTAAATTTTTTATTACATTGCTGGTTTAGCCGCCACTTTAAAAATAAAGTACAAATTATCTGTTCAATTGTAGCAATAGCTATGACTTTTGTTTTTCATGAATTATTTATAAACACCAATGTATTAGTCATAAAAAAACAAAAGTTATTGTTACAGTTTCACAGAATTTTGAAAGTTGTGGCAAGACCAGTTTTTTTACGTAAAATTAATAAGAGACCAGGAAACATCATAAATTTTTGGTAGAAAAGAAGTTGGTGACAGTGATTTGCGATTGATTTTGTCTCTTGACTAGGTTAATTTATAAATTATATGTTTTTACTTTCTTATACACAGTATAAGTATTGGAATCGTGAAAAAAATCGTTGATGAGATTTTCGCGGAAATACGTGTTTTGAGGTCCACTGAATCCGTTTAGATCATTTTCTCAATGATGTCTGTGTGTGTGTGTGTGTGTGTGTGTGGATGGATGTGTGTCCGAGTGTGCAATATCTCATGAACGAGATAAGATTTGTTAACGAAACTTGGTAATTATAAGTTTCATGAAAATATGAATTGATTTTGAATGAAATTGAAAAACCGGAAGAGGAAGTTTACTAGACACATAAAATAATAAATTCCATTTATTTGAAAACTGAAATTAGCTAATTTCAGTTTCAAACAAAAGATGTTAGCAAAAATATTTGGAACATAAAATGTTATTTGCAATTTTCTTGTATATGCGTCTAATTTTGAGAGAAACTAATTTTTATATTTAATAATATATTTCAATAATCATAGTAGCAACAGAAACAAAAAAAACATAGATTTTAATTTTCGCTTTATCTAGTTATCTATTTCGTTTTTCGGAAAAACAAATATATAATTAAAATGATCTCGGTAAGTGATATATTTGTGTGAGTGAAGTGCGGTTACCAGCCGTCCAATCACGGCCCCCAAAGATGTTAGTGGAGGGACAGCCACACGGGTAATTTTAATGTGGTGAAAATAGTTTATCGGCTGTGGGAATCGAACTGATGTTCTCAAATCCAGAGGTCGATTCGATACCACTGAGCCACCTACCCCATTTTAAAGTAATTATTAAACTCCAAACCCGACTGATCATGTTTTTAAATCCGATAGTAAAATTGTTTTTTTACTTTCTTATACGCAGTATAAGGAAGTATTGGAATCATGAAAAAAAATCGTTGACGAGATTTTCGCGGAAATACGTGTTTTGAAGTCCACTGAATCCGTTTTGATAAATTTCTCAATGATGTCTGTGTGTGTGGGGGTGTGTGTATATGTGTGTGGATGGATGGATGGATGGATGGATGGATGAATGGATGGATGGATGTGTGTCTGAGTGTGCAATATCTCATGAACGAGATAAGATTTGTTAACGAAACTTGGTAATTATAAGTTTCATGAAAATACGAAGAGCTGAGTTGATTTTGAATGAAATTGAAAAACCGGAAGAGGAAGTTTACTGGACACACAAAACAATAAATTCCATTTATTTCAAAAATTGAATCAGTTACGAAAAAAGTTTCAAACAAAAGATGTTAGCAAAAATATTTGGAACTTAAAATGTTATTTGCAATTTTCTTGTATATGCGTCTAATTTTGAGAAAAACTAATTTATATATTTAATAATATATTCGAATAATCATAGTAGCAATAGAAACAAAAAACAAAAACATGTTTCACATTTATATGTCAAATAATAATTGTCAAACGCAAGGAATAAGTCATAAGTATTCAATTCAGCGTTTTTGATATTAAATATGCTGTGTATAAGAAAGTCGTGTGGTGCCCACACCAGATTTTTTTGTTAAGAAATACGAATTTTCAATAATCCTACTAGCATAATTTTCTTTCAGGACAGTTTTCTAGAATAACAAAACCAGTAAACCAGGCTTCAAAGTAAGAAATAGAAAAACTTAAACTACTAAAAGTTTCTCGAAAAGCCAATTGCCGTCATTTTCCCGGCTCCATTTTAAATATTTCACGTTGACCTAAATCTCCTTATAGCCGTACTTAAATATTTGGTTCACATATAGTTTGCGATTTTATTTCGGCGAAGGTTTGAAAAGTTTTCTAATACGCGAGAGCTCCAGCAAGCCACAACGCTTTGCTTGGGAGTTCTGTGCCACTTTGGAGATGCGAATGTTCGAATCTTCTGCTCGGAGAACGACTTTACTAACCTAAAAAACATTCGGAGATGGAGAAGTAATCTTTATGGATTTTTGAAGGCAGCAGTTAAAAACAAACGCGAAATCTATGTGTGTATTTACTTAAACAAACTTGATCAGTAAAAACTGTTTTAGGTGACTGATACGAGTACATTATAGTATATTATTTAATGAGCATATTAAGGACGGATCTAGAAAATTTTCAAGGAGAGGCACTTTGCCTTTTTTTAAGGATAACAGTAAATGGCATGGGGGTCCGCAGGGGGGGGGCAAGCAGGGGCGCTCCCCCCTTCTTGGTTTAAACTAGGCTGGTGAGCACGACTCTCGAACATAGGACTTTAACATGTAAAATTATAAAAATAAATAAATAAATATATCATCACGCCTTCTACCCATTACTGGGTGTGGCACTCTGCTGAAGCAGATCTCGGTAAGTGATATATTTTGCGCATGAAGTGCGGTTACTAGTCGTCAAATCACGGCCCCCAAACATGTTAGTGGTGGAGGAGCCACAGGGATACCTTTTTCAAATTATGAAAATTTGTCGCCTGTGGGAATCGAACCAGGGACCTCAGGATCCACAGGCCGACTTCATACCACTGAGCTAACCATCCCATATGTAAAATTATAATTTTGTAATTTCCTGCTTCCCTAAATATTTTAAGCACAAAAGCTTGTAAGAAATGTTGTAGTGCGTAAAATTCTGCATCTGAACCAATAAACAAAACTAATTCTACATACTTTGTAACGACACAAATTAGCTTTGAAAATGACGAAAATTGCCTCAAAACTATCGATAGGCATGAAATTGAAACAAAATTAAACAAATGTTTGACGTTTTATCTATCAAAATAAATGAAATAATAAGTAAAGAATTTATTTTGACAGTTTTGACAGATTTAACGTCAAACATTTGTTTAATTTTGTTTCAATTTCATAGCTATCGATAGTTTTGAGACAATTTTAGTCATATTCAGATCTAATTAGTGCCGTTAGAAAGCATGCAAAATTAATTTCATATTTTATGCCCTAAAACTTGTATTTGAAGCTTTTTTCTTTTAAATAATTACGAAACAGGAAATTAAAACAATATGATTTTACATATTAAAGTCCTATGTTCGAGAGTCGCGGTCACCATCCTGTATATGTATATGTATATATAAAATAAATATAAATAAATAAATATATCATCACGCCTTCTACCCATTACTGGGTGTGGCACTCTGCTGAAGCAGATCTCGGTAAGTGATATATTTTGCGCATGAAGTGCGGTTACTAGTCGTCAAATCACGGCCCCCAAACATGTTAGTGGTGGAGGAGCCACAGGGATAGCTTTTTCAAATTATGAAAATTTGTCGCCTGTGGGAATCGAACCAGGGACCTCAGGATCCACAGGCCGACTTCAATATGTATATATAATATAATAAAAATTGAATTATATGTTTAAAGATAATAAATTCAATCTGAAACTGAATTTTAAGCAGTATTCTTATGGCCAGCTAGCGACATGTTCCCTATCGTAATCTAAGTTTATTAAGTATACACAGACACAAAATATTAGACAAAAAATCTGTAAAACTGCTAAATCGGAATTTATTGAAAAAATGGTGTCAATTTATGGAAGAGTTATTAGAAAATTTGTCCTTCCTCTTCAATTCAAACCGAGACGACAAAGACTAGTAATTTATTTGACAAATTTAAAAACTTTTTTATCTACTTGTTATGTGTATTTGTATTTATGTTATGCAAAAAAATATTTTAAAAATTTATGTATATCTGAGAATTTTACCGTCATGTTACCAGCTTACATAGTTTAACATCCGTCAGTTCAGCTTAAAAAGTATTACTGTTCACTAAACCCTAGTTGGTCTAGCTGGATAGTTGGTCGCACCATACTGATGAGCTCCTAAAGAGCGAAACGCGTCTATGGTTAAAGCTGAACTGACCAGCCTTTGATGATGACCTAATAAGTTGATTCGAATGTGCTGTAATTTTGTGGAAGTGTTGGAATTTTTTTTTCTTTTTTTCTTATTTTATTAAGACTTAGTTCCACATCGCAATTGACAATTTGTCTTTGTTTTATTTATTCATTGCTATTCAGCAGTTCGCGATTTTTGTCGGTAGATGGCACTAACAAACAATTCTGAAAACTCTTACAATTCTCATTATTCAATTCCATAAGGATTATCAGATTTATAAAAAAAACTAAAAAAAAAGAAGCCCGAGGGTGGGACAATTTTTCGTTTGATATTAATTAGTTTTAAACAATATAGAGAGCAGCCTTTGTATGCATGCTAATTAAATTGAAATAATTAGAAATTAAATTGAAATAATGAGAAATTAATTTCAGTATGAACAATTAATACAGTTGGACAGTAATTAAAGATTTGTAATTAAATGAAATCAATTATGAATTAAAAATATGATTGTTATATAGCATTATTTATTACATAATTTATATATTATTACTTTTAATTGTATTAACAAATAATAATTTATATGTGTAGGAAATAATTAATAAAATTGATGTAATTGTGTTTTATTCGCAGACATTATTGATTCATTTATATTTGTTGTTACATTCTAAATTGCTTTTCATATATCAATCCGAATTAATTTATTATAACTAGAAATATATTGTTTACAGATCAATATTTAATTTTAAATTAAGATATAAATAATGTCACGGATAATTATATATGTTTATTAATTTAAAGATATGACAAATCAACATTTTATAAACATTCTCACGCAAAAATATAATCCTACAACTGTGCGATTTCTTTGTTATTACGTAACTATTATTGCCTTGGTTACGGGTGGAAAGGAGACAAATGCAGACCAAGTGCGTTTCTGTAAGCAAAGAATCCCTCGTGCGGAAAGTACTTCGTTACGCAACTGTCAAAAGAATTGAGAGCGATTTAAATTTCGCGCCGAGCGTGGAATTAATATTTTGGCCACAGACGCTTATGCGGTGAGGCAGCGCTAGTAAATATGCAGTAGTATATTTTGACGTTTATAAACATAACCTTAAATTGCAGTATATATAATCTAATATATTTATTTATTTTTGTTGGTATAAGGTAGCTAGCTCAGTGGTATCGAGTCAGCCTGTGGATCCTGAGAACCTTGGTTCGATTCCCATAGTCGACAAACAATTTTGACCACATAAAAACAAACCTCTGTGGCTCCCCCTCCATTAATATCTTTGGGGGTCGTGATTTGACGGCTGATAACAGCACTTCACTCCCGCAAATATATCACTTACCGAGATCTGCTCCAGAAGAGTGTCACATCCAGTAATGGGTAAAAAACGTGGTAATATATTTATTTATTTTATTTAAGTTTCGTTGGTGCAACTGGCTTTTAAATAAATAAATATATCATCACGCCTTCTATCCATTACTGGATGTAGCACTCTGCCGAAGCAGATTTCGGCAAGTGATATATTTTACGCGTGAAGTGCGGTTACCAGTCGTCAAATCACGGCCCCCAAAGATGTTAGTGGTGGAGGAGCCACAGGGGTAGCTTTTGAAATTATGAACATTGTTTGTCGCCTGTGGGAATCGAATCTAGGGTACCAGGGTTCTCAGGATCCACAGGCCGACTTCATACCACTGAGCTAGCCACCCCATAACTGGCATTTAAAAATATAATTTCTGAATAATAAAGAAAATCATTTCCACAAATTGTTTTCATGCATCATTAATGCCCTTTTGCACTAAGAAAACTTAACTTTAAAGTTCGACATTAACTGACAATATCGCATCAAATGTTCGACAGCAATATAAATGTCATCATACGATATTTCACTTCGATTTGCTTTTATTTATTACGACCAGACATAAAATTTAAGTTTTATTGGATCAAACAACCATTAAAATTTATCTCCCCAAATATGAAACCCTCTATCATAAAACAATCATCCCTTCTTAGTAATGCAACAGAAACCCGCCACGCTTTCCACAACAATTATTCAAAAGATAATCCTCCACTTCATCCCCCTCCACCTTTTACAAACCGCGTCCATGATCCTAGATCCCTACATTATCGACGCAGCAAACAACCCCTCTGCCACCCCTGTATCCTTGTTGGTGTTGAACGAAACACGCTCGAGTGCAAGGATTGCGAAATTGCGCCGAGATTTTAAGCAGAAGAGATGCAAGAAAAAAGGGTTGTTTGCTATAGGGTGTGACAACTGCTTAGGAAATGTGGGTCAGTGATAATATAGCGCAGTGGTTTTCAAACTTTTCGGAGTCATGACCCCCATGGAGGCAAAAATCACAAACATATTTTTTCGCGATTTCCTTACTTTTGATGTGATCAAAATGGTAGTTTGTAAAAGGGTGGTTTAATAATGTACATTACAAACGTACGAGGACAGGGTGAAAAGTACCTGAAAATGAAACAAGAAATTATTTATTTGGTCAAAACATATTTTACTTCTCAACATAATCTCCTTGTAGCTCGATACACTTCGTCCAACGTTTTTCTAATTTTTCGATCCCTTCCAAATAATACGATTTTGGTAATCCTTCAAAATAGGCGTTTGTCTCAGCGATGGAGCCAAATCTCTTTCCGCCGAGCCATTTCTTCAAGTATGGAAATAGATAAAAATCGCAGGGGGGCAAATCTGGAGAATATGGTGGATGACGAACCAATTCGTAGCGCAATTCATGCAATTTTGCCATTGCGACTGCGGACCTGTGCGCCGGTGCGTTGTCCACAATGCGGCACCCATCTGGCAGATAGCTTTCTCATATCCAAAAATTTATGCAAAATGTTCCGTACCCGTTCGGTTGAGATGCTCATAGCCTCAGCAGCTCGTGCACTTTAATTCGCCGATCGTCCAATATCATACCATGGATTTTATCGACGATTTCTGGCGTTGTAATCTCAATTGGACGACCAGAACGTTGGGCGTCCTTTGTGGTCATACAACCACAACGAAAATCAGTAAACCACTTGCGAATCGTTCCAATCGATGGTGAGGAGTCCCCATATTGTTTAACAAGCGATGCTTTGGTTTGCGTAATGTTTTTTCCACGCAAGAAATAATATTTAATCAAGACGCGAAATTCACTTTTTTTCATGTTTTCAAAAATCTTCAAGGTTGCTTGCTTTCGATGGGTGTCAAAACAGAACTGAATGACATATCAGTCTGAAAATTTTAATGCGTTCTAGTCAAAGATGGTACATCACAAATATCACATGAGATTTGCAATTGTGGCGCCATCTGTTTTATTTTTCAGGGACATTTCACCCTGCCCTCGTAGAACTAAGATTTCAGAAATTAGTAAAGGAAAAATTTCTCATTAAGGTAGTTCTATCATGACAGTCTCATGAAAGTATAGGTAACCGAAAAAGTTTATAAAAACAAGTATTTAATTTTATGTATGGTATAAGTTATAAACAAAAACAACAAATTTCATGCTAATGTAGAAACTCATGAAAAATAACATATTTAAATTTCATTATAATCTGTCGTAAATGCTTCCATGATGTGCCACCACCGTAAGGATTAATTTTAAATAATATGAAACTAGATATCAAATTGAAGATTTCACCATGTAATTCCTCACATGTTTCTATATATTTATACATATTTTCATCCTCAAAATATATATTTTTAATCACCGGAGTTGTGATCGCAAAAATTTCTGTAAATGAAAATGCGAGTTTTGGTTGAACCAGTTTAAAAATCGAAAAATTTTAAAATATGGTTCTATATAAATCAGACTACGAGAAATTGAATGCCGTTGAGCGCATCTTCCTATCTCTTTTAGTTGTCGAGTTACAGCGAATTTTGACATTTTGAAAATCTCAACTTTGAAGGCTTATATCTCGAAAACGAAAAGAGATATAGAAATGCGGTTTGAACGAGTGTATTTCTTGTGCTCTAATTAACTTATGCAGACAATTTCAATATTTTGTAAATTTTTCAATTTTTTTTTAAATTTTCTTTTGCCCATATTTTAAAAACTTGAAGAGAAAATGAAAATCTGTAAAAACTAGTGAATTTCTCTCGTAAAAGTACATGTGTATGTAAAATTTCAGAATTTTTGTTCCACCGATACAGTTTTTAGAAGAAAAAAACTAAAAATGGCCTAAATTCGTAAAAATCTTAAGGGGTACCCCTTCAAAAATAATTTAAAAACAATGATTTTTCGTTTTTTTGTAATAAAAACATTATCTGTGCGAATTTTTGGCTGAAAATTTGCATACCTATGTATTTTTACGAGAGGAATTCACTGGTGCTCACAGATTTTTATTATCTTTGAAATTTTTTGAAATATTAAAAAATGAAAATTTTGAAAAAAATTATAAAATTTTCAAAAATTTTAAAATTTTAGTATAAGTTAATTAGACCACGAGAAATACACTCGTTTAAACCGCATTTCAATATCTCATTTAGTTTTCGAGATATGGGCCTTCAAAGTTGAGATTTAAAAAAAATTTGTATGTATATTACAAAGTACAAAAGATGAAACAGTAATGTTTCTCCACAAGCTAGACTTGATTTTGAAAATAAAAATAACCATTTTATTCGTCTTTACGAGGAGTACATTTTATGTCATGTACATCATTTCAATATCTTTGATAGTTAATGAGATAGAAGCTAGTTTATATATTACGAACAGTATTTTAACACGAGAGTATATGCGAGGCAGACGCGTTCGTCGGCCTCACGCGGTAACGTCACAGAAACGCTGTTCCAGGCCTCTTCATATAGACGGCAATGATTTTACTTATATTAGACAACGGAACTGTCAAAATAATATGAATGTCTTGGAGTAATAATGTGCATTTAATTTGTCTTGGGACGAAATGTTTTACTTCTGTCTCGGTCAAAAACACTCAGTCGTGAAAAAAGCACATTATTTATTGTGCAAGACTCCTCCTATGAAAAATATCTCCCTACGCCACTGTGCTAGTTCATTCAATCATAATAAGAAGTGTATAAATAATTCAGCTTCGTGTTTTGGGCGTGTATTGCGCGCAGCATGTTGTTTTAAAGCGATGCTGTTGCTGCGTTCCTCTATTTCTCCCTGTTCTCGGTTGATGTAAAGTCTGCTCCCTCAGGACACCTACACCTGACGGGAGATTTTTTTTATTTAAATTATGCTTTCGTTTCTTTTTTACGTTCTTTGGGATTTTGGTTAGTGTTGAATCTCTGAGATAATTTAGGGTGACGGAGATCGTAGTGAACAGATTGTTGCTTTAATAGGGAGTGTTTGTCAAAAGTTGGGATGGTTTATTTTCTTGAAAGCAGTTAAGCATTAAATAACAAGACTGATGCTAATTTAACATTTTATTTTGATTCCATACCTATTTACTTATTATCACTTTCAATATACATCCCTCCTCTATCCCTACAATGATCCATGCGAATCTTCCATTGTTCGAAACAGTGCTGGAAGTCTTCTTCTATCAGCTCCTTGAGAACACGTGCAGATTTCTCTTTCAAAGCTCAAATCTTGTTGTTATTTCACCTTAGGAAACAGATAAAGATCGCACGGTGCAAGATCTGGCGAATAAGGCGTATGGTGCAACACTGAGATGCTGTACTTGGCTAGAAATCTCTTGACAGACATTGCGGAATGAGCCAGCGCATTGTTTTGATAAAGAAACCATGACTTGTCCATCCACAATACGGGTACTTTTTTCAATAAATTATTAGTTTCAGTAGCAGTTTTGCCAAGTTTCATATGAAATTTCACAATAATTCGTTGCTCTAATGTTGCACTTAACATTTTTTCGGCGAAACAAAAAAATAACTCTAATTAGAACGAATGCTACGGCTATACGGATTTGTTTACAGAAGCGAGAGGTACTGCATTCGAAAGAGAAATCTTCACGCTAAAAGGATGACGGTCGCTGGTGTTTGGCGTATGCGTACTTCGTCTGTAGCAGCGTCAGTCTCGTTATTTAATAGCCACACCTCGTATATTTTAAACATTAGTTGCGTCTATTCATGCTTGTGCCATACCCGTTGAAATTAAATTAGTATTTTAAGGAAATACTTAACAATAGTCTCTTATATCTATTTTTTATGAAACTACATGATAAACTATGACGATATGTAAAACCGCAGGTTGAAAATTTCTTACATTACAAGAGATACATACATATATACATACATATCTTCACGCTATATCCCAACAAATGGGGTAGCACGAACCCTAAAATCACTCATTACAAGGTATATGATTTTTAAAGTTGTGTATTGGAGTTGTAACGTCCCAAATTCGCTTCAATGGTACTTAACTTGTTTCATTCAAAGAATGCAAATGATATACGATTGAATTCTTGAAAAATAATCTTACCATGTTAAAAATAATATTTTATAGTAGTCGAAAGTCCAAGAAAACGAAATTAAATTATTGTTTAACGTTTTGAACATATGAGCAAATGACGAACAGTTTGAAAAAACAGTGCTGATATATCACAGTTACGTTCTACTCCGCATATGTCGCTTATTTACCGCGCAAAATACTTGTGTCCAATGAGAACATTCCGAACTTGTGATGTCACTATATATTAAATCGCTTATATCTCTGATGTTAAACATTATTTTTAACTATATTTAGAAAATATTTTATTATAAGCTGGTAAAAAACTGTTATAATAAGTTTCTAGTTACTCAAACGTTAATGACTAGATTATAAGAATTATTTTAATGGATAATACAAAGCAAGAACACATGGACTCAAACGTCATCATTCAACATATAATTATATTGAAAAGCAAAAATATATCTACGTCTAAGAGGTTCTGATTTCACTATAAGCTTCTGTAATTGGGATTAATTTCCTTTTGTGTACAACAAATAAATGAATAAATTAGTAATCAGACGAGAAAAACTAACATATTGAAGCAAAAATTAACATCCTTTCATTTCGCTACGTACGGAACACTGTAGTGTGAATTGTAAATGATGCGTCTATTGAAACGTAATATATCGCTCTCCTAATATTGTATTCTAGTTATAATGGAAGCAGATTGACCTACATATCGCAGTGAAAAGTAAAGTAGCGATGTCTACACCAGAGTTTTTCAACTGGTGTGCCACGAAACGGTCGCAGGTGTGCCGCAAGATTTTTCAATACATACATTAATAAGAAATGATTAGTAGAATCACAAAATGGAGATTCAATTTATTAAGCCGTTGAATTTTAAAATAACAATTAGGAGTAGGAAGGATAAATAATTAAATCCTCTGTGCTTGGATTACTTGGCTTTTTTTGTAATTTAGATTTACAAATTTATTAAAAGAGACGACGTTTCGGGACTAAGGGTTTGTCCCATTTTCAAGTCAACAATAATAAGAGTTATTATAACAGTTTACAACAATTTAAAAATAATTTCACAAGGAAATTAAAATAAAAAAATCTGGTGTGGTCCCCACACGACTTTCTTATACACAGCATATTTCATATTAAAAACGCTGAATTGAACACTTATGACTTGCTCCTTGCGTTTGACAATTATTATTTGACATATAAATGTTAACCATGTTTTGTTTTTTGTTTCTATTGCTACTATGATTATTGAAATATATTATTAAATATATAAATTAGTTTTTCTCAAAATTAGACGCATATACAGGAAAATTGCAAATAACATTTTATGTTCCAAATATTTTTGCTAACATCTTTTATTTGAAACTTTTTTTCGTAACTAATTCCATTTTTGAAATAAATGGAATTTATTGTTTTGTGTGTCCAGTAAACTTCGTCTTCCGGTTTTTCAATTTCATTCAAAATCAACTCAGCTCTTCGTATTTTCATGAAACTTATAATTACCAAGTTTCGTTAACAAATCTTATCTCGTTCATGAGATATTGCACGACCGGACACACATCCATCCATCCATCCATCCATCCACACACACAGACATCATTGAGAAAATGATCAAAACAGATTCAGTGGACCTCAAAACATGTATTTCCGCGAAAATCTCGTCAACGATGTTTTTCACGATTCCAATACTTCCTTATACTACGTATAAGGAAGTAAAAATAAAGACTTAAATAAACGTAAAAAAAATAATACAACATTTTAAAAAGTTGGTGACGACATCAGAGTCAAACCAATAATTTATTGGAGTAATTTTAATTATTTATCCGTCCTACTCCTAATTGTTAAATTAATAAGAAATAACAAGAATTCATGATAAAATATAAAATATATATTAAATTATAACTATTAGCAAAAAAAAATGGTTAAAAATAATGTTTTACTCTAGATATATAAGCGATTAAAAATATAGTGACATCACAAGTATTGAAGCGTCCTCATTGGCCACTTGGCGGAAAATATGAGACATGTTCGAAGTAGATAACAGAAAAAATTATTTTGCAAACCCCTAGATCCGGCACTGGTTGTGATACAAAATATTTTTGAGTAGTACTGATTTAAATGGACAGGAGACAATAGAGTGAACTATGCGTCATCTAGCAGTGCATAGTCACTGCAACTGTTAAAAGCATAGGTCAGTTATTAGTTCAAGTGCTCTCAGAAGTGACTCAGTTTAAATAACAATACACAGCCGTGTAATGTACTTGTTAGAATAATTACATCATTATTACTTGAACGTAGAGAGTGGAAGTGAACACCAGAGTTTTACAATCCTTTTGTTTCACGCCACACAAACTAATTATTAAAATTCTAGGGCACACTAAATAGTTATGTATGTACGAGGGCAGGGTGAAAAGTCCTTGAAAAATAAAACAGATGGCACCACAATCGCAAATCTCATGTGACATTTGTGATGTACCATCTTTAACTAGAACACATTAAAATTTTCAGACTGATATGTCATTCAGTTCTGTTTTGACACCCATCGAAAGCAAGCAACCTTGAAGATTTTTGAAAACATGGAAAAAAGTGAATTTCGCGTCTTGATTAAACATTATTTCTTGCGTGGAAAAAATATTACGCAACCCAAAGCATCGCTTGTTAAACATTATGGGAACTCCTCACCATCGATTGGAACGATTCACAAGTGGTTTACTGATTTTCGTTGTGGTAGTATGACCACAAAGGACGCCGAATGTTCTGTTCGCCCAATTGAGGTTACAACGCCAGAAATCGTCGATAAAATCCATGGTATGATATTGGACGATCGGCGAGTTAAAGTGCACGAGCTTGCTGAGGTTATGAGCATCTCAACCGAACGGGTACGGAACATTTTGCATAAATTTTTGGTATAAGAGAAAGCTATCTGCCAGGTGGGTGCCGCATTTGCTCTCTGCACCAGAACACAGGTCCGCAGTCGCAATAGCAAAATTGAATGAAATGCGCTACGAATTGGTTCGTCATCCACCATATTCTCCAGATTTGCCCCCCTGCGATTTTTATCTATTTCCAAACTTGAAGAAATGGCTCGGCGGAAAGAGATTTGGCTCCAACGATCAGGTCATTGCTGAGACATACGCCTATTTTGAAGGATTGTCAAAATCGTATTATTTGGTAGGGATCGAAAAATTAGAAAAACGTTGGACGAAGTGTATCGAGCTACAAGGAGATTATGTTGAGAAATAAAATATGTTTTGACCAAATAAATCATTTCTTGTTTCATTTTTCAGGGACTTTTCACCCTGCCCTCATATATTATATAATATATAATAATAAATAAGTTAGTAAAATGCATGAAATTAACATAAAAATGCCAGAATAAAATATTATGGTTACAGAATACCGAAATAGTAATAATCTCCTTATTAATCATGAAATTGTCAACGGCCATGGCTGCACTCGTTGGAACTGATCTAAGCGATAAAACGAGTTAAGTAACGTTGCGCGCGGATAGTACTTGGATGGGTGACCGTCCAGAGAAAACCCGCGGTGCTGTTGACCATAATACCTAAAACGCAGATCAGGGCGTAATGGCGGCATATGACCTAAGTAGTTGGTCGGCCAAAGAAGCCAAGAAAAAATAAAAAATCATGAAAAATAAACGTTGTCATTAACTTATCAATCTTTAAAAGATAATGGTACAGTTACAGAATACAGGAGAATTTCTAGTTGTACCAATCAGCTAACCCAAGGCAAGACGATCGTTCTATTTTACGCTTCTGAATACCTAACCTCCATTTTATTCCTTACGCATTACAAATTGAAAATTTAATCCTCCCAAAGTATTATATGAAATATTTATCAAAGGTCTCCATCCCTATAAACCAGTATCACCATCATATCAGCCCGCCATAAACAGATACATCAAATTCAATTCCGCTAAGTGTTCTAATACACGGACGGATATTGTAAAACTTTTGAAAGTAATATCGCGCACATTAGCACCGACACCGAGACAAAAACAAGAACAAGAACAAGAACACAGAGCGCCAGTGCTGCCACTACCGTGTTGAAACTGAATCCTCTTTGTTGGCTAATTTAATCCTTCTGAGTTTCCGTCCGATGAGGCAATCGTTCGACGCTTCAACGAAAACAAAAGTCTCGCGCCTACTTCTTCGTTTATGCTTCGTTGAACAGACAAAGATTTACATGGATCCATTGAAGAAATTCACGGTTTAATCGTGAACACATAGTTGCTTTTGTCAATTTAATTTTGGTAATTTTATACGGACGGGAAATTGGGTATTTAATGGTGGAATTCTGGATAAATTCATAAGTTTAATATACTTCATTCCCTGAATGAAAACTATTACGTGACATTCGGTATCCATGTGATTCAAGATTTTGTACTTAAAACGTTTACATTGGTATTGGATTGACATTTTTAAAACATAACCTAAAATTTGATGTTAAATATAAACCAAATATAAATTTATCTTAACGTACGAAAAATATTACCTATATAATTGAAATATTTAATTTGATAAAATAAAACTCAAAAGAATATATATTATATATGTATTATTATTATATATAAATAAATAATATATGAAAATAAAAAATACAATGCACATTACCTCTTGTACTACAGTTAAATTAATTAAAGATCCTCGATTCTCTAACTCCAGCGCAAAATAATCATGAAGATGACAAACGCATTTCTGCATTTGATTACCCAAAATTTTTCTAGCCATTTCTTATTTCTCAGTCTGTATTTATCAGAGCTGGGCAAGCTACTTAAAAAAAGTAGCTAAGCTACAGCTATTCTTTAAAAAAGTAGCTAAGCTACAGCTATAAGCTATATTTTGTAAGATATAGCTAAGCTACAGCTAAAAGCTTTCGTTAAAGTAGCTGTTAAATTTTAAAGCTACTTTTTTAAATTATTGTGAAATAATTAAATTTGCCATTGTCATATGATCAGTCTTTTGTTATAATGACTGTTAATTTACTATTATGTACATAAATATCAAAAATAGCAAATACCATCTGGCAACTACTGTGTATTTTTGCGTATTAGAGCCAGTTAGAACCAGCAACAAATAATTATTTTATGTGGGTTTAGTTTGTACGCATGCGTACATTGTTGACCTTCTGCTTAAAAAGTAGCTTTAAGCAATAAAAAGTAGCTTTAAAAGTAGCTTCAGTTGTTATTTTTAAGCTAATAGAAAAAAAAGTAGCTAGCTACAAGCTACAGCTATATTTTTTCACAGTTAGCTAAGCTACAGCTACATCTAAGGTAAATGTAGCTAAGCTAGTAGCTAAGCTACAAAAGTAGCTAGCTACTGCCCAGCTCTGGTATTTATGTAGGTATCAAAAATGTCACAAACTGAAATGACAGGCGAGAAAATAACAAAATCATGACCATAGGTCTCTATTTTTATTTTATAAACAAATATGAACAAAGTAAATATAAATTTTCATATTAGTAAGAATTGTCATACGTTTTCATTAAAATAATGAATGTGATAGAACGTGAAAAAACATGAAACGTGTATCTTTACTTATTAAGACATACGTTAATGCCATTCGCATAGGTACGAATAATATTATTAAAAAAAGATAGCTACATTTCATCGTATCTATGATAACCTCGTCCACATATGACGTCATCGTTTTCATACAGGGAATGGAGCTTACAATCTTATGATGTTATGAAATATTTAATACTTATTAACAAATATTCATGTGAGTTTGTTTATTATTTATAGATTTATGTCGCAGTACGACAATGTGATAAAGATGACAGCGTTGTGATTACCAATGTTAAGCACGCTTCACAGCCATGGGCGTCCGCAGGAGGGGCAAGCCCGCCCCTCCCCCTGGATATTAACTAGGGTGGTGACCATGACTCTCGAACATAGGACTTTAACATATAAAATTATAATTTTGTAATTTCCTGCTTCCCTAGATATTTTAAGCAAAAAAGCTTGAAATATAATTTTAGGGCGTAAAATTCTGCATCTGAACCAATAAACAAAATTAATTCTACATACTTTGTAACGTCACAAATTAGATTTGATAATGACGAAAATTAGGATACAATATATTCCCTCAATTTCCCATCTTACATTACAACCATTTCCTTACAAATTACATTACCAATATCCATTACCACCATCTCCTAATAAACCCATCAAGAATCAGTCAGTCATCCGACAAGTCACCCTCCATGTCTGTCACGTAGCCGATGAACAGTGAGCACGTTCGTTGCTCGTATCTGTGAACCGGATCTCGCGAGTCCGCGATACAAGTCCGGGATCACAGATAACAGATTCCATTGAGCTGACTGATCCAAGATTGAATTATCGGATACGGCGCGAGATGTGGATGCACATGTCGTGGTAGGTTAGGTTATGTTGAGGTTGAGATGTATTGTGTGGAGCTGTGGAAGAATGTTGATGGAATATGGATGGAGATGTGTTTGGAGGGATGAGGTTAATTGATTTAATATTGGGTTTATGGCTTGTATATCTATCTTCAATTAAGTTTTTTGATAAGTTTATATGTCTAACAAATAAAAAGTAGCACATCAAGACATGAGAGATAGTACAAAGACAAATTGTCCATTGCGATGTGGAACTGAGTCTTAATAAAATAAGAAAATAATAAGAGAAAATTTTCCAACACTTGTCAAAGTTCCACAAAATTACAGCACATTTGAATCAACTTATTAGGTCCTCATCAGCAGTTTTCGATTTTTGTCGGTAGATGGCACTGCATGGTTCTCCATAGCTCTCATGTCATGATACCTTCATAAGTATTCTTAACATCTGTCAGTTCAGCTTATAGAGGCCGTATATATTTGGGATTTTTTAAGTAACCTGGTAGGTTACTTTTGATTAATTGGCATGCTTTAAGTAACCCAGAACTGATCTTGAACTGACCCTACTGCCCCAGCTATTTTAATGGGTTGGCAGGTTGAACCCGTTTGCTATATCTTTTTAATCAACATGTGTTCCTTGTTATTCTTGACAGCATCGCGATTTGTAATAGTATAAAGAGTTTAGAAGCTATTTTTATGAAAAACTAAATAATTTTACAATAATTTTCTGAAAAAATATACAAAACTATTATTAATGCAGGTGATGGAAGAGAAATATGCAGTATGAGTTTCTTGCAATATTATAGTCACAGAGGATAATATTATGACAGATAATTGCGACTCTGAAATAAATTATTTTGATACTGCTGATGACAAAATTATAAAAAAATGGACAGACTCTGACGTTATTTGCCTTTTGACTAGATATAAAAAATATAAAGATGACTTAAAACATCCAATTAAAAGCACAATTTAACACACAAACAAAACTAAGCAGATGTCGCTTCGAACATGCATTCAGATTTTAAATTTACCGCTAATGTTTACAACTGACACTTGAGATACATCATTTATTTGGAAGTAACACGAGTTAGTTCTAGGTCAGTTTAGGGTTGAACCCGAAGTTTCCAAACAAATACGGCCATAGTACTACAGTTCACTAGCCCCTAGTTGGTCTAGCTGGATAGTTGGTCGCACCATACTGATGAGCTCCTAAAGAGCGAAACACGTCTATGGTTAAAGCTGAACTGACCAGCCTTTGATGATGACCTAATAAGTTGATTCAAATATGCTGTAATTTTGTGACAACTTTGGAAAAAAAATTCCTATTATTTTCTTATTTTATGAAAGGTAATATAATTTTTTTATCTACGACCGTGCGATAAATGACACTTATCTCATTCATTTTGAGTGAGATAAGTACTTCATTAACGCACTAGTGTGTTTTTGGCAGTATTACCGTACTAGTGCTTTAATAAAGTACTTATCACACTCAAAATAATAGTTAAAATTGACTTATTATTAATATTATTTTCAGACGACAACGTATAACCATAACAACATCATAAATTATTACGGAAAGTTGAACATAACATACACTAATATGTTAGCATAACGCACACTTCTAACATATCAGGTGAAGTTTCACTGATTGACAACAGATGGCGTTACGATGAAAGAAAATAATAAAATAAATGAAAAGAATTTGTATTATTATTTAAATCGAAGTTTTGGCAGATTTTTCAATACATTTGCACAGATAAATCTTATTTTTTAAATTAATAATTACTTATTATTTATGGGGTAATAGCACAGTGGTAGCAAGTCGGCCTGTGGATCCAAAGAACTCTGGTTCGATCCCCACAGCGGACAAAACATTTTCACCAATTTAAAATTATCCCTGTGGCTCCCCCTCCACTAACATCTTTAGGGGCCGAGATTTGACAGCTGGTAAACGCACTTTGCGCGCATAATTATATCACTTACCGAGATCTGCTTTGGCAGAGTGCCACACCCAGTAATGGATAAAAGGCGTGATGATATATTTATATTTTTTTTCATATTATTTAGCATTATTTAATATTTTGACATTACGGTTACTACAGTAGGAATCACCACACCTAACCTCAAACGTCAAACGTCAACGCTTACCTTTAAAAACGCATCAGCTGTCAAAGTATAACAACATTGCTGTTGTAAACTTTTGTGGTCGTCTGAAAAATAGTGTACATAACTCGCTTGAAAGTGTGATAATTATGCTCGTGTACTTAAATTACTCGGCGCTGCGCGCTTCGTTTTTCAATTTGTACACTCGCACGTTATAATACACTTTCGATGCTTGTTATGTAATACACTACAAAAGTGATATTATCGGCTAGTCCACTTTATAACTCTGCCTGTAACTGTATTACTACGCCAGAAATGTGCCTATTAAATTCTATATCAAATTATAAAGTTACTGTACACGGGCTTCTATTTTAGGGTTTCTAATTAACCAACTAAACTACGCTAAAGCAACGTCAACAATTAACTAACTCCATCAACAAACACATTCATAATAAATTATCTAAATTTTTCGTTAAATATTTACTCAATTTCAAGCAAGCGTGTATAGCTTTTTCTATATTTACGTAATACAAATTTTCATCAGATTTTCCGCGGAAAATATGTTTGTATATAAATGTTTTCGGCGCTTTAATTTCCTGTATTAATGGAAGTTCCGTGTTAGTTTTATGCATATTTAATTCCCGGAGGAAACAAAATAGATAAATGGAATTAAACTGAAATAATAATGAATATTTTAGCGTTAAATAAATAACTTATGTTATCGTATCAAAGTGTAAAGCTGCCTTCAAACCTACGTAATTAATAATTACAATCAGCAATTATAGTTAATAGTTACTGTTTGTATTATGTAACATAATGTTGGCGTTCACACTAGAAAAATTAAGACATTAATTATAAGTACTAAGTGATATATTTAAGCAAACTTTTCAGTTGCAATTAATATATGATTTTTTCTGAACTTTTTATCGTTACCTAGGTGTTTCAAGTGTTTTGACAATGAAAATTAAAATGTCAACTAGGATTTTATGAAAATTAGAGTATATAGAAAATTTGGAAAAGATCATATTTAAAAAGACGCAGACTTGCATTACACCAGTGGCGTACGTAGAGGGGGGTGGTGGGTGCTGTCTGCACCGGGCGGCATATATTTTGGGGCTGCATTTTTTATATTTAATTTTAGTTATAAAAAACAACTTGTTCACGTCATAAGTTAAATAAAATAAATAAATATATCATCACGCCTTCTACCCATTACTGGGTGTGGCACTCTGCTGAAGCAGATCTCGGTAAGTGATATATTTTGCGCGTGAAGTGCGGTTACCAGTCGTCAAATCACGGCCCCCAAACATGTTAGTGGTGGAGGAGCCACAGGGATAGCTTTTTCAAATTATGAAAATTTGTCGCCTGTGGGAATCGAACCAGGGACTTCAGGATCCACAGGCCGACTTCATACCACTGAGCTAGCCATCCCATACGTCATAAGTTTACTATTTGATTTCTACGAATTATGAATTACTATATGATTTCGAATATTTTTCTTCATTGTCAAGTCAATGTAGGGTTGAAAATATTATATCGAAAAATTCCTTTATTACTGCCAAATTTAAATATGCCATCCAATGGTAGAAAAACTTCCCCACCTATAGTTTGTCTCAATTACAATTATTTATTTATGTTTATTAATTTAATTGAGTACTGGCTCAGTGGTTTCGAGTTGGCCTGTGGATCCTGAGGACCCTGGTTCGATTCCCACAGCCGACAAACAATGGAAATGTTGTATGTATGTTGAAAAATGTATTGCTTTGCAAAAAATAGAATTTCTTACCTTATGGTGCAATTAATTATAATTTGAATCGCAAATTTTAATACACTTCCACTAATTGATAATTGTAATTGCTAATAGTAATTAATGCTTGGATAGCTGTAAACGCAGCTTTACAAATGTACGAAACAAATAAGGAAGCAAGTCATTTAATTTAATTTAAAAATGTTTACAATATTTCGAAACTCTCATACGATATTCCAAATATGATTTTATTCTAAATCTGAAAGTTGGAAAAATGTAGGTAAAAAACAAAAATAAGAGATTTTCTTTTTTACAGATATCATTTTTGACAATTTACTTATAGGCTCGTATTTGTAAATTATATTACGAATTCTATGAATTTGATTGATACATTCTAAAATTTATCAGAACGAAGCAACATATTTTTAATAAATAAGAAAAAATAGGAAAAAATTTTCCATCACTTGTCTCGTAATTCCACAGAGGTTTTACAGCACGTTTGCATCAACTTCTCAGGTCATCAACAAACGGCTGGTCAGTTCAGCTTTAACCATAGACGCGTTTCGTCCTGTAAAACCTCTGTGGAATTACGAGACAAGTGATGGAAAATTTTTTCCTCTTTTTTCTTATTTATTAAGACTCAATTCCACATCGCAATAGACATTTTGTCTTTTGTTTTATTTCAATAGCTGTCAAGCAGTTTGCGATTTTGTCGGTAGATGGCACCACGAGTGGCTCCATAGCTCTCATGTCATGTTACCGTTGTAGATAGGTTAACATCAGTCAGTTCAGCTAAGTAGGTATCACAATCAACTATTTCCTAGTTGATCTAGTTGGATACCATACTGATGAGTCCGGAAGGACGAAACGCGTCTATGGTTAAAGCTGAACTGACCAGCCGTTTGTTGATGACCTGAGAAGTTGATGCAAACGTGCTGTAAAACCTCTGTGGAATTACGAGTCAAGTGATGGAAAATTTTTTCCTATTTTTTCTTATTTATTAAGACTCAATTCCACATCGCAATAGACATTTTGTCTTTTGTTTTATTTCAACATATTTTTGTTATTTTGTTTCAAATCTTTTGTTAAAATATCGTTTATACATCATAATTAAAACTAAAGGACACATTACAATACATATTATACTGTTTTACTTGCAATTTAAAGATGTATTTATTTGTAATGATATTTGCAAAGCATAAATGCATAGATGCATAGATGCATAGATGCATGAAACAATAGTTCTGTGCATCAGTCATCGTATCCGTTATGAGGGAGACAGGACCGTACCGCGTTTATTGATGGTCTGACAAATGAATTGCAGAACATTAATTACGGTTATTTATCACCATTAAATGTCAAAGTATTGTTCTAGTAAAGTTTGATTCTGGCACGGTTAATGGCAAAATTTACACGCCCATTATTAATTGTACTTAAATTTGTAACTACTAATTTAATATTTGTATTTTATTGGGTCTTTTAAAATTAAATAAATATGTCATCACGCCTTTTACTCATTACTGGGTGTGGCACTCTGCCGTAGCAGATCTCGGTAAGTGATATATTTGTGCGCGTGATGTGCGGTTGCCAGCCATAAATATCCAGCTCTCAAAGATGGTAGTGGTGCGGAAAGGGTAATTTTAACGTGGTGAAAACTGTTTGTCGGCTGTGAGATTGATCTCGGGTTTACAAATCTATAGGTCAACGCAATACCACTGAGCCACTTACCCCATTAAATGATATTTTTTATACAAGATATTATTTTATTATAAATGAAACATATATGGGGTAGGTGGCTCAATAGTTATCGAGTCGGCCATTAAAATTACTCCTGTGGCTCCCCCTTAACGAACATCTTTGGGAATCATGATTTGATGGTTGGTTAGCGTTAGAAATTTTCATATAATAGTCACGTAAAATTTATGGAGTTGATGGCTCAGTGGTATCGAGTCGGCTTGTGTATCCTGAGAACCCTGGTCCGATTCCTACAGCCGCCAAACACTTTTCACCACACTAAAATTACCCCTGTGGCTTTCCCACCACTACCATCTTTGGAGGCCGTGATTTGACGACTGGTAACCGCACTTCACGCCCATAAATATATCACTTACCGAGATCTGCTTCGGCAGAGTGCCACACTCAGTAATGGGTAAAAGGCGTGATGATATATTTATTTATTTATTTTACGAAAAATTAAAATATTATTTAAAACAAACTTATATGGCAGTTCTAATGAGAAACTTATTTGTAATCAAAGTTATATGAACTATTTCCCTTCTCCCCCTTTAGGATGTG
This sequence comes from Pterostichus madidus, assembly GCA_911728475.2. Lineage (NCBI taxonomy): Eukaryota > Metazoa > Arthropoda > Insecta > Coleoptera > Carabidae > Pterostichus > Pterostichus madidus. The sequence continues at coordinate 31,357,966 of OU452314.1, forward strand.
TTGGCTTCACAACAAACGTCCCTATGGTTTGTCTATTTTGTATGCTCAAAAGTTTTGCCCAATAAGAAATACAAACATAATCGTTTTGAAAATAATCTGAAATAATGGCATCTTCAAAATGAAACAAGTTAAAGAAAATGTAATATTTCCCGTAAGGAAAGCGTCCAAATTGTTTTTATGATATACACAAATGTTAAAAGGACTACAGATGAAAAAAAAACAAAATACTAAGTCCATATTTCTTATGTCTACTTTGACAAGAATAAATAATAAATATCTGTTTTTTTTCCGAACCATTTCATTTTTATACATCCGGTTTCCGAGTATTGTTTAACCTTCCAATATATCCGGAGCTTTTAGGGATAAAAGCACAAATGCTCTTTTAGGGAGATATATCCGTTTTACTTGTCTGTTTACACAAATCTTATTTAAAGTGAGCTTTAAACACAACTTTCAAGACATAAATTGTTACAAAAAAACATTTTTACATTTTAGCTTCGATGTTCAAAATGATAAAATAAATAAATATATCAATAAGCCTTTTACCTATCACTGAGTGTGGTACTCTGCCGTAGCAGATCTTGGTACGTGATATTAAGGTAGTACTAACGTGAAAAATATTTTTGCAGATCCGAATGAAATTTGGCGCACGTAAACATTAGATAGTCATACGCATCCTGTTAAAATATGAAATACATTCATCGTCTGTGAACAAATATATTCGCCTGTAAAGTTGAGTTCTTATACACGGGGCTTATGGTGATCATCACTCAGAATCGCACATATTTGGATTGTGTACCTCTAAAATTTTGCAGTTTAATTTGAAAAACTAGTATGATGTTCTAGAACTATCCATGTAGAAGGAGAGAGTTTTTCATCGTTTAGTAATGGATATATAGCCATGCAAAGCCTTGTTTTTAACGAAAAATTAAGAATCCCAATTTATAATGGCAACACCACACGGTGGTACGGTATTTGAAAATTCACTAGACCAACAACCTATTAACAATTCATGATATTCAAATCATAATAGGTATAAAACATTTATTTTATTCAATTTTTATATTTTTTTGAGCGTCAGTTTCGCCACTCGACAACCGATGGCGCCACCGTCACACTAGTACTACCTTAATGAACGTGGAGTGCAGTTACCAGCCGTCAAATCACGGCTTACAAAGATGTTAGTGGAATTAGAGCCACATGGATAGTTTTTAATGTGCAGTAATGTTTGTCGGCTTCGGGAATAGAATTCAGGTCTGTCCGATGGGTTTCCACTGCACGCATTCGGCAGTACGGTAGTATGCATAGCGTTACGGAATTCGAATCCGGAGATCTCGAGTTTGAATTCCACTCAATTTCTACAAAATTTAATTTAATTTTCGTAGATTAGACAAACTTTTAATGCTACTCTCAGTACAAATTCTTTTGACAAAATAAAACTACAGTTTAAATAACAGCAAAAACTAGAATTATCCAATTATTTTACTCTCTTTTCCTATTCAGAAAATTTCAATTTGTCACGGTTTTGGTTCCATTTCCATTATTTCGCGTTGTTCGCTTTTTTAGTATTACACACTATTGTTTTAATATCTTTCAAATGTGAAATGAAAAATGGAACTACGATTTGTTTTGTAGTATTTTAGATAGAATTTATGAATATTGAAATATGGTGTATGAATGCAAAAAATCTAAATGTAACGCATCGTTTTATGCAAATGCAAGTACATTGTGGTAAAATATTATACATATCAACCTTGTTATTGATTTCTCATGAGTTAAATTAACTTTTTCAATGTTCTATTGAGTTATAGATTTTGACATGTCTTTGTAATATTCTATGAAAATAAATTAAATTTTTTTAAATATGTGTATGCATTTTTCTATTTTATTATTGCAACACATTTTTCTTTTTTCAATTTTCACAATTTTTTTTGAGCTACACTTTACGGATGAATAAAAGTTTGTAATTAAATTCAAAATAAAAAACTTATTTTGCACATGTGTAGTCACTAATAACATAAGTATATTTTCAGTGGCGTAACAAACTTGTTTTAGTAAATATTTTGTGTTTAACTTTAGCGATAATAAAAACAACCTGTGCAGTTTTGGGCGAAATAATGACTTTAGAGAAAATATTTATACATAAAATGATCAGAATTAAATGGCTAATTTATCAGTAATAACAAACTCTGTATTGAACCAGTGATTCTCAACCGGTAGAACTAATTACTATTTTTTTATATAATAACTTTTATAATTTTTTAGTCCATTTTAAAGAGATGGGATGGCTAGCTCAGTGGTATGAAGTCGGCCTGTGGATCCTAAGGTCCCTGGTTCAATTCCCACAGGCGACAAATTTTCTTAATTTGAAAAAGCTATCCCTGTGGCTCCTCCACCACTAACATGTTTGGGGGCCGTGATTTGACGTCTGGTAACCGCACTTCACGCGCAAAATACATCACTTATCGAGATCTGCTTCAGCAGAGTGCCACACCCAGTAATGGGTAGAAGGCGAGATGATATATTTATTTATTTATTTATTATTTATTTTAACGAGATTTTTTTTCTGATTTCTCTCGACATAAATATTGTGTAACACTTATTTCAAGAAAAATGGTAATATCGAAGCAGACTACGCAATAAATAAATATAAACAAATGATACAGGTGATATAAAAAATAAACAATTTGTTTTCAAATAACAAATGTCCATTCATGGCATACTTAACTGTCAATATAAATTCACGCTTCAAATTTAATAAATTACCTCATTGTCAATTATATAATTTTTGCTCGTTACAAAAAGCATTGTACAAAACTCGTACAAAGTATTCTTCGTGCACTTGTTATGTAAATAGCTATTATTATAACCCTAGGGCCAAAAACAAGTGTTTAAGCCCGCTTTTCATGACTAAAACACATTAATTTCGGCACGGTTGAACAAAAAATATTTCGATATCAATTTTTATTGGACAGATGATAGCGATTCTATTGTCACAAATAATATTCTATATGACTCGATCCGGCAGCAGATTACACATTATCATTAGAATTAAATTTGACATATTTTATATGCGGTGGCTAGCTTAGTGGTATGAAATCGGCCTGTGGATCCTGAGAACCCTGGTTCGATTCCCACAGGCGAAAAACAATTTTCATAATTTCAAAAGCTACCCCTGTTGCTCGTCCACCACTATCATCTTTGGGGGCCGTGATTTGACGACTGGTAACCGCACTTCACGCGCAAAAATATATCATTTACCGAGATCTGCTTCGGCAGAGTGCCACACCCAGTACTGGGTAGAAGGAGTGATGATATATTTATTTTATTTGTTTTCCGAACATCCCCTTGTTTGAGTTGCATTTCAAAAACAAAATTATTACATTACAAGTATCTTCTCGTACGCTAATGTATAAATCTACCTGATCATAAAAAGGGTGAAAAAAGTCAAATAAATGAAAATGTAACGCTGCTAATTCATCACCGCCGTCAGGAATGTCAGGAAGGCGAAACAATTGTGAAGGTTTTTCGCTAATACAAACACACTTCGTCACGAATTTATGACCGCTGAGGTACAATTTATGTCACAAACAGCCGACTGAGATTTATAGTGTGGCTATAGGTAGAGTACCCACGATGCACGAGGCTGATATAAGGCTTATACGCTTATAATATCAGCCAGTCATTTATAATATCTAAGTGTATGGTTTGTTGCAAAGATTTAACTATTGGTAGCTGGATTTAGCGACAAGGAAAATGTAATTAATACTATTTTTGAAAGTGTAAACGATATATCTTTTTTTTTGGTATTTTTAATTTTTCGCTGTTATTTGTTTTTAAATTATTTTTTAAGACGGCATTGAATTTCTCGTGTTTCAATTAACAAGTTTTCAGCGATTTTTAAAATTTAAAAATTTTTTCAATATTTTTTTTCTAAAACAGTTTTTGTACAATATGTTAAAAAGTAGAAGGCGTACGCACTTGGAGATTTGACTATTGGATTAATTATGTCAGAATACATGTTGGGGACTGTGATTTGACGGTTGGTAACCGCACGCGTATAAAATATTACTTACCGAAATCTGTTGCAGCACAGTGCCATGCTCAATTATGGGTAAAAGCGTAAAGATATATTTATTTTTTAATTATTTGTCTCGCCTTGCATACGTAACTAATATCTCTTTTCAATAATTCAGAGTATAACAAACATAAGAATATATAAGCAACAATTGTTATGAATAAATCTCTCTCTTATAACTAAAAATACTACTAGGTATATTTGAGTGACTCGGATTCTAATATCAGCTCTTATTCATTTGTCCTGTAACTGAAATTACTTTCATGTTGATATCATATATTAAGATCTGCAATTGCAGAACTACCACAACGAAAATAAAATTATCCAGTTATGGTTAAGTACCTACACATGATCCCAGAATAATTTTTTGTTAAACATAAATAAATATATCATCACGCCTTCTACCCATTACTGGATGTGGCACTCTGCCGAAGCAGATCTCTGTAAGTGATATATTTTGCGATTACCAGTCATCAAATCACGGCCCCCAAATATGTTAGTGGAGAGGGAGCCACAGGAGTATTATTAATGTGGTGAAAATGTTTGTCGGCAGTGGGAATCGAACCAGGGTTCTCAGACGTTTAAAATGAGAAATCAATATTAGATCTGTTCAGTTATTCACATTCCTTATATAAGTGCGGTTACCAGTCGTCAAATCATGGCCCCTAAAGATGTTAGTGGTGGAGGAGCCACAGGGGTAGTTTTTGAAATTATGAAAATTGTTTGTCGCCTGTGGGAATCGAATCTAGGGTACCAGGGTTCTCAGGATCCACAGGCCGACTTCATACCGCTGAGCTAGCCACCCCTATTGAGCACCATATCAAATAACTATACCACTTCAACACCATTATGTAAAAACTAATACAAAACCCCCACCACAAACTACCCCCAACTATCTATCTACCCAGCGACACCACGCTCTTTATCCCATGCAAATGAGCCAACGAAGCGTAATATCATTACAGCAACAGTTAGCAAGCAGCAGCCGCGCACAAGAACCGCGCCTCGTGGTTCGTGCTTCAACATTTTCCATTTATATGTATATGGGGCACTTTGCGCTCGTCGACTAGCCAATTGGCGTCGTGGCTGGCTGTACTCAAGAACTAATCGCGCTGCAACTTGGGGAAGTTCGACCATCGTCACTGAAAAACGACTGTAAGAGGACACAGATTGAAGAAGAAGTTAGGTAGTAAAAGGAGGATGTGTTATAACAGCATAGCTGAAATGATGGGACGAATATAATGAATAATATATAATATAAAGACTCACCATATTAAAATTACATTATGGGGTGGCTAGCTCAGTGGTATGAAGTCGGCCTGAAGATCCTGAGAACCCTGGTTCGATTCCCACAGGCGACAAACAATTTTCATAATTTCAGAAACTACCCCTGTGGCTCCTCCACCACTAATATCTTTGAGGACTGTGATTTGACGACTGGTAACCGCTCTTCACGCGTAAAATATATCACTTACCGAGATCTGCATCGGCAGAGTGCCACACCCAGTAATGGGTAGAAGGCAAAATGATATATTTATTTATTTTATTTAAAATTACCCCTTAATGGTTCAGTGGTATCAAGTCGGTCTGTGGATCCTAAGAAGCCTGGTTCGATCCCCATAGCCGACAAAACATTTTCACCAATTTAAAATGACCCCTGTGGCTCCCCCGACACTATCATCTTTGTTCACTGGAAAAAAAGAGACACCATTTTGCACGCTAGCTCCCTAACAATTTTAGTAGAATTCTAAGCATTAGGACGCAATTATATTTTTAATTATAAACTGAACTTCTTGAAATATACGAGGGCAGGGTGAAAAGTCCTGAAAAATAAAACAGATGGCGCCACAATCGCAAATCTCATGTGACATTTGTGGTGTACCATCTTTAACTAGAACGCATTAAAATTTTCAGACTGATATGTCATTCAGTTCTGTTTTGACACCCATCGAAAGCAAGCAACCTTGAAGATTTTTGAAAACATGGAAAAAAGTGAATTTCGCGTCTTGATTAAACATTATTTATTGCGTGGAAAAAACATTACGCAAACCAAAGCATCGCTTGTTAAACATTATGGGGACTCCTCACCATCGATTGGAACGATTCACAAGTGGTTTACTGATTTTCGTTTTGGTAATATGACCACAAAGGACGCCGAACGTTCTGGTCGTCCAATTGAGGTTACAACGCCAGAAATCGTCGATAAAATCCATGGTATGATATTGGACGATCGGCGAGTTAAAGTGCACGAGCTGGCTGAGGCTATGTGCATCTCAACCGAACGGGTACGGAACATTTTGCATAAATTTTGGGATATGAGAAAGCTATCTGCCAGATGGGTGCCGCATTTGCTCTCTGTTGACAACAAACGCGACCGTGTGACAAGTTCAAAGGAGTGTTTGGCGATGTTCAAGCGCAATAAGAAGGACTTTTTGACCTCCTGCGATTTTTATCTATTTCCAAACTTGAAGAAACGGCTCGGCGGAAAGAGATTTGGCTCCAACGATGAGGTCATCGCTGAGACAAACGCCTATTTTGAAGGATTGCCAAAATCTTATTATTTGGAAGGGATCGAAAAATTAGAAAATCGTTGGACGAAGTGTATCGAGCTACAAGGAGATTATGTTGAGAAATAAAATATGTTTTGACTAAATAAATCATTTCTTGTTTAATTTTTCAGGGACTTTTCACCCTGCCCTCGTATAGTAGAATTCTAAGCATTAGGATGCAATTATATTTTTAGTTATAAACTGAACTTCTTGAAGTATACCTTTTTCATCAAAAATAGTAGTACTTTAAGATCTTAATAACATCTCTTTCAAACAAATTTAAAGGGAAACACCTACTCCACTCTACAAAAACACCTTTTAAAAACCTCTCAAATATAACATTTTCATTCTCTCCTCGACACAAACCCTGGAAAATAACCTTCACCATCCATTTTCCAACAAAGACCAGCTCGCAGGAAGGTGAGGTTATCAATACCCAGCAGCACTGTTATGTCAGCGGATACGGGTCAATCTGTAAAGCACAACGCGGCTTAGCGAAAGTAATTTGTTGCGAACTCATTCGAGCAGCGAAGGAACGAACACAATGCGAAGCCTTTCGAACAATTAAATATGTAATAACCAGTTGCGATCTGAATGATCTGACATTTCTGTAGGATTGTTGATGGAGGGAAAAATGGTAATATAGGACAGGGAAAATGAGCAGGCAAATAGTTAAACTGGATTGCTTGTCACTATACCTGTTTCACTTCGCAACAATGATTTGGCATTATTACTGTGTCGTTCCATACGTTGCTAGACTGTTTACTCGTTTGTTTTCTGCTTTAATAGATACTGAATGATTTCGTTTAAAACAATTATTTGTTTTATCCACAACTCATATATAATAAAGACATAATTATACTATGGGGTGGCTAGCTCAGTGGTATGAAGTCGGCCTGTGGATCCTGAGAACCCTGGTTCGATTCCCACAGGCGACAAACAATTTTCATAATTTCAAAAACTACCCCTGTGGCACCTCTACCACTAACATCTTTGGAGGCCGTGATTTGACGACTGGTAACCGCACTTCACGCGCAAAATATATCACTTACCGAGATCTGCTTCGGCAGAGTGCCACGCCCAGTAGTGGGTAGAAGGCGTGATGATATATTAATTTTTTTTATTTACAACCCATATATTATAAAAATATAATTATACTGATTTCAGATGTATTATATGGTTCATAAAACACCAGCTTTTTATATTCCATAAAACACTGTAAACAACTAGTTACTTAGCAACCATTTCATGATCTACCGTATTTTGAGAAACTATAAATAATGGAATCAACGTTAAACGTTACGATCAATCTTCTTCGATACCTATAATTATGAGTTGTGGATAAAATTTTGTACTACACTTAAGAAAAATTAAACAATCGACCTTCGGTCTTGTGACTCCAGACGCCAGAAACTTTTACTAAAACAATTTCTAGAAAATCAACAAGACAAACTCGCTAACAGCATTCACAAAGAGACTTTAATCAACAAGAACCAAAAGCAATTTTCCGTGAAATTTCCAGGCGGGCGGTTAACATATTACGCGGACGATGCACGCGGTTAATAATTCCGTTTTGTTGGATTCTGGTTCGCTTCTTCAGCATGTAACTCTGCATTTCGTGGTTGTTGTGGTAAACTGTGGTTTGCCCTTTACTCAACCATTCTGTGGTTGGAAAGATGTGTGTGTTTGTGAGTAGCAGTTTGTGTACTGAATGGTTTGCAATGAGAAATATTCATTTTATTGATAGACAAACGTGGTTACTGTCCATTTTTCCAGAATATAATTTTCTGAATGACAATTTCAACGACTAACAAAGAAATAAAAAGAATTTCCGGAATGACAACTTTACCGAACGAAGGTTTTAAAGAATAACAATTTCTCGATTGACAATTTCACGAACGCAAATTACACGAATGCATTTTCACGAATAGCAAATATCCGGAAAAAATATTTTCCTGAATGACCAATATGCTAATTTCCAAAATGTAATTTCCTGAATATAAGTTTCAAAAATAACCTTTTTCTCAAATAACTAGAATGCACATTATCTAAATGATTATTTTTTGACGTTTCTCAAAACCAATGTAATGCTTCATTGTATATCACATGTCTGCGTTTTAACCAATTCTGCCATTATTATACTGAGAATAAAGCTCTTGTGATTATTCCCGAGAATAATCTCTGTAGATGCTTTTTTGTTTGTGTCAAATGATAGGTAGTTGTCAAATAATTATTTAAAACTGTCAACGCGTCAAGTAAAATGTGTGAATAAAATCGATTTGGTTATATTTTAGATACAGAAATACACCAACAAATTTTGTAAATAACTTCCAAGAATACATTCATAGGTAATCAATCGATATGAACCCAGTTCAAAATCTTTTAAGTTGGATGAATCGACCTCAACAGCTAAGTAAAAAAATAATAAAATTAAATATAACTCGAGAGTTGGATAAATTAGAAAATAATTCTCCAGTATCTTTCTCAAACTTGTTGGCATTTGGCAATAGCCACTCAAGCCCTACGGGCTTTCGTGACTATTGCCTGGCAACAAGTTTTCGAAAGATCTGTCCAATTATTTTCAATTTATTCTCACTCTCTTGTTTTATTATTACTAATAGTTGAACCAAAATAACAATTTCCTTGAAAGTATTTTTTTTAAATTTCTATATTATTTCTAGTGCTTATTGCCAGTTTCAGCAACAAAAGTTACACTTCAAATTTAATTTAAATAATTAAAATTGACATGTAATTCGATTAGCTTTTATTAATTTAAACCAAGTTTAAAATTTAACTTTTGTTAGTAAACCTGGCCATTATTGTATTATTAAATAAGAGTGAATTAATTATGTAATATTTTCGTGTAAAAAAGTTTAAAAAAAATGCATTTTAAATTTCATTATATTGCAAGTAGTTTTTCAAGAATATATACGAGTAACATGATGAAAAATGGCAATATGACAAAATGGTTATTTCGGAAATGGACCACAAGTAAAAATACATTAATTAAATTTGGGTCTGAAAAAATAATATTCGAGAAATTAGTATGCTGTAAAATTGTCATTAAAAAAAATTTAAACAAAAAAGTGTACGGTAATGCATTCGGAAAATATACGTTCGAGAAATAATTTTAATGCAAAATTTTCATTTGGGAATATTGTCAATCGGAAAATACAAGAAATTAGCAAACGGGAAAAATATATTTCGAAAAATTATTATTCGAGAAAATGGAAATTCCGGAAGAAGGTATTCAGGAAATAGTCATACGAGAAAATTATTATTCAGGAAAACAGTAATTTCTGATAAAAAAACATTCGGAAAATTGTATTCGGGAAAATGATAGGGAACGGCCAAAAGTTAACGTCAATAAGGATGAACTCAAACTCTTTCTTATGCAGCAACAGTATTATAATTGCGCCACAACTGCTCGTAAAGAATAAAATAGTGTCAGTCATAATAAGAAACTAAATAATTTAAATTCATTGTTCGTGGTATGAAGTCGGCCTGTGGATCCTGAGGTTCCTGGTTCGATTCCCACAGGTGACAAATTTTCATAATTTGAAAAAGCTATCCCTGTGGCTCCTCCACCACTAACATGTTTGGGGGCCGTGATTTGACGACTGGTAACCGCACTTCACGCGCAAAATATATCACTTACCGAGATCTGCATCAGGAGAGTGCCACACCCAGTAATGGGTAGAAGGCGTGATGATATATTTATTTATTTTTTTTGTAATGCTCTCAAAACTCTAAAAAAGGAGTAAAAATTGAATCTTTGTTCGTAAATGCATAATTCCTTACAATTCATTATAGTACAAGCAAATTAAGAAATTAAGAAAGAATATATAAAAGAATTTAAAACAAAGAAAATCTTAATCAGTTAAAATCAGTTAAAAAAAGTGTCCACGAAAGAATTAGATATTCAGGCTCTTAACATAATTCGCTATTCAAGGATCTTTTGGTGATATATTAACAAGATTAGCTTAGAATAGAATACATAGAAAATATCCGTGCTCATCAAGGATATTAAATAATTAATATATATGTTCTATTACATACCATATTATATGCAAATCGATGTACAATTGAAGGCAATTAGAATGAATGGTGGATTGGTACATACCTGAAAAAGAAAACAAAATTAGCATATACATACATACATACATACATATCTTCACGCCATATCCCAACAAATGGGGTAGCACGAACCCTAAAATCACTCATAAAACATTCACTCATCACACCCATCAAACAACCAATCATCGTCAAACACTCTCATCCAAACACAACACCCTCACTTCAACCACCCTCAAAGATCACGCCATATAAACTCATTCATTTATACACTCGAAACTACTATCACACAACAAACCTTCAATCACATCACTCCCCCTCACCTACCACTCACTTTCCTTCTTCAACGCACACAACGCATGCATAAAAAATCTCATATACGAATTTACGAGTATACAATTTTTACATATCAATTTAATATTGGAATACATATTGATGTACTATTGCGTTCACAGCTGTCCAATTAGTAATATGAATATCTGGATTCAGCGGGTCAAAATACAGATGTATGTATGTAAATTTCCAGTAATAATTTAACAAGAGAGTGAGAATAAATTGAAAATAATTTGACAGATCTTTCGAAAACTTGTTGCCAGGTAATAGTCACGAAAGCCCGTAGGGCTTGAGTGGCTATTGCCAAATGCCAACAAGTTTGAGAAAGATACTGGAGAATTATTTTCTAATTTACCCAACTGTCGAGTTATATTTAATCAGATTATTTTTTGACTTAGCTGTTGAGGTCGATTCATCCAACTTAAAAGATTTTGAACTGGGTACATTTCGAATGATTACTTATTAATGTATTCTTGGAAGTTGTTTCCAAACTTTGTTAGTGTATTTCTGTATCTGAAATGGAACTAAATCGAATTTTTTTACACATTATACTTGACACGTTGACAGTTTGAAATAATTATTTGACAACTACCTATCATATGTCAACAAAAACAAATGCTACAGAGATTATTCCCGGGAATAATCACAAGAGCTTTATTCTCAGTATAATAATGACAGGATTGGTTAAAACGCGGACACGTGACATACAATGAAGCAGTTCAACGTAAAAAAATAATCACTAAACTTTTTTTCTAAAACAGTTTTTGGATAATATTTAAAAACTAGAAGGTTTATGCACTTGGGGATTTTACCATTGGATTCAGTGGATCAAAATGCATGTATATGTAAATTTTTGTTATAATAATCGTACGAGAAAGAATTTTAAAGCAAATTGTTTGGAAATCGTAAAAAAATTACATAAATAATTTAAAATTTCCAAAAAATTCAATCCCTTCAAATGAACTAAAAGTTAGCAAACCAGTCAATTCGGATACAAGGAATTCAATGCCGTTGAGCGCATCTTCATATCTTGTATAGTTTTTGAAATATAGCCTCCGGAAAGAAGTGTTTTTCTCAAATTTGATTGATTGATATTTGATAAATTAATCTGAATTGTATTACACACACCATGCAATTTACGAAAATAATTTCCGTATAATAATAGTTCAGTAAAATACTATAAATACCATTGTGACTAGTCATATTTGCACAAAACACACTTTGCTGAAAAAACCTTTATTGATTTACACTTACTTCAAATGTGTACATGCAAAAAGTAAACTATAAAATTGGTCATTATTTTATTTCTACTTCAAAACGAGTAAGAAACACGATCGGTAAGATTTATTGCTGTTAAATTATACAGTCCATTTCTTTCATACACTCAAATTTGTTCTGGTCGTGTGAAAAAATACAAGTTGCAAATTCCAGACGGCGAAAAGTAGGTTAACTGCAATTTTTTTGCAATAAACAAACAAATTATAAATAAAACTCACTTTAAATGCATTGGTATAGTAAATACTTTATTTTGTTTTGCTACGCTGTAAAACAGAAAAATATAAAATGGTTTTTTAATCTGCATATTTATTTCTGTTTGTTTATTACAATATTTTCAACCAATATACAGGGTGGTCCATTTAAATGGACTTGTTCAAATATGTTGCAAATTAAGCCCTTAACAACAAACTTTCATGAACAATAGTTTAACCATTTTGAGGGGGCCATCCAATCTTGTTAACATTTTTAACCCCCCATCCCTCAGAGGGTCGGAGAGGGGATAAACTTAGATATTTTAAATAGGAACCCTATTTTTTATTACAGATTCGGAATCTCCATAAAAAAATATGAAGGTTTAATCTGAGAATTTTTTCCATATTATTGATAGATGGCGCTGTATTCGTAAAAACAAGTTTTTACCATTATTTCGACATTTTATTTTTTTGTGGTTTCCTGGCGGACCAACTGCTATGGTCATATGCCGCCATTACGTCCTGATCCTGCATTTTAGGTCTTATAGTCAACAGCAACACGGGTTTCTCTGGACGGTACAATTCAAAATAAGAATATTAAAAAAAAAACTTGTTTTTACGAATACAGTCTCATGGCATTTATTTTAAAAAACAAATGACATAAACTCTAATTTGTCACTCCGTATATTATTAGTTCTTAAAAGAACTGATTTATGTTAAATAAAAAATAAATATATCATCACGCCTTCTACCCATTACTGGGTGTGGCACTCTGCTGAAGCAGATCTCGGTAAGTGATATATTTTTGCGCGTGAAGTGCGGTTACCAGTCGTCAAATCACGGCCCCAAAACATGTTAGTGGTGGAGGAGCCACAGGGATAGCTTTTTCAAATTATGAAAATTTGTCGCCTGTGGGAATCGAACCAGGGACCTCAGGATCCACAAGCCGACTTCATACCACTGAGCTAGCCATCCCATAATATGTTAATGGCACAGAAATGCAAAAAACCAACAAGAAAACAGATAACCTCAAAACTTATGACAGCTCTAAAAAATCAAATGTAAAATCTATGTACAGTGTAAACTGGACGAAGCACTAGCCAATCAGAAGCGTCAGTTTTAGCGGTTAAAATTGAAATTACTCCTCCTGGTTAAAAAAAACAGAGTATAGTAAACAAGTAATTATTAATTTTAAAAAATAAGATTTATCTGTGCAAATGTGTTGAAAAATCTGCTAAAACTACAATTCAAATAATAATACAAAATCTTTTCATTTATTTTATTATTTTCTTTCATCGTAACGCCATTAATTATTAATACTTCAGTGCTCGAAAAAAAAAGTATTCCCAGAAATGTGAAAGAAATAATTCTGTTGCCAAGTTTAGATTTATTTAAGTATCTCATGTAACTTTATAAGAGGCGTATAATTTTTTTGAATTAAGATTGTCGAATTAATTAAAGAATTGTTCTACCTCAAGCTTGTCATCCATTTTCTGAACACCCTGTATAATAATTATGAAGCTAAGTTGACATGGTTATATGTTTAGTTATTTATCGTGAAATCTTCAGACTGCAAATGTAGCAAAACCTAATATATTCTCTTCTAATTTCGCGAAATTTAATCACAGCAAGAGACAATGTAAGTAAAATTCTGATTGGTCTATTTAGCATAGAGCAAGTTCAGCAATTAGCGAACGAAGCTAGTGTCGCAGATTTACCCTTCGTATACGTTCGCAGCCGATTAATTTAAAGCCCCAAAATATATTCTAACGCCTGGGGGATCTTGACTCACGTATTGATTTTACCAGAATGAAAATAAATATAGCAAACTACTCGTAAATAGGAAAAATAATCAAGGAGTCGATTCGAAATTTAAATTAATAAAATAAATAAATAAATATATCATCACGCCTTTTACCCATTACTGAGTGTGGCATTCTGCTGAAGCAGATCTCGTTAAAGATTTTTCTCGGCCATAATCTTTTGGGACATCATTTTTGAGGCCTTAAGGGACTTTTTAAAAAGCAAAAAAAATCGATTTTTCGAAAATTCTAGAGTAGCCTAAGGCCTTAAGTAATATATTTATGCGCGTGAAGTGCGATTACCAGCCGTTAAATTGCGGCCCGCAAAGATGTTTGTAATGTGGTAAAAATATTTGTCGGCTGTGGGAATCAAACCAGGGTTCTCAGGATCCACAAGTTTACCACATAAATAATAATATATAAATATATCATCACGCCTTTCATCCATTACTGGGTGTGGCACATTGCTGAAGCAGATCTCGGTAATTAATATATATATACACGCGTGAAGTACGGTTACCAGCCGTTTAATCGCGGCCCCCAAAGATGTTAGTGGTCGGACAGCCACAGGAGCCAATTTAATGAGGTGAAAATGTTTGTCAGCTGTGAGAACCGATCCAGGGTTCTTAGGATTCACAAACCTACCCCATAAATAATAATATATAAATATAAATATATCATCACGCCTTTTACCCATTACTGGGTGTGGCACTCTTCTGAGGCAGATCTCAAAGCCCTCAAAGATGTCAGTAGTGGAAGAGCCACAGGGGTAAATTTAATGTGGTGTGAATGTTACTCGGCTGTGAGAATCGAACCAGGGTTCTTAGGATCCACAAGCCGACTCGATACCACTGAGTCACCTAGCCCATAAATAATAATAAATTAATGAATACCTCAGTAAATGTTAATTCTGTTTGTGTTTTACAATTTAAGGGTACATAATAAGATTAGGCGAGAGATTAGTAGTAAAAATAAAAAATATAATATTCGCGAATTAATATCCGTGTAAGTTTAAAAAAGTCCCATTCATATTCATTACGCTAGTTTTTGCAACAGTTCTGTTGTTTAATTATCCTAGCAAATTCGCTAATCCTTGTTTACGACATGGGATACAACTTGAAGCTTTTTAATTAGAGATGAAATATTTTTAAATTTCTAACCATTTTATTTGTTCTGTCTACAATGTTCATATAATGTTACTTCTGTTCTTCTTCTTGTACTTTAATATTTTACACATTTATTTTTATTCTTTTTACCGTAAAATAATATACAGGATGTTTCTAAACTTGATGGGTATATATTACATGATGTACCTACTAACAACGGAACAAAAATAATTTATTCTGAAACCAGCAAGAAAGTGCTTACTTTCCTGACCAATTTTAATATGAAAAGTAGATTTTTACCAAAACAGTCAAGTAAAGTACGTATCCAAGGCTACAACAAAAATAACATTCTGGTAAAGATTTTATCTAACTGTTTTGTATTTTACCTGACTGTTTTTTGTTGTTGTAACCTTGGATACGTAAGCAGCTATCAATACAATTTATATCAAAGAAATTAAACATTTTGAATTATTTATGATTAATTATTGATTAAATTAAACGGTTCCAAAAACATAGTATATACGCCAGGAAAGTGTTTGTCAAGTAAAACATCCCTTTCTTACTTATTATGTAATATACTATTATTAGGTGTGTTCAACGTGCTATGCAAAACAAGCAAACCGAAAGTAAGAATCATTGAACGGTTTTGCTCGCGAGCAAAACAAGCGGAAAATTTCTCAACTTCTCAAATATTTTTGCCGGAATTTCAAACTGTAAGTTTGGAAAGATCGAAACTATTTTGATAGTTGACAGACAATAATTAATTTACATATATGAAAAATGGAAAACGAATATATTCAGCTTTTCGTACATGATAGGTTGACTATATCAAGCTATTATCGGTAGGATTACTATTATTATCAAGGACTATAAAATAGCCGTTATCAGTTTTAGTGAATGTGACAGCATGGTTGTTAAAAAAAATGTATATTTATTGAATTCCATACTCCAAACAATAGCCTAATATCACCAACACAAACTTGGCTGAAAATTCAAGTTATCTGAAGATGGTTCTGTTCAGACGCCAAAATATTACCATCGAATAAAGGTTCATTTATTTAATCCTTTCGTTTTCCTGCTACCTAGTTATGACTTTAAATCAGGGTTGTTCATATTTTACCCACCCAAAAAAAAAACCACCTGAAAAAACCCAAATAAACTCACTAAAAAACCCATTTAGTTGAATGGTTGAAAATTCACCCAGGGTGAATTTTAAGATAGAGTCAAATCTCGGAACATAAACATCTTTTATATATTTTGCAGTGTAATAATACATAATTTCTTTACAAAATAAAACGTTTAACTTAAATTATCATTTATTACATCATATCGTAGTATCACATTGCATTACTTTGACAAATGTCAACATCAAACTAGTTTAAGACCAAATATTATTTATTTTATATTATGTTAGTATTACAAAAACTGATTGGTACCCAATCTTTTTACCGGCAAATTTGAAATATAGTTTTAAATTAAATAAGTATGACAATAACATGATAGAGCAAATTATGTTTTTAATTCACAATAAAATAAATATATTTTTTTTGCAATTATTACATAATAGTACAAAAAATTTGTTTTAATGTTTAGCAGTATACAATATGCATTTTAACTATTATATACAAAATTAATCTAGAATTAAATAACTTGAATTAAAAAGTGTATTTGTCAATATTATAAAAAACCCAATAATGCCCAAATAAACCCAAAAAAACCCAAAAAACCCAGTGGGTCGGGTTTTTTTAAAAATACCCTGGTTTTTTTTCAACCCTGCTTTAAATAAACATTAATATTCACATAAAAAGTAATAAATTACTTTCTGCTCTAGGTACAAAACTGTTCTTCCCTAGGGATGAAAGGTGTCATTTTCTTCTTTCAATTAAGGGAAGAAAATTAAACTTTCTGATAGTCATGAAAAATAAATAAATAAATAAGTCAACAAATTCAATATTCAATGACACAACTGTCAAGCCATTTGACATAGCGTATACAAGTGTATTTGTTATTTTTCAACCAACATATAATTATGTGTAATTTCCAGCTGAAGCAACCCGTATCCATTACAAATATTACTTAAAATCCTTTGATGCAATACTATACAACACAGTAATAGATTCAATATTTAGTCTATTTACTGCAATAATTTGAATTTCACTTTCTTTTAAACCACCAGTACCATTACAATATAAACACAATTCCATGCAAAGAAGTGATAAATTATAGTTATGAAATACAACACGTTAACATCGAGAGAGAGAGAGATACTCGTATCTACTCCTCTCTCGTATTAATTATAATTTCAAATGTGGATATAAACAGAAGACGCACGAACCGGAACGAGCAACCAACAAGCTCCACTTCCGGAACTGAATTCACTTTTTATCTTATCTTTTAGTGGTGGCGAAATGCAGACAATGCATGTTGGTTTTTATTTGTGTATCATGCAGAGGTTTTAATTAATTAGATAGTTTCGTTGTATCCGTCGGTTAATTTGCATAATTTCGTAATAAGAGAGGTGTGATTGTAGTAATTTTATGTTGTTATAATTGTGATTTCATTTCTTTTACTTGTAATGGTAGAAGATTTTTTATTATTAATTAATCTGGCAGTAAGATGGTGTATAGTTAGAGAGCTAGGGTGCAAAATGATGTCTCATTTATTCCAGTGACAGAAATGGTTTTTTTAATAGATGAGAAACATGAATAAAAGAAAATTAGATTTGGGAACGGGCGGTAACAATAAATGGCGCCGATGTGAATGTGCCGATTGACAGAAATTATTGCTGGTTGCGCGTTATTGACAGAAGCTCTCAAAGTGAACTGGTTTAGGGGGTCACGTGACTTATTTATTACTTTCTGTCATTTCGTATATAAGCGATTAAATATCCTACAAAACATATATGAAATCGACAGAAACGTATTGTGGGGTCAAACGCATGACGGAAGTGAATATGTCACTGGAATAAATGAGACATCATTTTGCACCCTAGCTCTCTAACTAGTAGTTAGATTTACGATTTTTAAATTAGAAGGTCCTGAGTTGAATTCCACTCAAGCTAAGAAAAATATGAACTACTATACTGCGGCTCAGTGCATCCAGATCCAATACTGTAAAGCCCATGACACATATAGCGTCAAAACTCCGAGTCTACCATTTGACTGCCAAAAATACAAACGCCTCTATTTTCAGCAGTCACGACTGCCGAAAACCAACTTCATTATGATGCTGGTTTTTTCGCTATCTTCCTTTGTTGTTTGACGTATGTATTATTATTGTTTGATATTTTGTACATTTTTATAGTTAAATTCATTTACTTTATACATAGTTAGATACTTTTAAGTTTTCATATTTCATTTATAGTTCATGTCAATTTTTTTTAATTTAATTTTTTGTTTTAATAATCCTAGTTTTTAGTTTTTATATTTCTTAATAGTCTATAAATATTTTAAATAATACATTTTAGTTTTTTTATTTCATTTATAGTTCGTATATTTTTTTTTAATTTAATTTTTTGTTTTATATTTCGTAGTTTATAGTTTTTATATTTCTTAATAGTCGATAAATATTTTAAATAATACAAATTAACAAATTACACGTTAAAGTGAACAAATATTTAATTCTGACTGTCAGAAACACCGACTCTATATGTGTCACCCGTTTTGGACGTGACTCTCAGTTTTTCAGCAGTTTGTAGCAGACTCGGAGTTTTGACGCTATATGTGCCAGGGGCTTAATTGGGATTAAGTTCCTGTTGTACAGAGTAGAATAAATACAGGGTGGGGAAAAAGTTCCGGAACGGTTAAATATCTTGCGAAATACATATTGGATCGAAAAACGAAAAAAATACGTGTCAAATATTTTTCAAAAATCTATCCAATGATACCAAACTCGACCAGCACTTTGTAATCTTAAATGGGAACACCCATTTTTATTGCAGATTTGGAATCTCCAGAAAATTTTACATTAATTTGATCTATGTTATTTTTGTTCACAGATGGCGCTGTGATCGCCACAAATGGGAATGGAATTGATGTACACGAGCATAAAATTGACAGTCATTATAGTCCTCATTAAATTTTCCAAATAATTCTAAATAATTCTAAAAAAAATCAAAAACAAATTCTAAATTCAAAAAAAAAAATTAGTGTTACATTGTGCCGGGTTCTCAAGATCCACTGGCCGACTCAATACAACTGAGCCACCTACCCCTACGAACGTGTATTGTAGCGTTAATGTCGGTTATTAGTTCATGAACGATAAATTAGGATATATTTATAATTTATTTTTCCTGCAACTGTGCGATTTCTTTGTTATTACGTAACTATAATTGCCTTGGTTACGTATGGAAAATAGATGAATGCAGACCAAGTGCGTTTCTGAAAGCACAGAAACATTAGTGCGGAAAGTGCTTCATTACGCAACTGTAAAAAAAGTTTTTTTTGAGAGCGATTTAAATTTCGCGCCAAGCGCGTAATTCATATTTTAGCCACAGACGCTTATGGAAGAAGAAGATGCAGTGAGTCAGCGCTAGTAAATATGCAGTAGTATATTTTGACGTTTATAAACATAACCTTAAATTGCAGTATATCTAATCTGTACACAACTAATAAAAAGAACCGAACAAAGTAAAATATATCGATAAATGGTTTTAAGTAAGTGAAATACATAATATTTATTGTGTGTGTATATTATTAACACAGTTGTTACAGTTGCTTATATTGACATAATGTAAAGTGGAAACTTTTGTATTGTCTAAAGAAACATTGATTTCTTCCGTACCTGTTCATATTATTAACAGTAATATTATTGACAACAATTTTGGAGGCTTTAGAAGTACCAGCAGCAGGTAGTTTGTCATTGTCGAAAATAGATGCACTATAGCATGATGATCCGGAGCTTCTATTATCTTTGGAGGTATTTATGATAAAGAAGAATCACTCACTTAAAAATTCTGCACTTGCACGTAACGAGCCTTTTTCGGCACTTGTTATAAAAATAACTATTAAATTGTGAATTAATTCCTTTTCCAGGTTTTTCACCAAATTAAAACTACCCCTGTGGCTCCCCCTCTACTAACATCTTTAGGGACGTGGTTTGAGGGAGAAATTGGTTTATAGCGCATGACTGAAGATCAAAGGTGTCAGGTTCAAATCCTGGGAGCATCCCAATGTTTCTCTTTATATTTTAATTTAATTTAATTTAATTCTATTGTATACAACACGAGAAATATGCATAGAATAAAACATCAAACGATAAAATAAGTTTGAGACTAAATAATGTGATGAAGATCTCGTATAACCAAATTACAAGTACAAGTACAAGTAATTAAGATCCTGTTGTGCAGTGCATATAATAATCTTCCATAACTTTCTAACCTATATATCCCAGGGCTGTTCGCATATAACTCACCCTCCTCACCTCCCCTCATTATCGTACAGTTATTAACACGTCGATGCTCGCTTGTCATCCGTACCATGGCCTACTATATCAGCAGCTTTATTGCAAAGCTTTACCTTGAAGGCTGCACGGCTCCAGGTTTGGCAGACCTCAAACCGTTTCCATTTCAATTAATTCAAACACATTAGCGGGGTAAGAGAGCTGCTGAAGCCACTGGGAACATCAATCCCTTGACGGCGAATATAGAGGAGTAGGGGGTTGATGCCTACTGAGTTATTCTTGTGTGAGAAGACGTTCCAGAGATTTAATGAGGGGTTGAGTAAACTTTAACGAAAAGTTTGAATTTGGATAAAAATATATAAGTATTATTTTAGAAATATTTATTAATTATGAAGTAGATAGTTCGATGGTATCGAGCCGGGCTGTGGATTTGAGAACCCGGGTTCGATTCCCACAACCGATAAACAATTTTCACTATATTACAACTACTCCTCCGGCTTCCCCACCGCAAACATCTTTGGAGGCCGTAATTTGATGGCTGGTAACCGCACAACACGCGCAATATATATATATATATATATATATCATTTACATAGATCTGCTACGGCAGAATGCCACACTCAGTAATGGGTAGAAGGCGTGATGATAACTTATTTATTTATTTATTCTTTTTTCTATTTCTGTGTTCTTCCAAGTCTATAAATGCACTTAAAATATGTCGTTTAAGAAATCTATAAGCATTTTTGCTGCTTTTCATTTTCTAGGAGTGGTATGAATGCTTTTAAATCTGACAGATATGAATGAGATATAACCTTAAAATGGTAAATTGTTGGTGCGGAAGCATTATTTTTAATTTTGCATCTTTTATCCTTTCTCTAGGAACTAAAAAGTATATACATTCACAACATTCATAATACAAAAAAATATTGATTCATTGACAAAAAAATTGAAATTTTGATTGTTTGTGTTATGAGCAGCACCACTAACACAGATGATAAGAAACATCAAGTTATATTTGTGGCAAGTCGCATTAAAATTATTTGAGACAAAGTCGCTATGCCCTATTTTTGCTCATATCTAGTGACCTATAATATTTTTGGAAAAACAAAAACATAGTTAATTGATAAATAAGAAAAAATAGGAAAAAAAAATTTTCCATCACTTGTCTCGTAATTCCACAGAGGTTTTACAGCACGTTTGCATCAACTTCTCAGGTCATCAACAAACGGCTGGTCAGTTCAGCTTTAACCATAGACGCGTTTCGTCCTTCCGGACTCATCAGTATGGTGCGATCATTTATCCAACTAGATCAACTAGGAAATAGTGGATTGTGATACCGACTTAGCTGAACTGACTGATGTTAACCTATCTACAACGGTAACATGACATGAGAGCTATGGAGCCACTCGTGGTGCCATCTACCGACAAAATCGCAAACTGCTTGACAGCTATTGAAATAAAACAAAAGACAAAATGTTGATGCAAACGTGCTGTAAAACCTCTGTGGAATTACGAGACAAGTGATGGAAAATTTTTTTTCCTATTTTTTCTTATTTATTAAGACTCAATTCCACATCGCAATAGACATTTTGTCTTTTGTTTTATAGTTAATTGGTCTATTAATGTAACAACTGTTGTCCAATTTAACCAAAGTTACTAATAGCTTTCGAGATCCCAGTGGAGGCTCGAATAAAAATATTGTACTCGTAAAAATGAATAAAATTTTGCAGACTATTTATATACTGGGTGACCCATTTTAAATAATCCACTGGAATATCTCGAAAAATATGCATCGGACAAAAAAATATTTCAAACAAAAGTGTATTGGTTTTGAGGGGGCCACCCGATGCTGTAATAATTTCTCCTCCCCTCACCACCACGGGGTCGGGGAGGGGTGTAACTTTGAAATTTTAAATACGGTCCCCCACTTCTTGTTTCATATTTGGATTCTACGCATAAAAATAAGTAAGTTTTGTCTGAACATTTTTTTTCGATTTGCGATAGATGGCGCTGCAAATGGTGAAATTCGATTTTTTCTCGATAAGTTATTTTTTTCTGGTATTTTATGGAGGAGGATTGAAACCAATAATTTTTTACCATTGACGTAAAGGAACATCATTTTACCGCCGGCATTAACGTTACTCGTTATACACCACGAGGAGGTTGCACGGTCGGATTTGAAAATTATTGGTATAAACTTTAGAATTGAAATCGGCCAGTAAAATCTAATATCGGTCTACATTTTAAACCGATAATACTAGCCGATTTTACTAGCCGATTTCAATTGTAGTTAAATTGTTTAACTTCGTTTCAAAAGATACAAATAGCTTTCGACAGTATTCCTCGTGCAACTCTTTTGACAACCGTGAACAACTTCAAACGCCGAATTCATCTGTGTTAACAGGAAAATGGGGCGACTGTACAACCTCCTCGTGGTGTACATCGGGTAACGCTAATGCCGGCGGTAAAATAATGTTCCTTTACGTCAATGGTAAAAAATTACTGGTTTCAATCCTCCGCCATCTATCGCAAATCGAAAAAAAATGTTCAGACAAAACTTACTTATTTTTTGCGTAGAATCCAAATCTAAAATAAAAAGTGGGGGTCCGTATTTAAAATTTCAAAGTTACCCCCCTCCCCGACCTCGTGGGGGTGGGGGTAGGAGAAATTATTACAGCATCGGGTGGCCCCGCAAAACCAATACACTTTTGTTTGAAATATTTTTTGTCTGATGCATATTTTTCGAGATATTCCAGTGGATTATTTAAAATGGGTCAACCTGTATAATCTAAATGCATGAATAATAAAAATTCCAAGAAAAAGGTTACAATACCATTTTTCTTCATGGTGAAATAAATTAGTTACAATTATCTCCTGCCATTCACTCAGGTGTCAAGGATTGCCATCTCTAAGTTGATCTATAAATTCATGAAATAATCTGTTTACTCGAATCGACAAATTAAACGCAAAAGCAACAGGCTTTCGCTAATCAATTCACTACACTCAACCAACGAGGAGCTCTTGTACTCTTCGAGTTTTTGCATGGTGATTGATAATTTCATAATGTGGATACTGTGCTTGATGTTGAATAGAAGAGTTATCGATTCGATAACTTTCTTTTTGTAAACAAGATATACGAGTACTTGAGTGAGGAACGATGGCAACATAAAAGACCAATTTGGTATTGATTAAATTACTAAAAAGTTAGTTTGTATTCAACTGGTCATTATTTCTTGTGCCGAAAACGGGCATATTGGTTTTATTATTAAAAATTGTACATTTTTACGAACGCCAAGTCTTGTTCTTATTATTATTATTATTATTTATGGGGTAATGGCACAGTGGTAGCAAGTCGGCCTGTGGATCCAAAGAACCCTGGTTCGATCCCCACAGCCGACAAAACATTTTCACCAATTTAAAATTACCCCTGTGGCTCCCCCACTACTAACATCTTTGGGGGCCGTGATTTGACGGCTGGTAACCGCAATTCACGCGCATAAATATATCACTTACCGAGATCTGCTTCGGCAGAGTGCCACACCCAGTGATGAATTATGTAAAATCAAAGTGTTGTAATTTCCTGCTTCCCTAATTATTTTAAGCAAAAAAGCTTCAAATAAAACTTTTAGATATAAAATCAATACACAAAAATAATTGTGCTTGTTACATATGTAACGCCACAAATTCGATCTGAAAATGAAGAAAATTGTCTGAAAACTATCGATAGCCATGGAATTAAAACAAAATTAAACAAATATTTGACGTTTTGTCTGTCAAAACTGTCAAAATAATTTGTTTATATTATTAACTTCATTTGTTTTGAGTAATAATGGACAATAACCGCACTTCACGTGCATAAATATATCACTTACCGAGATCTGCTTCGGCAGAGTGCCACACCCAGTAATGGGTAGAAGGCGTGATGATATATTTATTTATTTTTATATTTATTTCAAATAACTATAGCTTATTATGACTAGGTTTTGGATAAAATGTCAATATATGCTCATGAGAATTATCACACTGTCGTATAATGACTAATTTTACTCACTTATGTACTATTAAAATCAATTGTGTGAATAGTGAAATATAATCATATGGGGTAGGTGGTTCAGCTCATCACGCCTTTTACTCATTACTGGATGTAACACCCTGCCGAAGCAGATCTCGGTAAGTGATATATTTATGCACGTGAAGTGCTGTTACCAGCCATCAAATCACGGCCCCCAAAGATGTTAGTGGTGGGGGAGCTACAAGGGTAATTTAAATTTGGTGAAAATGTATGTCAGTTGTGAGGATTGAACCAGGGTTCTCAGGATCCACAGACCGACTCAGTACCACTATGCCATTACGCCATTGAGTTAGAAGTATATACATTCGGAATATACACCCGTTATCATGCAAATTCTGTGATATAAGGCGCATTCCATTTACCATTTGGATCAGATCTAATATACATTTATTAATCCAATCACCTATTTATTTCGCTGGATTACTTCATTGACTTTATTTTCAGTACTACAATTACTTACTCTAATTTATTTGAAAGTAATTCACCCTAATAAGTGCATCAGTTTGCTTAATTCAGTTCATTTAGTCATGTGTCGAATTTATCTGAACTGATTTAAGTAAACCCAGTGGCAAATGGAATACAGCTTTTGATTGGTTGTCACTAAGGGTGAGTGAAATATTCATAGAGAACTTGATTGCATTTTAAAACATTGCCAAACAAATTCGTATCACCCAAAACAAAACACAAAACCTGGTTTTTATTGTACCCTCTAGAGATTTGAATAAAAAGAACATTTCATCGAAATAGTCAATTCTCGTCTCCCTAAGGAAAGTAGGTATCACAGTTGATATATTGTCATATTTGCAATGACGCTATTAATGGTGGCATGGTTATTTTTATATTTGTTGACAACTGATACACGATTCTATTTTTGTGTTTTGTTGTTTTGTTTCTGTATCGCTATACACTTGTTATAAAAACAAGTGATATCGGTTTGTTTAACAACTAATGATAACCAGAATAATAGGAATGTCGTCTGTTTATACTTTTTGCAGTTTGTGGTTTATGAAATGTAAATATTAACTTTTGTGTTTAAAACTGCTTTGAATTGTTTAACTCTTGCTGTTGATAATGAAATTTATACTGAGAGAATGTGGGTTATCGTTTGTTATTATTAATATTTCTCTATTATTATTGCTTTTCAGAGAAATAGAAATACATCTGCTACGGCAGAATGCTCTGTAATGGGTAAAAAGCGTGATGATATATTTATTTTTTTCTACGACTGCTATGCAAAGTTGATATTTATGCTTTCAGTTGTCATCGTAAAGTTGATGGTTACTGAGTAACGAACAATAAAATACTTTACTGCGCGTCTCCTATAGCAACAAGTGGTAAAATACTTTACCGCTCGCGTAGAAAAATATACATGCTGAAATCTTAATTTTTTGAAACAATACTTACAAAATCTAAAATATAGGTTAGATTCATTTTTACGCTTTTACGCATATTATACATGAAGTTTGTCGAGCTATGATTTGAAGTTGAACCTGATCGCGACTGGGCAGCAGTGCCAACTTAATGAGGATGAGGGATGTTAAAGTTGAAAGTGCAGGTTTGATACTTTTGAATATTTATTCCGAAACTTGAAATGTTGTTTGATAAATTTGAGGATAAATTAGATTCTGTAATATTCTCAGTAATAATATAACAAGAGAGTGAGAATAAATTGAAAATAATTTGACAGATCTTTCGAAAACTTGTTGCCAGGCAATAGTCACGAAAGCCCGTAGGGCTTGAGTGGCTATTGCCACATGACAACAAGTTTGCGAAAGATACTGGAGAATTATTTTCTAATTTATCGAACTCTCGAGTTATATTTAATTAGATTATTTTTTGACTTAGCTGTTGAGGTCGATTCATCCAACTTAAAAGATTTTGAACTGGGTTCATATCGATTATTACTTATTAATGTATTCTTGAAAGTTGTTTCCAAAATTTGTTGGTGCATTTCTGTATCTAAAATACAACTAAATCGATTTTTTTCACACATTTTACTTGACGCGTTGACAGTTTTAAATAATTATTTGACAACTACCTTTCAGTTGTCACAAACAAAAAAGCATCTACAGAGATAATTTCCGGGAATAATCACAAGAGCATAATTCTCAGTATAATAATGACAGGATTGGTTAAAACGCAGACACGTGACATACAATGAAGCATTTCATTGGTTTTGAGAAACGTCAAAATATAATCATTAGAATTTTCAGTTAGTACGCCAATCACTATTTTCTGAGATTTTTAAGCACATTTTTTATTTGTGTGAAAATTTATCACAAACAATGATTGTTAATAACATAATTTTTAATTATTTACTTGGATACTGATATCGTCATGGTTACATACAATACAGAAATTGGTGGAACGTGAATTGAACTAGCCCCATATTATTTTTAAACATTTTTTAGTAAGTAAAGTCGTAGAAAAAATTATATGTGTGCCTCAAGCGTAAAGTATCTTTATTGCTCTCGCTCTATTGCAGCTTCAATTACCGAGCACGAGCAATAAAGATTCACTTTATGGTCTTGATACACAAATAACTATTATGCTCTGTTTGCCATGGTTGCCATGGTTAGCTCAATAAACTTCGTATCAAACCTTTAATCATATACATTCATTTATTCCAAAGGACTCTAGATTGTCCGCACAATCACTCAATACTACCAACATACATCAGCCAAGCTAATCGCAATCTTGTTGCATTATCAAGTTAACAAGTACGTCATCAGTACTGCAACTATACCGAACAAGAAACACAGATTACGTCACACGAATGGCGATAGCAAGACAACATCGCATCACGGCATCGTGTCACGGAAACATATTCCGATCGTGTTCCAGTGACACGAAACATAAACACTTGACAACCGCGTGCTGTGTCGCCATGAGTAGTGGATAGTGGCTGTGAATTCAGACAAACGGTACAGCCACGAAAACCGGGAGGCGTGTTTACGAATAGTACTTGCTGACAGAGAACAGACATAATAAATAAATTTACAGACTGATAAGTAGTGAGTGCTTCAGTTGGAAATACAATGGGCTCCTGAACATATTCTTTTCTTATTATTATTTTTATGAAACTACATGATAAACTATGACGATCAGTGAAACCGCGGGTTGAAAATTCTTTATATTACAAGAGATATTAATTTTTGAAGTTTTGTGTTGAGGTTGTTGATGTCCCAAGTTCGGTTCAGTGGTACTTAACTTGTTTCGTTCAAAGAGTGCAAATAATATACGATTTAAGGTAGTACTAGCGTGAAATTTTTTTTGCAGATCTGAATTAAATTTGGCGCATGTAAACATTGGATAGTCATGCGCATCCTGTTAAAATATGAAACACATTCATCGTCTGTGAACAAATATATTCGCTTGTAAAGTTGAGTTCTTATACACGGGGCTTATGGCGATCATCACTCAGAATCGCACATATTTGGTTTGTGTACCTCTAAAAGGTTGCAGTTTCATTTGAAAAACTAGTATGATGTTTTAGAACTATCCATGTATATTGTATCAGAAGGAGAAAGTTTTTTATCGTTTAGTAATGGATATATAGCCATGCAAAGCATTGTTTTAACGAAAAATTAAGAATCCCATTTTATAATGGCAACACCACACGGTGGTATGGTATTTGAAAATTCACTAGACCAACAACCTGATAACAATTCATGATATTCAAATCATAATAGGTGTAAAACACATATTTTATTCAATTTTTATATTTTTTGAGCGCCAGTTTCGCCACTCAACAACCGATGACGCCACAGTCACACTAGTACTACCTTAAATGTTCAAATGTTTCCAACTGTAAATAATGTATGTCTTACCAATTCTAAGTGGTTTTTGTATTAAGCAGCTTTAACCAATTTTTATTGACATAATTATATTTAACTTGGTGACAAATTATTGCAAACACTTGAAACTATGATTAATAGATTCGTAGATAGACTATATCAATTTAAGATAAACGTATAGATAAGACACAGCATTTCTTTCAAGTATTAGAAATATGTATTTATAGTGTAAATCATACAGAAATAAAATGTTTGTGTACTTTGTGTTTTTAATTTTCCCGCATGTTATATTAACAAATGTAATTAACGAGTGTCCTCCATGTAATTGCTCTATTAAAAGGGGCTTTCCTAATAAGGATAATTTAACAAATGCCGACTGCTCCGCTTTGATTCGTTTATCAGGATTGACAGATATTCCAGAGACCATTCAAAGCAATATAAATACATTGAATTTTTATGGTAAGTTCATTAATTACAAGTAATTAAAAAAATAATTGTTAGCATGTAAACAAATATTTACTTGATGACATTTTTTTCGACCAATGGTTCTCCAAACTTTTATATTTTAAGGTGGTACTATCATGGAAACATTTAATCCGGATTTAATTAAATGTAAATATGTTATTTTTCATATGTTTTTACACTAGTATGCAATATTTTTTTAAAAGTTTACCGTTGTTGAGCTGATTAATGTAAAGTTATCCCAAAATCCCAAAAAAAACGTCACTTTTCAAACCCCTGTCAGTTTGTCAGTTTTCAACCAAATTGGATGAAATTTTTGTCCGAAGTCGCCCAAAAGTCTAGTCTTTGAAAAGCTGTGAATTGATTTTGACTAACCTCCCTTTCCCTTCTCCCCGCCACCGCCAAACGAGAACCACTTTTTTTTCTAAAAAAAAAGGTGATTTTCTAAGCTTTCTATGGGAATCATCAGACGTTAATTGACAAATCTGTTTACAGACAATGAAAATATGGACATTTTTGTTACTCGAACGTAAAACTGCATCAAAATCGGATGATTTAAAAAAAAAGTTATGATTTTTTTTTTAAAAGTGACATTTGCCGAGGTTGGCATTCAATTGTCCATGGTACGTAGACACACGAACACATACGGACACTCAAACGCACACACACGCACGCACACACACACGCACGCGCGCACACACACACACACAGACGACGCACACGCAGATGTAAACGCAAAAGTTCACGCACACGCCATACTGAAAAAATTGGTGACCTTTTTGATTTTTTACGAGGGTAGGTGCAAATCTTCCAAAGACATTTTTTTTAGAAAAAAAGTGGTTCTCGTTTGAGGTGGCGGGGGGTAGGGAAAGGGAGGTTAGCCAAAATCAATTCACAGCTTTTCAAAGACTAGACTTTTGGGCGACTTCGGACAAAAATTTCATCCAATTTGGTTCAAAACTGACAAACTGACAGGGATTTGAAAAGTGACGTTTTTTTTGGGATTTTTTGAGTAACCAGTTTTTTTTTTAGCAGTTTATTTAAAAGCATTTATACCATTCCTACAAAATAAAAAACGCCAAAAACAGTGCGCTTATAAATTTTCTTAGTTTGCGTTTATACAACTATAAAAACACTAAAATAGAAAAATTAAATTAAAAGTTAACTTTGTTAAAAATGAAGCATTCATAGTATATCATTTTAATTGATTATAATGTGTAGTTTAATTTTCAGCAAGTATTTTTCACTACACCCTGTATAGGTTTATTTAAATATTGCAATGTTTCAGGACAAGCATTTACAATGCTAAAAAACAACAGTTTTACAAGATTCAACAACCTGATAAACATCTTCTTCCCTAGAAATAAAATTGAAGTACTCGAACCAAATACATTCAACAATTTAACCAATTTAACAATCATAAGTTTGGCTCAAAACAACATTACGTCATTACCAGATGGAATATTTAATGATCTACATCAATTAATATTAATATATATCAACAACAACAACATTAAGGTCCTTCAACAACATTTATTTAGTAATTTACCAAATTTCAAGTATCTTTATATTGACCTCAATGGCATAACTACAATAGAAGAAGACAGTTTCTTCAATTTGCCATCTTTATTAAGAGTATGTTTATCACACAACAAATTAACAACACTCAACTACAACATAATAGATGATATAAACAAATTAGAATACTTTGATTTCTATTCAAATCCATGGAACTGCACAGAAAAGCTATGTCCAATTTTGGGTTCCGCAAAATTTGAATCCGTCGAATTGTCTTATTGTTCCTCACCACCTAATCTTTTTGGGAAATCTTGGTTGGATCTTTTAGGAATATTTCCTCCAAGTATTTCAAACACACAAAATGTTTTTGAAGGAGAAACTACGAGCATAATATGTAGATATTGTTTTGCGACGAAAGTTATTTGGCAGTTGCCTGTTCCATCAAGAAATCATACTGTTGAAGTGTCAACAGTGTCTTTAACGTCAAGTCTGATACTGGAGAATGTTACTCAGAGAGATACTGGGTACTATAGATGTCAGGTAGATGGTTGTAGTACTTGTAAAGTTGGTACTTTTTTGAATGTGCAAAAAGGAAATGAATCAGGTAATGTAGAGATCACCGAAGTCGAAAGGATTGACATGAAATAATCTAATTTGAATACAGCAAAAGCAATAGGAACTAGAGTTCACTTTTTTGAGGAATTCTATAACTATAAAACTAACATCACAATAATTTTTAGAAAATATATACAGAATTACAGGGTCCATTATGAAAGTAATGCGCATGATCGTATTGTGACGCGACTATCTATCACAGCGCGCTCCGATTGGTCGGAAAATGTGGAGGGGGTTCTGGCCGTTAAAACGCGCCTGGTCTTGTTTCACTCCGAGCATTGAGAGCAGAAGGACGTGTTTTTGCGTGGACGTTGTTTTTCGCCTTTGTAACACGGCGTGATGGAGGGTTCGCTTGAAAATGATCCGGACTTTTTAAACTCTGTCGTAACCGGAGACGAATCCTGGATGTTCGAGTACGATCCAGAAACGAAAAGGCAGAGCTCCGAGTGGCACACAAAATCATCTCCGCGCGCATGAGCAAATCTCGCATCAAATCCATGCTCATTGTCTTCTTTGACGTCCGAGGAATCGTCCATTTTGAATTCGTACCGCCAGGACATACCGTCAACGCAGTCTTTTACTTGGAGGTGCTCAAAAGATTAAAACGCCGGGTCGCGCGCGTCAGGACTTACATCCAAGCGGTCAAACTTCACCACGACAATGCCCTCAGCCACTCGGCCTTCATCGTGACCAATTTCCTGGCCCGGAGCAACACCCCAGTGGTCCCCCAGCCCACTTACAGTCCCGATTTAGCTCCCTGTGACTTTTCTTGTTCCCCCGACTGAAGAGAGAGCTAAAAGGGAAGCATTGGGAGACAGTGGAGAACATCCAAACGCATGTCACCAGGTTCTTAAAAGACATCCCTGTGGAGGAGTTTCAGGGTGCCTTCTAGGCGTGGCAGACACGCCTACGCAAGTGTGTCGATGCAGGAGGGGACTATTTTAAGCATTTGTACCAATAAAATCATTCAATCTATTTTTCTCATAAAATGCGCATTACTTTTATAATGGACCCTGTATATAGAATTTAGTCCCAAAATTTCGTTATTTTACTGTGTTTAATTAACTATAGAATTAATGTAATAATATTAATTATTTTGTGTCAATCCTCTTTTGGTTTTGGTTAAATTTGTTTGGAAGAAATCAATTTACAATTATTTATAAATTACAGATTCTGTGTCTTCAATCCCGATTTTCATACAATCTAGAAATGAAATTACCAAAGTAAACAAAAACACAAAGAGTAGGTCACGTTATAAAAATCTTTTACTGTAATATAAAGAGAAAAATCTGGTGTGGTCACCACACGACTTTCTTATACACAGCATATTTAATATTTAGAATATATGAATGTTATATAATATTATTAAACAATTAGTTTTTCACTAATTCAGCATTTATCTGTTTGAAACATATAATTAATATTTATTAATTTATATTTTTTAGGTAGCAGTTCGAGGTCCTTTCTAATAACTGTTCTAATTATTCCCACTATATTACTCATAACAATTGGTATTTACTTATTTTACTACAAAAGGATACGACAAATATTTTGTCCAAAAAAGAAACAGGTAAATATAAACAAAATACAGTTGATCATTAAATATATCAGTGGTATCTGATTTACTCATATTATACACTATATGAATAATATTTCTAAAACAATTTGAAATATTTTTCAGCTTACTGAAACCGAACAAGAGCTTTCATTTCTTCGTGGAGAAGCTTCATAAAGATCCCGAAGCTAAAATTATAAACAAAAAAAAAAATTGTATACTTGGTTACGTTATAAGGATAGACTAAAATCATCTAAAATTATAACTAGACTATGAGATAGTATCCTGCTATGTTTACATAGTATATATGTAATTGATTTTAAATTATATTACACGTTGCTTTTTTGGAGGTGACTAGATTTCATTTTTCTTTGACTTCGCAGATATTTTAGAGGTCATGGATTATTAACTTATAGCATGTCCAGTACTCTGTTTTTTAAATTAATAATGGTAATTAATGACACATATTAATTTACCTCTCATACAGCACTTAAGGGTACAAAAGGTCCATTATTTGCATATTCGTGTTCAAAATAAATTATTAAGGTAGTACTAGTGTGACGGTGTTGCCATCGGTTGTGAAGTGGCGAAACTGTCGCTCAAAAAAATATAAAAATTGAATAAAAGCTATTATGATTTGAATATCATGAATTGTTAACAGGTTGTTGGTCTAGTGAATTTTCAAATACCATACCACCGTGTGGTGCTCCAATTATAAATTGAGATTCTTAATTTTTCGTTCAAAACAAAGATTTGCATAGCTATATATCCATTACTAAACGGTAAAAAACTTTCTCGTTTTGATACAATATACATGGATAGTTCTAGAACATCATACTAGTTTTTCAAATGAATCTGCAAAATTTTAGAGGTACACAAACCAAATATGTGCGATTCTGAGTGATGATCGCCATAAGCCCCGTGTATAAGAACTCAACTTTACAAGCGAATATATTTGTTCACAGACGGTGAATGTGTTTCATATTTTAACAGGATGCGTGTGACTATCCAATATTTACGTGCGCCAAATTACATTCAGATCTGCAAAAAAAATTTCACGCTAGTACTACCTTGAATCAAAAATTGTAATTGACATTCCTTTGATAAATTTATTTTCCTCGGAATAGTTATAATTTAGCCTTTAAAAACTACTGTACGTCAAAGTCAAAGTCCTTAAACAGATTTTTTACTATAAATTTTCGCTACATTGTGGTTTCTCCCCCACTAAAATATTATTTGACTTCTAATAACCGCGATCTGCTACGGCAGAGTGCCAAACCTAGTAATGAGTGGAAGACGTGATGATATATTTACTTATTTATAAATAAAAAATACTGAATTGTTCTTACTAATAGAGAATTCAAACATCCCCCAGTCTGCACAGTAGCACAGTTTAAAAACACGCATCCCGGCTCCAACTGCAGCTCAATAATGCATACCATATCACCCACACGTCAAAACAGAGGCGCGCCCTAGGGCATGCCAACGGGGCATCTGCCCTACCTGTCTATAATGTGCACCCCACTGTGTTGTTATAAGGGTGACATGGTCAACACGGATCAAAGCAGCGGTCAGAGATGTAATGGGAATGTTTAAACCATAAAGAGATTTTAATTCTCATTTCTGGAGAGTGGACAAATATACAAGTAGTTCAGAAAAAATGACTCCATTGGAGATTAATGTGGGAAATAAATTTTACATCGTCGCTTCTCTGACAGTAATATTTATTTATTTATTTATTTATGCTATTTTGTACATCAAGAACTTAATCCTAATTACAGTACAGGATCCGGACTCACCGATCCGTAATGTGCTAGTTCATGTTTATTTAGCTTGAGTGGGATTCGAACTCGAGATCTCCAGATTTAAACACCGTGACGTTAACCCCACCACCGCACAGTGGGGCAAATCGGGATTTTACTGTTCAAAAACCGGTGGAGACCTTAAAATCCATCGGATCTGGATAATTTTTTTTTTCATTGAAGGTAATTAAATTCCCTATACATCTGTCGGGGCAGAATCTTAAATGACTTTACCAAATTTTATTAATTACGTAATAAATGGTCAAAAAACTGTAAAAAATATTAAAAATTTAAACAATGAAAATTATTTATTCTTATATTATTTTTATATATTACAACAACATGTCAGATTTTACAAAGCTATTGACAGATGTCAACTTTATATTATGTTGAGAATAATTACAATACGGATTTAATTAATAGAAATTTAGTTAGGGTATCTTAAGACATAAAATTCTCTTCCCTATCATTATTATCCTGAGAATAAAGCTCTTGAGATTATTCCCGGGAATTATCTCTATAGATGCTTTTTTGTTTGTGACAAATGATAGGTAGTTGTCAAATAATTATTTAAAACTGTCAACGCGTCATTTAAATGTGTCAAAAAAATAGATTTAGTTGTATTTCAGATGCAGAAATACACCAACAAATTTTGGAAACAACTTCCACGAATACATTAATACGTAATCAATCGATATGAACCCAGTTCAAAATCTTTTAAGTTGGATGAATCGACCTCAACAGCTAAGTCAAAAAAATAATCTAATTAAATATAACTCGAGAGTTGGATAAATTAGAAAATAATTCTTCAGTATCTTTCTCAAACTTGTTGCCATTTGGCAATAGCCACTCAAGCCCTACGGGCTTTCGTGATTATTACCTGGCAACAAGTTTTCGAACGATCTGTTAAATTATTTTCAATTTATTCTCACTCTCTTGTTATATTATTACTGATGATTTTACTTTTTGGTAAGGTAATGACGAAATTGTTTATTTACTTCGTAGAAAGAAAGACATTCTTCTATCAGACGCAATCGTAGCCCAGTGGATAAAAGCGATGTAAAACTTGCATTTGTTAATTAACTCGCAATTGAGATTAAATTCCTGTTAGTAACAAATAAATAAATGTCTGATTTTCGCCGCTTCTTAAATAACATACATACATACATATCTTCACGATATATCCCAACAAATGGGGTAGCACGAACCCTAAAATCACTCATAAAACACTCACTCATCACACTCATCAAACAATCAGTCCTCGTCAAACATTTTCATCGAAACAAACCACCCTCACTTCAACCACATTCATAGATCACTCCATATAAACTCATTCATTTATTACACTCGAAATCATTTATCACACAACAAACCTTCAATCACATCATTCCTATTCACTTATCATTCATCTTCTTTCTTCAACGTACATAACATATGCATAAAACATCTCAAATTACTCACGTTTACTCCTAACAACGAATCTAATAACAAAATCTATAAAAGCAACATTATCCCATCCCAAACACGACCAGTTTTATCAATCCACTCAAATTGAAACGTATCACCACCCATCCTTTGCTCCCATAATAAAGATCTTCATTCCTTTCTCCTCCTCATCCTTCTATAACCCTGCGACAGTCCATTGTTCCTAACAACGCCTCGTTGACACGACCCAGTGCCAGTCCTACTAGATGGAGATAAGACTATCATCGTTTTGCGCTATCATTGGTGTTAGTACTATAGTGGGCTGGTTGTCATCATCGTGTCGTTGACAAGTGCTTGTGTCGCTGTCGTTGAATCTGTAGAATGGCTGGAATTCAAGTACTCAAGGCGGGAATTCACGTTTGATTTCCAGAGGGTGGAAGTCTTTTGTTTTTGATGTTTGGAAGGTTATTGACCAGGCAACAGGTGGCTATGGAGAGCGAATGAGGACAAGATGCGTGCTAGATATGGTAGAAGAAGCTTACTAACCAAATTTTTAATACTATTGAATAGATATTTTATTTTACAAAATCCAGTGGTGTACCAAGGAGGAGGGGGGGCAGCACCGGACGGCACATATTTTGGGGCGGCATTTTTAATATTTAGTTTTAGTTGTAAAAAAAAACTTGTTCACCTTATAAGTTTACTATTCGATTATGAATTACTATATGATTTCGAATATTTTTCTTCTTCGTCAAGTCAATGTAGGGTTGAAAATATTATCTCAAAAAATTCCTTTATTACAGCCTAATATAAATATGCCATCCAATGGTAAAAAAGTTCCCCATCTATAGTTTGTCTCAATTACAATTCTTTATTTATGTTTATTAATATTTGTGGATCCTGAGGACCCCGGTTCGATTCCCACAGCCGACAAACAATTTTCACCCAATTAAAATTATCCCTGTGGTTCTCTCACCACTAACATCTTTGGATGCCGTGATTTGCATACATAAATATATCTCTTCCACACCTACAGTTTGTCGCAATTACAACTATTTAAAAATAAAAATAAAATAAATATATCATCACGCCTTCTACCCATTACTGAGTGTGGCACTCTGCCGAAGCAGATCTCGGTAAGTGATATATTTTGCGCGTGAAGTACGGTTACTAGTCGTCAAATCACGGCCCCCAAAAATGTTAGTGGTGGAGGAGCCACAAGGGTAGCTTTTGAAATTATGAAAATTGTTTATTTATTTATGTTTATTAATTTAATGAGATAATGGCTCAGTGGGGTTAAAGCGCATTCCAGCCGTGATTATACTTTGGTTTGTCAAACTCTACTTAAAGTATTTTTGGGCTAGGAAAATGAAATAAATTTCATTAAAAAACTCTCACAAATACTGCCAACTTGCAGCACCCAATCTCCCTATTAAGTCTAGCAAAACGTTAGAAAGAAAATATGATCCTTATCTTCGGTAAATTTATTTTTTCTTATCAATAAATCACATGAAATGAATCAAACATAATCACACGTCTATGACACACAAATACACACACACAACGACGCTGAGAATGTGTCATTGGAGCGTCACGACGGCGCTCATGGCAAGCTTGATTTATCGCCGCATTATTGCAGGAAATTGAAGGGTAAAATACAATTTCGATGACGAATTACCGCGAGTGATTGGTTAAGTGCGATGAAACGGTAAGTTGCCGAATTGATATCGGGTATTGGGGATGGTTATATTGATCGGATATCGCGATATCGACGTGTTTTTCAGGATTTATGTGTATGTGTTTAAAATGGAGGTGGTTACAATATTTGAAACTCAGAATACTACAATTGAATAAATATATCATTACACCTTTTACCCATTACTGGGTGTGGCACTCTGTCGTAGTAGATATAGGGAAGTGATATATTTATGCGCGTGAAGTACGATTACCAGTCGTCAAATCACGGCCCCCAAATATGTTAGTGAAAAGGAAGCTATAGGAGTAATTTTAATGTGGTGAAAATTGTTTGTCGGTTGTAGGAATCAAACCCAGGTTCTCAAACCCACAATCCGACTCGACACCACTGAGCCACCTATTCCATAACATATTGGCAGTTGTTGATTTTGTTAAACTAAGGTTAAATTTTTGTAATCTATAAAATGTAATCTAGTTAAGTTTAATTTTTTGTCATGTTTATTGTATTACTGTTTCTATACAATTAACAAATTATTACTGTTCAGTTAATAATATTATTGTGGCTTGATGTTTGCTTAAATCTGAGGCCGAAATGTCTTCATTTTCACAACTATAAATTTAATAAATATTTCGGAAATTTGCCATTCGTGAAAATGCATATGGGGTGGCTAGCTCAGTGGTATGAAGTCGGCCTGTGGTTCCTGAGAACCCTGGTTCGATTCTCACAGGCGACAAACAATTTTCATAATTTCCTCCACCACTAATATCTTTGGAGGCCGCGATTTGACGACTGGTAACCGCACTTCACGCGCAAAATATATCACTTATCGAGATCTGCTTCGGCAGAGTGCCACACCCAGTAATGGGTAGAAGGCGAGTCCACCTGTGATAATAATAATAAGCTTCAAAGGTTTGTGCTACACCATTTTATGAAATATTATGTATGAAAGTGGATTCAAATCTCACTAACTTCAACAAACAACCAGAAATAAAACTGTATTCGAATAGTTCAGATTCCACTATATCCTAATTAGGATTAATTTCCTGTTGTGCATAGTAACAACCCATCAAAACAGCAGACGTCATATCTTGTCGTCGTGTATCACAACACAGATAGAAGATCTTACGGCACACAATCTTGTATCACAGGATCAGAGCAACAATCTTGAAAGTGGATGGTACTCGTGATACTGTTGTTATGTTAGTGATTCGTCTCGCGGTGCTCGTCGACCGCCCGTCAACGTCCTTCACCGAGGCTGGTCGTTACTCTCTCCAACACCAACAACACAACAACAACGAACAACAAGACGAGAGACCAGAGAGTAGGAATATTACTATAGAATGTTTCAGATTTGTAGGCAGAATGCACGAATACTTATGGAGACTGTTTCCTATAAAGCTTTTCTTGGAAAATGTAAATATTTTGCGGTTCCCATCAAC
This sequence comes from Pterostichus madidus, assembly GCA_911728475.2. Classification (NCBI taxonomy): domain Eukaryota; kingdom Metazoa; phylum Arthropoda; class Insecta; order Coleoptera; family Carabidae; genus Pterostichus; species Pterostichus madidus. The sequence goes on from OU452314.1 coordinate 31,397,158, forward strand.
ACAAAAATTGTAATTGTTGCTAGGAGTAATCGTGAGTAATTTGAGATGTTTTGCGCATATGTTATGTACGTCGAAGAAAGAAGATGAATGATAAGTGAATAGGAGTGATTGGATAGATGTGATTGAAGGTTTGTTGTGTGATAAATTATGTGGAGTGTAATAAATAAATGAGTTTATATGATGTGATCTATGAATGTGGAAAAGTGAGGGTGGTGTGTTTGGATGAGAATGTTTAACAAGGACAGCTTATTTGATGAATTTAATAAGTGAATGTTTTATGAATGATTTAAAGGTTCGTGCTACCCAAGGACGTTGAAAGGAGGGGATATGGCATTCAAGTCAAGACTGTGAGGCTCGGCAGATTGACAGAGACAGAAGTATTATTTTCTGTACCGTGCTTAGCCTGCTATTGATTGACATGTGTCATAAAGAGATTTGAAATTTAAATAGACAGAACAGAATCATTCTCTCTAAAAGATTATAAATTTTTACAAGGAAACTGAAATTATAAACACTTTGTTACCATTTTATCCATAAAAAAATATGTCCAATTCCATACAACACAAAAATTGAAACACAAATGACACTTCGTGGTTATGTTTACATAAAACAACGCTCCCTGACAACGTCTAAACGTCACTTTTCTTACATAAAAATTCAAAATATTTGAAAGAAGAAGAGATTTGGCTAAGCACGGTGCAGAAAAACTATTGTTGTCTCTTTCCCTTTCCCAAGCCTCACTTCAAACAATGTTACAGTATCGTAATGCCATATCCCCTCCTTTCAACGTCCTTGGTGCTACCCCATTTGATGGGATATAGCGTGAAGATATGTATGTATGTATGTAATTGATTTATTTTCTTACTCTGCATTACTCCCAATTACAATTACAGCAGTATTTTTTTTATATAAGTTGAAGTCAGTGAGATTTGAACCCACGATCTTTTGTTTAGTAATTAATAAACGCAATTTTTATCTCGATTTTAATCACTTGAAAATGTTTGTCGGGAATCGAAGCAGGGTTCTCAGGATTCCCATGCCGACTCGCTATCACTAAAATACCTATCCCATACGAAAAATTAAATAAATAAAATAAATAAATATATCATCACGCCTTCTACCCATTACTGGGTGTGGCACTCTACCGAAGCAGATCTTGGTAAGTGATATATTTTGCGCGTGAAGTGCGGTTACCAGCCGTTAAATCACTGCCCCCAAAGATATTAGTGCTGGAGGAGCCACAGGGGTAGCTTTTGAAATTATGAAAATTGTTTGTCGCCTCTGGGAATCGAACCAGGGTTCTCAGGATCCACAGTCCGACTTCATACTAGCTAGCCATCCCATATGAAAAATTATATGACATAAAATTGTTTAATTGGGTAAATATTCTAGCGTTTGAAGAAAAAATAGCATGTGTTAAGTGACTTTTTTTAGCTTCTTATAAATTAACAAACTATTCTTCTTTTTTTTTATATTTTATGCACTACCTGGATTTTATACTCTACTAGTTATTGTTAAATTAAATCACCTTTCATGACATTTATTTCGCTGCTAGAAAGCTATGAAACCTTCTATATCTTCTTGCGGTTATTGCAGGTAGAATGCTCCACCAGCTACCATGCGGTCAGCGATTCCATTTGTTTGATTTTTGATTGTGTTGTAATGTAATGTTGTGGGTAAATTTCGCTGTCACTGTGAAATGAAATGATGCTTCTTTCAATTGGATGCGGATGCCACGGCTGCCATTTTGTTATGTTGATGATAGGATTGCGATTGATGGTTCAGAGTTAATTGATTTTGTTTGTGATATCTTTTGTTATTGCTCTGACAATCGTATGCGTTAAAAGAAACCATCTAGTGGTCGGTTGCACCAACAATACTTACATTTTAAACTTGGTTTAAGTTAATAAGTGCAAATCGAAGTTAAGTGTCAAATAGAATTTACTTTCACAACAAGCGAAGGTCGGTGATCCCTTCCTTTCTTTTTTTTTAGATTCGTTGTTAAAGAAGTGGGCGTAAGTGAGTGGAGATTCGTCGAACATATGTCGAAGGAAAGCTTAATGAAATAGATGTATAGGAGCGAATGGATGAATGTGATTGAAGGTTTTCCCTGTTTATAGCATACTAAACAAATAATTACAAAATCTTCATAAAATAAATACTACCCAGAGCATTACTATATAACTGCAACATCACCTCTCCTTTCTACATAGTGAACAAAATCCAACATTAACATGAAAGGAACAACGTACCATTAAGCAACATTTCTAGACACCAAAAAGTTAATTCCAATTCCAAGACAAGTCATAACATTACAGCACTAATAACACCCTATACCTAGGCTGGCACTAACGTAGTTCCAACATCTAATAAGCCGCACACTTAGTGCAGTACTTAGCAGCAGACTGCTAAGAAGAGAATCTGCACTCGAGGGTGTTATTACGTTGCGGTTGATGGACGTTTACCATTACACACCTTGCAATTTGCGACAATATATTAATCATAATTGAACGCCAATGATGATAAATACATGCGCGATAAGCTATTAAAGAAACAATCATTCTTATACGGCATGGAGGTATTTTTATTTTTATCTGGGTAGGATTCAACTAGTGCTGATTTGTCCTGCATTGGATTGAAAGTGAATTAAAGTTGATAAGGAATAGTAGATTTAAAAACAAGTGATCATTCATTTACTTTTTTTTTTTAATTAAAAACACATACATACATAGCACACTATATCCCATCAAATAGGATATCACGAACCCTAAACTCATTCATAGAACATCAATTCATTAAATTAATCAAATAATCAATCCTCGTCAAACACTCTCATCCCAACACACCACCCTCACTTCAACCATATTCATAAATCCTTCCAAATAAGCTCATGTACTCATCACACTCGAAATCATTCATCACACAACACATCTATCCAATCATTCCTATACCCTTTTCATTTATCTTTCTTCGATATACGAGGGCAGGGTGAAAAGTCGCTGAAAAATAAAACATATGGCGCCACAATCGCAAATCTCATATGACATTTGTGATGTACCATCTTTAACTAGAACGCATTAAAATTTTCAGACTGATATGTCATTCCGTTCTGTTTTGACACCCATCGAAAGCAAGCAACCTTGAAGATTTTTGAAAACATGGAAAATAGTGAATATCGCGTCTTGATTAAACATTATTTCTTGCGTGGAAAAAACATTACGCAAACCAAAGCATCGCTTGTTAAACATTATGGGGACTCCTCACCATCGATTGGAACGATTCACAAGTGGTTTACTGATTTTCATTGTGGTAGTATAACCACAAAGGAAGCCGAACTTTCTGGTCGTCCAGTTGAGGTTACAATGCCAGAAATCGTCGATAAAATCCATGGTATGATATTGGACGACCGGCGAGTTAAAGTGCACGAGCTGGCTGAGGCTATGAGCATCTCAACCGAACGGGTACGGAACATTTTGCATAAATGTTTGGATATGAGAAAGATATCTGCCAGATGGGTGCCGCATTTGCTCTCTGTTGACAACAAGCGCGACCGTGTGACATGTGTAAAAGAGTGTTTGGCGATGTTCAAGCGCAATAAGAAGGACTTTTTGGCCCCCTGCGATTTTTATCTATTTCCAAACTTGAAGAAATGGCTCGGCGGAAAGAGATTTGGCTCCAACGATGAGGTCATCGCTGAGACAAACGCCCATTTTGAAGGATTGCCAAAATCGTATTATGTTGAGAAATAAAATACGTTTTGACCAAATAAATAATTTCTTGTTTCATTTTTCAGGGACTTTTCACCCTGCCCTCGTATATCACAAAACGAATAAAAAAGATAAAAAAGATAATAATAAAATTTAGAGATAGCAACACAGATAAATTCAATACACATTAAAAATTTAATTTATTTTGTGATTTATTAGTTAGGTTTGCGTTCTAATTCATAATTATCTAGTATATATTATAAAACTAAATACTTTTAATTTTTAATAAAGCAGTGTTTTGCAGTTTAACGTAATTATTTTATAACAAAAAAATAATAATTGCAATAATTTTACATGCGCATAGCAAATAAATTTGATTGCTGGTCGAATCATCCACGACTGAACTGATCTTTCCCTTTTAACCTTCCATCGTTCTATCTTTTTTTTTACATTCCATTTGTTTTGTTTTGTTGGTATTGGTGATTAATTTTCGCAGCATTGTGCTTCGGTAATTATCGATGGCGGTTTCAATACACGTACTTCACATTCAATTATAGCAAACAATGATTCTGCGAGTGCTATATTTAGCTGCGAATAGAATTCATAATCTACCTATTCAATGGTAACTCAAGAATTCTGATAAGTTTGTTGTTGTTGTAATTATGCAGCTTTGCGTATTTGTTCTGTTGTATTTTGACTGACGGAGACTGGCAGTTTATGCACAACAGGAAATTAATCTTAAAACACTAGTTTATACTGGAATTCAAACCAATATGTTTTTTCATCAAAAATTCGTTGACTTACACGAGCGACTTTTTGGTCTTCATTTGATTCATGTGGAACAAAACGTGAACAAACCTTTCTTTTACCCAAATCTTCAGTTAGAATTCTCCAAATAGTATTCTACTCGTATTTAATTCTTCACCCAACATTCTAACAGTAAAATTCGCATCGACAGCAATGATTTCACGCACTTTTTCGACTAATTCAGTACAATTTCCGGCTTTTGGACGTCCAGATCTTTCATCATCATTTAAATCTTCACAACCATTTTTAAATTTTGCAAACCACTTATAAACTTGTGAACGAGATAAACAATCATCACCATAAACTTTTTTCATCAATTCGTATGTCTCAGCAAATTTGTTTCCAAGTTTAACACAAAATTGAATATTTGCTCGTTGTTCCATTGTATTTTTACAACATAAACACAAAAACTACAGTCATTAAAATGCGCGTACATTTTGAAACTGTCACCTGATTGCATGAAGTTGTGTGCGTTCGAAAGAGGAAAGATGTATCTTTCTAACAATGTGTATGTTTAATAGATTGCGCTACGTGTTCTATGATTTAAATTAAAAGTTTCGTTATTTTTGGGACATACTGTGTATTTATTAATTTTTTACTTTTCATTTAAATCTTTTTTCTTCTAAGTAATTAAAAGAGCAACATTAACATAGAACTTAATTTTTTATTGTCACATTATCAACCATGGCAAACAATTATTCTCATTTCCGTAGTTTGATGCATTAGTATATAGACAATGAAGCAAATAAAAATTTAATAGTACTACTAAAAGTTACCAAAACTCACTAAAAATAAAACACGACAATTGGAAGAAACAAATGCACATTTACCAAACAATAAAGCTATTAGTTTTATATAACATTACCAATAAAACCTTATCTAATATTAAGTTTGATAAATATTTTCGTGACCATTTACATATTATGTATTTTTCTGTTATAAACAACTTTGAAGCTTTTACAAATGACCTTGAACAGTATTTGAAAAGAAGAACTAGGTTAAATATAAACATCCCTGCTACATTATTCCATATAACCTAATCACACCATTAATATTAAAATGTTAGTAAAATATTCCATAATCTATTTTAGTACGCGATCAATAAAAGCTATTTGCAAACGTTTACATACGTAAAATGGAAGCACATATTTATATTGAATCTATCACCATATTTTACGTAAATGTATTCACGAACAGGGAATGACAGAACTATTTTCTGCATGATGTTTTTAATAAAAAAAATATGCTCGTAAGAACAATATTGAAGAATGATCTATGTTGGTTGTAGTTTTTTCAAAAGATATTGACATATTCAAATATTCAATATGAAGTATTGATGGTAATGGGATGGCTAGCACAGTGGTATGAAGTCGGCCTGTGGATCCTGAGGTCCCTGGTTCGATTCCCACAGGCGACAAATTTTCATAATTTGAAAAAAGCTATCCCTGTGGCTCCTCCACCACTAACATGTTTGGGGGCCGTGATTTGACGACTGGTAACCGCACTTCACGCGCAAAATATATCACTTACCGAGATCTGCTTTAGCAGAGTGCCACACCCAGTAATGGGTAGAAGACGTGATGATATATTTATTTATTTTATTTTAAGTAATGATGGCAATATTTAAATATCGCTTATCAATTGTCTGAATATCAAAAGATTTTGGGTATTGCGAAAATACATTTTATAGTCAACCGGACCGAAATTCATATGTTTTAGTCCTAAAAAGCGGGCTTAAACACTTGTTTTTGACCCTAGGACCATAAAAAAATCATTCCGACGGATACATAATAGTTATTTATGTACCAAGGGTGAAAGAGGCGTTTCTGGCCCGTTAACACGAGGCGCAAAGCACCGAGGGCTAATAACATGCTCAGGGTCAGAAATGCTAATTTCACTGGTGGTACATACAATATTTTATGCACAACAAAATAACATTTAATTACATGTTCAAAAGATTAAAATATGTAAATAGGTTATATGTCAAAATGACATTTTACAGAATCAAGTATTCACAATAAACAAAAATTGTTATTTTATTTATGTATCCATAGGAATTATTTTTATGGCCCATGGACCAAATTGATGAAGCCCGCTTATTAGGGCTAAAACACATGTTTTTCGGTCGGGTTCTTACGATGATTTGGCACCGAGTTATGCTTACTGCGTTCATTAATATGTAACTTACAGTACAGGTATTGTAAAAATATTATTACAATGTGTATAATTTTACCTTGAACGGTAAGAGAGATTATACTTATATATTTAATTAAAAGAATCATAATTTTCGGTATCAAATTGTTAATATTGTTTTCCTACAACTGTGCGATTTCTTTGTTATTACGTAACTATAATTGCCTTGGTTACGTATGGAAAGTAGATGAATGCAGACCAATTGCGTTTCCGAAAGCAAAGAAACACTAGTGCGGAAAGTGCTTCATTGCGTAACTGTCAAAAGAATATTGTTTTGACAGCGATTTAAATTTCGCGCCGAGCGCGGAATTCATATTTTGACCACAGACGCTTATGGAAGAAGAAGATACGGTGAACCAGCGCTAGTAAATATGCAGTAGTATATTTTGACGTTTATAAACGTAACCTTAATTTGCAGTATTTCTAATCTGTAGACAATTAATAAAAAGAACCGAACAAAGTAAAATATATCGATAAATAGTTTTATTTAAAGAATAAGTGAAATACTTCATATTTATTGTTTGTGTATATTATTAATACAGTTGTTACAGTTGCTTATATTGACATAATGTAAAGTGGAAACTTTTGTGTCTAAAGAAACATTGATTTCTTCCGTACCTGTTCATATTATTACCAGTAATATTATTGGTAACAATTTCGGAAGCTTCAGAAGTACCAGCAGCAGGCTGATTGTCATTGTCGAAAATAGATCCAACAGTATGATCCGGAGCTTCAATTATCTTTGGAGGTGTTAATGATAAAGAAGAATCACTCACTGTACTATTCCAATCAAGATGATTTTGAAGAAATTATTTTGACGTTAGTGAAAAATTTTTAAATAACGTAGAACAATCAACAAACAAACCATAGCAACGCCGTAAAACATCGTTCTCATGTAATATCATTAAAATTTTATAAATTTTATAAATTTTAATAATATTTTAGTGATTTACTAAATCGCACAGTTGTAGGAAAAATGTTGTTTATAACACGTGCCGAAAAAGATTACATGCTCGTGCAGATTTCCGCACTCGGCAAGCCTCGTGCGTTAAATTCTGCACTTGCACGTAACGAGCCTTTTTCGGCACTTGTTATAAAAATAACTATTACATTTGTATTTTTTTCTCATAAATAGGTATAGCAATATTTAGAAATTTCGCGACCCTTTTGAAAATTGTTTCACGATCCACTGGTGGGTCGTAACCCTTAGTTTGACGACTACTGCTCTAACACATGCTCAACTTTTTCCGTTACCGACACCAATCACATTACCTTTTACTTTCCTTCATTATAAACCTTTAATGATACACCACATTTGAATCCAATTTTTAATATGGAAAAACGCACTAAAATTTGTATTTTACGGCAAAAATTTATATAGTATTTACTTCCAAAACTCATGCGCTTCATAACCACTAGATAAAATATATTCATACCTTTAAGAAAAATAACAAAATTACCATAAATTTCATTAACATTCCATCATCACATACAGTACTTTTATCATAACAATATTTATAATATACAGCTATATTTTAAGAAAAATGAACGAAGTACAGTCAGTGTGAAATCTAAACATGCAATTACAGCACACACCATACCATAACGCTTCACAGAACGAATTACATAGCTCACATGGGCGTCCACAGACATTTTTCCAAGGGGGGGCGGATCGCAAAAAACTCTCAGATATACATAAATTTCTAAAATATTTTTTTTACATAATATAAATACAAATAACAAATAGATAAAAAAATATGGGATGGCTAGCACAGTGGTATGAAGTCGGCCTGTGGATCCTGAGGTCCCTGGTTCCATTCCCACACGCGACAAATTTTCATAATTTGAAAAAGCTATCCCTGTGGCTCCTCCACCACTAACATGTATGGGGGCCGTGATTTGACGACTGGTAACCGCACTTCACGCGCAAAATATATCACTTACCGAGATCTGCTTTAGCAGAGTGCCACCACCCAGTAATGGGTAGAAGGCGTGATGATATATTTATTTTAATTTATTTTATAAAAAAATATTTAAATTTGTGAAATAAATGACTAGCCCTCGTCGTCTGGGTTGAATTGAAGAGGAAGGACAATTTTCTAATAACTCTTCCATAAATTGACACTATTTCTTCAATAAATTTCGATTCAGCAGTTTTACAGTTTTTATTTTCTAATATTTTGTGTCTGTGTATACTTAATAAACTCAGATTATTCAATCGTTACGATAGGGAACATGTCGCTAGCTGGCCATAAGAATACTGCTGGAAATTCAGTTTCAGCTTGAATTTATTATCTATTAAGCTTGAATTTATTATCTATTAATTTTTCATGCTTTGTATCAACACAAATTAGCTCTGAAAATGACTAAAAGTGTCTCAAAACTATCGATAGCAATCAAATTGAAACAAAATTAAACAAATGTTTGACGTTCAATTTGTCAAAACTGTCAGAATAAATTCTTCATTTATTATTTCACTTAAGGCGTATTCCATTTGCCATTTGGATCAGATCTAACTTACATTTACTGAACCAGATCATTTATTTATTTCGCTGGAGTACTTTGCTGAGTCTTTTTCCAGTACTAGAATTACTTAGTCTAATTTACTTTAAAGTAATTCACCCTAATAATTGCATCAGTATGCTTAATTCAGTTCATTTAGACATGTTGTCTAATTTATCTGAACTGATTTTAGTGAACCAAGTGGCAAATGGAATACAGCTTTATGGCAAATAAAACGTCAAACATTTGTTTAATTTTGTTTAAATTTTATGCCTATCGATAGTTTTGAAGCAATTTTCGTCATGTTCAAATCTAATTTGTGTCGTTTCATAGTATGCAAAATTAATTTAGTTTATTGGTTCACTAGCAGAATTTTATGCCCTAAAATTTTTATTTCAAGCTTTTTTGCTTCAAATATTTAGAGCAGCAGGAAATTACAAAATTATAGTTTTACATGTTAAAGTCCTATATTCAAGAGTCGCAGTCACCACCTTAGTTCATATCCAGGGGGGCACGCGCCCCTCCTTGCCTCCCCCTGCGGACGCCCATGATAGTTCACAGCAATTTTCTATGCTTTGCGTTAATCTAACGCAGATTTTTTATAATTTACTCGACACAAGATTCATTATATTATCTCATCGCTTGTGATTTAATAATAAATTTCATACTGAAGTGATAATGTCCATCATCAACGCATAAATTTAATGAATAACAAAGAAACATCAACAACATCAAAGCATAAAATAGAAAATTATTACTTTATGTTAGATACCATCAACAGAGAACGTTCATGAAGAAATAAAATGTTTTTGAAGATATCTACAATCTTCACGTAAATATTTTTGTATCAAATAATTAATAATTAGATGATTGAAGAGGAAGATAAATTGAAGAAATAAGAGAAGCAAGACGTGGTTATACGCAGGCGGCAGAAAATTATATAGGTAACCATGGGACTGTGTTTATAGTTAGATTTCCACCTAAGAAATAATCTTTGTGTACGAGGGCAGGGTGAAAAGTCCCTGAAAAATGAAACAAGAAATGATTTATTTGGTCAAAACATATTTTATTTCTCAACATAATCTCCTTGTAGCTCGATACACTTCGTCCAACGTTTTTCTAATTGTTCGATCCCTTTCAAATAATACGATTTTGGCAATTCTTCAAAATAGGCGTTTGTCTCAGCGATGACCTGATCGTTGGAGCCAAATCTCTTTCCGGCGAGCCATTTCTTCAAGATTGGAAATAGATAAAAGTCGCAGGGGGCCAAATCTGGAGAATATGGTGGATGACGATCCAATTCGTAGCGCAATTCATGCAATTTTTGAACTTGTCACACGGTCGCGCTTGTTATCAAGTTTTATTACCTTCAAATTTCATCCGGAAGGGTTGGTACTACTGTTGAGAGTGTTCAGAACATGAGAGAAGTTGGTCTCCCTGGGCAGACAAAGAGTCAACAGGATACGGGATATAGGAATCGTGTAATGAAGATATTATAAAAGGGATGATGTAGGTTGCTTTGCTGAAAGGAATGTTGTGTCAATGTTTGAATTATGTGTATCTGGACTGTAATAATAACTGAAATAGTAATAGTACTTCTACATATTGAAGTTAGTTCTTGAAGTTATGTATATAAATTATGTTAGGATCAGTATTTTATATTTAATTAATTCTGTAGTTGTGCAAATCAATCCCTTTAATTTAAAAATTAATAATATTCGCGTTACCCCATACGTTATTTCATTATAAATCCCCTCGTGTTTAAAAGCCTTTATTAATTTATGACAAAATGATATATTTTCGCGCGTGAAATGCAGTTACCAGCCATTAAATTACAGCTCCCAAAGATGTTAGTGGAGAGTAGGTCACAGGGATAATTTTAGTGTGGTGAAAATTGTTTTGAGCCCCCTACCCCATATTTTATATATTACACAATGAAAAATGAGAATGAAGTAATGGCACAGTGGTATCGTGTCGGCCTGTGGATCCTAAGAACCCTGGTTCAATCCCCACAACAAACAAACATTTTCACCAATTAAAAAAATTAACCCTGGGGCTCTCCCACTACTAACATCTTTGGGGGCCGTGATTTGACGATTGGTAACCGCACTTCACGCGCATTAATATATCACTTACCGAGATCTGCTTCGGCAGAGTGCTACACCCAGTAATGGGTAAAAGGCGTGATATATTTCTTTAATTTATAAAAATGAGAATATTAGTTATTTGTTTTTAAATAGTTTTTTTTCACTAGTAGGTACTTGTAAATAAATTATATCTACACAAATTTGTTCAGATTTTTTTTTTCATAATTATTTTTATTTAGTTCAATGGTATGAAGTCGGCCTGTGGATCCTGAGAACCCTGGTTCGATTCCCACAGGCGACAAACAATTTTCATAATTTAAAAAACTACCCCTGTGGCTCCTCCACCACTAACATCTTTGGGGGCCGTGATTTGACGACTGGTAACCGCACTTCACGCGCAAAATATATCACTTACCGACATCTGCTTCGGCAGAGTGCCACACCCAGGAATGGCTAGAAGGCGTGATAATATATTTATTTATTTATTTATATTTTTATTTATTTTATATGGGGTGGTTAACTCAGTGGTATGAAGTCGGCCTGTGGATCCTGAGAACCCTGGTTCGATTTCCACAGGCGAGAAACAATTTTCATAAGTTCAAAAGCTACCCCTGTGGCTCCTCCACCACTAACATCTTTGGGGGCCGTGACTTGACGACTGGTAACCGCACTTCACGCACAAAATATATCACTTACCGAGATCTGCTTCGGCAGAGTGCCACACCGAGTAATGGGTAAAAGTCGTGATGATATATTTATTTATTTATTTATATTTTGTATTTACATTTAGATGGTGTCCCCTTTCCTAAGATTAAAAAATTGGCAACCCTAACTATAAGCTACTATAATTAACATTAAATTCCTGTTGTGCACAATAACAAACAAACAAATAATATTTCGTCTATCTTAATTCATCGCCCTCCGCATACTCTTTCTCATTCTCCTCGTTAACTCTTGCTGCGAAGCGTGCGAAATGTGCGAAGCTGTGGTTGAGTGCCTCCTCTTCCTCACGTCTTCATCTCCTTACCATCATCACCGCATCTTGTCGCTAACTTGTTGCCTCGGCCGCCAAACCCCCGTCCATTCAAAGCCGCCCGCGAGCGCGCTTCGCATTCCAACTCGACCGACCCAGTGTCAACGTCTGCGACGTTGTGTTGGTCCGTGTCACGTGACTTCATTAGATGTTAGCAAAGGGGAGAGGGGTAGTGGAGAGAAAAGGGTTGAATGGGTGACGAGGGAATTAATGGTGGATAGAGAAAAGTGGGGTAATATTTGAAGGAAATTCGGTTTAGAATAGTTATTTGCAGTTCTGTCCTCTTTAAATGAAATGTTGTCGTAAATGAAATATTGTCGTAAATGAAATTTAAATAAAACTTTATATTTATAGTATTTAACGCTTCTAAATAATGCAGTAATACATAAAATTTTAGATACAGAAGTTTGAATATCTCTTAAGGTAGTACTAGCGTGAAATTTTTTTTACAGATCTGAATTAAATTTGGCGCACGTAAACATTGGATAGTCATACGCATCCTGTTAAAATATGAAACACTTTCATCGTCTGTGAACAAATATATTCGCTTGTAAAGTTGAGTTCTTATACACGGGGCTTATGGCGATCGTCACTCAGAATCGGACATATTTGGTTTGTGTACCTCTAAAATTTTGCAGTTTCATTTGAAAAACTAGTATGATGTTCTAGACATATCCATGTATATTGTATCAGAAAGAGAAAGTTTTTTATCGCTTAGTAATGGATATATAGCCATGCAAAGCGTTGTTTTTAACGAAAAATTAGGAATACCAATTTATAATGGCAACACCACACGGTGGTATGGTATATGAAAATTCACTAGACCAACAACCTGTTAACAATTCATGATATTCAAATCATAATAGGTATAAAACACTTATTTTATTCAATTTTTATATTTTTTGGAGCGTCAATTTCGCCACTCGACAATCGATGGCGCCACCGTCACACTAGTACTACCTTAAGATATCATTTATACAGGTACAGGCTGTTTCTAAGTTAAACGATCGAATATAAAATATAAATTCAGAACCTCAAAGTCTCTTTATGTTACTAGAAAAGAAAAAAAATTGGTGTGGCCGCCACACGACTTTCTTATACACAGCCTATTTAATATTTAGAAAATATGAATGTTATATAATATTATTAAACATGTAATTTAGTTTTTCAGTAATTCAGCATTTATCTGTTTGAAACATATAAAATATCAAATTTGTTTACGTATAAAGTTTTAGTAATATTGACTACTTTATGTCTAACTTTACTGATGAGGCATATACAGTATGTCCGTTTTTTTTTCTTGTTCTTTGTAGTTATTATTTCATCTTTTTCTTTTTAAATTTTCGTTCCGACTATTATTTTCTTTTTCTTTGTTTTCATTTCGCATCTTTTTAGTTTGATTGTATCTTTTTTAATAAATTTTGGGATTTTACTGATTTATTTTTAATTTTCATTACAAATAATCAACTTTCTAACAAAAATTTATATAAGTAAACTTATATTAATAGAAATAGAAATATAAAATTACTTACTATTTGATCAATGAAATTGATATAGCATCAAAAACGCTGAATTGAACACTTATGACTTGCTCCTTGCGTTTGACTATTATTATTTGACATATAAATGTTAAACATGTTTATGTTTTTGTTTCTATTGCTATTACATCTTTTTGTTTGAATTTTTTTTACGTAATTAGCTGTATTCCATTTGCCACTTGGTTCACTTAAATCAGATCAGATAAATTCGACAACATGACTTAATGAACTGAAGTAAGCAAACTGATGCACATATTGGGATGAATTACTTCAAAGTAAGTTAGAATCTGTAATTCTAGTACAGGCAATAAAGTCAGCGAAGTAATCCAACGAAATAAATAAGTGATCTGGTTCAGTAAATATAAGTTAGATCTGATTCAAATGGCAAATGGAATACGCCAACTGATTCCATTTTTGAAATAAATGGAATTTATTGTTTAGTATGTCCTGTAAACTTCCTCCTTCCAATAATGAACAAAAAAAAGCCGAAACAGAGAAAATAGTATAAAACTTTCATGCTAAAATAGCACACCTTCAGTAACATGTATTTTAATATAATATTCTTTATCTTCCAGATTATTTCACAAGCTTTATTTACAATGTCATAACTGTCTCCGGCAAAGACAAGCATAATATGTGTTATTTTTACAGACATAATTAACAATTCCGCAACATAAAAATAGTAACTTGCTCATCGCACTACATTCTAAATTGAGATATAATTTTTTCATTTGAATTCCCGTGAGTCTGTTATTAACCCAACTATGAATCACACTTTTTGCTTAGCAACTCTTGGTAAAAAGATGTGCTAACAACATTTTAAGTAGCAATTATTCCCATAATTACCCTCGCAAAATAGAATCCCATTAAAGTAACAAGTTGTAGCATAAAAATTAAAATGGCGTTTGTGCAGTGTCGAGTGTTCTATAGAATGAAGATAGTGTTCTGTGTGTTATACCAACGGTACTCAAACTGGGTCACACTTGCAAGACGTAAAATAAATAAATAAATATATCATCACGCCTTCTACTCATTACTGGGTGTGGCACTCTGCCGAAGCAGATCTCGGTAAGTGATATATTTTGCGCGTGAAGTGCGGTTACCAGCCGTCAAATTACGGCCCCCAAAGATGTTAGTGATGGAGGAGCCACAGGGATAGCTTTTTCAAATTATGAAAATTTGTTGTCTGTGGGAATCGAACCAGGGACCTCAGGATCAACAGGCCGACTTCATACCACTGAGCTAGACGTAATTCATTTATTTATTTGTTAATCTGCAGAACAGGAACTTAATTCCAATTACAAATAAAATAAAATAAATAAATATATCATCACGCATTCTACCCATTACTGGGTGTTGCACTCTGCCGAAGCAGATCTCGGTAAGTGATATATTTAGCAATTATGAAAATTGTTTGTCCACCTGTGGGAATCGAACCAGGGTTCTCAAGATCCACAGGCCGACTTCATACCACTGAGCTAACCACCCCAATTACAGTAAGTTATAATGAAATTCGAAGCACTCAGACATCATCATTTTTTTTTTTTTTTTGAATGAGAATGATTGTTCAATTTGACTGTCTTGCCTGTATAACATTTTGGTGACTGTTTGGTGTTCGAACGGTGTAATTCGTTGGCACAAAACGAATTAAAATGCAAATCCATGCAGAGAAACGCGAATAACATGCGTGAGTAATTGTGGCAACAGACAAGACAAGAACATGGGCGTACAAGGGGCAGGAAACATGGGGCACTTTATATTTAAATTTGTTGGACTGTTGTTTTGTTAGAAAGATTTGTTTTCTTTTCAACTAAAATAAAGACAAGAAGAAACTACAAGCAAAGAATATAGGCCGTATTTGTTTGGGAAATTTTGATCCAACCCTGAACTAACCTAGAACTAACTCGTGTTACTTCCAAATAAATGATGCATCTCAAGTGTCAGTTGTAAATATTAGCGGTAAATTTAAAATCTGAATGCATGTTCGAAGCGACATCTGCTTAGTTTTGTTTGTGTGTTAAATTGCGCTTTTAATTGGATGTTTTGAGTCATCTTTATATTTTTTATATGTAGTCAAAAAGCAAATAACGTCAGGGTCTGTTTTTTTTTAATAATTTTGTCATCAGCACTATCAAAATAATGAATTTCGGAGTCGTAATAATGTGTCGTAATATTATCCTCTGTGACTTATATTGCAAGAAGCACATAATGCATATTGCTCTTCCATCATCTGCATAAATAATAGTTTAGTATATTTTTTCAAAATATTATTATAAAATTACTTACGTTTTTCATAAAAATAACTCCTAACCTCTCTATACTATTACAAATCGCGATGCCGCCACGAATAACAAGGAACACAAGTTGATAGAGATAGTTAACGGGTTGAATCTACCAACCCGCTAAAATAGCTGGGGCAGTAGGGTCAGTTTAAGGTTAGTTCCAGGTTACTTAAAGTGTGCCAAGTAACCTGCAGGTTACTTTAAAAATCCCAAATAAATACGGCCATAATTAGAAAGAACACTTAGAAAATTTAAATTTATTATTTATTTGTTGACGATTTTAATCAATTAATGTTCAAGGAATGTTTTAAGGGTTCGTGCTACCCAATTTAATGGGATATATCTTAGTGTAGTCATCACCAAAAATCATAGTTAGTAGGTAAAATCATAAATACGGTATTCGAATCCGAAGACCACGAGTTCAAATCGCACCCAAGATAAAAATATACACTGCAGCTCGGTGGGTTCGGACCCTGTTCTGTTAATTGTGATTAAGTTCCTGTTGTACAGAGTAGCATAAGTAAGTAAATAAATAGTACTCATATAATGACAACTAAATAATACTGGAATTATAATACGGGCTTTCGTGACTAATGCCTGGCAACAAGTTTGAGAAAGATACTGGAGAATTAATTTCTAATTTATCCAACTCTCGAGTTATATTTAATTAGATTATTTTTTGACTTAGCTGTTGAGGTCGATTCATCCAACTTAAAAGATTTTGAACTGTGTTCATATCGATTGATTATTTATTATTGTATTCTTGGAAGTTGTTTCCAAAATTTGTTGGTGTATTACTGTATCTGAAATGGAACTAAATCGATTTTTGCACATATTTTACTTGACGCGTTGACAGTTTTAAATAATTATTTGACAACTACCTATCATTTGTCACAAACAAAAAAGCATCTACAGAGATTATTCCCGGCAATAATCACAAGAGCTTTATTCTCAGTATAATAATGACAGGATTGATAAAATGCAGACACGGGGGGACCATATAATGAAGCATTTCATTGGTTTTGAGAAACGTCAAATAATAATCAGAGATATATAATTCAATATCAAAAACACCAAGGTACCTATGTTACAAATATAGCAATACAGTAATTTGGAAAACAGTCCTTTTTGTTTCTAAATCATGAATTTCAGTCTTGTATGTATGTTTCTCTATAGGTGCGATGGCCGAGCGTGTTAATGTACATCTCCTAACAGGCTGACGTCATCCGACCATTGAGTCGTCAGTTCGAATTCGCCTGTCGACAATGTGTGATTTGTCGTTAAATATAAAAATACAGTTACATGTATTATCACGCTCGGGCGCTATAAGCTAGTCACTCATACACCTGAATTAATGTAACATTGACAATGAAAAAACCAGCAGTACGGCAGTGTAAAACTGCGGCTCGGTGCGCCTGGTCTCCTATATGGAGCATGCCCAAATCCACAAAGGATTATAGTGCAATAGGAAGAAGATGTATGTTTCTCTAGAGAAACGAATAGAAATCAGACTGAATAAGGTAACCATCATCAAAACACAGTGAAATTTTGCTCAATTTCGGAGCTATGAATGACCCTTTATGTTAACTGCGTTGCCTTTTGCGTTACTTTATTATAAATCCAGCTTTAAAGTTGGTTATCTCTTAATTTTCAATTTTAACTTTACTTAACTATAAATCATTACTAGTTCTAGCACATGATCAACTTTTTACATAATCGATACCTTTCGCATTATCTCTTACCTTACCTTATTACAACCCCATCTTTATTATTTACCAGACACTTTGATTTTCAATAAACAAATCTCTCTCTATAAACATTTTCTTGATGCATACTATATACCCTTCATAATCTTGCAATCCTACCACACCTTGCCCTATAACTCACCCTCCACAAAGCTCATAAACACATCCCCAGATCAATATCATCCAATCTCCATCTACTACCCCTATTTCCTTGCATCAATTTCACCATCGCCTGATTCCCACTGCGTTGATACAACTCTGATGCTTCTAGTAGATACATCGTCTCATCGTCTCTGTGAGACTGAGAAACTGTGAGTGTGTGATAGCAAATGCCGATGTCAATGCTTGTCGGGTATCCAAGTTGGCGAGACAGCGAGTCTGACTACGTCAGACGCAAAACAAACCAGTCGTAATTCACCTGTAGGATTGATACATCAACTACGCTGAGGACAAGATGTTGAGAACTTATCGCTCTTTGTTTTGTGGGAGATAGGATGGAGATTGTGGGGATTGGTCGGAAGGTTTGGTCAGTAAATGGATTGATGCATAAAAGTAAATTAAGCTTGACAGTAGTTGGAATTGGAAGTATAGTATTTTAAGTATAGAGGTAATAATACTTAAAATAGCTCAAGAAAACAGATGCCGACCTGCGGTAAACTATTATGAGGTGATTTTATTGTTTATATTTTTATTATTTATTTTCTTTTTATCCTGAGAACCCTGGTTCGATTCCCACAGGCGACAAACAATTTTCATAATTTTCAAAAAACTATCCCTGTGGCTTCACCACCATTAACATCTTTGCGGGCCATGATTTGACGACTGGTAACCGCACTTCAGGCGCAAAATATATCACTTACCGAGTAATGGGTAGAAGGCGTGATGATATATTATATATATATGTATATATATTTCTTTTCAAAATTTTCTAAAAGAATTTACTTATGTTGTTATTAATTGTTCTATGCGCAACTAGGCCGAAAAGCATGTGTTTTAGCTCTAGAAAACGGGCTTAAATACTTTTTTTTAAAGTTTTTTTATGACAGAAAAATTCGGGAGACGCCCGGACTCGAACCGATTGGGCTTAAATACTGCTATTAGGCCCAAGAAATAATTCCTATGGATACATAAATAAAATGACAAATTTTGTTTATTGTGAATACTTGATTTTACAAAATGTCATTTTGATATATAACCTATCTACATATTTTAATCAGTAGAACACATAATTAAAAATTATTTTGTTATGCTAGAAATATTATATGTACCACAGGTGAAATTAGCATTTCTAACCCTGAGCATGTTATTAATCCTCCGCGCTGTGCGCCTCGTGCTAATAATCATGCCACGGACCAGAAACGCCTGGTATCACCCTTGATACATAAATAACTATTATTATGTAATTTTTGGATTGTGTGGCAGTTAATTTAAAAATGATTATGTTTTGACATTTCTCAAAACCAATGAAATGCTTCATTGTATGTCACGTATCTGCGTTTTAACCAATCCTGTCATTATTATACTGAAAATAAAGCTCTAGTGATTATTCCCGGGAATAATCTCTAAAGGTGCTTTTTTGTTTGTGACAAATGATAGATACCAATAAATTATTTTATCAACTTCCAAGAATACATTAATAAGTAATCAATCAATATGGACTCAGTTCAACATCTTTTCGTTGGATGAATCGACCTAAGCTAAGTCAAAAATATTCTAATTAAACATAACTGAAGAGTTGGATAAATTAGAAAATAATTCTCCAGTATTTTTTTAAACTTGTGGCCATTTGGCAATAGTCACTCAAGCCCTACGGCCCTACAAGTTTTCGAATAATCTATCAAATTATTTTCAATTTATCCTCACTCTCTTGTTATATTATTACTGCCAATTTTTTAAATATCATCTAATACAGGTATACTTACTAAACAATAAATGCTTATTATTATTAAACTAAAATATATAGATTTTGAAGCACTTTTAGGTAAGTAGTTAATAATAATTTTAATTGGAAGTTTTGTGAAACATCATCTTGGAACAAAACCAAGTACCCTCCACTTCCCTCAAGATGCTAAGCCAACAAAACACAATGTTTTATTTACTCCCGATGCGTACAGAGCACTGACAGCTGATCTCGTTTGTTTTATTCTTCTTCTTCTTTCTTTGTTTGATGGTCCGCGCGTAATGCCATTAACATCGCGGCGCGCTTTTGTTTCAGTTAACAAGAACAAAGTCGCCGAGAAGCGAGAATCGGTTCTATTTTTAGCGATGGTGCTTAACCCTCGCTGCAGGGTTGTTAAATCGCTGTTTTGATTTGTGTTTTTAGATGCGAAGGGTTGATGTTGATGTGACCCTTGTAATCAACTAAATTAATGCTGGAAATAAATTGAATCGGGAAACGGAAAGTAATGAGGTGGTTGCGAAGAAAAAATTAAATAAATATTGTAGTTATAATTTGTTACTTTCTTTAATAATAAAAAATAAATAAATATATCATCACGCCTTCTACCTATTACTGGGTGTGGCACTCTGCCGAAGCAGATCTCGGTAAGTGATATATTTTGCACGTGAAGTGCGGTTACCAGTCGTCAAATCACGGCCCCCAAAGATGTTAGTGGTGGAGGAGCCACAGGAGTAGCTGTAATGAAAATGCCAATTTTTTGGTTGATCCAGTTTAAAAACCGAAAAATTTTAAAATATGGTTGTATATAAATCAGATTACGAGAAATCGAATGCCGTTGAGCGCATCTTCATATCTTTTTTAGTTTCAGAGTTACGGCGATTTTTGTCTTTTTAAAAATCTCAACTTTGAAAGCCCATATCTCGGAAACTAAAAGAGATAATGAAACGCGGTTTCAACGAGTGTATTTCTCGTGTCCAAATTAACTTATACTGAAATTTTTAAAATTTTGAAAATTTTACAATTTTTTTTTAAAATTTTCTTTTGCCCATATTACAAAAACTTGAAGCAATAATGAAAATCTGTAAAAACCAGTGAATTACTCCCGTAAAATTATATATGTATGTAAAGTTTCAGAATTTTTGCAGCACGGATAAAAAATTTAGAGCAAAAATACTAAAAATGGCCAAAATTCGTAAAAATCTTAAGGGGTACCCCTTCAAAAATAATTAAAAAACAGTGACTTTTGGTTTTTTTGTAATAAAAACTTTATCTGTGCGAATTTATGGCTGAAAATTTGTATACCTATATATTTTTACGAAAGAAATTCACTGGTGTTCACAGATTTTTATTATCTTTTAAATTTTTTAAATATTAAGAAATGAAAATTAAAAAAAAATTGTAAAATTTTCAAAATTTTCAAAATACCAGTATAAGTTAATTGGAGCACGAGAAATACACTCGTTTAAACCGCGTTTCAATATCTCTTTTAGTTTTCGAGATATGGGCTTTCAAAGTTGAGATTTTTAAAAAGTCAAAAATCGGCGTATCTGTGAAACTAAAAAAGATATGAAGATGCGCTCAACGGCATTCGATTTCTCGTAATCTGATTTATATACAACCATATTTTAATATTTTTCGGTTTTTAAACTGGATCAACCAAAAGCATTTTTATTATCATAAATTTTAGGGATCACGCCTCCGGCGATTAAAAACACAAATTTTGATCCTCAAAATATGCATAGTTATATAGAAATATAAATAAAATAAAAATAAATATATCATCACGCCTTCTACCCATTACTGGGTGTGGCACTCTGCCGAAGCAGATCTCGGTAAGTTATATATTTTGCGCGTGAAGTGTGATTACCAATCGTCAAATCACGGCCCCCAAAGATATGTAAGTGGTGGAGGAGCCACAGGAGTAGAAATATATGATGAAATAAATGGTTAAATCCACAATTTCATATCTAGTTTCATATTATTGAAAATTTATTGTAAACAGAAATAAACGTATTCATCAACATAAGCATCAAAATAAATAGTATACATTTTTCATTTTATTAATCCTTAAAGTTTAAATAAAAGTTTGCAAATGGATGAATCTTTAAAAACATGTATTTTAAAATTTGTAAATAGCATCCGGCGACCCTCCTTCAATGTCATCGCGATACCCGAGGGGACACGATCCACACTTTGAAAACCTCTCATCTAGACAATAATTTAATTTGAAATACAGATATAATGATTACTCGTTGTTTTCTTTTAAAATTAATTTAGTCTTGTCCTTTTATTTCAAGTAAATATAAATATTTACTTTTACAAACATAAATACACAATTAAATCTAATTTAGTTGTATATTTTGCGAAAATCTTCGACATTAAAATTATCATGAACTTTTTATGGCATGGCTAGCTCAGTGGTATGAAGTCGGCCTGTGGATCCTGAGGTCCCTGGTTCGATTCCCACAGGCGACAAATTTTCATAATTTGAAAAAGCTATCCCTGTGGCTCCTCCACCACTAACACGTTTGGGGGCCGTGATTTGACGACTGGTAACCGCACTTCACGCGCAAAATATATCACTTATCGAGATCTGCTTCAGCAGAATGCCACACTCAGTAATGGGTAGAAGGCGTGATGATATATTTATTTATTTTATTTTAGGTAAAATAAATTTTAAAATCGAACGCGCCATTTGCATTTCTTTCAAATTAATAGCCTTTCAAAGGAAACTGTCATTTATAAATCGGCTTACATTCATTTGTCGGGAAAAATGATGTGGGCATATCACGGTTCGTCCTGGACAAATGAACTTAATTTGACATAAATTGATCTGAGTCTATAGACGTATCCGACATTTATTATTCGTTCTTTCCACGTTTTACGAGCATTCTTCAATCATCCTTTTTAAACTTACATTTATATTAATTAATCAAGAGATGTCTGTTATTTGAATACTGAAGAGCGTCAGAATTAATTTATTCAAATGATATTTTTGTACTAGCATCATTCAAAATAAGGTTTATATTACCTTGGAAACCGATGGAAAGTTTGGTTTTGCAGTCTGGTGCGTAAAGTGATTGAAAAATACACCCATTTTTTATGGTACTAAATTTTGACTATAAAATCGCTAATTGTACTTATATACACACATTTTAAAGAATTTATAATAGACATAAAGAAATTAGCTTATAATGCCATTAGACATATTTAAACAAATAAATTTGAAAAAATCAACTTACCTCCGCCGGGATTTGAACCCGAACTTTCCACTTGAGCCGCGAACCTCCAAAAATAATTGAAGCTTCAGATTATGCTGTGTTGGATCTATTTTCGATAATGACAATCAACCTACTGCTGGTACTTCTAAAGCCTGCGAAATTGTTGTCAATAATATTACTGTTAATAATATGAACAGGTACGGAAGAAATCAATGTTTCTTTAGACAGTACAAAAGGTTCCACTTCACATTATGTCAATATAAGCAACTGTAACAACTGTGTTAATAATATACACAATAAATATTATGTATTTCACTTACTCTTAAAATAAAACCATTTATCGATATATTTTACTTTGTTCGGTTCTTTATATTAATTGTCTACAGATTAGATATACTGCAATTTAAGGTTATGTTTATAAACGTCAAAATATACTACTGCATATTTACTAGCGCTGGCTCACCGCATCTTCTTCTTCCATAAGCGTCTGTGGCGAAAATATGAATTACACGCTCGGCGCGAAGTTTAAATTGCTCTCAATACAACTTTCTTTTAACAGTTGCGTAAAACACAAATTACTTTCCGCACTAGAGTTTCTTCGCTTACAGAAACGCACTTGGTCTGCATTTGTCTCCTTTCCACCCGTAACCAAGGCAATAATAGCTACGTAATAACAAAGAAATCGCACAGTTGTAGGAAAAACCGTTTTTTGCTTGTTTTCCCTTTTAGAACGGTGTGTTCTGTACATCTTTGTACAGTTTTTTTTAGTAAAATGAATAGGTAAGCAGAAAATAAAACTAATATCCAATGTTAAATCCCTATGCTCGCCCTTAAGAAGCACCACCCGGTATATACAAAATAAGTACAGAATTAAAAAAAAAGTATATCGTTTTTTGTTTGAACAGAAATTGAAATAAATCATTTCATGGATAACAATAAATGACATTTTAAGTTGATGCGATTTTAATAATAATTCGAACTGAATTTCAAACAATATTAAATTTTATGCTACTCACGCCCCATATGAAATATTATAATCCAATGTATAAATTTAACAATCGAACACAAATCATATAAATGTAAATACATGATCTGACTAAAAGGAATTTCACATTAATATAATGAATATAATCCCGTTGCTAGAATGCTTTTAGCAAGCAGAAAATGTTTCATATCCATTACGTAAATGACTGCAATAATCGTTTAATACATACTGCACTTGTGACGTCACCACATACCACTGAATTATAAATATTAACGGGAAAGCTGACAAAACTTTACTCTAGTGCTGAGCATGGATTTCAAGTTGATAATAGTTGGAAATATGCTCTGCAGCGCCAACAATTGTAAACTAACTTTGATAGATAAAAATACATACATATCTTGACGCTATATCCCAACAAATGGGGTGGCACGAACCCTAAAATCACTCATAAAACATTCACTCATCACACTCATCAAACAATCAGCCCTCGTCAAACATTTTCATCCAAACAAACCACCCTCACTTCAACCACATTCATAGATCACTCCTTATAAACTCATTAATTTATTACACTCGAAATCATTATCACACAACAAACCTTCAATCACATCATTCCTATTCACTTATCGTTAATTTTCTTTCTTCAACGTACATAACATATGCATAAAACATCTCAAATTACTCACGTTTACTCCTAACAACGAATCTAATAACGAAACTAACAACGAATCTACAAGATTAGAAAAGATGAAAGCGATAGTCTGCACGTGTATATGAAAGAAAAATCCACACAATGCAGTAACTGAAAATGAAACAAAAAGAAAAGAAAGGGAGGGAGCGTCGCCCTGCGCTTGTTTTTGAAAGTGAATTTCACACAATTGCAGTTAAACACTCTACGTAAGAACTGAAAATGAATTAAAAGATAAGAAAGGAAGGGAGTGTCGCTCTACGCTTGTTTTTCAAAGTGAATTCTACATAATTGCAGTTAAACACTCAATGTAAGATCAGAAAACGAATAAAAAAGATAAGAAACGAAGGGAGTGTCGTCCCATATGGAATCAGAATTCCCCACTATTATTTCAATGGTAGATACCCTTGCTTCCAACCCATTTAACGATAATAACACCGTCGAGTTAGTTGACATTCCTCTCGCGGGCTGACACGCGGACAGTGGCGCTAGTGTACTGGGATGTCAGTGATCTAACTTAACCTCAATCGTCTATCGTCTTCTTTTTCTTCTAAGTTAAACTTGCCTTAATCGGAGTCTTCTGGCGTCTTGAAGACGCCTGTTGTGTATGCATTTTTGCAGTTTTGATTATGTTTGCACTTGCTTGAATATTATATGGAATTAAATGATTTAATGGAGAAAATCACTTTAATATTATTGCCCGTAAATGTCAGTTACTGTTAAATGCATAATTTATGAAGTGCTGATGGTTTAATTTATACCTAATGACTGTTGTTTATAATAGCATTTTAACCACTCCGACATAAACATATTTTTGTTATAAGTTGATGTTAGAAAGGTATAAACATACACCAAATTGATTTTGAAGTTGGAACCTGAATGCCGGTCATTTTGAAGCAAGATGTAGGAATGGTATGAACGACCTTAAGGTAGTACTAGCGTGAAAAAAATTTTTGCAGATCTGGATGAAATTTGGCGCACGTAAACATTGGATAGTCATACGCATCATGTTAAAATATGAAACACATTCACCGTCTGTGAACAAATACATTCGCTTGTAAAGTTGAGTTCTTATAAACGGGGCTTATGGCGATCATCACTCAGAAACGCACATATTTGGTTTGTGTACCTCTAAAATTTTGCAGTTTCATTTAAAAAACTAGTATGATGTTCTAGAACTATCCATGTATATTGTATCAGAAGGAGAAAGTTTTTTATCGTTTGGTAATGGATATATAGCCATGCAAAGCCTTGTTTTTAACGAAAAATTAAGAATCCCAATTTATAATGGCAACACCACACGGTGGTATGGTATTTGAAAATTCACTAGACCAACAACCTGTTAACAATTCATGATATTCAAATCATAATAGGTATAAAACACTTATTTTATTCAATTTTTATATTTTTTTGAGCGTCAGTTTCGCAACTCGACAACCGATGGCGCCACCGTCACACGAGTACTACCTTAAATCTGACAGTTGAATGACACATAACCTCAAAATTGTAAATTGTGAGTGTAGAAATAATACTAAAACATATGGTACAATCATACAAAATTTACATTACAGAAAAAAACATTGATTAATTGTCAAAAAAAAATATTTTTTTTATTGTTTTTGTTATGAGAAGCGCTACCAATACAACTGATAAAAAGCACCAACTTATATTTTTCACAAGTCCCAGTTTTTTTTAAATCTAACAGAATTATAATATACCTTAATAGAAAAAATAGTATAAAGAACACGTTTTATAAGGCTCGTTATCGCATTCGTCCTTTGGAAAACTTGAATTCGTGTCTTAACAGATTGCCTTGTGAAATTAGTTCTTGAATATACTATTGGTAAATAATTAATAAACACTATATGTTTTTTTATGGGGTGGCTAGCTCAGTGGTATGAAGTCGGCCTGTGGATCCTGAGAACCCTGGTTCGATTCCCACAGGAGACAAACAATTTTCATAATTTCAAAAACTACCCCTGTGGCTCCCCCACCACTTACATCTTTGGGGCCCGTGATTTGACAGCTGGTAACCGCACTTCTCGCGCAAAATATATCACTTACCGAGATCTGCTTCGACAGAGTGTCACACTCAGTAATGGGTAGAAGGCGTAATGATATTTTTTTTTTTTTGGTGGTCCAACCTTATGTCACAGGGAGCCTATGTTATCCCTGATTTTAATAAGTTTGTGCATTACAGATTTATAAGAAATGTTATATAAATAAAATAAATAAATATATCATCACGCCTTCTACCTATTACTGAGTAAGTGATATATTTTGCGCGTGAAGTGCGGTTACCAGCCGTCAAATCACGGCCCTCAAAGATGTTAGTCGTGAGGGAGTCACAGGGGTAATTTTAAAATGGTGAAAATTGTTTGTCGTCTGTGGAAATCGAACCAGGGTTCTCAGGATCCACAGGCCGACTTGATATCGCTGAGCTAGCTACCCCATAAAATTTTATTATATCACCTAATATGAGAAGGTCTTTTAGAACATCAAACAATTCAATTCCTATTCCATTCCAATTTCCAACACGCCTCAAAAAATCGTTACATCAATCCACAGACACAAAAACACAATTTTCTACAATAAAGTAGAATATCGCTGAACGGTTTTGGAAATATCATCAACCAACAAGCGACAAGCAAACATATGAAACATCAAAACATCTGACGATCACAGCAGGATGTCAATTTCAGGGCACACCCAGTCTTCTCAACTTCAAAGACATCAAAACTACACAGTACTCTTTGTTAAAGAGAGACCCCTCAATAACTGTTTCCCTTGCGGACATAAATACACTGTCACTAAGTTTACAAGGACATGAAGATGGTCTTTGAAGGATAATGACTTCGAGGAGACAGTTTACTCTTCTTGAAATATCTTCAAATAAATAAGTATCATAAGGATAAGTGCTCTATGAGTTACAGTTATATTATGTTTGTAAAAATAAAATAAATATATCATCACGCCTTTTACTCATTACTGGGTGTGGCACTCCGCCGAAGCTGATCTCGGAAGTCATAATATGATGACGTCGGTTTACTACATTTTTGCATTGATGTCATTTTACAGCTTTAAACTTATAATTTAATTTTTATTTAATTTATATATACATATACAAGGTGGTGACCGCGACTCTCGAACATAAGATTTTAACATATAAAATCATATTGATTTAATTTCCAGCTTTATAATTATTTAAAACAAAAAAGCTTCAAATATAAATTTTAGGGAATAAAATACGAAATTAATTTTGCATGCTTTGTAACGGCACAAATTAGAAATGAAAATGACTAAAATTGTCTCAAAACTATTGATAGCTATGAAATTGAAACAAAATTAAACAAATGTTTGACGTTCAATCTGTCAAAACTAACAAAATAAATTCTTTATTTATTATTACATTTATTTTGACAGATTAAACGTCAATCATTTGTTTAATTTTGTTTCAATTTCATGCCTATCGATAGTTTTGAGGCAATTTTCGTCATTTCCAAATCTAATTTGTGTCGTTACAAAGTATGTGAAATTAATTTTGTTTATTGATTCAGATGCAGAATTTTAAGCCCTAAAACTTTTATTTCAAGCTTTTTTTGCTTAAAATATATAGGGAAGCAGGAAATTACAAAATTATATATTTACATGTTAAAGTCCTATGTTCGAGAGTCGTGGTCACCCAGGGGTGGGGGGGGCTGGCCTCCCTACGGACGCCCATGGTGTAAGGTACATACAGACTACACTTAGATGTTGCTCAACTTACACTTAATTCTCCCTCATTTGTCACTTAAATTTGAGTGGCCTAATGTCTCTGAATTCCAAATGACTCAATTTTTACCAATTGAGTGCAAATTAAGTGTGTGGTGAATGTAAGTTGAGCGTGAGTTATGTCTCTGAATTTGGGTCTTAATTTCATACAATTGTATTTAAATAATGGTATGTTTTATTTTGCCTAGCACTCTGTAAATCTATATCGAAACAAAAACGTGTTATACTAATAAATTTAGACTTATTGGATGAAATTTTTAATCATGAACATTTTTCTATTTACATTTTTTTTTAAATGAATATGATAACAATATCGCTACATGATCATTTAACCATTACATTTATGTCCTAAGATTAATAAAAAATAGATACCCGATATGGTAGATAAGTTGACGGAATATACAACTTTTCTACGAGCCAAAAACATCAAAACTCCCTATAATTTTTTCTCTCAAAAAAGTACTAAAAATCTCTTCTTGTAATGTAAACAACTCCAAAGCAGACCAAATCTGTCTTGAAAGTAAAGTTAAACTCAAAGTATAAACAGGCGTCGTTTCAACGAAAAGCACTGTAGGTGGCGCAGTGTTGATATTGAAAAGGGCACCGCGAAATGTTTACAAAACTGTTGACAATTGCGCTGGGTAAATCGTGCAGAACGCAGGGTACTCACTCACAGTTCGTTCAAGTGGTCTATCAACAACGAACATCAAACAAAATACAAATGATGTTTTAGAAAGCCTTCACTGCTCTTAACCCTTTAACTATAGGCAATCGTAGCCCAGTGGATAAAAGCGAGGTAAAACTTGCTTTTCTTAATTAGTAAGCAAGAGGTCATGCGTTCAAATTTCAGTGTCTTCTACTTATATACAAAAAATAATGATTATGTCTGAGTGGTTCAGATTGACCGATGTTGGAATATTTGACCTAATCAATTTTTTTGGGGTAATGGCACAGTGGTATCGTGTCAGCCTGTGGATCCTAAGAACCCTGGTTCGATTCCCACAAGCGACAAACAATTTTCACCATTTTAAAACTACCCCTGTGGCTTCCCCACCACTAACATATTTGGGAGCCGTGATTTGACGACAGGTAACCGCATTTCACGCGCATAAATATATCACTTACCGAGATCTGCTGCGGCAGAGTGCCACACCCAGTAATGGGTAGAAGGCGTTATGATATAATTATTTTATTTTTTTTATATTAATTTGACAAGTACTGGGTGTGGCACTCTGCCGTAGCAGATTTCGATAAGTGATATATTTATGAGCGTGAAGTGCGGTTACCAGTCGTCAAATCACGGCTCTCAAAGATTTTAGTGGTGGAGGAGCCACAGGGGTAATTTTAAATTAATGAAAATGTTTGTCAACTGTGGGGATCGAACCAGGGTTCTTAGGATCCACAGGCCGACTCGGTACCGCTATTATTAATATTATTTAATAAACAAACTATGATATACAACAGAGTGAGTAGAAGAATGAAATTGATTAAAGAGTGTTAGGTGGTACACAGAAATGGACACGCCTCTCCCGTGTCGGTGAAGTTGTCCAGCTCTTTCCGAATTAATTAATCGCTTGGGAGTGTACCAAATTCTCACGTTCATTAAATGCCATGAATTATTTATTCCACAACTTAAAACCAACATCAGTGCTATCAGTATGTTATATTAAATCCTCAAATGTGCAATACAAACTTCAAGACGTTAATAAATTAATTATCTATATTATTGATTGATACCTTTCTAGTTATTTAAACTTATCAGTAGATGAAATATGAACTTACTGCGTAAAAGAAACTGGCCAGAAATGATTGACGTACCTGTAACAAAAATAAAATATAAGTAGGTATATAGAACATCGGGTATACATACAGAGCTGGGCAAGCTACTTAAAAAAAGTAGCTAAGCTACAGCTACAGCTATTCTTTAAAAAAGTAGCTAAGCTACAGCTATAAGCTATATTTTGTAAAATATAGCTAAGCTACAGATAAAAGCTTTCGTTAAAGTAGCTGTTTAAAGCTACTTTTTTAAATTATTGTGAAATAATTAAATTTGCCATTGTCATATGATCAGTCTTTTGTTATAATGACTGTTAATTTACTATAATGTACATAAATATCAAAAATAGCAAATACCATCTGGCACCTACTGTGTATTTTTGCGTATTAGAGCCAGTTAGAACCGGCAACAAATAATTATTTTGTTTACCTTGTACGCATGCGTACTTTGTTGACCTTCTGCTTAAAAAGTAGCTTTAAGCTACAAAAAGTAGCTTTAAAAGTAGCTTCAGTTGTAATTTTTAAGCTAATAGAAAAAAAAGTAGCTAGCTACAAGCTACAGCTACATTTTGTCACAGTTAGCTAAGCTACAGCTACAGCTAAGGTAAATGTAGCTAAGCTAGTAGCTAAGCTAGTAGCTAAGCTACAAAAGTAGCTAGCTACTGCCCAGCTCTGTATACATATAAGTGAACAGTGGCAAATCTAGAATGTTTTGACGGGGATTGATCAAATATAAACAGTGGCGATCCTAGAAATTTTGCCGCCCAGGGCGGTCTTCAATTTGCCGCCCTTTCTAAGTCAATCAAATGGTGGTTTTTGTAAATTAAAAAAATAAACATAAAATAAATATATCATCACGACTTTTACCCATTACTGGGTATCAAACTCTGCCGAAGCAGATCTCGGTAGGTCATATATTTATGTACGTGAGGTGCGGTTACCAGCCGCCAAATCACGGCCCCCAAAGATGTTAGTAGTAGGGGAACCATAGGGGTAATTTTAATTTGGTGAAAATTGTTTGTCGGCTGTAGGAATCGAACCGGGATCCTCAGGATCCACAGGCCAACTCGAAACCACTGAGCCATTACCCCATTAAATTAATAAACATAAATAAATAATTGTAATTGAGGCAAACTATAGGTGGGGAACTTTTTTACCATTGAATGGCATATTTAAATTAGGCAGTAATAAAGGAATTTTTCGAGATAATATTTTCAACCCTACATTGACTTGACGATGAAGAAAAATATTCGAAATCATTTAGTAATTCATAATTCGTAGAACCCTGGTTCAGTTCACACAGCCGACAAACAGTTTCACCACATTAAAATTATCCCTGTGTCTCCCCAATCACTTACATCTTTGGAGCCCATGATTTGATAGCTGGTAACCGCACTGCACGAGCATAAATATATCACTTACTGAGATCTGCTTCGACAGAGTGCCACACCCAGTAACGGGTAAAAGGAGTGATGATATATTTATTTATGAACACAAAGTACATACATACATACAAATCTTCCAACAAATGGGGTAGCACGAACCCTAAAATCACTCATAAAACATTCACTCATCACACTCATCAAACAATCAGCCCTTGTCAAACATTTTCATCCAACCACCCTCACTTCAACCACATTCATAGATCACTCCATATAAACTCGTTCATTTATTACACTCGAAATCATTATCACAAAGTACATTATTTCATCAAAATGCCCTACGGCATTATATAATTTAAATACGCTCTAGGGCATTAATAGTAACATTACTAAGGTAATACTGTCAAAAACTGACATTTATTTTATACAGTGTTGCCAAGTAATCCAGTATTTATTATTTAGGTTATTAAAAAAATACTATAAACACACAAAAGTTGTTGAAATAATATTTTAATAACAATATTTATAATGAAAATATAGATATAACAGTCACTTTTAATCAGTAATACTAGCAATAAATATTTTTAAATGTTAATGATGAATCCGTGACCTTGAGATTCAAATCGCCTAATAGTAAAAACAATGTACAACGTACTCATATCATTCTGCATATCTAACCAAGTACGATAATGTGGTTATTTTCCAGTTTCCTGATGCAATTAATTAAAAATTTAATCAAATGATAACTTTTAATTAACCTAATGCAGTGTGTGGACTAGGAAAAAATTAATTACAAAGTTTGTTCGACGTAGTAAAGATAATATTTACTAGTTTGTTCTGCTAAACTTCACTTTTCTGTCTTTGTATTATTAAAGGAGTAATTTTTTTCCGGTTGAGGTAATAACGAAGCAAAGCAATTCGTTGTTTGAGTGTAACTGTCAGTTTTTGTATGGTCAGTTCAAGATCGCAGTGATATGTAATTTGCTTTTTATGATTGATATTCTTTTATTTGTATTTGGATGAGGTCTTTTGGAAGGATGTGAGGTATTATAAAAGATTCATTGATTTTGTATGGTTGAGGTTACTGTAATTTAAAATATTACTATGTTTATATGATGTTTTTACTGAACATGGATGATTGTAGAATTGTGGTTAAAACGATCGATTTACAAGCGAGAACTTTAAACCGGGAATATACAGTTGCAAGTGAGTTATTCGGTTTTTACTGTAAGCTACTGTAATTGGGATATATTTCCTGTTGTGCAGGATAGCAAGTATAGTTATTTGTGTACCTAGAACAGAAAGTAGTCAAATGCCGCTTGCATATAGAGATTGTTAAGGTAGTACTAGCGTGAATTTTTTTTTTGTAGATCTGAATGAAATTTGGCGCACGTAAACATTGGATAGTCATACGCATCCTGTTAAAATATGAAACATATTCATCGTCTGTGAACAAATATATTCGCTTGTAAAGTTGAGTTCTTATACACGGGGCTTATGGCGATCATCACTCAGAATCGCACATATTTGGTTTGTGTACCTCTAAAATTTTGCAGTTTCGTTTGAAAAACTAGTATGATGTTCTAGAACTATCCATGTATATTGTATCAGAAGGAGAAAGTTTTTTATCGTTTAGTAATGGATATATAGCCATGCAAAGCCTTGTTTTTAACGAAAAATGAAGAATCCCAATTTATAATGGCAACACCACACGATGGTATGGTATTTGAAAATTCACTAGACCAACAATCTATTAACAATTCATGATATTCAAATCATAATACGTATAACACACTTATTTTATTCAATTTTTACATTTTTTGGAGCGTCAGTTTCGCCACTCACAACCGATGGCGCCACCGTCACACTAGTACTACCTTAATTACTCCTACAAAATAAAAAGCGCCAGAAACAGTGCGTTCATAGATCTCCTTAACAATGTGTTTACAGTCCGTTTATATACTTACAAGAGCACCGAAATAGAAAAATAAAATAAAAATAAATATATCATCACGCCTTCTACCCATTACTGGGTGTGGCACTCTTCCGAAGCAGATCTCGATAAGTGATATATTTTGCGCATGAAGTGCGGTTACCAGTCGTCAAATCACGGCCTCCAAAGATGTTAGTGGTGGAGGAGCCACAGGGGTAGCTTTTGAAATTATGAAAATTGTTTGTCGCCTGTGGGAATCGAACCAGGGTTCTCAGGATCCACTGGCCGACTCAGTACCACTGAACCATTACCATTTTCGGAAAGTAAAATAAATAACTATATCATCACGCCTTCTACCCATTACTGGGCGTGGCACTCTTCCGAAGCAGATATCGGTAAGTGATATATTTTGCGCGTGAAGTGCGGTTACCAGTCTTCAAATTACGACCCTCAAAGATATTAGTGGTGCAGGAGCCACAGGGGTAGCTTTTGAAATTATAAAAATTGTTTGTGCCTGTGGGTATCGAACCAGGGTTCTCATGATCCACAGGCCGACTTCATACTACTGAGATAGCCACCCCAAGTACGAATATAGTAATAAAACATATAAAGATAAAATAATAAATTCTAATCTCAATAACATTAATAATAAATGTTTACGTTTAGAAGTAAAAACTAATATACCAATAAAATATATAAAAATAAATACTAAAATATTAAATAAATAAATAATAAATGTTAATAATTTAAAATAAAATATTGGTCTTGTAAATCAAAAATAAGAAATAATCTTTTAAAACTGCAAAGAAAAAATTATCTTTTATCATTAATCTCCAAAATTAATATTTTAATTTAAACTATTCGCTGTATTTTTATATATTATTCTTATTACGATTGACAATAACAATTCGTTTTGAGATACCATGTAAACATAGTACAATAATAAAACGCTGATTGAATATTTTACTCAGACAAATGAAGTGAATATCGTGAAATCGCGACTGCAATTGAATGCAAAGGTTAAAATTAATATTGTGTATTAGCCTTCACAGACGCTACGAACTGTGATATTACCACAGATTGTGGAAGCTATACGATGGCGTTTTCTTCAAAACTTCTTTGTTTTATTAATTGCTTTATCATTCACAATTTATTGCCCGTATCATAATTAAAGGTTTTGTTTATTATTTTTATAGGCTGTGCAAAAAGAACTGGACTGTTGATACCAGTAATAATAATAGTATTTACAAGCTGTGTGAACATGAATGCATTTTAGTTTTAGCAAAGAGTTTGTGAATTCAAGAAAAAAACAAAACAAAACAAAAGCAAGTGCAACCGAGTGGATCGAATTCTATTATGATCGCGCCTAACAGAATTCTATTTGCAATAAAAAAATCATGATAATTTTAAATAATAACAAAATAATAATAAATAAAAATAAATAAATATATCATCACACCTTTTACCCATTACTGGATAAGGCATTCTGCCGAAGCAGATCTCGGTAAGTGATATATTTATGTGCGTGAAGTGCGGTTAGCAGTAGTCAAAATACGGTCTCCAAAGATGTTAGTGGTGGGGGAGATACAGGGGTAATTTTAATGTGGTGAAAATATTTGTGTGCTGTGGGGATCGAACCAGGGTTTTCAGAATCCACAGGCTGACTCGATATCACTGAACTACCTACCGAAGAAGTAAAATAGTTATAAAAAAATGTATATATATCATCACGCCTTCTACCCATTACTGGGTATGGCACTCTGCCGAAGCAGATCTCGGTAAGTGATATATTTTGCGCATGAAGTGCGGTTAGCAGTCGTCAAATCACGGCCTCCAAAGATGTTAGTGGTGGAGGACCTACAGGGGTTGCTTTTGAAATTATGAAAATTGTTTGTCGCCTGTGGGAATCGAACCAGGGTTCTCAGGATCTGCAGGCTGAGTTCATACCACTGAGCTAGTCACCCCATAAGTAAAATAGTTAAATGTTTTATTAAGAATACGTATGGTGAAACTCATCAAATAGTCGTGGCTGAATTTGTTTTATGATATGCGCAGAAAACTCAGCACGATATATTGAGGAAAATTAGTTTTTGCTCTCTGGAGAGAAAAAAAATTGCAGGTTTGCAAGGACAATATTTTATAAATAATATCGCTGTTTTCCACTTTTCATAGGTATGACGTCGTTTTCCTTCCTTAGGGAAGAAAAACTTACGCTTTCCCTAGGGATAAAAAGTAGAGGTGAGCGATTATCAAATTTCTCGAATTATAATATTAATCAGATCTCGAATATTCGAATACTCCAAATAGTTACTTATTTAAAAACTTAAATTATATATTAAGTTTATAATAGTAAATTCTAAATAAAATAAAATAATATTTCTGTTGATTATGAATTATGAAATGATTGAAATGAAGTAAGTATTTAAACTTGTACTGAAAACACCCAGTAATGGGTAAAAGGCGTGATGATATATTTATTTTATTGTTTTACTTCACTAGTCGTTCATCCTTTATCAGCGACCATATCATAACTTCTCAGCATCGTGAGCCGGACAGGACTACGTCCACTTCAATCGATCAGCCTGGAGCGTTTAAACAAAGCGTGTTTGTGAGCATGGGGATTGCAACTAAATATGCAAATAGGATCAAGGACGAAGGATCGAGGATCGAGTGATTCTACTATGAGTACATCAAAGCTGCGGGCAGGATATGGATTCCTCGATGCTCTTTTGTGTTGTTTGAGCGATGGTTGATGGTTGGAGGCAAGGTGATTTGTGGTTGAAGGATGGAGCTTTGGGTACTGATATTACGTGTTTGAATTTGGTTTTGGTTTGGAGATCGTAGAAGAATTATAAAGAAAATATATGTTCTCATAAATTAAATAAATGTAAATATATCATCACGCATTTTACCCATTACTGGGTGTGGCACTCTACCGAAGCAGATCTCGGTAAGTGATATACGAGGACAGGGTGAAAAGTCCCTGAAAATAAAACAGATGGCGCCACAATCGCAAATCTCATGTGACATTTGTGATGACTGATATGTCATTCAGTTCTGTTTTGACACCCATCGAAAGCAAGCAACCTTGAAGATTTTTGAAAACATGGAAAAAAGTGAATTTCGCGTCTTGATTAAACATTATTTCTTGCGTGGAAAAAACATTACGCAAACCAAAGCATCGCTTGTTAAACATTATGGGGAATTCTTACCATCGATTGGAACGATTTACAAGTGGTTTACTGATTTTTGTTATGGTAGTATGACCACAAAGGACGCCGAACGTTCTGGTCGTCCAATTGAGGTTACAACGCCAGAAATCGTCGATAAAATCCGTGGTATGATATTGGACGATCGGCGAGTTAAAATGCACGAGCTTGCTGAGGCTATGAGCATCTCAACCGAACGGATACGGAACATTTTGCATAAATTTTTGGATATGAGAAAGCTATCTGCCAGATGGGTGCCGCATTTGCTCTCTGTTGACAAGCGCGACCGTGTGACAAGTTCAAAGGAGTTTTGGCGATGTTAAAGCGCAAGAGAAGGACTTTTTGCGCCGTTTCGTAACCGTGAACGAAACATGGATCCATCACAACACACCAGAGACCAAAGAACAATCGAAACAGTAGACTTGTCCTGGCGAATCGAAGCCGAAAAAGAATTGCCAAAATCGTATTATTTGAAAGGGATCGAAAAATTAGAAAAACTTTGGACGAAGTGTATCGAGCTACAAGGCAATTATGTTGAGAAATAAAATATGTTTTGACCAAATAAATAATTTCTTGTTTCATTTTTCAGGGACTTTTCACCCTGCCCTCGTATATTGTGCGCGTGAAGTGCGTCAAATCAGGACCCCCAAAGATGTTAGTGGTAGGGAAGTCACAGGGGTAATTTTAATGTGGTGAAAATGTTTGTCGGCTGTGGGAACCGAACAACTTCACGCGCAAAATACATCACTTACCGAGATCTGCTTCGGCAGAGTGCCACACTCAGTAATGGGTAGAAGGCGTGATGATATATTTATTTTATATTTTTTTTATAAGATACAACTCGAAAGCATCCACAAATTATCACCTAAACTTGAGTTAGCTTAACTCAGAAATTAACTCGCTAACTTACAACCTTCCAGTATCATCCACCACTCAGCTAATAATAATAAAGTCTTATTAATAAACAATTTACGTAACGATACTGTCAATACCTAAATTTACGAGTAGTATTATACCTACCAGATCCATAAAATACTTGTGCACATAATCATCTTTTACACATTAAGTACTCACAGCACTCACCGTTAAATTCTCGGCGAATCTGCCGCCGTAAGAACATAAAATACGTTATTAATTTATGAAGTTAAGTACGCCATCGTAAATTATAATAAAGGAAAATAAAAACGAGAGCAATTAATCTTATTTAGTCATTCTGGTCGCTTAATATACTTGCGATCAATAAAAAGAGGCAATGATTTACTAATGATTGAACGAATGAGAATGTTCTACACCTTGTGTTTGTTGGTTAATGGGTTTTATTACTTTATTTACTAGTAATTGCGGTCATTTGAAGAAGCTAACACGTTATTACAATTGTGGCAATTGAAAAACGATAATTATTTTTGTTTGTTACATTGGTATTGAGAGAACAAATTAGTTTATGATATGTATTAATTGAGGTAAAGTTTTATCTGAAGTTGGTACCTCAACATTGATACTTTCTCGAATAAGATATTTTTATTATTATAAATGAAATGTTTTGTACAGATTTTTTTAAAGACAAAGGTAAGAAGTATTATAATAAATGTGAAAAGATTAAATTTTTGTGCAAATACAGGTGTCCAGAAAATGGGTGACAAGCTTCAGAACGATTCTTTTATTCAAGTCACACGTACTAGGCTACTGACCCAGAGGTCCCGGGTCCGATTCCCGGTCAGGGCTGGCATCAACCAGTGTCTGTGACTGACTACAGCGCAGACACTTCCATTATCATACCATTCCGGCTAGTAACCAAAGCAGTTGAAACCGTATCACCAAATAAAAAAAAAAAAAAAAGTCACACGAAGCCAGGAATGATAAGTGAATAGAAATTATGTGATTGAAGGTTTGTTGTGTGATAAATGATTTCGATTAATGAGTATATGTGGAATGATCTATGAATATGGTTTAAGTGAGGGTGGTTGGATGATAATGATTGACGAGGGCTGATTGTTTGATGAGTGTGATGAGTGAATGTTTTATGAGTGATTTTAGGGTTCGTGCTACCCCATTTGTTGGGATATAGCGTGAAGATATGTATCTATGTATATACGAAACCAGGAGATCTATTCTAATTCGTTGGCGACTGTATTTAGCGATCGTTTGACATCATATTTGGCGACTTTGATACTGGCACCATCTGTTGGTATAGTTAAAAAGTACAGTTTGATTCAGTGTTGTCAAAATTACATATCTTGTAAGTAGTTTTGTATGGGGTGGCTAGCTCAGTGGTATCAAGTCGGCCTGTGGATCCTGAGAACCCTGGTTCGATTTCCACAGGCAACAAACAATTTTCATAATTTGAAAACTACCCCTGTGGCTCTAGCACTACTAACATTTGCATTTCATAAAAGTAATATCTTTTTTTAAAATGTGATAACTCAGTCAAAAATGACTCTTTTTGGACGATTTTTTTTGGTTTCCTAGACAAAAATGAACGCTCTATGCAATGGCGTCAATCGCAAATTTTTCTCATGGGGTCATCGCCCCGTATCCATTTTTGAAATTGGTCAATTTTTACGATTTTGACATTCCTCCCTGACTTCGTTCAGGGAGGAATTTCACACCCTTTGTTTACACTAAAAAGAAAACAAGTACCCTTAAATGAAACTACAATTTTCAAGCTTCATTTCACTAAATTTTTATGGGCCTAGACCCTTCCTACGCAAAGTTATCACCGTTTGAAAATGATCAATTGTTTCAGCTTTTCCCCTTTTGACGCGGAGTGTAATAATAC
This sequence comes from Pterostichus madidus, assembly GCA_911728475.2. Taxonomy (NCBI): domain Eukaryota; kingdom Metazoa; phylum Arthropoda; class Insecta; order Coleoptera; family Carabidae; genus Pterostichus; species Pterostichus madidus. The sequence continues at coordinate 31,436,693 of OU452314.1, forward strand.
CAAATCATACGTTTATTAGCAGCTAATATACGTCATATTATACTTAAAACTCATTTTTAAACATAAACCCAAAGAAATAAGAAATTCGCCGGGATTATTTTTGTCCAGGTTTTCGACCCAAATACCACTATGTGGCGTCGTGCAGTGCGCAGTGCTGCACCCACTGCGACGGATACGACGGATGCATGGAAACTTACCAAAAGAATCATTATCATTATCTGAAACTTGTCACCCATTTTCTGAACATGCTGTATAATATCTTCAAATTACTTTTAACCATAAACTCAGGCTCGCGAGGCGATTGATCTATTATGTATGTCTCTGTAAATAGACTGTTCAATTAAATTATTTGCTAGGTTTCTTTACGACCAATAAATTATCTACAAATAATTCTCTTTCAAGTAGACACCACTAACATTTATCAGTCGATTAACAATAGTAGGCGTGAAACTAGTAAATCAGATTGTATTTTCTACTGATTAACTACTCCGTACAAAGACATATAATAATACTGTTCACTAATAATAATAGTACATTTATTGCAAACCTAATAAAATCAGATACCTCACAGTCGAACGTACAAATAACAGAATCAATCGTATTTCATCCCACAACATAACTAAACAAAGCGTAGCAAAGCTGCCAGCTGAATTTAATTAAAGCTGATTGAGAATTGAAATAATGCAGCACCGTTCTGTGATATTATTTCTGCATTTCCGTGATGATAGACCGCCGCTCCCCACACGGAAATATCAGCTGCTCGTGGAGATGAGATTCAAAATATTAACTCGAGAGAATGGATGCAAATATATTCATCGTTCTACCTTATATAAATATGGAATTATGAAGTCTTTAGTGGAATACGGGCTGTTGTAATAATTACTAAATGTTGTTGTGTTGAGATGTATACTAGGTTTTACTAAAATTATTGTAATATAAAGGTTAAATTCTGGGTAGGTGGCTCAGTGGTATCAAATCGATCTGTTCGCGGATTCGATTCTCACGACCGACAAACTATTTTCACAAAAGTAAGAAAAAAGGAAAAAAATATTTGCAAACACTTTTCTTAGTTCCACAAAATTTATAATTTTTTCCTTTTTTCTTACTTTAAAAATTAGTTCCACGTTGCAATTGACATTTGGTCTTTAAAATTTATTAACTATTTATTTATGGGGTAGTAGCACAGTAGTATCGAGTCGGCCTATGGATCCTAAGAATCCTAGTTCGATCCCTACAGCCGGAAAATATTTTCACCAATTTAAAAATTACCCCTGTGGCTCCCCCACTACTAATATCTTTGAGGGTCGTAATTTGATGGTTGGTAATCGCACTTCACGCGCATATATATATATATATATATATATATATATATATATATATATATATATATATATATATATATATATATATATATATATATATATATATATATATATCTCACTTACCCAGATTTGTTTCGGCAGAGTGCCACACCCAGTAATGGGTAAAGGGTAGGGTTGTAGATTTTTCGAATATTCGAGACTTCGATTGTTCGGATTTATTGAACCTTCGAATTTTTGAATATTCCGAATTTTCGAATTTTCGAATTATTCGAATTGTGAATCTGGATCCTAACGTGAACACGGCATGTTGATATGAATTATTTTCAGAATAAACTCATTTACAGAGTTTTGTATTAATTCATAAGTAATTATTATTAATTATTATTATTTGCCAAATTAATTCAATTTAGACTTAAAATTTAGCTACACTGTCAAAAACGTTTTAATTAAGACGTTTTTGTATCCTTTTTATTGTCATTTTAAAACGTTTTACTGAAAGTCCGTAGCATTTAGATGGGCGGTAAGAGAATAGATGTCTTAATTAAGATGCCTAAACTTGCAGAGTTTTTGCAGGATACTTCGCCGAGATTATTATTTAATTCGTGGCCGACTTTTCGCGAATTATACGTGAGCGTGTTTGAAGATGACAGATGGCGTTAATTCAGTGGCAAAAATTCGAGAATTCGAAGCTTCGAAGAATTCGAAGCTTCAAAAAATTCGAAAATTCGAAGGTTTTTGGCAAAGTTCAAAACATTCGAATGTTCGAACGTTCCGAAATTCAAACTTCGGTGGAATTCAACGACCCTACTATAAACTACTGTAATTAGGATTAAGTTCCTGTTGTGCAAAGTAACAAATATCTAAAGATACTAAATGTAAAATGTAAAGAAATGATGAACAATATTTTCTATCTCTACTACTACTAGTAAACTTACAAACACAGATTGTGCATTAGATTATGCAAAGGGTGGGTGGTTACTATGCAAATTATTCATTTATTTCTGGTTGTAAATCAAATTAATCTCGACATTTCCCTCTTAAAAGTCTACAAAAATAAAAACAAAACATAATCAAACATTTTATCTTTTTACGTTGGCGTAAATCTCTTTACTTTGCCCAGATAGTAATTATAATAAATAGTCTTGCAAATTTACAACCGAGAACACCATTTATATTGCGTCTGTCTACACGTAACAACATAAAGTTCACACTACCGTACTAATATAAAGTCAATGTTACACGCTCAATGTTTACTTCATTCTTGTTTGTCAAAATATGTATGATGGCGTCATGTCATTCGGTTTGATGTATGATGCACTTTAAATTATTAATCTGCACTTCAATTTATATAAAAACTAGCTATTACCCGCGACTTCGTTCGCGTGGTCTACAATTTAATGCGAGTAACCGGCATGCGTTGCATTGCAAGTCAAAGAAAGTGTTTGTGTTTAATTCTGTTTATTGAAGTGCTTTTGAATACACAATAGTTTTAGTTTTTTTCTTTGGGACGTACACGAATAAATCAGAAGGTTTTCCGACGCGTGAGCATGCCACATACAGCTGTCCATGTGAGAAGCATGGATTTTCTAAATTTAGTCCACGCACTTGTAGCGATTGTCCCTGTGGTTTGTTGATGGTCATTGCAAATGCGAGTCGTACCGGAAACTGCAAACGTTTCAATTCGAATGGCATAGGACTGAAGCTTTATTATACCTATATGTTAAGATTGGTTCTCATCTATGGCTATACGAAATTTGAATCGAATCAGTGCAGTACTTTTCAAGATAGCTAGCGGCCATTTTGTTTCACGATGGCGGAATGAAGCTTTATTATACCTATATGTTAAGATTGCTTCTCATCTATGCCTATATGAAATTTGAATCGAATCAGTGCAGTATTTTTCAAGATAGCTAGCGGCCATTTTGTTTCAAGATGGCGGACTGAAACTTTATTATACCTATATGTTAAGATTGGTTCTCATCTATGCCTATACCAAATTTGAATCGAATCAGTGCAGTACTTTTCAAGATAGCTAGCGGCCATTTTGTTTCAAAATGGCGGACTGAAGCTTTATTATACCTATATGTTAAGATTGCTTCTCGTCTATGCCTATACGAAATTTGAATCGAATCAGTGCAGTATTTTTCAAGATAGCTAGCAACCATTTTGTTTCAAGATGGCGGCCTGAAGCTTTATTATACCTATATGTTAAGATTGGTTCTCGTCTATGCCTATACCAAATTTGAATCGAATCTGTGTAGTATTTTTCAAGATAGCTAGCGGCCATTTTGTTTCAAGATGGCGGACTGAAACTTTATTATACCTATATGTTAAGATTGGTTCTCATCTATGCCTATACCAAATTTGAATCGAATCAGTGCAGTACTTTTCAAGATAGCTAGCGGCCATTTTGTTTCAAAATGGCGGACTGAAGCTTTATTATACCTATATGTTAAGATTGCTTCTCGTCTATGCCTATACGAAATTTGAATCGAATCAGTGCAGTATTTTTCAAGATAGATAGCGGCCATTTTGTTTCAAGATGGCGGACTGAAGCTTTATTATACCTATATGTTAAGATTGGTTCTGATCCATGCCTATACGAAATTTGAATCGAATCAGTGCAGTACTTTTCAAAATAGCTAGCGGCCATTTTGTTCCAAGATGGCGGACTGAAGCTTTATTATACCTATATATTAAGATTGGTTCTCGTCTATGCCTATACCAAATTTGAATCGAATCAGTACAGTATTGTGCAGAGTAGCCTCCTAATTTCAATATTTTATTAACAAATATAAATGAAAAAAACCTGTTTTTTAACACGATAACAGCAACGTCCAAACAAATATATCTACAATGAATAACACAAAAATTACAATTAAAATATTAATAACTAAATTGCAACCTGTCATTTGCAATTGGAATAAAAATAATCCGCTTTTATTTCGATGCAAAATTTAATCATTTTCATATTTCATTACTACAAATTACATTTTAGAGCTATTGTATATTACAATTGCAAAATTGCATTAAATTGTGATTGCTTTTAGTTCACAGCTAAACTAATTACTAAAAGCGGATGAATATTACACTCCAGTGGCGGAGATAATCAACTTCATTAAGGGACTCACACGTTTATATTAAATTGAACACCTGTACCCATCAATTTACATTTTTTATTTTGGGGTTTGTAGATTACGACAAGATAAATATAAATAAATAAATATAAATAAATATATCATCACGCCTTCTACCCATTACTGGGTGTGGCACTCTGCCAAAGCAGATCTCGGTAAGTGATATATTTTTGCGCGTGAAGTGCGGTTACCAGTCGTCAAATCACGGCCCCCAAACATGATAGTGGTGGAAGAGCCACAGGGATAGCTTTTTCAAATTATGCATATTTCAAATAGTATAAAGCGGTGGTTAACAGTATCATGAATTTATTTTAATTTTATTTATGACTACTCCTTTCCAACAATAAAACTCTGACTACGCCACTGGAACTGGCGCAAAGCAATAATATTACATACTGTCATTAATACATCAAAACAAATGAATTCACAGCGGTGGCGCATAATTATAAATAATTAGTTGTCACTGTCAGCAAGTTATTAGATTTAGCCGACCGTTCATTCTCACTAGGTATAGTCATTTACTGCTTTCCATTATTAGAGTGAGTGTACTAGTAATAAATAATATACAGATTTTTATGGAATTTCGTCGAAGGATACATTCTAAGGCAGCTTTTCAGAAACTCAAAACTGTTATTTGTGTATCTAGTGCAGAAAGTAGTCTATTCCGTAAGCATCCCGTTAGATGCGCTGCTGTAAATATATATTTTTATTATGATATGAATTTTTTGGTGGAGGCGCTATGACTGTATTTCTTTTAAGTTATGAATTATTGATAATAGATGAATACTGTTCAAATTGAGGGTGGAAGATTGAGTGGATGATCCAGAATCCCTAGGAATAAATGAATGGATATGATTAAAAGTTTGTAGTGTGAACGAAATAAATATGAGACGAGCTTGTATGAAACGATTTATGAATGTGGATGAATTTACTGACGCAATTTATATACAGATATCCCATGAAAACTGTGCTTTAGGAGAAAAATATGGGAAGAAAGTTTTTCATTGCCATTGTTTCCCTGATTATTTCGCGGAAATAATATTCATAAGAATGTTTAGAGTAATTGCTTGTAAATCAGTCTAGATATTACATTTTAGTTTAGTGTTTAAATCAAGTTTAAAAAATGTATGTGACGGTTAAACGTGATACATTTGTTATCATTTGTTCCAGTTTCATGACTAACTACGAGGGTAGGGTGAAAAGTCCCTGAAAAATAAAACAGATGGCGCCACAATCGCAAATCTCATGTGACATTTGTGATGTACCATTTTTGACTAGAACGCATTAAAATTTTCAGACTGATATGTCATTCAGTTCTGTTTTGACACCCATCGAAAGCAAGCAACCTTGAAGATTTTTGAAAACATGGAAAAAGTGAATTTCGCGTCTTGATTAAACATTATTTCTTGCGTGGAAAAAACATTACGCAAACCAAAGCATCGCTTGTTAAACATTATGGGGACTCCTCACCATCGATTGGAACGATTCACAAGTGGTTTACTGATTTTCGTTGTGGTAGTATGACCACAAAGGACGCCGAACATTCTGGTCATCCAATTGAGGTTACAACGCCAGAAATCGTCGATAAAATCCATGGTATGATATTGGACGATCGGCGATTTAAAGTGCACGAGCTGGTTGAGGCTATGAGTATCTCAACCGAACGGGTACGGAACATTTTGCATACATTTTTGGATATGAGATAGCTATCTGCTAGATGGGTGCCGCATTTGCTCTCTGTTGACAACAAGCGCGACCGTGTGATAAGTTCAAAGGTGTGTTTGGCGATGTTCAAGCGCAATAAGAAAGATTTTTTTCTCCAGATTTGGCCCCCTACGATTTTTATCTATTTCCAAACTTGAAGAAATGGCTCGGCGGAAAGAGATTTGGCTCCAACGATGAGGTCATTGCTGAGACATACGCCTATTTTGAAGGATTTCCAAAATCGTATTATTTGGAAGGGATCGAAACATTAGATAAACGTTGGACGAAGTGTATCGAGCTACAAGGAGATTATGTTAAGAAATAAAATATGTTTTGACCAAATAAATCATTTCTTCTTTTATTATTCAGGGACTTTTCATCCTGCCCTCGTATATACTTCATATAAAGTGGTAGAATATTTGGTTCTTTATAACTTTAATGTAAAGCATTTTAGTCTAAAATAAATTAGAAAAATTTAACAACAAAAAATAAAGTGAATCACCCTTAATCGGTCGTTCATTCCAGTGGTCAATTTCTTTGAACTTTGACCTTGCTCTATCTAAAATATACTCTTACTTTTCAATCTAGTTCAGTAACCTTATTTCACTTTGCATGTACACGCATCCAAAATTACCGTGAACACATAAAACACTTAATTACCGGCTGCCAAAAAAAATTTATTCATTTTATCCTTATTTCACATATCACGCAACTTTACGAACGTAACAAAGATTATCAAGACATGTGGAAAATAATCGTAAAATTCTAAACATAAAATGACAGTTTCAGATAATATATCGAACGACCGTTCGTTAAAATTTTAATAACAAAATCTATAAAATACGGTCAGGTGGTTCGGTGGAAACAAAAACGTGTCGTCCTTAAAGTTCATAAATATTAGAACAATACGAAGTTTGATCGTAAAGAGTTGAGCCGTAAAATATTGATAACGGGTTTTCAATAACTGCCCGTTTTTATGGTTTGTTCGTGGAGATATTAATATTTTATTTACTTGTATGTATTCCCGAAATATAGCTAGTATATTGATAAATATTATTATTTTTATATTGAAGTGAGTTTGTTTTTTGCGGATCGGGCAAATTAAATTATTTATTTGTTTACTTGTATTATTTCAATAGCTGTCAAGCAGTTTGCGATTTTTGTCGGTAGATGGCACCACGAGTTGCTCCGTAGCTCTCATGTCATGTTACCGGCTTACATAGTTTAACATCAGTCAGTTCAGCTAAGACGGTATCACAGTTCATTAGTCCCTAGTTGGTCTAGTTGGATAGTTGATCGCACCATACTGATAAGTCCCTAAAGGACGATACGCGTCTATGGTTAAAGCAGAACTGACCAGCCGTTTCTTGATGACCTGATAAGTTTATTCAAACGTGCTGTAATTGTGACAAGTGATGGAAAATTTGTTTTTTTTTTCCTATTTTTTCTTATTTATTTGTTTATTTTCTACGCTGTACTACAGAAAATTATTTCTATACTGAAAACGTTATAAACATCGACTGACGTCATAAAAAAATATAACTAGATGAATGACATAAGGTGCTGCTACGTTTACATGTAATCGGTTTTAAATTTTATTGCCCGTTACTTGTTTGGAGAAGACAAGATATCATTTTTCTTTGACTTCGCAGTTATTTTAGAGACCGTGGATCCAATAAGGTTCAGTGCGTCCGGTATTCTTTAATGAATTTGTTTCTTGCTACCCAGTATAAGACTACAAGTGCAGGGTGAAAAGTCTCTAAAAATAAAACAGATGGCGCCACAATTGCAAATCTCATGTGACATTTGTGATGTACCATCTTTAACTAGAACGCATTAAAATTTTCAGACTGATATGTCATTCAGTTCTGTTTTGACACCCATCGAAAGCAAGCAACCTTGAAGATTTTTGAAAACATGGAAAAAAGTGAATTTCGCATCTTGATTAAACATTATTTCTTGCGTGGAAAAAACCTTTTGCAAACCAAAGCATCGCTTGTTAACCATTATGGGGACTCGTCATCATCGATTGGAACGACTCACAAGTGGTTTACTGATTTTCGTTGTGGTAGTATGACCACAAAGGACGCCGAACGTTCTGGCCGTCCAATTGAGGTTACAACGCCAGAAATCGTCGATAAAATACATGGTATGATATTCGACGATCGGCGAGTTAAAGTGCACGAGCCTGCTGAGGTTATGAGCATCTCAACCGAACGGATACGGAACATTTTGCATAAATTTTTGGATATGAGAAAGCTATCTGCCAGATGGGCGCCGCATTTGCTCTCTGCACCGGCGCACAGGTCCGCAGTCGCAATGGCAAAATTGCATTAATTGCGCTACGAATTGGTTCGTTATCCACCATATTCTCCAGATTTGCCCCCCTGCGATTTTTATCTATTTCCAAACTTGAATAAATGGCTCGGCGGAAAGAGATTTGCTCCAACGATGAGGTCATCGCTGAGACAAACGCCTATTTTGAAGGATTGGCAAAATCGTATTATTTGAAAGGGATCGAAAAATTAGAAAAACGTTGGACGAACTGTATGGAGCTACAAGGAGATTATGTTGAGAAATAAAATATATTTTGACCAAATAAATCATTTCTTGTTTAATTTTTCAGGGACTTTTCACTCTACCCTCGTATAAACGCACTGTAAACACGTCGTTAAAGAGATCTATAAGTGCATTGTTTGTAGCGCTTTTTATTTTGTAGGAGTGGTGTAAATGCTGGTAAATCTGACACATGAATGACATACTAGTATAACCACAAAATTGTAAAATATCGGTGTCGAAACATTACTAAAAGAATATGCTACAATCAGACAAAATTTACAATATTCACAATACAGAAATAAATATTAATTGTTGTCAACAAACTTATATTATCGACAAGTCGCAGTTTTTAAACAGAATTATAAAATTACCTCAATAGAAAAAATTGTATAAAGAATTCGTCCTTTATAAAACTCGCCGCGAAGCAGCTCAATATAATAATTAATTCCGAGATTATTCTCGTCTACATTTTCATTTTTTAAAGTTTCTCCATTCCTAGTGAACATAGTACTCATATCAACATATCCATATCCTTATTACACGCAGACGCGAGCGAACATTTCACGTAGAAAACAGGTCAAAATTTACATGCACATATGTGATGTGAACATGTGAACTTGCGAATGCGAACGTATTACGAGTATGGACTGTTTAACCATGCGATCATGTGTTACAAATTTAACATTCGCACTGAACATATTATCACGAATATTAACTTATCACGACTCTATAGGTACTACACGTCTCGGTACGGACGCTGTAAAATATATTTTCATCAGTTTTATTTTCTGCTTTAGTGTACTTGCTTTTTATGGTGATTTAAGTAAGAAGTTTTATATAGCAGATAAAAATAAATATGTTATTACGTCTTTGACAAAGTTTATATTTGAGAAAGTTTTGTATCGAAGTAATTAGTCTACTTTTTCTTAACTTTTAATATTTTATTTAAGATAAATTTATAAAAATATGATCACGCCTTCTACCCATTACTGGGTGTGGTACTCTTTTTTATCTTTAATTTGTACTCTTAAACTATGTGGCATTCTGCCCTTCGGGTCGCGATTTCCTAAACATCCACGACTTAAAAACCTACAGTTCAAGGTTAGTAAGCTATTTTTTACAATAACTGCACAAATAGAAGGAAAAGAGAAATATGTTTCAAAAGTAACAGCAGTCAAATTGCTGCCAAAATAAACACGATCTTGATCAATAATATTTACTTACTGTCCACAGTGCATGGTAAGTAAATATTATAGTCCTGTTGTTGGAAGCCATTATGCAATAAAAGTTCCACTTACTGTATTTAAATTTCGTAATTAACGAGTAGCTTCCAGTACAAGTATTATAAAATAGTTATTTGTGTATCAAGAGCGTAAAGTGAATCTTTATTGCTCGTCCTCGGTAATTGAAGCGCGAGCGAAGCAAGCGCTGTAATAGATCGAAAGCAATAAAGATAATTTACACTTGAGGCACACATAATTTTTTCTACGACTTTACTTACTAGAAAATATTAAAAAATAATTTGGGGTTAGTTCAATTCACTTTCCAGCTTTCCACCAATTTCTGTATTGTATGTAACCATGACGATATCAGTATCCAAATAAATAATTACAAAATTCAGTTATCAACAATCATTGTTTGTGATAAATTTTCACACATAAATAAAAAAGTGCTCAAAAATCTCAGAAAATAGTGATTGGCGTACTAACTGAAAATTCTAATGAGAATATCACAGAATCTAATTTATCGTTAAATTTATCAAACACCATTTCAAGTTGAGGAATAAATATACAAAATTGTCAAAACTGCACTTTCTATTTTAACATCGCTCATCCTCATTAAGTTGGCACTGCTGCCCAGCTGCGTTCAAGTTCAACTTCAAATCATAGCGCAGCAAACTTCATGTATAATATGTGTAAAAGTGTAAAAATGAATCTAACCTATATTTTAGATTTTGTAAGTATTGTTTCAATAAAATAAGATTTCAGCAACAATTTATATTTTTCTAAGCGAGCGGTAAAGTACTTTACCGCTTGTTGCTATAGGAGACGCGCTGTAAAGTATTTTATTATTCGTTACTCAGTAACCATCAACTTTACGATGACAACTGAAAGCATAAATATCAACTTTTTATCGCAATCGTAGAAAAAATATATAACTCTCTGTTAGTGACATACATACAGATAAACATTAAGAAAATTATTTTAATATTTTCGAGTAAATCAAAAATTTTGCAAGTTTTGTTTGAATAAATTAAGATTTCAGCAACAATTTATATTTTTCTAAGCGAGCGGTAAAGTATTTTACCGCTTGTTGCTATAGGAGACGCGCGATAAAGTATTTTATTGTTCGTTACTCAGTAACCATCAACTTTATGATGACAACTGAAAGTATAAATATCAACTTTTCATAGCAGTCGTAGAAAAAACATATAACTCTCTTTTAGTGACATACATACAGATAAACATTAAGGGCGTTCCATACTAAAAAAAATATTTCGTGTTTGCGCCTTACTTGTATACATTTCCCAAAATCATAGAAGCATACTGGGTTGCAGAAGAAGAAAATAATTTTAGACAGGGATAAACCATAAATATGAGATGGCTAGCACAGTGGTATGAAGTCGGCCTGTGGATCCTGAGGTCCCTGGTTCCATTCCCACAGGCGACAAATTTTCATAATTTGAAAAAGCTATCCCTGTGGCTCCTCCACCACTAACATGTTTGGGGGCCGTTATTTGACGATTGGTAACCGCACTTCACGCGCAAAATATATCACTTACCGAGATCTGCTTTAGCAGAGTGCCACACCCAGTAATGGGTAGAAGGCGTGATGATATATATATATTTTTTTATATAAACCATAAATTATTTTAATATTTCCGAGTAAATCAAAAAGAAATAACTTTCGCCTGCATATTTACTCAGTAATACCACCAATACAAAGAATTCGTGAAATACCAATTTCCCTAAATCATACACAAGATTCTATTTTAACTCTGTAATATCTGCAACATCAGTTCAACCCGAGTTCAACCTCAACCGTAATGGATAAATAACAGTTTTCGTTTAAATTGCTTGCAGCATAGCCGACCTCTAAATGCTCAAAACGTTTGAACGCCTGTTATGTATAACGTATTGAACAGCTCGCAAGCTAAATAATTTCAAATTTATTTCATCGAGTAGTAAATAAAGTACCACGCTGTATAAAGTATTATAGTTTATGCACATTTGTAAAGTTATCACTTAATGCTTCGCTGAATATAGGGGCAGAGTGTGAAGTGAAATGTGTATTTATATACACCAGCGGTTCTAAACTGTGTTAGGGTGGATAATGTGAAATATAAACTAAGTTTTTCAACCATTATTGGCAAAACAATATTTTCATTATTGCTCTTTACTAACGCCGTGGTTTTCCGGGAGGCGTGAAAACATTTGATAGGGGTCGCTAGATACAGCTAAATTATAAAAATCTGCTGTAGGTGCCACAGTACTTGCCGACCATAAGTATAGAAAAACTTAGTATAATTTACATAATTAAATAAATAAATAAATAAATATATCATCACGCCTTCTACCCATTACTGGGTGTGGCACTCTGCTGAAGCAGATCTTGGTAAGTGATATATTTTGCGCGTGAAGTGCGGTTACCAGTCGTCAAATCACGGCCCCCAAACATGTTAGTGGTGGAGGAGCCACAGGGATAGCTTTTTCAAATAATGAAAATTTGTCGCCTGTGGGAATCGAACCAGGGACCTCAGGATCCACAGGCCGACTTCATACCACTGAGCTAGCCATCCCCATAATTAAAAATTAGTCATAATAATTGGCCATTAGCTAAATGCAATGTTTTATATTTTTAACTACAATTGTGTGAAATTCACTTTCGAAACAAGCGCAGGACGACGCTCCCTCCCTTTCTTATCTTTTTGTTTCATTTTCAGTTACTGCATTGTGTGGACTTTTCTTTCATATACAAGTGCAGGCTGTCGCTTTCATCTTTTCTAATCTTATAGATTCGTTGTTAGTTTCGTTATTAGATTCGTTGTTCGGAGTAAACGTGAGTAATTTGAGATGTTTTATGCATATGTTATGTACGTTGAAGAAAGAAAATGAATGATAAGTGAATAGGAATGATCCCGAGTTCGAATCCCACTCAAACTAGAAATTATAAGAACAACCACTCTGCGGCTCGGTGAATCTGGACCCTGTACTATAATTGGGATTCAATTCCTGTTGTACAGAGTAAAAAAATAAAAAATAAAAAAACAAATAAATAAATAAAGTAGTAATACTACTAAGATGTTACAACACAATCCGTCTATCGTAAAACTAAGTCTAGTTAACCATGAAATTAACACCTTTATGCTTAGATAGGTGTGTCTTACTAAAATTTGCATATTAACTATTTATTAATATCAACAGTAGCCAACATACCTTACATTACGATATGCTTACGTTTACGTTGCACTGCGTTACGGTAATGCCAATGGGCGTTAACGGTAAGTTTTCGCATGGTTACTGCGTTAAAATTGAGATTAATGTCAATTATAGAAAACCAGAGAGAAAATATTATATATAGAGAGAACTTGATTATATCGTATATGAAGTTACGGTCAAATAGAGAAATTAAGACTCAATCACAGCTTCGAAATTAAGCGATATTAAGCGAAATTTCACTTAGCAGTTTCATTTACAGTTAAGGATGTCTTAAAACAATGCTAAGTATGCTACGAAATTAACAAATTCATTTTAAATTAGTGTTATTCGCAAATGATTTTTTTTTAACGGATATAATTTGTTTGTATGCAAGTGATCGAAGTGGTATACAGGCTGTTCAATTTAGTTGTGCCACTATTACTATCTTGAGAACTATAAGAGTCATAAGGCTGCTTAAGGTAGTACTAGCGTGAAATTTTTTTTTGCAGGTCGTAATGAAATTTGGCGCCCGTAAACATTGGATAGTCATACGCATCCTGTTAAAATATGAATCACATTCATCGTCTGTGAACAAATATATTCGCTTGTAAAGTTGAGTTCTTATACACGGGGCTTATGGAGATCATCACTCAGAATCGCACATATTTGGTTTGTGTACCTCTAAAATTTTGCAGTTTCATTTGAAAAACTAGTATGATGTTCTAGAACTATCTATGTGTATTGTATCAGAAGGAGAAAGTTTTTTACCGTTTAGTAATGGATATATAGCCATGCAAAGCCTTGTTTTTAACGAAAAATTAAGAATCCCAATTTATAATGGCAACACCACACGGTGGTATGGTATTTGAAAATTCACTAGACCAACAACCTGTTAACAATTCATGATATTCAAACCATAATAGGTATAAAACACTTGATTTATTCAATTTTTTTGAGCGTCAGTTTCGCCACTCGGCAACCGATGGCGCCACCGTCACACTAGTACTACCTTAAAATAAACCCCTGTATATACTGTCAAAAGTTCAACTCGTCATTTAAATGAAAACATTTTTGTCGTTTGCAATGCCGGGTATAAATTTTTCATTTGAAACGTTTTTATGTAAAACAAATAAATAAATAAAATATTCTTATTTCTTTCTTCACTTTTTTATTTCCAAGTACATCCTCGTAATATTACATATTTAATACCTAATTAATATTAATTGATTATTGTAGAACACATGTCATTTCCGATCAATATAGAACAGGAAACTTCAAGAGGAACTTTTACAACATACTTTTATTTTAAAAATAATCTGTCATCCACTTGAACGATAAATTAAAGATGAACTATAATTCTAAGAAACAATTTTCTAGATTATAATTTATTACATTTCCGATCAATACTTAGTTGCTAATGAACCAGAAATCCGACGTCACTTAACGAACTGCTCCAGAAGTAAAAATTGAATATCGTAAATTATAAATGAACGGAAGGGCTATTTAAAGCTTTTATTAAAGGCTCGTGCTTTGTATTTAGTTATTTGCTACCCTGTACAACTGAAAATTAATCTCAATTACAGTACAGAAGAGCTACAATTTATAGAGAATTCGATAGCAATTGTTTATTTGTAGAATTGTTGACATCAAATATGTTGCTGTCCCTGTCAAACGTTGTAACGAAAATTTACGTACATTTTTATTTTGACCCGCTGAAACTAATGGTAAAGTTTCCTGTTGCATATGTTTTTTAGTTTTTTAGATAATGTTAAAAAACTGCTCGCTGAGGAAATTTTAAATAAAAAAATTAATATATCATCACGCCTTCTCCCCGTTAGTGGATGTGGCACTCTGCCGAAGCAGATCTCGGATATATTTTGCGTAAAATGCGATTACCAGCAGTTAAATCACGGCCCCCAAAGATGTTATTTTAAGTAATAATATAACAAGAGAGAGGAAGAATAAATTGAAAATAATTTGACAGATTTTTCGAAAACTTGTTACCAGGCAATAGTCACGAAAGCCCGTAGGGCTTGAGTGGCTATTGCCAAATGGCAACAAGTTTGAGAAAGATACTGGAGAATTATTTTCTAATTTATCCAACTCTCGAGTTATATTTAATTAGATTATTTTTTGACTTAGCTGTTGAGGTCGATTCATCCAACTTAAAAGATTTTGAACTGGGTCCATATCGATTGATTACTTATTAATGTATTCTTGGAAGTTGTTACAACATTTGTTGGTGTAAGTCTGTATCTGAAATACAACTACATCGATTTTTTCACACATTTTACTTGACACGTTGACAGTTTTAAATAATTATTTGATAACTATCTAACTTTTGTCACAAACAAAAAAGCACCTACAGAGATTATCCCCGGGAATAATCACAAGAGCTTTATTCTCAGTATAATAAAGACAGGATTGATTAAAACGCAGACACGTGACATACAATGAAGCATTTCATTGATTTTGAGAAACGTCAAAAAATAATCGCGGAAATTAAAAAAATGCTGCAAATTTTCACTCTCTTGTTATATTATTACTGAAATTTTTTTAAGAAATATTCCTTGGGATTGTTCTACTTTCAAATAATTTGCTCTAAAATTCTATCTAGTATGAATATTATAACAGATAATTTTAAAAGAAAATTGTTGAAATAAAAGATGAAAATACAAATTATTTTGACATCGAAAAATAAATGATATTTACCAAATATTGATAATTTTAAGAAATTTTACTTGCTTGCATAAATGCTATAAAAGAGAAAATCATTATTGTAAGAATTTCTAGATAGAACGCTTTGCTGAATAACATCAATATAAACATAGAAATATGTATATTTCGTTCTTGTATCTAGTGCATCTATTTATAAATTGTTTGCTAACAACGCAATACCGGTAATACAGGTATATGTACTATCGTGGTTTAAAATTTCAAACCGCTAGTAGAATTAAAATATGCATCTAATGGAAAATATGATTAAAATTTTGATTTAATTTTTTGAAAACTGTTTTTTTGAAACAGCAGAAATTAAATATGAAGTTTCTCTGTCAAACTTTTGCTATTCAGGCAGAAAAAGTGCACTTTTATAGCTAATCCTGTAATTAAACAATTTTATAGCTTAAGCTGTAAAGTGGCACTTTACAGTTTCAAACACAATACAATGCGTGTTTTATTCTATATCTAAAGAGTTTCGTTATTTTTGGGACATACTGTGTACCCACAGCAACAATTCCATTTCCAACAATTTACAATCCACATCATTTTCAATTAACCGACTCATAACTTAGCGCATTTCCTTCGCAATCTCTTCCACTGTATCCACATTTCTCAAGATGACATAAACTGCGATCACCCGCCGGATAACTGTTCAACGCATCGATTTTTACCCGATGATCGTGGTCACTGAACTCGACCACTGGAACTAACCGGTTCAGCAGGTGGGTACCTAGTCACCGTCTAATCGCTGAACCGCGATGCAGGCGCGCTGTGTGAATCATGACACTGTGAGGTTGTTTGACCTTGTGGAATTGTTGTCAAGTTGAGTGAAATTGTGCTAAATTAAAATGGAATTTTAATGAATCGTGCCCCATGATTTTAAACAACCAATAGTGTTTCATTATTTGACAACGTTGTCATGGAAATGAGTGGTAATTTGCACTAGTGCAATTATCAGTAATAATATAACAAGAGAGTGAGAATAAATTTAAAATAATGTGACAGATCTTTAGGAAACTTGTTGCCAGGCAATAGTCACGAAAGCCCGTAGGGCTTGAGTGGCTATTGCCAAATGCCAACAAGTTTGAAAAAGATACTGGAGAATTATTTTCTAATTTATCCAACTCTCG
The DNA here is from genome assembly GCA_911728475.2 of Pterostichus madidus. Lineage (NCBI taxonomy): Eukaryota > Metazoa > Arthropoda > Insecta > Coleoptera > Carabidae > Pterostichus > Pterostichus madidus. The sequence goes on from OU452314.1 coordinate 31,453,684, forward strand.
AGTTATATTTAATTAGATTATTTTTTGACTTAACTGTTGAGGTCGATTCATCCAACTTAAAAGATTTTAAACTAGGTCCATATCGATTGATTACTTATGAACGTATTCTTGGAAGTTGTTTCCAAAATTTGTTGGTGTATTTCTGTATCTAAAATACAACTAAATCGATTTTTTCACACATTTTACTTGACGCGTTGACAGTTTTAAATAATTATTTGACAACTGCTATCATTTGTCACAAACAAAAAAGCATCTACAGAGATAATTCTCGGGAATAATCACAAGAGCATAATTCTCAGTATAATAATGACAGGATTGATTAAAACACAGACACGTGACATACAATAAAGCATTTCATTGGTTTTGAGAAACGTCAAAAAATAATCAGTAATAATATAACAAGAGAGAGACTGAAAATAATTTGACAGATCTTTCGAAAACTTGTTGCCAGGCAATAGTCACGAAAGCCCGTAGGGCTTGAGTGGATATTGTCAAATGGCAATAACCCCCGCATACCAAATTTGGTGTAAATTGGTTGATTTTCAAAAATTCGGCCACCATATTAAATTTTTGATCCGCCATGTAGGATTTTATCGATCTACCACACAAGCATTTTAGGGGCGTTCATCAGCTACAATTTGAGCTAATAAACGACCCGATCGGTTGAGAATTTTAATTTTTACAAGTTTTTCTTTCTGGACACTCGATTTTTCACCAGCTTCCGGCCGCCATATTGGAGCCGCCATATTTGATTTTTAAAAGGCGCACTCAGCATTTGAAATTAGACGCTGTAAGCTTTAAAATGAGCCCTTGGTCGATTTTTTTAGTTGCTTCTAATTTTGGTCGTAGCTCTGATCCGGTTGACGCGGATTGTCCCATAAATAAATAATTAATTCCATTAATTGTAATTTGGATCGCAAATTTTAAGACGCTTCCATTAATTGCTAATTGTAGTTGCTAGTCCTAATTACTAATTGGATAACTGTAACGGCAGCCTAATTCCAAACATAAATGAACAGCAACTATTGCATTTTCAATTTAACACAGATAAAATAAACACTCGATATATATAAAATATCTGAATTTTTTGTATACGCCAGACTTCAATGCCAATATATTTAAAGAAAAGTGTTTTCTTGTCACAATTTATGGCTTGAAAAGTGAAATCCTTTCCATTTCGCAACGGTTAAGAATTTAGCCGAAACTGAGCCGCATATTTTATACGCACGCTATACCCTCATTCAAATTAATTTCTTGTGTGAACGACATTTCGTTTCGTGAGAACATTGAACGAGTTACCTTGAAAACTGACTAAAATATTTATTTTTAGAACATTAAATTTAATAGTGTCAAACGTGATAGCTATACATTAAAAGTTCTATCTAGTTCTACCTACGAATCTGCTACTGATATGCGAATAAATCAACTTGTTTGAGATCGTAAATTTCGCTATTAATATATTATTTTACAAGATTTATAAATATAGAGCCGTTTAATAAAACATTTAATATATTTATTTGAAATTTATTAGATTAGCCCACAACCAAAGATGTGTACATTAGTTATAGATAAAGTATAGTATACAACTTGATATAATGGTTATTATTCCCTGCGATTATTACAACCCTCGTTGTTGCGAATAATAGTATCTGTTATAGCATCGTTGTATAATGTACTATTCTTCCATAGGAATTAAAAGTATTACTTTCTTCTCTAAATTAAATAAAGACAATGTTAATAAATAAGAAAAAATAGGAAAAACCTAATTTTCCATCACTTGTCACAAATTCCACTAAAATTATTACAGCACGTTTGAATCAACTTATCAGATCATCATCAAACGGCTGGTCAGTTCAGCTTTAACCATAGACGCGTTTCGTCCTTTAGGGACTCATCAGTATGGTGCGATCAACTATCCAACTAGACCAACTCAGAGAAATAGAGTAGTGGGAGAAGACTCTTGGACGACTGCGCATCCAATTTTCAGAGAACGCTATGGGTGCGGCCATTTTGAAGATCGCTGTGTGAGAGGCAGTGAAATAAAGTAGAGAGGGAAGACTCTTGGATGAGTGCGCATCCAATTTTCAGAGAACGCTATGGATGTAGGTGTGGCGATTTTTAAAGTTGTTTTGTTGGAGGTGTACACGTGTCTTTGTTTACATTTCGAAATAGTTATTTTTATAACAACTGCCGAAAAAGACTCGTTACGTGCAAGTGCAGAATTTAACGCACGAGGCTTGCCGAGTGCGGAAATCTGCACGAGCATGTAACCTTTTTCGGCACGTGTTATAAACAACATTTTTCCTACAACTGTGCGATTTAGAAAATCACTAAAATATTATTAAAATTTATAAAATTTATAAAATTTTAATGATATTACATTAGAACGATGTTTTACGGCGTTGCTATGGGTTGTTTGATTGCTTGCACATTGTTCTACGTTATTTAAAAATATTTCACTAACGTCAAAATAATTTTTTCAAAATCATCTTGATTGGAATAGTACAGTGAGTGATTCTTCTTTATCATTAACACCTCCAAAGATAATTGAAGCTCCGGATCATACTATGTTGGATCTATTTTCGACAATGACAATCAACCTGCTGCTGGTACTTCTGAAGCTTCCGAAATTGTTACCAATAATATTACTGGTAATAATATGAACAGGTACGGAAGAAATCAATGTTTCTTTAGACAGTACAAAAGTTTCCACTCTACATTATGTTAATATAAGCAACTGTAACAACTGTATTAATAATATACACAAACAATAAATATGATGTATTTCACTTACTCTTTAAATAAAACCATTTATCGATATATTTTACTTTGTTCGGTTCTTTTTATTAGGTGTCTACAGATTAGATATACTGCAAATTAAGGTTACGTTTATAAACGTCAAAATATACTACTGCATATTTACTAGCGCTGGTTCACCGTATCTTCTTCTTCCATAAGCGTCTGTGGTCAAAATATGAATTCCGCGCTCGGCGCGAAATTTAAATCGCTGTCCAAACAATATTCTTTTGACAGTTACGTAATGAAGCACTTTCCGCACTAGTGTTTCTTTGATTTCGGAAACGCACTTGGTCTGCATTCATCTACTTTCCATACGTAACCAAGGCAATTATAGTTACGTAATAACAAAGAAATTGCACAGTTGTAGGAAAAATAATTAAAAGATATACTACAATTTTACAGGGTACCTTAGTACGACGACAGCTTAATAAATTAATTTTATTTAATCACCAATAATTAAAATAATTATGTTTACGATATATATATATATATATATATATATATATATATATATATATATATTTTCTAAATATATTAAAATATACTACTTTTGTGTGTCACATTTATTTCATAATAACCTTACTTTTAAAATAATAATAGGCGTATTCCATTTGCCATTTAGATCAGATCTAACTTACATTTACTGAACCAGATCACTTATTTATTTCGCTGGATTACATCGTTGACTTTATTTCCAGTACTAGAATTACTGATTCTAATTTACTTTGAAGTAATTCACCTGCATTCAAGTGCATCAGTTTGCTTAATTTACTTAATTTAGTCATAATGTGGCAAATGAAATACAGCTAATATAAAACACGCTTTATAAATAAATAAATAAATATATCATCACGCCTTCTACCCATTGCTGGGTGTGGCACTCTGCTAAAGCAGATCTCGGTAAGTGATATATTTTGCGCGTGAAGTGCGGTTACCAGTCGTCAAATCACGGCCCCCAAACATGTTAGTGGTGGAGGAGCCACAGGGATAGCTTTTACAAATTATGAAAATTTGTCGCTTGTGGGAATCGAATCAGGGACCTCAGGAGCCACAGGCCGACTTCATACCACTGTGCTAGCCATCCCATAAAAAACACGCTTTATACTTCGTACAAATGAAATAATGTTGATATTTTGTTGCATTTAACGTTTGCATGGTTACATGAAGTAAAATTTGATGTTTTTTAAATTGATTAATAGTATATTACGCAACAAGTTTACATAAATTATTTGTTATTTAGTTAAAATATTTTTCGCGTCTCATGAGGCTTAGCCGTCCTGAATTTTTAAATTTCCCGCATCAACCTATCTTCAAAATGTCGGTCTTCAATTTTACAAGGTTCGCGCAGCTTCAAGCGTCATCTCCCATTACTCTATTTCTCTGGACCAACTAGGGACTAGTGAACTGTGATACTGTCTTTGCGATTTTTGTCGGTAGATGGCACCACGGGTTGCTCCTTAGCTCTCATGTCATGTTACCGGCTTACATAGTTTAACATCAGTCTGTTCAGCTAAGACAGTTTGTATGAGACTGTCAGGATAGAACCTCCTTAAGGTCACAAAAAAAATTCGTTGTGAACACCATTACCAATAGCAACGATCAGCGAAGAGCCTTGCTCTGTAACTGTTCACTTTCTGTTCCCAAATGAGATTAGATTATGGGATGGCTAGCTCAGTGGTATGAAGTCGGCCTATGGATCCTGAGGTCCCTGGTTCGATTCCCACAGGCGACAAATTTGTATAATTTGAAAAAGCTATCCCTGTGGCTCCTCCACCACTAACATGTTTGGGGGCCCGTGATTTGACGACTGGTAATCGCACTTTACGCGCAAAATATATCACTTACCGAGATCTGCTTCAGCAGAGTGCCACACCCAGTTATGGGTAGAAGGCGTGATGATATATTTATATTTATTTATTATTTACTCCATAAATATTCGATATTTGAATTCACAACAAAATTGCAATAAAATACACTTTAATGTAAATAATTATTAAAGTAAATTATTACTGAAGTGTAAACTGGCACAAAAACTTGTTTAATACTTTACTTGAGTAAGAGATAAAATAGAACTAAAATAATTACAATTTGACATCATATCTTGATGGTAATTAAACTTTTTTATTTTTGAAAATAATTCCGCGGACAAGCAGAATGCGTGCTATTAAAATAATTAAAATACAAGAACAGGAATTTAGCAAGATTATCTAGATAAAGTTATTGAAGCACACAAATTATCCTGGATTTAAAATGTAATATTAAATTGAGATGTCATTTAAATAACCAGTAAAATTATTATGACTGTCTCACATAATGCCTCACATTAAAAAGCAAATTATATATGTATGTGTGCCACATTCAGTAATAATGTAATAAGGTGGTTTTGCCTTGACTGTAGATATTTGGTTAGTTTGATTTCCCTTTTTTATGCGATAAGATTCTGAGAAAAACAATGTTAACTTGAATAATAAGGAAACTTTTGTCTAAGACTGAAACCTTAGCTCTTGACATCGTAATGTTGAACTTGAAAATTTAAACACATTGTATTATTTATAATTAAATACAAAAATACAAAACAATTTTTAATTATCGTTTATAGAGCATGAAAAATCGTATACATCTAAATACATATAAAAGTATATTGAATATCGTTTGATTCAATTAAAAATTCAAACTTTATGTTCTGTAACGGCAGTGCAGTTGCTATAATAAACAATAAAACAGCTGACATGAAATAAAACGGTTGAAATTCAATAGCTAACAAAATTTATAAAGCGTTATTTCAATTACTTTTGAAATTCTGTGAATTCATGTGCATTTTACCATTACAAACAAAATCTGTTTCACGTAAATATTTCAAGAATTAAAAACGGACAATTTTATTGTATTAATAAATAAAGAACAATAGAACATATTCAGTTTGAAAACATATTCAAAATATCAAAAACACAAAAAGAAATCAAATACAATATTCGCGTTTCTGACACAACATAGGCTGTTCAAACAATTCTGTTATGTTTGGACTTTTTGTAACAAGATATTATTGTTCTTTTTTTTTTAATTAAACATGTTATGTATTGTACATTTTTTTTAAGTTAAAGGTTCAATGTACGAGTATTGTATTAAATTTGGAAACCTTACGTTTATATACATATAATAATAGAAAATAAGATCAAAATATATATTTTATTTTTTAAAAACTGATGAGAGAAAGATTATAAAAAAAATTCAGTATACACGGATATTCAGTTTAATGGTGCCATCATTGTTATCTCGAGAACTATAAGGGCTACAAGTTTGATTAAAGTATCAAAAAAATACAATTTTCCAAGTCTATTGTTAAATTTTTTTTCGATCAGTGGTTCCCCAAATATGTCGCTCAACTTTCTTATTTTAAATGCGAAGCCTTTTTTGTTTATTTTTTGTGCAGATGGGAATTTTGTTCTGAATTCAATTAATACAAAGTTCAATATCTTTGCATTACAATTTTTTTTGAGAAAGCGCGCTTCTCTACTAACTTTTATAATTGACAGTTGATCTGTAATTATTATTTTTTAAACATTACTATACTCTGTTTTTTAACCAGAAGGAGTAAATGCACAAGTCAGATTTACACTATAGAAAGTTACCAAGGAAAGTTACTAGATTTTTGTTCGCGCAAAATACAAAAATTTCTTACACATCTGCACTGATTAAGTCTCATGGAATTTATTTTAAAATACAAAGGACATTATAAACTCTAATTTGTCACTCTGTATATTATTAGTTCTTAAAAGAACTGATTTATGTTAATGTCACAGAAATGCAAAAAACCAACAAGAAAACAGATAACCTCAAAATTTATGACAGCTCTAATAAATCAAATGTAAAATCTATGTACAGTGTAAACTGGACGAAGCACTAGCCAATCAGAAGCGTCAGTTAAATTACTCCTCCTGGTTAAAAAACAGAGTATAGTGAAAATGTTATTTCCCTCATTCAATTTAGTTGTGATTGTAACCATTAGCCTCAGTAGTGATGAAAGTAAATTACTAATTAATACAAAAATAGCAGTCTGGTAAAGACTTTACCTGACTGTTTTGTATTTTATCTAATTGTTTTTTTTTGTAAACTTGTATAAGTAGTTTTTTGACTTTTTTTAAATCTCATCTTTGAAGGCCCATATCTCGAAAACTAAAAGAGATATTGAAATGCGGTTTGGACGAGTGTATTTCTCGTAATTTAGTTAACTAATATAAAAATTTTAAAATTTTGGAAAATTTTACTTTTTTTTCAAAATTTTGTATTGTCCATATTTAAAAAACTTGAAGAGATAATAAAAATCTGTGAACACGAGGGAATTCCTCTCGTAAAAGTACATAGGTATGCAAATTTTCAGCCAAAAATTCGGACAGATTAAGTTTTTATTACAAAAAAACGAAAAATCACTGTTTTTTAATTATTTTTTAAGGGGTACCCTTAAGATTTTTACGAATTTGGGCCATTTTTAGTTTATTTGCTCTAAAAATTGTATCCGTGCTGCAAAAATTCTGAAATCTTACATACATATGTACTTTTACGAGAGGAATTCCCTCGTGTTCACAGATTTTTATTATCTCTTCAAGTTTTTGAAATAAGGGCAAAAGAAAATTTTGAAAAAAAAAGTAAAATTTTCCAAATTTTTAAAATTTCTTTTTAAGTAAATTCGAGCACGAGAAATACACTCGTTCAAACCGCATTTTAATATCGCATTTAGTTTTCGAGATATGGGCCTTCAAAGTTGAGATTTTAAAAAAGTCAAAAATCGCCGTAACTTGAAAACTAAAAAAGATATGAAGATGCGCTCAACGGCATTCGATTTCTCATTGTCAGAATTATATAGAACCATATTTTAATTTTTATTGAATTTTAAGTAGGTTGAACCAAAAAATTCGCATTCATTAAAAGAAACTTTTGCGATCACGACTCTGGCGATTAAAATTAAATATGTATATTCAGGATCAAAATATGCATAATTATAGAGAAATATATGAGGAATTAATCCTTAAAGTGGTACTATCGTGGAAGTACTTATGTAATTTTTTAATGAAATTTAAATATGTTATTTTTCATGACTTTCTACATTAGTATACAAATTTGTTGTTTTATTTACTATACATATAATTAAATACTTGTTTTTATAAACATTTTCGGTTACCTATACTTTTATGAGACTGTCAAGATAGAACCACCTTAATGAGAAATTTGTTCTTTACTAATTTCTGAAATCGTTATTCTACGTTTGTAATGTACGAGGGCGGTTCGATAAGTACTTAGCCTCACCGCCAGATAGCACCACTATCGCAAGAGCAATTTAGTATCGATTAGAACATTCTCGTAGACAGCTACTGTTAAATTTTCAGCCGAATCGGACGCGTAGTTTTGTTTTGACCGCGTGTGGAAGCGAGCGTGTCCGCAGATTTGAGAAAAATGGAAAAAGAACAATATCGGTCGGTGATTCGATTCTTGTTTTTGGAAGGGAAATCGCGCTTGGATGCTGTGTACGGGGACTCATCTCGTTTGATGGCGACCGTCAAAAATTGGTTTAACGAGTTTCAACGTGGTCGCACGTCGGTTTTTGATGAGCCACGCCCAGGTGCCCCGAAAACGGCTACCACGGAGGATAACGTAACAAAAATCCACGATCTCGTATTGGCAGACCGCCAATTGAAGGTGCGCGAGATAGCTGAGACAGTAGGCATCTCAAAAGACCGCGTGGGTCATATCCTGCATGAATTATTGGGCATGAGAAAACTGTCGGCGCGATGGGTGCCGCGTTTGCTCACTCTGGACAACAAGCGCATCCGTGAGGTTACTTCAGAGCAGAGTTTGACGAAGTTTAGGCGCAACCCGAAGGAGTTCCTGCGTCGTTTCGTGACCGTCGACGAAACATGGGTACACTGGTACACACCAGAGATCAAGGAACAGTCGAAACAGTGGTCTTCACCCGGCGAACGTGCTCCAAAGAAGGCGAAGACTGTCCTATCGGCCGGAAAGAAGATGACCACCGCTTTCTGGGATTCAAAAGGTGTGATCTACATCGACTACCTGGAGAAGGGTAAAACGATCACAGGGCTCTACTATGCCGAATTATTGGGCCGATTCGACGCCGAATTGCAGAAAAAACGGTCCCATTTGGCGAAGACAATGCTCCGGGACACACCTCCGCCGTCGCCACGGCCAAATTGATAGAATTAGGCTACGAACTGCTGCCCCATCTACCGTATTCTCCGGATTTGGCCCCGTGTGACTTTTTTTTGTTTGCAAATTTGAAAAAGTCTCTCGCCGGGCAGAAATTTGAGTAGAATGAGGCAGTTATCGCCGCCACGGAGGCCTACTTTGCAGACCTCCAGAAAACGTATTTTTCAGACGGGCTAAAGAAGTTGGAGCATCGCTGGATCAAGTGTATCGAACTCAAAGGAGATTATGTTGAAAAATAAATCGCCACTTTTCCAAAATTTTTGTTATTCTTTTGTAGGCTAAGTACTTCGGACCACCCTCGTATATTTCACCGTATCTATGATAACCTCGTCCACATATGACGTAATCGTTTTCATACAGGGAATGAAGTTTAAATGACACTTACGATACGTAATGTTGGTTTTTCCAAAATCATTCAAGGCGAACCCTAAGAATTGACCCTTCAGTTTGTAATCTCCTAGTAAAGATATCAATGGTTGAGTGGGTCATACATTATTAAATCAGCCTTTTACAAACTGCAATTTTGATCACATAAAAAGTAAGGGTGTCGCGAAAGAATATATTTGATATTTTTTACTCCAAGGGGGTCATGGCTGCGAAAAGTTTGAAAACCCCTGAATCAAAAAATACTAAAATAAACGTAATAATTTGAAGATATAACCCTCTTTAGACAAATATAACAATGATTCAACTTCATCAGTGTTATTTTCAAATACTTTGCATTTAAATGAAGCCAGAGCAAAGCTACATAAACTCACAGATTGGGGGCGCTTGTGAATGAACTCGTATCGTATCAAAGTGTAGAGGGTTAACAGAGCGAGATAATTTGGCAGCCAGCTGCTGGCGCATAGAACTATATACAACTACAAAACTACAGAACTACAGAAGATACGTTGGAGTTAAAAAAGCGTGGAGTCGGAAATAATTGAACAGAATCCAAATGAGTGAATTTGTCTGTAGTCTATGCTAAATGCGGTAAAATAACTATAGAGTATTTTGTGTAGGTTTTGTTAGATTTGTTAAACAGATATGTTATTAGAGCGTACATTTTTACAAGGTAAATAATTTGATGTACAGGGTGTTCAAAAATTCGTTTCACAAATTTGAAGAGTTAAGTAAAGGACACCAAAATCAAAACTTTATGTACAATTATGATCTAATATCTATTAAAAACAAGCGTAGAGCGACACTGCTTTCCTTTCTTATCTTTTAATTCGTTTTCAGTTTTTACGTAGAGTGTTTAACTGCAATCGTGTGGAATTCACTTTCAGAAACAAACGCAGGGCGACACTCCCTTCTTTTCTTACATTTTTGTTTCATTTTCAGTGACTGCATTGTGTAGACTTTTCTTTCATATACAAGTGCAGGCTATCGCTTTCATCTTTTCTAATCTTGTAGATTCGTTGTTAGTTTCGTTATTAGGAGTAAGCGTGAGTAATTTGAGATGTTATATGCATATGTAATGTACGTCGAAGAAAGTAGATGAATGATAAGTGAATAGGAGTGATTGGATAGATGTGATTGAAGGTTTGTTGTGTGATAAATGATTTCGAGTGTAATAAATAAATGTGTTAGTAAATAAATATAGAATAATTATTATAAATGAAAAAGCCATTACCCTATTTACCCCATTATGGGGGTTAATGGCTCAGTGATATTAAGTCGGCCTGTGGATCCTAAGAACCGTGGTTCGATCCCCACAGCCGACAAAACACTTTCACCAATTTATAATTACCCCTGTGGCTCCCCCACCACTAACATCTCTGGGGGCCGTGATTTGACGGTTGGTAACCGCACTTCACGCGCATAAATATATCACTTACCGTGATCTGCTTCGGTTGAGTGCCACACCCAGTAATGGGTAAATGGAGTAATAATATATTTATTTATTTATTCATTCAAAGAATTATTTTCAATACATGAATCGATAGTAAATATAGTTATTATTCAATATTCTTATATAAGATTGATATTTCAATTTCCTTTTTTTTTTAATAGGTATTTATATATTGCACCAGTTTTTTAATGATTTGATTAAGTTTTATCAGGATGGATGACGTCAGTCGATGTTGATAACGTTTTCAGTATAGCATAATATTCTCGAAGGAACAGAGCAAAACTAAATAAATTCCAATTTCAATTTCATTAAAACTGCACAAAACAGCAATTAACTTAAGATGTCTCCCGGTCTCTGTGTTCCTGTCTCAATGATAACATTAATTTATATTAAAGAGCAGCATTTAGTTTATTTATCGACTCCATTGCAACTCATTTCCATTTTATACAGAAACAACAACGCAACGCTGTTCGTTGCACATTGTTCGTATAGTTTAATTATAGTAAGTGTTGCGCAAAGAGAGTGGGAAGGATGCACGAGGCGGCAACACTGCAAGCTTTTTGTTTAATATATTCCTTTACTGTTAAAGTTGCAAAGTAGAGAAAATTGTAACAGTGCCCAGAATTATATAGCGCATTATAGTTAGAGAGCTAGGATGCAAAATGATGTCTTATTTATTCCAGTGATAGAAACGGTATTTTCAATAGATTATGTCATGATAAACATGAAAAAAGGAAAATTAGATTTGGGAACGGGTGGCAACTATAGATGGCGCCGATGTGAATGCGCCGATTTTAAGGGTGGTTGTTGACTTACTTATTACATGTAATTTTTCAGTTTAAATTATAGACTTTGGTAAAATTAAGTAATAAAAATGGTAGACAGAAGTTTTGGCCGGTGACGCATGCGCGACAAAACCGGTCAAAGTAAGCAATTTTTATGGTATCGTGTGACATATTACTACTTGTTCACGACGAATACATGACAAAAAAATTATTGACAGAAATTATTGCTGGTTGCTCATTGGTGACAGAAGCTCTGAAAGTGGACTGGTGTAGGGATCAACAACCACCCTTAAAATCGGCGCATTCACATCGGTGTCATCTATAGTTTCCACCCGTTCCCAAATCCATTTCTGTCACTGGAATAAATGAGACATCATTTTGCACCCTAGCTCTCTAACTAATAAATATATCATCACGCCTTCTACCCATTACTGGGTGTGGTACTCTGCTGAAGCAGATCTCAGTAAGTGATATATTTTGCGCGTGAAGTGCGGTTACCAGTCGTAAAATCACGGCCCACAAAGATGTTAGTGGTGGAGGAGCCACAGGGGTAGTTTTTGAAATTATGAAAATTGTTTGTCGCCTGTGGGAATCGAATCTAGGGTACCAGGGTTCTCAGGATCCACAGGCCGACTTCATACCACTGAGCTAGCCACCCTATAGGAGTAGTATTGATGTAGTGAAAATATTTGTCGGCAGTGGGAATCGAACCAGGGTTCTCAGGATTCACAGATCGACACGATACCACTGTGCCACCTACGCCACAAATTAATTAATTAATAAATGCTAGTTTTATCGATACTTTAAAAATAATATTTCAATTAGCTAACGTTCGATTAAGATGAGAGCTTGCTAACCATTCAACCATAACTGTCAAAGCGCAAATAAATTTCTTTAATTTAATACTGACATTTTATTTACCGCTTGTTATAAATGCAATCATAAATTTAAATCAGTGCATCAATAATGCACAATAATAATAATAACCAATTTAAAAGTCTCATAATCTGAAGCTTAATAAATTAAAATTGAACACAGTAATTTTTATCATCCTGTCGCCATATTTTAAATTCAGCCATAAAAATCTCTCTGCCATGTAATAGGCCATCAATGTCGCAGAATCTCACGCATTACTTCCAGTAACAAGTAATTCAAACCTCGGAGCAAGTTTCCTTATTAGTAAATTTTATTAATTCAAGTGTTGTTATCAACATTGGAATATTTCAAATGGCATTCCTGTTGGCAAGAGTGTCGCCGCGAGCCGTGTTGGGAACATTATGAATAGTGTGAATATAAAGAGAAGAAGTTGTGTGAAGTATGTGAAACTACAGACAAAATATGTATAGACGTCTAACTACATGTATTTTTAGACGACCACTTATGAAAGTAAACATAACAACATCGTAAATTACTACGGAAAGTTGAACATAACATAGATTGTTATTATAACGCACACTTCTATCAGGTGAAGTTCCACTGATTGACAGCAGATGGTGTTACGATGAAAGAAAATAATAAAATAAATGAAAAGAATTTGTATTAATATTTAAATTGAGGTTTTGGCAGTTTTTCAACACATTTGCACATATAAATCTTATTTTTTTAAATAAATAAATATATCATCACGCCTTCTACCCATTACTGAGTGTGGCACTCTGCCGAAGCAGATCTCGGTAAGTGATATATTTTGCGCGTGAAGTGCGGTTACCAGTCGTCAAATCACGTCCCTCAAAGATGTTAGTGGTGGAGGAGCCACAGGGGCAGCTTTTGAAATTATGAAAATTGTTTGTCGCCTATGGGAATCGAACCAGGGTTCTCAGGATCCACAGGCCGACTTCATACCACTGAGCTAGACACCCCATTAAAATTGATTTTTTTTAAATTAATAATTAATTATGGGATGGCTAGCATAGTGGTATGAAGTCGGCCTGTGGATCCTGAGGTCCCTGGTTCGATTCCCACAGGCGACAAATTTTCATAATTTGAAAAAGTTATCCCTGTGGCTCCTCCACCACTAACATGTTTGGGGGCCGTGATTTGACGACTGGTAACCGCACTTCACGCGCAAAAATATATCACTTACCGAGATCTGCTTTAGCAGAGTGCCATACCCAGCATTGGGTAGGAGGCGTGATGATATATTTATTTTTAATAATTACTTAATTACTAATATTTTGATATTACGGTTAGTACAGTTGGTATCATCACACCTAACCTCAAACGTCAAATATCAACGCTTCCCTTCAAAAATGCATCAGCTGTCAAAGTGTAACAACATTGCTCTTGTAAACTTTTTTAGAAATTGTTTGTAGTCATCTGAAAACTCGCTCGAAAGTGGGAACTGTGCTCGTGTACTTGAACCACTCAGCGCTACGCGTCTCGTTTTTCAATTTGTACACTCGTATGTTATCTTACACTTTCGATGCATGTTATGTAATATACTATTAAATGGCAGCGATTTTTAACAGTGTCATCTGTAGTTCTGGATGAGCCTGTTTTGCAGCGCGAATGTCGGGTTTAAATATTTACAATTAATTTTAAACGACAAATTTAATTGATAAAAATGCTGGTATTTGAAAACATTTAGACTTAGACATCTGTATATATTTTGTCACTAAATGTGAGTATATTTAGCTTTGTATCCATGGGGATATTGAAATAAATATGCGGAATGAATGTACATATTTACACATGGGAAATCTGGCAGAGTATTTGGAATATATGGAAGCAGTGTGCTCAATATTCAAATAAAGTATGTAGACTGCAAAGGAATCAATATATTTTATGACTGTTTTATCCAAATTTGTACGAGTAGTGTAGATTATTTTAATATTTTCTTTTTTGTTGGCTCCTCCACTACTAACACTTTAGGGCCGTGATTTGACGGCTGATAACCGCTCTTCACGCGCATAAATATATCACTTACCGAGATCTGCTTCAGCAGAGTGTCACACCCAGTAATGAGTAAAAAGCGTGATGATATATTTATTTTATTTTTATATTTTATCCAAATTTGTACGAGTAGTGTAGATTATTGTAATATTTTCTTTTTTGTTGTCTTTACAAAATGGCATCAAACCGAATTTATTTTATACAAAACTATGTATGGGGTAGCTAGCTCAGTGGTATCAAGTCGGCCTGTGGATCCTGAGAAGCCTGGTTCGATTCCCACAGACGACAAACAATTGTCACCAATTTAAAAACTATTCCCGTGGCTCCTCCACCACTAACATCTTTGGGGCCGTGATTTAACGGCTGGTACTTGCACTTCACGCGCATAAATATATCACTTACCGAGATCTGCTTCGGCAGAGTGCCACACCATGGCCAACTTCATTGAATTGCGCTAGGCTTATTATGGCCGTTTCATATGTCATTAAAATTCCTAGTTTCAAATTTACAGAGCTGGTACGTCAACTAGCGCCTCTAACGAGATATGTCGTAACTAAATTTGAAAATACTGCCGCTTGCATTAATTGAAGAAATTCTAATAACAAGCCTAGTCATTGTATATTTATTATTATACGAGCTTTACAGTAAAATACTGACCGTTGGCACCAATAATTCAATAATACTTTCTTCTTTTGACCTATAAAAACTTCAAAAATTTTAAATAGGTAAACAATATGGCGGCATTATTTACCTCAAGTGACAGGTAATGCAACGTTGCCAAATGAAATTCACTTAGTTTAGACTAGCTAGTCGCTTTAGTCGAAAGCTCAGAATAAGCATAATATTTAATAATATTGAATGTATAAATAAAATACCCAGTTCCATTAAATGTATGTGGTTTGATCACATAAACTTCAGTTTTCAAATATTTTAAGGTTGTTTTTGTAATTTGACAGCGTTGTCATTTGCCTTTAATTGAAATAAAAAGCACTAGATGGCATTACTTGACGTACCAAAACTGTAAAAAACTCACGACAAATTTTTATACAGCAAAACGATGGAATGAAATGGTTATAATAAGCGGAGCGTAATTCAATGAAGTTGGCCATTGCACACACCCAGTAATAGGTAGAAAGGGTGATGATATATTTATTTATTTTATTTTAAAAAGTAACAAATAATTCTTATCTGCTCATCTATTCCATCATCCCTAACTCTATTAATTTAACATAATTATTCCGTTTTCACAGGATATCAGTTTTATTCATTAAAAAATCAATGGTGCTGCAATTGACGTTTCCTCTTTCCTCTGTAGAAACTTTCATTAATTGATCTGCACTAAAATAGCTCAACCACTCAACCAAAATAACCGTTTTGTCAGCTCCGCTTCGATTTTCTCTTTACCCCTAATCCTGCCACTTGAGAAGTGGAGTGATTTCATTTCTCATTTCTCTAAAGCTTTCACTTTGACGTGAAGTGCAGAAAATATTTTATCAAAAAGATCAAAGTAATGGTACAATACAAAGAACAATAATCATAGCGCACTGAATAAAACCGAATTAAAACTTGCGTTCATTAATTATCAAGCAAGAGGTCATGCGTCGAAATTTCACTGACTTCTACTTATATTCAAAAATACACTCTCAGTTGAAGTATTTTAATTCTTTTTCTTGAGTTTTCGCTGATAAATTTAACTTTAGTGTTTTATTTTGTGCTTCATTATCATACATTTATATACGAGGGCAGGGTGAAAAGTCCCTGAAAAATTAAACAAGAAATGATTTATTTGGTCAAAACATATTTTATTTCTCAACATAATCTCCTTGTAGCTCGATACACTTCGTCCAACATTTTTCTAATTTTTCGATCCCTTCCAAATAATACGATTTTGGCAATCCTTCAAAATAGGCGTTTGTCTCAGCGATGACCTCATCGTTGGAGCCAAATCTCTTTCCGCCGAGCCATTTCTTCAAGTTTGAAAATAGATAAAAATCGCAGGGGGCCAAATCTGGAGAATATGGTGGATGACGAACCAATTCGTAGCGCAATTCATGCAATTTTGCCATTGCGACTGCGGACCTGTGCGCCGGTGCGTTGTCCACAATGCAACACCCATCTGACAGATAGCTTTCTCATATCCAAAAATTTATGCAAAATGTTCCGTACCCGTTCGGTTAAGATGCTCATAGCCTCAGCAAGCTCATGCACTTTAACTCACCGATCGTCCAATATCATACCATGGATTTTATCGACGATTTCTGGCGTTGTAACCTCAATTGGACGACCAGAACGTTCGGCGTGCTTTGTGGTCAGTAAACCACTTGTGAATCGTTCCAATCGATGGTGAGGAATCCCCATAATGTTTAACAAGCGATGCTTTGGTTTGCGTAATGTTTTTTCCACGCAAGAAATAATGTTTAATCAAGACGCGAAATTCACTTTTTTCCATGTTTTCAAAAATCTTCAAGGTTGCTTGCTTTCGATGGGTGTCAAAACAGAACTGAATGACATATCAGTTTGAAAATTTTAATGCGTTCTAGTTAAAGATGGTACATCACAAATGTCACATGAGATTTGCGATTGTGGCGCCATCTGTTTTATTTTTCAGGCACTTTTCATTCTGCCCTCGTATATAACATTTGCAAAAATATCCTCGCGCTCTACTACGATTATTTGGTACAATTATGTGTTCATTCCTGCTGGTCTTTTCACCGTTTGCAAAAGAATTATGGATACAGTGGTGCAAATGTACTCTCGAGAGAACGCCATTGACAAAATGTATTTATTCCAATGGTTTATTGCAGTTAATATTGGTTGACAGAACGGTTCATGTATTCCATAACAACACTAATAGTAAAATCTTTCTAATCGTAGTGCCGCTTTATTCAGATTCTACAAGCATTTTACATTCCACAGATTGGCACTCTTATATGTCCAAGACTGTACTCACTAGATGGAAACCGAAATTTTTTAATTGTACAAGACCCCATTGAGATTTAGTTTCTTTTGTGCAAAATATTGACTTTTGATTATTTATTTCAGAGGCATTTGCAATATCTGTGAATGTTCTCGTCTCTTCTCCAACAAGATGGAATCCAGGTTTTTCTCTGAGACGAGTAAGATTAGCATACAAGATAACATACCTGTATCCATTACACCGTAACGGAGATGCACTTATTCGTAATTTAAAAGTCAGATTGGTGAATAATTTCAATTCAGACATGAGGATTTTTTTACTTTTTGATGGTGCAGTGCAACCGTCGTAAAAAGGATGAAATATGCAGATTGGTATCAGGGACATTGACAAAAAAATTTAATGGAGATTAATAGAATTCTAGAAAGATTCATTTGAATTGACAATGTTTTACTAGCTCCTAAAATGATATGGTCTAGGTAGCAAACCATATTTATTTATTTAGTATGCTGCATAACAGAATATATGGGGCATGTAGCTCAGTGGTATCAAGTCAGCCTGTGGATCCAAAGAACCCTGGTTCAATACCCACAACCGACAAAACATTTTCATCAATTTAAAATTACCCCTGAGGGTTCTCCACCTCTAACATCTTTGGGAGCTGTGATTTGACAGCTGGTAACCGCACTTCACGCACTTAAATATATCATTTATCGAGATCTGCTTCGGCAGAGTGCCACACCCAATAATGGATAGAAGGCGTGATGATATATTATTTATAATACAAAAGACAAAATATCTATTGCGATGTGGAATTGAGTCTTCGACGGTATCACAATTCACTAGTCCCTAGTTGGTCTAGTTGGATAGTTGATCGCACCATACTGATGAGTCCCTAAAGCACGAAACGCGTCTATGGTTAAAGCTGAACTGACCAGCCGTTTATTGATGACCTGATAAGTTGATGCAAACGTGCTGTAAAACTTTTGTGGAATTTTGAGACAAGTAATGGAAAATTAGTTTTTCCTATTTTTTCTTATTTTTATATTATTTATATTTATATTTAAATACATAACAGAATATAAACTGCAATGGACTCCTATACCATAATCGAAATAACAATTATTAATGATAAAAATATAAAATATACAATAATGGATTATAAATATTAGCGAAAATAATAGTTAAAAATAATGTTTTATTTCAGAGATATAAACGATTAAAAATATAGTGGCATCACAAGTACTGATGAGTTCTCATACGCCACATGTGCGGAGTAGAATGTAACTAACTTCATTGCAATATCAGTGGAATATGTCATATTTGTTTACCTTTTACGTATACTTCATTCCCTGTATGAAAACTATTACGTCACATTCGATATCCATGTGATTCAAGATTTTGTACTTAAAACGTTTACATTGGTATTGGATTGACATTTTTAAAACATAACCTAAAATTTAAATGTCAGATTAAAATATTTATTACTTTATAAAATTTAATAACCAAATTCAGCAATATATTAAATAAAACCAAATATAAATGTATCTTAACCCACGAAATATATTACCTACCTTATTGAAATATGTAATTTTGTAAAATAAAACTCAAAGGAATATACATTTTTATATGTACTATTATTATGTTATATATAAATAAATAATATATGAAAATAGTATATACAATGCACATTACCTCTTGTACTATAGTTAAATTAATTCAAGATCCTCCATTCTCTAACTCCAACGCAAAATAATCGTGAAGATGACAAACCTATTTTTGCATTTGTATCCAAAAAATTTCTAGCCATTACTTATTTCCCAGTCTGTATTTATAATAATAATAAATAAATAATAAATCTTTATTACCCAACAGGATAAACCCAATTACAGAGTAATACATAAAAGAGAACAAAAAAAGCAAACATACATCAAAGTAATAAATTTTGTAACTTATTAGTATATAAAGTTAAATTATCACTAAAATCTAATTCGATACACATTGAGTTATAAGCACGACACATTGAATTAATTGGCGAATTATAATGATAACTCGTACGCGAAAAATTACATAAAAAAGTATTATTATTTCTAGTGTTACAAGCATTAACAAAAAAGTTTAATTGCGAAAGTAGTGCACTATCATCAACATAACAATTAATAATTTTGTATAAAAACAGGAGTTGCTGTTTAACATGTCTAATCAGCAATGGTTCTAAAGTGAAAGTATTAAGAAGAGATTTATACTCATCATTCTGCAAAAAATGAAACAATCGATAACAAACAGTCTTACAAAACTTCTTCTGAATACCTTCTATAGCATTAATTAAATATCGTTGTGTAGGAAACCATATAATAGAACCATAGTACAACTTACTGTGAACTAGTGATTCAAATAAAGTCTTGTAGCAATGAAGATTTTTAAATGTATCGAAAATGTCACAAACTTAGAAATGACAGGCGAGAAAATAACAAAATCATGACTATTCTTTTACTAAACTATTCTAAATAAAAATATTTCAAATGAAGGAATTTTTCACAGCACCAAATGTACAAAATGAGTTAAAATTTTCAGCAATCTCTACATTAGTTTCTTATTACACATAAATAGATAATTCTATAAAAACCTGAACAAACATAATTTCTTATTAATTCCGCTATCACTATCCCCCCTAAAGGGGTTCAGTTCTCCAATTCCCCATCATCACATTCTTAATTACACACGCAATCTAATACAAAAATAATCTCATTTCTGTACCTCATCAAAAAATAAATCAACTCTTAATTGCCCCACATCCAACCCTTGGCACCCAAGCAACAAATCGTATGATTCGCGCCATTTCATAGCACGCACTCATTCCAACCAATCACGTTGCTTGTTTCATTACAGCGCGATTCGCTTGTCACTGTGCTGGAGATGTGAGATGTGAATCCGGAGAGCCGGTGATGTCGAGTCGAACCGGCTCCGGGATTTTCGTGGTGCTGGACGCTTGGCATTGGCGTGCGAGGAGATTTTTAGAGAAGGAGTGTTTGATTGTGACGGTGTAAAATAGAAGATTAATTAAAGGCAATCGTATCCTAGTGGATAAAACCAAGATAATACTAAAGTAAAAATCTGGTGTGGCACCACACACCTTTCTTATACACTGCATATTTAATATTTCAAATATATGAATATTATATAATATTATTAAACATGTAATTTAGTTTTTCAGTAATTCAGCATATATCTGTTTGAAACATATCAAATTTGTTTACGTATAATTTTTTAGTAATGTTGACTACTTTATGTTAACTTTACTGATGAGGCATATACAGGCTGTTCGTTTTTCGAGCCTAACCCTTGGTATCTCAAGAACCGTGAGATACGAAGTCGATTAAATTGCGGCAAAGTTGCCAAATTAGTTGACCATTTTAATGATGTATTTGTTTTTACGAAAAAGACATAGATAACTAGATAAAGCGAAAATTAAAATTTATGTTTTTTGTTTCTTATTGCTACTATGATTATTGAAATATATTATTAATATAAAAATTAGTTTTTATCAAAATTAGACGCATATACAGCAAAATCGCAAATAACATTTTATGTTCCAAATATTTTTGCTAACATGTTTTGTTTGAAACTTTTTTTCGTAACTGATTCCATTTTTGAAATAAATGGAATTTATTGTTTTGTGTGTCTAGTAAACTTCCTCTTCCGGTTTTTCAATTTCATTCAAAATCAACTCAGCTTTTTGTATTTTCATGAAACTTATACGTACCAAGTTTCGTTAACAAATCTTATCTCGTTCATGAGATATTGCACACTCGGACACACATCCATCCAGACACACAAAGACATCATTGAGAAAATGATGAAAACGGATTCAGTGGACCTCAAAACACGTATTTCCGCGAAAATCTCGTCAACGATTTTTTTCACGATTCCAATACTTCCTTATACTGTGTACAAGAAAGTAAAAATGAATTAATGCATCATCATGCCTTCTACCCATCACGGAGTGTGGCACTATGCCGTAGCAGATCTCGGTAAGTGATATATTTATACGCGTGAAGTGCGGTTACCAGCTGCAAAATCATGGCCCCCAAAGATATTAGTGGAGGTGGAGCCACAGGGATAGTTTAAATGTGGAAAAAATTGTTTGTTGGTTGTAAGAATCGCTCCTCGCTCGTGCTTAAAAATTGCGCTCATGTGCAAAGTACGTCTTCGCGCACTTGTTATATAAATAACTATTTTATTTTCATTTCTATCATATCCTTGTACGTCAATGCACCTATCGACCACTTGTCCAAGCTTTTCAAGGTTTCAAGCTCAAGCTCCACTAGCCCTCCACTATCACGATGACAGATCTACAATCTACCAGCTTGACGCCTGTTATTATTTCGCGTTAGCAACTACTAAAGCTCTTCTCGGTCTGCTAGTCTGTTACTAACTCAGTGTTCTGGTTGGTTACTCGTTTATACGATGTGCTATGTGTGTTACAATCGGTTACAGTGTATCCGAAATGTGTGGTCGTGTGATATATTCTGGAAACGGTATTTGGTTATTTGTAGATGGATGAATTGCTTTGTGAATGGGGTATTGATTAATGGTGTATATAAACTATGTAAATTGTGCTTGTGATTCTGCAGTGTTTATTTCCGGTTCCGGGAAAAATATTCGGGATTCTAGTTACGGTTTGTTGGAGATTCAATGATAGAGAATTCGAATTAAAAGAAGTGTGATAACAACATTTTTAGAGGTATAGCTGTTTAATGTTTATTTATATGGGGTGGCTAGCTCAGTGGTATGAAGTCGGCCTCCGGACAAACAATTTTCATAATTTCAAAAGATACCCCTGTGGCTCCTCCACCACTAACATCTGTGAGGGCCGTGATTTGACGATTAGTAACCGCACTTCACGCGCATAAATATATCACTTACCGAGATCTGTTTCGGTAGAGTGCCACACCCAATAATGGGTAGAAGGCGTGATGATATATGTATATTTAATTTATTTATTTATGTTTATTTATTTATTTATTTATTTATGGTATTTATGGAATCCGTTTTCTATCTCTTTTTAATCAACTTGTGTTCCTTGTTATTCATTTTGAATTGGTGATATCGCAATTTGTATTTAAGCAGATGTCACTTAGAACTGACACTACAAGCATCTTTTTTGGAAGTAACATGAGTTAGATCTAGATCAGTTCAGAATTAAACCCAAAGTTCCCAAACAAATACGGTCAGTGGTAACCAAATAATACATACGAGGGCAGGATGAAAAGTCCTTGAAAAATAAAACAGATGGCGCCAAAATCGCAAATTTCATGTGATATTTGTGATATACCATCTTTAACTAGAACGCATTAAAATATTCAGACTGATATGTCATTCAGTTCTGTTTTGACACCCATCGAAAGCAAGCAACCTTGAAGATTTTTGAAAACATGGAAAAAAGTGAATTTCGCGTCTTGATTAAACATTATTTCTTGCGTGGAAAAAACATTACGCAAACCAAAGCATCGCTTGTTAAATATTATGGGGACTCCTCACCATCAATTGGAACGATTCACAAGTGGTTTACTGATTTTCGTTGTGGTAGTATGACCACAAAGGACGCCGAACGTTCTGGTCGTCCAATTGAGGTTACTACGCCAGAAATCGTCGATAAAATCCATGGTATGATACTGGACGATCGGCGAGTTAAAGTGCACGAGCTGGCTGAGGCTATGAGCATCTCAACCGAACGGGTACGGAACATTTTACATAAATTTTTGGATATTAGAAAGCTATCTGCCAGATGGGTGCCGCATTGTTGACAACGCACCGGCACACAGGTCCGCAGTCCCAATGGCAAAATTGCATGAATTGCGCTACGAATTGGTTCGTCATATCCACCATATTCTCCAGATTTGGCTCCCTGCGATTTTTATCTATTTCCAAACTTGAAGAAATGGCTCGGCGGAAAGAGATTTGGCTCCAACGATGAGGTCATCGCTGAGACAAACGCCTATTTTGAAGGATTGCCAAAATCGTATTATTTGGAAGGGATCAGAAAAATTAGAAAAACGTTGGACGAAGTGTATCGAGCTACAAGGAGTTTATGTTGAGAAATAAAATATGTTTTGCCAAATAAATCATTTCTTGTTTCATTTTTCAGGGACTTTTCGCCCTGCCCTCGTAATACACTTACGTTATTGGTGGCGCGAAGAATAAATAAAATTGATTCGAATTTGTTCATTTAAATACAGTTGCTATGGAAGTAAATTTATGATGTCGTTTATAAAACCGAGCATTAATATATTAAAAATAAGTTATGAACTGTGGGAAACGAATCGATTTCGAGTTCCCATTTCTGGTTCGAGCTAATCTTGTACATTTCTGTAAGTAATGCGAACAATTCAGTTTTATATATTTGTATGTATTTCTTATCGTTTTTCAGTCATACCGAAGATAAATCGAGCTTTGCATTTGCCCGAAACTCAAGCAAATCTACATGCAAATCAGTTACAAAATATCATTTATCTTGTTCCGTGTCATTTTTTTATCTTGCAAAATTTTAAATTTATTATAAGCGTTTTTCTCTAACTTACGATTTGTAATAATTATTTACGAATATAAATATATCATCACGCCTTTTATCCATTACTGGGTGTGGCACTCTACCGAAGCAGATATCGGTAAGTGATACACAGTATGTCCCAAAAATAACGAAACTCTTTAGATATAGAATAAAACACGCATTGTATTATGTTTGAAACTTAATATTTATTCAAAATAGGTTCCATTTGAATCAATACACTTTTTAGAACGATCAACTAGAGCATGCATAGATTTTTTATGCCATCTAAAGGAACGTTCTTTAACACCTGTGTCACGGCTGCTTGAAAGGCTGGAATATCATCATAAAACGCTCCTTTCATGGCAATTTTCAGTTTTGGGCAAAGATAATAGTCACATGGTGATAAATCAGGCGAATACGGAGGGTGGTCGATGACACAAATATGTTTTTTCATCAAAAATTCGTTGACTTACACGAGCGACTTTTTGGTCTTCATTTAATTCATGTGGAACAAAACGTGAACAAACCTTTCTTTTACCCAAATCTGCAGTTAAAATTCTCCAAATAATATTTTTACTCGTATTTATTTCTTCACCTAACATTCTAATAGTAAAATTCGAATCGACAGCAATGTTTTCACGCACTTTTTCGATTAATTTATCACGATTTCCGGATTTTGGACGTCCAGATCTTTCATCATCATTTAAATCTTCACGACCTTTTTTAAATTTTGCAAACCACTTATAAACTTGTGAACGAGATAAACAATCATCACCATAAACTTTTTTTATCAATTCGTATGTCTCAGCAAATTTTGTTCCAAGTTTAACACAAAATTGAATATTTGCTCGTTGTTCCATTGTATTTTTACAACATAAACACAAAAACTACTGTCATTAAAATGCGCGTAAATTTTTAAACTGTCACCTGATTGCATGAAGTTGTGTGCGTTCGAAAGAGGAAAGATGTATCTTTCTAACAATGTGTATGTTCAATAGATTGCGCTACGTGTTCTATGATTTACAATAAAAGTTTCGTTATTTTTGGGACATACTGTGTATATTTATATGCGCGTGAAGTGCGGTTACCAGCCGTTAAATTCCGAACCCAAAGATGTTACTGAAGGGGCAGTCAAAAGGGTAATAATGTAACATTTTGTCGAAAGGGTTTTTTTGTACTAAGTCCTTCTTCCACCCAATATATCAATTTGGTATTAATTCTTTTTTATTTAACGAAGCAAAATTAAAATACATTTCCATCAAACCTCCCTGCATTCCATCTCACTTGTATTAAATAAAACCTCCCCAATCCTGGCAATAAATACTCCAATCAAGATTCACAAATCAGCGGCGTTTTAATCACCCCCAAGTCAATCTTGGAATTAGCCCGACAGCCTGCAGTAACGAAGTGCGTAGCCGTGGAACGTAGACGCAGCGCGAGAACAAGGGGCTAACTACCCCTGAGGGAAATTTGCCATCCGACACAATACCTGTCGACACGCGCCAACCAGGCTCACACTCAGGGGGGGCTGGGGGAGACTAGAGGGCGATAAAGCACGCGGGAAAGTTGTTAAACTGAAAAAGAGATGATGGTTTTTTGGGGTAGTTAGTGATGACCTGGTTTGAGTAGGATTTTGTGGATTAATACTTTTTCTGATACATTATTTACAATAATGATTTCTTTTATATTCGAGTAAGCTACAATAAAAATTGTATCCATATTTTTAGGGGCTGGCCCCAACAATAAAATTATTTACAAATAATAGTTACTAACTAGTGTATGGGGTGGCTAGCTCAGTGGTATGAAGTCGGCCTGTGGACTCTGGTTCGATTCCCACAGGCGACAAACAATTTTTATAATTTCAAAAGTTACCCCTGTGGCTCCTCCACCACTAACATCTTTGGGGGCCGTGATTTGACAACTGGTAACCGCACTTCACGCGCAAAATATATCACTTACCGAGCTCTGCTTCGGCAGAGTTCCACACCCAGTAATGGGTAGAAGGCGTGATGATATATTTATTTATATTATTTATTTAACTAACTAGTATGTTATTTTAACACGAGAGCGTAACGAGTGCGATAATTGTTGAGATTATTACCTTTTTAAATTTTGCGTTCACAATCGGTTCATTATTATATTGAAAACAGTATTTTCGGCAACTTTTTATTTTGTAAGATTATTATTAAGAAAACTCAAAAAGAAGATAAATTTAAAAGTATATTACTTTTTAATACGCTATAACCACATTAAAATTACCCCTGTGGCTCCCCCAGCACTAACATTTTTGGGGGCCGTGATTTGATGGCTGGTAACCACACTTGCTTAAATATATCACTTACCGAGATATGTTTCAGCAGAGTACCACACCCAGTAATGGGTAAAAGGTGTGATGATATATTAAGGGGTTACACCACTATAACAGTCGGAAAAACGCGTTTTTTTGACATTTTTTTTTTATACAAGGAAAGGTTGTAAGAAAATACTATTAAAATATGTTATTTGGCATATATTGAAGTATAAAAAAAATATTTTTTTCATTACAAATATTTCAAAATGGCGGCGTTCGAGCCATTCTCCCAAGTCATGTTGAATTTGAGGTGCTCCACGGCATGCAGTGTAGGTGGTGCAAATTTTAATTTGGAACAAAATAAAAAATATGCTCTTAATCTACATGACTATATCTACTGGGTGTGGCATTCTGCCAATGCAGATCTTAGTAAGTGATATATTTATACGCATGAAGTGCGGTTACCAGCCATCAAATCACAGCCCCCAAAGATGTTAATGGACGGGGAGTCACAGGGGTAATTTTAATGTGGTGAAAATTGTTTGTCGTCTGTGGGAATCGAACCAGGGTTATCAGGATCCACTTGATACCACTGAGCCATCTACCTCATCGTCCACACAATTTCTCACCTTCATTTTCACCACCATACAATTATTTCCCCAGTCTATCATCCAACATACATTCCAAACACCACTCCAATTCCTTTTTCGTGTAACCCGACCTTGTTACGTCAACCAACCCTCCCTTAAAACTCTTAAGGGACACTTCTTTCCAACCCTTATCCCACGTTTCCTCACAATCTCTTTTCATATACTCAACATGTTTAATCTCAATAGTAGAAACTCAAGCCTATTGTCAACGACAATCTTTCAATCTCTCAATCACTTCAGTATCAATCCATCTAGTTCGCGGAGGTCTGAATTATCTGCCATCTACATTTCACCTAAATAAACTTTCTTTACTAACCTTTCGACAAGTTCAGATATCTCAAATGACCTACACCTACTATACTGACATTGCTAAGATGATGATTGTGTGTCTAATGATATGTTTGAAGTATGATTCTATGATTTCAAACGCCTACTTTTGGTGACCTTAAGAAATGAAATCTGGTGAATTTGTTTTCTAAATTCTTGGAGATGAAACTAATATTATAATGTATGTATTATAATAAATAATATGAGGAATTCATACAAATAAAATAGTTTACTAAAGAATCATAAAATATTTGAGTTTAAAAAGATTTTGAGAAAGTAAAGAATAAAAAATAAATAAATATAAATATATCATCACGCCTTCTATCCATTAGTGGATGTGGTATTCTGCTGTAGCAGATCTCGGTAAGTGATATATTTTGCGCGTGAAGTGCGGTTACCAGCCGTAAAATCACGACCTCCAAAGATATTAGTTATGGGGAAGTCATTACCTATATTTAAATAAGTATTAAGAATTATTATTAAAACAGTATTATTGAAAATTGTTTGTAAATCTTGTAAATTTTTATATATACATACATGTCGGCAATCATAGGTCAGTGGATAAAAGCGAGGTAAAACTTACGTTTGTTAATTTTAATTTTGACAATATGAAAGTGCTAGGAATAAGCTGAAGTAAAATAGCATTTATAATACGGATAATAAGAAAAATGTGATAAAGATTACATAATAGGCTCGCCAGGTCGTAAATCAAGTCATACAAGGTTGCGGTTACCAGGACTCGAAAGCTTATGAAATTCTCCACAATTGGCGAGTAACCCTGTTTGATATTCCGTCTAGAAGTCTAAAATTTAGGTGATTATTGAAGAAAAAACACATATTTCGTATCCATTTTTTAAACAAAATATCGATTTTACTCAAGTCAGTGCTACACTTATACACCGAAAACCACGTAGAAATAAAATTTTGAATGTATTTAATGCATTCATCATAAGTAACTTCATACCAGGCACGGTGAATTCCGGAAAACAATTAATTTATGAGAATTTTGAATTTAAACATGAAAAAAAAACGTTTTTTTCGCAATAACTATTTGTGAGGTTGGTATTTCGAGCTCATATTTGGTGCAAATTTTTCTTTTTCCAATGCGAATACCTGGGCCAAATCTCAGGCGAATCGGAGTCGGGGGTCGGTGAACTCCCTTACCCGGCTAGAGCCTTTCAGAAATTAGTTAAGCCAAAGTATATTGATAATGAGCTTCAGAGAATTTCAGTTTATTTGATGCTTAAATAAAAATGAAAAATCTGTATTAAAATATTTCGTCTCGAAGACATAACTTAGTAATTGAATCTATAGATAAATTTAATGACAAAATTCTTTCGTTGGAAGAAGTGACAGGTACATAAAAAGAGCATAAAGGAAACGTTTAACTGATAAATACTAAAGAATTTAGTTTGTTTTTAGCTTCGGCATCGTAAAAATTTTTACTTATCTACATTCGTTTCCTGAGCTCCATAAAAAAACCAGTAGGTATATGGCAAGTAGTAGATTAAATATAGTTCTTAATAGTATCTTTTATTTAAAGTATTTAGAATAGTTCTACTGCGGAAAAAAACGAACGTGTCAAAATATGTGTATTAAAAATATCTTCCTCTTATATACAAAATAAAAACCGAATAATTATAATTAGATTTTAGGCATTTTTAAAAAATTTACATTGTCAAAAGACGAAGCTTCGAACTTGAATTTCGACTATTTCCAAGAAAATTGTTATATAATTAAACAATCGTTAAACTGAAATAGGATTTTGTAACAAAATAATTTCATGGCTAAACTTGACCTGTAAAAGAATTGATTCAATTCGATTAAAAACTGCGAGATCATATTCTGTATTACGAGTAAATAAAAAGACTTATTTGTGCTCGCATCATTCAAAATAACATTTTCCTACAACTGTGCGATTTCTTTGTTATTAAGTACTATTGTCTTGGTTACGTATGGGAAGTAGACAAATGTAGATCAAGTGCGTTTATGTTCACAAAAAAACACTAGTGCGACATTAAATGCCGTTAATCGCATTTTCATATCTTTGTTCTCAATATTTCAAAAAATTTAACAGATACTGAAAATCTGTGAACACCAGTGAATTTCTTTCTGAAAAGTACATAGGTATGCAAAATTTCAGGCAAAAATTTGCACAGGTAAAGTTTTTATTACAAAAAACGAAAAATCACTGTTTTCCGAAGATTTTTGAAGGGGTTTACCTTAAGATTTTTACGAATTTGGGCCATTTTTAGTTTTTTTGTTTAGAAAATGTTATTCGTGGAGCAAAAATGTTGAAATTTTACATACGTACGTATTTTTATGCGAGGAATCGACTGGTGTTTACAGTTTTCTTCTATCTGGTCAAGTTTTTTAAATATGGACAAAAGAAAATAGTAAAATTTTAAAAATTTTCTAAATTTCAGTATAATTTAATGGGAGAAATACACTCGTTCAAACCGCATTTAAATATCTCTTTTAGTTTTCGAAATATGGGCCTTCAAAATTGAGAGTTTTAAAAAGACAAAAATCGATGTAAGTCGGAAACTAAAAAAGATATGAAGATGCGCTCAACGGTATTTAATTTCTCGTAGTCTGAATGATATAAAACCGTATTAAAAAAATTTCATTTTTAAATTAGTTCTACCAAAAACTTCGCATTTTCATTACTCGAATTTTTCGCGATCATACTAAAAGTTTTAGAAAATAAATTAAATATAAATATATCATCACGCCTTTTACCCATTACTGAGTGTGGCACTCTGTCGAAGCAGATCTCGATGAGTAATATATTTATGCGCGTGAAGTGCGGTTACCAGTAAAACAATAGTACATTACATAACAAGCATCGAATGTGCAAGATAACGTGCGAGTGTACAAATTGAAAAACGAAGCACGCAGCGCCGAGTGATTTAAGTACACGAGCACAGTTATCACACTTACGAGCGAGTTATGTATACTATTTTTCAGACCACAAAATATTTCAAATCACAGCTCCCAAAGATGTTAGTGGTGGAGGAGCCACAGGGATAGTTTTAAAATGGTGAAAATTGTTTGTCGCCTGTGGGAATCGAACCAGGGTTCTCAGAATCCACAGATCGGTTTGATACCACTGAGCTAGCTACTCCTATATAACTAAATACAAACTTTAGCTTCACTATACTAAATTGACAGTAAATTCCTGTTGTATAGCGTAGAAAATTAAACAAAAACTTCAAGAAAACGAAAAGTGAAATAGTTCTATTCTACAACACTTAATGTTTCAATTAAATCATTCATAACATTCTTACAAGACAAAATCAATTTTAATTTACATTACAGTTTGTACACCCATAATTGAATCTTGAAAGTACCTACAGCAGCTCCACCTATTAAGAAAAACAATCACTTTTCTTAATGAATGAAGACATTAGGTGTAAGAAATTAGTACTTCGTAAATGATATATTTAATAAGCATTCGTATAATACGATTCGTTCCACGCCATCAAGTATCCCGAACGTACACAGAAGTCAAACAGGTAATTTGTACGTGTGTATGTACACGTGAACCGACAAAGGATGTGGAGTACTGAGATGTGAAATTTATGCATCCGGCGATGAATCTTGGCAGGAGTTTTTATCCTGTAATGATAGGTTATCATTGAAATGTTGGAGGTAATTTAAGGGGTTTTTATGTAATTTTATTTTTATAGTTCATGAATAAAAGTTTGTCGTGATGGACGATTGTGCAAATTTCTTACAACGAAACACTTTTAATTCCTATTAGTAAGTGAAGTGAATATCCGAACGTGTTGGAGTAGGTGGCACAGTGGTATCATGACGGCCTGTGGATCCTGAGAATCCTGGTTCGGTTCCCATTGGTGACAAACATTTTCACCACATTAATACTACTCCTGTGGCTTCCTCTCCACTAACATCGTTGGGGATCATGATTAGACGGCTGGTAGCTACACTTCACACGCAAAAATATATCAATTACCGAGATCTGCTTCGGCAGAGTGTTACGCCTAGTAATGGGTAGAAGACGTGATGATATATTTATTTATTTTATTTATTTAATACGAGAGAATATTTTTGCATTAGTATGGAAAGTAGGTTTTTACAAAAATAGTCAAGTAAAGTACATATCCAAGGCTTCAACAAAAATAACAGTCTGGTAAAGTACAAAACAGTCTGGTAAAGATTTTACCTGACTGTTATTTTTGTTGTTACCTTGGATATGTAGTCTGCTATCAGTATAATTCATGTAAAAATTTAATCATTTTTAATTAGCTATGATTAAATATTGATTAAATTAAACGGTTACAGAAAAAATAGTATACATAATACGTAAGAAAAGTGTTTTTACTTGATGCAGGCCGAGTATTTTAATCCGCTGAGTATACTATATATACTATTTTTTCTGAAACCGTTTGATTTAATCAATAATTAATTATAAATAATTCCAAACGTAATTTTTTTTTAATGTTAACAGCAAACTACATATTCAAGGTTACAGCAAAAACGGTTAGGTAAAATACAAAATAGTCAGGTAAAAATCT
Source organism: Pterostichus madidus (assembly GCA_911728475.2). NCBI lineage: Eukaryota > Metazoa > Arthropoda > Insecta > Coleoptera > Carabidae > Pterostichus > Pterostichus madidus. The sequence goes on from OU452314.1 coordinate 31,485,488, forward strand.
GTACGAGACTGTTTTGTACTTTACTAGACTGATATTTTTGTTGTAGCCTTGGATGCTGTTTTGGTACAAATCTAGTTTCCATATTAAAATTGGTCAGGAAAATAGGCACTTTCTTCCCGGTTTCAGGAAAATTTATATAAAATAATTATAATATTTAAAAGTACAAATACATATGCGAAGATGTATTTAAATAGTTAGAATTTTAAAAATTTTCCATTGTGTATTTGTTGATAAAATGAGTCACGATTATTTGTAACATAAAGCAAATCAAGTTCAGCAACCAATCAACAACTGTGAATTTATAGAGTGAACCTTATAGCCCTAATTTAACACCATCAAATTTTTATTTATTTCAAAAAGTTAAAAAGAACATGGGATGGCTAGCACAGTGGTATGAAGTCGGCCTGTGGATCCTGAGGTCCCTGGTTCGATTCCCACAGGCGACAAATTTTCATAATTTGAAAAAGCTATCCCTGTGGCTCCTCCACCACTAACATGTTTGGGGGCCGTGATTTGACGACTGGTAACCGCACTTCACGCGCAATAATATATCACTTACCGAGATCTGCTTTAGCAGAGTGCCACACCCAGCATTGGGTAGAAGGCGTGATGATATATTTATTTTTTTTAAAAAGAACTCTACTATATCGCACATTGCTAATGTTCAAAGTAGCACCATACAAAATCAACTTGGTTTAAATAAATAAAAGTAATGTGAAGTTATGTACACATTACATGGCATAATTTAAACTACTGTCAAACATTCGATTTACTTGAATTTATTTAACTCAAGTTTAAAATGTAATTTTAGGCAGTGTGACTGGTCATAAAAAAACTGCCAAAATACTGAATATTTTTTACAAATAAATTTTAAACAAGGTCATTTTTTCCCAGATTACATAATCATATTTATAGGTATAAAACAGTTGTTATATAAAAATCTGTAATAAATTTTTCCGTCGACCACAATGTAAAACAATTAATTTTGCTTGACTTACCATCCAATGAAAATTAGAAATTGCGCGTAGCAACGAAACTGCATTGAAATGGCTATGAACTGCATTGATTATAATTAATTTTCAACATTACTTGTGAAAATGACATTTTCTTCATTCAATTTAGTTGTGATAATACTGATAATAACAATTTCCCTCAATAGACATGAAAGTAAATTACTTTCATCACTAGTGAGAAAAATTATCTGTAAAACTAAATTAAATAAATAAATATATCATCACGCCTTTTACTCATTACTCAGGGTACCCAGCCAACGTGAGTTTTAAAATTCCCTGACTTCTCCAGGTTTTCCAGGATGCCAATTTTACTTTCATTAGTTTATCACTTAAACCAATTTTAACATTTTTGATTGAAATATTCGACGGTAATTTAGTATTTTTATGTTCGACGTACAGTATTATATTATCTCATAATTTAAGTGCAGTTTTAGTTGTCTCTGCATTTTCCACCCACCGGGTTACACAACATTTTTTTTGTAAATACTTCGCATTTTGTGAGGCCTGTAAAATCATTCCGTCTTCTCGGTGAGTCTTTGTGACCTGTTTGTAGTGCTACAATATGTAGACCGCACGACCCAATATCTAAAATTTGCTTCTCTGTTCATTGAGGCGCACAGCTTTTTTGAACAATAAACAAAATATCTGTTCGGTTTATTCCGCCGTTCATCGTGTAATTCAAATAATAAAAAGTTTCAATGTATTTGTATGACAAAATTAACTATATATTAGCAGCAAAAAATCAAAACTTTTTAATAAATAGACAATTTGCATCTTTTTCTAGAAAATAATTTAAAATTCCCTGATAATTTTTAATTTTTTGGAATCTCCCTGATTTTTCCCTGACTTATACAAATTCCCTGACTTTTCCCGGTTTTCCAGGTCACTGGGTACCCTGTTACTGGGTGTGGCACTCTGCCGAAGCAGATTTCGATATGTGATATATTTATGCGCGTGAAGTGCGGTTACCAGCCATCAAATCACGACCCCCAAATATGTTAGTGGTGGGAGAGCCACAGGGGTAGCTTTTTAAATGGGTGAAAATGTTTTTTCGGCTGTGGGGATCGAACCAGGATTCTTAGGATTCACAGGCCGACTTGATACCACTGAGCCATTACCCAAAAACTAAATTGAGTAAGGAAATATAATTTTGAAAAAATTTGATACATACATTATTCTTTTCGGTTGTAGTGACCAAGAAAATATGACATGCATTTTTAAATATAATAAAATATAATAAAATTTGTTAAAATATATACATAATATGTCAGATATGTGACGTTTTACTTGACAAAACGGTTGTATGAAATATGAGGATGCCGACCGAGTATTTTAATCTGCTGAGTATATTTATTAGTTACATTTATTGATATAAGACAACGAAATTTAAACGCCTATATTTTACTAGACTTACACAAATTATATCAAATGAGTCAAAAGTATATAAACTTTTTACACTTGTTTTTTATTTTTTATTTAAGGGGTAATAGACTGGAAAAGATTAAGAACCACTGGTATAGTAGTAGTGTGTCAAGTACAATTTTAGATTTGATAGTAATAATAATTAAATTAAACTGTCGCATATCAATCAATATTTGCTGATTCTACAAATGAATATACCGATATTTTCCATTATCTGCGTCAGTTTCAATTCAATTGATTTCTCGTCCACAGTCTATTATTTTCTATGTCAGCGTTTCCTAAACTGTGCGCCGCGCCCCATCTTGAAAGCCATTAATTTTGTTGAAGGGGCAAGATAATAAAAGCTTATTTAGAATGTTTTACGACTACATGAAAAATTTATTTTATCTTTAAAAAAAAACGAATTAAATAAATAAATAAATATATCATCACGCCTCCTACCCATTACTGGGTGTGGCATTCTGCCGAAGCAGATCTCGGTAAGTGATATATTTTACGCGTGAAGTGCGGTTACCAGTCTTCAAATCACGGCCCCCAAAGATGTTAGTGGTGGAGGAGCCACAGGGGTAGCTTTTGAAATTATGAAAATTGTTTGTTTGTTAATTGTTTGTTTGTTGGTTTATAAATTTTATTTATAGTATGTCCGTATTACGAAAGGAGTTAGCAGTGGCGTACCTGGGCGAAGGGGGGAGGGGGCGGTGGGTGCGATCCGCACCGAGCGGCATTTTATATATTTAGTTTTAGTTGTAAAAAACAACTTGTTCACTATTTAGTTTACTATTCGATTTCTACGAATTATGAATTACTATATGATTTCGAATATTTTTCTTCATCGTCAAGTCAATGTAGGGTTGAAAATATTATCTCGAAAAATTCCTTTATTACTGCCTAATTTAAATATACCATCCAATGGTAAAAAAGTTCCCCACCTGTAGTTTGTCTCAATTACAATTATTTATTTATGTTTATTAATTTTATGGGGTAATGGCTAAGTGGTTTCGAGTTGGCCTGTGGATCCTGAGGACCCTGGTTCGATTCCCACAGCCGACAAATAATTTTCACCAAATTAAAATTACCCCTATGGTTCCCCCACCACTAACATCTTTGGGGGCCGTGATTTTACGGCTGGTAACCACACTTCACGTACATAAATATATCACTTACCGAGATCGGCAGAGTGCCACACCCAGTAATGGGTAAAAGTCGTGATGATATATTTATTTTTTTAATTTATAAAAACCACCATTTACTTGACTTAGAAAGGGCGGCAAAATGGAGACCGCCCTGGGCGGCAAAAATTCTAGGTACGCCACTGGAGTTAACCATAATGCCAATGGCACACTGGTCGAGGAGCATGAATGAGCGTCGAGGAACTCATCGATGAAACAACAGAACGCACCCTGACTGATAAAATAACACAAAAAAATAGCACAAAACAAAACCAAAATGACAGCCCACGCTAACATGAAATGAGACACAATAATACGTGTGAAATGAGACACAATCGTTTCATCGAGGAACTCCTCGATGGAAATAGAGGCGCCTCTATTTTACATCGATGACGGGGGCGTTCTGTTGTTTCATCGATGAGTTCCTCGACACTCATTCATGCTCCTCGACCAGTGTGCCATTGGCATTCGTTTTAGAAGCACTGTTCTGTATATGTATGTTGTATGTTTTGTTTCCGGTTACGTGGAAAAACTGCAATGTATATTCATGCTATTTTAATATCGTGTTCTACGAATCCGCCTGAATACATATTGCTTTTTTCTCACGAATTTTAATATCTGAAATGAATGACTATGAATACAAATTGCCAAGTATCATATTTCAACAACAGCAGCACGCAATAATGCAGAAATGTTTGATCTTGTAATAATAATAAAGTTACTGTTACAAATGCAATATGTGTGAAATTATTTGGAACAGAATTAATTAAAATATTCTAATGAAGGTAAGTGAATTGTGGGAATTGTCAGTGGGTTACTGTGTGAAGTAACTAATTATCTAATATGATTCTTACTAAGTTCTGTTTGTTGAATAAATTGATTGTGTTCCAGTTTTGTTGCAAATGGTACCTTCACATGCAAAGCTAATGAACAATATTACGCTTTTATTTACATTTGTATTAAGTAATTTGGAATGTTTTTTTCATTAGAATTATTAATATATATAGAGCAACTACAGTCCTGGGCGTCCGCAAGGGGAGAACGCCCCCCCCCCCCCTTCGATATTAACTAGAGTGGTGACCAAGACTCTCGAAAATAGGACTTTAACATGTAAAACTATAATTTTTTAATTTCCTGCTTCCTTAAATATTTGAAGCAAAAAAGCTTGAAATAAAAGTATTAGGGCTTAAAATTCTGCATCTGAACCAATAAACAAAATTAATTTTGCATACTTTGTAACGACACAAATTAGATTTGAAAATGACGAAAATTGTCTCAAAACTATCGATAGGCATGAAATTGAAACAAAATTAAACATATGTTTGACGTTTTATTTGTCCAAATAAATGAAATAATAAATAATGAATTTATTCTGACAGTTTTGACAAATTGAACAACAAACATTTGTTTAATTTTGTGTCAATTTCATAGCTATCGATAGTTTTGAGACAATTTTAGTCATTTTCAGATCTAATTTGTGCTGATACAAAGCATGCAAAATTAATTTCGTATTTTATACCCTAAAAATTGTATTTGAAGCTTTTTTCTTTTAAATAATTAGGAAGCAGGAAATTTAAAACAATGTGGATCCTGAGGTCCCTGGTTCGATTCCCACAGGCGACAAATTTTCATAATTTGAAAAAGCTATCCCTGTGGCTCCTCCACCACTAACATGTTTGGGGGCCGTGATTTGACGACTGGTAACCGCACTTCACGCGCAAAATATATCACTTACCGAGATCTGCTTTAGCAGAGTGCCACACCCAGTAATGGGTAGAAGGCGTGATGATATATTTATTTATTTATTTGTGATTTTACATGTTAAAGTCCTATGTTCGAGAGTCGTGGACACCACACTGTATATGTATATATAAATGAAATAAAAATGAAATTATAAGTTTAAAGATAATAAGTTCAAGCTGAACTGACCAAAAAATGTGTTATTTATTGGACAGGACTTCGGTGCAAAAGAGGATAATCCTATCTTCGTGTACAGCCTCTTAAAGTAGATATAAAACAGTTTTTTTTTTCAGAACGAATCGTCAAATTTTGTTGAAAAGTCGCCAAAAACCCCCAAATGCAAATTTAACTTTAAACACGCATTAACTCTGTACCATACCATCGTAGGAATTTTATTCTTTGCGTCCTTTATATTTACTTCTATTGTCTTATTCTTTTATCAAGTATGCTACCATGGGCGTCCACAGACATTTTTCCAGGGGTGGGAGGGGCGAGTCGCAAAAAACTCTCAGATAGACATACATAAATTTCTAAAATATTTTTTTTACATAACATAAATACAAATACACATAACAAATGGATAAAAAAAATATTTAAATTTGTGAAATAAATTACTAGTCTTTGTCGTCTGGGTTTGAATTGAAGAGGAAAGACAATTTTCGAATAACTCTTTCTTAAATTGACACCATTTCTTCAATAAATTCCGATTTAGCAGTTTTACCGTTTTTATTTTCTAATATTTCGTGTTTGTGTAAACTTAAACTTAGATTACTCAATCGTTACGATAGGGAACATGTCGCTAGCTGGCCATAAGAATACTGCTGGAAATTCAGTTTCAGCTTGAATTTATTATCTTCAAACTTATAATTTAATGTTTATTTTATTTATATATACATACACAGTGTGGTGGCCACGACTCTCGAACACAGGACTTTAACATGTAAAATCATATTGTTTTAAATTTCCTGCTTCCTAATTATTTAAAAGAAAAAGCTTCAAATAAAAGTATAAGGACATAAAATACGAAATTAATTTTGCATGCTTTGTATCGGCACAAATTGGATCTAAAAATGACTGAAATTGTCTCAAAACTATCGATAGCTATGAAATTGAAACAAAATTAAACAAATGTTTGACGTTCAATCTGACAAAACTGTCAACATAAATTCTTTATTTATTATTTCATTTATTTTGACAAATAAAACGTTAAACATTTGTTTAATTTAGTTTCAATTTCATGCCTATCGATAGTTTTGAGGCAATATTCCTCATTTTCAAATCTAATTTGTGTCGTTACAAAGTATGCAAAATTAATTTTGTTTATTGGTTCAGATGCAGAATTTTATGCACTAAAACTTCTAAATTATAGTTTTATATGTTAAAGTCCTATGTTCGAGAGTCGTAGTCATCAACCTAGTTAAAATCCAGGTGGGGCGCGCCCCTCCTTGCCCCCCCTGCGGACGCCCATGTACGCTACCTAACGTATATTTTTTTAACCGCAATCCTAGATGTTCCGGGTTTAATTCCAACCTGTCTTTTTTTTCAGCATCGAGATTCGAACTCAGATTCTTATGTACCTTGGAGCTATTTATTCCAAAAACTAGTTTATTTATGTTATTAAAAAAAACAATCAACAACATAAAAGCAGATGTTTTCATCGCAGAGCTATCTTGAATTATTAAACAAGCATTCAACAATGAACAAATCCAGTTGATATTTAAAAGGCCAGGTTCAAGGTGATCTAATTAACCAAGTCTATAATTTTCATAATTTTACACTAGAGATCTGCAGCTCTGATACAAACAAACAGATATTATCTTTCGTTTCTCAAGTATAATGTATTCAGTCTGTGAAACGACTCATTTTTTATGTGAAAATCATTAGATTCTGAATTAAGAATGCTTAGCACACATCGCAGTAATTGATAATTTGTAGTTTCGTCTGTTTTATTGAAAGAAGAATCGTAAATCCAACGGTTCTTGCATTTTGTTGCACAGTTTCTTCACTGATTTGTCACTAATTGCTTGTTGGAAACATCGCAAATGAAACTGGTTCACAATTACTTCAAAACGTGTTGAGAATATTTAATTGAATTTTACAACTATGTAATTATTATAACCTACATACTGTATGTCCCAAATAAATAAAGACATAGAATTTAACATGGAATATAATTTTTTTTACAAATTCAGTGAACAATAATTAAAAATAAATATAAATATATCAGAGCTGGGTAGTAGCTAGCTACTTTTGTAGCTTAGCTACTAGCTTAGCTACATTTACCTTAGCTGTAGCTGTAGCTTAGCTAAATGTGAAAAAATATAGCTGTAGCTTGTAGCGAACTATTTTTGTTTCTAAGAGCTTAAAAATATTGTTATTACAACTGAAGCTACTTTTAAAGCTACTTTTTGTAGTTTAAAGCTACCACTGTTCATTAAGGAATACCTATTAATTTTTGTTTTTGTATTTGAATTGTACCTTCTTTATTGTTTTCTATAAGTGTAGCTTGTAGCTAGCTACTTTTTTTTCTATTAGCTTAAAAATAACAACTACTTTTAAAGCTACTATTTGTAGCTTAAAGCTACTTTTTAAGCAGAAGGTCAACAAAGTACGCATGCGTACAAGCTAAACCCACACAAAATACTTATTTGTTGCCGGTTCTAACTGGCTCTAATACGCAAAAATACACAGTAGGTGCCAGATGGTATTTGCTATTTTTGATATTTATGTACATAATAGTAAATTAACAGTCATTATAACAAAAGACTGATCATATGACAATGGCAAATTTAATTATTTCACAATAATTTAAAAAAGTAGCTTTAAAATTTAACAGCTACTTTAACGAAAGCTTTTAGCTGTAGCTTAGCTATATTTTACAAAATATAGCTTATAGCTGTATCTTAGCTACTTTTTTAAAGAATAGCTGTAGCTTAGCTACTTTTTTAAGTAGCTTGCCTAGCTCTGAAATATATCTTCTAGCCTTTAACCCATTACTAGGTGCGGCACTCTGCCGAAGCAGATCTCGGTAAGTGATATATTTATGCGCGTGAAGTGCGGTTATCAGCCATCAAATCACGACCTCCAAAGATGTTAATGGTGGAGGAGCAACAGAGGAATTATTTTAATTTGGTGACAATGTTTGTCGACTGTGGGGATCGAACCAAGATTTTTAGGATCCACAGGCCGACTTGATAGCACTACAATAATTATGGTACCAAATTGAATATAATTATATTAGATCTATTCATATAGTGGTATGGTGGCGGCCTGTGGATCCTGAGAACCCTTGTTCGATTCCCGCTGCCGACAAACATTTTCACCACCTTAATACTACAGATGTGGCTCCCCCACCACTAACATCTTAGGGGGCCGTGATATGACGGCTAGTAACTCTACTTCACGCGCATAAATATATCACTTACCGAGATCTGCTTCGGCAGAGTGCCACACCCAGTAATGGATAAAAGGCATGATGTTATATTTATATTAATTTATTTATTTATTAAGACAATATAATTTTATCCAAGAAACCGATTTACAAATGTGCATTACCCCTACTCATATGTAATCTCCACCAAATCGATTATCAAAAACATTGTCTTATCTAGATTTCATCCATCAGGCCATGCGATTCCTTGTAACTATATTCTATTTACCCCAAATAACAATTTCCAAAGTGCCTCAACATCTGGCATGATCCCTCAACTCAAACGATAATAGATTTGTAGATACTGCGGACACTGATACTTAGAGTTAGAAGAGAAAGAGTGACAGTACTGACAGTAGCAGACCATAACAAATGAAACACGCTGACAGATGTTGACAAGTGGCTTCTTGAGTTAATTGAGCACTTGAGTCTGCTGCACCTGATACCAACCAACCCCTAAACGTGAAAGCGGCAAACAGCCCTTACAGTAAAATAGAGAAACAGACCTGTTTAGTTCTAGCATTGGTAGATGGAGGGGGGATTCGACTTGGGAGGATTTGTGCGAAAAGTTATTTGTTATTTGTGGTGCTGGATAATAAATAAATAAATATATCATTTTGTCAACGGCCATGGCTGCACCCGTTGGAACTGATCTAAGCGATACGCAAGTTAAGTAACGTTGCACGCGGGTAGTACTTGGATGGGTGACCGTCTAGAGAAAAACCGCGTTGCTGTTGACCATAATACCTAAAACGCAGATCAGGGCGTAATGGCGGCATACGACCTAAGTAGTTGGTCCGCCAAAGAAGCCACAGAAAAAAATATATATATCATCAAGCCTTTTACCCATTACTGGGTGTGGCAGTCTGTCGAAGCAGATCTCGGTAAGTGATATATTTATGCGCGTGAAGTGCGGTTACTAGCCGTCAAATCACGGCCCCCAAAGATGTTAGTGGTGGGGGAGCCACAAGAGTAATTTTAAATTGGTGACAATGTCTTGTCATCAAATTATTACAACTTAAGCCTATGTCTATTACCACGTTCCTACATTAAATTTGGCTTATTAAAACACTCTACTATTATTATTATTACTGTTATTAATTCTAGTTATAGTAACAAGAAGCTATAATTTATAATGGAATTGTATTTTCAGTTATAAGTTGAAAAAAGCAAAGGTTGAACTTACAAACTCCGACTTGTGAAACAAGATGCTAACCATGTATGTACATAGTCACAACCATCCATTACAAAATGTCTTAGATAAACTCTTACCATTTAAGAATCCAAAAATGAATCATCAACAAATCTTTGACGCCTTACCTGTAACAAAAGAAATACCAATCAATATAAATTTATTTTACATTACATAAATAAGCACAAAGGAGCAATTTCTATTTCAATGAAAAATTTTGAAAACTTTTTTTATCATCTACTAACAAAATTAAATGATGTCCACCCTAAACGGATCGCTTCCGCCAGACATGTGATATCACTATACACTACTCAAAAAAAAAACCGGTCACCCAAAAAATCCAAAAAAACGTCACTTTTCAAACCCCTGTCAGTTTGTCAGTTTTGAAACAAATTGGATGCAATTTTTTGTCCGAAGTCGCCCAAAGTCTAGTCTTTGAAAATCTGTGAATTGATTTTGACTAACCTCCCTTTCCCTTCCCCCCGCCACCACCAAACGAGAACCACTTTTTTCCTGAAAAAAAGGTGATTTTCCAAGCTTTCTATGGGAATCATCAGCCGTCAATTGACAAATCTTTTTACATACAATGAAAATATGGACATTTTTGTTTCTCGAACGCAAAACTGCATCAAAATCGGATAATTTTTAAAAAAGTTATGATTCTTCGAAAAAAAAGATACATTTGCAGAGGTTGGCACATACTCAAACGCGCGCACAAACACACACACAGACAACGCACGAGCGTATCAATTCTTGTGGAGTATCGTTCCATATTGCCACCAGCCAAAATGGCGTTTGCGTGATTCTCTGCGTTTACTTCTGCGTGTGCGTCGTCTGTGTGTGTGTGGGGGTGTGTTTGTGTGTGCATGTGTGCGCGTGTGTGTTGGGGTGTGTGCGTTTGAGTGTCCGCATGTGTTCGAGTGTTTACGTACTACGGACAATTGAACGCCAACCTCTGCAAATGTTTCTTTTTTTTCAAATATCATAACATTTTTAAAAATCATCCGATTTTGATGCAGTTTTGCGTTCGAGTAACAAAAATGTCTATATTTTCATTGTCTGCAAACAGATTTGTCAATTGACGGCTGATGATTCCCATAGAAAGCTTGGAAAATCACCCTTTTTCAGAAAAAAAGTTGTTCTCGTTTCGGGGCGGCGGGGGAAGGGAAAGGGAGATTAGTCAAAATCACAGTTTTTCAAAGACTAGACTTTGGGCGACTTCGGACAAAAAATTGCATCCAATTTGTTTCAAAACTGACAAACTGATAGGAGTTTGAAAAGTGACTTTTTTGGAATTTTTTAGGTGACCGGTTTTTTTTTTTGAGCAGTGTATTTTTAATCGCTTATGTATATCTTTAATGTAAGACAACTAATTTTGTCACTAATTAGCTATTATTCGATACATATTTTATGTTTTTATCCTTCATTTTTGTTTATGATTCAGGAGTCTATTCTCTTAAACGCACTTGTCATTTCTACTCTGAAGTTAAATTTAGAATACTCCGAACAAATCCGCATGTAGCAAATCTCCCCCGCATCACCATCTTGTCTCCTTCTCTTCACTGACATTTTATTCAGTTAGAAGAGCTTAAGTTTGTCAAGCACAACAACGGAGCACAGCATCCTAGATAAATCTCGTGCATTCTGTGGTTAAACGCCGCTTTACTCCACGTACGAATCTCTGAATGTCGCAATACAAGTTATGAAACTGTAATTGGACATTTCGCTCGCAAAATGAATGCAATAAACTAAATTTAACTTCAGAGATAAACTGTGTACATGCTGGGATGTTTGGAGCAAAGACAATCTAATGGCTTGGGGGGTATTATAAATAGGGAGGGTGGGGATGATGTATTTGAGGTTAGGAATTCAATATACATATAAACGAAACGTCACGCTTTAGTTGTATAAATATGTTTTATCAAATGGTATAGTGCGAAACTTTGAAACATAAAGAAAATAAATATATCATCACGCTTTTTATCCTATAAGGTATGGCATTCGAATGTAAGTGATATATTTATGGACGTGACCTGCTGTCAAACGCGGCTCCCAAAGATGTTATTGGAAAAGGAGTCATTGGGGTAATTTTAATGTGCTACTTCTAATTTTTTTTTTTTTTAGTGCGATTTAAAATTTAATTGATTTCACTTTTCGAAAACTAAATAGTAAGTAGATTATATTAGGGTTTGGCAAACTTTTTTTGTCGATAAGGCTTAGTTGAATTTGACTGATTCAAAATTCTGGTTTAGGTAAAACTCTTTTCAGAATTCAGAATCTGCAGAATGGAAGTCGAAAGGGGAACCAAAATCTAAAAAATTTCGTTTTCAGAAGGCAAGAATGACTCACAAGGCATTGTCCACAAGGAGTTTGTCCCAGAGGGTCAAACTGTTACTGGAAAATACTATTTACACGTTCTAAATCGTTTGTGGTCAAGAATAGTTCGTGTTAGACCTGAATATTCAAAAGGAAAACAGCTCTTTCTATTGCACGATAATGCACCACCTCACAAGAAAAAATGGTCGTGAAGATTTAAATGATGATGAAAGATCTGGACGTCAGAAAGCCGGAAATTGTGCTGAATTAGTCGAAAAAGTGCGTGAAATCGATGCGAATTTTACTGTTATAATGTTGGGTGAAGAATTAAATACGAGTACAAATACTATTTGGAGAATTCTAACTGAAGGGTAAAAGAAATGTTTGTTCACGTTTTGTTCCACATGAATTAAATGAAGACCAAAAAGTCGCTCGTGTAAGTCCACGAATTTTTGATGAAAAAACATGTTTGTGTCATCGAGCACCCTCCGTATTCGCCTGATCTATCACCATGTGACTATTATCTTTTCCCAAAACTGAAAATTGCCATGAAAGGAGTGTTTTATGATGATATTCCAGCCATTCAAGCAGCCATGATACAGGTGTTAAAGAAAGTTCCTTTAGATGGCATAAAAAATCTATGCATGCTCTAGTTGATCGTTCTAAAAAGTGTATTGATTCAAATGGAACCTATTTTGAATAAATATTAAGTTTCAAACATAATACAATATGTGTTTTATTCTATATCTAAAGAGTTTCGTTATTTTTGGGACACACTGTGTATTTTATTTTTTTTATCTTTCATTCTTGTTATTTCGATTATGGTACAGGAGCCCATTGCAGTATAGTTCCTCATTTTGCGGGCTTCACTTCCCTCTAGTTGCAATATTTATTTAAATTAATTTTGTAAGAACAATCCCGTCTCTCAATAAACATAGAAACTAAATTACTTTTCCGTGTAAAATATGCACGAGCCACAAATCCGCATCTTTCCTTAATTCTTTTTCGTTTCCGTTGCGGCTGCAAACACGCAACACTTTTCTTTTCGTTGTGTTTTTGTCCGCGCGGACTCGAGTTAAGGTAGGTTCTTGACTTGCTTAATTACTTTGTTTTTCTTTCTTTTAATCTCTTCTGACGACCTACTTCCACCGATATAAATATTTTTTACGACCTTTATTCATTGAGAATTGCAAGAATAACTCGAGAAAACTGGCACAAAAACGATCAAATTACTGTAATTTTTTACTGAATGTGTTGTAATGTTTTTTTGCGGATAATAAAATTTTATTATGATTACTTTATAACTATACTTATAAAATAAAGACAAAAAGTCAAATACGATGTGGAACTGAGTCTTAATAAATAAGAAAATTAGGAAAAAACCTTTCCATCACTTGTCACAAGTTCCAAAAATTAACAGCACGTTTCAATCAACTTATCAGGTCATCATCAAACGGCTGGTCAGTTCAGCTTTAACCATAGACGCGTTTCGTCCTTCCGGACTCATCAGTATGGTGCGATCATTTATCCAACTAGACCAACTGGGGAATAGTGGATTGTGATACCGTCTATATACTATACTTATATTTTTTATTATTTACTAGTATTTGTTTTTCTGCACAACAGGAAATTTGTGCCAATTATTGTACAGGGAAATAAACTACATCTTAAAATTGAGGTTACAACGCCAGAAATCGCCGATTGAATCCATGGTATGATATTGGACGATCGGCGAGTTAAAGTGCACGAGATTACTGAGACTATCAGCATTTCATCCGAACGGGTACGGAACATTTTGCATAAATTTTTAGAATAAGAGAAAGCTATCTGCCAGATGGGCCCGCAGTCGCAATGGCAAAATTGCATGAATTGCGCTACGAATTGGTTCGTCATCCACCATTTGGCCCCCTGCGATTTTTATCTATTTCCAAACTTGAAGAAATGGCTCGGCGGAAAGAGATTTGGCTCAAACGATGAGGTCATCGCTGAGACAAACGCTTATTTTGAAGGATTGCCAAAATCGTAGTATTTGGCAGGGATCGAAAAATTAGAAAAACGTTGGACGAACAAGGACATTATGTTGAGAAATAAAATATGTTTTGACCAAATAAATCATTTCTTGTTTCCTTTTTCAGGGACTTTTCACCCTGCCCTCCTATATGGAGTGATCTATGAATGTGGTTAAAGTGAGGGTGGTGTGTTTGGATGAGAATGTTTGACGAGGGCTGATTATTTGATGAATGTAATGTCTGAATATTTTATAAATGATTTTAGGGTTCGTCCTACCCCATTTGATGGAATATAGCGTGAAGATATGTATGTATGTATGTATATATTATTATTAACCGAGAAACAATTAGGAGAGCCAACAACTGAACATTAAAATCCCTTCTCAAACTTATAAAAGACCTCTCTCTCATCGATGGCCATCCCCTAGCACCATCACCAACACATATCGAATTACACAATTTATTATTGAAGTTTTCTCGTCTCGTATCTCTCGTTTTGTTCCAACTTCCTTGGCGGGGGAGATGTGATGTGAATGTTTAATGTTTCGTACGTCTACACGGCTGCTGTTTCGCTCTTAATGTTAGATTTATGGACGAATGAGTTTACTAATTTAAATAGATGGAGGCTTGTTCGTGGCGGATTCATGATTGTTGATATAGTGGGTCAATCTGTCTTGTTCGAAAGAGCTATAAGGCTTGTTGAGTTGTTCTGGATTATGGGTTATTTAGGAGATGGATTGGTAATGGTGGGGACGTGGGTGGGGCAATGATGAGGTGAAAGTTGGAAGAAGATTTATTTGTACAGAATGGAATAAATATATTGATGGTAGATACAGAAATATAGTATAATATACTAATAACTTAAGAAAAAAAAAGGAAAAAAGGAACAAATTCAATTTAGCTCTCGTGTCATGTTACCGACTAACATAGTTTAACATCCGTCAGTTCAGCTTAAAAAAGTATCACAATTGACTAGCCCCTAGTTGGTCTAGTTGGATAGTTGATCGCACCATACTGATGAGTCCGTAAGGACGAAACGCGTCTATAGTTAAAGCTGAACTGACCAGTCTTTGATGATGACCTAATAAGTAGATTCAAATGTACTGTAATTTTGTGGAACTTTGACAAGTGCTGGAAATTTTTTCCTTTTTTTTCTTAATTTATTAAGACTTAGTTCCACATTGCTATTGACAATTTGTCTGTGTTTTATTTATTCATTGACAATTTGTCTTTATAGCATAATATACCGGTGATTATTTTTTTATGTTTCACAAAACCAATGAAATGCTTCATTGTATGTCACGTGTCTGCGTTTTAACCAATCCTGTCATTATTATACTGAGAATAAAGCTCTAGTAGTTATTCCCGGGAATAATCTCTGCAGATGTTTTTGATTGTGACAACTCAAAGGTAGTTGTCAAATAATTATTTTTTTGTTTGTGACAAATGTTAGATAGTTATCAAATAATTATTTAAAACTATCAACGTGTCAAGTAAAATGTGTGAAACAAATCAATTTATTTGTATTTTAGATACAGAAATACACCAACAAATTTTGGAAACAACTTCCAAGCATACATTAATAAGTAATCAATCGATATGGACCCAGTCCAAAATCTTTTAAGTTGGATGAATCGACCTCAACAGCTAAGTCAAAAAATAATCTAATTAAATATAACTCGAGAGTTGGATAAATTAAAATAATTCTCCAGTATCTTTCTCCTACGGGCCGTGACTATTGCCTGGCAACAAGTTTTCGAAAATTCTGTCAAATTATTTTCAATTTACTCTCATTCTCTTATTATATTATTACTAACAGAAAAAAGTGACACTTGAAATTGATGGTTAATCAAGTCTAATAATATTTCTTAGCTCCGTTCAGATCATCAAATATAGACGTTTTTTTCGCTAAAAACATTGTTTTTCTTCTAAGAGGTTGAAAGGGACGAAAGAGGTTAACTCTAAGATCGCATGTATCCCCTTAAAATAGACACTTTAAACTTTTTCGCCCTCGAAAATTCGTCCAAATTAGCTAAGAATTCGCTAAGTTATGACGGTTTGAAAATTGGGAAAATGTCACAAATTTCAAGAGTTCCGTTTTTTTTCTCACCAGTATATTTATAGACAATACTATATCATTAATGCATGATATATCTTCTTTAAAACACAGCACTCTCGTTTATATATGTCACAACAACGATTCCTCGCCCACCCCCTTCATACAAGGGTGCGTCATCGTTCCGATGCACGTCTGTGAAACAACGTTTTGATCAGCATGAAACGTTCCATCTTCCCCAGTTATTTATTTATGGTGCGACTTGGACTTTCTATTCCCTACAGGTTTCCGGGACTGGGACTGAGACCGGGACGTGTCTACCTCGTTCTATGTGTGTATGTATGTATGTGTGTATGTGAGTATGAGTGTTTGTATGAAGCTAGAGAGGGCAGTGTTGATGTTAAGGCTGAGTTGCACTATCGAAGTGTGAACGGTTTGCAGGATTTTGCTTTTGAACTAAGGTTGTTTATTTTTGATGATTTTCTATGTTCAATTTTAATGTATGAGGATGTATTTGAAAGTACTATCTACTGTAATGGACACTAAAGTATACCAAGCTGTAGAATGTGGAATGCTTGCAGGATCTGTATAAAGCGGCACTGCGATTAGAAATATTTTACTATTACTGTTATACGTAATACATGAACCGCTCTGCCGACCAATACTAACTGCAATAGACCAGTGGAGTAAATACAATTTCACAGTGACGTTCTGTCAAGAGTACAGTTGCACCACTGTACCTCCACTTCTTTTGCAAACGGGGAGAAGTCGCTAGATAGGCCATATTTATTTGGGATTTTTAAAGTAACCCGATAGGTTACTTTTGTATAATTGGCACGCTTTAAATAACCCAGAACTGATCTTGAACTGAGCCTGCTGCCCCAGCTATTTTAGCGGGTTGGCAGGTTGAACCAGTTTTCTATCCCTTTCTAATCAACTTGTGTTCCTTGTTATCCGTGACGGCATCGCGATTTGTAATAGTATAGAGAGGTTAGAAGCTATTTTTATGAAAAACGTAAGTAATTTTATAATAATTTTCTGAAAAAATATACAAAACTATTATTTATGCAGGTGATGGCAGAACAATATGTAGTATGTGTTTCTTGCAATATAGTAATCACAGAGGATAATATTATGACAGATAATTCCGTCTCCGAAATAAATTATCTTGATACTGCTGATGACAAAATTATACAAAAATGTACAGAATCTGACGTTATTTGCTTTTTGACTACATATAAAAATATAAAGATGACTTAAAAATAAAATAAATATATCATTACGCCTTCTACCCATTACTGGGTGTGGCACTCTGCCGAAGCAGATCTCGGTAAGTGATATATTTATGCGCGTAAAGTACGGTTACCAGTCGTCAAATCACAGCCCCAAAGATGTTAGTGGTGGAGGAGCCACAGGGGTAGTTTTTGAAATTATGAAAATTTTTTGTCGCCTGTGGGAATCGAACCAGGGTTCTCAGGATCCACAGGCCGACTTCATGCCACTGAGCTAGTCACCCCATTAAAATATGTAAATAGGTTATATGTCAAAATGACATTTTGCAGAATCAAGTATTCACAATGAACAAAAATTGTCATTTTATTTATGTACCCATAGGAATTATTTCTTTCTGGCCCATGGGTCAAAAAGAAATATTTAAGCCCGCTTTTTAGGGCTAAAACACATGCTTTTCGGTGTGCATAAAGTTTTATTTATCAGCGAAAACTCAAGAAAAGGAATTAAAATACCTCAACCGAGAGTAGCGAATTGCAAAGACATCCATTGTGTATTGTGTAACAACATTATTGAGTGGATTACTCTCCCATACCCCTTTGGCATTCTTTCTTGACAACGACTGTACACATATGTGTATAAAATTCTCTCCACCACCTCTTCCATTTCCCTCACCCTTATACCCAATATCCCATCCAAGAAACGTTTTCTCCAACATATTGTTACATCTCCAATAATTCTCCGAAACATGACACTCCATATCTCAATGACATCTCATGTAACATCTTCTCAAGTTCCATAACTATCTCGCTCGGTCACGTTGCACGCACACTGTCCTCATCGCGCCGGGCCTGGCATGCGTGTCGCACGTACCCCGAGCACGGATGTCGCAACGGGGAAAATTAATGACACAAGGGATAAGTAGCACCAGATCGGTTCCGGGACAACGAGAACGAAGACTCAATTTGGAAAACTGGAGCAGAAAGGCGAATGGAAAGTTTTTTCTGGGT
Source organism: Pterostichus madidus (assembly GCA_911728475.2). Taxonomy (NCBI): domain Eukaryota; kingdom Metazoa; phylum Arthropoda; class Insecta; order Coleoptera; family Carabidae; genus Pterostichus; species Pterostichus madidus. The sequence continues at coordinate 31,504,075 of OU452314.1, forward strand.
ATTTGGGCTTGGAAGGGTGGAGGCGGATAATTGGGGAGTGAATTTGAGAGGAAATTAATTTTATGGTTTTATAAAGAGTTGGGGTATTAGAGGTTTGTCTCTTTTATTAAGTTGGTTTAAAAATTCTGTATCATTAATGCTCGGTAGAGCTGGGCAAGCTACTTAAAAAAAGTAGCTACGCTACAGTTACAGCTATTCTTTAAAAAAGTAGCTGAGCCACAGCTATAAGCTATATTTTGTAAAATATAGCTAAGCTACAGCTAAAAGCTTTCGTTAAAGTAGCTGTTAAATTTTAAAGCTACTTTGTTCAATTATTGTGAATTAATTAAATTTGCCATTGTCAAATGATCAGTTGATCAGTCTTTTGTTATAATGACTGTAATTTACTATTATGTACGTACATAAATATCAAAAATCGCAAATGGACAAATGTACTGTTAATTTGTGATGCTATATTTTTTATTTATATCGGAATAAATTAACAGTCACATTAACAGAAGACTCCTAAACAGTCAATGTTTAGTTCATCTAATATTTAATACAAAACTAGGATAGGTTAAGAACAAGTGAAAAATTAAATATGTTAATAGATTTTAAACTATATAATAACTTGTCATCCTACAGTTATAGAAAACAATAAAGAAGGTAAAATTCAAATACAAAACAAAAATTAATAGGTATTTATTAATGAACGGTGGTAGCTTTAAGCTACAAAAAGTAGCTTTAAAAGTAGCTTCAGTTGTTATAACAATATTTTTAAGCTAATAGAAAAAAACATAGTTCGCTACAAGCTACAGCTCTATTTTTTCACATTTAGCTAAGCTACAGCTACAACTAAGGTAAACGTAGCTAAGCTAGTAGCCAAGCTACGAAAGTAGCTAGCTACTACCCAGCTCTGATGCTCGGTTGCATCTAGAAAACTTAAGTGTTGGGTCTGAATTAAATAAATAGAAGCAAATCGAAGTTATTTACTAAGTTCTTAAATTAATAACTGACCTATAAAAATAACTGACGATCACAATAAATTAAAATAAATAAATAAATATATCATCACGCCTTTTACCCATTACTGGGTGTGGCACTTTACCGAAGCAGATCTCGGTAAGTGATATATTTTGGGCGTGAAGTGCGGTTACCAGTCGTCAAATCACGGCCTCCAAAAATGTTAGTGGTGGAGGAGCCACAGGGGTAGCTTTTGAAATTATGAAAATTGTTTGTCGCCTGTGGGAATTGAACCAGGGTTCTCAGGATCCACAGGCCGACTTCATACCACTGAGCTAGTCACCCCATGTTGTACAGACATCAAATAAATAAAATGTAGTATACCACAATTTTTAACCGCATTCAAATCCGATATAAAACCACCCGTAGTGTCAATACTTCTTAAATGATTTATTCTCTTTCAGACAAGACGCAGAGAAATGTCGATAGTTTCTTAAATCAGGAGATATCGTACCGTTCTTTCAAAATGCCAATATTTATATCGTCTCGAAGACGTTGTTCGTATCAGGCGAGATAGCTCTAAGTGAATTTCATGTAAAATTTATTTGCTCCATTCTCGAATGCACCATCGCTAGTGCCTTGAACGAGAGACAAATGCCTGCTATGAGATTGTCGTTTGTTACATGGTACTTGTTTCAAAAGAGGATTTTTCTGGAGAATCAAATGTGCTATGGAATTTGAGGGATTAATGAGAAGTGGTCTTATTTGCTACGTTGCAGGAGAAGAAATTAATCTCAGTTACAGTAAATAAATAAGAAGAAATAGGAAAAAAATTTTCCATCACTTGTCAAAGTTCCACAAAAAATTTACAGCACATTTGAATCAACTTATCAGGTCATCATCAAACGGCTGGTCAGTTCAGTTTTAACCACAGACACGTTTCGTTCTTACGAACTCATCAGTATGGGGATATGTTGATCGCACATCAACTATCTAACTAGACCAACTAGGGGTTAGTAAACTGTGGTACTGTTTAAGCTGAACTAAAGGATATTAAAAAGTATGTAAGCCGGTAACATGACATGAGAGCTATGGAGCAACCCGTGGTGCCATCTACTGACAAAAATCGCAAACTGCTTGCCAGCAATTAAAATAATACAAAAACATAATATCAATTTCTTATTTATTAACACTAGATTTACTACATTCACAATCATATGATCATCATAAATGTTAAAACCAGTTATCTTGACTGGTACGGTAAATCTAGTGTTAAGACTCAGTTCCACATCGCAATTGACATTTTGTCTTTTATTAGTTACAGTAGCTTATAGTAGAATCTGAATCACTTGGATGCACTTGTATTTTTGGTTATAAGTTTAAGTAAGTGAAGTTGTAAGTTTCAAACTCTAGCTTATAGAGCGAGAGCATTAACCAACTAGCTACATTTACATGATGAATCATGTACTAATAGTAAATTGGTGACAATAAAAAACGAAACACTTGAAATTCGTGAAATTTTCCCAATTTTCAAACCGTCATAACTTAGCGAATTTTTAGCAAATTTGAACGAATTTTGGAGGGCGAAAAAGTATAAAATGTCTACTTTAAGGGGATACGCCCCATCTTAGGGTTATCCTCTTCCGATCCTTTCAACCCCTTAAAAGAAAAAAATATTTTTAGTGAAAAAAAGTCCATATTTGCCAATCTGTACGAAGCTAAAAAAAATTATGGACTCGATTTGGCATCAGGGCAATAAAGTTTATTCAATTCCCTGCAAAGGATGTAAAGAACGTAGTTCCTGCGATGATTTGGCACATAGTTTATGCGTGTTTGAAGGTGAATGTGCATTTGGACGGTTTTGCGAAATTAAACGACAATTTTCGTTTATAATCTTTGTACATAAACTCTTTTTTGTAACGCGACCATGCTACCATTGTGCTACAAGATTAAGTCAATAAAATTTTAACTCATAAATGTTTGCTTATAAAGCTAGATTAAAATCATAATGCTATAACGTCTGGTAATATTTATTTCTTTAATTTAAATTTTATGTAATTTCATTCTCGGCACCTCCACCATTTTTTGCATTCAAAGCAATTGAATTTTTATTAGATTTATCTATTTAAGATAAAGTGAATAACTATATGATTAAGATGATGTATAATTATTTCCTATCTTACATTTATTCAATGAACAGTTATAGCTCTATAGTTATCACGCTCGGTTCTCAAGCGAGAGTCTGAAGTTCAAACTTCTCTAAAAATACAAATGTATAAAAAAATTGTATAAAGAACTTGTTTTATAAGACCTGTTATCTCACTTGTCCTTTGTAAAATTAGGCACAGAACGGATTGTTTTCCAAATTTGGATTCGTGTGTTAACAGATTGCCTTATGAAATTCTGCTTCGACGGAATGCCACACTCAGTAATGGATAGAAGGCGTGATGATATATTTATTTTATTTTATATCAAATAGTACTTCTGCCTTTACCGGACGTTGTGCCAACTGTAGAATAAAAAGATCCCCAGAATTGTATTGCCCACTGAAACACTTACTTCTGATCACTCTGTAGTAATATACTACTAGTTGGAGGTAAAAATAATTACTCAAATATAAAATATTGAGCAATAAAAACACCAGAATAAAAAAGAAAAATATTTAACGAGACTCTTCTTACCCAGAAGTACCAAATTATTCATTCGCTTCAAAGAAATTTTTAAGATAAAAAGTCAGTCTAAACCCCTCACAAAAATCATTAATCAACAGGATCAAAAAGAAAAAGAATAAAACGAATGAAATACAAATTGCAAATACACAAAACGAGCGAAATAAATTTGAAGTATTCCACATAAATAACAACCCTAAGACCCAAGAAGAAAACGAAGACAACGATGGTTATCAATCATCATGAACATCGCGCATATTACGGTAATGTTAAAAATGCTACAACTTTAGTGATTACGGCTTGAGTGCCATGATTCTAAGAGTATCGTGTAGAAAATATGTAAATCTGAATCGCTTATCATGGCGTTGTGTTCGCTCGACGCGTTATGCGCTCGTGTACACTGAATAGGATTTGATGTTGTACAAATTTACTTCAATTTTTCATAAAACAACATGCTTTGTTTCGTTGTACTGACGGAATATGAGAATTTCAATCTGAGAGCTTACGATGAATGTTTTAGGTTGTAAGAATTATTTATTTTTCTGTAGTTTCTTTGAACTTTTGTTTATTTTAAGAAACAGTTAAATGACACAATTGTTTGTTGGTAGATAGTAGAAATAATTACTGAAAAATTAAAAAAAATTAACAGTCGCTTCTAAACTTGAAATTTGTTAAATTTTCCGAATTTTTAAACCGTCTTAACTTGGCGAATTTTCAGATAATTTGGACGAATTTTCAAGGGCGAAAACGTTTAAGGTGTCTACTTTAAGGATATACATGCGATCTTAAGGTTAACCTTTTCCGCCTCCTCAACCTCCCAGAAGAAAAAAAAAATATTTTAGTGGAAAAAACATTCAGATTTGATGATCTGTACAGAGCTAAGAAAAATTTGTGGTCACCATCAGGGACATAAAGAAAGAAATTCCTACTAATTTTCAGAAATATAAAATAAATAAATATATCATCACGCCTTTTTACCCAATACTGGGTGTGGCACTCTGCCGAAGCAGATCTCGGTAAGTGATATATTTATGCGCGTGAAGTGCGGTTACCAGCCGTCAAATCACGGCCTCCAAAGATGTTAGTGGTGGAGGAGCCACAGGGGTAATTTTAAATTGGTGAAAATGTTGCTACCACTGTGCCATTACCCCATATTATTATTTTCAGAAATAAAGTAAAAAAAATAAGATTTATTATTATCTGGGCAGATGTTACTTGGATGTTATTAATGTAATATTATATCATTGTTTTCCAGTTGCCATGGATACGCCCTTACATTCCTTCTTTTCTTAATTGAGAGAAAAAATAATTCCCCTATTCTATAATTCTATCATTATCAGATAAAGATAGATAAGTTAATGAAAACCTTATTTTTTATGATTAATCTGCAGATTACCACAATTGTGGCATTTTTAACCACACTTTTTACGGAACTATCAGTGACCTGTAATTATATTTTTCTTATAATAACAGCTCCGTATATCAATAAACAAAATCCATGAATATAACAAAAATGATAGGATAAATTAGTCTGGTCTCAGAATACCGAAATTGTGTTCATTTGTAAAATAATGATGAAAAATAAAAATTATCAATAACTTATCGACCATTAATATATTTATATAATATTAATTTATACATACATAACATAACATCACGCTATAACCCGTCAAAAGTGGTAACACAAACCATAAAATCATTCATAAAATATTCACATATTACAAACATCAAATAATCAATCCCCGTCAAACATTCTCATTCAAACAGACCACCCTCACTTTAACCATATTCATAGATCACTCCATATAAACTTATTTATTTATTACACTCGAAATCATTTATCACACAACAAACCTTCAATCACATCTATCCAATCACTCCTATTCACTTATCATTCATTTTCTTTCTTCAACAAATATAACATATGCGTAAAACATCTCAAATTACTCAGGCTTACTCCTAACAACAAATCTAATAATGAATCTAATAACGAATCTACAAAGATTAGAAAAGATACACTGAAAATAATGAAAAGATACGAAAGGAAAGTGAATTCCACACAATTGCAGTTAAACACTCACTGTAGAATCAGAAAACGAATTAAAAAGATAATAAACGAAGGGAGTGTCATTCCTGCGCATATTTAATAATAATTCGATTTGTAATTTTGCAAATACGGACAAAAAACAATCTCTATTCACTGTTTTGCATTTCCAGATTTAATACATAAATAAATATAAATATATAATCACGCTTTTTACACATTACTGGGTGTGGCACTCTGCCGTAGCACATCTCGATTAATGATATATTTATGCGCGTGAAGTGCGGTTACCAGCCTTCAAATCACAGCCCCCAAAGATGGTAATGAAGGGGGAGCCACAAGAGTAGTATTAATGTGGTGAAAATGTTTGTCGGCAGTGAGAATCGAATCAGGGTTCTCAGGATCCACAGGCCGGCTCTATACCACTGAGCCATTACTCCAATAAAATACATGACATAATTTTTTATCTTAAAGTGCTAAGTGTAGAAGATTATTGACCTCAAATCACAAAAAGTGTGTGTGTTTCTCATTACATTAAACATAAAACCATTTAAAGAATTAGACAATTAATGAAGTTAGCAGAGACAGAAGTTTGACTCATACTGTTATGAAACTGATTACAGAGCTCGTGTTTATCTTTTTTATTGTAGTCACGTTCCAAACAAACATTTATCTATGCGAGAGCTTCTGAAATTACATAGCGCTTTATCTCTCCACGCAGAGATAACATTCTGCACGATTTTTTTTCATTTTATGCGGTGAATATGTAAATGCGAAAATAAATTCACAATTAAATTATTTTCTTTTATAATTTAGAGATATACAAACATATTATTTGTGTTATCATTTAAACTGAAAAATTTAAAAAATCTGGCAGCATATTTAATATAAAAAACGCTGAATTGAACACTTATGACTTGCTCCTTGCGTTTGACAATTATTATTTAACACTAGCTATTACCCGCGACTTCGTTCGCGTGGTCTACAATTTAATGGAGTACCCGGCATGCGTTGCATTGCAACTCAAAGAAAGCGTTTTTGTACAGCTGTCCATGTGAGAAGCATGGATTTTCCAAATTTAGTCCACACACTTGTAGCGATTGTCCCTGTACTTTGTTGATGGTCATTGCAAATGCGAGTTGTACCGGAAACTGCAAACGTCTGAATTCGAATGGCATAGGACTGAAGCTTTATTATACCTATATGTTAAGATTGGTTCTCGTCTGTACCTATACCAAATTTGAATCGAATCAGTGCAGTACTTTTCAGGATAGCTAGCGGCTTTTTTGTTTCAAGACGGCGGACTGAAATTTTATTATACCTATATATTAAGATTGGTTCCCGTCTATTTTTGCACCAAATTTGAATCGAATCAGTGCAGTACTTTTCAAGATAGCTAGCGGCCATTTTGTTTCAAGATTGCAGACTGAAGCTTTATTATACCTATATGTTAAGAATGGCTCCCGTCTATGCTTATACCAAATTTGAATCGAATCAGTGCAGTACTTTGCAGGATAGCTAGCGGCCATTTTGTTTCAAGATGACGGACTGAAGCTTTATTATACCTGTATGTTAAGATTGTTTCCCGTCTATATCTGTACCAAATTTGAATCGAATCAGTGTAGTACTTTTCAAGATAGCTAGCGGCCATTTTAATTCAAGATGGCGGACTGAAGCTTTATTATACCTATATGTTAATATTGGTTCCCGTCTATGTCTATACCAAATTTTAATCGAATCAGTGCAGTACTTTTCAGGATAGCTGGCGGCCATTTTGTTTCAAAATGGCGGACTGAAGCTTTACTATATCTGCATGTTAAGATTGGTTCCCGTCTATGTCTATACCAAATTTTAATCGAATCAATGCAGTACTTTTCAAGATAGCTAGCGGCCATTTTGTTTCAAGATGGCGGATTGAATCTTTATTATGCCTATATGTTAAAGTTGATTCCCGTCTATGTCTATACCAAATTTGAATCGAATCAGTGTAGTACTTTTCAAGATAGCTAGCGGCCATTTTGTTTCAAGATGGCGGATTGGACTTGTGCTAAGTCAGAAACCTTCTCGGGGGTGCACACAACAACTTAGCAAAGTTTCATCGCAATCGGATGAATGATATAGGAACGCATAAGGGACAAACAAACAAACAGACAAACAAACATTAATTTTTATATATATAGATATAAATGTTAAACATGTCTTTGTTTTTTGTTTCTATTGCTACTATGATTATTGTAATATATTATTAAATATATAAATTTGTTTTTCTCAAAATTAGACACATATACAGAAAAATTGCAAAGAACATTTTATGTTCCAAGTATTTTTGCTAACATCTTTTATTTGAAACTTTTTTTCGTAACTGATTCCATTTTTGAAATAAATGGAATTTATTGTTTTGTCTGTCCAGTAAACTTCCTCTTCCGGTTTTTCAGTTTCATTCAAAATCAACTCAGCTCTTCGTATTTTCAAGAAACTTATAATTACCAAGTTTCGTTAACAAATCTTATCTCGTTCATGAGATATTGCACACTCGGACACTCATCCATCCATCAAAACGGATTCAGTGGACCTCAAAACACGTATTTCCGCGAAAATCTCGTCAACGATTTTTTTCACGATTCCAATACTTCCTTATACTGCGTATAAGAAAGTAATAATTGTTTAAAATCAAATTTTACGTTTAAATTTGTTATATTACCAGTTCTGTGATACGAGATATTTAAAAAGTAAGATGTTACTTTTTTGTTAAAGATTAGTTGGACATGACAATAAAAAATCAAATAAAGAAACTCTTTTGCACACTCGGACACATATCCATCCATCCATCCACACACACAGACATCATTGAGAAAATGATCAAAATGGATTCAATTGACCTCGAAACACGTATTTCAGCGAAATTTTTTTTCACGATTCCAATACTTCTTTATACTTTGTATAAGAAAGTAAAAAGCCCTTAAGAAAATTTCAAAAAAATTAATTTGTTCAAATTTTATTGAAAATTTACTTATATACCAATTCGGACACGACGAAATCAATGCCGTTGAGCGCATCTCCATATCTTGTTTAGTTTTTAAGATATAGCATCCGGAAAAGTTCAATTTTCCAAACAAATTACCTCATCATATTTTCGACTTTCCCGAGGCTATATCTCAAAAACTAAACAAGAGATGAAGATTATCTCAACAAAATTGAATTTCTCGTGCTTCAATTGACTTGTAAACAAATTTTCAGCATTTTTTATTTTTCAAAAAAATATTCACCAAAATTTCCTTATCGAGCAGTTTTTGAACAATATCTCAAAAACTTGAAGACATATGTACTTGGGGACTTTACCGTTCGGTTTAGCGGGTCCAAATACATATGTATGTAAATTTTCATTACAATATTCGTACGAGGAAGAATTTTAGAGCAGAGAGTGTGAAAATAGCCTAAAATTGAAAAAAATCCAAGGGGTACTACCCCTTAAGAAATAGTCAAAAAATAAAAATCGCTTAAAATTTGCTTACAAGTCAATTCGGACACGGGGAATTCAATGCTGTTGAGCGCATTTTCATATCTTGAGTTTTTAAGATATAGCATCCGGAAAAGTTCAATTTTCCAAAAACATTACCTCATCATATTTTCGACTTTCCTTTTAAACTTTTCGGAGCTGTGACCCCCTTGGACCCCCTTGGAGGCAAAAATCACAAATATATTCTTTCGCGAGCCCCTTACTTTTTATGTGATCAAAATTGCAGTTTGTAAAAGGCTGATTTAATCATGTACAGTCAAACATAGAACCACGATTTCTGAAATTAGTAAAAATAAATAAAAAATAAATATATCATCACGCCTTCTACCCATTACTGGGTGTGGTAGTCTGCCGAAGCAGATCTCGGTAAGTGATATATTTTGCGCGTGAAGTGCGGTTACAAGTCGTCAAATCACGGCCCCCAAAGACGTTAGTGGTGGAGGAGCCACAGGGGTAGCATTTGAAATTATGAAAATTGTTTGTCGTCTGTGGGAATCGAACCAGGGTTCACAGGATCCACAGGCCGACTTCATACCACTGAGCTAGCCACCCCATAATTTTTAAATACCCGAATAACGAATATGGGAACTAACGAATATCCAAACAATTCAGTTGACCGAATATTCGTTCAACAATGTTTTTCAAAATCGACATCCCTAGCAACGACTAGAAGTGGGTAAAACACGATTTAAAATTGAATGTATTATCTACTGATTGCCGTCTCAATTAGACTAATTAAAAACCATTAACAACAAAAGTACTATCGTTTGATAATAAAACAATAATAAAACAAACTCTAGGACCAATAATTTATATTATATTGATATGGTGTGTGTTTATTGTAGCGATAAATTTTTATGTTGGGAAAAAATATAATTTCTTTTTTATTTTGTACGTGAGAAAGTGCATATTTTATGTGATATATGATTATAAAAACGATTTTATATAACTCTATACGAAACGCTATAGTTTCAATACTAATTTTTATAGTTAAACATTCATAAATTTATATTTCATAGCAATACTGATGATTCATATATTACTAAATTTATATCAAATGTACCATGACAATTCAGCAAATATTTGATTTATATAGTTTGTTCGATAATAAAGCAAGAATGCTAATTTTATGTGATTTACTTATTTCGTTATAACTTTTTATAGTCAAATAATCATAAATCTTTTTATGATTCATTTATTACAATTGGGATTTTTAAATACTGGCTAGCTCAGTGGTATGAAGTCGGCCTGTGGATCCTGAGGTCCCTGGTTCGATTCCCACAGGCGACAAATTTTCATAATTTGAAAAAGCTATCCCTGTGGCTCCTCCACCACTAACATGTTTGGGGGCCGTGGTTTGACGACTGGTAACCGCACTTCACGTGCAAAATATATCACTTATCGAGATCTGCTTCAGCAGAGTGCCACACTCAGTAATGGGTAGAAGGCGTGATGATATATTTTTTTTATTTTTAAATACGAATATGTATGGGGTTATGGCACAGTGGTATCAAGTCGGCCTACGGAACCGTGGTTCGATCCCCACAGGCGACAAACATTTTCACTACATTAATACTACTCTTAAAGCTTCCCCTCCACTAACATATTTGTGAGCCGTGATTTGACGGCTGATAACCGCACTTAACGTGCAAAGTTATATCACTTACCGAGATCTGCGTCAGCAGAATGCCACGCCCAGTAATGAGTAAAAGGCATGATGAAATATTTATTTAATTTATTTATTTAAATACGAATGGGGTAATGGCACAGTGGTATCGTGTCGGCCTGTAGATTCTAAGAACCCTGGTTCGATCCCCACAGCCGACAAACATTTTCACCAATATAAAAAATTACCCCTGTGGTTCTCCCACCATTAACATCTTTGGGGAGCATGATTTGACGGCTGGTAACCGGACTTCACGTGCAAAAATATATCACTTACCGAGATTTGCTTCGGTAGAGTACCACACCCAGTAATGGATAGAAGGCGTGATGATATATAGAAATTTTACATAAGCTGAACAATTACAGCTACAACTAAAGCTGAAAGAATTATGTTTGACATTTTTACAACTAGACAACTTACCAACTTCACACAAAAATATCTCCAAAAACAATTGCACAAAGTTAAACTTGGTAGCAAAGTTTTTAACGAAAACAGTTGCATAAAATTCACTTTGTAAACGCGATATGGAAAAAGTTATTTTTTGAATGTATATATTTTTTCTCCGCATCTCATATATAATAAAGACATTATTACACTGATTTCAGTTGAATTATATGGCTCATAAAACACTAGTGTTTTATATTCCATAAAACACTGTAAACAACTTGTTACTTAGTATCCACTTCATGATCTACCATATTTTGAGAAACTATATATAACTGAATCAACGTTAAACGTTACGACCAATCTTCTTCGGTACCTATAGTTATGAGTTGTGGATAAAATTTTGTATTACACTTGTGTTTTATTGGTATCTGAAACAACACTTAAAAAAAATTAATCACTCGACCTTCGGTCTCGTGTTTAAACTTTTCTTGCGTGTTTTATATACCTAATAAAGCACTTGTATAATAAATAACTATTCTAGGTATAAATTGAAGGATATTTAAGTATTTATAATAACGTCTCTTTCTATTCCAGGGTTTTTCCAGGATTTCCCACTGGATAATACCTTATTAATTTACCATTTTGTGACAATAATAGAGATCTTACTGTGATGAAATTTCGGTTGTGTTCTATTAGGTATTATTAGATCCGATCAAGCTGACTTCATTTTTTATTTTGTTTATCTAACAAAAAATGAAACATGTAAGTTTTATAATAAAAGTGAGGTAATAGCTTCTACGTGGGAATATTATATTGACATTAAAATTTATAATCAAATATTCATAAATTTTCTGATAAATCATATATTGCAATTTACTCGTATATGATATATATCAAAAATTGTCTGATTTAATTTTCTTACGACGTATTTATTTATTTGTTAGTCTGCACAACAGGAACTCAGACACAACCTTATTTTTTAGATATTTATTTATTTTTCTACAACTGTGCGATTTCTTTGTTATTATGTTACTATTATTGCCTTGGTTACGTATGGAAAGTAGAAAAATTCAGACTAAGTGCGTTTCTGTAAGCAAAGAAATACTAGTGCGGAAAGTAATTCATTACGCAACTGTAAAAAAAGTTGTATTGAGAGCGATTTAAATTTCGCGCCGAGCCGAGTAGTATATTTGGACGTTTATAAACATAACCTTAAATTGCAGTATATCTAATCTGTAGACAACTAATAAAAAGAACCGAACAAAGTAAAATATATCGATAAATAGTTTTATTTTAAGAGTAAGTGAAACACATAATATTTATTGTTTGTGTATATTATTAACGCAGTTGTTACAGTTATTTATATTGATATAATGTGAAGTGGAAACTTTTGTACTGTCTAATGAAACATTGATTTCTTCCGTACCTGTTCATATTATTATCAGTAATATTATTGACAACAATTTCGGAAGCTTTAGAAGTACAAGCAGCAGGTTGATTGTCATTGTCGAAAGTAGATCCAACATAGCATGATCTGGGGCTTCAATTATCTTTGGAGGTGTTTATGATAAAGAAGAATCACTCACTGTAGTATTCCAATCTAGACGATTTTTAAGAAATTGTCTTGACGTTAGTGAAATATTTTTAAATAACGTAGAACAATGTGCAAGCAGTCAACAAACAAACCATAGCAACGCCGTAAAACATCGTTCTCGTGAATATCATTAAGATTTTATAAATTTTTACAATATTTTAGTGATTTACTAAATCGCACAGTTGTAGGAAAAATGTTGTTTATAAAACGTGCCGAAAAATAACTATTTTACCCACTTCAATAGTAAAAGAACGTTATTTCATGAATATTTACATACGTAATTATTTGTTGCTCTTAGAACCAAAAATAGACATTTTGCTCCAGTTGTTATGGTGATGAAAATAATGTAGTCAATTTGTTTTATTTTAATTTGATTAAATCTGCGAAATTTTCTAAATAAATGGGTAATAAAAAATAGTATGTTTCATTTAAACTAAAAATATTATTTCAAGTCTCGCAATATAGTCTTTATTACTTGACCCGAAAATTTGTATTTTTAGTGCAAATGAAACAAATAACTATTTTTGACGAATATTTTTTTCATGGCTAAGTAGATAAAATAAAAACACGCCCTCATATTAAAATATATGTTAAATGTAATGACAAAAATTATTCAAATTCATCTTATAAGCATACCTATATATTTCTGACAATAATTTTCTTGAAGCGATTACCTTTGATCTTCAAAAGAGTCCCGTTTCATATTTCGTCTCTCTTTTGTTTCCTTTGACTTGTGAACGACATCGTTCAATTATGAATAACCAGATTTACATGTTACTTTGTTCTCTGAATGACGTGGCACTGACGTAGCATGTAGCATGATTTCACGCTTTACGCGAGATTTCTGCCTATGGTTTTAATGTTATTTATTACTGGGTATTGTTTTAATATTCAAAGAATTTCGTTGCATTGTAGTAGAAAATTGAAAGCAATTTTTGTTTTGTCGAATATTGGTCAACATTGAGAAGAATGTTGTTAGTTGATATGGTTTGGGCATGTAGAACGTTTTCAAATGAAAGATTGGTGAAATTGAGGGTGAAAGATTGTTTGAATGGTCTAGAAATAAATTGATGGATGTGATCATTCTTCATATCTCATTTAATTTTTGAGATATACGAGCCCAACTCCAGAATAGTTCGGCCGGTATAAATTTCAAACTTTATGCTTTACAAAAATGTAAAAATATACTAAAAAATGTTTTATTCTTACAACAAAACTATATCTACGGTATTATATGAATCTTTAGTTGTCTATTACTGAAAATATATTTTTCCTACAACTGTGCGATTTCTTTGTTATTACGTAACTATAATTGCCTTGGTTACGTATGGAAAGTAGATGAATGCAGACCAAGTGCGTTTCCGAAAGCAAAGAAACACAAGTGCGGAAAGTGCTTCATTACGTAACTGTCAAAAGAATATTGTTTTCACAGCGGTTTAAATTTCGCGCCGAGCGCGGAATTCATATTTTGACCACAGACGCTTATGGAAGAAGAAGATACGGTGAACCAGTGCAGTAGTATATTTTGACGTTTATAAACGTAACCTTAATTTGCAGTATATCTAATCTGTAGACAATTAATAAAAAGAACCGAACAAAGGAAAATATATCGATAAATGGTTTTATTTAAAGAGTAAGTGAAATACTTCATATTTATTGTTTGTGTATATTATTAATACAGTTGTTACAGTTGCTTATATTGACATAATGTCAAGTGGAAACTTTTGTGTCTAAAGAAACATTGATTTCTTCCGTACCTGTTCATATTATTATCAGTAATATTATTGGTAACAATTTCGGAAGCTTCAGAAGTACCAGCAGCAGGTTGATTGTCATTGTCGAAAATAGATCCAATATAGTATGATCCGGAGCTTCAATTATCTTTGGAGGTGTTAATGATAAAGAAGAATCACTCACTGTACTATTCCAATCAAGATGATTTTGAAGAAATTATTTTGACGTTAGTGAAATATTTTTAAATAACGTAGAACAATGTGTAAGCAATCAACAAACAAACCATAGCAACGCCGTAAAACATCGTTGTCATGTAATATCATTAAAATTTTATAAATTTTATAAATTTTAATAATATTTGAGTGATTTACTAAATCGCACAGTTGTAGGAAAAATGTTGTTTATAACACGTGCCGAAAAAGGTTACGTGCAAGTGCAGAATTTAACGCACGAGGCTTGCCGAGTGCGGAAATCTGCACGAGCACGTAACGAGCCTTTTTCGGCACTTGTTATAAAAATAACTATTAAATAATACAAACGTTTACAAAACTATCATCAAATAAGTATTAAGACAACAGATTAATAAAAGTTCGGCCACCAAAAAGTGTATGTCTTAGAAGTGATTTATTTGCGTGTTTAGAATTAAATAGTTGTTAAAACAAAACACAAATGAAAAACAAAACACAAATGAAAATCTACTACCACAACGAAAATCAGTAAACCACTTGTGAATCGTTCCAATCGATGGTGAGGAGTCCCCATAATGTTTAACAAGCGATGCTTTGGTTTGCGTAATGTTTTTTCCACGGAAGAAATAATTTTTAACCAAGATGCGAAATTCACTTTTTTCCATGTTTTCAAAAATCTTCAAGGTTGCTTGCTTTCGATGGGTGTCAAAACAGAACTGAATGACATATCAGTCTGAAAATTTTAATGCGTTCTAGTTACAGATGGTACATCACAAATGTCACATGAGATTTGCGATTGTGGTGCCATCTGTATTATTTTTCAGGGACTTTGCACCCTGCCCTCGAATACATCTTCGCGTAACAGACAAGCAATGACATACTTCTTATTTATTTTACATATCAATTCACCTGTTATAATACAGCAACAAAGCAATAACACACGCACACAGCTCACTTCGTCAACACTAGATCAGAAAGGTAAGTGTGACATGAAATTGATAGACCGTGTGCAAATGATTGCTCTAAAATGGCAACGTATTTCATTAGAAACCGCTGCGTAAATATTGATTCAACACTCACACCGACACGACGAGACGCCGAGACAAGCTACAGAGAACGGTAACGAGCATTCTAACAGTGAACACTCGTGGTGGAAGTGGTTGTGGCGTACAATTGTGTATAGGAGAACTACGGGATGATGATGTAATGGTACCCTTATGTTTGTATAGTCAATATAGAATTATAGATACTCTATCCTATAGGGTAGATGGTTCTGTGGTATCGAGTCGGTTTGTACATTCTGAGAATACTGGTTCGA
This sequence comes from Pterostichus madidus, assembly GCA_911728475.2. Classification (NCBI taxonomy): domain Eukaryota; kingdom Metazoa; phylum Arthropoda; class Insecta; order Coleoptera; family Carabidae; genus Pterostichus; species Pterostichus madidus. The sequence goes on from OU452314.1 coordinate 31,520,134, forward strand.
TTCTCACAGTCGACAAACATTTTCACCACATTAATACTACCCCTGTGGCTTCTCCACCACTAACATCTTTGAGGATCGTGATTTGACTGCTGGTAACCGCACTTCACGCGCAAAATATATCACTTACCGAGATCTGCTTCGGCAGAGTGCCACACCCAGTAATGAGTAGAAGGCGTGATGATATATTTATTTTATATCAAATAGTACTTCTGCCTTTACCGGACGTTGTGCCAACTGTAGAATAAAAAGATTCCCATAATTGTAATGCCAACGGAAACACTTACTTCTGATCTCGCTGTAGTAATATTCTACTAGTTGGAGGTAAAAATAATTACTCAAATATAAAATATTGAGCAATAAAAACACCGGAATATAAAGAAAAATATTTAACGAGACTCTTCTTACCCAGAAGTACCAAATTATTCATAGAAGGCGTGATGATTTTATTTATTTATTTATTTATTTAAATACTCGTTTTCCATAAACTTCGATCAGCTCTTGCCAAAAAAAAAATTGTATAACTAATTAGACGTTTATGCAATGTATTACATAATATATTATTAGCTCTAGATTAAAAAAAAAAAATAAATATATCATCACGCCTTCTACCCATTACTGGGTGTGGCACTCTGCTGAAGCAGATCTCGGTAAGTGATATATTTTGCGCGTGAAGTGCGGTTACCAGTCGTCAAATCACGGCCTCCAAACATGTTAGTGGTGGAGGAGCCACAGGGATAGCTTTTTCAAATTATGAAAATTTGTCGCTTGTGGGAATCGAACCAGGGACCTCAGGATTCACAGGCCGACTTCATACCACTGAGCTAGCCATCCCATACTATTTGTGAATGGCACCTAAAAACACACTAAAACATAAAGCATAAAACAAAAACTAATTTCGATTTGTGAATGTAGCTTAAAAAGCGCCAAAAACAATGCGCTTAGAGATCTCCTTAGCAACGTGTTTACGAATACAGTGCGTTTACTTCGCTCAGCTCTTGTCAAAAAAAAACTTGTATAACTAAAGAGACGTTTATGCAACGTACTACATAATATATTATTATCTCTAGATTAATCTACAAAAAACTAGTAAATTAATTTGTCATGTTAAATACATATATGTGTATGTCATTTTCATTTGTTTAGAGTCTCGAACACTCTGTGCGGAAACATCCGTATGTGAGTGTGTATGTATGTAGTTTGTTCACCTCTTCAAACCTCCTTCGCAGTTGTGCTAGCGCTGTTGTTTTGTTTTGTCCTTGCGTCGTTTTGTAAGCAAATAGGGAATAATCCTTTGTTTACCCACAACGCTGAATACGATCTAATTTTGAGATTGAACGATTTTCAGAATGATATGTTTTGTGCATTAGTGAATTTACAATACGCAAGAGGATGACACTGGAGAATGATGATGACGATAGCAAAATGATAGTTAGGATTTCATAATATTGTTGTTATTATTATTGTTGTGTTATACTAAAGTGTAACAGTATCTTTAGTTAAACAATTACTAAGTATAGATTGTAGAAATTATTATTTAGTAATTCAAGTACTAATATTTAGTAAACTGTTTGTATTTAGTGAATCTACATTTGAAATATTGTAAGCCAGATCATTCGACGCATTAAAATGAGATAGCAACAAATCAATTGGAGAATAAATCTATAACTCCAAACATTGAAGGTCTGAATCAACAATGCAACAAATGACTATCGATTTACACTGCAGATTTTATCGAAAACTAGCTATTACCCGCGACTTCGTTCGCGTGGTCTACAATTTAATGCGGGTCCCCAGCATGCGTTGCATTGCAACTCAAAGAAAGAAAGTGTTTGTGTTTAATTCTGTTTATTGAAGTGCTTTTGGATATACAATAAATAAATAATAAATTGACACAATGTCTTCAATAAATTCCGAGCAGTTTTACAGTTTTTATTTTTTAATATTTTTTGTCTGTGTATACTTAAACTTAGATTACTCAATCGTTACGATAGGGAATATGCCGCTAGCTGGCCATAAGAATACTGCTGGAAATTCAGTTTCAGCTTGAATTTATTATCTTTAAACTTATAATTTAATTTTTATTTAATTTATACATATACATATACAGTGTGGTGGCCACGACTCTCGAACATCGGACTTCAACGTGTAAAATCACACTGTTTCAAATTTCTTGCTTCCTAATTATTTAAAAGCAAAAAGCTTCAAATAAAATTTTTAGGGCATAAAATATGAAATTAATTTTGCATGCTTTGTATCGGCACAAATTAGATCTGAAAATGACTAAAATTGTCTCAAAATTATCGATAGCTATGAAATTGACACAAAATTAAACAAATGTTTGTCGTTCAATCTGTCAAAACTGTCAGAATTCCTTATTTATTATTTCATTTATTTTGACAGATTAAACGTCAAACATTTGTTTAATTTTGTTTCAATTTCATGCCTATCGATAGTTTTGAGGCAATTTTCGTCATTTTCAAAGCTAATTTGTGTCGTTACAAAGTATGCAAAATTAATTTTGTTTATTGGTTCAGATGCAGCATGTTATGCCCTAAAACTTTTATTTCAAGCTTTTTTGCTTCAAATATTTAAGGAAGCAGGAAATTAAAAAATTATAGTTTTACATGTTAAAGTCCTATCTTCGAGAGTCTTGGTCACCATCCTAGTTAATATACAAGGGGGGGTGCGCGCCCCCCTTGCCTCCCCCTGCGGACGCCCATGCTAGACACTATACTGTAATTGGGATTTCTTGTTTCATTTTTCAGGGACTTTTCACCCTGCCCTCGTAACTATTCTTATACCTCCCTTTCGGATACGTACATGGCGGCAAAACTAATAAAAAATAAATAATAATAATAATTTCAGTTTCTTCATCATGACAGAACAAAACCTATAGGTACGATCTTACTCCACATCACCATGATTCTACAACAATTCACCTCACCTGAAATTTCTCTGCCTACCGTTCAATGTGTAATTAAATTAAATTACAACCCCCGAACGAACAACAAACAACAAACACACACACACACATTACACGCACACACACTCTCATTCTGTGAGATAACGTTAGCATTCAATGAGTTTTTAAGCCACTGGAAACGATGAACATTCTCGTATGTTAGTATCCTTTATGTTGTTATCCCTAATTGCTTTTAAAACCGTGGGGTTGGCAAAGCTACGATGTACATACGTATGTATGTTTTCAGCATAGGATGGATAGGGTAGGTGGGTATTATAGTACTTGTAGCTGGTAGGTATATGATGGGTAATTAGCTAGAACTGGTAATTAGAAATGTTTTTTAATGGTGGATTTGTATGAGCTGCAATATGGAATTAAGTCATTAAATTTTAATTATTGTTGAAGGTAAACGGTACATCGTTGGTTTTTATTTGAGAGTTTAATTATTATCTGGTAGAGTTGTTGATTCACTAGCAAGAATTCGCGAGTTCATATTTTGTTGACTTCAACTTATAATCAAAATACAACTAATTCTGAATGGTTCTGATTCTATTGTAAGTTATAGGTTCCATGCACTGTAAAAGTGCATTCAGAGCTATACAAATAGTAATTACAATTAGTAATTATATTTATCAGTTAGTACATCGCCGGTGTACGAGGGCAGGATGAAAAGTCCCTGAAAAATGAAACAAGAAATGATTTATTTGGTCAAAACATATTTTATTTCTCAACATAATCTCCTTGTAGCTCGATACACTTCATCCAACGTTTTTCTAATTTTTCGAGCCCTTCCAAATAAAACGATTTTGGCAATCCTTCAAAATAGGCGTTTGTCTCAGCGATTACCTCATCGTTGGAGCCAAATCTCTTTCCGCCGAGCCATTTCTTCAAGTTTAGTAATAGATAAAAATCGCAGAGGAACAAATCTCGCGCAAAAAGTCCTTCTTATTACGTTTACTCAATTTCCTGCAAAGGACGCAAAGAACGAAGTTCCTACGAATTACAGAAATAAATTAGAAATTTAAATATCATCACGCCTTGTACCCATTACTGGGTGTGGCAATCTGCCGAAGCAGATCTCAGTAAGTGATATATTTTGCGCGTGAAGTGTGGTTACCAGCCGTCAAATCACGGCCCCCATAGATGTTAGTGGCGAGGAAGCCACAAGGGTAATTTTAAAATGGTGAAAATTGTTTGTTGCCAGTAGGAATCGAACCAGGGTTCTCAAAATCCACAAGCCGACTAGATACCACTGAGCTAGCTACCCCATATTGTAAATATAAATATATATATATCATCACGCCTTCTACCCATTACTAGGTGTGGCACTCTGCCGAAGCAGATCTCGGTAAGTGATATATTTTGCGCGTGAAGTGCGGTTACCAGTCATCAAGTCCCCAAAGATGTTAGTGGTGGAGGAGCAACAGGGGTAGTTTTTGAAATTATGAAAATTGTTTGTCGCCTGTGGGAATGGAATCTAGGGTACCAGGGTTCTCAGTATCCACAAGCCGACTTCATACCACTAAGCTAGCCACCCCATTAAAATAAAAGCCACCAGATATATAAAACCACCCTCTATATTCAATAACAATCTTTCAAGAATAATGACAAGAACCCACCATCACTTAATTGACACTTCTATAATATGCAAACTGTTGATGATATAATCCAACAATCTCAAGTTCTCTTTCATCCAGCGCTATCATGAAGTACTAAATGCCTTTACGGAATTCTAGCTAGGACTTCCAACGTTAACGTAGATAATTTCTGTAAAGTTAAAGTGCCATTTACCCAAATAACCGACCGACTGTCGTTAAACTACCAGAGAAAGGGTGTTCGCTCTTAAAATGGTAACTCATCTAAATGTGTCATATCCTTTATAACTTAATATCTTTGAGAAGTTTTCTTACCGGTTTGGTGTTTTGTGTAAAGTTTTTATTAAGGTACTTTGTATATAAATTCATGGATTATACAATGTATTCAAATATTTTAATTATTATTTATTGGGTAGTGGTTCAGTGGTATCGAGTCGGCCTGTAGATCTTAAGAACCCTGGTTCGATCCCCACAGCCGACAAACATTTTCACCAATTTAAAATTACCCCTATGGCTCCTCTACCACTAACATCTTTGGGGGGCGTGATTTGATGGCTGGTAACCGCACTTCATACGCATAAATATATCACTTACCGAGATCTGTTTCGGCAGAGTGTCACATCCAGTAATGGGTAAAAAGCGTGACGATATATTTGTTTTATTTATAATACAGGGTAGGTGGCAAACAATTTTCATCACCTTCAAATTACCCCTGTGGCTCTCCCTTTAACTAGAACGCATTAAAATATTCAGACTGATATGTCATTCAGTTCTGTTTTGACACCCATCGAAAGCAAGCAACCTTGAAGATTTTTGAAAACATGGAAAAAAGTGAGTTTTGCGTCTTGATTAAACATTATTTCTTGCGTGGAAAAAACATTACGCAAACCAAAGCATCGCTTGTAAAACATTATGGGGACTCCTCACCATCGATTGGAATGATTCACAAGTGGTTCACTGATTTTCGTTGTGGTAGTATGACCACAAAGGACGCCGAACGTTCTGTTCGTCCAATTGAGGTTACAACGCCAGAAATCGTCGATTAAATCCATGGTATGATATTGGACGATCGGCGAGTTAAAGTGCACGAGCTTGCTGAGGCTATGAGCATCTCAACCGAACAGATACGGAACATTTTGCATACATATTTGGATATGAGGAAGCTATCTGCCAGATGGGTGCCGCATTTGCTCTCTGTTGACAACAAGCGCGACCGTGTGACAAGTTCAAAGGAATGTTTGTCGATGTTCAAGGACTTTTTTCTCCAGATTTAACCCCCTGCGATTTTTATCTATTTCCAAACTTGAAGAAATGGCTCGGCGGAAAGAGATTTGGCTCCAACGATGAGGTCATCGCTGAGACAAACGCCTATTTTGAAGGATTGCCAAAATCGTATTATTTGGAAGGGATCGAAAAATTAGAAAAACGTTGGACGAAGTGTATCGAGCTACATTGTTACTAATTATCGTTGCAAAATTCCCGAATACGGCTTTGTATTATAAATTCTTTTGACGTCTTTGTAACAACATGTTCAAATTAAGACACTAACTACTTTGAAACAATTATTTTACAAACTTCATTCATCGATTTTAAGTTTAATGTTTCCCTAACAACCAGTTACTAAAACAGAACTAAAAATTGTTTGTAAAAAAAACTAATAAACAAATTGTAGTTTATAAACTGGTAGGTATTCAATGTAGGTGCTCAATTCTAAATTGTTCACGGAAAATCTTTTACAATTGAAGTTTTATGTTGCAACACGGAACATAACATTTAAAATTAATCAAATATACTTATGTAGGTATGCTTTCACTAAGAATTTGTGATATACAAAATCAAAAGCATAAAAAATTAAAAACAATCACGTAGTGCTTACATAACTACCTATACCACCTAACTAAATATAAATAAATAACTTTAATAAATGTTTACTACTGTATGAACTAATTAACAAAGCAATTATGCAAAATAAAAAGAGTTACAATAGCGACACTTAATTACGATTACTATAGTTTGATTTTACTAACAATATAGTAATGGTCTCATAGGAAGTATATTTCTACGAAGTTCCTACCATGATTTGAAACAGAGTTATGCGTGTTTGAAGTTGAATGTGCATTTGTGGATTTTTGGCCCAAAAATATGTTCTTCTTCTCTTCTTCAATGGCGCTACAGCCCGAATCTGGCTTGGGCCTACTGGGCACACCGAGCCGCAGTTTTTACGCTGCCGTACTTGCCAGTCTCCGTAGTCGATGTTTATTTTGTGATTTTAATTCAATAATAAATATTTTTGAAAATATAGAACAGTTTTCTCATGAAGAAAAGCTTCAGATCATAAAAACTTTTTAAGATGTCATGCAGATGTTTGTAATTTTGTTTGTTTTCCATGGCTATCGCTATAATTAAGCAAATTTCTAAAAACTTTAAAACTTATTTTCTCGGTTATGAAATGTCAAAAATATAATCTGATTACTAAGTTGGATGCAGAATTTAATTCTCTACAACGTTTATTTGAAGTATTTTTGTCTACAATAATTTGGGAACTTTTGCACAAAGAAAAACTGATTTCCCATGTTAAACGCCTATGGCCCCATATACATATTTATGGGGTAATGGCTCAGTGGTATGAAGTCGGCCTGTGGATCTAACGAACCCTGGTTCGATCTTCGCAGCCGACAAAACATTTTCACCAATTTCAAAAGCTATCCCTGTGGCTCCTCCACAACTAACATCTTTGGGGGCCGTGATTTGAAGACTGGTAACCGCACTTCACGCGCATAAATATATCACTTACCGAGATCTGCTTCGGCAAAGTACCACACCCAGTAATGAGTAAAAGGCGTGATGATATATTTATTTTATATTTTATATTTATGGGGTAGCTAGCTCAGTGGTATGAAGTCGGCCTGTGGATCCTGAGAACCCTGGTTCGATTCCCACAGGCGACAAACAATTTTCATAATTTCAAAAGCTACCCCTGTGGCTCCTCCACCACTAACATCTTTGAGGGCCGTGATTTGACGACTGGTAACCGCACTTCACGCGCAAAATATATCACTTACCGAGATCTGCTTCGGCAGAGTGCCACACCCAGTAATGGGTAGAAGGCGTGATGATATATTTATACATATTTCAAGGATTCGTGCTACCCTATTTGTCACGAAACAGCATAACGTTAGGTACATAAATATAGTTCCAACTATCTCCACTAGGTGCTCAATCTTAAACCCCCATTCCTACCAACACAATAAAACCAAAATAATCGTGATAGAAATAATTCTCCCACGATAGCATAGATCAGCATCTGACATCTCCACTAAATCTTCATAAAAGTTTCGCTATTTTTCTTTCGTTTACAATTCCGCTGCAGAGTGCAGTGTGCCAATCTTCTCGTTAGAGCAGAGAGTAGAGTATTCCCTAACTGCATATTTCATAACGCAGGATAAAGTGATGTGGCTACAGCAAAGAGCAGACCTCTTATTTCACGTCATTACGAAGTGGGTAATTTTCGTATGCCATCCGGAATGGAAAATTACTTTAATATGTACCTTGATACAGACGGAAATATAATATGTATTATTTGATTTGTTTTTGTTTTAAGTTTATACGGTTTATTTATTATAGAGATTAATATTTTCAGGACTACTGTTTCTATATACAAGGTGTAACATGAAAATCTAGCCATAAGGACATCAATATTTCCTTGGGCAAAAATGGCCAGTTTATATTAGACAAAAATGCTTCAAATGCTAGTTGTAGACAATAAAATACCTATTTTCAAGCAAAAACAACATTGAACAAATTACAAATAATACTTCATTGACTCTTTACAAAAGGAAGCCACGTTTTATGTTTAATTAATTAAAATAACCCTAGTTATTTAAACTGGAAATAAAGTAAACATAGGTAGCATTTAATTACTCGTAAAATTTCCGTAAACATGGCGCTATAAAACCAGCGGAACCTTTGCACGAATTTATTTGAATCGTCGATGAATTAAGAGAAACAGAGGCGTACGGAAGTTTTTTTTTTACTCGTATTATTTTACACAATAAATACATTTATGTTTCACAAATATACTTGATATACTTTATTTATAATATATATATATATATATATATATATATATATATATATATATATATATATATATATATATATATATATATCTGCAACCGGTATGAACAAGATGACCTAACGCACCTTCTTTTCCAATGTCCGCTGTACAACGCACCAAGGCAAGAATTTCTATCCAAGTACCTGACACCAAACAGCGAGGAGCCTTCCAACATGGTCCTTCTAGCCGAACTGACACCAGACAAAATGTTTCATATATATAATTTTATAGTCTGTGCAATAAAAATTCGTGCATTTGTACTAAATATGTAATTACGTCATTACTATTATTTTTTGTAATTATTATACCAATCTATTTGTATAGGATATTTTTCTTAAAGCAAATAAATTATTATTATTATTATTATTATTATTATTATATATATATATATATATATATATATATATATATATAAAAATTAATATTTGTTTGTTTGTTTGTTTGTTTGATTGTTTGTTTGTTTGTCCCGTATGCGTTCTTATACCATTCATCCGATTACGATGAAACTTTGCTAAGTTGTTGTGTGCACCCCCGCGAAGGTTTCTGATTTAGCACAAGTCCAATCCGCCATCTTGGAACAAAATGGCCGCTAGCTATCTTGAAAAGTACTGCACTGATTCAATTTAAATTTGGTATAAATATAGACGGGAACCAATCTTAACATACAGGTATAATAAAGCTTCAGTCCGTCATCTTGAAACAAAATGGCTATCCTGAAAAGTACTGCACTGATTCGATTCAAATTTGATATAGGTACAGACGAGAACCAATCTTACGAAATAGGTATAATAAAGCTTTAGTCCGCCATCTTGAAACAAAATGGCCGCTAGCTATCTTGAAAAGTACTGCACTGATTCGATTCAAATTTGGTATAGTCATTTACGGGAACCAATCTTAATATATAGGTATAATAAAGCTTCATTCCGTCACTTTGAAACAAAATGGCCGCTAGCTATCCTGAATAGTACTGCACTGATTCGATTCAAATTTGGTGTAAGCATAGACGGGAACCAATCTTAATATATAGGTATAATAAAATTTCAGTCCGTCGTCTTGAAACAAAATAGCCGCTAGCTATCCTGAAAAGTACTGCACTAATTCGATTCAAATTTGGTATAGGCATAGACGAGAACCAATCTTAACATATAGGTATAATAAAGCTTCAGTCCTATGCCATTCGAATTCAAACGTTTGCAGTTTCCGGTACGACTCGCATTTGCAATGACCATCAACAAAGCACAGGGACAATCGCTACAATTGTGTGGACTAAATTTGGAAAACCCATGCTTCTCATATGGACAGCTGTATGTGGTATGCTCACGCGTCGGAAAACCTTATGATTTATTCGTGTACGTCCCAAAGAGAAAAACAAAAAATATTGTGTATCCAAAAGCACTTCAATAAACAGAATTAAACACAAACACTTTCTTTCTTTGAGTTGCAATGCAAAGCATGCCGGGTACTCGCATTAAATTGTAGACCACGCGAACCAAGTCGCGGGTAATAGCTTGTTTAATATAAAAACAATATCTCAAATTACTCATGCTCTAACAAACGAATTTAACAACGAATCTAAAAAGATAAGAAAGGAAGGGTACATCACCTTCCCTTGTTTTAGAATGAAAATTTTACACATTTGCAGTTAGATACTCTATGTAAGATTAAAAAATGAATCAAATAGATAAGAAAAGAAGGGAGTGTTACCTGCGCTTGTTTCTAAAAGTGAATTCCACACAATTACAGTTAGACACTCTATTATAAGATGAGAAAACAAATCATAAAGATAACAAAAAAAGGAAGAAAACCAGAATAAATGAATTTAGTCCCACAAGGTCAAAAAGGTGATAATCTTAGAATACTTATGAAAAATATGGATCATGAATTTATCAAAGATACATCTGAAAAACTAAGCTCAAAGGTATTGCATTCTTCCATTTCTCTTTTATTTTGTAAATAATTTATTTCATCGTCGAATATCAAAGTGCCCCGTTCCCACGAACGCCAATAAAAGCATTCAATAAAGAATGCAGTTTGAGTCTAGATCTCACAAACTAAATTAGAGTACTTGAGAAGACGATCTCTGTCAATAAGTAATGAGTCTGTGTGCAATGAATAGCAACATTGCAGAAGGAAAGGCACCACTGAATACACAATCAGCAGCAGGGCGAACGAAATTATTATTCTGCGATACTGGAAAACATCAAAATACAATAAATAAGAAAAAATAGGAAAAAAACTCATTTTCCATTACTTGTCTCATAATTTCCACAAAAGTTTTACAGCACGTTTGCATCAACTATCAGGTCATCAACAAACGACTGGTCAGTTCAGCTTTAACCATAGACGCGTTTCGTCCTTACAGACTCATCAGTATGGTGCGATCTTTTATCCAACTAGACCAACTCGGGAATAGTGGATTGTGATACCGACTTAGCTGAACTGACTGATGTTAACCTATCTACGACGGTAACATGACATGAGAGCTAAGGAGCAACTCGTGGTGCCATCAACCGACAAACTCGCAAACTGCTTGACAGCTATTGAAATAAAACAAAAGACAAAATGTCTATTGCGATGTGGAATTGAGTTTTAATAAATAAGAAAAAATAGGAAAAAACTAATTTTCCATCACTTGTCTCATAATTCCACAAGGTTGTTGATGACCTGATAGTTGATGCAAACGTGCTGTAAAACCTCTGTGGAATTACGAGACAAGTGATGGAAAATTTTTTCCTATTTTTTCTTATTTATTAAGACTCAATTCCACATCGCAATAGACATTTTGTCTTTTGTTTTATCAAAATACAAGATGGTTGATATTTCATTGTACAGGTTATATCTGCTGAAATATAAAAGATAAATAAATAAATATAAATAAAGATCTCGGTAAGGGATATATTTTGCGCGTGAAGTGCGGTTACCAGTCGTCAAATCACGACCTCCAAAGATGTTAGTGGTGGAGGAACCACAAGGGTAGCTTTTGAAATTATGAAAATTGTTTGTCGCCTGTGGGTTCTCAGGATCCACAAAAAAGATACATAAAATAATAGTTATTTTTATAACAAGTGCCGAAAAAGGTTTGTTACTTGCAAGTGCAGAAATTGGTTCAACCAAAATCTAGCATTTTCATTAACCGAAATTTTTGCGGTCATGATTCCGGCGGGTACAAAAATATGCATTGAGGATTAAAATACCCATAGTTATATTGAAATATATGAGGAATTAAATAGTTAAATCCTCAATTCCATATCTAATTTCATATTATTTTAAATTAATCGTAAACTGAAACAAAAATAAATATACGTGTTCAAACCGCATTTCAATATTTTTCTTAGTTTTCGAGATAACTTTTAAAAATGCCTACCATTTTGGAATCAACAAATACCTGCGTTACTATGAATCATCAACAAATCTTGGTCGCCTTACCTGTAACAAAAGAATATCAATTAGGACTTATTTTCCATAACAATAGCAAGATAAACTATAAAATAACCATACATACAATGTTCTCTATTTATTTATGTAAATCTCGCAAATATTAAGTAACATGACTAAATTTAATTATTGGCAACAGTGTGTACATATTATATTAATATGATCACTATTGAATCATTTGCAGACTGATTGCATGTTGCATTATTGTGCAGATTACCACAAACCCGCGTTTAAATTGCATTTAATTTGCATCGATCGATCGCGAAATTTTGATCAAAACTAGTAGACAGTCATTGGCTTTAGAAACCGATTTATAGTTAGAGAGCTAGGGTGCATAATGATGTCTCATTTATTCCAGTGACAGAAATATATTTTTTAATGGATTATGTCATGATAAACATGAAAAAACGAAAATTAGATTTGGGAACGGGTGGCAACAATAAATGGTGCTGATGTGAATGCGCTGATTTTAAGAGTGGTTGTTGATCCCTACACCAGTCCACTTTCAGAGCTTCTGTCACCAATGAGCAACCAACAGTTTTTCTGTCAATAATTTTTTTGTCATGTTTTCGTCGTGAACAAGTAGTAATATATCACACGACACCATAAAAATTGCTTACTTTGACCGGATTTGTCGCGCATGCGTCACCGGCCAAAACTTCTGTCTACCATCTTTATTACTTAATTATACCAAAGTCTATAATTTAAACTGAAAATTAGCCTGTAAAAAATATGTCAACAACTACTCTAAAAATCGGCGCATTCACATCGTCGCCACCCGTGCCCAAATCTAATTTTCTTCTATTCATGTTTATCATGACATAATCTATTTCTGTCACTGGAATAAATGATACATCATTTTGCACCCTAGCTTTCTGCATGTTATATATATATATATATATATATATATATATATATATATATATATATATATATTTATTTATTTACTTTTAAGAGAGAAATTATTGTTTGTATATACTGTGGTTACCTAGAATTTTCTATTTTTTAATATATTTTTTTGACAATTTAGACATAATAAAAATAAAATAAATAAATATATCATCACGCCTTTACCCATTACTGGGTGTGGCACTCTGCCGAAGCAGATCTCGGTAAGTGGTATATTTATGCGCGTGAAGTGCGGTTACCAGCCATTAAATCACGAGCCCCAAAGATGTTAGTGGTGAAGGAGCCACAGGGGTAATTTTAAATTGGTGAAAATGTTTTGTCGACTACGGGGATCGAACTAGGGTTCTTAGGATCCGACTCGGATACCACTAAGCCATTACCCCATATAGACATAATAATAATTAAAATAATTCATAAAAAAAGACACAAACTTGTATTACGCTATTTATATATATATATATATATATCTCTATCATCACGCCTTTTATCCATTACTGGGTGTTGGGTGTGGCACTCTGCCGAAGCAGATCTCGGTAAGTGATAAATTTATGCGCGTGAAGTGCGGTTACCAGGCGTCAAATCAGGGACCCCAAAGATATTAGTGGTGGGAGAGTCACAGGGGTAATTTTTAAATTATTTTTATTACGCTATTTCTAGATGTTTATTTTATTTATATTCCTTTTCAAAGTTCTCTACAAATATTATTTCTTACTAATTCAAATTGCTAGCCGTAATGATTAATTAAATAGCTGCGAACGCATCTCTAATTTGTTTACTTGCTACTCTGCACAACAGGAAATTAATTCCAGGGTGCCTACAGCTTATAGTGGAATCCAAACCACTCAGACACATCATATCCTTACATAAAAATATGAGGTTAAAACTCCCTGTCACCTCAAATAAAGAAACAAGTTCAGTAACCACTTCAAAAAAATAAAACCACTAACGACAATCACAGAAAAAAAATCACAACCCGACATCAGCCACACTAATGTATAATAAATAACCATCAGCCATAAATCAAGTGGTCTATGTCAGAGCGTAGGGAAGCCTTTCCGGGAGATTTTCTCTCTCTTCTACACTCTGACGGTGGAATCGTTTCATTCGACCCAGTTTTTCCTCGTGCCTTGAAGCAGGGCAAGGTCTGCCTTCTTGCTAGTTTGCCGACTTGCCCTTGTATTGGAAATGCCCATGCATATGGAAATTAATTTTTGTAAGAGGCTATTAGCACATGAATAAATTTTAATAAATTGGGTATTCATTGTTGACGAGGTTATGAATGGAACGATGTGTTTACTAGCCCTGACTAGGGGTAGGTTGTAATAGGGGTAAGTGGAGTATTGCGATCATCATTTACTGAGATTAAGTCTAAGCAACTAACAGTTCAATAAGTTTCCAAAAATCCCTATTGATACTGTTGCTAGATAAACAATTCTTTAACTAAAGACCTCTTTAGTTTTTCTTGCAACCCAGCATTAGTCTAACTTAAGTTCGCAATCACTTGCGATTACCTTAATTAATTTAAATTATTATTTTTTTAACTTTTTATTAATGGTCAGGGTGAAAAGTCCCTGAAAAATAAAACAGATGGCACCACAATCGCAAATCTCATGTGACATTTGTGATGTTCCATCTTTAACTAGAACGCATTAAAATTTTCAGACTGATATGTCATTCAGTTCTGTTTTGACACCCATCGAAAGCAAGCAACCTTAAAGATTTTTGAAAAATGGAAAAAAGTGAATTTCGCGTCTTGATTAAACATTATTTCTTGCGTTGAAAAAACATTACGCAAACCAAAGCATCGCTTGTTAAACATTATGTGGACTCCTCACCATCGGTTGGAACGATTCACAAGTGGTTTACTGATTTTCGTTGTGGTAGTATGACCACAAAGGACGCCGAACGTTCTGGTCGTCCAACTGAGGTTACAACGCCAGAAATCGTCGATAAAATCCATGGTATGATATTGGACGAACGGCGAGTTAAAGTGCACGAGCTGCTGAGGCTATGAGCATCTCAACCGAACGGGTACGGAACATTTGGTATAAATTTTTGGATATGAGAAAGCTATCTGCCAGATGGGTGCCGCATTGTGGACAACGCACCGGCACACAGGTCCGCAGTCGCAATGGCAAAATTGCATGAATTGCGCTACGAATTGGTTCGTCATCCACCATATTTTCCAGATTTGGCCCCCTGCGCTTTTATCTATTTCCAAACTTGAAGAAATGGCTCGGCGGAAAAAGATTTGGCTCCAACGATGAGGTCATCGCTGAGACAAACGCCTATTTTGAAGGTTTGCCAAAATCGTATTATTTGGAAGGGATCGAAAAATTAGAAAAACGTTGGACGAAGTATATCGAGCTACAAAGAGATTATGTTTAGAAATAAAATATGTTTTGACCAAATAAATCATTTCTTGTTTCATTTTTCAGGGACTTTTCACCCTGCCCTCGTAAGTGTAACAGTTTGCTTTGATCAACTCAGTTAGACATGTGGTCTTATTTATCTGAACTGATTTTACTAAAGCAGATAGCAAAATGTAATATGTATAACTCATGAATAATTATTGAGAATGTCTTCTCGAATAAGTAATAAGGTAATTGTTAAAGTGCCAATTCAGACACAATTCCAATTGCAGAAAGTAACATATAAATAAATATTAAAATGATCCGAAACGGCAAAGACCTAAATGTAAAAGCCACCACCCCTTCGTAATGTTCAGTTGAAACGACGTGAAAAACGAGTGCGATATCACGCTAACGTAAACCCTACTAAGGGTAGTAGGTCACAAGGGTGAAGGGTCGATCTGGAGGATCGCAGCAGGCTAATCTCGGAAGAATATGCAAATGCTAAGTAAACATCGTTACAGAGATGGAAAATATATTAGAGGAGATTTGTCAGTGAATTTCGGTTACGAATGTTGTGGTTTATTTAGATTGTGGATATAAATAGGGGTAGTTATTTAAGGGTTAGTAGTTTTTATTTGCAGTTGTGGTTTAAAGGATAGAGTACTTGCCTCCCAAATTAGTATTTATTCATACAATATTGTATATACAAACAGAAAAATTCATTATTTAACAGAAGAGACTGGTAACAGTATATAAAACTAGTAAGAAACTTTAATTTTTAATGTTATTAACACATACTACAAATATTTTCGGTAATAATATAACAAGAGAGTGCGAATAAATTGAAAATAATTTGACAGATCTTTCGCAAACTTGTAGCCAGGCAATAGTCACGAAAGCCCGTATGGCTTGAGTGGCTATTGCCAAATGCCAACAAGTTTGAGAAAGATACTGGAGAATTATTTTCTAATTTATCCAACTCTCGACTTATATTTAATTAGATTATTTTTTGACTTAGCTGTTGAGCTCGATTCATCCAACAAGAGTTTCAGTCATATGAATAACTTTGAAGTTTGATAAATTTGAAGTTTATGACAGAAAAATTCGGGAGACGTCCGGACTCGAACCGAGGACCTTCAGCTTGCCGGGCTGATGCTTTAACCACTAAGCCACGGCTCCCCTGAACGAGATATGCGTCAACTGAATTTATCTGTCATAGTGTCTAACACAGCATCGATCGCAAGACTCCTATGACTCATAGGAATTGACAACGGGTTTCGTCTGTAGCGCCACAGTTTGATTTTAAGGAAATCATGCCACGAATTAAATTTCACGAGTTTCAGTCATATGAATAACTTTGAAGTTTGATAAATTTGAAGTTGTCAATTCCTATGAGTCATAGGAGTCTTGGGATCGATGCTGTGTTAGACACTATGGCAGATAAATTCGGTTGACGCCTATCTCGTTCAGGGGAGCCGTGGCTTAGTGGTTAAAGCATCAGCCCGGCAAACTGAAGGTCCTCGGTTCGAGTCCGGGCATCTCCCGAATTTTTCTGTCATAAACTTCAAATTTATCAAACTTCAAAGTTACTCATATGACTGCAACTCTTGAAATTTAATTCGTGGCATGATTTCCTTAAAATCAGACTGTGTCGCTACAGACGAAACCCGTTGTCAATTCCTATGAGTCATAGGAGTCTTGGGATCGATGCTGTGTTAGACACTATGACAGATAAATTCGGTTGACGCCTATCTCGTTCAGGGGAGCCGTGGCTTAGTTGTTAAAGCTGAAGGTCCTCGGTTCGATTCCGGGCGTCTCCCGAATTTTTCAGTCACAAACTTCAAATTTATCAAGTTTCCTTAAGTATGTTCATTTAGTCATGTTATCTAATTTAGTTGAACAGATTTAAATGAACCAAGTAGCAAATAGAATACAGTTAATATTATATTTCCGCTTTCATCTGACAGTTGAAAAAGTCTATTTTCTGCTCAGTCGTAGGAAAAAAAATTATTTCCATCCTATTGGCATTAATTTATTATTGTACGGTCTGGAAAATAAAGTAAAAGACAATAGCAATATATGAATGCTTAAAACGAGAATGGCCAAAATGCAAAATTTCTTTCTTAAACACCAGACCGTCAAGAGGTTAAATGGAACCAACAATCAGCTTGAACAAATACTGATTTTTATGTAAGGAATAATTCGATATTTTTAGAATAATGGAACAGGGGAGTGTTTGTTTAACCTCTGTAGGATAAAATCGGTTTCTTGAGGATTGTCGCAAGTGAACGGATCAGCTCAACTGAGCACAGATGTTGAGTGTTACGTCAAACTGAATCGATAATGGCAAGTGATCAAATTTACATATTTGAGAAGTTGGAATCTAGTTATCCGTTGATAGTTTTCTGGCTTTGCATTATATATCGATCATTTTTTACTACATCGTTTTCTGGTTTCGTTTTAATTTATTTTGTTTTATAATATAGAGGGATCCATTGTAGAACACAGTTTCATCATGGAAACTAATTTGTTTATTAACATAGATTAGTGGTTTTTAAACATTTCGGAGCTGTGACCCCCTCGGAGGCAAAAATCACAAATATATTCTTCCGCGACCCCCATACTTTTATGTGATCAAAATTGCAGTTTGTAAAAGACTGATTTAATAATGTACATTACAAACACAGAACCACGATTTCAGAAATTATAAATATATCATCACGCCTTCTACCCATTACTGAGTGTGGCACTCTGCCGAAGCAGATCTCGGTAAGTGATATATTTTGCGCGTGAAGTGCGGTTAACAACCATCAAATCACGGCCTTCAAAGATGTTAGTGGTGGACTCCTCCACAGGGGTAATTATGAATTGGTGAAAATATGTTTCTGTGTTGATCCAACCAGGGATCTTAGGATCTACAGGCCGACTCGGATACCACTGAGCCATTACCCCATAAAAACTTAAAAATTAAAATTACCTCTATATATCTCCCTCCACTAACATTTTTGAAGGGGGGCGTAATTTGAGGGCTTATAATCACATTTCACGCTTATAAATATATCACTTACCGAGATCTACTACTGCGGCAGAGCGCCACACTTAGTAATCACTAAAAGGCGTGATGATATATATACCAGTCGTTAAATCACGGCCCCAAAGATGTTAGTGGTGGAGGAGCCACAGGGGTAGTTTTAAAATGGTGAAAATTTATTGTCGCCTGTGAGAATCGAACCAGAGTTCTCAGGATCCACAGGCTGACTTGATACCATTGAGCTAGCTATTCCATAAAATTAGTAAAAAAAAAATTCTCATTAAGGTGGTTCTATTATGTCAGTCTCATAAAAACAAGTATTTAATTATATGTATGGTAAATAAAACAACAAATATGCATACTAATGTAGGAACTAATGAAAAATTACATGTTTAAATTTTATTAAAATCTGGCGTAAATGCTTCCATGATAGTACCAAATTAATGATTTATTTAAAATAATGTGACACTAGATATGAAAGTGGGGATTTCACCATGTAATTCCTCATATATTTCTACATAATTATGCATATTTTGATCCTCAAAATATATATTTTTTAATCACCGGAGTCGAGATCGCAAAAATTTGTATTAATGAAAATGCGAATTTTTTGGTTGAACCAGTTTAAAAATCATAAATTTTAAAATAAGGTTCTATATAAATTAGACTACGAGAAATCGAATGCCGTTGAGCGCATCTTCATATCTGTTTTAGTTTTCGAGTTACGGCGTTTTTTGTCTTTTTAATAATCTGAACTTTGAAGGCCCATATCTCGAAAACTAAAAGAGATATTGAAACGCGGTTTGAACGAGTGTATTTCTCGTGCTCCAATTAACCTATACTGAAATTTTGAAATTTTTTATAATTTTACTATTTTTTCAAAATTTTCTTTTGCTCATATTTCAAAAACTTGACGAGATAATGGAAATCTGTAAAAACCAGTGAATTCCTCTCGTAAAAGTACATACGTTTGTAAAATTTCAGAATTTTTGCAGCACGGATACAATGTTTAGAGCAAAAAAACTAAAAATGGCCAAAAATCGTAAAAATCTTAAGGGGTACCCCTTCAAAAATAGTTAAAAAACAGAGATTTTTCGTTTTTTTGTAATGAAAACTTTATCTCTCCGAATTTTAGCCTGAAATTTTACATACCTATGTACTTTTACGAGAGGAATACACTGGTTTTCACAAATTTTCATTATCTCTTCAAGTTTTTGAAATATGGACAAAAGATAATTTTGTAAAAAAATAGTAAAATTTTCAAAATATCAATATTAGTTAATTGAAGTACGAGAAATACACTCGTTTAAACCGCGTTTCAATATCTCTTTTAGTTTTCGAGATATGGGCCTTCAAAGTTGAAATTTTTAACAAGTCAAAAAACGCACTAACTCCTAAACTAACAAAGATATGAAGATGCGCTCAACGGCATTCGATTTCTCGTAGTCTGATTTATATAGAACCATATTTTAAAATGTTTAGGTTTTTAAACTGTTTTAACCAAAAAAATTGGCATTTTCATTACCATAAATTTTTGCTATCATAACTCCGGCGATTAAAAAATACACATTTTGATCCTCAAAATATGCATAATCATGTAGAAATATATGAGGAATTAAATGATGAAATCCCCAATTTCATATCTAGTTACATATTATTTAAAATTAATTGTAAACAGAAACAAACGTATTCATCAACATGAGTATCTAAATAAATAGTATACATTTTTCATTTTATTAATCCTTAAAGTTTATTTTTAACAAAAATGCATATGAAATTGACATTAATTTACTTAAAATTTTACGAATAATAAAAAAAGATAGCTATATTTCATCGTATCTATCATAACCTCGTCCACGTATGACGTCATCGTTTTCATACAGGAAATGGAGTTTATAACAATTTTTAATAGAATTGAATGCAACGAAATTGAAATTATCAAACTGTATCTAAACACACTAACAGCAATTTAATTTCAACATCCGAAAAAATATTTATTTTTTGTATTCTCCATTAGCGTTATTAGTATCGTTTTCAGAGCACACTGCAATTTTCACCGTTTTTATTAAGCAATAAATATTCGTTATTATCGGAACTAGCATTGCGATACTGTCAAGAGTAATTTGAATTAATTTGGGTTCCAATCTGTGTATTATAATGCAGTTTAATTATAAGTAAAAATAAAATATGGAGCATGATATGAAAATAATCGAAATTATTTTTTTATATTTGCAGCCTTGGCTACGCATAATTATATGATAACACAGGTATTTATTTGTAGCTAATAAAAACGTAATTAGTTCATTCATAAAAAATATTTCTTTTTTGGTTTATCGCAAAAAATAAACTGATTTGTGTACCTATAATTATAGGTATGTACTTATTTTCATTAGTGGCAAAAATTATGCATACACAGTATGTCCCAAAAATAACGAAACTCTTTAGATATAGAATAAAACATTATATTATGTTTGAAACTTAATATTTATTCAATATAGGTTCCATTTGAATCAATACACTTTTTAGAACGATCAACTAGAAAAGCATAGATTTTTTTATGTCATCTAAAGGAACGTTCTTTAACACCTGTGTCATGGCTGCTTGAATGGCTGAAATATCATCATAAAACGCTCCTTTCATGGCAATTTTCAGTTTTGGGAAAAGATAATAGTCACATGGGGACAGATCAGGCGAATACGGAGGGTGCTCGATGACACAAATATGTTTTTTCATCAAAAATTCGTTGACTTTTTTAGCGACTTTTTGGTCTTCATTTAATTCATGTGGAACAAAACGTGAACAAAGCTTTCTTTTACCCAAATCTTCAGTTAGAATTCTCCAAATAGTATTTTTACTCGTATTTAATTCTTCATCCAACATTCTAACAGTAAAATTCGCATCGACAGCAATGATTTCACGCACTTTTTCGACTAATTCAGCACGATTTTCAGCTTTTGAACGTTCAGACCTTTCATCATCATTTAAATCTTCACGACCATTTTTAAATTTTGCAAACCTCTTATAAACTTGTGAACGAGATAAACAATCATCACCATAAACTTTATTCATCAATTCGTATGTCTCAGCAAATTTTTTCCAAGCTTAACACAAAATTGAATATTTGCTCGTTGTTCCATTGTATTTTTACAACATAAACACAAAAACTACTGTCATTAAAATGCGCGTAAATTTTTAAACTGTCACTTGATTGCATTACTTCAATGATTGTCACAATTTTTATGCCATGTTTACATATGTTTATTTTAATGTTTAAGTCGACCTATCAGCATCAAAATTTAATACGTCCTACACAACTATAACAAATTGGAAAATTTACGACAAAATAGAACAATACTTGATTACAAGTTCATAATCAAATCGATTGTATTTTGTTTCAACACTGCAAATTACTATTTTATATCCATTCAACTTTTTGCGTTTTTTCAATGGAGTAAAGGTCAATGAAATTGTTTCAAGCAAACTGCTATATTTTTTATTCGACAAATTTTATAAATTATTTAGAGTATATATCATAGCACCGGAAACAAATGATTATTATTGAAAGGTTAATTGATGGGCAACGCCTAAAGCCTAAAGCAAGACCAGTTATATGATTCATTAAAAACAAAAAAAACTTTTGATATTGAAAACCACACCTTTGCCTCAGGCAATAAATTAATTTATAAACAAAGAATAAAAAGAAAATAATAATATTTTAAGATACAGTATTTAAGAAAATAAATAAAATATAAATACATGACCACGCCGATTACCCTTTACTTGGTGTGGCACTCTGCCGTAGCAGATCTCGGTAAGTGATATATTTATGCGCATGAAATGCGGTTACCAGCAGTCAAATCACATCCCCCAAAGTTGTTAGTGGTGGGGGAGCCACAGGGGTAATTTTAAATTGATGAAAATGTTTTGTCGGCAATGGGATCGAACCAGGGTTCTTAGGATCCATAGGCCGACTTGATACCACTGATCCATAAGTAAATTATGTGTCGTTATGTGGGTTTTCTAAAATTGTAATAAATTAAACTGTTTTGTGGGTTTGCGGTTACTACTAATCTCAAACTATTTTACTATTTAAAATTAACAAACAGGAACTGCACAAGATTAAACAGGTTCGCACGATAACTGCTTTATTCTGAATTTGGTGATATGTGTAAAGTTGATATAATTCTGCAGCTTATCCAGAATTATATCAACTTTATAACAAAAACAGATTAATTAAAACTGACCTATAATTTTTTTCTCGCGAAAGTTTTCCTGTGTGGCATGTTTTTTCCTTTTATCCGTTATTCAATATTTTTACTGATTATTTTTATACAAGAAAGAAAAATAAAAAAATGTTTTTATTTTCTACCTTTGTTGTACGTTAACATGGTTCAAAAATTATATAATTACATCACATTTTTATATTAAGGAATGCTTTACAAAACAATGTAATAATTGAAATAATAAGGCTTGCTCGAACTGTCAAAAAAAGGAAACATTGTTTTGCATTGATTTATAATTTTGTATTAATTCCATAGCTATCACTACAGACGGGCATTTTTATATACAAGTGTTTTATATACTAATAATACACAAATGTAAAGATGGGATGGCTAGCTCAGTGGTATGAAGTCGGCCTGTGGATTCTGAGGTCCCTGGTTCGATTCCCACAAGCGACAAATTTTCATAATTTGAAAAAGCTATCCCTGTGGCTCCTCCACCACTAACATGTTTGGGGGCCGTTATTTGACGACTGGTAACCGCACTTCACGCGCAAAATATATCACTTACCGAGATCTGCTTCAGCAGAGTGCCACATCCATTGGTTTGAAAAACATAAACACAATCCCAAGCGTTCCATTCTCACAATACTTAAATTTTCTAAAACCAATAACCATGATTTAACTAAAACGAGTAAAACTAAACACATAATTTAACATTAACTGACTAAATTATAAATAATGCCACACATTTACTTAAAAAACTAATAACGCTTGATCATTATTCATCACTGACAATACAATTCCCCTGCATAATACTACAATAACCATCCTCTACCCGATATTGACATTGTAACCATCAAGGTCTTCAAGTAAATCTACAGCATTTTCCTTCTAACAAAGTGAATGTATCGAACAGTACTTACATTCATTACAGTGGAACTGGCAACTGCACGGCAGTTATCATATCTCTGTCTCGTTTAACGTTTAACGGTTCGCATTCACATTTACCAACAGTCACATGTGTAAATAATTTAATCTTCGATTCACCACAAGGACAAACTGTTGTCTTATCGTTGTGGAGTGACGTGATTTGTGGGGGCTGAGTATATATGCTTGTGAGGTATTTACAAGATTGTTTTTCGATGTCAGTGTTTGTTGACTTAATACCAATTATAGTAGCTTATAGGAGATGGCATGGAAATGTGAATATGGAGGAAAATGATTGGTGGTCTGATAGAGGTAGCGACGAACAAGTATTGGAAAGAATAGGAGAAAAAGGGCATTGTACGAGGGTTGTCTTTTATATTTCGGGATTGGGTCTTCCAAGGCGAGCCAAACCCAATAAAAGTCGTTCGGGCTCGAAGCACTTCGAAGCAAATGGTCGCCTGTTTTTTCGGAAAAACTGGACCTGTCTCAATCGTACCATTGGTGCAACGTAGAACGGTCAATTCTGAATGGTACACAACCATTTGTTTGCCAGAAGTCTTCGGAGAAATAAGAAAAACCAACCGCCGAAGACGGATCATTCTCCACCACGACAATGCGAACTCACACACATCGGCTCAGACAAGGGACTTTTTGAGCACTCAAAACGTATCGTGTTTGGTATCAAATGAAAGATCTTTTGAAGGGCTCGCGTATAAAATTTATCACTTTTAAATCGTCAATTGTTTTAGTGAAAGTATTTCAAAACCTATCGTGGTATCATTGGCAAGGTCTTTAGAAGTACTATCAGATTATATAAAAAATATATATTTTATGACCGTCAGTTAGTTTAAACATAAAGTATTCCTAATCATACCGTGTTTAGTGCCATATTAATGGGGTTTAGAAGAACTTTCAAATAAAATTAAAAAAGTTGAAATTTTGCGATCCTCAATTGTTTCAAACAAAAATTATTCCGGATTATACCGTCTTTAGTGTCATATTAAAGGGCGTTAAAAGAACTTTCAGATGAAATAAAAAAAGGTAAAATTTTACGATAGGTATTTGTTTCAAACTTAAAGTATTTCGAAAATTAACATATTTGGTGTCATATGAAATGGCTTTAGAAGAACTTTCAGATGAAATAAAAAGTGTTGATATTTTAAAATATTCAATTTGACACCCAATGACTTCTTTTTATTCCCGAACATAAAAAATAAATTGCGAGGTCAACGTTTTCGACACCTGATGAAGCGGTTGATGCGTTCAAAATGCATGTTTTGGAGGTACACACGTATGCATTATTTTGTACAAAATTAAGTACATTTTTCTGATTTTGAATTATGAACAAAAAAACGTACCGTTGCATACAGAAAAATAACGTTCAGAAAAATGTACAAAATTATATAGAACTTGTTCTATATTCTAGCAAAATTTTGTACAGAAAGTGCGCAAGGGAGATGCGCAGTGAATTATTCCGTTTTCGTTTACTATTTGACGTTTAATTATAATCTAGTTTTACATCACTGCTTTTGATTCTGTATTTACATCTGGTTTCACTTGTTTTATTTCTTCTTTTGTGAATTTTAAATTACAAAATGTCGTGGTCTTGCAATGAAATGAAGATTTTTAATCGAAGAATACCAAAAAAATCCATTTTTATGTTTGGTTAAATATACAGGAGAGGCAATTTTCGAACATTTTAAGAATCATATGTTAAATTCCTATGTTCCGCGATTTAGTCCACATCCTGTATAATTTGTAAATCATATATACATGGTTGGGGGAAGAACAACCTTTGACTGAACTCCGCTTTTGACATGTGTCAATAAAGTTTATTATTATTATAAATATCACCCATTTATTCCTAGAATCTTTAAGGATTCTAGGTCATCCACCTCTGTGGAATTATGAGACAAGTGATGGAAAATTTTTTCCTATTTTTCTTATTTATTAAGACTCAATTCCACTTCGCAACAGACATTTTGTCTTTTGTTTTATTTCAATAGCTGTCAAGCAGTTTGCGATTTTGTCGGTAGATGGCACCACGAGTGGCTTCATAGCTCTCATGTCATGTTACCGTTGTAGATAGGTTAACATCAGTCAGTTCAGCTAAGTCGGTATCACAATCCACTATTTCCTAGTTGATCTAGTTGGATAAATGATCGCACCACACTGATGAGTCCGGAAGGACGAAACGCGTCTATGGTTAAAGCTGAACTGACCAGCCGTTTGTTGATGACCTGAGAAGTTGATGCAAACGTGCTGTAAAACCTCTGTGGAATTATGAGACAAGTGATGGAAATTTTTTTCCTATTTTTCTTATTTATTAAGACTCAATTCCACTTCGCAATAGACATTTTGTCTTTTGTTTTATTTCAATTTCTCACCCTTAATTTCACCAATCTTTCATTCGACATACATTCCACATGCCCAAACCATCGAAACTGATTCAAACCTATTTTTCTAACAACACTTTTTCATGAAACTCATAATATTAATTTCTAAACAACAGCTTAAACTTAAAACCTATATTTCACGATTTCAATAAGGCTGGTTCCGCTACAAGTAAGCACTAAACCTCGCATTATAAAACCCAAGCAGGCTTTAGTCTCAGTGGCGGAGTCAGTAGAACGAAGCTACTAAATTCACAACACGCTGATCGGAAGTCGCATCGGGTTCACGTTAAACAGCTTATCTCAGCGCTTCCGGTTCCTGGATACAGAGTATAGCCGCCTCCGCACGCCGGCTCCGACTGCCTCCAGCTGCGGCGCAGATGTGGGCATGGCCTACTGAGTGAAGACTGAGATATAGGCATAAGGTTGTGCCCAAAAATATGCTTTGTTTGAATGGTTTGGTTTATAAGCTACTGTATTTCTAATTAATTTCCTGTTATGTAAAGTAAGAAAATAGATATTTACATAACAAGTGCGCGAAGACATACTTTGCACATGAGCATAATTTTAAATCACGAGCGAAGTGAGTGTTTTAATTTGCGCGAACGGTGCAAATGCGCGAGGTTTTTATAATACTTTTTGTAACAAGCAAAAATTATATAACTGATAGTGAGAAATATTATTAAATTTGAAGCGTGAAATTATATTGATATTTGTTATTTGAAAACAAATTGTTTATTTTCTCTCGTAAAGCTTGTTAGAATATATCTGATTGTGGCGGTTATAAGCTAATATCTCTACTTCTTTCATAAATTTCTTAAAATGTGTGTATATAAGTACAATTAACGTTTTAATAGTCAAAATTTAGAACCATAAAAATGCGTGTTTTTAAATTACTTTGAAGCACTAGTGCGTAAAATCAAACTTTACTTCAGTTTCCAGGATAACGTAAACCTTATTTTGAATGATAGGAGTATAAAATAGTTATGTTTATAACAAGTGCCGAAAAAGGCTTGTTATATGCAAGTGAAGAATTTAACAACAAATTACTTTCCGCACTAGTGTTTCTTCGCTTACAGAAACGCACTGGGCCTGCAATTGTCTCCTATCCACCCGTAACCAAGGCAATAATAGTTACGTAATAACAAAACAAATCGCACAGTTGTAGGAAATAGTATATTACTTAACAAGCATCGAAAGTGTAAGATAACGTGCGAGTGTACAAATTGAAAAACGAGGCTCGCAGCGCCGAGTGATTTAAGTACACGAGCACAGTTATCACACTTTTGATGCTTGTTAAGTAATATACTATTTCCTACAACTGTAAGTAATTATTTATTTAAAAAAATAAGATTTATTTGTGCAAGTGTGTTGAAAAATCTATTAAAACTTCAATTTAAATAATAATACAAACTCTAAGTGAAAAACAACTAACAAGTTTTTAAAAGCTTCGTATTCATATACAGTTTGAATAAAATAATTGTTTTATACCTATTATGATTTGAATATCATGAATTGTTAACAGGTTGTTGGTCTAGTGAATTTACAAATACCATACCACCGTGTGGTGTTGCCATTATAAATTGGAATTCTTAATTTTTCGTTAAAAACAAGGCTTTGCATAGCTATATATCCATTACTAAACGATAAAAAACTTTCTCCTTCTGATACAATATACATGGATAGTTCTAGAACATCATACTAGTTTTTCAAATGAAACTGCAAAATTTTCGAGGTACACAAACCAAATATGTGCGATTCAGAGTGATGATCGCCATAAGCCCCGTGTATAAGAACTCAACTTTACAAGCGAATATATTTGTTCACAGACGATGAATGTGTTTCATATTTTAACAGGATGCGTATGACTATCCAATGTTTACGTGCGCCAAATTTCATTCAGATCTGCAAAAAACAGTTTCACGCTAATACTATCTTAAACACTATATCTAAAAACACAACTGCGTTCGAATGGTTCTGATTCTATATAAGCTGTAAATGTCCTAGTAGGATTAATATCCTACTGTGCATCGAGTAAATAAATAAATAAATTAGTGAAAAACAACTAAAAAATTATTAACAGCTTCGTATTTATATACAGTTTGAGTTTGTATACAGATTGTTGATTCGCCATGTATTGAGTATAAGAACGAATATTAATAGTGAGAACGTGTGTGGTTAAAATACTGATAAGGGTATCAGCGATTATAGTAAACATACTTGTAAACATAGATGCTTGCTTGTTTGTTTTATGTCAGAAATTGTTAAACAATTTTGTTTTATTTTGTTTTAACATATGCATACACACGCTGTGTTTGTGTTACCTATATAATGTATAATCAAATTTACTCCATAATAAACTAGATTAGTATGCTTGCATTCCATATATTTGTTATAAATACTAATCATAAATTGCTATGAATATTTTACATGCTTGTATAAAATAAATATAAATATTTAGGATATTGTTAAATATATTTTTAATGCGCTGTCAGAAAAAAAAAACATTTACGTACGCAATTCTGACCATGATTTTTTTTTATACAATACTGATTACTTTATGTTGCTAATAATAATAATCGTCGCTACTGTTCTTTTTTTTGCATCCCACGCGCAAAATATATCACTTACCGAGATCTGCTTCGGCAGAGTGCCGCACCCAGTAATGGGTAGAAGGCGTGATGATATATTTATTTATTTTATATATATTTATTTATTTATTACTACATTGTATAATAGGAACTGTATCCCAATTACAGTACAGGGTTCCAACTCACCGAGCAACAGTATGGTAGTTTCTATACTTTTAGCTTGAGTAGGATTCGAATTCGGGCTGTCAGAATGAGCCACAATTTATAATTTTTTTTATTTTTATAATTTTTTTTTTCTGTATTATACAGTATACAATACATAAACGAATGTAAATATAAACATTAAATTAAATTAATAGTATATTACATAACAAGCAATGGGGTAGCTAGCTCAGTGGTATCAAGTCGGCACAGTGCCTCACCCAGTAATGGGTAGAAGGCGTGATGATATATTTATCTATGCAAACTTTGTTCAAAATTCTGCTAAAACTTCGATTAAAATAATAATACAAATTCTTTTCATTTATTTTATTATTTTCTTTCATCGTAACGCCATCTGTTGTCATTCAGTGGAACTTCACCTTATATGTTAGAAGTGTGCATTGTAATAACAGATCAATCTATGCTATTTTTAACTTTCCGTAATAGTTTATGATGTTGTTATGGTTACTTTCATAAGTTTATGTCAACAAAATACTATCCCCTGCACTGTAAAAAAAATGACTATCAATAAAAAATATCTACTCTTGCCAAAATATCCGCAATCATAAACCCCCGAAACGCTTTTTTAATTATTTAGATTAAATGATTATTTCAGGAGATACTATCAATATTCCTTACTTATTTTACACCCTGTGTTTTTCTCACGATCTCTTAATATTCAAAACCTTTTAGAATCGCTATAAGCAAACAAATAACTGTTCTAAAAACGACCCAATTGCAATACACCGGAGCATACTGCTCTCTAAAAGAATCATACATTATCATTACGTCACAAAAATAACACTCCACGCCATTGTGGGCATTATGGCACAAAATACACAAATGTAGCTACCGCAAAAATAAAACAAGAAATATGAATGGTAGTATTCCCTTGAAAATTACCCGACTCATGCTTTTGAATATAATTCTTTGTATTTCGTACATTATTATCGTTTATATGGGGTAGGTGGCTCTGTGGATTTAAGAATCCGGGTTCAATTCCTGTTGTGAATTAATTTATTTAAGCATACAATAAAATATAATAATTCTACTATGAAAAAAAAAACGTTACATTTATAAAAAATATATATCATCACGCCTTCTACCCATTACTGAGTGTGGCACTCTGCTGAAGCAGATCTCGGCAAGTGATATATTTTGCGCGTGAAGTGCGGTTACCAGTCGTCAAATCACGGCCCCCAAACATGTTGTGTGTGGTGGAGGAGCCACAGGGATAGCTTTTTCAAATTATGAAAATTTGTCGCCTGTGGGAATCGAAACAGAGACCTCAGGATCCACAGGCCGACTTCATACCACTGAGCTAGCCATCCCATTACATTTATGATATAACATATTATGTTCTTCGGTTCGATTTCCACAGCTGCCAAACAATTTTCACCAAATTAAAATTACCTCTATGACTCTCCCTCCACTAACATCTTTGGAGGCCGTGATATGACGGCTGATAATCGTACTTCACGCGCATACATATATCACTTACCGAAATCTGCTACGGCGGAATGCCACACCCAGTAATGGGTAAAAGACGTGATAATATATTCATATCTATTTATTTATTTTTTTTATTTATTTTTTTTGTGGCTGGACCAACTGCTATGGTCATATGCCGCCATTACGCCCTGATCCTGCGTTTTAGGTCTTAGAGTCAACAGCAACGCGGGTTTCTCTGGACGGTCACCCATCCAAGTATTACTCGCGCGCAACGTTGCTTAACTCGCGTTATCGCATTGATCAGTACCAACGAGTATAGCCATGGCCGTTGACAAATTTATTTATTTATTTATGTTCTTATTTATGGGGTAATGGTTCAGTGGATCCTGAGAACCCTGGTTCGATTTCCACGGCCGACAAACAATTTTCACCAAATTAAAATTACCCCTGTGGCTCCCCCACCACTAACATCTTTGGGGGCCGTGATTTGACGGCTGGTAACCGCACTTCACGCGCATAAATATATCACGTAGCGAGATCTGCTATAGTAGAATGCCATACCCAGTAATGGGTAATAGACGTGATTATATTTATATTTTATTTAATATTCTAACTCTTTTCTATATTCTATTGTCTATTCCCACCTTTTGCCCAATACTAAATGTGGTACTCTGCCGTAGCAGATCTCGGTAAATGATATATATATATATATATATATATATATATATATATATATATATATATATATATATATATATCTGCACGTGAAGAGCGATTACCAGCTGTCAGCTCCCAAAAATATTAGTGGAAAGGAAGCCACCGCATTAATTTTAATGTAGAATAAAAAAACACATGCCGATGCGTTTCACTGAGCCATCCACCCTTTTTTCCTTAAATATGTTTAATTAAATACGATCTATTTTTAAAAATTACGAAATAATAAAGGATTTTTATAAACTCGCAGTTAGATTTATTGCAGTTTCTAGTAACAATTAACTGATATAACTAATTTATTGTTTATTTCTGTTTAATTCAATAATGATATTCAAACGCAGCTATAAATTAAAATTTATGTGACTGTTACGACGAACTCAAAGTCGAAAAAATACAAGCTTATTTTGTATTACAATGTTTATATTGTGAATATTATGTGTTTATTTATTTTATTTGATATATTGAACACTATTCTTTATTGAATACTATTCTTTTCTCTAATAACAAATCTAAAATTTTGTTTTACGTTTGAGTCAGAGCTGCGCAATAGTTACGTACTTTTAAAACTACCATTTTGTAGCTATAACTGTAGCTTCGTTAAATGTAAAAAATATAGTATTTTAAGTAAATAATGATGGAATCAAATTGAATTATAAAGTCATGGGATCGAGGCTGCCTATTACATATAACACAATGCAGAAAAAGATTTTAAAATATGTTTCTATGTCATTCAAACTACGACAAATTAAATCCCATAGAGCGCATCTTCATATCTTGTTTAGTTTTTAAGATACAGCGATTTTTGTCTTTTTAAAAATCTCAACTTTGACGGCCCATATCTCGAAAACAATAAGAGATCTTGAAATGCGGTTCAAAAGAGGGTATTTATCGTGCTTCAATTAACTTATACTGAAATTTGGAATTTTTGAAAAATTTACTATTTTTTCCAAATTTTCTTTTCCACATATTTCAAAAACTTGAAGTGATATGCAAATCAGTTTGAACCTGTGAATTTCTCTAGTAAAAGTACATAGGTATGCAAGATTTCAGGCAAAAATTCGGAGAGGTAAAGTTTTTATTACAAAAAAACGAAAAATCACTGTTTTTAAATTATTTTTGAAGGGGTACCCCTTAAGATTTTTACGAATTTTCCCCATTTTTAATTTTTTTGCTCTAAAAATTGTATCCGTAAAAAAAAAATTCTGAAATTTTACATACATACGTATTTTTTTGCGTGGAATCTACTGGTGTTTACAGATTTTCATCATCTCGTCATATTTTTGAAATATGGGCAAAAGAAAATTTTTAAAAAATTGTAAAATTTTCAAAATTTTCAAAATTTCAGTATAAGTTAATTGGAGCACGAGAAATACACTCGTTCAAACCGTATTTCAATATCTTTTTTAGTTAACGAGATATGGGCCTTCAAATTTGAGAAAGTCAAAAATTGCTGTAACTGAAAAACTAAATAGATATAAAGATTCGATTTCTCGTAGTCTGAATGATATAGAACCATATTGTAAATTTTTTCGATTTTCAAGTAGTTCAACGGAAAAAATTGTATTTTCATGAAACAAATTATTTGAAATCTTGATTCCGGCGAATAAAAATTTTTTTTGATGACCAAAATATGTATATCTACGTAAAAATATATGTTGAATCGAATGGTGAAATCCTCAATTTCATAACTAATGTTACATTATTTACGACAGATTTAATTGAAATTTAAATTGTTATTTTTCATGAG
Organism: Pterostichus madidus; assembly: GCA_911728475.2. Taxonomy (NCBI): domain Eukaryota; kingdom Metazoa; phylum Arthropoda; class Insecta; order Coleoptera; family Carabidae; genus Pterostichus; species Pterostichus madidus. The sequence continues at coordinate 31,552,785 of OU452314.1, forward strand.
TTTCTAAATTAGCATGAAAATTTGTTTTTGTTTATAACTTATACCACATATAAAATTATAAATATAAATAAATATATCATCACGCCTTATACTCATTACTGGGTATGGCACTCTGCCGAAGCAGATCTCGGTAAGTGATATATTTATGCGCGTGAAGTGCTGTTACCAATAGTCAAATTACGGCCCCCAAAGATGGAGGGGGTGCCACAGGAGTAATATTAATGTGGTGAAAATGTTTGTCGGTAGTGGGAATCGAACCAGGGTTGTAAGGATCCACAGGTCGACTCCAGAGCTGGGCAAGCTACTTAAAAAAAGTAGCTAAGCTACAACTACAGCTATTCTTTAAAAAAGTAGCTGAGCTACAGCTATAAGCTACATTTTGTAAAATATAGCTAAGCTGTAGCTAAAAGCTTTCGTTAAAGTAGCTGTTAAATTTTAAAGCTACTTTTTTCAATTATTGTGAATTATTAAATTTGCCATTGTCATATGATCAGTTGATCAGTCTTTTGTTATAATGGCAGTTAATAAATATACAAAAATCGCAAATAGACAAATGTACTGTTAATTTGTTATGCTATAATTCTTATTTATATCGGAATAAATTAACAGTCACCTTAGCAGAAGACTCCTAAACAGTCAATGTTTAGTTCATCTAATATTTAATACAAAAGTAGGATAGGTTAAGAACAAGTGAAAAATAAAATATGTTAATAGATTTTACACTATATAATAACTTGTTATCCTACAGTTATAGACATCAATAAAGAAGGTAAAATTCAAATACAAAACAAAAATTAATAGGTATTTCTTAATGAACAGTGGTAGCTTTAAGCTACAAAAAGTAGCTTTAAAAGTAGCTTCAGTTGTTATAACAATATTTTTAAGCTAATAGAAAGAAAACATAGCTCGCTACAAGCTATAGCTATATTTTTTCACATTTAGCTAAGCTACAGCTAAGCTAGTAGCTAGCTACTGCCCAGCTCTGGTCGACTCGATACCACTGTACTACCTACTCCATATCTCTTTAACAAATGACATTCAATTCAAATCGACTCCACCCCACTTTTTAATACACCCCATAAAAAATTAACTTCATCCATTAAACCTTTCCCCATTTAATGAATTCACTCGCATAAAATATAAACCATCAATTCCCCACATACTCGAAGATTAATCCCCGGAAATTCCCTCCGCAGCGCCGCCGTGACTAAAGGATGAATTTCACTTCCCGTTGCGATGTTCGTCTGTTTCTCTGATATTTTATTCACAGTGAAGTCGGGCCGTGGGAGGGAGCACGGGAGATATAGAGGGAAGGTAACACACCTGGGCTGTAACTGTGACCAGTGGAACTGACTCTCTTATTTTATACTCAATGGACGGTGGACACGGAGGAAGGGATGTTCACCCTTTCAAAGCTAGCCCCAGGAGGCTATGAATTCAGGTTTTCACTTTCTTGTTGATGTAGTGCTGTGTTTGGTCGAGTTCGGCCTGTCCGAGTGCTATAGATAGTTTCAAATGGTTTTGTAGTTGCGTAAAAATTGCGCAAGAGAATATTATGTAGTTATTTTTTATCCGGTCGGATGAAAAATAATACTTTTACATACACTGGTGAGAAAAAGATACATCTTTGGGGGCCACTTACAGAGATTTATGTTAAAGTGCCACACCCAGTAATGGGTAGAAGGCGTGATGATATATTTATTTTTTGTAAGAAAAAGCACTTGAAATACGTGAAATTTTTCCAATTTTCAAACCGTCATGCTAAGCGAATTTTTAGTTAATTTGAATGAATTTCCAAGACCGAAAATATTTAAAGTGTCTACTTTAAGGAGATACAGTAAAACCTCTGTGGAATTACAAGACAAGTAATGGAAAATTTTTTCCTATTTTTTCTTATTTATTAAGACTCAATTCCACATCGCAATAGACATTTTGTCTTTTGTTTTATTTCAATAGCTGTCAAGCAGTTCGCGATTTTGTCGGTAGATGGCACCACGAGTGGCTCCATAGCTCTCATGTCGTGTTACCGTTGTAGATAGGTTAACATCAGTCAGTTCAGCTAAGTCGGTATCACAATTCACTATTTCCTAGTTGATCTAGTTGGATAAATGATCGCACCATACTGACGAGTCCGGAAGGACGAAACGCGTCTAAGGTTAAAGCTGAACTGACCAGCCGTTTGTTGATGACCTGAGAAGTTGATGCAAACGTGTTGTAAAACCTCTGTGGAATTACGAGACAAGTGATGGAAAATTTTTTCCTATTTTTTCTTATTTATTAAGACTCAATTCCACATCGCAATAGACATTTTGTCTTTTGTTTTATTTCAATAGCTGTCAAGCAGTTTGCGATTTTGTAGGTAGATGGCACCACGAGTGGCTCCATAGCTCTCATGTCATGTTACCGTTGTAGATAGGTTAACATCAGTCAGTTCAGCTAAGTCGGTATCACAATCCATTATTTCCTAGTTGATCTAGTTGGATAAATGATCGCACCATACTGATGAGTCCGGAAGGACGAAACGTGTCTATGGTTAAAGCTGAACTGACCAGCCGTTTGTTGATGACCTGAGAAGTTGATGCAAACGTGCTGTAAAACCTCTGTGGAATTACGAGACAAGTGATGGAAAATTTTTTCCTATTTTTTCTTATTTATTGAGATACAGGCGATCTTTAAGTGGCTTAAAGTAGAAACAAGACTTTTTTTTCTGAAAACATCGTCCAATTTTGTTGAAAAATCGCCGAGTTATGAGCCAAAAACCCCCAAATGCATATACAACTTCAAACAAGCATAACTTTGAACCAAATCATCGTAGGAACTTCATTTTTTGGGTCATTTCCAAGAAATTGAATAAACTTTATTGCCCTTCTAGTGAATTGAATCCACAATTTTGTTAAGCTCCGTTTTTTCCACTAAAAGGAGATTTGAATGGGACGGAAGAGGTTAAACCTAAGATCGCATATACGAGGTGTGGCTATTAAATAACGAGACTGATGCTGTTTTAATATTTTATTTAGATTCCATACCTTTTTACTTATTAACACTTTGAATATACACCCCTCCTCTATCCCTACAATGCTCCATGCGAATCTTCCATTGTTCGAAACAGTGCAGGAAGTCTTCTTCTGTCAGCTCCTTCAGAACGCGTGCCGATTTCTCTTTCAAAGCTCAAATCTTGTTGCTATTAAAGCAAATTTCACCTTAGGAAACAGATAGAAGTCGCACGGTGCAAGATCTGGCGAATAAGGCGGATGGTCCAACACTGGGATGCTGTACTTGGCTAGAAAACTCTTGACAGACATTGCGGAATGAGCCAGCGCTGATTAATCAGATGGGTAAATGTTTTATGAATAATTTATGGGTTCGTGCTACCCCATTTGAAAACGGGGAATATTTTTTGAAATATAAAAATTTATAGTGAAATCTGGGCAGTTGAATTTTTTGTTATAAGTTGAAATCAGCTGCGTTTAAACGCATAAACTCTCGCTTCTTCAGCGAATGTTGTATCCACAAAGTACAACTCACCATGTTGTAATAAAAACATAAAAACTTCTTGAACTAGAAAGTGTAAAAACACTGTAAGATTATTATAGCGTAGTAAACTAATTAAGCGCGCGTACTTATAACAATTTTGACCCACGTAAAACAACAGAACCGCACTCATAAATCTCTAAAGAAAAACAAAAGCTAGCGGCATCCGACTCACAATACAGTACAACAACACAAAGACAAAGAAATGAAAAAGACACTAATATACAACTGGGGGAGTGGGTAACCCTCTATACAGGGTGTTCAAAAAATGGAAGACAAACTACAGTTATAACGATTCTTTTTGCGACCCTTTCACTACCTTGTTAGAAAGTAAAAGTTATCAGTAATAATATAACAAGAGAGTGAGAATAAATTGAAAATAATTTGACAGATCTTTCGAAAACTTGTTGCCAGGCAATAGTCACGAAAGCCCGTAGGGCTTGAGTGGCTATTGCCAAATGCCAACAAGTTTGAGAAAGATACTGGAGAATTATTTTCTAATTTATCCAACTCTCGAGTTATATTTAATTAGATTATTTTTTGACTTAGCTGTTGAGGTCGATTCATCCAACTTAAAAGATTTTGAACTGGGTCCATATCGATTGATTACTTATTAATGTATTCTTGGAAGTTGTTTCCAAAATTTATTGGTGTATTTCTGTATCTGAAATACAACTAAATCGATTTTTTCCACACATTTTACTTGACGCGTTGACAGTTTTAAATAATTATTTCTACCTATCATTTGTCACAAACAAAAAAGTATCTACAGAGATTATTCCCGGGAATAATCACAGGAGTTTTATTCTCAGTATAATAATGACAGGATTGGTTAAAAGGCAGACATGTGACGTACAATGAAGCATTTCATTGGTTTTGAGAAACGTTAAAAAATAATCAACATAATTTTGTCATATAACAATTTTTGAACTATATTTGAAAAACTAGAAGATATATGCACTTGGGGACGTTACCAGTGAATTCAGCGGGTCAAAATACATATGTATGTAAATTTTCGCTACAATATTCGTACGAGAAATAATTTCAGAACAGTCTGAAATTATCCTAAAATCGCAAAAACACAATAGATCACAGAAGTAAACGTCACCAGGAGGCGTGACTGAAGCGTTCTATCTCTTTCTATTGTAAGGCAACGTATGGCGTAGCACACTTCTTATGAAACAAACATTTGATTTTTAACCTCATTTTTGTTTACATATTTTGTTTTGCGCTTTTTTTGTGCAATAAATTAAAATGGGGTGGTGTTTTGCACCTGGCTCTAATCACAACGAAATATACAAGTGCAATTCAAAATTCAAAATTGTGAGGTTATGTTTGTAGAGATATGAAGTTTACTACGACATACGTTTCTTTTCAAATTTAAAACAGACATAAAAAATCTATTACATGACACTTCAAAACAATAACCATTTATATTGGTAACATTCAAACAGTAATTTGTTGCATCATTGGAATGGCTAGCTCAGTGGTATGAAGTCGGCCTGTGGATCCTGAGGTCCCTGGTTCGATTCCCACAGGCGACAAATTTTCATAATTTCAAAAAGCTATCCCAGTAGCTCCTCCACCACTAACATGTTTGGGGGCCGTGATTTGACGACTGGTAACCGCACTTCACGCGCAAAATATATCACTTACCGAGATCTGCTTCAGCAGAGTGCCACACCCAATAATGGGTAGAAGGCGTGATGATATATTTATTTTATATTTTATTTTATTGGCCGTTTCGCTAAAAAATTTCAATTTTGATACTTATAAAATAAAACGCGATAAGACAATGGTAACTACATATACCATTCGTCTCGCATTCAAATTTACCGCCCTAATATGGACCGCCCACTTCTGTGGTCTATTACAGTACAAGGTCCGAACTCACCGAGCCGCAGTAAGATAGTTCATATATTTTTAGCTTAAGTATGAATGAAACAAGCTTCTAATAATAATTAACCTTTTATAGAATTTACAATAATTATAAATAATAATTTCCGTATTTCAAATCTTCCAAGAGAAAATAATTTCTTCTTTCATGGCTATTAAAAACACAATTAAAAATAGGAATAGGAAGTATCTACCCTTATATTAACATATTATTAAACCGCACATTAAAGTTATGCTAAATGATTTTAATCTCTATCTCCATGAGAACGCAGAAACTGGCGGCATATGTGTATGATATCCCGATTGATTATATGTCAGTGAGCTGTATTAACTGCTAACTAGCGTGAGATTATCTATGAGTGAGTTTGAGAATGAAATAAAAATGATATAGTTAGCAGTTTGGTAGATGGGTTTAATTTTGTGGAATTAATCTACTTCAGCTGGCATCGTTAGTAATAAATTTAAACCGGAGAGTACGTTGATAAAATGTTTTACAACCACTGATATATTTCTGTTTTGTGAATAATTTTACAAGAAACATATAAATAGTAATATTAAGTAATTTCAACTTCGATGACTTCAATTTACAACCAAAAATATGACTATACCTGAGTGGATAAAATAAAATTTAAAAAAATAATAAAATAAATATATCATCACGCCTTCTACCCATTACTGGGTGTATTATTCTAACGTAACAGATCTCTGTAATATATTTATGCGCGTGAGATGCGGTTATCAGCCGTTAAATCACGGCCCCTAAAGATATTAATGGAGGAGGAGCCACAGGGGTCATTTCAATGTATTGAAAATGTTTGTCGGCTGTGGGAATCGAACCAGGGTTCTTAGGATCCACAGACCGATCCGATACCACTGAGCACTTACCCCATAAATGAAATAAAATAATTTAATAAATATATCATCATGCCTTCTACCCATTACTGGGTGTGACATTCTAACGTAACAGATCTCTGTGATATATTTAAGCGTCTGAGATGCGGTTACCAGCTGTTAAATTATGGCCCCCAAAAATTTGGAGGCCTTGATTTAACGACTGGTAACCGCATTTCACGCGCAAAATATATAACTTACCGAGATCTGCTACGGCAGAGTGCCACACCCAGTAATGGGTAGAAGGCGTGATGATATGTTTATTTATTTATTTATATACACACATTTTAAGGAATTTATAAAAGAAGTAAAGATATTAGCTTATAACACCATCACACGACACCATAAAAATTGCCACTTTGACCGGTTCTGTCACGCATGCGTCACCTGCCAAAACTTCTGTCTACCATTTTTATTACTTAATTATACCAAAGTCCATAATTTAAAGTGAAAATTAGCCTGTAAAAAATATGTCAACAACCACCCTTAAAATCGGCACATTCAAATCGGCGCCATTTATTGTTGCCACCCGTTCCCAAATCTAATTTTCTTTTTTTCATGTTTATCATGACATACCTACTCTATTAAAAATCCATTTCTGTCACTGGAATAAATGAGACATCATTTTGCACCCTAGCTCTCTAACTAAGAGCTAAATTCATAGTCGTGACTCATTCTCATCTCATCCTCAGCTCACACTTAAAGTCGAAGTAACTAAGGCAACTAAGTCAAGAAGTTGCACAATTTGAATTAGTTGTCTTAGTGACTTCGACTTTGAGTGTGAAACGAGGGTGAGTCCCGACTCTAAATTTGACCATTCAAGTATGTCTTCGTGCACTAGTTATGTAAATAGCTATTTTATAATTTGAACTATGATTTCAGTGCATCATATTTTTTTTTGTTTGATAAATAATTTTATTAGAAACTTTGTTAAGAAATTGAAATATCAGTCCTAAATTTATCAATGTGGTGAAAAGTACGTGATCAAATTTTATTTTTACGATATTTCTCTCTAAACAAAAAAGTAATCCACAAAACAATCTCAAAGGACGTTTCTTTTAGATTCAATATTAGTTTTAAAGTATTTGAAGAGTCCTGGCGCCTTTGTAAATCCTTGGGGATAAAATAAATACTTTTTGGAGATGTTTATATCCCACATTACAAGGTGAATGTAGCACAAGAACACGCAAGTACCTATTTTCTTAATTAAGTGCATTTTGTAACACACGATATTTTGCTGGAGTTTTTATAACCTAACTTCTTAATTAACTTTATTCCGATGATGTTAGAGAAGTTATTAGCTTTTGATGGTGCGCCACTACGAAAGAAATTACTTTAGAAGATTCTAATAGCAATTTTCTTCAAATTAACCTCCAAAAATATATTTATAATGTTATAAAAGCTTATTACGTACTATGAACTGTAAGTGACAGTTTTTAGGTTAAGAATGTAGTTTGAGAAATCGAGGCCCGAAGAGTCGAAATTTCCTAAATATTCGCGACCTAAAAAATCAATTACAGTTCTACGTTAGTAAGCTATTGTTTACAATACCTCCACAAATAGAAGGAATTTACTTACTGTCCAAGGTGGATGGTAAGTAAATATTACAAGTCCTAATCATGAAAACCACTGTGCAATAAAAGTTTCACTTACTGTGTTTAAATTTGGTTATTAATAGATTTTGTAAAAACATTCTTATCAATAAATGACAGTCATCAAGTGATTTTTCAAAGAAATAAATCGTTTAAAATTACCTTAAAATTAGCTTTCAAGTCAATTTGAACACGAGGAATTCAATGCTCTTGAGAACATCATCAAAGCTTGTTTAGTTTTTAAGATGTAGACTCCGGAAAAGTACAACAGTGTATTTTATATCTATGTCGCAATTAATATTGAGTCAGCCTATGGATCCTTAGAACCCTGGTTCGATTTCCACAGGCGACAAACATTTTCTCTTCTTCTTCTTTAATGACGCTACAGCCCTAGTCGGGCCTGGGCCTACCGGGCACACCGAGCCGCAGTTTTTACGCTGCCGTACTGCCGGTTTTCTGAGTCGATGTTACTTTTTAAGGCATATGTAGAAGTGACTAGCTTATAGCGCCCGAGTATGATTAATACAAGTAACTGTATTTTTTATTTAACGACAAATCATACTTTGTCGACAGGCGGATTCGAACTGACGAACCTTGGTTCGGATGACGTCACAGCATGTTAAGAGATGTGCATTACCACGCTCGGCCATCGCGTCTGTTTATTTTCAGCAATTTAAAAAATTACTCCTGTGGCTCCACCACCACTAACATCTTTGGGGGCTGTGATTTGACGACTCGTAACCGCACTACACGCGCATAAATATATCACTTACCGAAATCTGCTTCGGCAGAGTGCCACACCCAGTAATAGTTTTTTATTTATAATAAACTAATTTCCTCGCTGTCCCTTCACTATTTACTCCATTTTGTCCATTCACCCATCTTAATTTAACGACTCCCTATCGTAATAAAATGGTAATAAACATCAAGTCGTCTTTCAATTAACATACATCTCACACTTCGATGCCTTTACAACCCCTTTGACACAAACACACCCCCGCCCTCCTGGCTGTTGAAGAGAACCTCATCCTGCGGTCAGAGGGTGGCAGGAAACACTCCCGGGAAAGGATCGACAAGCGGATACACGTCTACAGGACCTATTGATGTGTCCGTCGAAACTCTAAGACCGGAATCAATGGATTTGAAGAATGGAAAAGCGAGAGCTTGAATGCGAGGGATTAATGGATGTGTGGTTATTGTGAGTAGGGATTTTGATTTTTTTAGGTTGGTTGGGAAAAGAGAATTTGGTTACTTGATTGTTATTGGTAAATGAGCTTATCAACCATTTCAAATATTAAAAATGCTAAAAATTTATTTAGATTTGAGATATAGCCTCGGTAAAATACAAAATCTTCAATTCAATTCAATTCAAGTTTTCCGGAGTATAATATCATTACCCCTGTAGCTTCTCCCTTACTAACATCTTTAGAAGTCGTGATTTGACGACTGGTAACCGCACTTCACGCGTATAAATATATCACTTACCGAGATCTGCTACAACAGAATGCCAAACCCAGCAATGGGTAAAAGGCGTGATAATATATTTATTTTTTATATTACTTTCTTATACACAGGCAGTATTGTAATCGTGAATAAAATCGTTGACGAGATTATCGCGGAAATACGTGTTTTGAGGTTCACTGAATCCATTTCGATCATTTTCTCAATGATGTCTGTGTGGATGGATGTGTGTCCGAGTGTGCAATATCTCATGACCAAGATAAGATTTGTTAGCGAAACTTTGTGCTTATAAGTTTCATGAAAATACGAAGAGCTCAGTTGATTTTGAATGAAATTGAAAAACCGGAAGAGGAAGTTTACTGGACACACAAAACAATAAATTCCATTTATTTCAAAAATGGAATCAGTTACGAAAAAAAGTTTTAAATAAAAGATGTTGGTAAAAATATTTGAAACATAAAATATTACTTGCAATTTTCCTGTATATGCGTCTAATTTTGAGAAAAACTAATTTTTATATTTAATAATATATTTCAATAATCATAGTAGCATTAGAAACAAAAAACATAAATTTTAATTTTCGCTTTATCTAGTTATCTATGCCGTTTTTCGGAAAACAAATACATCATTAAAATGGTCAAGTAATCTGACAACTTTGGCTCAATTTAATCGACTTCGTATCTCACGGTTCATGAGATACCAAGGATTAGGCTCGAAAAAAGGACATCCTGTATATGCCTCATCAGTAAAGTTAGACATAAAGTAGTCAACATTACTAAAAAATTATACGTAAACAAATTTGATATTTTATGTTTCAAACAGATAAATGCTGAATTACTGAAAATCTAAATTACACGTTTAACAATACTATATATTCTGAATATTAAATATGCTGTGTATAAGAAAGTCGTGTGGTGCCCACACCAGATTTTTTTATTTTGATGTAATTTTTTAACGAATGAATTATAATTTTCGTCTTGCGAAATCTCGCTTTTCCGACGATGGTGCAACCATGATGGCGCAACAGCATACGTTACTCATTATATTTTAATTATTGCATTATCAGCATTTCTTAATAGCCGCATATTTGTGTCCATATATTGATTTTAAACAAAGAAATAACTAATTGCATTTTGTAATAAATTTTATTATCAGAACCTTGAACATGATATGAGAAATAAATTAAATTACTTTTTCTGGATACAAAAATGATATTAATCATTTTTTGATTATCAACAAGCAGCATGTATGTATTATATTTTTTAATAATTTAATGGGATGGTGCTTCAACTGTTTTTTAATAAAGATTACATTATGTCAAACAAATCGTTCACACACAATAATATTTTTATTGGATATGTTACTGGTTGAGAATAAAATCCAGGCAATGTATACATTCCCAAGGCAATCTATAAAATTATGCGCATTCTTAACTTAATTTTGTTTTAATGTTTAGTAGTATACAATACACATTTTAAATATTATATACAAAATCAATATATAAATATATATATATATATATATATATATATATATATATATATATATATATATATATATATATATATATATATATATATATATATATATATCATCAATGCGGTTACAACAGTCAAATCACGGCCCCGAAAGATGTTAAACCCACAAGGGTAATTTTAAATTGGTAAATGTCAACGGCCAGGGCTGCACTCGTTGGTACTGATCTAAGCGATAACGCGAGTTAAGTAACGTTGCGCGCGGGTAATACTTGGATGGGTGACCGTCCAGAGAAAACCCGCGTTGCTGTTGACCATAAGACCTAAAACGCAGATCAGGGCGGAATGGCGGCATATGACCTAAATAGATGGTCCGCCAAAGAAGCCACAGAAAAATTGGTAAAAATGAGGATCGATAGGATCCACAGGCTCGATACCACTGAGCCATTACCCCATAAAAATTAAAATTAATCTAGAATTAAATAACTTAACTTGAATTAAAAAGTGTATGTTTCAACATTACGATAAACCCAATAATACCCAAATAAACCCAAATAAACCCAAAAAAGCCCAAATAAACCCAAAAAAGCCCAAATAAACCCAAAAAAGCCCAAATAAACCCAAAAAAGCCCAAAAAAAACCCCAGTAGACATGATTATATATTTATATTTTTTTAAGATATAATAAACACCGATTATTTTGAACTGTACTATAGAAAATTATAATTCTTCCTTAATAGATGACAGCGATTCTATTGTCATAATTAGAATTCTATTTGCCGCGACCCGGGGGTTGAATTCATCTTAATATCTCCCTTAAACTGTTAACATAATTATTTTCCTGTTGTGCATTTCACACATACCATCACCATCTCTCACAATTAAACTTTTCACACACGACTAACTAGCATAACACTATCTACAAAACCATAACCACAGGCCACTAACACCTGGTTCTAACATATTCAACACCGCGTATAAACAAAGTTACGTACACGACGAAGCGCGTAGCTTATTTCATACATCAATTACGAGAACTTTGTAAGCTCAAAGTTCCACATCAAAGAAAGCTCTGTACCTGCATGCGGGAATATGCACTGCAATGTTAAATTAGTTTGCTAATGTTGAGTAGAGTGATAGTGAATGCTTAAAATGAAATTATGTTAGGTGAAGTCAAATTTAGTAAACTTCCCTATATTGTAACTCGATTATTATCTGTTGCTGATCGATAAATTCATGACAACCCCCATTTTTCAAGATTACTCATAACTCTACAAATTTTCAGTAATAATATAACAAGAGAGTGAGAATAAATTGAAAATAATTTGGCAATAGTCACGAAAGCCCGTAGGGCTTGAGTGGCTATTGCCAAATGCCAACAAGTTTGAGAAAGATACTGGAGAATTATTGTCTAATTTATCCAACTCTCAAGTTATATTTAATTAGATTATTTTTTGACTTAGCTGTTGAGGTCGATTCATCCAACTTAAAATATTTTGAACTTGGTCCGTATCGATTGATTACTTATTAATGTATTATTGGAAGTTGTTTCTAAAATTTGTTGGTGTATTTCTGTATTTAAAATGGAACTAAATATATTTTTTTTCACACGTTTTACTTGACGCGTTGACAGTTTTAAATAATTATTTGACAACTACCTATCATTTGTCATAAACAAAAGCATCTACAGAGATTATTCCCGGGAATAATCACAAGAGCTTTGTTCTCAGTATAATAATGACAGGATTGGTCTTATACCCATTACTGGGAATCTCGGTAAGTGAGATATTTATGCGCATGAAGTGCGGTTACCAGCCCTCAAATCACGGCCCCCAAAGATGTTAGTGGTGGGGGAGCCACAGGGGTAATTTTTGAATCGGTGAAATGTTTTGTCGGCTGTGGGGATCTCCAATCAGGATTCTTAGGATCCACTGGCCGATTTGATATCACAGCCATTACCCCATTTTTAAATTTTTATGGGGTAGCTAGCTCAATGGTATCAAGTCGGCCTGTGGATCCTGAGAACCCTGGTTCGATTCCCATAGACGACAAACAATTTTCACCATTTCAAAAACTGCGGCTCTCCCACCACTAACATCTTTGGGGGCCGTGATTTGACGACTTCACGAGCATAAATATATCAATTACCGAGATCTGCTCTGGCAGAGTGTCACACCCAGTAATGGGTAAAAGACGTGATGATATTTTTTTTATTTCGTCTAAATTAGCTAAAAGTTATGACAGTTTGAACATTGGGTAAATTGCACAAATTTCAAAGGTTTCGTTATTCTTTGTCATCAATTCAGTACTACCCTCCAAATTTGATAAAAAATCTGTTCGTTTGATTAACTTGATGGGTAGTAAACAAAAATATAATTTTGCTACTTCAAGTTCAAAGACTACAACTTATAACAAAAACAATTGCATCTGAGTGGTTCAAATGCCACTAAAATCTATAGTTCCCCTATACTATAATTGCAATTAAATTCTTATTACGCACCATATAAATAAAATAAAATTAACCATAATTCCTTTCAATATATAATGCAATATCTCCAATAAGTTCAGTTCGTCTCCATTTTCGAAACGCCCAGTAAATTGGAACGTGCAGGTTATTCTCAAAGGGCGTCGGTTTCATTACAAAATAAAATTTAAACTGGAACTGGAAGACCGCGGGAGATATCACAGGAAGTCAGTCTCCAGAGTCCCCAACTTTGGGGTTGATACCGAAAGAAGTGAAACGAGAAAACCAAATTATGTCTTCTCGCGACACTCGCCGAGATAAAACACGAAACTAAATCAAGACGCCGTGGCTGCAGACAACGCTTTTGTGGCTGCTTCGAGATTTAAACTTTTTACCTTAATACAATTTCGTAGCATATTTAATTAGACAAGGTTATTTAATAAATATTACAATTTTTGTTTTGTTTCTAAGATAATTTGTTTTTCTTACAACTCTGCGATTTCTTTGTTATTGCGTAACTATTATATTATGAAAATTGTTTGTCGCCTGTGGGAATCGAATCTAGGGTACGAGGGTTCTCAGGATCCACAGGCCGACTTCATACCACTGAGCTAGCCACCCCATAGTTATTTTGTTAAATGATCATTTAGGAAATTTACATTGGACTTATTCAAGATAAAGGTTATTTTGGAAATTTGTATTCGGGAAATTACATTCTGGAAATTAGCATGCTAGAAAATGGTTATTCCGAAAATTTGTCATTCGTAAAAATGCATTCTTGCGAAATTGTCATCCGGGAAATTGTTATTCTTTTAAATTTTCTTTCGATAAAATTCTCATCCGGGAAACAATTTTTCTTTAAAATGGCATTAAATTGTATTCGGGGAAATGGACAGTAACCCATTAGTGAGGTAAATGTCCATAAAAAATTGAGATTTTTATTAATATTTACCCGGACCCTGTACTGTAATTGGGATTAAGTTCCCGTTATACGAGGGCAGGGTGAAAAGTCCCTGAAAAATAAAACAGATGGCGCAACAATCACAAATCCCATGTGACATTTATGATGTACCTTCTTTAACTAGAACACATTAAAATTTTCAGACTGATATGTCATTCAGTTCTGTTTTGACACCCATCGAAAGCAAGCAACCTTGAAGATTTTTGAAAACATGGAAAAAAAGTGAATTTCGCGTCTTGATTAAACATTATTTCTTGCGTGGAAAAAACATTACGCAAACCAAAGCATCGTTTGTTAAAGATTATGGGTACTCCTCACCATCGATTGGAACGATTCACAAGTGGTTTACTGATTTTCGTTGTGGTAGTATGACCACAAAGGACGCCGAACGTTCTGGTCGTCCAATTACAACACCAGAAATCGTCGATAAAATCCATGGTATGATATTGGACGATCGGCGAGTTAAAGTGCACGAGCTGGCTATGAGCACCTCAACCGAACGGGTACGGAACATTTTGCATACATTTTTGGATATGAGAAAGCTATCTGCCAGATGGGTCCCGCATTTGCTCTCTGTTAACAACAAGCGCGACCGTGTGACAAGTTCAAAGGAGTGTTGGGCGATGTTCAAGCGCAATAAGAAGGACTTTTTGGTCCCCTGAGATTTTTATCTGTTCCCAAACTTTAAGAAATGGCTCGGCGGAAAGAGATTTGTCTCCAACGATGAGGTCATCTCTGACACAAACGCCTATTTTGAAGGATTGCCAAAATCGTATTATTTGGAAGGGATTGAAAAATTAGAAAAGCGTTGGATGAAGTGTATCTAGGTACAAGGAGAAATATATTGAAAAAAGTACCCGATTTGTGGAAGGACAAGTCATGGTTTCTCTATCAAAACAATGCGCTGGCTCATTCCGCAATGTCTGTCAAGAGATTTCTAGCCAAGTACAGCATCTCAGTGTTGGATCATCCGCCTTATTCGCCAGATCTTGTACCGTGCGACTTCTATCTGTTTCCTAAGGTGAAATTTCTCGAAATGTATCGAGCTACAAGGAGATTATGTTGAGAAAGAAAATATGTTTTGACGAATTAAATCATTTCTTGTTTCACTTTTCAGGGACTTTTCACCCTGTCCTCGTACAGAATAGCATAATAAATAAATGAACTTGATTGTTAAATGGTAATTTACGCTTCACTATGTCGTTTATAGAGACTGCAATTGCAGAACTAATCTAGCAAATGGCATTTGAAAGTATTAAGAACTTAATTAACTTTGACGAAGGTACTTTAAGCTAAAATAACTAAAAGGAAGGAAATTCGAAAGACAAATATAAAAGCGTAATAATTACCGCGAAACTCACAAATGGAATATAATTTTTAAGCTCTAACTGTTAAGTAATAAAGTAGGTATAAAAAGCCATTGACTAATGAAATAATTATCGAAGCGCCATTCAATGAACCGCAAAAATTAACGGAAATTAAAATTCCGTTGCCCTTCGAAATCTAATTAGCGAAAAACAACTAAGTTCAACTGATCGCACTGAAACTTAATTGAAAAGAAATGGTGGCCTAATGACTCTTCAAAATAATACTTACCTGTCATTGTTATTATAATTAAAATAAAAAATAAATATATCATCACGCCTTCTATCCATGGGTGTGGCACTCTGCCGAAGCAGATCTCGGTAAGTAATATATTTATGCGAGGGAAGTGCGGGTACCAGCCGTTAAATCACGGCCCCCAAAGATGTTAGTGGAGGGGGAGTCGCAGAAGTAATTTTAGTTTGGCGAAAAAGTCTTTCTAAAATAAAATATAAAGATATCATCACGCCTTCTACCCATGGGTGTGGCACTCTGCCGAAGTAGATCTCAGTAAGTGATATATTTATGCAAGGGAAGTGCGAGTACCAGCCGTTAAATCACGGCCCCCAAAGATGTTAGTGGAGGGGGAGTCACAGGTGTAATTTTTATTTGGTGAAAAGCGTCTTTCTAAAATAAAATATCAATATATCATCACGCCTTGTACCCATTAATGAGTGTGGTACTCTGCCGTAGCAGATCTCGGTAAGTGAATATGCTCGTGAAGTGCAGTTACCAGTCGTCAAATCACCACCCCCAAAGATGTTAGCGGAGGGAGAGCCACAGTAGTAGTATTAATGTGGTGAAAATGTTTGTTAGCAGTGGCAAACGAACCAGGGTTCTTAGGATTCACAGGCCGACTCGAAACCATTGTCCTACTCCATAACGTCTTTCTAAGGAATTTTTTTGCGAAATTAAAATTTTATTAAAAATATAATCGTATTTTAAATCAAAATAAAAAAGGAATTATTTTGATACAAAAAGTTTAAACAAAAATCAAATAAAATTATTATTTTCTTTTTGTACCTAGAAGATTAAATATATATATATATATATATATATATATATATATATATATATATATATATATATATATATATAAATTTGTCAAAGGAATGTCAATTGCTGATTCTTCATTTAATAATTTATTTAGTATGGGGTAGGTGGCTCAGTGGAATCAACTCGGCCTGTGGATCCTGAGAACCTCGGTTCGATTCCCACAGTCGACAAACAATTTTCACCACATTAAAAATTACCCCTGTGGCTCCCCTTCCACTAACATTTTAGGGGCCTTGATTTGACGGCTGGTATCCGCACTTCGCGCGCAAAAATATATCACTTACCGAAATCTGTTTCGGCAGGGTGCCACATCCAGTAATGGGTAAAAGGCGTGATGATATTTTTTTTATTTTTATTTACTTTTTTGAATTAGAATATAGAAATAATGGACCACTTTTACCCCTAAGTGCTGTACAAGAGGTTAATTAGTATATGTGACATTAATTTTTATTATAAATTTACAAATTATTAAAGAATACTGGAGGTACTAAAAGTCTCTAAAATATCTGCGAAGTCCATGAAACATGAAATCTAGTCATCTCCAAAATTGCAACGCGCAATATAATTTAAAATTGGTTACATGTAAACGTAGTAGCATCCTATGTCATTCATCTACTTATATTTTTTGATGACGTCAGTCGATCTTTATAACGTTTTCAGTATAGCTATTATTTTTCTATTTGCATCTATCAAAACTCTAAAAACTTTGATAAACTCTTTAAAACGAACAAAACTTTTACTTACATTGCATTAATTTCATATTTACATTAGCAGTAAACCTCTATGTTTATGCTAAAACATCATAAACATAAAAAACTTAAAAGCAACATAAACTTAACAACTCATTAATAATTCAAACAAAAACACAATACCAACGAAAACAAACAAAGAAAAAAAGAAAAAAAGAAAAAAAGAAAAAAGAAAAAAGAAAAAAAGAAAAACTTAAAACTTTGATGTCGCATCACACATTGTACATTATTTTCCCGGCAGATGCATCTCGCAAGCCGCCATTTTTAATAATTCCATAGCTGTCCCTGATCACCACAACTAATTTCAACGCTGTCTACTGGAGAAAACTTGTACAAGATATTAGTTGTAAAGTTTAGAAAAGAAAAACGGAAGCGTATGAAAGAATGATCGAACAACATATTGGTGTTTTTGCGGCCTGTGAGGAATAGTAATGGCCGTGTGAAATATTAAAGGAGAAGGCTTTTTGCAATAAAACCATGATAATACTTGCTGCTTCCGCGGGTAACACAGAACATATGGCACCCGGGATAAAAAATGGAAGAGATGAGAATGGAATGGTACGTTTTGGTGAGACAGTGTTCGTGGTTCAAGATTAGAAAAGTTATGAATTGAAAATGGTTATTCATATATTTACATATTTTTAGTTATGGCAATGGTATGTGGAGAACCTGCGTTCGAATTCCATTCAAGGTAAACTAGTATATTGTTATACAAGTATTGGAAGGGTATCTTTGAAAAGTGTTTTGATGTCTTAAAAACTAAACAAGATATGAAGATGCACTCGACGACATTGAGTTCCTCATGTCCGAATTGTCTTGTAAACAAATTTTTATAAATTTTTTTTCCTACAACTGTGCGATTTTTTTTTGTTATTAAGTAACTATTATCGCCTTGGTTACGGGTGGAAAGAAGACAAATGCAGACCAAGTGCGTTTCTGTAAGTGAAGATAACACTAGTGCGGAAAGTAATTTGTGTTTTACGCAGCTGTCAAAAGAAAGTTTAATTGAAATCGATTTAAATTTCGCGCCGAGCACGGAATTCATATTTTGGCCATAGACGCTTATGGAAGAAGATGCGGTGAGCCAGCGCTAGTAAATATGCAGTAGTATATTTTGACGTTTATGAACATAACCTTAAATTGCAGTATATCTAATCGGTACACAATTAAAGAAAAAAAACGAACAAAGTAAAGTATATCGATAAATAGTTTTATTTTAAGAGTAAGTGAAATACGTAATATTTATTGTTTGTGTATATATTATTAAAACAGTTGTTACAGTTGCTTATATTGACATAATGTGAAGTGGAAACTTTTGTACTGTCTAAAGAGACATTAATTTCTTCCGTATCTGTTCATATTATTAACAGTAATATTATTGACAATAATTTCGGAGGCTTCAATTATCTTTGGAGGTGTATACGATAAAGAAAAATCACTCACTGTACTATTCCAATCTAGACGATTTTGAAGAAATTATCTTGAAGTTAGTGAAATATTTTTAAATAACGTAGAACAATGTACAAGCAATCAACAAACAAACCATAGCAACGCCGTAAAACATCGTTCTCGTGTAATATCATTAATATTTTATAAATTTTGATAAAATTTTGGTGAATTTTCTAATTCGCACAGTTGTAGGAAAAATGTTGTTTATAACACGTGCCGAAAAAGGTTATGTGCTCGTGCAGATAGTGTACATAACTCGCTCGAAAGTGTGATAACTGTGCTCGTGTACTTAAATCACTCGACGTTGCGCGCCTCGTTTTTCAATTGGTCACTCGCACGTTATTTTACACTTTCGATGCTTGTTATGTAATATACCGTTATCTACAACTGTGCGATTTCTTTGTTATTACGTAACTTTTAGCTGTATTCCATTTGCCACTTGGTTCATTTAAATCAGTTCAGATAACATGACGAAATGAACTGAATTAAGCAAACTGATGCATTTATTGGTGCGAATTACTTCAAAATAAATTAAAATGAGAATTCTAGTACTGGAAATAAAGTCAGTGAAGTAATCCAGTGAAATAAATAAGTTATTTGGTTCAGTAAATGTAAATTAGATCTGATCCAAACGGCAAATAGAATACGCCTATTATTGCCTTGGTTACGGGTGGAAAAGAGACATCTGCAGACCAAGTGCGTTTCTGTAAGCGAAGCAACACTAGTGCGGAAAGTAATTTGTTGTTAAATTCTGCACTTGCCCGTAACAAGCTTTTTTCGGCACTTGTTATAAAAATAACTATTAAATTGGTTTTATCGATTTCTAGAATTCTTATGATGGGTTGCGTGAAAGTTTTATCGGTTCATTAGCAACTAACGGTTCAATAAATTTCAGAAAATCGCCATTGATACTGTTGCTAGATAAACAATTCTTTAACTAAAGAACTCTTTATTTTGTTCTTGCAACCCAGCATTAAAAATATTTTAACAAAAATAACCACGCATATGTATTTTGAACCGCAGAAGTTTCTAAGTACATGCGTCTTGTAGTTTTTGAGATTTTTTCAAAAATTGTATTATAAGAAAATTTTGTACCTGAGTTAATTGGAGCACTAGCAATTTAATGTCGATTATAACAGTTTCATATCACGTTCAGATTTTGAGATACAGCTTCGGGAAACTATGAAACCGGTTGCTGTAAAATTTGGGAAAAAAACTTTTTTCCGGAGCCTATATCTTCAAAAAACGATATGAAGATGTGCTCAACGACATTGAATTAATTAATTGTATTTTCTATGTAATACAAATAAAATAGACATCCAATATATTAATTGTAGTGGTAAAAACGAGACAGACTATAATATCCCAGCACCAAAAAACGCTCTCTCCTTTTTTTTCGTTTTCTATGAAGAACAGGACTGTTTCTTTCTTTTTCTTTCCTGCTGCCACATTATGAACAAAGAGTTCCTTATTTCTTTATAATTTGTAACATAAGTTATACCGTTGCTCGCCTAACTTTAAACTTTAATAATTTGGATTATTACTTCAAATTAATACAGAAATTAGAGCATACACTGTGTCAACATAATGAGTTATTATACTGACGAAAACGACATTAAATGGAACCACGAACCACATCTAATATTTAAAAAAAATATGTAAAAAAAATTTGAGATTTATATCTGTAAATTCATTAAAAGGATACATTATTAGTACTTACAGCATACTCAAATTATTTTGAATTTTCTTTTAATTTAAAAAAATGGGGTAAATTGTATATATATATATATATATATATATATATATATATATATATATATATATATATATATATATATATATATATATATATATATATATATATATGGAATGGCTAGCTCAGTGGTATGAAGTCGGCCTGTGGATCCTGAGATCCCTGGTTCGATTCCCACAGGCGACAAATTTTCATAATTTGAAAAAGCTATCCCTGTGGCTCCTCCACCACTAACATGTTTGGGGGCCGTGATTTGACGACTGGTAACCGCACTTCACGCGCAAAATATATCACTTACCGAGATCTGCTGTAGCAGAGTGCCACACCCAGTAATGGGTAGAAGGCGTGATGATATTTATTTATTTTAGATATATATGACTGTTTAAAAAAAAAATCGATATTTTTTTTTTCTTAATTAAATCGAAAATGTTGTTGGAAATGGTAAAAAAAATCCTGTGTAAGTTTGAGATCGTAATATTAATGTTAAGAGGTGCCGCATCGTAAATTTCAATTTCCCATTTAAATAACATGGGAACAACGTTCTGCTGGACTTTGGAATTTTGTAACTCACGTTAGGGAAATTATTTTGAAATAATCAAAACATACTCTTGTAGAAAATTTAACGCTCTACAAAAACGGTCTCTTACAATTTTGATATATTTATTTTTTCAAAAGTTATTTAACGATAGAGTTAGATTGATATTAAATTTTTACATTTTTCTAATTTTCCGACGCAACCATGAACGTGATAAGAAAATGCCATAGGACATTTTCTGTAGAACATTTCATTTTCTATAACTTATCTTCCAAAAAGTTTTCGATATTTTTTACAGATCGTAAGTTATTTGCAAAAAACTAAAAAAAAGTTGTCATTTTACTGCTTAAAATTAATCATGATTTTTTTTTAGTTTTTTGCAAATAATTTACGACCTGTAAAAAATATCCAAAACTTTTTCGAAGATAAGTTATAGGAAATGAAATGTTCTACAAAAAATGTTCTATGGAATTTGCTCATAAAGTTGATGGTTGCGTCGGAAAAGTAGAAAAATGTAAAAATTTAATATCAAGCCAAATCTATCGTTAAATAACTTTTGAAAAAATAAATATATCAAAAAATTGTAAGAGACCTTTTTTATATTATACTAGTAGACTATAAGGCCTAACTAAATATATAAATTTCTTATGTGATTACGTGGCTGTAAATAAATAAACAATTTCGTAAATTTACAAATAATATTTATGGTCCATATAATTTTTCCATTATTATTTATTTCCTTATACAATGAAACACAATGGTTATAATAACATTATGTAGACTAACTATAATTCCATGCCTTATGCCAAAAATAATTGTTGATAAAAAAACTGGTTACTTATGTGATTGGTCGTTACTATTTTGTTTTTAATTACGGCAATATTTTCTGTTATATTTAGATCATTAATTGCTCTCAATTAGTATTATAGCGGCACGTATCCCCGTCATGATCATATGTAAATTATTAACTAACCACATACAGATCTGGAACCAGTTTGATTATGGTTATATGCAAATGAGAGATGATTCCAACCCGGTTACCAGTGGTTACGATCGACGATTAGGTCACACCTACCAGGTTTTTGTAGTAGGTATAATTTGACCAGTGCTGTTTCAACCCTAAATTTATCAAAATCGAAATATATTACATGCTTTTTATTCATATTTTAATTGAATTAATCTAAGACAGTGGTTTCCAAACTGTGGATCATGATCGAAAGTGCACCAATGATCAAAAAACTTCATCCTGTAATTAATTTTCACCTGACATTCCTATCTAGTCACATGGCGCTTCATCCACATTCACAATTATTTTAAAACAAGCTCGTTCGTGATATTTATTAAGTATTTTGTTACTTTGCACAACAGGAACTTAATTCCGGTCACAGTCGCTTATAGTACCACCCAAACCACCCAAACACAATCGATTTTTTTTATATATACACTGCACAAAAAAAAACCATCACCTAAAGAATCCCAAAAAAACGTCACTTTTCAAACCCCTGTCAATTTGTCAGTTTTGAATCAAATTGGATGAAATTTTTTTTTCGCAGTCGCCCAAAGTCTAGTCTTTGAAAAGCTGTGAATTGATTTTGACTAACCTCCCTTTCCCTTCACCCAGCCACCATCAAACGAGAACCACTTTTTTTCTAAAAAAAAAAGATGATTTTCCAAGCTTTCTATGGGAATCATCAGCCGTCAATTGACAAATCTGTCATCAGATAATGAAAATATGGACATTTTTGTTACTGGAACGTAAAACAGCATCAAAATCGCATGATTGTAAAAAAAAAGTTATGATTTTTTGAAAAAAAAAGACACATTTGCAAATCAACAAAATTTAAGCCGTATTTATTTGGCATTTTTAAAGTAATCCGGTAGGTTACTTTTATTTAATAAGCACATTTTAAGTAATCCATAACAGTTCCTGGACTGATCCTACTGCCCTACCTATTTTGGTGGGGTGGCAGGTTTTCTATCTCTTTCTAATCAACTTGTGTTCCTTGTTATCCGTTTTGAATTGGTGGCATCGCAATTTGTATTTAAGCAGATGTCATTTAGAACGTGCATTCAGATTTTGAACGCATCGCTAATTTTTACAAGTGACACTAGATGCATCATTTATTTGGAAGTAAACCTAATTCGATTCCCACAGGCGATAAACAATTTTCATAATTTCAAAAGCTACCCCTGTGACTCCTCCACCATTAACATCTTTGGGGGCCGTGATTTGACGACTGGTAACCGCATTTCACGCGCAAAATATATCACTTACCGAGATCTGCTTCGGCAGAGTGCAACACCCAGTAATGGGTAGAAGGCGTGATGATATATTTATTTATTTTTTACGAGTTAGTTCTACATCAGTTCAGAATTGAACCCAAAGTTCTCAAACAAATACGGTCTTAAACGCACGACCTCTTGATTGTTAATTACCTCGATTTTATGCACTAGGCTACGACTCCCTGCTATACTAAAGCCCATGGCACATATAGCGTCAAAACTCCGAGTCTGCCATTTGACTGCCAAAAATAGAAACGCCTCTATTTTCAGCAGTCAAGACTGCCGAAAACCAACTTCATTATGATGCTGGTTTTTTCGCTATCTTCCTTTGTTGTTTGACGTATGAATTATTATTGTTTGATATTTTGTACATTTTTATAGTTAAATTTATTTACTTTATACATAGTTAGATACTTTTAAGTTTTCATATTTCATTTATAGTTCATATAATTTTTTTTAATTTAATTTTTTGTTTTATATTTCGTAGTTTATAGTTTTTATATTTCTTAATAGTCGATAAATATTTTAAATAATATAAATTAACAAATTACAAATATTTAATTCTGACTGCCAAAAACACTGACTCTATATGTGTCACCCGTTTTGGACGTGACTCTCAGTTTTTCAGCAGTTTGTAGCAGACTCGGAGTTTTGACGCTATATGTGTCAGGGGCTTAACTAAAAATTTGAAAGCTTTTGGACGAATCGTCACCATTTCCTTTTTGGTACAAATACGCACGAGATGAATCAGCACACGTCCTTTATTTCAAGCAGTAGATGTGCCTCTTTCTGTATCTGTTCTTTGCTAGAGTTATTTGTTCAAAGACCTTCGTCAAAATGTTATCTTTTGTCAATCATGACACTTTGGATTTGCATGGTAAATAAAACGTGCACCGAATTTAATTCTGCTGATGTCCACACACATGTCATTTGCAAAACGAAATTTCATTCAATTTATATTTTCAACTGATGCTGAGTGATTAATTTTTTATCTGCACCTATTTTTTTTTTATCTTGACGATGAATAAAATATTTCAAAAGAAATAGTTATGTAAATTTTAATGTTTAAGACAGGGCCGGCTTAAGACCTTCGTGGACTCTACACTTAACAAATTCCATTATAAATAGGAAATAAATTTATAAATAAAATAAAATAAATATATCATCACGCCTTCTACCCATTACTGGGTGTGGCACTCTGCCGAAGCAGATCTCGGTAAGTGATATATTTTGCGCGTGAAATGCGGTTACCAGTCGTCAAATCACGGCCCCCAAAGATGTTAGTGGCCGAGGAACCACAGGGGTAGTTTTTGAAATTATGAAAATTGTTTGTCGCCTGTGGGAATCGAACCAGGGTTTTCAGGATCCACAGGCCGACTTCATAATAAACAAAAATTTTCATTTTATTTATGTATCCATAGGAAAGTATTTTATTATAGCCCTAGGGCCAAAAATAAGTATTTAAGCCCGCTTTTCATTATATGTCAAAATGACATTTTGCAGAATCAAGTATTCACAATAAACAAAAATTGTCATATTATGTATGTATCCATAGGAATGATTTTTTTCTCGTTCTAAGGCCAAAAATAAGTGTTTAAGCCCGCTTTTTAGGGCTAAAACACATGAATTTCAGGCCGGTTATGCATAAAATATATATTTACTATAATTTTCATTATCATGTATTCGAATATTAGTTTTGTTAGTTGTAGTTCTGCAGTTGCAGATCTCAGTACCCTGAACTCAAAATATATAACAACAAATTTAGTCCCTACTTTTATTATTAAACGAACTTCCTCTAAAATCATTTACAAACATTCGATATACCAAACATTAAAGATAAATTCAAAGTTCACACCGAAAATAACTTTTATGTTGGGCTACTTCGTTAAAACTTTTTGTTTTATATTATTATGAACAAATTACGTTTTTCTGGCTTATTTTTGGCCTATTTATTTAGTTCAAAATTTTAAGAATTGACGTCTTTCACAATTGGTGAGTTGGTTTGGTTTAGTTTTATGTTTTTTAAAATTTTTATGACGCATTTGTACAAATGTAAATTTTATGTTGTTTGTAGTGTTGAAAATGGTCTTGTTCCACGACCGAAACGTCCACGTTTTATAATTATGAATACATAGTTCAATTATTGTCTTTGTATTATTTACCAATACTGGATTTTGAAGGCCTTCCTTTACATTTTGAATACATCTTGGATCCTACATAACCTCAAAATTTTATGTAATTGTTGACATTTCATAAACCACAGTAGCTATAGGTAATTCCACTATTTTATATATTTAACACAGCTAAACATAAACGTCGTTTAATAAAAACTGTAACTTTTTATTCAAAAACAACAATGTATATCATCATGTCAATGCTCTTACTGCAACCGTTTTACATATAACAATCTCAATTATGCATTTGAAACACAGCAAACATCAACACAGAAAATACGAGCGAACTATCGATGAATTTAGTTGTCATAGAAACTAAACGTAAGGTCACGAAGTGCATAAATTCTCACGTGGACTTTAATAAATTTACCTGTTTGATACCTGTCATTTGACAAATACAAACATAACCTACAAATTCTGACAAAAAGTACAAGTGCAAGACAGTACACACCTCCAAAGTTGTTTGTAAATATTCGGCAGCGCAAAATAAATGTTTCTGACATAAACTAAACAGAATCCTACCTGATAAAAGTAGTTCTGCCTCTTTTGAATCTTCCACGAATCGTAGAACAACACAATCACATCACTTGTCAAAATACACGTTCAGATAACACACACCATACAAGCACCAACGCTGAACTGACTCTGTGAGATTGAGTCTGGTGTAGTCATATGCGCACCTCGTGCTTTTGCGCATGCGTACAAACCACCGCTAAATATGGATTTTTATAATAATAAAATATATTCCCATTTTCTTTTAAATTTTGTACTAACTTCGTATGAGTTTTGGATTGGTTTGCGTTGGAAAAATGCCGATGATGATATTGTGATCAATTTTAAATTATTTTAGTTTTAATTGGTTTTAGTGGTAGGGTCTCTACGGAGTTGTTTATCAAAACGTAGGGATATAGTTCTGTATTTATTTCACCTGTGTTGCTACGAGTTCCAGAGGTAAATATGAATTATGTGGAGATAAATTCTTGGGGCGGACATGTTCTTAGAAGTTGGGGAATTACGAAATCTTAATTAAATCTATTTATCAACAAATTATTAATTCGTTTTTGTAGTTTTATGGATAATTTTAAATTTGGTAATGCTATAAAAATTGTGTATTTCAGGTTTTATCTTAATTGATGCTGTAAAAAAATCATAAATTTCTATTGCCATATTAAACTATTGAGGCCCGGTTGTATAATGTAATGTTAAAAATGTTGTTAGTTAACAGCATATTAAGGTAGTACTTGCGTGAAAAAAAAAGTGCAGATCGGAATGAAATTTGGCACACGTAAACATTGGATAGTCATATTTGGTTTGTGTATCTCTAAAATTTTGCAGTTTCATTTGAAAAACTAGTATGTTGTTCTAGAACTATCCATGTATATTGTATCAGAAGGAGAAAGTTTGTTATCGTTTAGTAATGGATATATAGCCATGCAAAGCCTTGTTTTTAACGAAAAATTAAGAATCCCAATTTATAATAGCAACATAACACAGTGGTATGGTTTTTGAAAATTCACTAGACCAACAACCTGTTAACAATTCATGATATTCAAATCATAATAGGTATAAAACACTTGTTTTATTCAATTTTTATATTTTTTTGAGCGTCAGTTTCGCCACTCGACATCCGTACACAAGGTACACAAACCAAATATGTGCGATTCTGAGTGATGATCGCCATAAGCCCCGTGTATAAGAACTCAACTTTAAAAGCGAATATATTTGTTCACAGACGATGAATGTGTTTCATATTTTAACAAGATGCGTATGACTATCCAGTATTTACGTGCGACAAATTTCATTCAGATCTGCAAAAAAAAATTTCACGCTAATACTACCTTAAGGATATATAAACAGATTCAAATTAAATATATTTTAAAATATAACGTAATTAATAATAAATGTGGCCGATTTTGTATTTTGCATAAATGTGTATTTTTATTATTATTTACATTTTATTACAATGAACAGACCTTGAAATAATTTTTGCTAAACAGAAATTACTTTTACTTTCAAAGTACCGTTTTCATTCGAATTTAATGGTAAAAAATTAGTGAAAATTAAATATTATCATTTTAACTTCCGGTACTTACCATAAATTATGAAATTATTATCTTCCATTAAAATATGAAATCCATGCAGATCTAATATCGTAATATTGCAAATAACCAAATTTTTTTAATCAATATTATAGTTATAAAAAAACAAGTTCTCGAGGATAAACTAATTAAGTGAATATAACAATAGTTTGTGGTATTGTGACAAGTTATAAATAAAT
Source organism: Pterostichus madidus (assembly GCA_911728475.2). Taxonomy (NCBI): domain Eukaryota; kingdom Metazoa; phylum Arthropoda; class Insecta; order Coleoptera; family Carabidae; genus Pterostichus; species Pterostichus madidus. The sequence goes on from OU452314.1 coordinate 31,580,694, forward strand.
ATATATTGAAATATAAATTGCCACATTTTATTAGTATTGGTTTTTACAATTTTATTTATCATATTTGCGGTTTGAAATATTAAAATACAATAAAATAATTTGTGAAATTATAAATATTGCTACAGGCTGTTACTTTCATTTTTAACGGTACGTTGAAGGCAAAATAGAATATGATAAAGCAGTACTAGTAGCTAGCTCAGAGGTATGAAGTCGGCCTGTGGATCCTGAGAACCCTGGTTCGATTCCTACAGGCGTCAAACAATTTTCATAATTTCAAAAGCTACCCCTGTGGTTCCTCCACCACTAACATCTTTGGGGGCCGTGATTTGACGACTGATAACCGCACTTCACGCGCAAAATATATCACTCACCGAGATCTGCTTCGGTAGCATGTCACACCCAGTAACGGGTAGAAGGCGTGATGATATATTTATTTATTTTTATTTGTCTGGGGTAATGGATCAGTGGTAACAAATCGGCCTGTGGATCCTAAGAACCCTGGTTCGATCCCTACAGCCGACAAAACATTTTCACCAATTTAAAATTACAAACAATTTTCATAATTTCAAAAGCTACCCCTGTGGCTCCTCCACCACTAACATCTTTGGGGGCCGTGATTTGAAGACTGGTAACCGCATTTCACGCGCATAAATATATCACTTACCGAGATCTGCTTCGGCAGAGTGCCACACCCAGTAATGGGTAGAAGGCGTGATGATATAAAGCAGTACTGAATAACAGCACGTATTTTCTGACATCATTTCGTTCATTTGTTCCGAAGAGCGTCAACTCAAAAATTGGTATTTTAAGTTATTGGTATTGGTACAGCAGAAACAAAAGACTAAGTATGGTCTCAAGTATAAGTAGAATTAGGTGCCATCCACACCAAGTGACATAATTACAAAATTATATACAGAATGCGCATAGAAATGCGGAACATGGAAATTTAACTTAGGATTTTTGAAATGGGCGGAAACTGGCCCTTCTGTGTATTTTAAAACAAAAGTACAAGAAAAAAATAGTTTCAAATTTAATTGTTGTACTAGCATGTGTGTAGTACTAGATATTTAAAAAATAACAGGCTGATTCATAAAGCGGATTAGCGCTAACACCATTTTTTATTTTGCTTTTAACTATCTTTTCAATGTATGAAACAAGTTTATTTTAACGTCAGTTAAAAAGAGAGTTAATTGGCATCAAATTTAGTTTATTTCTTTAATCTGTTTTAATTGGAAACAGAGTTATAGATAATATTAAAAACGGTGTTAGCGCTAATCAGTTTTGTGAATCTGCCTGTAAAATGTTAATTTTTTTTCTCAAAAATCAGATAGCTAAGAAAATAAAAAACAAATAAAACAAAGTCTCATTCTGACAGTTAAGATAATGAATTCTTGTTTGAGCTGTCAAAAAAAGAGTTTCTTTATTTGATTTATTATCTTTATGGGGTGGCTAGCTCAGTGGTATGAAGTCGGCCTGTGGATCCTGAGAACCCTGGTTCGATTCCCACAGACAACAAACAATTTTCATAATTTCAAAAGCTACCCCTGTGGCTCCTCCACCACTAACATTTTTGGGGGTCGTGATTTGACGACTGGTAAACGCACTTCACGCGCAAAATATATCACTTACCGAGATCTGCTCCGGCAGAGTACTACACCCAGTAATGGGTAGAAGGCATGATGATATATTTATTTATTTTATTTTCATGTCCAACTCTGGCCAACTTCATTGAATTGCGCTACGCTTATTATGGCCGTTTCATTTCATCATTTTGCCATATAAAAATTTGTCGTGAGTTTTTTACAGTTTTGGTACATCAAGTTATGCCATCTAGTGTTTTTTATTTGAATTGAAAGAAAGTGACAACGCTGTCAAGTTACAAAAACAACCATAAAATATTTGAGGACTGAAGTTTATGTAAAATATAAAAATAAATATATCATCACACCTTTTACCCATTTCTGGGCATGGCACTCTGCTGAAACAGATCTCGGTATGTGATATATTTTGCGCGTGAAGTGCGGTTTCCAGTCGTCAAATCACGGCCCCAGATGATGTTAGTGGTGGAGGAGCCACAGGGGTAGTTTTTTGAAATTATGAAACTTGTTTGTCGCCTGTAGGAATTGAACCAGGGTTCTCAGGATCCACAGGCCAACTTCATACCACTGAGCTAGCCACCCCATTTTTTAAATATCTAGTATTACAGAGTTAGAGAGAATCGAGCATCTTTAATTAATTTAACTGTAGTACAAGAGGTAATGTGCATAGTATTTTGTATTTTCATATATTATTTATTTATATTTAATAATAATGCATATAAAAATGTATATTCTTTTGAGTTTTATTTTACAAAATTACATATTTCAATAAGGTAGGTAATATTTTTCGTGAGTTAAGATACATTTTATTTGGTTTCTTTTATAAACTAATTAAATTTTATAAAGTAATAAATATTTTAATCTGACATTTAAATTTTAGGTTATGTTTTAAAAATGTCAATCCAATACCAATGTAAACGTTTTAGGCACAAAATCTTGAATCACATGGATACCGAATGTGACGTAATCGTTTTCATACAGGGAATGGAGTATACAACAAATTTAAACGTAAAATTTGATTTTAAACAATTTTTTATTCTTGTTCTTTTGCTCTAAAATATACAGGAGAGCCAATTTACCCACATTTTTTAAATCTCATGTTGCGGATGTCTGTGTCCACCCTTAGATAATTGCAGAAATAGGGGCATAACTCGTCTAATTTCTACATTCGATGTGTCGTTTCTAGTTTAAAAATTGTGTTTCTACAAATATCTAACGTAAATCAATATTGTTCCAATTTATAAAATTGCAATATATCATTTTTAATATCCGAATATCAAAATGAAATTTTTTCTACTCAAAGACATTTTTCCATATTTCTTTTCCCATCTCCATAGTCTTCAAACCAAAATATAAAAACCAGTGAAATTCATTTTCCAATATGTGCAATCCTTCCACGGGTCTGAAAGGCTAATAAAGTAACCAGTTGGTCCATCAGGATCGAGTCCTGGACCCGATCCCGAGTCCTAAGCTAACAAGAACGAAAAAGGCCCAAGGGTTGAAGCAGGCGAGGGTGGGGAGCATTACCGTATTACTTTGCCTGTGCGAATGCTGAACCTATATTGATGTTATTTGGAATGTTTGTTTAAAACACTTTCAAAGTTAAAGGTTGAAATTAGTAGTGTGGGGAAGTGAGGAAAGGTACTGTTTTTATTGGAGGTGAATCGATATTGTACATCGTAGTGGATCAAATTGATGTAACACTTGCGTTTGCTAATTAAGAAGTAAGAGGTCGTGTGTTTAAATATCGTTGATTTCAACTTACATAAAAAATAGAATTGTATCTAAATTGTTCGGATTGCATTTTACTGTAATTGGGGCAATGGTGTACCTAGGAGGGGGGAGGGCGGTGGGTGAGGTCCGCACCGGGCGGCACATATTTTGGGGCGGCATTTTTTATATTTAGTTTTAGTTGTAAAAAAGAACTTGTTCACTTCATATGTTTACTATTCGATTTCTACGAATTATGAGTTACTATACGATTTCGAATATTTTTCTTCATCGTCAAGTCAATGTAGGGTTGAAAATATTATCTCGAAAAATTCCTTTATTACTGCCTAATTTAAATATGCCATCCAATGGTAAAAAAGTTCCCCACCTATAGTTTGTCTCAATTACAATTATTTATTTATGTTTATGGAGTGGCTAGCTCAGTGGTATGAAGTCGGCCTGTGGATCCTGAGAATCCTGGTTCGATTTCCACAGGCGACAAACAATTTTCATAATTTCAAAAACTACCCCTGTGGCTCCTCCACCACTAACATCTTTGGAGGCCGTGATTTGACGACTGGTAACCGCATTTCACGCGCAAAATATATCACTTACCGAGATCTGCTTCGGCAGATTGCCACATCCAGTAATGGGTAGAAGGCGTGATGATATATTTATTTTTATTTATGTTTATTAATTTAATGGGGTAATGGCTCCATGATTTCGAGTTGGCCTGTGGATCTCGAGAACCCTGGTCCGATTCCCACAGCCGACAAACAATTTTCACCACATTAAAATTACCCCTGTGGCTCCCCCACCACTAATATCTTTTGGGGGCGTGATTTGACGGCTGATAACCGCACTTCACGTACATAAATATATCACTTACCGAGATCTGCTTCGGTAGAGTGCCACATCCAGTAATGGGCAGAAGGCGTGATGATATATTTATTTTTATTTATGTTTATTAATTTAATGGGGTAATGGCTCAATGGTTTCGAGTTGGTCTGTGGATCCCGAGAACCCCGGTCCGATTCGCACAGCCGACAAACAATTTTCACATTAAAATTACTCCTGTGGCTCCTCCACCACTAATATCTTTGGGGGCCGTAATTTGACGGCTGGTAACCGCACTTCACGTACATAAATATAGCACTTACCGAGATCTGCTTCGGTAGAATGCCAGTAATGGGTAGAAGGCGTGATATTTATTTATTTTTTTTAATTTATAAAAACCACCATTTGATTGACTTAGAAAGGGCGGCAAATTGGAGACCGCCCTGGGCGGCAAAAGTTCTAGGTACGCCACTGAATTGGGGTTAAGTTCCTGTTGTACAGCCTAACCAAATATAAAACTGGCCAAAGGTGTTTAACATGGGAAATAAGTTTTTCCTTGCGCAAAAGTTCCCAAATTATTTTACGCAAAAATACTTCAAATAAACGTTATAGAGAATTAAATTCTGCATCCAAATTAGTCATCAGATATTTATTTTATTTTTTTAAATATTTAGAAATCTCATCAGGTTTTCGATTTACATTTAAATTTAAAAATTCTCACGTCAATTCTTAGCAAAATTGCACTAAAAATTGACCACTACTATTTTCCGCGTAAACGACGTCCTCTCTACATTTTTAGGCCTCCATCAAGCCGGGGGCCCTGGGCTCGTACCCCATGTGCCCTTATGGAAAAGACGGAACTATTTCCAATGATACCCTTTCAAACTTGTATTACAATATACTATACGGCATTCGGTATGATACCAAATGGCATGGGCGTCCACAGACATTTTTCCAGGGGGGGGCGAGTCGCAAAAAACTCTCAGATACACATACATAAATTTCTAAAATATTTTTTTTACATATCATAAATACAAATACACATAACAAATGGATAAAAAAAATATTTTAATTTGTGAAATAAATTACTAATCTTTGTCGTCTGGGTTTTAATTGAAGAGGAAAGACAATTTTCTAATAACTCTTCCTTAAATTGACACCATTTCTTCAATAAATTCTGATTTAGCAGTTTTACAGTTTTTATTTTCTAATATTTCGTGTCTGTGTAAACTTAAACTTAGATTACTCAATCGTTACGATAGGGAACATGTCGCTAGCTGGCCATAAGAATACTGCTGGAAATTCAGTTTCAGCTTGAATTTATTATCTTCAAACTTATAATTTAATTTTTATTTTATTTATATATACATACACAGTGTGGTGGCCACGACTCTCGAACACAGGACTTTAACATGTAAAATCATATTGTTTTAAATATCCTGCTTCCTAATTATTTAAAAGAAAAAGCTTCAAATAAAAGTATAAGGGCATAAAATACGAAATTAATTTTGCATGCTTTGTATCGGCACAAATTAGATCTAAAAATGACTGAAATTGTCTCAAAACTATCGATAGCTATGAAATTGAAACAAAATTAAACAAATGTTTGACGTTCAATCTGTCAAAACTGTCAGAATAAATTCTTTATTTATTATTTCATTTATTTTGACAAATAAAACGTTAAACATTTGTTTAATTTGGTTTCAATTTCATGCCTATCGATAGTTTTGAGGCAATTTTCCTCATTTTCAAATCTAATTTGTGTCGTTACAAAGTATGCAAAATTAATTTTGTTTATTGGTTCAGATGCAGAATTTTATGCACTAAAACTTCTAAATTATAGTTTTATATGTTAAAGTCCTATGTTCGAGAGTCGTAGTCATCAACCTAGTTAAAACCCAGGGGGGGCGCCCCTCCTTGCCCCCCTGCGGACGCCCATTCCAAATGGTCTAATTTTACCTTCATCATCCCTTATTAAACTGTCAGTAACACATTTCCAGTTCCAGGGGATGTTTGCACAAATACCTTGAATAATAATTAGTGAAAATATTGTGTTTATAACGGGTGAGAAATTTAAAATTAATATTATTTGTAACAACTTTTTATAAATTTACCTTAATAATCCCTTATTTTCATAAATACTGTCTGAATCTCGCTTAGATTACAAGGGGTAGTTACCATCGTTACCCTCAATATTAACCAGTCAAAATAATTGTATTATACAGTAAAAATTAGGGGTTATATAATTATTTCCATGGCTCGTATTTCCATTAATATTATGCATCTACATGTTATAAATTAATTAAGTTCAAATTGGTGTATGTTATCAAAAAATAGTTCAAATGTATTGTGGAGCTCCAAAATCAATCCAGATAAGTGGTTTTCAAAGTGTGGGTCGCGAAAACAAAGAGGGGGGTAGGGTCGTCGGATGCTATTTACAAATTTTAAAATACATGTTTCCAAAGATGCATCCCATTGCAAACTTTTATTTAAACTTTAAGGATTAATAAAATGAAAAATGTATACTATTTATTTTGATGCTTATGTTGATGAGTACGTTTATTTCTGTTTACAATAAATTTTCAATAATATGAAACTAGATATGAAATTGTGGATTTAACCATTTATTTCCTCATATATTTCTACATAATTATGCATATTTTGATCCTCAATATATACTTTTTTTAATCGCCGGAATCGTGATCGCAAAAATTTATGTTAATGAAAACAATTTTTTTTTGTTGAACCAGATTAAAAATCGAAAAATTTTAAAATATGGTTCCATATAATTGAGACTACGAGAAATTGAATGCCGTTGAGCGCATGTTCATATCTTTTTTAGTTTTCGAATTACGACGATTTTTGGCTTTTTCAAAATTTTAACTTTGAAGGCCCATATCTCGAAAACTAAAAGAGATATTTAAACGCGGGTTGAACGAGTGTATTTCTCGTGCTCTAATTAACTTATACTGATATTTTAAAAATGTTGAAAATTTCACTATTTTTTTCAAAATTTTCTTTTGCCCATATTTCAAAAACTTGAGGAGGCAATGAAAATCTGTGAAAATCAGTGAATTCCTCTCGTAAAAGTATATAGGTATGTAAAATTTCAGGCAAAAATTCGGAGAGGTAAAGTTTTTATTACAAAAAAACGAAAATTCACTGTTTTTTAATTATTTTTGAAGGGGTACCCCTTAAGATTTTTATGAATTTTGGGCATATCTAGTATTTTTGCTCTAAAAATTTTATCCGTGCTGCAAACATTCTGAAAATATATACATGTACTTTCACGAGAGAAATTCACTGGTGTTTACAGATTTTCATTATCTCTTCAAGTTTCTGAATTCTGGGCAAAAGAAAATTTTGAAGAAAATTGTAAAATTTTCAAAATTTTCAAAATTTCAGTAAAAGATAATTGGAGCACGAGAAATACACTCGTTTAAACCGCGTTTCAATATCTCTTTTAGTTTTCGAGATATGGGCCTTCAAAGTTGTGATTTTTAAAAAGACAAAAAACGCCGTAACACGAAATCTAAAAAAGATGTACAACTCAATTAGGAAATACATTATTATTATGGGGTGGCTAGCTCAGTGGTATGAAGTCGGCCTGTGGATCCTAAGAACCCTGGCTCGATTCCCACAGGCGACAAACAATTTTTATAATTTCAAAAACTACTCCTGTGGCTCCTCCACCTCTAACATCTTTGGGGGCCGTGATTTGACGACTGGTAACCGCACTTCACGCGCAAAATATATCACTTACCGAGATCTGCTTCGGCAGAGTGCCACACCCAGTAATGGGTAGAAGGCGTGATAATATATTTATTTAATAAGTAAATGTTTTATAATAATGGGGTGGCTAGCTCAGTGCTATGAAGTCGGCCTGTGGATCCTGAGAACCCTGGTTCGATTCCCACAGGCGACAAACAATTTTCATAATTTCAAAAGCTATCCCTGTGGCTCCTCCACTACTAACATCTTTGGGGGCCGTGGTTTGACGACTGGTAACTACACTTCACGCGCAAAATATATCACTTACCGAGATCTGCTTCGGCAGAGTGCCACACCCATTAATGGGTAGAAGGCGTGATGATATATTTATTTAATAAGTAAATGTTTTATAATAATGGGGTGGCTAGCTCAGTGGTATGAAGTCGGCCTGTGGATCCTAAGAACCTTGGTTCGATTCCCACAGGCGACAAAAATTTTTTATAATTTCAAAAACTACCCCTGTAGTTCCTCCACCACTTTGGGGGCCGTGATTTGACGACTGGTAACCGCACTTCACGCGCAAAATATATCAATTACCGAGATCTGCTTCGGCAGAGTGCCACACCCAGTAATGGGTAGAAAGCGTGATGATATATATTATTTATTTATTTATTTATGCTGCTCTGTACAATTTAAAAAATTTACTGTTTTAGTCCATTGCTATTCACTAGGGCTTTTTTTGTTCTTAGGAAGTATGTAGGTACACGTCACGCATCGCAATAAAAGCACTCATGTGCTCAAAAAAATTATCAGCAATATTCAATGCATTATAAGTGATATAGTCTGTTTTTTAACCAGGAGGAGTAAATGCACAAGTCAGATTTACACTATAGAAAGTTACCAAAGAAAGTTACTAGATTTTAGTTCGCGCGAAATACAAAAATTTCTTACACATCTGCACTGATTAAGTCTCATGGAATTTATTTTAAAATACAAATGACATTATAAACTCTAATTTGTCACTCCGTATATTATTAGTTCTTAAAAGAACTGATTTATGTTAATGTCACAGAAATGCAAAAAACCAACAAGAAAACAGATAACCTCAAAACTTATGACAGCTCTAATAAATCAAATGTAAAATCTATGTACAGTGCAAACTGGACGAAGCAATAGCCAATCAGAAGCGTCAGTTTTAGCGGTTAAAATTTAAATTACTCCTCCTGGTTAAAAAACAGAGTATAGTTCAGGTTAAAAAATTAAATTGTAAAATTGTGAATATTGTGCATAAACAATTTCATTTTCTGATTTATTTCTCTTGCTCAATTTATTAACTTACTTTCTACAGAAATCCACTATTTAATCTTTTAAATTTCGGTGTAGGGAGCCATTATTTGTTACCGTCAGTAGGTGAATTGTTTATTGTAAAAATATATGTTCATGCCAAAACACAATTTTGTTACGAAATAACACAATTTTTGTTATTTTTACAATATATTGTTTTTCTATTTACCATGAAGTTTAATATTACGGCACCTACTTAAAAAAAATATGTTTTGTTAAACATACAATAGTTATAATTAGTTTTCATTTATTTAGATTAATAATACTACGCAATGTATTGAAATTGTAACTCAGTGATTTGCATAAGTAAGAATTCGTGGGTTCAAATCGTGCTGATTTCAATTTACAAAAAATACGCGTTAAGTGGTTCGAATTCTATTATAATCTGTAGTTTCCTTGTATTCTAATTCAAAACGGAGCAAATAATAATATAGGGTGATCAAAAGGAATTGTTATAGTTGGCAATACAGTTCCAGAGATATTTTTATTCCACAGTTGGCACAACGTCAGATAAAGGCGAATATGCTATTTGACATTTCGAATAAATACAAATAGGTTATGTCAGGAGTCTGACAGCTAATATGATTTTGACTTTTTAAGTAATAGAAATACTTTAGAAATAAATGTAATAATAAATGTACTCAAATTTAAATTTTAAATGTCATTGTCAACAACATGAAATGAATTTATATATCAGACTTACCAATTTAAAGTAGTGTTTTTTATTGCCAACTGTAACAATTCCTTTTGATCACTCCCGAGTTTCAGTAATAATATAACAAGAGAGTGAGAATAAATTGAAAATAATTTGACAGATCTTTCGAAAACTTGTTGCCAGGCAATAGTCACGAAAGTCCGTAAGGCTTGAGTGGCTATTGCCAAATGGCAACAAGTTTGAGAAAGATACTGGCGAATTATTTTCTAATTTATCCAACTCTCGAGTTATATTTAATTAGATTATTTTTTTACTAGCTGTTGAGGTGGATTCATCCAACTTGAAAGATTTTGAACTTGGTCCATATCGATTAATTACTTATTAATGTATTCCTGGAAGTTGTTTCCATAATTTGTTTGTGTATTTCTGTATCTAAAATAGAATTAAATCACATTTTACTTGACGCGTTGAGAGTTTTCAATAATTATTTGACAACTACCTATCATTTGTCATATACAAACGAACCTATCTAGATTATTCCCGGGAATAATCACTAGAGCTTTATTCTCAATATAATAATGACAGAATTGGTTAAAACGCAGACACGTGACATACAATGAAGCATTTCATTGGTCTTGGAAAATGTCAAAAAATAATCATTTTAATTCATCTTATAATTTTGTGTTTGCGATTTGAAGTAATATTGTTCACATAGAGATTGGAGTTGTTACCACCATTACCCTCCATATTAACCAGTCAAAATAATTGAATTATACAAGAAATGAGATGTTATAAATTAAAGTTATTTGCATGGCTCATATTTCCAATCATATTGTGCAAACTACATGTAATAAATTAAATAAGTTCAAATTGGTGCATATTATCAAAAAATCAATTCAATAAAAGTTGTAGAGAATTAAAAGACGAGTAATTCTTGTTTTAACAATTTTTTTTTAAAATAAACCGTTCAGCCATAAATTAGAAAAAACTTATTTGGTACATTTTAAATGAGACTACTAGCGCCATCTCTTAACAATCTGCTGAACTATATACGTGCAAAAATATCCTAAAAGTGATACAGTTTATCAAAAAATGATTCAAATAAAAGTTATAGAGACTTATAAAACTAAGCTATGTTATTTGAAACGTATTTCTATTTAACCCTTAGTTTTAAAAATTAGATTATATGTACCCTAGACACCTCAATAAGGAGATACATTATTATTTATTTATGCTACTCTGTACAACAGGAACTTAATCCCAATTACAGTACCGGGTGCGAACTTACCGAGCCGTAATGTGATAGTTCATACATATTTAGCTTGAGTGGGATTCGAACTTGGGACCTTCGAATTCGAATACCGTAACGTTATTCACATTACCGTGCCGTCGAAGAGCACAAAATTATATATTTTAATCAAATGAACTGCTTCTATTTCAAAATTTATTTTTATATATAAATATAATTTTATTACAATCTAATAATTATAATGCAAAATTAAATTTGTTGAATATGCCATCTGTTAGTAATTCGTTGAAGCTTACTGAGATCTACTACTGCTAGGGCAGAATGTCACACCCAGTAATGGGTAATAGGCGTGATGATATATTTATTTAAAAAAAATAAATAAATATATCATCACGCCTTCTACCCATTACTGGGTGTGACACTCTGCCGAAGCAGATTTCGATAAGTGATATATTTTGCGCGTGAAGTGCGGTTACCAGTCGTCAAATCACGGCCTCCAAATATGTTAGTGGTGGAGGAGCCACAGGGGTAGCTTTTGAAATTATGAAAATTATGTTTATAATAATAAGTTATTTAAATATATTGTATATCCCAAAATAGAGACTTTAATGCCAGAAAATAATTATAATAGTTCGAACAAGTCACCTACTATGTTTTTTAGTTACAACTATTAGGTAAAATAGGATAAATAGATTTTTATGCCATTCGAACTATGCATACATAACGTTTATAATTTAGTAGTTTGACAAGAGATGGCACCAGCAGTCTCGTTTCAACATTGTTGAAAATTGTTTATTAATTTTTTTATGCCCAAATACAAAGTATTGATTTTTTTTCGACAAATATTTCAATAAAATATTAAAGTATAACCACGAAAGAGGTACCTGGGCCAAAAAGTGAACTAAACTCGACATTTCATTTGAATTTACCTAAATCAATTACGAAATTTCTGTACATTTAAGGTTAAAAAAAAAAAACTTATTATGGTTTAATAATTGTAGAACACTGTCAAAATTCTGAAAAGATAATAATGAAACGCAAATATGCAATAATTATAAAATATTTATTTCAAATAAATATTTATTTGGCATAATAAATAAATATATTTATCTAACAATACATTTTAATTTCAATTAAAAGATTATTTTCTAACATAAAATCTATAAAAGGAAAATTGAACTAACACTTTATATTCAAGACAAACCAAATTAAATTAAAAATCGTGCAAAACAGATACACTTTACATTCACAACATAACAACAATTTCCTTACACCATAGATTTACATTTTACATGCAGCATTTCGATTTTACATTCACAGTAGTTAACATGAACAGATCATTAATTTTTTTTATCGATTTATCGCCAGATGCACATCCAAAAGTTACATTTTAAACATTTATTTAAACTAAACTTAAAATTTAACTTTTGGCGCTACAACTAGTCAGTATAAATTTTATTTGGACATTTTCGAGCGCGTGCGATAAAATCAAACTTTTATCTAAATTTCCAGACAACATATCGCCTATTTTCATCTGTCAAATACTTCTAAATTATTTTACAAGAAAATGTTTCAAATAAAACTCATATAGAATTGAATTATTTGAATCATTTTCTCTGCAACATTTCATAAAACAATTTTTACGACCATTTTTACATTTTCAATTCAACATTAACATCATTTCCAGTTTCATCATCAAGAATTTAGAACCATGAAAAGAACGACGACTTCTTTGCAATATCCGGCGTCTTAACAACATCCGGTGTCCTCGGCGTCGTGGGTGTGAGGGGAGCTGATCCAGTAGGTGTGGTGGAGACCACCTCCATGTCTCCACTAGCTCCAGGACTGGACTCGATGGAAGCGTTAGTGCTGGCAGTTTGTTGCTGGACTAAAGAGTTGGTCTTGTCCTGCATGCTTTGTTCATATTCGCGGACGTCTTCTAAGGACATGGACACCCAGTCGTCGATCCAGACGAAAGCTTGGCGGTGGCCGAGGAGAAGGACTTCTCGGATGCACTGGAAAATGTTTCCAGATTATTTTTGGGACAAGTGATTCAAATAAACGTAGTAAAAAATTAATCCTCCGGGATTAAAAGTAACACTTTAGTCCTCGAAAAGGAAGAATGAAGAGGTTACTCCCGGAAGTGCGGAAACATTATTTTCTCTTATTATTTTCCATAGCACTCTCAATCCATAATTTTCTTTACAAAAGTGTTGTTTCGTTTGTTTATTACTCTTACATAAAGAACACTTGAGCAACAAGTATACACAACATATTTAATATTTAGAATATATGAATTTTATATAATATTATTAAACATGTAATTTAGATTTTCAGTAATTCAGCATTTATCTGTTTGAAACATATCAAATATCAAATTTGTTTACGTATCATTTTTAGTAATGTTGACTACTTTATGTCTAACTTTACTGATGAGGCATATACAGAATGTCTGTTTTTCGAGCCTACCCTTGGTATCTCAAGAACCGTGAGATACGAAGTCGATTAAATTGAGGCAAAGTTGCCAAATTAGTTGACCATTTTAATGATGTATTTGTTTTTCCGAAAAAAAATATAGATAACTAGATAAAGCGAAAATTAAAATTTATGTTTTTTGTTTCTAATGCTACTATGATTATTAAAATATATTATTAAATATAAAATTTAGTTTTTCTCAGAATTAGATGCATATACAGAAAAATTGCAAATATCATTTTATGTTCCAAATATTTTTACCAACATCTTTTATTTGAAGCTTTTTTTCGTAACTGATTCAATTTTTGAAATAAATGGAATTTATTGTTTTGTGTGTCCAGTAAACTTCCTCTTCCGGTTTTTCAATCTCATTCAAAATCAACTCAGTTCTTCGTATTTTCATGAAACTTATAATTACCAAGTTTCGTTAACAAATCTTATCTCGTTCATGAGATATTGCACACTCGGACACACATCCATCCATCCACACACACACACACACACATCATTGAGAAAATGATCAAAACGGATTCAGTGGACCTCAAAACATGTATTTCCGCGAAAATCTCGTCGACGATTTTTTTCATGATTCCAATACTTCCTTATACTGTGTATAAGAAAGTAAAAAATATATAATTGTATTTCCATTTACATATTTTAATTCTACACCCGATGATAATTAACATAATTTAAATTATTATGACATAATAACGCGATACCGAAATAATATACCTAAATTGCAAACACAGAAAAAAATCAAAACAATGATAATACGCACGTGTTTAAATTTATAATTACATATAGATTAGATTTTCAAAACTGCATTTAATTACAGAAAATGCAAAATTTATCAAAATACAACATACGTACACAAACAATAATTACAAAATATTTGCGATAATATACCTACGTTATTTTATATAATATATGAAAAAATATAAATAAATACTGGTGCAGAAATGAACGAATTAAAACAAATTAAATTTATTAGAGACGAAAAATTTAAACAACACCGAAATTGAACTGGAAACCTTTTGGATTCCATTCATTACAATTAACGGGGCAATTTATGTAGCTCAGCGGTAAAGCTTTTGGACTGAATTCAATTGGCCCTGGGTTCAAGTTCTATGTTGTCCGATTTTTTACCCCTAAAATAGCGCAAAAGGTGAAATTCGATTCTTTATTTGAAAATAAATTGAAGAATATTAAAAATTACTTCACAAAAACGAAAAAACAAAAATAAAAAGTAACTTACGCTATGGATAAACTCTTCAACTCTAGTTTGCAGTCCCCAAACTTCAAACGAAGCATTAACTAATTTATATGAACACATAATCGGTTGAAACGTGCTTCTCCATCCTTCTACTAAAGGTCCCCGGTTCGTTTTGCCTGACTGGAAATATTTCGGATCTTCTTCTTCTTTATAATGCTTTGGACTTAAATCATCGTAAGCAATATCAACGTGATCTACTAAACGTTCTGCTAGTTGTTCAGCTGTTAATTCAAGGCACTAAAGTAAAAAATAAATTAAAAGTCGTGGAAATGTAAATAATCGATATAAGTATCATACATTTTCAGTGCATCCGTTGTTATTTTCGTAACGGGTCTGGATATGAATGCTGAATTTTGGTATGAAGGAACACTGAAAGAAATTAATAGTTAGACAGTTTCTGAAATGATGTTTTAATTAAATTAATACTGACTGTATATTCTGTTATAGTGTAAGGGTAGTAATTCCAAGCTTTTTCCGTCACGTAAAATATTTTTGGAATCATAGCTTGGACCCAGTAAGGTAGTTTACTACAGTAAAAGAAAAGATTTTAGTGTTTAGTGCAGAGAAATGTCAGAAAACTAACCTCGAAATATGGATCCGTTTTTCGGTATACTGTCCTTTTCCGTGTACTGGGTCTAAACATTCTCGGTTTTCCACAACTTCTACGCCTTCGCCACGGTCTGATTGTTCTAAACTATGTCTTGCAATCATATAAAGTTGTCCGATATGATACTAAGAATGTTTAATCAATAGATTTTTTGTATGAAGCTATTTTAATATAACATACCTCTTCTACCGTTAAAGGCATGCATATTCTATATTCTTTAGTTTGTACCATCTTTATAGATTATTGCAATATCGGATTTTCGTTGAAAGTTGCAAGTAATTTTAGACAGACATTCACAAAACAATTTTTCGTACTGCAACGTGATGGTACGTTCTTTTATCAGCTGTCAAAATGGTACCAACATAAAATTTGAGAAGACTACTAATATTGTTTTGATTTATTTTAATCAATAAAAGATTATGAATTAAATTATGTCATGTTTATATTAGTTTATATATTTTCAATGCTTTTTGAATGTATTGTACTAATGTGTTGAACAGTAAAGAATTTTTGAAAAGTTTGTGGAGCAATTTAGGGATTTTCATTTTACAAAAGTGTAACTATAACCTATGTCAAAGTGTCAAACGAGATGGTAGTAGCAAAATTCTGAATTTAAATAATATTTGTAAATATTTTATTTTAGTATTACTGACATGGTGAGTTCATGACAGTTTGAAACATAAATACAAAAATGGCGTATGTCATTCGGCAAGAATATCTGCAGATGCCACCTGTGACCCGGGCATACACAACTGCCTGTGTCATCACTACCATTGCTGTGGTACGTGGACTTCTCAACTTTATTTACATATCAAAATACTTTAAATGAAATTATATTTATATTTGACACAGATTCTCGTAACATATGTGGATTTAAAATGTGTATTTTGCGTGTTTCAGCAACTAGATTTAGCATCACCTTTCCAATTATACTTTAATCCAATCCTGATTTTAAAACAAGGGCAAGTATGGAGACTATTAACATCATTCTTGTTCTTCGGAACGTTTGGTTTCAATTTCTTTTTCAATATGATATTTACGTATCGATACTGTCGAATGCTCGAAGAGGGATCTTTTCGAGGTCGAACAGCTGATTTTGTGATGATGTTTTTGTTTGGAGGAGTTTGTATGATTGTATCCTTCTTATATCTTAAAATAAGCTACATCACACATTCGCAGTGTCATCTTTCGTACAACCAACAAACCTTGAATTATCTACACCCATTAGTCCTCTCATTCTCAATTATACCAATCTTTCATTCTATATATGTCCCATATGCCCAAATCATCCAAACATCTGTTCTCATTCTCGCTCAACATTCATTTGGCACTAACACACCATTATAAATACTATCGAATGTATAAAAATCCTTAATTAGACAACAGATGTTTGCGTTTTTTGTTAATTTGTTATTTCTTGGACAAGCGTTTACAATAATGCTTGTGTATGTGTGGTCGAGAAGAAATCCGTATGTCAGGATGAACTTCTTTGGATTGTTAAACTTTCAGGCAAGTTTTACAACATTTAGGCCAAAGACACTTAAGTTTTTATCTTTATTTTGCTTTAACGAAAACAAAAAATATTATCACATTTCCTCTTTAGATAAAATTTGGAATATTTAGACAACCGCCACTTCATAACTATCTTTTATCATTTCATGTTGAACTATTTTAAACATTTTTTAAGGTTTATATTTATCATGTAGTCAGGTTTCAAAAGATTGCTAGTTCAAATTCCGGCGTTGACCATTTTTTCTGTTTAAAAACATAAATTAAACTGTGTATTTTGTGCTTAATTAATTTTTCTTTTAAGTAAATATTTAACAATTGATTAAATTTAACGACAGCAAAATAGAGCGAAAAAATAAAATAACATTTTGAATTGCATGGATACCGCAGCTCAAATGGTAGAGCAACCGGAGATAAAAAGGTTCCAGGTTCAAATCCTGATGGTATCTTAATTTTACTAACTGTAATCAGGCAGATTCATAAAACAGATTAACGCTAACACCATTTTTAATATTATTTATAACAATGCTTTAAATTAAAACAGGTTCAAGAATTTTACTAAATTTGATGGTAATTAATAGACTTTTTAACTCTAGTTAAAATAAACGTATTACTCACATTGGAAAGAGTTACAAACGAAATAAAAATGGTGTTAGCGCTAATCTGCTTTATGAATCTGTCTGAATAAACTTATGTTTTGTGTTGTTTTATATTTTTATATAGATTAAATTGTATATAAGATAAAATTCATCATTTAATTTGTCTAATATAACATTTAAATAAAAATCGAAAGGTGTCGGGTTCAAATCTCGACGCCTAAGTTTTTCTATTTAAATGTTTATTTTGTTGTATGTTTAAACAAAGATTCAATTTTATTTGTATTAAAATATATTTAAATGGAAATCAAAATGTCGCAGGGCAAATTTTGGTACCACCCGAATTTTTCTTTTTTAACCTAAAATAACAATCATGATTTTACTTTAATTTCGCGTTGTTTTTATATTTTACAAAGATTCAAATGTGTCTGGCTTCATATTAGTGATTTAAAATTGTTTGAAATATCTTTCCTGTGGATGTTTCTAGGCTCCTTACTTACCATGGGTCCTGTTAGGATTTTCTGTGTTACTGGGCAATGCCATCTATGTAGATATGATGGGAATTGCAGTTGGACATATGTACTATTTTATAGAAGATGTTTTTCCACACCAAAGAGGCGGTTTTAAACTTTTGAAAACACCATTTTTCCTGTAAGTATTCTATCTATTACAAAATTATTCCTATACATTAAAAAATATTTTAATTCTGCAAATAAGATTCATATTTAATCAAATAAATATATGATCACGCTTTTTACCCATTACCGGGTGTAGCACTCAGCTGTAACAGCTCTCGATAAGTGATTTATTTATACGCGTGAAGCGCCGTTCCCAACCGTCAAATCACGGCCCTCAAAGATATTATTTGGGGTCGGAGAGCCACAGGGAAAATTTGAATGTACTTAAAATTGTTTGTCAGCTAGAGGAATCAAACCCGGATTCTCAAATTCACAGGCCGACTCGATACCACAGACCCACATTTCTTTATAATGATTTCTCACAATTTTCAATTTTTAGAAACTAATTTGTTATTTTATCTTCTTGGCGATAATTCAATATTTTTAGGCAATTTTTAAAGGATTGCAAACCAAAATAGGCAATTCCTTTTTGATTTCGACTTAAAATTATTATTAGACGCATCTAGGTGTCGAATAAAAAAGAAATATTTAACTTTAATGTCGAAAAGTTTTTATTTTTTTATTTGACAAATTCTGTTATTCCCCATCTGAAAATTTTACAACCCATTATTAAATTGTTTATTTTTAATTTTTCGTATTAATATTTGGCTTAAAATAGCTAAAGTACCGAATTAGAAATAAATTTATATCATTTTTTAATCTTTTAGATAGAAAATATTTGTACAATAATTTTGTTTTTGTTTAAATTTCTTGTAAAGATCGCAAATCAAAATAATTCCTTTTTAATTTCGATTTAAAACACGTTATTCACCACATTAAAATTACTCCTGTGACTCTCCCTGTACTATCTTTGAGGGCCATGATTTGACGGCTGGTAACCGCACTTAACGCGTATAAATATATCACTTATCGAGATCTGCTACGGCAAAGTGCCACCCACACTCAGTAATGGATACAAGGCGTGATGATATATTTATATTTATTTATATATTAGAAAGACGTTGTTCGACCCGCACGCAGAGGACCCCGACTACAACCCTCTCCCCGAGGAGCGCCCCGGAGGCTTCAATTGGGGCGAAGGCCGAGCCCCTAACAACCAGTGACCGCTGCGGTCACTCAGTGCGCATTCCATATTCAACAACGTATTAATTTCTAACATACGATATTTGGCGCCCACGACATTTGTACAAATTCAATTTTATTTAGTTTAATATCGGTGATATTTTCATAAATGCAAATTTTTTAAATGTGTAATGTTAGTATGTACGCCAGTTTTGTTAAAAACGTGTATTTTGTTGTACCTAAAAAAAAAACACAAAAAATTTTAACAAATAAATAGGATTGAGACAAATTCAAACGCATATTTAAATTATTACCGAATGAACGCAATAAATTATGCGTGAGAGAACAGCGAACGAAAGATACACTCATGAGAAAAAATATGAAACACTTGAAATTCGGTTTTCACTAATAGTTAGAGAGCTAGGGTGCAAAATGATGTCTCATTTATTCCAGTAACAGAAATGGATTTGTTAATAGATTATGTCATGATAAACATGAAAAAAAGAAAATTAGATTTGGGAACGGGTGGAACTATAAATGGCGTCGGTGTGAATGCGCCGATTTTAAGGGTGGTTGTTGATATTTTTTACAGGCTAATTTTCAGTTTAAATTATAGACTTTGGTATAATTAAGTAATAAAAATGATAGACAGCAGTTTTGGCCGGTGACGCATGCGCGACAAAACCGGTCAAAGTAAGCAATTTTTATGGTGTCGTGTGACATATTACTACTTGTTCACGACGAATACATGACAAAAAAATTGTTGACAGAAATTATTGCTGGTTGCTCATTGGTGACAGAAGCTCTGAAAGTGGACTGGTGTAGCGATCAACAACCACCCTTAAAATCTGCGCATTCACATCGGCGCCATCTATAGTTGCCACCCGTTCCCAAATCTAATTTTCTTTTTTTCATGTTTATCATCACATAATCTATTAAAAAATCCATTTCTGTCACTGGAATAAATGAGACATTTTGTACCCTAGCTCTCTAACTATAATTTGAACGAATTTTCGAGGGCGAAGAAATTTAAAGTGTCTACTTTAAGAAGATACATGCGATTTTAGGGTTACCCCCCCAAACGCTCCCTCATCCACACCCCCTAGAAGAAAAATGTTTTTAGTAGAAAAAAAACTCGCATAACTCTGTGCCAAATTATCGTAGGAACCTCGTTCTTTGCGTCCTTTGCAGGGAATTGAATAGACTTTATTGCCCTGATGGCGAATCGAGTCCACAATTTTTTTTTAGTTTCGTACAGATCGTCAAAGATGGACATTTTTTTCACTAATAGTTATTTATGTACCAAGAGTGAAAATAGTGCTTTGCGCCTCGTGCTAATAATCATGCCACGGGCCAGAAACGCTAATTTCACCCGCGGTACATACGATATTTTGTGCATAACAAAATAACATGTAACTAGGATGCAGGCACTCATGTGACAAAGTGACGTTTTGTGACGTAAAAACAGCTGTTTGAGCTTGCGATCACTGCGCCACCCACAAAATGAACTATTTTTTTTAGGACGAGATTTGAAAAGAACGGTTCTTTTCAAATCTTGTTGGGCTGCGATCACTGCGCCACCTAAAATTGAACAATTTTTTTGTGACGAGATTTGAAAAGAACGGTTCTTTTCAAATCTCGTCCCAAAAAAATAGTTCATTTTGTAGGTGGCGCAGTGATCGCAAGCCCAAACAGCTGTTTTTACGTCACAAAACGTCACTTTGTCACGCGAGTGCCCGCATCCTATTTATGTTCAAAAGATTAAAATATGTAAATAGGTTATATGTCAAAATGAATCAAGTATTCACAATAAACAAAAATTTTATTTATGTATCCATAGAATTATTTCTTTTTGGCCCATGGGCCAAAATGAAGTGTTTAAGCCCGCTTTTTAGGGTTAAAACACATGCTTTTCAGCCCTGTTGTGCATAAAAACTTTTTTTTCTTTTAAGGGTTGAGAGGAGGGCGGAATGTGTTAACCCTAAGATCGCTTGTATTAAAGTAGACATTCTAAACTTTGTCGCCGTTGAAAATTCATTCAAATTAGTTATGACAGTTTGAAAATTGGGAAAATTTCTCAAATTTCAGGTGTTTCCTTTTTTCCCTACCAATGTATTTAAAGTTTCTAAATTATTTTAGAGAATAATACAATAATAAAAGGTTTCCTCATGTCTTAGGATACATTGATGGAACAAATAGGAGGGTTCATGCTACGTTACTTATTGGGATGTAATGAAAAAGACATATTAAGTCCTAAATTGATTCTTATAATTAAAAAACATTCTTAGTCCTACAATACAACATCTACTATAGTACATATTTCGAACAATACACAACAAAATAATTTGGAAGTAAAATAATTAAGCACCTGACGTGTGACACTTGATCGACTCGCCATTTTAAACCACCGGAGACCGAGCGATCATTCTCGTTTACCTCGATTTCAAAACATTTCAAGAAGATTCAGTCATTTTTATTTTCTCATTATAATACAAACTTTGTACGTTCCAAACATCAGAAAACCATACAAAAATAATAATTATTGTATTGTAGATTCCTTACCACCTTTAACAATCTGGAAAAGAAGTTTTAGCCGTATTTAAAATTATCTTAATCATTTAGTATCATATTTTCTCCTGCCAAACATTTTTATATAATTGTAGAATCAAATGTTTCAAATTTAATAATATTTAAAGTATTTAACAAAAAATATACGATGCCAAATGTTCAAAATAAACGTTTCCTCGTGTCGTAGGACACATTGATGGTACGAACATATTTGAATCATCGAGAAATCTTTTTGCCAATAAATAAAGACAGTCATACGATACGCAGTATGATGATGGTTTGACGAGAGTTAACGAGAATTCTCCGCATCTATCAGGTACCAACATTGCATTGTTTCATGACTATCGTGAATTACACCATTACGTTATTACAACAATAAATAAGGCAACTCAGCAGATTGCATTATTACACTGCACTTGAACCAATATCGGTCGATTTATCGAAAATCACAGATAGATCAATAAGTAAACAATTATTTGGAGTGAATTAATTTAAATTGGGGGCGGACATGTTTTAACTTAAATAAAAATATAAAATTGTACCCCACCCTGGAACTTTCAAAAAATCGATTTTTTTTTGCATTTTTGCGATCCTTTGGGCCTCTACAATGTTGTACAACGATTTTTCGATATATAACTACGTTGCAAAGATACGTCGAGAAATTTTATCATATATAATCACACTGTAAACTGAACTTGAAACTTTAAACGCGTTTTTCTGGAAACCATGTTTTTTTATCTGGCTGCAGAAAAATCTCGGGATCTATCCAACCGATTTCGCTCTTTTTTTGTGTCCAATACGTAAAAATGTATTCTCTATGGTGAAGCATAGGATTTTTTTGATATTACAATTTTTCGATTTTTTACGAACATTTGAATGAAGAATTTTTTTACAAAAAATGAAACTTTTTTTGAAATCGCTACCATTTTTGTAATTTTTCGAATTTCAAAAAATCGCTATGCTACACCTTAGATAATTTCATATAGTTTTGGGTTTTTCAAATCGGAATGTTCTGCGATGTTTCAAGACTTCCCGGTGCATGCAGCCAGCGAGGAGCAGTTTTGAGAAGGCGACCCGTGTGTACCCGTGCCACGGAATAACGGATCGATATTTTTACGTAAAAAAATTGTCAAGTAAAGATGAAATATAGCTGAATATTATACAAAAACTCTGAAGAGATTGCTTCATTTTTAATACCAGAAAAAAATCGTGAAAATCGCTTATTTTTTGACTCTCCAGGGTGGGGTCCCCCCTTAATTTAAATTGGGGGTGGACATGTTTTAACTTAAATAAAAATATAAAATTGTACTAAAATAATTGTTTAATTATTATCAGATGTGTTTTGAAAGTTTCTTTTAATCACAGAAAAATAAGTTACTGTATTCTTTGTAGTCAAGTGACTGGTTGTTAATTTTAAAGAAAAATGTTTCAAATAAACTGTTGTAGATAAATTGCTAGTCTATAATAGTAATTTACTACACTAGTACGTAAAACTAGGCTTTAATCACAAGTAGGTTAAAGTTTAAACACAAACGAAGTTTGTGATTAAAACTGCTTTACGTACGTACAATATTTTAACAACCGAAAACGTCGACAAAAATATCAAAATTATTGACATGAAAGTCATTCTTCAATACGAAAAATTCTGTTATTTTATTGAGCTAAATTATTTTATCCAACCGATTATTTATTATTTATTTCAATTGACAATAGTAACAGGTTTTTATGAGTCGGTGTTGGGTAAAATAATTTTCTACAATACCAGTAGTGTAAGTTACCCGTTAGTGACAAAACTTAAACACAATAGACCATTTTAAAAATTCATTGCGCATGTGCACACGTTAGACGGAGATAAAAAAAGTTAGTGCCGTATACTCATCTTTGTTTATGATTTGACAAGTGACAGTTCGATTATTTTTGTTGGTTAGTATTTGTTTCTTCATTGAAAAGTAATTAATAATAGTAATATGACGGGTACAATATGCTGTGTACAGGGTTGTAATAATAATTAAAAAAAAAAAAAACAAGAAACATTTCATTTCATTCTTTTCCTGAAAATGTGAACTGAAGAAAAGAATCATATTAACATAATTTATAAATAACTGATGAATATACTTCATTTATTTTGATGCTACAATAAGTTTTCATTTTCACTATAAACATTTCACTTACTTTGTACCTAAATTCATTTTGAAATATCTCGTTTGGCGGCAAGTTATTAGTTAAAAAAATAAACACCTAGGGGTCGCGGACATTTTTAAAATGGTCTATAGGATGCGGACACTCACGTGACACTGTGACGTTTTATGACGTAAAAACAGCTGTTCGGACAAAGATCACTACGCCAGCTACAAAATTAACTATATTTTTTGGGACGAGATTTAAAAAAGAACCGTTCTTTTCAAATCTCGCCACAAAAATAGTTAATTCTGTAGGTGGCGCAGTGATCTTTGCCCGAACAGCTGTTTTTACATCACAAAACGTCACAGTGTCACGTGAGTGCCCGCATCCCATAGCTGTACTCCATTTGCCACTTGGTTCACTTAAATCAGTTCAGATAAATTCGACGACATGATTAAATGAACTAAATAAAACTGATGCACTTATTGGCGTGGATAACTTCAAAGTAAATTAGAATCAGTAATTCTAGTACTGAAAATAAAGTAGCGAATTAATCCAACGAAATAAATAAGAGATCTGGTTCAGTAAATGTAAGTTAGATCTGATCCAAATAGCAAATAAAATACGACTAGTAAATGGAATTTTTATTGCTCAGTTGGTTTTCATGTTTACATCGGGAGTATAATATTTATTTACCATCCACCGTGGACTGTAAGTAAATATTATAGATCAAGGTCCTGTTGATTTTGACAACTTTTAATTTTGAAATTTATTTTTCCTTTCCTTCTATTTGTGCAAGTATTGTAAAAAATAGCTTACTAACCTCGAACTGTAGGTGATTTTTAGGTCGCGAATGTTTAAGAAAATGTTTGGAATAAAAGACTAATGCTGGGTTGCAAGGAAAAAATAAAGAGCTCTTTAGTTAAAGAATTGTTTATCTAGCAACAGTATCAATAACGATTTTCCGAAACTTATTGAATCGTTAAGCCCGTTTTACATTCTGCAACTTGTTCAGAAACTTGAAGTTGTGCAACATGTTGCTGGTATTACATTTAGCAACATATTTCTGCAACTTTACTAGTTCTTTTAAGTATTATACCAACATAAATGTTAGGAAAGTTGGTAGTCCGTGACAGTTATTAGATATGTTCATGTTTCTTTGTAACCTCTAATTTTTATAATCATATGTTTATCGTTTGATTTTGAGAACAAGAATAGATTGCAAAAAACAAACAAAACAAAACGCTATTTTGACACATGTAAAACTAGGTATTTAGATTGGCAAAACAAAAAGTAACAAAAAAAATCACTAAATCTGGGGGAAAGTTGCGAGTTGCCCACAACAAAAATACAGTGATCAAAAGGAATTGTTATAGTTGACAATACAATTCCAGAGATCTTTTTATTCCACAGTTGGCACTACGTCAGACAAAGGCGGAAACGCTATTTGACATTTCTAATAAATACAAATAGGTTATGTCAGGAGTCTGACAGCTAATAGAATTTTGACTTTTTAAGTAATAGAAATACTTTAGAAATAAATGTAATAATAAATGTACTCAAATTTAAATTTTAAATGTCACTGTCAACAACAGGAAATAAATTTATGTATCAGGCTTACCACTTTCAAGTAGTTTTTTTTATTGCCAACTGTAACAATTCCTTTTGATCACACTGTAGAACATGTTCAATAAATGTTGCACGCAACTTTATTTTTACATTTGGCAACTCGTGTTGCGGAATTAGTTGCGCAACATGTTGCTGTTAATGTTGCTGAATGTAAAACGGGCTTTATAGTTGCTAATGAACTGATAAAACTTTCATGCAACCCAGCATTAGAAAATTTAATTCAGAACATAATTTATTTGAAGTATTTTGCTCTAAAATAATTAAACAACGTTCTACACTAGTAAGAATAACTAAATAAAAACCGATTATCGATATTTTTTGTTCTGAAATATTTCTAAATTATTTCAGAGAAAAATGCTACAAATAAAACTGGTATTTATTTGAAGAATTATATATTTAAAATAATTTAGAAATATTCAGCAGAAGTAATATAGATAGTTAACCAAAATTGGGCGAGCAAAAGAATGATAAAAATATTGTCGAGCGATGTTGGTTCAAACGCATGATGTGTACCGCCTTACATTAAATGAGATGATCACATGAAAAAAATGAATATCGCAAATATACATCATTCACAGCAAGTAATATCAGTGAATATAAATAACAGACAACAATGTAAAGAAATGACAAAATACTTGATTCATTTGCATTCCGTTCGCATTTCACAACCGATTCGAAGTATTTATGATACAAGTCCAGCTGTAAAGAATAGAATGAACCTAACTTAAGGTAATGAAGAGTGATATTCTAATAAGTGACTGTTCATTCCTTACGATCTTTACAACAGAAAGATAAAATATAAATTACATATCGCAGAATCTCTCCAAACCGAATGGGAAACTTAAACGCTAAAATCAATGTTTGGAGAGGTTCCACGAGGAGATTTATTAAACAAATGCTGAAACAAGTTAGTCATGCTAATTTAGCGCTAAGAATGAGAATGATAATACAAAATAGACTAATAGTAGTTGTAATTAAATAGCTACCGTTGCCAAAAGCACTGTTATGTCGTCAGGCTTGCCTCCTAGAACAGAAACAAATACAATCATTAATAAGAGAAAATCTGGTGTGGTCATCACACGACTTTCTTATACACAACATATATAATATTTAGAATATATGTTATTAAACATGTAATTTAGTTTCTTTCGGAAAGAAGACATAGATAACTAGATAAAGCAAAAATTAAAATTTATTGCTACTATGATTATTGAAATATATTATTAAATATAAAAGTAGTTTTTCTCAAAAGTAGACGCATATACAGGAAAATTGCAAATAACATTTTATGTTCCAAATATTTTTGCTAACATCTTTTATTTGAAACTTTTTTTCGTAACTGATTCCATTTTTGAAATAAATGGAATTTGTTGTTTTGTGTGTCCAGTAAACATCCTCTTTCGGTTTTTCAATTTCATTCAAAATCAACTCAGCTCTTCGTATTTTCATGAAACTTATAATTACTAAGTTTCGTTAACAAATCTTATCTCGTTCATGAGATATTGCACACTCGGACACACCTCCATCCATCCATCCATCCACACATACACAGACATCATTGAGAAAATGATCAAAACGGATTCAGTGGACCTCAAAACACGTATTTCCGCGAAAATCTCGTCAACGATTTTTTTCATGATTCCAATACTTCCTTCTGTATATAAGAATGTAAAAAATAGGAATTTTTTTTCAATCACTTGTCAAAGTTCCACAAAATTTACAGCACATTTGAATCAACTTATCAGGTCATCATCAAACAGCAGGTCAGTTCAGCTTTAACCATAGACGCGTTTCGTCCTTTAGAGACTCATCAGTATGGTGCAATCAACTATCCAACTAGACCAACTAGGGACTAGTGAACTGTGGTACTTTGTAAGCTGAACTGACAGATGTTAAGAATACTAATGAAGGTATTATGACATGAGAGCTACGGAGAACCATGTAGTGCCATCTACCGACAAAAATCGCAAACTGCTTGACAGCAATAGGATGCGGGCACTCACGTGATACTGTGACGTAAAAAACAGCTGTTCGGGCAAAGATCACTGCGCCATGTACAAAATGAACTATTTTTTGTGGCGAGATTTGAATAGAACTGTTCTTTTCAAATCTCGCCACAAAAAATAGTTCATTTTGTAGGTGGCGCAGTGATCTTTGCCCGAACAGCTGTTTTTTTACGTCACAAAAGTCAGTATCACGTGAGTGCCCGCATCCTATTAAAATAATACAAAGACAAAATGTCAATTAATTATCTAAATCAGTGTGGATCGCGACCACTTGGGGGGTCTCGAAGATATTGTATGGGGTCGTCGAATGCTATTTACAAATTTTAAAATATATGTTTCCAAAGATTCATCCCATTCTTTGATTAATTCTGAGTCGACACCCTAATGTAAAAAATATGCGGCCCTTCGTAAAGCCCCAGTTCTATTCCCACAGCCGACAAACAATTTTTAGTAATAATATAACGAGAGATATGGGATGGCTAGCTCAGTGGTATGAAGTCGGCCTGTGGATCCTGAGGTCCCTGGTTCGAGTCCCACAGGCGTCAAATTTTCATAATTTGAAAAAGCTATTCCTGTGGCTCCTCCACCACTAACATGTTTGGGGGCCGTGATTTGACGACTGGTAACCGCACTTCACGCGCAAAATATATCACTTACCGAGATCTGCTTCAGCAGAGTGTCACACCCAGTAATGGGTAGAAGGCGTGATGACATATTTATTTATTTATTTATATAACAAGAGAGTGAGAATAAATTGAAAATAATTTGATAGATCTTTCGAAAACTTGTTGCCAGGCAATGGTCACGAAAGCCCGAACCAGGGTTCTCAGGATCCACAGGCCGACTTGATACCACTGCGCTAGTTACCCCTGTAACTGGAATTCGCTTTTTTGTTATGGAAATTTCATTCATTCATATTTCAGTGAAATGTTTTAAAATAATTTTAGTTTTATTATATTTTGATTTACTGCTAATAATTCAAATTCTTGTTATTGATAAAAAAAAAAATGCCGAAACAGTATAAAATTGTTGTTACATTTTTTTTATTGCTCTTGAATCGATTAATTTTCCATGCTTTGTTATAACTTATAACCCATAAAATTTGCAATAAAAATGGTTCAATTTTGACTTATTTTCTAAAATACAGTAAATTTATGTAATTATTATAAGTACTGATAAAAAACTGATAAAATCCATTGTTAAATCACCGGATAATAGTCAAGTTCAATGTTTTGCTTCCAATTTAAATATGGATATAATTAGTTTCTTTATTTCAATCACATAAATACGAAATTTTGCGATATTGCCAAACATAATTTACCGGATATCCGCTGAGTTTGACAATAGATGAATATAATAAAAATTTACTTTAGGTCAATAAACATACAAATGATAACATATAATATTTTAGGAAAATAATCATGAATCGACATTTTTTCAATCAGGTCATATTTGTATGATTATTTTTTGACGTTTCTCAAAACCAATGAAATGCTTCATTGTATGTCACGTGTCTGCGTTTTAACCAATCCTGTCATTATTATACTGAGAATAAAGCTCTTGTAATTATTCCCGGGAATTATCTCTGTAGATGCTTTTTTGTTTGTGCCAAATTATAGGTAATTATCAAATAATTATTTAAAACTGTCAACGCGTCAAGTAAAATGTGTGAAATAATTGATTTAGTTGTATTTCAGATACAGAAATACACCAACAAATTTTGGAAACAACTTCCGAGAATACATTAATAAGTAATCAATCGATATGGACCCAGTTCAAAATCTTTTAAGTTGGATGAATCGACCTCAACAGCTAAGTCAAAAAATAATCTAATTAAATATAACTCGAGAGTTGGATAAATTAGAAAGTAATTCTCCAGTATCTTTCTCAAACTTGTTGCCATTTGACAATAGCCACTCAAGCCCTACGGGCTTTCGTGACTATTTCCTGGCAACAAGTTTTCGAAAGATCTGTCTAATTATTTTCAATTTATTCTCACTCTCTTGTTATATTATTACTGAAACTACAGAGTGATCAAAAGGGATTGTTACAGTTGGCAATAAAAAAAACTACTTGAAATTGGTAAGCCTGATACATAATATCATTTCCTGTTGTTGACAGTGACATTTAAAATTTAAATTTGAGTACATTTATTATTACATTTATCTCTAAAGTATTTCTATTACTTAAAAAGTCAAAATCCTATTAGCTGTCAGACTCCTGACATAACCTATTTGTATTTATTAGAAATGTCAAATAGTATTTACGCCTTTATCTGACGTTGTGCCAACTGTGGCATAAAAAGATCTCTGGAATTGTATTGCCAACTATAACAATTCCTTTTGATCACCCTGTAGTTATTTAGATTGATTGGAACAAATTTGTAATAAATTGTCTGAATCATCTTCCAATCATTTCCTTATTGCCAATTTAATTTGTCAAGTTCTCTTGATTGTCAGTATCACTCACCTATAGTATTGATGCCATTAGCAAAAGCACTTTCGGCAAAAGGTGAAATAAACGACTCATCAAACGATAAATTCCTCGCCATCCACGCTATCGAATTCGCCACCGTCTGCAGTCGACTCGCACTTCGTTCTCCCTGAACTTTGCACAGCTCTTCCACGAGGAGCGAATGCGGCAGGTTATCAAACACACCATCCGTGGCCACGAGGATAACGTCCCCATCCTCTACGGGGAAGTTCCCCGTGATGGCGGAGTCTGGTTGGTCGCTGAGCACGTTGGCTTGGTAACCAGGTGGCGGGAGGGAGAGTTGGAAGGGGGTGTTGAAGTAGTGTTGTTGTTCTTCGGAGCGGTGGATGACCTTGCCTTGGCGGACCACCATGAAGCCGCTGTCACCGATGTTCGCGGTGTAGAGGGTGCTGTTCTCGCGGTTGAGGATTATTACGCATGCTGTGCTACTTCCTAAACAAGAGGGAGATTTTTTACTTAGAATTTTTGTATTATGTGACTATCATTATCTGTTAATGATCAATAAGTTAGTGATAATTCCCATTTTTCATCGTTATTTTACAGATGATCACAATTTTGGTATTCTGAGACCAGAATAATTTATCCTAACATTTTTGTGATCAAAAGGAATTGTTTCAGTTGGCAATAAAAAAAAAACTTGAAATTGGTAAGCCTGATACATAAATTCATTTCCTGTTGTTGACAGTGACATTTGAAAATTTAAATATAAATTTGAGTACATTTATTATCACATTTATTTCTAAAATATTTCTATTACTTAAAAAGTCAGAATTCTATTAGCTGTCAGACTTCTGACATAACCTATTTGTATATATTAGACATATCAAATAGTATTTCCGCCTTTACCTGGCGTTGTGCCAACTGTGGAATAAAAAGATCTCCGGAATTGTATTGCAAACTGTATAAATTCCGTCACGCCTTCTACCCTTTACTGGGTATGACACTCTGCCGAAGAAGATCTCGGTAAGTGATTTTGCGCGTGAAGTGCGGGTACCAGTCGTGAAATCATGGCCCCCAAAGATGTTAGTGGTGGAGGAGCCACAGGGTAGCTTTTATTTTATTGCCAAGTGTACAAACTATAAAATAATTCATACTATGACGTCATTAATCATACAAATGCGTAGGATATTTGAAGAATGTTAAATAACAAAATACGATCAAGTTACTATCTTTTGTTTCTACTTTAGCTTTTAGCAAACAGTCATTTGTTTAGGCGAGCATTTGAAATAAATTCAACTTACATTTTCGTAGCAAACTTATAAATAAAATGATTTAAACGACATTTAAAAATAAATTTGTTATTCTGTCAATTTTAGCGTGTAAGATAGTAGTGTATGAATTAGTTATTTTAAATAACAAAATACGATCAAGTTACTATCTTTTGTTTCTACTTTAGCTTTCAGGAAACAATCATTTGTTTAGGCGAGCATTTGAAATAAATTAAACTTACATTTTTGTAACAAACTTATAAATAAAATGATTTAAACGACATTTAAAAATAAATTTGTTATTCTGTCGATTTTAGGGTGTGAAATAGTAGTTTATGAATTAGTTATGTTAAATAACAAAATACGATCAAGTTACTATCTTTTGTTTCTACTTTAGCTTTCAGCAAACAGTCATTTGTTTAGGCGAGCATTTGAAACAAATTCAGCTTACATTTTTGTAACTAACTCATAAATAAAATGATTTAAACGACATTTAAAATCAAATTTGTTATTCTGTCGATTTTAGGGTGTGAGATACATAGTAGTGTATGAATTAGTTGTGCGCAATCATTTGAATGTAATGCACAGTCAACTGTTTTGATAATTCTTATCACAAGCGTGTTATTCTTGGTTATGTTAAAAGTAAAAGAACAAAAGAAAAGCACTAGAAAGTGAGATAGTTTACCTAATATTGCTTTCTTGTGATGAAGCAGTTCATAATAACTTCTAGCTAGTAAATCGGAAGGATTGTTAGGATTAAATCTTCCTAATTTAACTAAACGTTCACACGTTCGCATAAGATGCATCGAGAACTCGCCGGGATCAATTCCATAGGCTCGCCAGCCTCCGACGCCATCAGCAACTCCTACAGAAACATTCCTGTTAAACTAAATACATCATTACGTAAGTGTTAATTTCAACTAGGAGCAAGTGTGGTGCAAGCTAGATACAGTGTTATTGTGTTACAAACAAGTCAAAGGTTATGTACCTAAAACGTCAGCCGATTTGCTCTTCGCTGAGAACCAGGCGTCATCACCAAATTGTCCCTTAATCAGTCTTTTAAACACTCTCTCCTTGGGAAATCCGCAAACTGCGGAGATGATGTACGGATCAGCTTTCCGTTGCAGATTTGGATCCGCTGCACTGGAATAATTCGAAATGCCGTTCCAAATCGCACGAGACAACAATCTGCCAGTTAACCACAAAGAGTGCATTATACACGATATATTTATAATTTGACACTAACGTTCATTTTCGTTTCACTAACTTAGCAACTACACATAACACGCACGTCACTTGGGATGGTTTTTCTTGTGAATTATCATTCGTACACGCATGGGAATCAGCTGTGTTCTATCACTGAACCACGAGACATTCGCACACCGCACTTCTCTGTCACACAATGAGTACCAACTGCGCGGTGTGATGCCACTAGCGGCAGCGCGCCACACTACAATTTTTCATGGCACACTACTTACCCACATACATGCATTTGCGATTAGGTAATTTGTGTAATACCTTGTAAAAAACCTTCATTTTCGCAAAAACAATACGTGTTCATTCTTTTGAATGGTTATTATTTCGTAGTAGTTTTTAAATTTATTTGTTTTGAATCGACAAATATTGTTTTTTGTTATAAATCAATTAGATATTAACTAAAACAACAATTATCTATAAACAGGCAGATTCATAAAGCGGATTAGCGCTAACACCATTTTTTATTTCGTTTTTAACTCTTTTTTCAGTGTATGAAACAAGCTTATTTTAACTTCAGTTAAAGAGAGTATTAATTAGCATCAAATTTAATTCATTTCTTTAATCTGTTTTAATTTGAAAGAGAGTTATAGATAATATCAAAAACGGTGTTAACGCTATCCCGTTTTATGAATCTCCCTGTAAGATTACTACTGTAATATATATTTCATCGCGATTTATAGGGTAGGTCACAAACAATTTTCACCACATTAAAATTATTTCTGTTGGTCCTCCACTAATATTTTTGGGGGCAGTGGCGTACCTAGAACTTTTGCCGCCCAGAACGGTCTCCAATTTGCCGCTTTTTCTAAGTCAATCAAATTGTGGTTTTTATAAATTAAATTATTTATGGAGTGGCTAGCTCAGTGGTATGAAGTCGGCCTGTGGTTCGTGAGAACCCTGGTTCGATTCCCACAGGCGACAAACAATTTTCATAATTTCAAAAACTACCCTTGTGGCTCCTCCACCACTAACATCTTTGGGTGCCGTGATTTGACGACTGGTAACCGCACTTCACGCGCAAAAATATATCACTTACCGAGATCTGCGTCGGCACCCAGTAATGGGTAGAAGGCGTGATGATATATTTATTTATTTATAAATTTAAAAAATAAATATATCATCATGACTTTTCCCATTACTGGGTGTGACACTCTGCGGAAGCAGGTTTCGGTAAGTGATATATTTATGTACGTGAAGTGCGGTTACCAGCCGTCAAATCACCGTCCCCAAAGATGTTTGTGGTGGGGGAGCAACAGGGATCATTGTAATTTGGTGAAAATTGTTTGTCGGCTGTGGGAATCGAACCGAGGTCCTCAGGATCCACAGGCCAACTCGAAACCACTGAGCCATTACCCCATTAAATTAATAAACATAAATAAATAATTGTAATTTAAACAAACTATAGGTGGAGAACTTTTTGACCATTGGATGACATATTTAAATTAGGCAGTAATAAAGGAATTTTTCGAGATAATATTTTCAACCCTACATTGACTTGACGATGAAGAAAAATATTCGAAATTATATAGTAATTCATAATTCCTAAAAATCGAATAGTAAACTTATGAAGTGAACACGTTGTTTTTTACAACTAAAACTATATATAAAAAATGCCGCCCCAAAATATGTGCCGCCCGGTGCGGACCCATCGTTCCCCCCTAAGTACGCCACTGTTTGGGGGTCATGATATAACGGCTGCTAACCACACTTCACGCACGTGCCACATCCAGTAATGGGTAGAAAGGCGTGATGATATATTTCTTTATTTAATCATAAATAATTCATATTGACAAGAATGTTTTGTCTTTGCCGCTCTAAAATATTTTTGAAGTATTTTAGAGAAAAATGCTTCCAATAAAAGATATGAAGTATTATATTTTCTACCATCTTTATTTGAATTTATTTTTCTAAAATATTTTAAAAAGGTTTGATAAAAGAAAATATATGACGTCAAATATTTGCAATTATTTTTATTACTAAAAACAAATGAATGGATGAAAACAGCGAGTCCTAAAAGATATGCTGAGTTCGACTTTGGTCGCACGTGACTTTTAGAATCAAAATAAATTGAATTTAAATACGGCTGCGACCTTGATTCAAATAAAGAAATCGTTGACACAGAATATAAAAAAGAATTTTTTTCCTTATACAAAATCAAATTCGTTCTCAATTTTTATTTAATTTATATTAAGAGCATTTATTCTACTTTATATCAATCAACTGAATTTTCTAACTTTCAAAGCTCATATTAAATAGAATAAAACGTAAAAGTAATGAGTCAAACATGTCGCATTAATTAACTATTTAAATATAATAAGAAACAGATTTTTAATAACCTTGAATATGTAGACATGACATAGACATCCAAGAAAATCAAAACCTGTTTAGATAAATTTATGGATGACTTAACTATTCTTAAATTTTAAAGAATAATCTATTTGGATTTGTAGTAATTAATAGTAATTTAATCTTTTATATACAGGGTGGTGAACGCAACTTTCGAACATAGGGATTTAACATGTACAATTACAATTTTGTAATTTCCTGCTTCCCTAATTATTTTAGCCAAAATAATTAGGGAAGCAGGAAATTACAAAATTGTGATTTTACTTGTTAAATCCCTATGTTCGAGAATTGCGTTCACCATCCTGTATATAACAATATGTTGTTATCTATTATATTATTTTTACAAAATTGTGTTTATATGATATATGTGAAAATGTACATATTTGTTATTACACAGATAACAGTTGTAAATAATTGATTTTCAATACAAGGTAATTCCCAATATGCTAATTATTTGTTTTACAAAGCTTTTTACTGTTTTACTAAATGCATAGATAATTTTAATTTTAGGTACAGACATGATTACTTATTACTTGACAGGTAAGTGTACAGTGTACTTTGAAGGGAAAGAATTACAGTGACTGAATTAGAAAGAGTAGCGTCTTACGAGGGTAGGGTGAAAAGTCCATGAGAAATAAAACAGATGGCGCCACAATCGCAAATCTCATGTGACATTTGTGATGTACCATCTTTAACTAGAACGCATTAAAATTTTCAGACTGATATGTCATTCAGTTCTGTTTTGACACCCATCGAAAGCAAGCAACCTTGAAGATTTTTGAAAACATGGAAAAAAGTGAATTTCGCGTCTTGATTAAACATTATTTCTTGCGTGGAAAAAACATTACGCAAACCAAAGCATCGCTTGTTAAACATTATGGGGACTCCTCACCATCGATTGGAACGATTCACAAGTGGTTTACTGATTTTCGTTCTGGTAGTATGACCACAAAGGACGCCGAACGTTCTGGTTGTCCAATTGAGGTTACAACGCCAGAAATCGTCGATAAAATCCGTGGTATGATATTGGACGATCGGCGAGTTAAAGTGCACGAGCTGGCTGAGGCTTTGAGCATCTCAACCGAACGGGTACGGAACATTTTGCATAAATTTTTGGATATGACAAAGCTATCTGCCAGATGGGTGCCGCATTGTGGACAACGCACCGGCGCACAGGTCCGCAATCGCAATGGCAAAATTGCATGAATTACGCTACGAATTGGTTCGTCATCCACCATATTCTCCAGATTTGGCCCGTTGCGATTTTTATCTATTTCCAAACTTGAAGAAATGGCTCGGCGAAAAGAGATCTGGCTCCAACGATGAGGTCATCGCTGAGACAAACGCCTATTTTGAAGGATTGCCAAAATCGTATTATTTGGAAGGGATCAAAAAATTAGAAAAACGTTGGACGAAGTGTATCGAGCTACAAGGAGATTATGTTGAGAAATAAAATATGTTTTGACCAAATAAATCATTTCTTGTTTCATTTTTCAGGGACTTTTCACTCTGCCCTCGTATAAAATATGATTTTCAACATAGCAAGATTATTTTCTAATAAATAATTTGTATATTATTTGCACTCATTGAAACAAACAAGTTTAGTACCACTTAAAGACATTGAAAGATACTTGTGACGTAACAATCACCTACAGAACTTCAAAAAATCATATCTCGGTTAATATGAACAATTTTATTACCGTGCTTTCACTGATTGTCATAGTTTTTCATGTATTTTCATAAAAAAATAAAATTAAAATAAATCAGTATAGCATCCCATTGTGTCTAAGTAGTTCGAATTCCACTATAAGCCACTGTACTTAGGCTTTAATTAAATGTCCCGTATGGTAATAATTAAGAACAAATTCATACAGTGCTATGTCAAGCAAGCTATGGAAGTTGCCCAACAACCATGATCTCATAATTATGCATAAAAGTGAGTTAGCAAAGTTGGAATTTGTATTCGAGGAGTTAATTTTCATCCCAGAGCGAGTGCTGGGTGCAGTATTATATATAATTACTTTATAATTCCTCTGACATAAGCACACACACACACACATACACCCAACATAGACAGGCAACTAGTTAATATGTTCCACTAGAAGTTTGGTTGCTTAACACCACGAAATAAAATCAATAGCCGCGCGATTTTTAGAACAGGGGGAGACTCAGGAGAATTCAGAGGGCTGTCATGAATTAATCATTATTATTTTTTTAGACGATCTAGGAATTGGATGGTTGAAAACTAAAAGTATATAATAAACATTATTCTTACATTGCATTGTAATGCATAAAAGTTATGCTGTACAAAATACGATTGTGTGTAAATGGTTCGGACTCCATTATACGAGGGCAGGGTGAAAAGTCCCTGAAAAATTAAACAAGAAATGATTTATTTGGTCAAAACATATTTTATTTCTCAACATAATCTCCTTGTAGCTCGATACACTTCGTCCAACTTTTTCTAATTTTTCGATCCCTTCCAATTAATACGATTTTGGCAATAGGCAAAATAGGCGTTTGTCTCAGCGATGACCTCATCGTTGGAGCCAAATCTCTTTCCGCCGAGCCATTTCTTCAAGTTTGGAAATGGATAAAAATCGCAGGGGAGCAAATCTGGAGAAAAAAGTCCTTCTTATTGCGCTTGAACATCGCCAAACATTCCTTTGAACTTGTCACACGGTCGCGCTTGTTGTCAACAGAGAGCAAATGCGGCACCCATCTGGCAGATAGCTTTCTCATATTCAAAAATTTATGCAAAATGTTCCGTAGCCATTCGGTTGAGATGCTCATAGCCTCAGCAACCTCGTGCACTTTAACAAGCCAATCGTCCATGGATTTTATCGACGATTTCTGGCGTTGTAACCTCAATTGGACGACCTGGACGTTCGGCGTCCTTTGTGGTCATACTACCACAACGAAAATCAGTAAACCACTTGTGATTCGTTCCAATCGATGGTGAGGAGTCCCCATAATGTTTAACAAGCGATGCTTTGGTTTGCGTAATGTTTTTTCCACGCAAGAAATAATGTTTAATCAAGACGTAAAATTCACTTTTTTCCATGTTTTCAAAAATCTTCAAGGTTGCTTGCTTTCGATGGGTGTCAAAACAGAACTGAATGACATATCAGTCTGAAAATTTTAATGCGTTCTAGTTACAGATGGTACATCACAAATGTCACATGAGATTTGCGATTGTGGCGCCATCTGTTTTATTTTTCAGGAACTTTTCACCCTGGCCTTCTTCATTTTGTGTATTAATTTAGATGGAAAATTTTATTCCCTAAAAATTTTATATGAAGTTTTTTGTTTAAAATAATTAGGGTAGCAGAAAATTACAATATTATGATTTTACATGTTCACCTTTACCAAAC
This sequence comes from Pterostichus madidus, assembly GCA_911728475.2. Classification (NCBI taxonomy): domain Eukaryota; kingdom Metazoa; phylum Arthropoda; class Insecta; order Coleoptera; family Carabidae; genus Pterostichus; species Pterostichus madidus. The sequence continues at coordinate 31,618,960 of OU452314.1, forward strand.
ACTACTCAGTATAAAATTTATGTTTCAAAGCCATTTTTTTTTAAATTGCCATTTATATATTACACCATTTTTTAAAGATTTTATTAAGTATTATCATGATAGATAACGTCAGTCCATTTTTATAACGCTTCCACTATAATTAAAACATGCACTTTAGCATTCTAAACTTGAACTGCAGCGATACGACCATAACTTCCAAAATTTCCACAGCTCAACAAACAACAAACTCTAATTTGTTTATCACCAGTTCATTCACACCATTCCCAACAATCCCAGTAAACAAAAACCATTCAATCAGAAACAGGTAAGTATAATTGCAATGACAAATAATAAAATCGGAAGTGGAAGTAGTTTCCGGGCGGTTATGTCCTCCGAGGGCGGCAGGGGGCGGCAGGGGGGCAGTGAACAACACGCCGGAAGTGTTTACATCCACTCAGGTGATCATTCGTTCATCGTGGTACCTTTGTGTGCATGCAAACCACACATTTCATCCGTTCATCTGATGAATCCACATCGAGCCCTTGTTTTAGTAGTTAGTTGCTGATGTAAGTGTGAAGTGCTGTGCTTGGTACGGGCTGGAAATAATATTGAGGCTATTTTCAGAAGGTAATGGTGTAAAAATAGATTGGGATGTGTAAGGGTGTTGTGAACGATTGTTGTTAATGTTAGTGGTGATGTTTTTATTTGTATTGTTAAATAAAATAAAATAAATATATCATCACGCCTTCTACCCATTTCTAGGTGTGGCACTCTGCCGAAGCAGATCTCGGTAAGTGATATATTTTGTCGTCAAATGACGACCTCCAAAGATGTTAGTGGTGGAGGAGCCACAGGGGTAGTTTTATGAAATTATGAAAATTGTTTGTCGCCTATGGGAATCGAACCAGGGTTCTCAGGATCCACAGGCCGACTTCATACCACTGAGCTAGCCACCCCATATTTGTATTGTTGTGCGTTTGAATTGTTTATGGATATTTTTGTTACTGGTGTGCGTGCGTGTGCGTGCGTGCGTGCGTTTAAGTGGCCGTATGTGTTCGAGTGTCTACGTACTACAGACAATTGAATGCCAATCTCTGCAAATGCCTGTTTTTTTCAAAAAATCATAACTTTTTTTAAAATCATCCGATTTTGATGCTGTTTTACATTCCAGTAACAAAAATGTCCATATTTTCATTATCTGATGACAGATTTGTCAATTGACGGCTGATGATTCCCATAGCTTGGAAAATCACCTTTAGAAAAAAAGTGGTTCTCGTTTGGGGGTGGCTGGGGGAAGGGAAAGGGAGGTTAGTCAAAATCAATTCACAGCTTGTTAAAGACTAGACTTTGGGCGACTTCGCAAAAAAAATTTCATCCAATTTGATGCAAAACTGACCAATTGACAGGGGTTTGAAAAGTAACGTTTTTTGGGATACTTTAGGTGACCGGTTTTTTTTTTTTTGAGCAGTGTATATTGGAATTACTTAATCTAGTATGTTTATAATTAAAAGTAAATACATATTTAAATGTAGTAAATTGCTAATATTTATTTTCCAAGTTAAATACAAATTGAAATAAAAATATTGAAAGCTTTAACATCAATATGAAGAATCAGTCTAGACCTCAATTTCTCTTTGAAGTAAATTACGAATCATAAAATGATTTTCTAGTGAATGTCTGAACCGAACTTCGTTCGTAACTCTATAAAATTAATAATGAAACTTAATTAGGAATCTGTTAATAAATTCTAGCGGCAAATGAATGCATTTAATGGAGAAAACGAAAGAATTTCTATCAAGAATTAATGAAATGATCAGATTCCTTCTGAAATGAAGTTTTCTTTTCGTTTTTATTGAATTATTCACTAACTTTTCTAACTTTGTTACATGGAGATATTTTTCTACATTGCCAGACATAGAAAAATGAAAAAAATATTATTTTAATAAAGTTAAGTAGTCACAAACTTAATTAGAAAGTTTTTTGAGGGATGATATCATATACAGCGAGTTTTTTGTCTAAAGATTACCATTGGGATCTCGACAACTGAAGAACTACTATAGTTGAATTTGATCAATGTTAGCAATTTAGGGAGGAGCGCCTAGGTTAAATGGAGATTGCTTTTTGTTCATACTTTATTTACTTTAATATGGGGTAGGTGACTCAGTGGAATCGAATCAGCCTGTGGATTTAAGAACCCGGGTTTGAATCTCACCGCCGACAAACAATTTTCACCACATTAAAGCTACCTCTGTGGCTCTTCCTCCATCTTTGAGGGACATAATTTGACGCCTGGTAACCGCGTTTTATGTGCAAAATATATGACTTAACGAGATTTGCTACGGCAGATTACCACATCCAGTAATGGGTAGAAGGCGTGTTGATTTATTTATATTATAAATCGAGTAAATCTAAGAAAATCTCTAAACCAGATCTAATATTTAAAGAATAGTTATTTTTATAAGAAGTGCCAAAAAAGGCTTGTTACGTGCACGATTATTTTTTGACGTTTCTCAAAACCAATGAAATGTTTCTTTGTATGTGACGTGTCTGCGTTTTAACCCATCCTGTCATTATTATACTGAGAATAAAGCTCTTGTAATTATTCCCGGGAATTATCTCTGTAGATGCTTTTTTGTTAGTGACAAATGATAGGTAGATGTCAAATAATTATTTAAAACTGTCAACGCGTCAAGTAAAATGTGTGAAAAAATCGATTTAGTTGTATTTTAGATAGAGAAATACACCAACAAATTTTGGAAACAACTTCCAAGCATACATTAATAAAAAATCAATCGAAATGGACCCAATACAAAATCTTTTAAGTTGGATGAATCGACTTCAACAGCTAAGTCAAAAAATAATCTAATTAAATATAACTCGAGAGTTGGATAAATTAGAAAATAATTCTCCAGTATCTTTCTCAAACTTGTTGCCATTTGGCAATAGCCACTCAAGCCCTACAGGCTTACGTGATAATTGCCTGGCAACAAGTTTTCGAAAGATCTGTCAAATTATTTTCAATTTATTCTCACTCTCTTGCTATAATATATTTCTTATCAGAGCTGGGCAGTAGCTAGCTACTTTTGTAGCTTAGCTACTAGCTTAGCTACATGTACCTTAGCTGTAGCTGTAGCTTAGCTAACTGTGAAAAAATATAGCTGTAGCTCGTAGCTAGCTACTTTTTTTCTATTAGATTAAAAATAACAACTGAAACTACTTTTAAAGCTACTTTTTGTAGCTTAAAGCTACTTTTTAAGCAGAAGGTCAACAAAGTACGCATGCGTACAAGCTAAACCCACACAAAATAATTATTTGTTGCCGGTTCTAACTGGCTCTAATACGCAAAAATACACAGTAGATGCCAGATGGTATTTGCTATTTTTGATATTTATGTACGTAATAGTAAATTAACAGTCATTATAACAAAAGACTGATCATATGACAATGGCAAATTTAATTGTTTCACAATAATTTAAAAAAGTAGCTTTAAAATTTAACAGCTACTTTAACGAAAGCTTTTAGCTGTAGCTTAGCTATATTTTACAAAATATAGCTTATAGCTGTAGCTTAGCTATTTTTTTAAAGAATAGCTGTAGCTATAGCTTAGCTACTTTTTTTAAGTAGCTTGCCCAGCTCTGTTTCTTATGGACAAAAAATACAAAATGTAATTATAAATTAATCATTTTATTATATTATTTTTTGTTCATAATTGAACAAATCGTACGTCCTTGTCAAATGTTATCATAAATGTCACAGTGTCAAATTGAAATGTATCCTACCTATAGTTTTATTGTCGCGGTCATGTTTCATGTTCTATTCAGATGTATTTCACATGCCAAATTTACTTATAGTGCTAACTCATCCTTCCGATTCAATTCGCTACGCTTATATAATTTTATCACTACAAAATAAATATACAAGTACATACTTCGTTCAAATAGAAATACAATTCATAATTTGAATTGTATTCCCAGTAATAATATAACAAGAGAGTGAGAATAAATTGAAAATAATTTGACAGATCTTTCGAAAACTTGTTGCCAGGCAATAGTCACGAAAACCCGTAGGGCTTGAGTGGCTATTGCCAAATGCCAACAAGTTTGAGAAAGATACTGGAGAATTATTTTCTAATTTATCCAACTCTCGAGTTATATTTAATTAGATTATTTTTTGACTTAGCTGTTGAGGTCGATTCATCCAACTTAAAAGATTTTGAACTGGGTTCATATCGACTGATTACTTATTAATGTATTCTTGGAAGTTGTTTCCAAAATTTGTTGATGAATTCTGTATCTGAAATGAAACTAAATCAATTTTTTCTACACATTTTACTTGACGCGTTGACAGTTTTAAATAATTATTTGACAACTACCTATCATTTGTTAACAAAAATAAAAGCTACAGAGATTATTCCCGGGAATATATTATATTGTCAGTATAATAATTACAGGATTGGTTAAAATTCAGACACGTGACCATACAATGAAGCATTTCATTGGTGAGAAACGTCAAAAAATAATCACTAAAATTTTTACAACAGTTTTTTTAACAATATTTCAAAAATTGGAGGACCTGCCTATTTGGGAATTTCATAATTGGATTCAGCGGGTTGAACTACATATGTATGTAAATATTCATTACAATATTCGTACGAAAAAGAATTTAAAATTTTCTAATTTATCCAACTTTCGAGTTATATTTAATTAGATTATTTTTTGACTTAGCTGTTGAGGTCGATTCATCCAACTTAAACGATTTTGAAATGGGTTCATATCGATTGATTACTTATTAAAGTATTCTTGGAAGTTGTTTGCAAAATTTGTTGGTGTATTTCTGTATCTGAAATGAAACTAAATCGATTTTGTCATACATTTTACTTGACGCGTTGATAGTTTTAAATAATTATTTGACAACTACCTATCATTTGTCACAAACAAAAAAGCACCTACAGAGATTATTCCCGGGAATAATCACAAGAGCTTTATTCTCAGTATAATAATAACAGGATTGGTTAAAACGCAAACACGAGACATACAATGAAGCATTTCATTAGTTTTGAGAAACGTCAAAAAATCATCACACACTTCACTTATTCATAGCGATGTAAAAATGTATTTTTTTGACAGTTAGTTAGTTTAATTCAGTGAAATTTTAGCGGCTTTATTTGTCACAACTATTCAGTATCAATATTCGCTGCCCATTAGTTGCTGTAAATAAATTTGACGATGTTTAGTTAAATAATATTTCTTTCCCTTCTAAAAAATATATAAGTACGTATCTCACGTCACCGATATCCGCGTAGCAATATTCCCCATATTAACATGTCACTTCATATTCAGAATATTTCCCTGGTAAAACATTTTTGCTGGTATCGCGTGAATTTAGCGTCGAGATGATATATGTTTGTTTGGATTACGAGGTCGCAAAACAAAAAACAGTGACTTTAAAAGGGATTCATTTATTTAGCGAGCGGCCAGTTTAACTCATGAACGTTGTACGTGCGCCGCAATGTGGCCAGAAATATTATTATGCCTATTTATTTTCCTGTCTCGCGTATAATTCATAGAAAAATACAGGTTTACAATGTATGAATTTGTGTGTTGGACAAAAAGAGTAATTGTTTATCAGTGAATTATTATATTTTTGTGGAAAAGAACAAAAATATGAATAACATCACGATATGTGCCATTAAATAGAGGAAGACGAACCCTAAAGCTGGATTTATAATGAAGTAATGTAATGGAGTAGGTGGCATAGTGGTTATCGTGTCGGCCTGTGGATCCTGAGAACCCTGGTTCGATTTCCACTGGCGACAAACATTTTCACCACATTAATACTGCTCCTGTGGCTCCCCCTCCACTAACATCTTTGGGGGCCGTGATTTTTACAATTTGTTTTCAAATAACAAATGTCAATTCATGGTATACTAAACTGTCAATATAAATTCACGCTTCAAATTTAATAAATTTCCTTATTGTCGATTATATATGGGATGGCTAGTTCAGTGGTATGAAGTCGGCCTGTGGATCCTGAGAACCCAGAGAACAATTTTCATAATTTCAAAAGCTACCCCTGTGGCTCCTCCACCACTAACATCTTTGGGGGCCGTGATTTGACGACTGGTAACGGCACTTCACGCGCAAAAATATATAATTTACCGAGATCTTCTTCGGGAGAGTGCCACACCCAATAATGGGTAGAAGGCGTGATGATATATTTATTTTATATTTTATTTATAATGTAAGTATCAGTGGTATCGAGTCGGCTTATGGATTTGAGAATTTGGGTTCGATTCCTACAACCGACAAGCAATTTTCACCACATTAAAACCACCCCTGTAGCTTCCCCTACACTAATATGTTTGGGGTGTGTGATTTGACGACATGTAACCACGCTTTTAGTGCAAAATTATCATTTACCAAGATCTGCTTCGACAGAGTGCCACATTCAGTGATGGGTAGAAGGCGTAATGATAAAATAAAATATATATCATCACGCCTTCTACCCATTACTGGGTGTGGCACTCTGTCAAAGCAGATCTCGGTAAGTGATATATTTTGTGCGTACGGTTACTAGTCATCAAATCACAGCCCCCAAAGATGTTAGTCGAGGGGTAGTCGTGGGGTAGTTTTTGAAATTATGAAAATTGTTGTCGCCTGTGGGAATCGAACCAGGGTTCTCAGAATCCACTGAGCTAGCCACCCCATACTTAAGAATATTAAACACTCGGCCTACGGTCTCGTGTTTTCTTGCGTGTTTTATATATAGGGTAGGTGGCTCAGTAGTATCGAGTCAGCCTGTGAATTCTGAGATCTTGGGAACCCTAGTTCCCATAGCTGACAAACATTTTCATCACATTAAAATTACCTCTGTGGCTTCCCCTCCACTAAAATCTTTAAGGGCCGTGATTTCACGACCGGTTACCGCACTTAACGTGCATAAATATATCACTTACCGATATCTGCATCGGTAGAGTGCCACACTCAGTAATGGGTAAAAGGCATGATAATATATTTATTTTTCTTTTCTCCACAGCCTTCTCTGTATCTCCACCCCCCTACCGCCCCTAATCGCTGGCTCCACAAAGGTCAAGGTCCACATCATCTCATGGACTGCCTGCAAGGGTCACGCAGCGTCTCAGCCGTTTCCAGCAGCACTGGGGGTGGCGGCAGCGGCAAGGACAGTGATAAACCCCCGGACCGTGAACGAGATCGGGGGCGGCAAACTGCCGAAGTGCTGCCCGTCACCAAACTGCGCTTCTCGGGGGACCTACTTGCACAGCTGAATCACCATCTTGCTAAGAAGGTGACGCCGAAGACGGAGGAGGAAAACGGTGAGTGGTGGGTGAAAGGGGGGAAGGGGGAGGAAAAGCTGCGTTTGCAGTTAGCTAATTAGAAGGTATAATGGGAGATATAGTCGAAGTTAAAGAAACAGATTGTAAAATAAGTAAATTAAATATTTCTTTTAACATATTGTGACGTCATCCGAACCAAGTATAATTTGTCGTAATATAAAAATACAGTTATTTATAATAGTTATTTACAATACGAGGGGAGGGTGAGAAGTCCCTGATAAATAAATCTCATGTGACATTTGTGATGTACCATCTTTAACTAGAAAGCATTAAAATTTTCAGACTGATATGTCATTCAGTTCTGTTTTGACACCCATCGAAAGGAAGCAACCTTGAAGATATTTGAAAACATGGAAGAAAGTTAATTTCGCATCTTGATTAAACATTATTTCTTGCGTGGAAAAAACATTACGCAAACCAAAGCATCGCTTGTTAAACATTATGGGGACTCCTCACCATCGATTGGAACGATTCACAAGTGGTTTACTGATTTTCGTTGTGGTAGTATGACTACAAAGGACGCCGAACGTTCTGGTCGTCCAATTAAGGTTACAACGCCAGAAATTGTCGATAAAATCCATGGTATGATATTGGACGATCGGCGAGTTAAAGTGCTGAGGCTATGAGCATCTCAACCGAACGGGTACGGAACATTTTGCATAAATTTTTGGATATGAGAAAGCTATCTGCCAGATGGGTGCCGCATTTGCTCTCTGTTGACAACAAGTTCAAAGGAGTGTTTGGCGATGTTCAAGCGCAATAAGAAAGACTTTTTTCTCCAGATTTGGCCTCCTGCGATTTTTATCTATTTCCAAACTTGAAGAAATGGCTCGGTGGAAAGAGATTTGGCTCCAATGAGGAGGTTATCGCTGAGACAAACGCCTATTTTAAAAAATTAGAAAAACGTTCGACGAAGTGTATCGAGCTACAAGGAGATTATGTTGAGAAATAAAATATGTTTTGACCAAATAAATCATTTCTTATTGAATTTTTCAGGGACTTTTCACCCTGCACTCGTATATAAATATATCACTTACCGAGGTCTGTTACGGCAAAGTGCCACATCCAGTAATAGGTAAAGGACATGGTGATACATTTATTTATTTATTTAATTTCAATTTCAACGCAGACGTTTGTTCTCGTTCAACAAATTTCAATAAAACACATTTCTGGTTTCGTGCGATGTTAACAAATAAATAGTTTGAACCTGTCTTTGCGAGAATCAATCTTTTACTTCGCTTGATTTTGAGGTTCTCATTGTTTGTACAAGACTATTTAGTTTAGTTCTAAATGTTCATTAGTGTGAGCAAGATGTATATACAATTTATTATTAGTATCTAACAAACATATTTTATTAGAATAGAATGATTTTTAAACACGAGTGATTATACGATTCATCTGACGCTTCTTTATTGACAAATGTAAGTTAACTTTATTATTTCTATCGCCTTGTCATTTTGACTGATAGAATATTATATATAAAAACAATATAATTGATACTTAATTGGAAGTATCATTCGGTGAACTATGTTATTAAGGTTTATATGTGATCAATAGCTGTGTTTTGTTTCAATAGAATTGTTATTGTTGACAAGTTGAAAATCAATTTGATTTAGCGAACTGGACTAGTAATTATGAGATATTACACTTCATTTAAAAATGCAAACATATATAACATTACATTATTGATCATAAAATGGGGTAGCACGAATCCTAGAAACATTGACTGAATTCATTAACTCGTCCTGCATTTAATCCTTTTTTTACTTTCTTATACACAGTATAAGGAAGTATTGGAATCTTGAAAAAAATCGTTGACGAGATTTTCGCGGAAATACGTGTTTTGAGGTCCACTGAATCCGTTTTGATCATTTTCTCAATGATGTCTGTCTGTGTGTGTGTGTGTTTGTGTGTGTGGATGGATGTGTGTCCGAGTGTGCAACATAAGATTTATTAAGGAAACTTGGTAATTTTAAGTTTCATGAAAATACGAAGAGCTGAGTTGATTTTGAATGAAATTGAAAAACCGGAAGAGGAGGTTTACTGGACACACAAAGCAATAAATTCTATTTATTTCAAAAATGGTATCAGTTACGAAAAAAAGTTTCAAATAAAAGATAAATAAATAAATAAATATATCATCACGCCTTCTACCCATTGCTGGGTGTGGCACTCTGCTAAAGCAGATCTCGGTAAGTGATATATTATTGCGCGTGAAGTGCGGTTACCAGTCGTCAAATCACGGCCCCCAAACATGTTAGTGGTGGAGGAGCCACAGGGATAGCTTTTTCAAATTATGAAAATTTGTCGCCTGTGGGAATCGAACCAGGGACCTCAGGATCCACAGGTCGACTTCATACCACTGTGCTAGCCATCCCATTTATTTGAAAAATGGAATCAGTTACGAAAAAAAGTTTCAAATAAAAGATGTTAGCAACATAAAATGTTATTTGCAATTTTCCTGTATATGCGTTTAATTTTGAGAAAAACTAATTTATATATTTAATAATATATTCAATAATACTTATTCTAATTTACTTTGAAGTAATTCATTCCAATAACTGTATTAGTTTGCTTAATTTAGTTCATTTAGTCATGTTATCTAATTCATCTGATCTGATTTAAGTGAACCAAGTGACAAATGGAATATAGCTTATGTATGAAATAAAAATGCTGGTAGATACTTTACGGGCATTTTAATGAAATATCTCTGTTGATTTAACCCTTTTTTATTCCTTATTACGCACAATTTAGCTAGACCAAATATTTGCTTTGACCTAATTTTGCTTGATTTCTTTCCATATTTCATTGTTTGCCGACAAAATTTAGACAGCAGTGCATTTGAAATAAAGACAATTTACAAAATGATTTCATTTTCATTGAGATTGTCTTCAAATACGTGTAACCATGATTTGAAATAATACATATTAAAAATATAGCGAGAAACAGTATTTGGTTGGGTTACAAGTAAAATATCATATTATATTATTATTATGGGGTAAGTGGCTCAGTGGTATCGAGTAGGCCTGTGGATCCTGCGAACCCTGGTTCAATTCCCACAGCAGACAAATATTTTCACCAATTTAAAATTATACCTGTGGCTTCCCCACCATAAATATCTTTAGGGGACCGTGATTTGATGGCTGGTAACCACACTTCACACGCATAAATATATCAATTACCGAGATCTGCTTAGGCAGAATGTCACACCCAGTAATGGGTAAAAGTTGTGATAATATATATGTATATATTTATTTTTTACATTAAAATAATTCCTGTGGCTTCCCCACCACATACATCTTTGGAGGGCGTTATTTGATGGCTGGTAATCGCACTTCACGCGCATAAATATATCACTTATTGTCATCTGCTACGGCAGAGTGCCACACCTAGTAATGGGTAAAAGGCGTGATGATATATATCTATTTTATTTATTATTAGTAATTAATTTTCATTACAATTTATTGAGCTGCAGAACAGAAACTTGTCCCAAATACAGTATCTTATAGTGGAATGCGAACCACTCAGAAACAGTTGTATTTTTAGATATAAGTTGAAGCAACAAGCTTTGAACTTTCGAACATTCATTTATTCAGCTTAGAAATATATCAATACTTCTCATACATATGTATAGCTAATTTTCTAATTTTAGATTACATACCAACTGAAATAAAACAAAATTACTACCATAACCTATTTCTTAAAGCTTCGTGATAAAATATAGTAAATTTAATCAAAATAATTCATTGATAAAGTTTATAGTACTGTTAGATACTTTTAAAGTACAAAATACAATCTCTGGTTTTTTAATTGTTGCTATTTTTAATTGAAATAAAGTTTGAGAAATTTAATCGCGTCGGAAAACCGTCTGATTTATTCGTGTACGTCCCAAAGAGAAAAACCAAAAATATTGTGTATCCAAAAGCATTTCAATAAACAGAATTAAACACAAACACTTTCTTTCTTTGAGTTGCAATGCAACGCATGCCGGGTACTCGCATTCAATTGTAGACCACGCGAACCAAGTCGCGGGTAATAGCTAGTTTGAATAAAAATAGAAATTATAAACTTTCTTATCTCAGTGTTATCTAATTCGGAATTGTAAATTAATGCTTATCAAAATCTTGAAAGGAATAAAATACAGAGGACTAAATTTTCTACTTCTATTATTTGAAGCATTTTTCACTAAAATAATTGAAAAACGTTTAACAGAGGAAAAATAAGCTGTGCTAAATGGGTTATAATATTTGAAAATCTTTATATGACACTCTAAAAGTACTTGTATGGGATGGCTAGCTCATTGGTATGAAGTCGGCCTGTGGATCCTGAGGTCCCTGGTTCGATTCCCACAGGCGACAAATTTTCATAATTTGAAAAAGCTATCCCTGTGGCTCCTCCACCACTAACATGTTTGGGGGCCGTGATTTGACGACTGGTAACCGCACTTCACGCGAAAAATATATCACTTACCGAGATCTGCTTTAGCAGAGTACCACACCCAGTAATGGGTAGAAGGCGTGATGATATATATATATATATATATTTTTAAAGTACTCGTGAATCGAAAGCTATTAGAAATAATGGAATAATTTTAATTCATGTGATATGGTTAAGGTCGCGTGAAAAATGCTGCTAAATGTTTTGTCCAACAAATCTCAAAAACTACTGAACCAATTTCATTTATTTTTTGTATACGTTAACTATATTTAATATAGATTGTCATGAATATAAAATCAATTATTGTTTAATTTAAATTATTTAGAAATAATGAATTTTATTTTCATTTAAAATGATTATTTACTTCCATTTTAAATTCATGACAATAAGCAAGATTAAATGAATTCAAATATATCTTACTTTTGCAAAACAAATGTCTCGTTTTTTAGTTTTGTTGGACAAAAGAATTGTCCATAAGCGTAATATAAAATTAGTTCAGCGTAATTCCGCTTAGCGGCGCGTTCATCTGACTACACTCAAACTTATGTCCGCTACTATCTCGCTGTGTCGCGATGTTTTCTCTATTAGGAATGGATGTTATTCTTTTATGAGTACATGAGTAGATAAAATTCTAAGGACATGAAAACTATTTAACAAGTGTAAATTTCATATACGCTCTGTGAGTGAGTAAACAATAGAAGATGAAAATACAAGTTACATCAATTCTCATTGTTTAAAATCGTATAATAATAAATGAATAGAAAACAAATATTTTTGCATAGATTTACAAAATATAATATCCAATACTATTTCTTCAAGGATGTACTGCGGATCTTTACATTTTTGTTTTTTTTTTAATTCTACCCAAAATTAGTTCAACGAGAACACATTCTTTATAAAATAAAATACGTATCGGTTCCATTTTGGTCTTCCATAATTCTTCGTCAAATATTATTTCTTCCACAAATAATTTTGCATTATCATTCAAATATACAATGAAATATCCCTTTTTTCTATTTGTTATGCGCATTTGACCTTGAATCTGAAATGGTAGTATTTATTAGAAAAATTACTCATATACTACGATTTTCAGAACGTACCTGATAATAATATGAATGATTTGTTTTCAACTGAATTTTATTATTTTTCTTCTCTAAATAAAACGATTTATTTCTTGCTATTTCATTTTCCAGTGCTACTTCCATTTCCTACATAGAATCATAAAGACCGTAAATACATTTTATTTCAATTACATGTGAGTCATTTAGTAATCCTGCAAATAATTTAAATTTGTAAATGTATTAACGCAAGAATGTTTTTAAATAAATTGTTACCATCGGGAGATGCAGCCAGAAAACAATATTCTCTATCAATATAAAGTCCCGCCACAGTAATTTTACATTTAAAATCATTCTCAAATTTTTTACGCGCTACTTCCACTTTGATTTTTCCATGTAAAATGGCCGGCGTATTTATGCTCGTTGGAAACAAAAGTTTCAATAATAAATATTGATTACCTTTCTAATTATTTCTCAGATATAAACGATATTTCCGGTGTACTAGGTTGTGCGATATTTTCTACATTGCTGAAAAGAAAAATTATGAATTGAAAATTAATTAATAAAGTAAAAATATGATTATATCAATTATTATTGATAAGTGTTTACTTTAAAAACAAACAAAAAATAATTTTAAAACAAAATCAGATCTAATTTTTTACTATTTTTATTCTTTCTATTAGGATTTTACTTACAATTTTTAGTGTGAATTTTTTTTGTGAAATAATATGTTACATAAATTAATGTACCTTTCAAAAAGACTCCTATTTATAGATTTTGATGGAGTAAGTAATGTCTGGGAGTTCCAAATTAATTAAATCGGACGTTGAAGAAGAAGAAGAACCTGAAGTATGAGATGTAGTTTTTTGGTTTTGTAAAAAATTCAAGATGTTTTCTAAAAATGTAAAAATTTTAAACTATACTGAAATGTGTATTTCGTATTTTTTATTTGGCTTTCTTTAATTAAATAAATATAAATGCCGAAAATATTTAATGAATATTAAAAAAAAACCTTGCAGACGTAGATGGTTGAGGTGATATTTCTTTTTAGCAATATTTTTCTTTCATTTTTGCAAGTCTAGATTTTCGATTTCTTTTGCTAATTTTACTTGGACGAATTCGCTTTGGTGACATTTTAATCTAAAAATTGCAATTTGCAAAATGAATTGATTAAAAGAGAGTAACAAATTTAACTTATGCTTTACAGTAGTAAATTATTACTTATTAACTTCATGCAATAATTTTTTTTAATTAAAATGTATTGATACATACATACTTTGATAATTTACCTACCACCATGTTATTATATATTCACACTCACTTTTCCAAGATTGAACTTAAATTAATTTGGAAATGAATTGATTAAAAGAGAGTAACAAATTTAACATATGTTTACAGTAATAAATTATTACTTATTAACTTCATGCAATAATTTTTTTAAATTAATATGTATTGATACATACATACTTTGATAATTTACTTACCACTATGTTATATATTCACATTAATTTTTTCAAGATTTAACTTAAATTAATTTTCTTGTTATGCACGAACTGTACCAGAATAATTTGTATGTGGTGATATTTCAAGTTTCCCTTAAAATTGTAAACAAAGTGTTTGTATTTTCAAGCGATAAGAGAGGGAACGTTGATTTTTTTGAGTAATCAATTGTGTCAATTTATGACACAAATCGGTTTGTGCCTGAGTGAAATGTATGAGTGTTTGGATAAAGGCGTGTGTTATAGGGCTGGGTACTTGTGATTTTCTTATTTATTTTTAAGGTTGGGTAATACGGCGATAGTGGTGGACATTTAGCTTAGAATTTTTAGTTTTTTTGTAAGTGAACTATGTTTTAAAATTTCACCTAAATACACTGCATCTTCTATAAAACAATATTAAAATAAGTTTGTTTTTAAAAGAATGAAGCATATATATATATATATATATATATATATATATATATATATATATATATATATATATATATATATATATATATGTATGTATTTCGTGTTAGTTTACCTATATATTTCAGGACATGATGATAGAAAAACATAACATCATAAATCTTCGAGTTTATCGTTTCGTCTCCCAAATGTAAATAATACATACTAAAGAATAAAATTTAAATCTATGTCTACGAACACTCGCGGTGCGAGGAGAGAAAGGAGAGTTTGCTGTTAGTAGAAGTAACTATTGGCATTAGATTTTGCGCTCACAGTGCTCTTCTAAAGTACAAGTGGCGCCTACGGAGAGCGGTCTGCGGATGTTACGAATACTAACACATTTTAACGCAACCTTAATATTATATTCTTATGACTTGCATCTTTTAGAGAGAAATGACAAATCAATTTGTAATAAATAACTTATCACACAAGTTCCAATAACACATCATAAAAAGCAAATACTTAACTTTAAATACTCGTTCTAGTTTAATACGAGTAGAACTATACCTCTTTCACTACTCACTCATAAAGTAAAATTTTCTACCCTGAACTGAGAGAAGAAAGCGATACTTTTCATCCCTCAGGCAGAAAGTAAATGTAAAAAGGAAAAGTTTATAAAAACAAGTTTTTAGTTTCATGTATTAGTATTTGCTTACTAACGTAGAAACTCATGTAAAATAATATATTTATATTTCATTATGGGGTGGCTAGCTCAGTGGTATGAAGTCGGCTTGTGGATCCTGAGAACCCTGGTTCGATTTCCACAGGCGGCAAACAATTTTCATAATTTCATAAACTACCCCTGTGGCTGCTCCACCACTATCATCTTTGGGGGCCGTGATTTGATGGCTGGTAACCGCACTTCACGCGCAAAATATATCACTTACCGAGATCTGCTTTGGCAGAGTGCCACACCCAGTAATGGGTAGAAGGCGTGATGATATCTATTTATTTTTCTAGATTTTATTGTTTATTTGTGTCATCAAAATTCATTACAACACTTCCATCGTAATAATTTATTACAACACGCGATGATATATTTGTATTTATTTTATTAAAATTTGTCGAAAATACTTCCTTGATAGTACCATTTTAAGGATTAATTTAAAATAATATGACACTAGATATAAAATTGAGAAGTTCATCATTAGATTCCACATATATTTTTGCGTAGGTATGCATATTTCGATCCTCAAAATATTATTTTTAAATCGTCGGAGTCATGATCGTTAAAATTTCGGTTAATGAAAATGCGTATTTTTTGGTTGAACCAGTACAAAAATAGCAAAATTTGAAAATATATTTCTGTATAGTTCAGACTACGAGAAATCGAATGCCGTTGAGCGCATCTTCATATCTTTTTTAGATTTCGAGTTACAGCGATTTTTGTTTTTTTAAAAATCTCAACTTTGAAGACCCATATCTCGAAAACTAAAAGAGATATTGAAATGCGGTTTGAACGAGTGTATTTATCGTACTTCAATTAACTTATACTGACATTTTGAAAATTTTGAAAATTTTCATATTTTTTTTGAAATTTTCTTTTGGTTATATTTCAAAAACTTGACGAGATAATGAAAATATGTAAAACCCGATGTATTCCTCACATAAAAGTACATATGTATGTAAAGTTTCAGAATATTTGCTCTACGGATAAAATTTTTAAAGCAAAAAAACTAAAAATGGCCAAAAATTGTAAAAATCTTAAGGGGTACCCCTTCAAAAATAATTAAAAAACAATGATTTTACGTTTTTTTCTAATAAAAACATTATCTGTGCGAATTTTTGCCTGAAATTTTGTATACCTATGTATTTTTACGAGAGGAATACGCTGGTATTCACAGATTTGCATTATATTTTCAATTTTTTGAGATATTGAAAAATATTTTTTTTGCAAAAAATAGTAAAATTTTCAAAATTTTCTAAATTTTTATATAAGTTAATTAAAGCACGAGAAATACACTCGTTTAAACCGCATTTCAATATCTCTTTTAGTTTTCGTGATATGAGCCTTCAAACGTGAGATTTTAAAAAAGTTAAAAACCGCCGTACCTCTTGAACTAAAAAAGATATGAAGATGCGCTCAACGACACTCGATTTCGCGTAGTTTAATTTATATAGAACTGTATTTTAAAATTTTTCGATTTTTAAACTGATTGAACAAAAAAATTGGCATTTTCTATAACAGAAATTTTTGTGATCACGACTCTGGCGATTAAAAAAAATTATATTGAGGATCAAATGATGACTATTTATGTAGAAATATATAAGGAATTAAATGGTGAAATCCCCAATTGCATATCTAGTTTCACACTATTTTAAATTAACCGTAAACTGAAACGTGAATATGAACATAAGCATTTAAATAAATAGTAATATTTTTCATTTCATTAATCTTTAAAATTTAAATAAAAGCTTGCGACGGGTTGAATCTTTGGAAACATGTCTTTAAAATTTGTGTCGCAATCTCAATATATAAAACAATATAACAATCTATCCACTTCTGATAATTGTCGCCTAAATACGATATAACTTTTTCTGGATTGATACTGCTCCTTCTGCACTTCTCTATTCATGTATTTGTCAGGATAAAATCATAGACGAAGTACAGTGAATATGAACATCAGTTTTATTAAAATAAAGATTTACAATGATAATTACTTTCAACCTCTCTCGTCTATCGCCGGATACACACTCTCTTAAAACTATCTACAAAGTCACCATGTACCCTTAACCATTTACACACGTCTCTTCACCCCTCACCTATTCCAACATGTTTCCACATTCGGCGTCACTCAGATAAACCCAGACACACTTGACCATAATTTATTAGTTTTAGAAACACAAACACAACCCCAAACATATCATTCTCACGATACTTAATATTTTCTAAAACCAATAACCATAAATTAACTAAAACGAGTAAAACTAAACACATAATTTAACAATAACAATCTAAATTATAAATATTGCCACATTTGTAAATAACATTCGACGACCCCCCCCCTTCAATGGCTTCGCGACCCCCAGGGGTCGCGACCCACACTTTGCAAATCACTAGTGTAAAGTAACAAATAAATAATTAATTAATTAACGACATTTTACATTTATCATTAAAAGCTGGCATCTCGCTTCTCATCAGTTTAGTCAGATTTAGATTAATTTCAGTATTTCCGTGTGTTTGATAGTTGTTGATACACACGAATAAATATTTGATTTGGGTACAAGTTAACCATGGAACATCCAAGTAACCTCTGTCATCTCGACACTATCTGAAACTGACACTTGTGTGTATGTATTTTCTCTCGGCCTCTCGTTGTGATGACAAACAGATTTGCTTGTCAATAAAATAATTGATAACCAACTAGTCATAATATTATATTGACGTCATTTAATTCTTATCTTACTTTTAGTTTCTTTGATATTGATAATAAATAGTTTTTAGTTTTATTTGCAATGATATCAGTGCGATTGAATTTGTGCATTATCTTTTGTAGCTAAGTATGGTTAGTCTGCGATTGCAGAGTTTGGGATATAATACAGGTGTACATTAAGTCAGGAATAATTGTAGCGTAGTAGATAAAATCGAGATAAAACTTGATTCGAAAGTGCCCGCGTTCAAATCTCGCTGACTTCAACTTATATCAATAAAATATTTTTCTACAACTGTCAAAAAACATGACTTTTTACTTCGCTATGGTTACGCGAAATTTATGTTTTTTTCATTTTAATATAAAATTTCATAATATTTGACACCTTTAAAAAAATTATTTATCAAACATTTTCACGTTTCCTTGGTAACAACATTTCAAATTTATATTGTTTTTGATTTTTTCCTTTCAATTTACTTAAATAAATAGGAGGGGTAGCTAGCTCAGTGGTATGAAGTCGGCCTGGTGGATCCGGAGAACCCTGGTTCGATTCCCACAGGAGACAAAACAATTTTCATAATTTAAAAAAACTACCCCTGTGGCTCGTCCACCACTAACATCTTTGGAGGCCGTGATTTGACGACTGGTAACCGCACTTCACGCGCAAAATATATCACTTATCGAAATCTGCCTCGGCATTACACCCAGTAATGTATAAAAGGCGTAATTATATATTTATTTATAATTGGAATTAAGTTTCTGTTATGTAAACTAACAAATAAATAAATAAATAATAAATATTAACAACTTTCTCTTATAAATTAAGAATTGTCATAAGATTTATCATAATTGTAGAAATAATCAATCCGTGATAAAATTTCTCATAGCAAGCAATTTTTGACCATTTGTTTCAAAGATTAAAACTTTGCGAATAAATATTGAGCGTAAATATAAGATAAACTAGGTACGTATGATTGCGTAAAGAGTACGAATTACATAAATCAAAACGTTATCTACAATGGGTTTGTTTACAAACAAATTTCAGACTTTGAATCTTGAAATATTTCGGTCATGAGTACGTTTCCATTCACGTGCAGATAATGGAGATACCTTGGAGTAAATAATATAAAATAATTTTCTGAACTTATGTAATAATGGCATTTGAGATATGATAACGTTAATTGTTTAATAAGATAATTTGTAATTACTCGAAAATTGGGAACTATTCGAATAAGTGAATAACAACACTGCCACCCAATTAATAATTACAATTAGCATTTACAATTAAAAGAAACTGTTTGTACCTTTGTTTGTAATGAGGTAGATGGCTTAGTGGTATCAAGTCGTTGTGTGGATTTGGCAACCCGGGTTCTATTTCCACAACCGAAAAGAAATTGTCATCTCGTTAAAACTATCCCTGTGGCGCTCTCTCTCTACTAACATCTTTGGGGGCTATGATTTGACGCTTGGTAACTGTATTTCACGCTTAAAATATATCACTTACCGAGATCTGCTACGAGAGAGTGCTACACCCAGTAATGGGTAAAAGGTGTGATGATATATTTATTTATTTTTATAGACACTGTTTGTCTTATGTCAAATAGTTCACACCGACCAAATTAAGACAGTATGTTTAATTGTAAGTACTAAGTGAAATGTGCAATTATAATTAATACGATAGATATATGATTTTATCTTTATCTTCTTGTGGTACCTAAGATTAAATACGATACCTATTAAGAATTTAGAAATTTAATTTTATTTATTTTTTATTTTCAAGTTTTCATTTTTTCTATTTTTGTTTTTCATATGCATCTATTTTGTTGTTTTGATATATATTTGAATTTATTTTATGATATTTTATTTATGTTATATTTTACGTTTTATTGAGGTTTGTTTGACATTTTGTATTATTTATTAGTTTTACTTTATTATTGTATTGTATTTTAGATTTTCTGATGATGAACTAGTTCTTTTAGTTCGAAACGTCAAATATTTTAAAATAAAAATATATTGGATTCCTTAAGCCTTGATTTTATATTATTAAGATATATCCTCGGAAAAGTATAAAATCTGAAATGGATAAAATTTGGGAAAAATTTAACGTTTTCGAGTTTTATGCCAGAGGATGTATCTTCAAAATTAAAGAAGCTATGAAGATGCACTCAACAATATTGAATTCCACATGTCCGAATTGACTTTGAAGCAAATTTGAAAATAATTTTAATCGATTTAATTTTTTGTAAATTTCTTAAGGGGTATCCCTTGGTTTTTTTTCAGACTGTTCGTTCTAAAAAAAATTCTCGTACGAATATTGTAACGAAAATATAAAAATTGAAGAAAATTTATTTCTAACTTAATTAAAGCAAGAAGTTTAATGTTAAAGTCTCGGAAATGTACAAAATCTAATAAATAAAAATAAATAAATATATCACGCCTTCTACCCATTACTGGGTGTGGCACTCTGCCGGAGCAGATCTCGGTAAGTGATATATTTTGCGCGTGAAATACAGGTACCATGCGTCAAATCACGCTCCCCCCCCAAAGATGTTAGTGATGGAGGAGCCACAGGGATAGTGTTAACGTGATGACAATTTCTTGTCGACTGTGGAAATCGAACCCGAGTTGTCAAATCCACACACCGACTTGATACCACTGAGCTAATACAATAAAAAAAAGAACTATTTATTATTTGAAACATGTTTCATTTGGGATATTTGACAGTGGGAAACATACATACATTATTTTTATGATACTATTGTTATTTTTTTATAAATGATTAACAATGACATGTATTTCTTTAGCATATTTTTGTTACAGTTCGCACATATTTTAACATTTTTAATTACATGTTTTAAGTGTTATTATTTTATTATATAATACTGTGCAAACAGTCTGACCAGGAACAATGGGCCTTTCAAGACATTTTTGAATTTTTTATATATCAATCTACGTAATAAAATAATTATACCCCATTTTTTATTTTTTTTTAAAACTTGTATTAAGCATGATAAAAATATTTAAACTTTCGAAACAAATGAATATGACGTAGTTGCATCTTAGCTTAAAGAGAGACAGATAAGACAGAGATAAATAACACGTAACTTGTCGTTGCAGTAGAATCCTCAGATAAAACATAACTAGACGGATAACATCGGCGTTTGTTGTGAGTCAGAAAGGGATAGAATAACTGGTTGGTGAGGCGGGTACGCGGCAAGGAGCAACTTACATCAAAGTGTACTCGCTCCTTGCCGCGCATCCGGCGGACCATCAAGTTATTCCATTCCTCTCTGCTTCACAACACTGCATTGACTTGAATACGGCATAATTCGTCTAGTATTATACGTCATTGGTAGAATCGTAGAATGCTGAATACTTATTTCTTCTTCGTCTTCTTGAGCACCGACAAACGTTTCAGACAAAGCTCTGTGATTGGCTTAATGCAACTACGTCATTGCAATATGGCAGGGCGAACGTTTTAAATTATTCAACTTTAACTTTCATATTTCAGCAATAAAGATATCATTTATGGTATGATTTTATATTGTATTAAATATGATGTACGGTCAAGAATTTATTTTAATAAATATATATTAAAAAGCTCTACCACTTGAATCCCCCATTATAAATTCAAATTTATTTCACTTGTAATAATTTTGTTTATCACTAAGGAAACATAATTATACTCATACAATTGTTTTCTAAGAATTCTTATTTCTTATGTTTCTATAAATTTATTTTCTATAATTAAAAACCATAATTTGTTATTGTTACGTTTTTATTATTGTTTTATGTACCACAAATTATAAAGAATTTCTCGAGAATTCTTTTACGATGTCCGCATTTTACGATATGTGATAAATAATATTAAAACAAGAATGCAACATAACATAACTAAATAAATAAGTAAATACCAGTATTATGTATTTGTTTAGAAGTTATCACTTTTTTGTTAATGAAAACGTTTTTGAAACATGTGTTGCATTTGAACTTCAATGACGTTTAACAATCTCCTTGACATTCATTAAAGTATAGTAGATGAACAATTCGTATTAAATTACATATTAACTGGAGGAAATGAGTACTAGCATAATAAATATAAATATATCATCACGCCTTCTACCCATTACTGGATGTGGCACTCTGCCGTAGCAGATCTCGGAAGTGATATATTTACGTGCATGAAGCTCAGTTACCAGCAGTAAAAATCACGGCCCCCAAAAGATGTTAGTGGAGGAAAGCCACAGGGGTAATTTTAATATGGTGCAAATGTTTGTCGGCTGTGGAAATCGAACCAGGGTTCTCAAGATGCACAAGTCGATTCGATACCACTGAGTTACCTACCCCATAAAATAATGACTACAATTTATAAACAAATAAAATTAATATATCGTCATGCCTGCTACCCATTACTGGGTGTGGCACTCTGCCGGAACAGATCTCGGAAGTGATATATTTACGTGCGTGTAGCACGGTTACCAGCCGTAAAAATCACGGCTCCCAAAAGATGTTAGTGGAGGAAAGCCACAGGGGTAATTTTAATATAGTGAAAATGTTTGTCGGCTGTGGAAATCGAACCAGGGTTCTCAAGATCCACAAGCCGATTCGATACCACTGAGTTACATATCCCATAAAATAATGAATACAATTTATAAACAAATAAAATAAATATATCATGATGCCTTTTACCCATTACTGGGTGTGGCACTTTGCCGTAACAGATCTCGGTAAGTGATATATTTACGTGCGTGAAGCGCGGTTACCAGCCGGAAAAATCACGGCTCCCTAAAGATGATAATGGAGGGGGAGCCACAGGGGCGAAAATTGTTTGTCGGCTGTGGGAATCGAACTTTTGCCAGAATATACCTCAATAGATATTGTATTTAATTCTAGGTACCAACTGGGTGTGGCTCTCTTCCGCAGCAGATCTCGGCTATATATAATGATATAATTATGCGCGTTAAAAGATTACCAGCCGTCAAATCAGCCCTCCCCTCCAAAGATATTAGTAGGGGAGCTACAGGGATAGTTTTATAAATTAAATTTATAAATATAAATAATAAAGAAAACTAAATTATTATAGGGGTAGGTGGCTTAGTGGTATCGGATCGTACTATGGATTTGAGAACCCGGGTTCGATTCCCACAACTGACAAACAATTTTTACCATATTCAAATTACCGTTGTAGCTTCTGCACCAGTAACATCTTTAAGGGCCGTGATTTTATGGCTGATAACTGCACTTCACACGCATAAATATATCACTTACCAAAATTTGCTTCCGCAGAGTGCCACACTCTGTAATGGATAAAAGGCGTGAAGATATATTTATTTATTTTTATTTAAAATTATTTACCTCTGTAGTTTCCCCACCATCATCTTTGTGGTTCATAATTTGACGGCTGGTAGCCGCACTTTACGCACATAAATATATAATTTGCTACGGCAGAGTGCCACACCCAACCAGTAATGGAACCAGTAATGGGTAAAAGACATGATGATATATTTATATTTATTTATTTATTATAAATATGATTCTATAATCAAGGAAACGGTACTATAATTTCATATTTAGTTTCAACAAATATTCGGTATTTTAGAAATTTTAATATTAAACGTTACCAATAGCAACGACCGTTGCTAACAGTAAAAAAAGCAAATAAAAAATGAATGTTAAGTTTTGTTTTTGAAAGTTGTCTAAAGAAATAATTAAGACATATTGGACAATACAAAATAAACAATGCCAAGTGTACCAAAATTTATTGTTTCACGCAAAAAGGAAATGTAGCAAAATAATGAATGAAATTATTGGTGCATTCCAATTCGTTCCGCGAAATAATGAATGAATATGAGTTAAACATGAAACTATGCAAAGGTGACTAAGCAACTGTAGTCATATGAAATTTTATAGCAGCAAGACTCATTAATAATATAGTAACTATGCCAACTAACGTGTCATTAAATTTAATCATAATTTATTACTGATAACATTCTCATTCAAATATATGTGTATCGTTATCAATATGCGAGCAAATTTCAATTTTATCATACCTGTAAATGCAGATAATTGAGGATATGTATTGTTTTATTTAAACATATCTAGCTAATCGCGATTAATTAAAATTGTAGATGTTATTGTTTAGAAGATAAAATAATATAGATTGAAGGTTTAGCTTATCTTGTATGATGTATGATAATTTTTATCGAAATGCATTTGAATTATTCTAATTTAAATACATGTAAATATTTCAAAAGCATTTAATTATTTCTGGTTTGGATTTAATTAAATGCGTTAAAAGATTAAATTTTTTGTAATAAAATAAAAGTATTATAAATAAAATAAATATAAATGAGTAAAGTTCATATAGTATGATAATTTTTATCGGAATTAAAAGTATTTCGCTTCTAATTGTAACATTTTAGAGATATTATATTATATTATCAATAATTAAATAAAAATAATATTTTTATTCGCCGAAATAGCTCAGTTGGGAGAGCGTTAGACTGAAGATCTAAAGGTCCCTGGTTCAATCCCTGGTTTCGGCAATTCAATCTTTTAATTAATTCATTGTAAATTGCCGAATAATTATAAAAATAAGAATGTAGTCAAAGAGTTAATCACACAGCCGAAATAGCTCAGTTGGGAGAGCGTTAGACTGAAGAACTAAAGGTCCCTGGTTCAATCCCTGGTTTCGGCAATTCAATCTTTTAATTAATTCATTGTAAATTGCCGAATAATTATAAAAATAAGAATGTAGTTAAAGAGTTAATCACACAGCCGAAATAGCTCAGTTGGGAGAGCGTTAGACTGAAGATCTAAAGGTCCCTGGTTCAATCCCTGGTTTCGGCAATTCAATCTTTTAATTAATTCATTGTAAATTGCCGAATAATTATAAAAATAAGAATGTAGTCAAAGAGTTAATCACACAGCCGAAATAGCTCAGTTGGGAGAGCGTTAGACTGAAGAACTAAAGGTCCCTGGTTCAATCCCTGGTTTCGGCAATTCAATCTTTTAATTAATTCATTGTAAATTGCCGAATAATTATAAAAATAAGAATGTAGTTAAAGAGTTAATCACACAGCCGAAATAGCTCAGTTGGGAGAGCGTTAGACTGAAGATCTAAAGGTCCCTGGTTCAATCCCTGGTTTCGGCAATTCAATCTTTTAATTAATTCATTGTAAATTGCCGAATAATTATAAAAATAAGAATGTAGTCAAAGAGTTAATCACACAGCCGAAATAGCTCAGTTGGGAGAGCGTTAGACTGAAGAACTAAAGGTCCCTGGTTCAATCCCTGGTTTCGGCAATTCAATCTTTTAATTAATTCATTGTAAATTGCCGAATAATTATAAAAATAAGAATGTAGTTAAAGAGTTAATCACACAGCCGAAATAGCTCAGTTGGGAGAGCGTTAGACTGAAGATCTAAAGGTCCCTGGTTCAATCCCTGGTTTCGGCAATTCAATCTTTTAATTATATCACTGTAAATTGTCAAATAATTATAAAAATAAGAGTGTAGTCAAAGAGTTAATCACACAGCCGAAATAGCTCAGTTGGGAGAGCGTTAGACTGAAGATCTAAAGGTCCCTGGTTCAATCCCTGGTTTCGGCAATTCAATCTTTTAATTAATTCGTTATAAATTGTTGAATAATTATAAAAATAAGAATGTAGTCAAAGAGTTAATCACACAGCCGAAATAGCTCAGTTGGGAGAGCGTTAGACTGAAGATCTAAAGGTCCCTGGTTCAATCCCTGGTTTCGGCAATTCAATCTTTTAATTATATCACTGTAAATTGTCAAATAATTATAAAAATAATAGTGTAGTCAAAGAGTTAATCACACAGCCGAAATAGCTCAGTTGGGAGAGCGTTAGACTGAAGATCTAAAGGTCCCTGGTTCAATCCCTGGTTTCGGCAATTCAATCTTTTAATTAATTCGTTATAAATTGTTGAATAATTATAAAAATAAGAATGTAGTCAAAGAGTTAATCACACAGCCGAAATAGCTCAGTTGGGAGAGCGTTAGACTGAAGATCTAAAGGTCCCTGGTTCAATCCCTGGTTTCGGCAATTCAATCTTTTAATTAATTCGTTATAAATTGTTGAATAATTATAAAAATAAGAATGTAGTCAAAGAGTTAATCACACAGCCGAAATAGCTCAGTTGGGAGAGCGTTAGACTGAAGATCTAAAGGTCCCTGGTTCAATCCCTGGTTTCGGCAATTCAATCTTTTAATTAATTCATTGTAAATTGCCGAATAATTATAAAAATAAGAATGTAGTCAAAGAGTTAATCACACAGCCGAAATAGCTCAGTTGGGAGAGCGTTAGACTGAAGATCTAAAGGTCCCTGGTTCAATCCCTGGTTTCGGCAATTCAATCTTTTAATTAATTCGTTATAAATTGTCGAATAATTATAAAAATAAGAATGTAGTCAAAGAGTTAATCACAAAGCCGAAATAGCTCAGTTGGGAGAGCGTTAGACTGAAGATCTAAAGGTCCCTGGTTCAATCCCTGGTTTCGGCAATTCAATCTTTTAATTAATTAATTGTAAATTGCCGAATAATTATAAAAATAAGAATGTAGTCAAAGAGTTAATCACACAGCCGAAATAGCTCAGTTGGGAGAGCGTTAGACTGAAGATCTAAAGGTCCCTGGTTCAATCCCTGGTTTCGGCAATTCAATCTTTTAATTAATTCGTTATAAATTGTTGAATAATTATAAAAATAAGAATGTAGTCAAAGAGTTAATCACACAGCCGAAATAGCTCAGTTGGGAGAGCGTTAGACTGAAGATCTAAAGGTCCCTGGTTCAATCCCTGGTTTCGGCAATTCAATCTTTTAATTAATTCATTGTAAATTGCCGAATAATTATAAAAATAAGAATGTAGTCAAAGAGTTAATCACACAGCCGAAATAGCTCAGTTGGGAGAGCGTTAGACTGAAGATCTAAAGGTCCCTGGTTCAATCCCTGGTTTCGGCAATTCAATCTTTTAATTAATTCGTTATAAATTGTCGAATAATTATAAAAATAAGAATGTAGTCAAAGAGTTAATCACAAAGCCGAAATAGCTCAGTTGGGAGAGCGTTAGACTGAAGATCTAAAGGTCCCTGGTTCAATCCCTGGTTTCGGCAATTCAATCTTTTAATTAATTCATTGTAAATTGCCGAATAATTATAAAAATAAGAATGTAGTCAAAGAGTTAATCACACAGCCGAAATAGCTCAGTTGGGAGAGCGTTAGACTGAAGATCTAAAGGTCCCTGGTTCAATCCCTGGTTTCGGCAATTCAATCTTTTAATTAATTCATTGTAAATTGCCGAATAATTATAAAAATAAGAATGTAGTCAAAGAGTTCATCACACAGCCGAAATAGCTCAGTTGGGAGAGCGTTAGACTGAAGATCTAAAGGTCCCTGGTTCAATCCCTGGTTTCGGCAATTCAATCTTTTAATTAATTCATTGTAAATTGCCGAATAATTATAAAAATAAGAATGTAGTCAAAGAGTTCATCACACAGCCGAAATAGCTCAGTTGGGAGAGCGTTAGACTGAAGATCTAAAGGTCCCAGGTTCAATCCCTGGTTTCGGCAATTCAATCTTTTAATTAATTCGTTATAAATTGTCGAATAATTATAAAAATAAGAATGTAGTCAAAGAGTTAATCACACAGCCGAAATAGCTCAGTTGGGAGAGCGTTAGACTGAAGATCTAAAGGTCCCTGGTTCAATCCCTGGTTTCGGCAATTCAATCTTTTAATTAATTCATTGTAAATTGCCGAATAATTATAAAAATAAGAATGTAGTCAAAGAGTTAATCACACAGCCGAAATAGCTCAGTTGGGAGAGCGTTAGACTGAAGATCTAAAGGTCCCTGGTTCAATCCCTGGTTTCGGCAATTCAATCTTTTAATTAATTCGTTATAAATTGTCGAATAATTATAAAAATAAGAATGTAGTCAAAGAGTTAATCACAAAGCCGAAATAGCTCAGTTGGGAGAGCGTTAGACTGAAGATCTAAAGGTCCCTGGTTCAATCCCTGGTTCGGCAATTCAATCTTTTAATTAATTCATTGTAAATTGCCGAATAATTATAAAAATAAGAATGTAGTCAAAGAGTTAATCACACAGCCGAAATAGCTCAGTTGGGAGAGCGTTAGACTGAAGATCTAAAGGTCCCTGGTTCAATCCCTGGTTTCGGCAATTCAATCTTTTAATTAATTCATTGTAAATTGCCGAATAATTATAAAAATAAGAATGTAGTCAAAGAGTTCATCACACAGCCGAAATAGCTCAGTTGGGAGAGCGTTAGACTGAAGATCTAAAGGTCCCTGGTTCAATCCCTGGTTTCGGCAATTCAATCTTTTAATTAATTCATTGTAAATTGCCGAATAATTATAAAAATAAGAATGTAGTCAAAGAGTTCATCACACAGCCGAAATAGCTCAGTTGGGAGAGCGTTAGACTGAAGATCTAAAGGTCCCTGGTTCAATCCCTGGTTTCGGCAATTCAATCTTTTAATTAATTCATTGTAAATTGCCGAATAATTATAAAAATAAGAATGTAGTCAAAGAGTTAATCACACAGCCGAAATAGCTCAGTTGGGAGAGCGTTAGACTGAAGATCTAAAGGTCCCTGGTTCAATCCCTGGTTTCGGCAATTCAATCTTTTAATTAATTCATTGTAAATTGCCGAATAATTATAAAAATAAGAATGTAGTCAAAGAGTTAATCACACAGCCGAAATAGCTCAGTTGGGAGAGCGTTAGACTGAAGATCTAAAGGTCCCTGGTTCAATCCCTGGTTTCGGCAATTCAATCTTTTAATTAATTCATTGTAAATTGCCGAATAATTATAAAAATAAGAATGTAGTCAAAGAGTTAATCACACAGCCGAAATAGCTCAGTTGGGAGAGCGTTAGACTGAAGAACTAAAGGTCCCTGGTTCAGTCCCTGGTTTCGGCAATTCAATCTTTTAATTAATTCATTGTAAATTGCCGAATAATTATAAAAATAAGAATGTAGTTAAAGAGTTAATCACACAGCCGAAATAGCTCAGTTGGGAGAGCGTTAGACTGAAGATCTAAAGGTCCCTGGTTCAATCCCTGGTTTCGGCAATTCAATCTTTTAATTAATTCATTGTAAATTGCCGAATAATTATAAAAATAAGAATATAGTCAAAGAGTTAATCACACAGCCGAAATAGCTCAGTTGGGAGAGCGTTAGACTGAAGAACTAAAGGTCCCTGGTTCAATCCCTGGTTTCGGCAATTCAATCTTTTAATTAATTCATTGTAAATTGCCGAATAATTATAAAAATAAGAATGTAGTTAAAGAGTTAATCACACAGCCGAAATAGCTCAGTTGGGAGAGCGTTAGACTGAAGATCTAAAGGTCCCTGGTTCAATCCCTGGTTTCGGCAATTCAATCTTTTAATTATATCACTGTAAAATGTTAACTAATTATAAAAATAAGAGTGTAGTCAAAGAGTTAATCACACAGCCGAAATAGCTCAGTTGGGAGAGCCTTAGACTGAAGATCTAAAGGTCCCTGGTTCAATCCCTGGTTTCGGCAATTCAATATTTTAATTAGTTCATTGTAAAGAGACAAATATTATTAAAAATAAGTGTGTGGTCAAAGAGTGAATCACACAACCGAAATGTTCAATCTTTTACTTAGCTCAATGGAAAATGTTAAATAGTGTGAATCATACAAATTTTTACGATCTTGAATTTTGTATAAATACTTAAACATTACTAACGTTAATTGCAATTTAATCATTCGTTCTCACGATAACTGCTTTTACGAGCATCAAATACGTGTGTTTTGCAATATAATATAATCAAATCAGCTGATGGAAATTCTTAACCTCGTAAGATATATTCTGCAGTATTTTAACTTTTTAGCGTTTACGAAGTACGATTGTGTGTTTTTGTATTTTTTTTTGCTTGGAGCTCCGAGTCTCTTGGTTGAAAATCTAGCAATTATTTTTAAACTGCGATGTCAACAGCACATTTTTCTTTATACTGTAAACAGAAATAACGAGTTTCTAATGACAAAATGGTCTTGAGAAACTTCAAATACAAAAACGGAACGGTCTGACGAAACGGAGGTACAAGTATATAATTATGTGGTTTGCAGTTGATGGATGCTCATTTACACTTTGTTTGCACGATTTATACTTAATTTTCCTTTGCAATTTATTAATTTATTATGAATTGCAATTGTGATAATTAAGTTTGGAGTGCATTTAATCCATATACAGATGTCTAGCTAAAACTCTGCTATAGGCATTAACATGAAATAACTATTTACATAACAAGTGCGCGAATGGTGCAAATGACGTCTTCGTGCACGAGTTTTGTACAATGTTTTTTGTAACGAGCAAAAATTATATAATGGACAATAAAGAAATTTACTAAATTTGAAGCGTGAATTTATATTGACAGTATACGAGCCCGGCTCCACTTCAGTTGGCCCAATTTTATTTTTTCGTTTGATGTTATATTTTACTGTTTTATTTCTCGTGTAGTATGCAAGATAATGAAATGAAATTTTAATGAGACATAAACTAGTATGTTGTTAATACACAGATAAAATTTTAAGTCAATCGATACAGACATCTAGAAATGACAGCCATTGAAAGAGGAAGTAAACATTTCTGTTTTAACTAAAAAAAAAAACTGTGTAATAATAAAGTTTGTTTTAAATAATAATAAACTTCAATTTTATCCGGAAAACTGCCCACAAGATAATAATCATGATAGTTCATTTGAGTGTTGATTTAGTTTATGTGACGTAAAAAAATTGAGAGTTAAACTGCTATACGTTTTGTGTTTAAGGTATGTTTAATGTTAAATTTAGTTAAAAATGTTGAAAATTAATTATGGAATTTAGTAAATATAAGTGGGAGTGGCTAGCTCAGTGGTATGAAGTTGGCCTGTGGATCCTGAGAACCCGGGTACCCGAGATTCGATTCCCACAGACGACAAACAATTTTCATAATTTCAAAATCTACCCCTGTGGCTCTTCCACCACTAACATCTTTGGGGGCCGTGATTTGACGACTGGTAACCACACTTTACACGCAAAATATATCACTTACCGAGATCTGCTTCGGCAGAGTGCCACACCCAGTAATGGGTAGAAGGCGTGATGATATATATATATATATATAGTAAATGTAAGTTACCTGGGTTTTTAGTATTATTAAAATTTTAACGATAAAATTAGATTCGGGCCAACTGAAGCGGGAACGGGCTCGTAGTATGCCATGAATTGACATTTGTTATTTGAAAACAAATTGTTTATTTTTTCTCGTAAAGCTTGTTAAAATACGTCTGTTTGATGGCGTTATAACCTAATGTCTCTATTTCTTCTATAAATTCCTTAAAATGTGTGTGTATAAGTGCAATTAACAATTAATAGTTTAAATTTAGAACCATAAAAATGGGTGTTTCTCAATTACTTTGAAGCACTAGTGTGCAAAACCTTATTTTGAATGATGCGAGTACAAAAATAACTACATATTATGATGTCAAAGTAAAATAAAATAAATACAATTGATTTGTATTTAAATACATTCGTTATTTAAGGTAGTACTAGTGTGACAGTGGCGCCATCGGTTGTCGAGTGGTGAAACTGACGCTCAAAAAAATATAAAAATTGAATAAAATAAGTGTTTTATACCTATTATGATTTGAATATCATGAATTGTTAACAGGTTGTTGGTCTAGTGAATTTTCAAATACCATACCACCGTGTGGTGTTGCCATTATAAATTGGGATTCTTAATTTTTCGTTAAAAACAAGGCTTTGCATGGCTATATATCCATTACTAAACGATAAAAAACTTTCTCCTTCTGATACAATATACATGGATAGTTCTAGAACATCATACTAGTATTTCAAATGAAACTGCAAAATTTTAGAGGTACACAAACCAAATATGTACGATTCTGAGTGATGATCGCCATAAGCCCCGTGTATAAGAACTCAACTTTACAAGCGAATATATTTGTTCACAGACGATGAATGTGTTTCATATTTTAACAGGATGCGTATGACTATCCAATGTTTACAAGCGCCAAGTTTCATTCAGATCTGCAAAAAAAAAATTCACGCTAGTACTACATTAAGTGCCAGCCTGTGAATAAACCAACCAGCTGACAAATCAACTAGATTCAATAACACAGCTCATAAGTTTTTCACGACATTACCCTCGTAATAATTCCTATTTTCCTGACAAATTGACAAAATTATTTTTACCGCCATGACAAATATAGTAAAATGCTATTTAAAATGGCGGCATATGACCTGAGTAGTTGGTCCGAAAAAGAAGCCAGGAAAAAAAAAAAAAAAAAAAAAAAAACGTTAACGTTTCTATGGTAACGTAAACACTCCTGAATTAGCGTTCTTTTACTATTAAAAAAGTATCATATTCAAGAAGATGGAAACAAAAGTTAATGTTTAATAATTATTTTTTTTGTTTTCAGATTTTCCTTCGACCCAAGCGACATCTATAGTAGAAAGACTGACTCAACGATTACTCTGTGCGGTTGGAAACTTAGATCCAAGATTTTCCTCCAAATATTTAATTTCTCTCCATGACAGTGCTTCAAATGTAAGTATTTAAATGAATAAGTAATAGGTGTTTATTGAACTAGACAAAAAAGCAGATTTATTGCCGTGGTTATAAATCTAGCAATTCAGTAAATCTGATTTTTTGTGCCGTGTTGAAGACATATTTTTTGCTGACTGTTTAAAATTAATATTAATTTTGAGATTATTTTCAGTTTTTTACTCTCTTATACACAGTACAGGGAAGTATTGGAATCGTGAAAAAAATCGTCGACGAGATTTTCGCGGAAATACGTGTTTTGAGGTCCACTGAATCCGTTTTGATCATTTTCTCAATGATCTCTGTGTGTGTGTGCGTGTATGTGTGGATGGATTTGTGTCGGAGTGTGCAATATCTCATGAACGAGATAAGATTTATTAACGAAACTTGGTAATTAAAAGTTTCATGAAAATACGAAGAGCTGAGTTGATTTTGAATGAAATTGAAAAACTGGGAGAAGAAGTTTACTGCACACAAAACAATAAATTCCATTTATTTCAAAAATGTAATCAGTTACGAAAAAAAACTTTCAAATAAAAGATGTTGGTAAAAATATTTGGAACATAAAATATTATTAGCAATTTTCCTGTATATGCATCTAGTTTTGAGAAAAACTAATTTTTATATTTAATAATATATTTCAATAATCATAGTAGCAATAGAAACAAAAAAACAAATTTTAATTTTCGCTTTATCTAGTTATCTATGTCTTTTTTCGGAAAAACAAATACATCATTAAAATGGTCAACTAATTTGGCAACTTTGCCTCAATTTAATCGACTTCGTATCTCACTGTTCTTGAGATACCAAGGGTTAGGCTCGAAAAACGGACATGCTGTATATGCCTCATCAGTAAAGTTAGACATAAAGTAGTTACTAAAAAATTATACGTAAACCAATTTGATATTTTATGTTTCAAACAGATAAATGCTGAATTACTGAAAAACTAAATTACATGTTTAATAATATTATATAACATTCATATATTGTAAATATTAAATATGCTGTGTATAAGAAAGTCGTGTGCTGCCCACACCAGATTTTTTAATGTTGTCATCATCGTAGCTGTCATGTTGTTATGCATTTGTTAAGCGGTTGCTATGTAATAAAATCTAAATCATTTTCCCAAAAACTAAATGATAACATGATTATATTAGAGCTTATATCATGAGAATTCTCGTTTGATTTAATTTAATTTAACTAACTTCAAAATGAGAATTAACTAAAACTCTTTTAAGACTTGAGCTTCAAGAGTCATAATTTAATTAGTATATTGTGAATATTTTTCTTGTTCTCAGGAAGAGAGGACTACCCTCGAATATCTCGTCCGTTTGGATACCCTCTCCACCCCTGTGTTATACCCCAAAGATCCAGTTCCAAGCTACGAGGTCTTGGAATTCGACTCAGAGGGTGTATCACCCGGATTCGCCCGGATTCGACTCCGGAACAAGACATCTACCAGCTGGGCTGAGTTCATCAATTCTTCTGGATATCTTAGAAGGTAAGAAGATAATTTTAAATTATTTCTGTAGCTTCTCACCACATCTGTATGGACAATAATTGCCGACTTTTGACGTTCAAAATAGCTATTTACATACCTAGTGCGCGAAGACATACGTTGCACATGAGCGTAATTTTGAAGCACGAGCGAAGCGAGTACTTTAATTTGCGCGAATGGTGAAAATGGCGTCTTCACGCACGAGTTTTTATAATGCTTTTTGTAAGGAGCAAAAATTATATGATGGATAATGAGGAAATTTATTAAATTTGAAGCGTGGATTTATATTGACAGTTAAGTATGCCATGAATTGACATTTGTTATTTGAAAACAAATTATTTATTTTTTCTCGTAAAGCTTGTTCAAATATGTCTGTTTGATGGCGTTATAAGCTAATGTCTCTATTTCTTTTATAAATTCCTTCAAATGTGTGGACCTATATAAGTACAATTAGCGTTTTAATAGTCAAAATTTGGAACCATAAAAATGGGTGCTTTTTAAATTACTTTGCGCACTAGTGCATAAAATTAAACTTTTCATCGGTTTCCAAGGTAATGTAAAATAGTAATATTAAATAAACAATGATGGGATGGCTAGCTCAGTGGTATGAAGTCGGCCTGTGGATCCTGAGGTCCCTGGTTCGATTCCCACAGGCGACAAATTTTCATAATTTGAAAAAGCTATCCCTGTGGCTCCTCCACCACTAACATGTTTGGGGGCCGTGATTTGACGCACTTCACGCGCAAAATATATCACTTACCGAGATCTGCTTCAGCAGAGTGCCACACCCAGTAATGGGTAGAAGGCGTGATGATATATTTATATTTAAATAAACAATGAGCTTCAGAAATTTAATAATTTAAAAAAATATTCGATTCTTGAAGCCTATTATTTCCTAATTATTCAATAAATTTTGGATCCTTCTTAAATATTAAAAATAAAATAGTCATATTTCCTCTTGTTAATTTCGGCATCTCTGCTTTTTCTAAGACAAATTAGGATAAGTTTATCAATACGTCCAGAATCCGTATCAGGGCTACAGGATATCTGAGAAGGTACGCCGGTTAACTGCCTCCTGCGTTAATTGGATATTAGCGGTGAAATAGAACGAAAAAATAATGTGTTATTGGATATTTTTCCAGAGTTAGGAACAGTGATGTAGCTGGTGTACCGTGTAATCGGGTATCGATGATTAAAAGCGGGATGAAAATAAATATAATGAGAAGATGAGAGAGGTTTATTATAATCAATAAATAATAATTATTTGTAAGAAGGACTCAAGTTGCGTTCATAGCTATATAAATAGAGATTACAATGAATAGCCACTATTTTCAATATGTCAAATCGTTGTCTACGCCTGGGGTCGTCCATTATGTTTTGAGTACGTTCTGATTGAAACCATATAGCAATTATGATAAATTTTGACATACACAGTATGTCCCAAAAATAACGAAACTTTTAATTTAAATCATAGAACACGTAGCGCAATCTATTGAACATACACATTGTTAGAAAGATACATCTTTCCTCTTTCGAACGCACACAACTTCATGCAATCAGGTGACAGTTTCAAAATGTACGCGCATTTTAATGACAGTAGTTTTTGTGTTTATGTTGTAAAAATGGAACAACGAGCAAATATTCAATTTTGTGTTAAACTTGGAAACAAATTTGCTGAAACATACGAATTGATGAAAAAAGTTTATGGTGATGATTGTTTATCTCGTTCACAAGTTTATAAGTGGTTTGCATAAATTTAAAATGTTCGTGAAGATTTAAATGATGATGAAAGATCTGGACATCCAAAAGCCGGAAATTGTGCTGAATTAGTCGAAAAAGTGCGTGAAATCATTGCTGTCGATGCGAATTTTACTGTTCGAATGTTGGGTGAAGAATTAAATACGAGTAAAAATACTATTTGGAGAATTCTAACTGAAGATTTGGGTAAAAGAAAGGTTTGTTCACGTTTTGTTCTACATGAATTAAATGAAGACAAATAGTCGCTCGTGTAAGTCAACGAATTTTTGATGAAAAAACATATTTGTGTCATCGACCATCCTCCGTATTCGCCTGATCTATCACCATGTGATTATTATCTTTTCCCAAAACTGAAAATTGCCATGAAAGGAGCGTTTTATGATGATATTCCAGCCATTCAAGCAGCCGTGACACAGGTGTTAAAGAACGTTCCTTTAGATGGCATAATAAAATCTATACATGCTCTAGTTGATCGTTCTAAAAAGTGTATTGATTCAAATGGAACCTATTTTGAATAAATATTAAGTTTCAAACATAATACAATGCGTGTTTTATTCTATATCTAAAGTGTTGCTATGGTTTCAATCATATAACGTACTCAAATCATAACGGACATAAGCTGTATTCCATTTGCCACCTGGTTCACTTAAATCAGTTCATATAAATTAGACAATATAACTAAATGAATTCAACTAATCAAATTAATGCACTTATTGGAGTAAATTATTTCAAAGTAAATTAGAATCAGTAATTCTAGTACTGGAAAAAAATTCATCGAAGTAATCCAGCAAAATAAATAAGTGATGTGATTAAGTAAATACGAGTATAAGTTGGATCTGATATAAGTGACAAATGGAATGCGGTTATAGTTACAATAGTTACAGAATCCCACCTCCGGAATGTCACAAAGAAAAATGGGGATCTTTATGGCCTGTGATTTGACGGCTGGTTGCCACACTCTACGCGAAAAAATATATCAGTTACCAAGATCTGCTACGGCAGAGTGCCACACCCAATAATAGATAAAAGGCCTGATGATATATTTATTTATTTATTTATTTATTTGATTGGCGTGCGTTTGAAAAACGTTGGTTTCTTGCACGGAACTGTGTCTACTTTCTTTCAGACGCTGAAATATCCTGAAAGATTAGAAGATAAATAAACCCAGTGCCCTAGTTTCAGTAGAAGGCTGGCATTTTTTCAGTGAAGATAACGTTCACTGTTCCCTCCCACAGATATGTTTTCTATAGATTCTTTTTCTTTTCTTTAGGGTGGTCAGGCAATTCTCATTTATGTTTTTGGGAATCAACGTAGGGCTAACTATATTTCGTTTTTATTGCTTTCCGTTATCATAAAATATTTTTTCTCTCGAAAGATTTTATTTTCTTTTTGCGAAACGAGAGTTTGTTGACTGTAAATCATAACAAGGGGATCGATTGACTATTGTTAGAAAATGTAATGGCAAACAAATGAAATAATTTATAATATTATACAATAGAATAAAATTATTTTTTTTCTAAACGTTATTTATTCAAACCGCTGCGCGTTGCCACAATAATACTTATTTATTTATTTATTTAAAAATAAATAAATAAATATATCATCACGCCTTCTATCCATTACTGGGTGTGGCACTCTGCCGAAGCAGATCTCGGTAGTGATATATTTATGCGCGTGAAGTGCGGTTACCAGAGATCAAATCACGGTCCCCAAAGATGTTAGTGGTGGGGAAACCACAGGGGTAGTTTTATAAATGGTGAAAATTGTTTGCCGCCTGTGGGAATCGAACCAGGGTTCTCAGGAGCCACAGGCCGACTTGATACCACTGTGCTAATTTTGCACGTGAAGTGCGGTTACCAGTCGTCAAATCACGGTCCCCAAAGATGTTAGTGGTGGGGAAACCACAGGGGTAGTTTTATAAATGGTGAAAATTCTTTGTCGCCTGTGGGAATCGAACCAGGGTTCTCAGGATCCACAGGCCAACTTGATACCACTGTGCTAATTTTTCGCGTGAAGTGCGGTTACCAGTCGTCAAATCACGGCCTCCAAAGATGTTTGTGGTGGAGGAGCCCCAGGGGTGGTTTTTGAAATTATGAAAATTGTTTGTCGCCTGTGGGAATCGAACCAGGGATCTTAGGATCCACAGGCCGACTTGATACTACTGTGCTAATTTTGCGCGTGAAGTACGGTTACCAATCGTCAAATCACGGCCCCCAAAGATGTTTGTGGTGGAGGGACCACAGAGGTAGTTTTTGAAATTATGACTTCATACCACTTATAAATTATTATTAAATAAAATATTGTGCAATACATGCAAGGAAAATGTTTTTACTGCCTTAAAGAGATGATAGGGTCGACAGTCAATTCTTCTTTTCAGCAGTAAAAACTGTTTTACCATACTAGTAATGTAAAGTACTGTTTTATTATTATCATTTTTTAGCATTTTTTATGGGGTAGCTAGCTCAGTGGCCTGTGGATCCTGAGAACCCTGATTCGATTCCTACAGGCGACAAACAATTTTCACCATTTTAAAAAACTACCCCGTGGCTTCCCCACCACTAAAATCTTTGAGGGCCGTGATTTGACGTTGGTAGCCGCACTTCACGCGCAAAATATATCACTTACCGAGATCTGCTTTGGCAGAGTGCCACACTCAGTAATGGGTAGAAGGCTTGATGATATATTTATTTATCTGTGATCTGTATTATATTGTTTCAGGGATAAGATCCAGGAACGTTTCGTGGAACTCCTGGCGCTAGCAGCAGCAGGATCTTGGCCTGTATCTCCGCTGGACGTGGACGACAGTACTTTATGTGCTGCTCCTGGAAAAATCATGGATGCTGCTACTGCACATCATGTGCTGCATACGTCGCCGGAACAACATGTGTTTTATGGAGCAGGTAGGAAGACTCACCGTTAATTATTTTATTTTATTTTTTACGCTGCACAACAGGAATTTAATCACAATTGCAGCAGCTTATAGTGCAAGGTAGTAAGATTTAGACGCATAAATTTGATAATTATCCATTAGGCTACGATTAGATTTTTTAAATATTAAAAAATCGCTACATAATATAAATAAATTTTTTGGTATCGTTACATAAATAACTATAACCGAACAGCGAACGTAATTGTTAACTTTCTACTTTCAATTGATCGAACCGATCTTCTCAAATCCATAGGCTGACTCGATACCACTGCATTATTATTATTATTAAAAATAAAAATAAAAATTTATCATCAAGCCTTTACCTATTACTGGATGTGGCACTCTGCCGAAGCAGATTTCTCAGGATCCACAGGTCGACTCAATACCACTGAGCTACTTACCTCATATTATGGGTATTATTATTATTAATTTAGGAAAATGGTTTTTCAACTAAAAAGTGTGTAAATCATAGAAAGGTTGGTAACCGCTGCCTTATGACGCAGTTCAATATCCAAGAAAATACTATTTCAATTCCACTATAAGCTGTAGGCTCCCTTTACTGCAATTGGAAATAAATTCCTGTTGTACAGAGCAACCTTTCAAAATTCAAAACAAAACACATCAGCTGCAGACAAGAATCTGAAATATCTATAATATATTTCCTAGAAATATTACCATTTTAAAACAAATCTTAACATCGCAAACCAAAAAAACAAACAACCTCTTACAGTTAACAATTTTGCGTAACACATTTACAAACGTTTCCAGCTGTAACTTGTAACTTTATACTTTATCATTCTCAGTCTGCATAATAAAGCAGATAAACAGTGAAAATTTCTCGCATATGACACGTCTAAACCACTGATATACGTTCTGAGTATTCCACTGTTATCTTCCGTTCTGCTACGGCGTTTTTCTTTGAAGATATCGCGATATCGTTGCTTGACAGTTGACACTCGGGTGATGGTTGTGAGGTGCGATGTTTTGAAACGATTTCTTCATAATGTGTTTTGTAATTTAATAACTATTAAGTGATAATGGTAGAATTATTGTAGGATGAGTTGTTCTTGGTATGGATAGTTGTGGGTAGGTATGTGGTGGAGTTATCGCTGTATAAACGAGAATGGTGTGTTTAAATTATGATGGTTTGTTCAATTTATAAACAGAATTGTAATTGCTTCCTAGATGATCAGATTTCACTATTAGTAATAAGTCTTCTGTACTGTAGGGTTTATTTAGACAAGAAAATTAAGAAGATAAATTATTAAACTAAATAAAAATCTAGAAATAATTTTTTTTTCAGTCGATCGATCGGATGACACTTTTGTGGTGTGTTATCCAACCATAAAATACATTATTTTAGGATCCTGCCCAAAAGTATTTTTTTTCCTCCATATAGGGAAGAAAATGATAACTTTTGTCCCTAGGATTCCTAGGGTAGAAAGTAATTTTTCTATCTCAAGAAGTAAAATAAGGCCAAATTCATGACAACTGGTAAACAACGGTATGATTTAATATTGGTGACATCCATCTAAATTTCTAATTTAAAATATATATATATATATATATATATATATATATATATATATATATATATATATATATATATATATATATATATATATATATATATATATATATATATATATATATATATATCGTCACGCCTTCTACCCATTACTGGGTGTGGCACTCTGCCGAAGCAGATCTCGGTAAGTGATATATTTTGCGCGTGAAGTGCGGTTACCAGTCGTCAAATCACGGCCTCCAAAGATGGTAGTGGTGGAGGAGCCACAGGGGTAGCTTTTGAAATTATGAAAATTGTTTGTCGTCTGTGGGAATTGAACCAGGGTTCTCAGGATCCACAGGCCGACTTCATACCACTGAGCTAGCCAAGCCATATAATTTCTAATTTATTTTTGATTATTTTTTGACGTTTCTCAAAACCAATGAAATGCTTCATTATATGTCACGTGTCTGCGTTTTAACCAATCCTGTCATTATTATACTGAGAATAAAGCTCTTGTGATTATTCCCGGGAATAATCTCTGTAGGTGCTTTTTCGTTTGTGACAAATGATAGGTAGTTGTCAAATAATTATTTAAAACTGTCAACGCGTCAAGTAAAATGTGTGAAAAAAATCGATTTAGTTCCATTTCAGATACAGAAATACACAAACAAATTTTGGAAACAACTTCCAAGAATACATTAATAAGTAATCAATCGATATGGACACAGTTCAAAATCTTTTAAGTTGGATGAATCGACCTCAACAGTTAAGTCAAAATATAATCTAATTAAATATAACTCGAGAGCAGAGCTGGCAAGCTACTTAAAAAAAGTAGCTAAGCTACAGCTACAGCTAATCTTTAAAAAAGTAGCTAAGCTACAGCTATAAGCTATATTTTGTAAAATATAGCTAAGCTACAGCTAAAAGCTTTCGTTAACGTAGCTGTTAAATTTTAAAGCTACTTTTTAAAATTATTGTGAAATAATTAAATTTGCCATTGTCATTTGATCAGTCTTGTTATAATGACTGTTCATTTACTATTATGTACATAAATATCAAAAATAGCAAATACCATCTGGCACCTACTGTGCATTTTTGCGTTTTAGAGCCAGTTAGAACCGGCAACAAATAATTATTTTGTGTGGGTTTAACTTGTACGCATGCGTACTTTGTTGACCTTCTGCTTAAAAAGTAACTTTAAGCTACAAAAAAGTAGCTTTAAAGTAGCTTCAGTTGTTATTTTGAAGCTAATAGAAAAAAAAGTAGCTAGCTACAAGCTACAGCTATATTTTTTCACAGTTAGTTAGCTACAGCTACAGCTAAGGTAAATGTAGCTAAGCTAGTAGCTAAGCTACAAAAGTAGCTAGCTACTGCCCAGCTCTGCTCAAGAGTTGGATAAATTAGAAAATAATTCTCCAGTATCTTTCTCAAACTTGTTGTCATTTGGCGATAGCCACTCAAGCCCTACGGGCTTTCGTGACTATTGCCTGGCAACAAGTTTTCAAAAGATCTATCAAATTATTTTCAATTTATTTTCACTCTCTTGTTGCATTATTACTGAAAATAGTTGTCGGCTTTGGAAATCGAACGCAAGTTTACAAATCCCCAATCCAACTTGATATATAAATTTAAATTTTATATGAAATATCATAACTCCAATTACAGTTACATAACACGCTCTTTGATGTTTGTAATTGGGATTGGTGTATCAAATCTTGCAATGTAATAGCATGGTAAATGTTTGATTATCGATTTACGATTTGTAATGTGGATG
This sequence comes from Pterostichus madidus, assembly GCA_911728475.2. Classification (NCBI taxonomy): domain Eukaryota; kingdom Metazoa; phylum Arthropoda; class Insecta; order Coleoptera; family Carabidae; genus Pterostichus; species Pterostichus madidus. The sequence continues at coordinate 31,661,180 of OU452314.1, forward strand.
TGAAGCCATGATAAGGATTCGATGTCGCTGCGTGTGCAACTCTGTGAAGCTGTGTGAAGTTGTAATGAAGCTGGGTATGTTGCAATGTGTGTAGTGTGAACTTGTAGCGGTTTGCAAAGCTCTCAATCGATTGATGTTCATTTTGTTTGAGGGCCTCTGTTTGTTATTAATGGAGTTGTTGCGTATCATGTTGATATTGGGAGTATACGATATGATTCACGAATTTGATTTAGTGAATGTGGATTATAGTGGAATCTGAAATATTTGGATGTAGTTGCACTTTTTATTGAAGGAAGAAATAAGATTATTAATGTGAAATGACATTTGTAGAAAACTTAAAAACAAAAAAAATATATCAATAGTTGTTTACGATACTAGTACGTAAAGCTAAAACCATCTTGACGCTCAGAAATGGGTAACATCCTCATCAATTTCTTCCTCTTTTCAGCGTCAAACTCTCTGCGTTTTCCGGATCCCCGTGACTTCCGTCTAGCTATCGTAGATGAGCCTGCAGGTATCCGTCTACGTGTCGGCTTCCTAGCACCTGGACTCGCAGGACACGACGTGGAGGTACGTCTCCTCGTAGCCGTGGGAGTGGATGCCTGGCCCAGGACAACGGATTTCCCATCTAGAGTGCAGATGGGACATGCTGATTGCTTACTTTATCACCAGGTTGCTACAATGGTGAGAGGAGGATTCTTTTTTTAGATAGTGAAATTTGAACTTGCTGCTTCTAAATTCATCCTTGCTGTTTATATATTCTATTTGATTATTGACAGTTACATAGCTATGTATTAACACCTTAATTTGAATTTGTCTTTGAATAACTAAACAAATTATCACTCTTGGGTCGTGTCATATTCATAACGGAGAACTTAAGCTGAGTTTACAGTTAACCAATTAGTAATTACGATTATCAATTATAATTATCAATTATTATTATTAATTACGGGTTAGATAGCTCAATGTAAAACATCGGATTGTGGACTTGAGAACCCGAGTTCGATTTCCACAACCAACAAACTTTATAAGACATTAAATTACGCCTGTGGCTCCTTCTCCACTAACATCTTTGGGGACAATATATCATTTACCAAGATTTGCTATAGTAGAGTGCCACACCAAGTAATGATACATAAATAAATAGTATCACGCTATATCCCATCAAATAGTACAAACCTTAGAATCATTCATAAAACATTCACTCATCAAATCAAATAATCAGTCCTCCTCAAATATTCTCTAGCATATCATCTTCACTTTAACCATGTTCATGGTTCCCTCCATACATACATACATACATACATACATATCGTCACGCTATATCCCAACAAATGGGGTAGCACGAACCCCAAAATCACTCATAAAACATTCACTCATCACACTCATCAAACAACCAGTCATCGTCAAACATCCTCATCCAAACATACCACCCTCACTTCAACCACCTTCATAGATCACTCCATATAAACTCATTCATCTATTACACTCGAAATCATTATCACACAACAAACCTTCAATCACATCCATACAAACGCATTTATTCAGCACACAACAAACTTTCAATCACAACAATGCAATTATTCTTATACACTTATAAACCTTAATTATTAATATTATAAATGTAATTAATATATAAGCTGTATTCCATTTGCCACTTGGTTCACTTAAATCAGGTCAGATACATTTGACACAGGACTAAATGAACTAAATAAAGTAAAATGATGCACTTATTGGGGTGAATTACTTCAAAGTAAATTAGAGTCAGTAATTCTAGCGCTAGAAATTAACTCAGTGTAGTAATCTAGCGAAATAAATAAGTGATCTGATTCAGTAAATGTAAGTTAGATCTGATCCAAATGGCAAATGGAATACGCCTATAGTTTAAAGCTTCACTTATGAAAGTAACCATAACAACATAAAAAATTACTACGGAAAATCAAGTCGTTCGGTCGACACGACGACGGCAAGAGTCAAAATAGCAAGAGTCAAAATATCTGTCTGACCGAACTACTTATTAACAGTTAACATTAGACCTAACCTGAATCGTCAAACCGAAAGTATTACTTGCGTTCGGTTTTCAAGTGTGTTCCCCGTTTGAATATAACACACACACTGCGATGTTATTATAACGCACACTTCTAACATATCAGGTGAAGTTCCACTGACTGACAACAGATGGTGTTACGATGAAAGAAAATAATAAAATAAATTAAAAGAATTTGTATTATTATTATCAAAACGAAGTTTTGGCAGATTTTTAAGCATTATTTTAAATTTTGATATTACAGTTAGTACAGTTGGTATCACCACACCTAACATCAAACGTCAAACGGCAACGCTTATCTTCAAAAACGCATTAGCTATCAAAGTGTAACAACATTACTCTTGTAAATTTTTTTAGAAATATTTTGTGGTCATCTGAAAAATAGTGTACATAACTCGCTCGAAAGTGTAATAACTGTGCTCGTGTACTTAAATCACTCGGCGCTATGCACCTCGTTTTTCAGTTTGTACTCTCGTACGTTATCTTTCACTTTCGATGCTTGTTATGTAATATACTATTTCTTCACAAGGGAAGTTTTATTATACTAAATATACATTTCGACTGCTATGCAGTCATCGTCAGTACTACACGAAATGTACAATTAGTATAATAAAACTTTCCTTGCGAAGAAAATAATATTGTGTTGTTTATAATTATAAATGTAATTTTTCATTTTCCTAAAACAATGAGGAACTAAATCATATTTAAACACAAGGAAAAGGAAGCGTTCTACATGTCAATATTATTTAAAACCAACATATTTTTCCTTTAACTAGAACTAATTTTCAAAAATAAACGCCAAACAACACGGAAAACGCTCAATTTATAACTTCAAACTTTTTTGGCAAGTCCAACAAACACATTTTTCTATGAAAATATAATTCCTCTATTTTATTTTAATATTTTCTATTAACGACGTGTTTGGCTGCAGTCCATTAGGTTTATACAAACAGATAAATCATTCTACGAGTTTTTCACCAGGCCAACGTTCAAACTTGTGACAAAGTGTGAATAGATACTCACGGGACATAGGTCACATGTAGGAAAACATTTGAGGATACATACCTGATTGGTCATTAGTCGAATCATGCAAAACATTACGTCATTTTCTTTTAATTGTAAACAGTCATAAACTAGATGTTTGATGTTTATGTGAATTACACGCCCACACTTTAGTTTGAATGCACTTGCATTTATTGGTTATTTTCCTTATGATATATACTACTTTATTTGTTTATTTGCTAGGCTGCATAATTGGTAAGTAATTCTTACTGCAGTAGCTTATAATGGAATTCAAATCACTCAGACGTAATCGTATATTTTTGGATATAAGTTAAAGTCAGCTACCTTTAAAAAGAGGTTATTGGTTATGTTAAACCATCTAAGGTTTTTTATGATCTGTTTCCATTTTTAGAACGCGATAGTTAAAGTGCATTTATATATACTTATTTTTATAACAAGTGCCGAAACAGGCTCGTTACGTGCAAGTGCAGAATTTAACGCACGAGGCTTGCCGAGTGCGGAAATCTGCACGTGTACGTAACCTTTTTCGGCACGTGTTATAAACAACATTTTTCCTACAACTGTGCGATTTAGTAAATCACTAAAATATTATCAAAATTTATAAAATTTTAATGATATTACACGAGAACGATGTTTTACGGCGTTGCTATGGTTTGTTTGTTGATTGCTTGCACATTGTTCTACGTTATTTAAAAATATTTTACTAACGTCAAGATAATTTCTTTAAAATCGTCTAGATCGAAATAGTACAGTGAGTGATTCTTCTTTATCATAAATACCTCCAAAGATAATTGAAGCTCCGGATCATGCTATGTTGCATTTATTTTCGACAATGACAATCAACCTGCTGCTGGTACTTCTAAAGCCTCCGAAATTGTTGTCAATAATATTACTGTTAATAATTTGAACAGGTACGGAAGAAATCAATGTTTCTTTAGACAATACAAAAGTTTCCACTTTACATTATGTCAATATAAGCAACTGTAACAACTATGTTAATAATATACACACACAATAAATATTATGTATTTCACTTACTTAAAACCATTTATCGATATATTTTACTTTGTTCGGTTCTTTTTATTAGTTGTGTACAGATTAGATATACAGCAATTTAAGGTTATTTTTATAAACTACTGCATATTTACTAGCGCTGGCTCACTGCATCTTCTTCTTCCATACGCGTCTGTGGCCAAAATATGAATTACGCGCTTGGCGCGACATTTAAATCGCTCTCAAAAAAACTGTTTTTACGGTTGCGTAATGAAACACTTTCCGCACTAGTGTTTCTTTGCTTTCGGAAACGCACTTGGTCTGCATTCATCTACTTTCCATACGTAACCAAGGCAATTATAGTTACGTAATAACAAAGAAATCGCACAGTTGTAGGAAAAAGTTATTTATAAAATCAAAGAGTTAAACTAGATAACAAATGAAATATATAAACACTATAAATACAAACTTGAAAATGTATAATCTGTCTAGGGATCGAAAAATGACGTTTAAATTATTTTCTGGTTGTGGTTTCCTTTCAAAAGTTTAGAGGGTTTGTTCCAGGTACCCAGCTAAGTACTAGATTTGGAAATCCCAAAGTAACATTAGTATGCCTAGCTTAAGATAGATGGACCGCTGTAGAAAATGAGAATAACAGAACAGGAGTGTATTGAAAATTTTAATACCGTTAATATTTTAGAAATAATCCGTTACTTCTTGGAATTGCCATAAAGTTTAGTATAAAAACTAACCTACTACAGAAGAAAACAATTTTGCAAAAGAATATGTAGTAGATAATATGGCAACAGCGTTTGGGCACACAATTTTAAGATTACCTCCTTATTATTGCGTATTCACTCCGGGCACATAATTCTTCACCTCAACTAAGTGAAAGTGTTGTTACTTTATTAAGAAATGAAACAAAAAAAATTAATGCAAATCTGTGGAAGAACTTCAAATAATAAATTTAAGTACAGGGGATAAATAATCGCACCCAGTAAAGGGTAGAAAGACAGATGGGATATGAACTAAGGAAATAGTTAATTAATATTCATCTTTCATTTATTACCAACCTTGTGATAATGAAAAATATTTTCACAAGTTCAAAAACAGTTATTTGTCTATTATACCGCCAAGACTAATAAGACTAAAATAAATTCCAAAGTCTTGTGATGCGTTGAACGTAAGCATAAACGTGATAACCATAGTCACAAGACTATCAGGTCTGCCAACTTTTAAATATAACTTCGCTCGTGATACAAGTGAAATTGAAAGCAGAAAAATAGATTTTATAAGCAGACAATATTTTTTAGATCTAAAGTGAAAGATGGAGAAGAGGTAAACAAAATAATAAAAAATGAATTGCGAGATACAACATGGCTGCGATTTATGGAATGTTTATGTAATGATGTTAAATATACATGTTTGTTGGGCTCAGTGACGTGGTTGAAGTGCATTTGTCTTTTTGTGGCGCCGGATATTTATAAATTTAAAATGTGGTACTAGTCTATGAATTACAAAAGCTATTTATATTTACTAGCACAAATTCGATTAAAAATACTTTTGACTAAAAAATATTGTGCCCTATAGTTCTGTGCTTGATTCTAAATCATCTACCAGGTGTAAAATAAAAACCTGGAAGTAGATGTTTAACTAATCTAGTTTCTCCTTGCGCAGAAGTAACCAGTTCATTTTTATCTAAAATGCTTGAAATACAATTGTAGACATAGAGTAAAATTCATAGTCGTGACTCACCCTCACCTCATTCTCATATCACACTTAAATTTTAAGTAACTAAGGCAACTAACTTAATTTGTGTAAATTCTTGAGTTAGTTGCCTTGGTTACTTCAATTTTGAGAGTGAGGTGAGGATGAGATGAGAGTGAGCAGGCCCGGCAGATAATGTGGGTAGCTGGGGAGTAGTACCCACTCGGGACACTCCGAGTGGGTAAAGTACCCACTCGGGATTTTGGATGTGAAAAATATTTCATAAATGCCGAATTCCAGAAATACCTCACTTCCTAACCATCAATATCCATTTTTATGCAGTGCACATCATTTAACAATAGTTGTAAAATGGTTAAACAAAATGAAAGAAAGTTTTTGTTATATTTCAATGTTTAAATCCTCATTGATACAATTCTGTCAGTGTAACATTATTTCAGTTGACTTTTCATACTTATTAATGAATATGATCAAATTTTTACTTTTGAATTTACGGCGGGAAAAGTTTGCGCTTCGCGCGTGCGCATTAGGTTAAGCGCTCCATACACAATGGCAGCTGGAGCGATTTGTGATTGGACAGCCCGCTAACATCGACGAGATTGTAAAATTTTATGTCAACGATTTTGACAAGGAACAATTGTTGAGCGACCAAAAAATGTTCCTGGAACTTGTGAAGAGGCAAGAGGCGTCGGTGAAAAACTTGTGTGACGTTGTCAAGTTTTTGAAGCAGTTTCATTGGGCAAGAGGGCTTGTTCCCGAGTTCGTTCGTTTTGTTCGCCTTCTTGTCACGATACCCGGGTCGTCCTGTTCAAACGAACGCAGTTTTTCGGTTTTGCGGCGGCTGAAAACGTACATGCGATCAACGATGTCGCAAGATCGGCTTAACAGCATCGCGATTTTGCATGTATACCGCGATTTAACGGACAAACTAGATCTGCAGCAACTGTTGAATATTTTTATTTCGAAGAACGTGAAGCGTACCGCTGTTTTCGCTTTGAAAAAATAAACAAACAAGACAATGTACATATTACAAGTTCAATGTATATATTTAAAAAATGCAAAGCGCCATTTTGTTTCTACTTTGCGAAAATAAATTACGATTAAAATGTGTATTTTTCTTTTCAAATACATTTTCGGTGGGAGGTAGGGGGGGAGGAGGGGGGGGACCCCCACCCAGGTCAACTACCCACTCGGCGAAAAAATGAACTGCCGGGCCTGAGAGTGAGTAAAGACTGTGAATTTGGCCCTTAAATTTTGCATATAAGTAAGGAATCACTTTATATTTTTCACATTTTGTAACCGAAATAAACGGATTTAACAATATCTCAAAAATTAGAAGATATGTATATGCACTTGGGGATTTTACCATTGGATTCTGCGGCTCAAAACGCATTTGTATGTAAATTTTCGTTACAATATTTGGACGAGGAAGAATTTTAGAGTAAACAGTCTGAAAATAGCCTAAAATCTAATTAAATCCAAGATATTTTCAAAAAATAAAAATCGCTAAAATTTTGTTTATAAGTCAATTCGAACTCGAGGAATTCAATGCCGTTGAGCGCATTTTCGTATCATGTTTGGTTTTTAAGATATATCCTCTGGAAAAGTAACATTTCAAATCCGAATAATTTTTGAATGTCCGGATAACGAATACAGAAACTAACGAATATCCGAGTTAATCGGATATCAATATTCGGTTGACCGAATAGATATTCGACAATTTTTTCAAAATCGACTACTATATTTCTACTATTTCTACTATAAGCTACTGGAATATTCTGTCATATTGCTTATAGATTTTTTGTGCTACCCCTTTTAGATAATATCTTAAATTAATATTGTTAGTAGAGGATTATCCTATCGATAGTTTTTAAAAGGCTTCACATTTAAAATCTTATTATAGTTGAAGGTCACTGCAGATGTTACTAGCGATAAAAATATGTTTTAAAAATGTGTTTCTTTTAAAAACAACAAGACGATTATTATTGGAATTGGAACACGGTCAAGTTCAATAAAAACTCTCTGTTGATAAGACAGTTACCTACTCGTATATCACTAAGATCGAATGTAACACCTGTTTCATTGCAAAACTATCAACTACTATCATCACCCCATATAATATATATAATAAAATATATCAAATAAATATATCATCACGCCTTCTACCCATTATTGAGTGTGACACTCTGCCGAAGCAGATCTTGGTGAGTGATATATTTTGCGCGTGAAGTGCGGTTACCAATCGTCAAGTCACGGCCTCCAAAGATGTTAATGGTGGAGGAGCCACAGGGGTAGTTTTTGAAATTATAAAAATTGTTTGTCGCCTGTGGGAATCGAACCAGGGTTCTCAGCAGGCAGCGGAAAGTTATATAGGTAACCATGGGACTGTGTTTATAGTTAGACTTCCACCTAAGGAATGGCGCTAATAGTCTTTATGTAAAGATATCCATTTTAGGTAACTACAATATCGGCAATCATTGGTTACTAGATTGTTCCTGTAGTTGTCATTTGTATATAGTTCTAATTTTTCAATCTGTCAAATATCCAATTAATTTTTATTTGTGAAATTATTTCATATAAATAATATCATAAACTAATATCAATTGATGTGTAAAAAACTGCACTGCTACTGGTAAGTAAGTGATCATATAATAAATAATATTTAGATGAGGAAGTCATAATATATTTTCAAGTTCACAAGAGTTGGATAAAACTGCGATTGATACAGTTCAAATTGTAAATAAATTGTATACAAGAGCATATTTTAATAAATATTTATATTGTAATAATGAATTTTTATTTTATGTAGTTTAAATAAATATAAAATAATAATAAAAATTACAAGCTGCCTAAATATGCATATCGGGTTGTCTATATACATGACTTTAGTTAGACTTCCACTACTCAGATGGCGCAAAATACAGTCCCAGTGCGTAACATGGCAGTTTATTATCTATAGTATATTATGATCTGTGGTTCTTAGGATCCACAGGCCGACTTCATACCACTGAGCTAGCCACCCCATATATATATATATATATTATATATTAATTTAATTAAAATCTAAAATAAAATGCAATTTAAATTTACACCATATGATTTTAGACAGAATGTAAACAATCAGATGAACCATATTTTATAAAAATGGCAATTGAATGTAATGAGACTATTTGTGATTTTAGATGTGCGTATTAGTGGATGCGCTTGCACGCACACAAACAAAAACTAACAAACTCACACGCACACAAACTCAAATAATACACACACACACACACAGCCGCGCGCATAAGCTCTAATACAGGAACGTTCGAAAGCAACATCATTTTTCGCGATTACAGCGTCATCTATCATGCTGACGAAAAAGTGAACTAAATAAATTCTTCTTTTTTTTTAACGAGGAATCTGATTCTTTATTAAAAATAGGGGTTTTCATTTAAAAAAATTTAGTTGGCCATGATTTAGCGACAGCAGCGCCATCTAGGACAAAACCAATATTTCGTTATTATGGCCCCCTTTTGTACGATTGTTTTTCGTCTAGGTCATTTTTGCGTCAAATTTATAGTTTCCGAGATATTTCCTGATAACACTTTAAATGGACCACCCTGTATATATATATTTATATACTATATATTAATAATATATTAATAACTCATAATTGTCTGGTATAAAATTGGCCACTGTTTTTTAGTCGTTTACTAGAAAAATTAAACATTATTGTTCGGTATTCAGACAACTAGTAGGCTACAATCGAAAAGAAAGTCCTTAAATTGAACAAGTTAATCATCTTCAGGGCATGTACCTAGTGGCAGTGGGCCAGCAGTCAGCCAGCTGGCAGATCCAGCTTCCCGCAGCCGAAGTTACACTCCTGCATCACCACGGACCAACCAGCACGGTGTCTCTCGTTCTACAAATACTCTATGAAGTCTTGGATGAGGTGTACGCAAGAGTGACGGAAGACAAGTGCAAGGTGAGTGCTGTGGTACAAAGTGAAAAGTTGGAGAGGAAAGTTTACTTAGACATGAGTGTAGCAATATTTGAAAAAGAAGAATAATGATATGTTGAAATAGGTATTTGTAGGCATCGATTAAAAATGTCATGCCTAATACGGAAAAATGTTACTTTTTCTATATATTACACACATGATTTTTTTCTACTACTATTTAAAATCTCTTAAAAATATTTTTTGATAATGTGTTTTGAAATTTGTTCAAAACTGTACTTTTGTATAACCATGGATACGATGATATATACCTTAGGCATATTCCAGGCGTATTTCATTTGCCATTTGGATCAGATCTAAGTAATTTTTTTGTCATATGAATGACTTTGAAGTACAGTGACAATGATAATTTTTATGGGAGACGTCTGGATTCGAACCGGGGACCTTCAGCTTGCCGGGCCGATGTCTTAACCACTAGACCACATCCCACCTATCCGATGCAGGCGTCAGCCATATTCCTCTGTCATAGTGTCTAACACAGTATCGATCCCAAGACTCCTATGAATCATAGGTATGAGATCTAGTGGTTAAGACATCGACCCGGCAAGCTGAAGGTCCCCGGGTCGAATCCGGGCGTCTCCCATATTTTTCTGTCATAAAAATTAACTTTAAAAATTATTTATTTATTTATTTATTTATGTTACTCTGTACAACAGGAATTGATTCCCAATTACAGTACAGGGTCCGGACTCACCGAGCCGCAGAGTGGTTGTAATTATAATTTCTAGCTTGAATGGGAATCGAACTCGGGATCTCCGGATTCGAATTCCGTAACGCTATCATTGTCACTGTACTTCAAAGTAATTCATATGACAAAAAATTTATTTCGTGGTATGATTTTCTTTAAAATCAGACATGTGTCGCTACAGACGAAACCCGTTGTCAATACCTACGATTCATAGGAGTCTTGGGATCGATGCTGTGTTAGACACTATGACAGAGGAATATGGCTGACGCCTGCATCGTACAGGTGGGATGTGGTCTAGTGGTTAAGACATCGGCCCGGTAAGCTGAAGGTCCCCGGTTCGAATCCGGGCGTCTCCCATATTTTTCTGTCATAAAAATTAATTTTAAAAATGATCAGATCTAACTTACATTTACTGAACCTGATCATTTATTTATTTCGCTGGATTACTTCGCTGACTTTATTTCCAGTACTAGAATTATAGATTCTAATTTACTTTGAAGTAATTCACTCCAATAAGTACATCAATTTGCTTAATTCAGTTCATTTAGTCATGTTGTCTAATTTATCTGAATAAATAAAGTGTATTATAATATTGCATATGTGCTTGGTGGTGTTGTATCGACGCCACTGGTTCGCAAGGTAGGTGTCGGCAACAGAAATCACGTGCCGAGTATTTTCTTTTTTGTTTCCGTGTTACGTGCATGTGACTTGAGTTCGGTAATAGAAGAAGGGATTTGGACGCTATCCAAGTTTAAATGGTTTTCATGTTGTCAATTATTCAGAACTTTGCCAGTTAAATACAGCGATAGATATTTATGATTCGATGTTAATATCTACCTATAGAATATTCAAAAGAACACGTTCTTACTGGAAAAGGGTCCCAAATTATTTTAGAGAACTGTGCTTGAAATAAAAGTAGCAGAAAAGTTTATTACGTACCATGAACTGTAAGTGACAGGTCAAGAATGTAGTTTGGAAGGCCCGAAGGGTCGAGATTTCCTAAACATTCGCGACCAAAAAATATCACTTACAATTCGAGGTTAGTAAGTTATTTTTTACAATATTTGCACAAATAGAAGGCAAAGAAATTGTTGTGAAAATAAACAGGATCTTAATCTATAATATTATTTACTGTCCACGATCAATGGTAAGTAAATATTATAATCCACACGTAACCATGGAAACCAATGTAAAATAAAAATTCTACTTACTGCGTTTCAATTTATTAAATTGTAAAATAGTATATTACGTAACATGAATTATAAGTGACAGTTTTTAGATTCGGGCCTCGATTTCCTAAACATTCGCGATTTAAAAAGTTACTTACAGTTCGAGGTTAGTAAGCTATTTTTTACAATACTTGCACAAATAGTAGGAACAGAAACATAAAATAAAATAAATAAATATATCATCACGCTTTCTACCCATTACTGGGTGTGGCACTCTGCTAAAGCAGATCTCGGTAAGTGATATATTTTGCGCGTGAAGTGCGGTTACCAGTCGTCAAATCACGGCCCCCAAACATGTTAGTGGTGGAGGAGCCACAGGGATAGCTTTTTCAAATTATGAATATAAACATAGGTTTCAAAATTGACAGCTGTCAAATTGTTGTTAAAATAAATAGGACCTTGATATGTAATACCTACTTATTACTGTCCACGGTGGACAGTAAGTAAATATTAAAGTCCTGATATAACCATGAAAACCACTGTACAATAAAAGTTTCACTTATTGCGTTTAAATTTTGTCATTAATAGAAAACTTGCAGTACAAGTATAAATAAATAAGTAAAAATATAATTTTATCGGGTGGTTCAGTGGTATTGAGTTGGCGTGTGAATTTGAGAACCCGAGTTCGATTCCTAGTTCGATTTTCACAACCTATGAACAATTTTCAGCACAGTAAAACTACCCCTATGATTTCCGCTCTACTAATTTCTTTGAGGGCCGTGATTTTATAGCTGGTAACCATACTTCACGCGCAAAATATATTACTTGCCACACCCAATAATGGGTAGAAGGTGTGATGATTTATTTATTTTTATTTTAAAACTTAATTCTCGTATCTTTAAAATTTCGACGTTATTTGCTATGTACTTGTAACTGCATTTATTTTTAAATATTTTTGGCTACAAAACAATAAAAGGTGTGAAGATAAACGAGCCATTGTCTTGTTACTTTGTAGTATTTGGCACGAGACTTACTTATTTTTAGGTACATGCAATTTATTATTTAATACCTACCTCGTATAGTTACGAAATATATATCTCATGAGCATTGTTTCATTCGTTTTGACAATTATTATAGAAGTTAATTTCAAACACTTTCTTTATTTGATTATGAAACTAGATTTGTTAAATGCAACGACGCCAAAAATTTGCTTCCATGGCTAGTTTCAAGTAAGTTATTATTTTTAACTTGTGATACGAATATAATGATAGATTCGGTATATACCGGGTGTCCTAAAGAAATAGAGATTGTCATTAAACATAAGAAATTGGTTTGGAACTGACGAATACTAGAATTGCCTTCTGTAACGAGTGTTTTACACAATTTTTTTCTATTTCGACTTTCTTTTACATAATTTCTTTATTCAAATAAAATAGTATTTTATAGAATAGATAAGTTGGTGACAGTGACTTGCTTTTGATTTTGTCCGTTGCCCAGATATTTATATAAATTGCGATTTAATTTTGTCCGTTGCCTAAATATTCTGTGTATTTAATGCAGTTGTACCAATCTATGAATGAAACTCATTCTAGCATCAAAATGCGTGCGAGAATGTTTTTTTAAATAGAGAAAAACATTTTTTTACTAATAGGATGCGGGCACTCATGTGACAATCTGACGTTTTGTGATGTAAAAACAGCTGTTTGGGCTTGCGATTACTGCGCCACCTACAAAATGAACTATTTTTTTGGAACGAGATTTGAAAGAACCGTTCTTTTCAAATCTCGTCACAAAAAAATAGTTCAATTTTATATGGCGCAGTGATCCCAGGCCAACAAGATTTGAAAAGAACCGTTCTTTTCAAATCTCGTCCCAAAAAAATAGTTCATTTTGTAGATGGCGCAGTGATCGCAAGCCCAAACAGCTGTTTTTTACGTCACAAAACATCTCATTGTCACGTGAGTGCCCGCATCCTATTAAGTATCCGACAATCAATTATTTTATATAAAACCGAGATAAAACTTGCGTTTATTAATTTAAAAGAAATATCTAATTTCACTATATAAGCTATAGCTCTCTTGTGCTATAGTTGACATTAATTTTTTGTTACGCTGCGTAATAAATAAACAAACTGTCAAAAATTAATACTAGAACACTGACAAACTGACACAAAGTGTACAGAATTTAGACGCAAACTGCAAAAGTGATTTGTGATTATTGTTTACTGCTGCAGTGAATTATTCAAATGTTTCATTAAAATTTCAATCAAGCTACGAACTACGTTGGGTAGGGAACAGATGTCAGATACTTAATTCACAATTCCGCGCTATGCAGATTTCAAATGAAGTGATTCACAACTGTTGTTGATTTGTTTTTACTCTTTCATGCATATTTCAGATTAATTCTGAATTTTTAATAAAGTTTGTAATGTTGGCATCCTCGATTTACTAACAAGGACTTTCAAATTAAAATATCTTTCATAATTTTAAATACATCAACAAGCATAAATTTTTCAAATATACTGCCTATTGCTTGAATTAGTTTTTACAAATTTTTATTTATTTTTGTGTTTATTTTATGTATTTATTTGTTACTTTGTACGAAAGGAATTTAATACCAATTATAAAAAATATATATATATATATATATATATCATCACGCCTTCTACCTATTACTGGGTGTGGCACTCTGCCGAAGCAGATCTCGGTAAGTGATATATTTTGTGCGTGAAATGCGGTTACCAGTCATCAAATCACGGCCTCCAAAGATGTTAGTGGTGGAGGAGCCACAGGGGTAGCTTTTGAAATTATGAAAATAGTTATGTCTTAATTAAGACGCATAAACTTGGTTTTGCAGGATACTTCGCCGAGTTTATTATTTAATTCGTGGCCGACTTTTCGCGAATTATGCGTGAGCATGTTTGGAGATGACAGTTGGAGTTAATTCAGAGACAAAAAATTCGAGAATTCGAAGCTTTGAAAAATTCGAAAATTCGTAAATTCGAAGCTTCGAAGTTTTTCTGTCGAAGTTCAAAACATTCGAATGTTCTAACGTTCAGAAATTCGAACTTCGGTGGAAATCAACGATTCTAATTAATAAACATTTTATCTTGATTTTATTCACAAGGCAACGTTGGCCTACTTATTAACAACCTATTAAAATAAGTAAAATTTCACTCAAATTTCTTGCAAACATTACTAGAAGAAATCCATCATCTTCTGGTAACTCTTTCTAGTACTACTGCAAACTTCTTTCACGGCGTCTACTTCGAGAAGCCCTCTATCATGCTTTGGAGAAAGACTCCTCGAACCCGCTGGCCGTCATGGCAGCGTGGACGACTGACACCGTCTCCAGACAAGTGTTGCGACTCCTGGATCGACTTGTAGGAGCTCTGAGATCTCAGCTTCTTCCTGGGTACTTTTTTCCTGGGGCGAATTTATTAGCGAATCCTGGACACGCTAGGGAGGAAGATTATCTAGTGGAAGCTAATAGATTGTATATGTATATGGTGAGTAAGTTGGCTTTAAAAATATCTGATACAGTGTATTTTTTTTAAATGTTTTTCTCGCTTATTATGGCAGATACACATATAGCTTATAGGGCATTATTTAATAAGTACAATAATTCTAAATTAAGAGGGAAGGGATAATTTAATAGTAGGACTTCGCTTTAAATCGGAAGTGACATCAACTTTATAAATTTAAAGGCAACCTATACGATTTTTTTATACATTCGGATGATATTTTCTACTCTCTTTTCAGCCATGTTTATTAATATTAACAATATTCATTTGTTAATAGTAGTTTACACTACTAAAGGCCAGTTTTTCAATCATCGATTACCAGGGGTGAAATTAGCGTTTCTGACCTTGAGAATGTTGTTAGCCCTCGACGCTTTGTGCCACGTGCTAATAATCATGTCACGGGCCAGAAATGCCTGTTTTCACCTTTGGTACAAAAATAACTATTATGCACAATTGGGTCGAAATTAATTTGTTTTATCATAAAAAGCGGACTTAAACACTTCTTTTTGGCACTAGGGCCATAATAAAATTATTTGCTGTGGATACATAAACAAAAATGACAATTTTTGTTTATTGTGAATACTTGATTTTGCAAAATGTCATTTTGACAAATAAATATACGAGGGCAGGGTGAAAAGTCCCTGAAAAATGAAACAAGAAATGATTTATTTGGTCAAAACATATTTTATTTCTCAGCATAATCTCCTTGTAGTTCGATACACTTCGTCCAACGTTTTTCTAATTTTTCGATCCCTTCCAAATAATACAATTTTGGCAATCCTTCAAAATAGGCGTTTGTCTCAGCGATGACCTCATCGTTGGAGCCAAATCTCTTTCCGCCGAGCCATTTCTTCAAGTTTGGAAATAGATAATAATCGCAAGGGGCCAAATCTGGAGAATATGATGGATGACGAACCAATTCGTAGCGCAATTCATGCATTTTGCCATTGCGACACGGTCGCGCTTGTTGTCAACAGAGAGCAAATGTGGCACTCATCTGGCAGATAGCTTTCTCATATCAAAAAAATTATGCAAAATGTTCCGTACTCGTTCGGTTGAGATGCTCATAGCCTCAGCAAGCTCGTGCACTTTAACTCGCCGATCGTCCAATATCACACCATGGATTTTGTCGACAATTTCTAGCGTTGTAACCTCAATTGGACGACCAGAACGTTCGGCGCCCTTTGTGGTCATACTACCACAACGAAAATCAGTAAACCACTTGTGAATCGTTTCAATCGATGGTGAGGAGTCCCCATAATGTTTAACAAGCGATGGTTTGGTTTGCGTAATGTTTTTTCCACGCAAGAAATAATGTTTAATCAAGACGCGAAATTCATTTTTTTCCATGTTTTCAAAATCCTTCAAGGTTGCTTGCTTTCGATGGGTGTCAAAACAGAACTGAATGACATATCAGTCTGAAAATTTTAATGCGTTCTAGTTAAAGATGGTACATCACAAATGTCACATGAGATTTGCGATTGTGGCGCCAACTGTTTTATTTTTCAGGGAGTTTTTACCCTGCCCTCGTATCTGCTTTAATCTTTTGAATATAAAATTAAATGTTATTTTCTAGTGCATAAAATGTTGTATGTATTACGGCTGAAATTAGCGTTTCTGACCCTGAGTATATTATTAACCCTTGCTTATAATCATACCACGGACCAGTAACGCCTGTTTTCACCCTTGATACATAAATAACTATTATTTTCTCTTTTCTCTATTTTCAGGCTCGTCTTCATTCCGTCCCTCCCCCTTCTCACACCTCCTCCTACACCTCTCTGCTATCCTCTAACACACTGGACGCTGCCCTCGTGTCTCGGTGGTCCGACGTAGTGGGTGCTTTGCTACCACCAGCTGCGACGAGGTCCTCTAGGTTCAGTTTCTCTGGAGGCGGTGGCAGCGGCCATCGGGAAGCTGCAGGGTCTGGAGCGTATACTCAGTACACTGGGAGGCAGCTGGAGTATGTTGGGAAACTCGTGAAGAGTGTTTTGGATGTTAAGCAGAGTGTGGTACAGGTAGGGTGATGATTCTTATTTATTTTTTAAGATAAGGTAATAATGGATAAATGCTTAAAGTTATAGTTAAATTATTGAAGATTTAATGACAACGTTTCAGCCAAGGTTATGGCCATCTTCAGGTCAAACGTTAAATATAAACGAATAACAAGTAGAATAAATTACGAAATTAAATATTTAGGGCAAACATATATCAATAATGAAAAAAAAAATTAGATTAATTCTTTTTGCAACGTTTAGACTCATAATGCTACAGTAGCTATGTCAATTAGAATAGATCCCCTAATCTCGCTAAGTGATATATTTATGCGCGTGAAGTGCAGTTACCAGCCGTCAAATTACGGCCCCCAAAGACGTTAGTGATGGTAGAGCCACAGGGATAATTTTTAATTTGGTGAAAATGTTTGTCGACTGTGGGGATCGAACCAGGGTTCTCAGGATCCACAGGCCGACTCGATACCTCTGAGCCATTATTCCATTTTATAAATATTAGAAATCAGTATGAGGAAGGTGGCCCAGTGGTATTGAGTCGGCCTATGGATCTGAGAATCCGGGTTCGGTTCCCAGAGGCGACAAACAATTTTCACCACATTAAAAATCTACTTCCGTGACTCCTCCACCACTAACATCTTTGGGGGCTGTGATTTAACGGACGGTAACCGTACTTCACGCGCATAATATATCACTTACCGAGATCTGCTATGGAAGAGTGCCACACCCAGTTATGAATAGAAGGCGTAATGATATTACATTTGTTTTAGTAGGTGTTTTTCTCGATATATTTTACTTAATATCTGTAATTTTTGACATGAAATTGAGGCAAACTAAGGGATTGAAAATCCTGGAAATTCATTTATAATATTAGTATTGATTATTTTCTGCAAAGTTATTTAATTAAAATCACAACAGTTGCCCATTCAACACTCGTAACTTTAAAGTACACACTCCCATGTGACAATTTCAACGCCAACTTTAGTTTAAAACTCCAGCATTGTTTGTATCCCCACGCGATTAATTTTATAAATACATTTGATCGCTTTGGTAAACGATATTGCAAACAAGTGATGGTGTATTTTCTATTCCATGCTTTTACATTTTCTCTTTAAATTTTAAGGTCTATTCGAGTCCAAACTCAATTTCGTTGAAACCGAACGATACCTTAATAGCTTTCATGCAAGAATCCTTTTTATTTTATATTTGGGAAACACATACACATATATGGTACGTATCACATTATCATATCACATATAGAGTGTCCTGAAAAAGGACTCTGTGGAGTGAATATCAGTACTGGAATCTTATATTGATTAGGAATCGATGGTGCAGAAAATAATATAACTTTGGTGTTTTTCAAAATTGAAATTTGTTTGGAAATAATTACTGGTGTTTTATGCTAAGTTCATACGAGGGCAGGGTGAAAAATCCCTGAAAAATAAAATAGATGGCGCCACAATCGCAAATCTCATGTGACATTTATGATGTACCATCTTTAACTAGAACGCATTAAAATTTTCAGACTGATATGTCATTCAGTTCTGTTTTGACACCCATCGAAAGCAAGCAACCTTGAAGATTTTTGAAAACAGTAAAAAGTAAATTTCGCGTCTTGATTAAACATTATTTCTTGCGTGGAAAAAACATTACGCAAACCAAAGCATCGCTTGTTAAACATTATGGGGACTCCTCACCATCGATTGGAACGATTCACAAGTGGTTTACTGATTTTCGTTGTGGTAGTATGACCACAACGGACGACGAACGTTCTGGTCGTCCAATTGAGGTTACCACGCTAGAAATCGTCAATAAATTCCATGGTATGATATTGGACGATTGGCGAGTTAAAGTGCATGAGCTGGTTGAGGCTATGAGTATCTCAACCGAACGGGTACGGAACATTTTGCATAAATTTTTGGATATGAGAAAGCTATCTTCCAGATGGGTGCCGCATTTGCTCTCTGTTGACAACAAGCGCGACCATATCGCAATGGCAAAATTGCATGAATTGCGCTACGAATTGGTTCGTCATCCACCATATTCTCCAGATTTGCCCCCCTGCGATTTTTATCTATTTCCAAACTTGAAGAAATGGCTCGGCGGAAAGAGATTTGGCTCCAACGATGAGGTCATCGCTGAGACAAACGCCTATTTTGAAGGATTGCCAAAATCGTATTATTTGGAAGGGATCGAAAAATTAGAAAAACGTTGGACGAAGTGTATCGAGCTACAAGGAGATTATATTGAGAAATAGAATATGTTTTGACCAAATAAATCATTTCTTGTTTCATTTTTCAGGGACTTTTCACCCTGCCCTCGTATCACATACAAAGTGTCCCGAAAAAGGACTCTGTGGGTGAATATCAGTATTGGAATCATATATTGATTAGGAACCGATGGTGCAGAAAATAACATAGCTTGGGTGTTTTTCAAAATTGAAATTTGTTTGGAAATAATTACTGGTGTTTTAAGCTAAGTTCATAGCTACCTAATTAGTAATTATAATTAGCAATTACAATCATTTGTATTATGTCAAATAATGTTAGACTTCATACAGATAACTGACAACTAGAAAGCTTTAGTATTATTTGACATTTCCATCCGTTTCCTTCAGTTTCGTAAATATTGTTTAGATTCATATTCATTTATTTTTTCTCTTGAACAAATTGTCTTTTTGCTTCGCTCTGCGCAACAGGCAGCCATTTGCTTTAATCAATCAAAACTGTCAAATATAAAATACTCGCCCTTGTTTCCAATACTCAACGGAAAACAGAATAAATTAAAAAGCGTTTTATTTATATTTCTATTTAATTAATTAATTAGGCATCGTAATGAAGATTAATTTAAAATATAGTCAATATTCAATAGCATATATTTAACTACACCTAATTAAATCTTTTTGTATTTTTCAAAGTAAGTAGTGACATGGAAAACTTGATTAGCTAATCCGCCATTTTGTAGCAATCAAGGATTATGTGATGTTATAGTAATTTAATTAAATAAAAGGTAATTTTAGTACAAAAAGAAAAATTGAAGTACCTCCAGGATTTGAATCTGGAACCTTTGAACTTCAATCAATAATTGGAATAATATCAGATTTGAATTACATGAATGCCGTTGTTTGATAAGAGCATTTGATCGAAGATCAAAGGTCCCAGGTTCAAACCTTGATGGTATCTCAATATTCCCAGTTTTTCTCTCTAGTACAGGGTGTTCAATTTAAGTGTGCCACAATTTTTATAATTTCAAAAACTACCTCTGTGGCTCCTCCACCACTAACATCTTTGGGGGCCGTGATTTGATGACTAGTAACCGCACTTCACGCGCAAAATATATCACTTACCGAGATCTGCTTCGGCAGAGTGCCACACCCAGTAATAGGTAGAAGGCGTGACGATATATTTATTTATTTATTTTACTATTGCTAGCAAAGAAATACCATTTTGCAAGTATTACTAAACTATTAAAAAAACTTTGTTTATGATATCCGTGACTCTCGGAACATAGGATTTTGACATATAAAATCATAATTTTGTAATTTCCTGCTTCCCTAATTGTTTTAAGCAAAAATGCTTCAAATAGAGCAAGAAATTCTGCATCTGAACCAATAAACAAAATTAATTTGGCATACTTTGTAACGGCACAAATTAGATCTGAAAATGACGAAAATTGCCTCAAAACTTATTGATAGCCATGGAATTCAAATAAAATTAAAAAAACGTTTGACGTTTTATCTGTCAAAATAAATAAAATAAGGAATAAAGAAATTATTTTGTCAGTTTTGACACATGAAACGTGAAACATTTGATTAATTTTGTTTCAATTTCATAGCTATCAATAGTTTTAAATTAAATTAAATTTAATTTGAATATATTTCATTTGTGTATGGGATGGCTAGCACAGTGGTATGAAGTCGGCCTGTGGATCCTGAGGTCCCTGGTTCGATTCCCACAGGCGACAAATTTTCATAATTTGAAAAAGCTATCCCTGTGGCTCCTCCACCACTAACATGTTTGGGGGCCGTGATTTGACGACTGGTAACCGCTCTTCACGCGCAAAATATATCACTTACCGAGATCTGCTTTAGCAGAGTGCCACACCCAGTAATGGGTAGAAGGCGTGATGATATATTTATTTATATTTCATTTGTGCTTCAACAAAAAAATATGATAGTGCCTGAATGGTTCGGATTCCACTATAAGCTACTATATTTTCTATTAAGTTCCTGTTACGCAGAGTAACAATGAAATAAATAAACCATCTTCTACCATCTTTTTCAGACATCTAGCAGCCCTCCAGAAATCTGCATCTCTCTTCCGGAAGACCCAATCGAAGACATAATCTATCTCCTGGTGTCCATTATCGAGCAAGCTCGAGATCATACCTTCACTGACACTTTCACTAAACCATCTGCAACGACATCTTCTTCCGCTAAAGTGAAATCTAGTGCATCAAGAAAGAACAAATATCGTACAAGCACAAAGTCAAGATCACATTTCGATAGTGCTACTGCGAAATTAGTGGAAGCTGTGAGGAAAGAACGGAAGAGGGATCAACGGGTTGATGTTACTGAGGATTCTGTGCTGGTGAGTGAGGAATTAATGAGGAGGATGAGGTTCGAATCATGGTAGAGTTTTAGATAACCACAACTGATTATCTTTATTTTCTCTCTCTCGTTCTTAACTATCGGTTTTGAGAGGCAAGATTTCCTGATAACTTGTCAAACTCGTCTAGAGTTAACTGTCCGCCATTTTGTTTCAAGATGGCCGGCGGTATGATTTATTAAATTTGTTTTTCTCTTTAATTCCAAAGAATTCAATAAGAGAAGAAAAAAGAAACTGCTGTGAAAATTTGATTAAAATTAGTTCTTAAGCTTGCTTGTCGCCATTTGTTTCAAGATGACTAGAGTCAGATTTTCCATAAGACTCAGTAGGTTATCACCGAAATTTGTCAGAATGGCAAATTTTATAAAATGTTTAGAGCTTGTCATTTATTAGTACGAAATGAATCTTAAAACTTTTTTATTTAAAAATATTGCACTAAAATTGTTTTTAAATTCCTGGTTCGTGCTGTTTAAAAAAATTAGATTTGAATTTATTGAATATCATTTGTGCAATAACATTTATTAATACTTATTTAACTAACTAGTGTGTTCATTCGGAAGATTAATAATTGAGACATTTTCACGCGAGAGCGTAGCAAGCGTTTTATTTGTCAAGATTATTAATCGCCGATTAATACATGAGTTAGTTACAACATTTTTTCGTGATCGAAACTTTTATATTAGAAGAAAAAATTTCATTCCATGAAATATTTGACAACTGTGGATGCGTTCATTTTACTTAACGTTAGCTAACATCAACGGTTTTTCGTTTTTAGAATTCGGTTTTTATTTTTACATTCAGTTTAAAGGAATGCTACGTGAATATTATTTAGTTCAAATATGTCAAAATTTTGTATAATTTTGTTTAGCATTTTGCTAAAACTTAACGTTAGTCAATATATACCATATATATATTACGTGTGATGTACACATCCAAAAAAATAATTTAAAAATCATGCATTAATGGGGGTCATTCATGTATGATTTTGTATATATTAATGAAACCCATGAATAAACGATCAACTGAAAAATATTTCAAATTTAATTCATTGGTGAGGTGGCAAAAATATGACAGTAAAATAATTAATCAAGCAATCTAAATGATTCATTAATTCAATACGATTTTTTAATTTCACAATTAAACCAAATTAGTTTTATTATCAAAGTATCAGTAAACCAAATCAAACACTTCTCTCACCGACATATTATTTCAAGCCATCCACCAGCCCTACTTCTTCATCTCCACCACCATCTTTTTTTTTTCTCCAGGTGAAATCCGTGCTTCGTTGGTTGTACAAAGCAGTAGACCACAGCAAACACAGTCTAGGTCCCGTGTTACGTCCATACTTAAGCAGGTTGTTTGTGGCATCCCACGAGCTGTCCTGGACTTGGTACCTGGACTCGGTGAAGCGTAAGGAGGCCACGGAGGAGATCAACGCGTTGGGAGCCTTCGCTAGGCTGGTTAACAGTGGGGAGGTCACGCCGGCTGCTGGATTGATAGACTCGGTAAGAGAAGTTGGTTTATTTTATTTTTTAGATTCACCTTAAGTTTATCTGTTCAAGCCACCTAACTATTATTTCTTTTCTCTTTCAGGTAAACAAAGGTTGGACCTGGGCGTCACAAATCCTAACCTTAGTTTCACATTCTCCTCTCCGTGTAATTTACATTCCAGCGCGAGGAAAAGTCCTACGTCATATCCTTTCTCTGCCTTCCTACGAAAGAGGAGGGACCTCTACAGGAAACAGGAATGTTGAGGATCTTCTACTGGACAAAAGAAACGCTACGCTACCGGCAAGAACTGCTAAGATCGGCTCAACGACTGCGAGAAATGGTGAAAATAAAAATTGTTATTATAAAAGTAATATTTTCCATCAGTATGAAACAATATTTATTTGTATGCCTAGAGCAGAATGTAGTTTATCAACATGCAAGAGTGACAAGGACACTTTCTGTTTGATATATATATATATATATATATATATATATATATATATATAAAACATGGGGTAGCTTGAACCCTAAAAGCATTGTTTAAGATTTATTTTCAACAAATAAAATCGTTATAACGACAGGAGCATCGTAAACTAAAGTAAAAAAAATAAAATAAAAATAAATATATCATCACGCCTTTTACCCCTCACTGGGTATGGCAACAGATCTGGGTAAATGATATATTTATGCGCGTGAAGTGCGGTTACCAGCCGTAAAATTACGGTCCCCAAACATGTTAGTGGTGGGGGAGCCACAGGGGTAATTTTAAATTGGTGAAAATGTTTTGTCGGCTGTGGGGATCGAACTAGGATTCTCAGGATCCACAGGTGGATTTGAACCATTACCCCATTAAACTAAAGTAGTATTATAAAATAAAGTAGTAGCAAGATAAGCTTCATGGATAAAATCCCATATGATAATATTAATAGCTACAAAGTTTAAAATAATTTAAAAGCCAAATTTATTTAATTTAATATTTAGCACTCTCGCTTCATAAGCGCGAGTTCGCGACTCGAAACTTGGCTGACTTCAATTTATAACTAAAAATAAAATTGTGTCTCTGATTTGGATTCCACTATAAGCTAATAATAAAATAATTTCACCACTTACAGTCTTCCAGTTCCACAAGCCACATCTTTCAATTTACTTCTCGATTTTTCCCAAAACCTTTTAAGCAAGAAGTAGAAATAAATCTTAGTTTCTCTCAGATAAATGACAATATTTTTTCCTTTGTATAGAGAACAATATATATAGATGAAACATTAGTTCATTTTCTTTACCAAAAACCTAATATTGGCAAAATAATATTTATTATATTTCTTCCGCGATAAATTAATTATTAAATTAAATATATAACTTTATTTTTACTAAGAGGATATGATAAATATCAGACCAAAAATAAAAACAAAGAAACAATAAAATAAATAAATAAATATATCATCACGCCTTTCATACATTACTGGCTGTGACACTCTGCCGAAGCAGATCTCGGTAAGTGATATATTTATACGCGTGAAGTACGGTTACTAGCCATTAAATCACGGCCCTCAAAGATGTCAGTGGTGGGGGAGCCACAGGGGTAATTTTAATTTGGTGAAAATGTTTACCTGCTGTAGGGATCGAACCAGGGTTCTCAGAATCCACTGGTCGACTCGATACCACTGAGCTGTTACCCCATAAACAATAATAAGTATTAAAACAAACAAGATTCGTTGCCTAGGCAACTTAAAACTCTTCAAACGGAAACGATAGCGGTAAAGTTGTTGAGGACCACTGAACTTAAAAGTTCATTAATTTGTACAGACTACTTTATAATTACATTATAAATAAAGAATAATAATTATGATTAAGATTTTATAAGAAGATTAGGGACGTCTTTAATTATGTATTTTGCAAAACTTTACTTTTGTTCCGAAAAGCCTAAATAGCAAATACTAATAAATAATTTCAGATTTTAAATTTAAGCCATTTTCAAGAGTTAAAACCAGATCTATATTTTAACTTCTATAATCCGAACACGCAGAAATATACAATGGAGTTTTTGTTCGAACGAAATTTTTGTCTCAAATCTTTGTTTGTATACTTTTTCACTTCATTCATATTCATAAGCAATTCAGTATTTAATGAAACTTTTTGTGGACCTTCTATTTATCTTCTTAATCTCACCAAAATACGCATTTAAATTTAGAATTTTTGTTTTTACAATTGGAATATATTTTGAACGTTTTTTTAATATGAAATATGAATTATGTACCTAATTAGGTGGCTGTAATTGGCAACTGAAGATTGTTCCTTTTTAAAACCAGATATTATTATTCACAATAATAATAATAATAATCTATGACAATAAAATAAAGAGAAAAACTTAAATAAAATCTAGGGTTGTTGATTTTACGAATATTTGAGACTTCGATTGTTCGGATTTATTGAATCTTCGAACTTTGGAATTTTGGAATATTCCGAATTTTCGAATTATTCGAATTGTGAATCTGGATCTTAACGTTAACACGGCATGTTGATATGAATTATTGTTGGCATAAACTCATGTGCAGAGTTTTGTATTAATTCGTGAGTAAAAAAAAATATATATCATCACGCCTTCTACCTATTACTGGGTGTGGCACTCTGCCGAAGCAGATCTCGGTAAGTGATATATTTTGCGTGTGAAGTGCGATTACCAGTCATCAAATCACGGCCCCCAAAGATGTTAGTGGTGGAGGAGCCACAGGGGTAGTTTTTGAAATTATGAAAATTGTTTGTGGCGTGTAATTCGTAAGTAATTATTATTAATTATTATTATTTGCCAAATAATTTTATTTAGACTTAAAATTTCGCTACCCTGTCAAAAACGTTTTAATTAAAACGTTTTTGTATCCTTTTTATTGTCATTTTAAAACGTTTTACTAAAAGTCCATAGCATTTAGATGGGCGGGAAGAGAGTAGATGGCTTAAGGTAGTATTTTTTTTGCAGATCTGAATGAAATTTGGCATACGTAAACATTGGATAGTCATACGCATTCTGTTAAAATATGAAACACATTCACCGTCTGTGAACAAATATATTCGCTTGTAAAGTTGAGTTCTTATACACGGGACTTATGGCGATCATCACTCAGAATCGCACATATTTGGTTTGTGTACCTTTAAAATTTTGCAGTTTCATTTGAAAAACTAGTATGATGTTCTAGAACTATCCATGTATATTGTATCAGAAGGAGAAAGTTTTTAATCGTTTAATAATGGATATATAGCCATGCAAAGCCTTGTTTTTAACGAAAAATTAAGAATTCCAATTTATAATGGCAACACCACACGGTGGTATGGTATTTGAAAAGTCACTAGACCAACAACCTGTTAACAATTCATGATATTCAAATCATGATAGGTATAAAACACTTATTTTATTCAATTTTTATATTTTTTGAGCGTCAGTTTCGCCACTCGACAACCGATGGCGCCACCGTCACACTAGTACTACCTTAAGACGTTTTTGTATCCTTTTTATTGTCATTTTAAAACGTCGTACTAAAAGTCCATAGCATTTAGATGGGCGGTAAGAGATTAGATGGCTTAATTAAGATGCCTAACCTTGCAGAGTTTTTGCAAGATACTTCACCGAGTTTATTATTTAATTCGTGGCCGACTTTTCGCGAATTATGCATGTGCGTGTTTGGAGATGACAGATGGCGTTCAAAACATTCGAATATTCGAACGTTCAGAAATTCAAACTTCGGTGGAAATCAACGACCCTATTAAAATCAGATGTGAGCGGAGTGCATAACCTAGCAGTATTCCAAGTTTTCTCTTTATAATGTAATTTAACGTCATTAATTGTTAAATATTTACTTAAAATACTAATTAAATTTAAAAATACAATTATGTAGGTTAGGATTCCATTATAAGCTCCTGTAATCCAGATTATTTTCTTTTGTAAAATCACAATTTCGAATATACAAGAAGCACGGATGAAAATAAAACGCCATTAAACATTTATTAATGCAATCAAGTGTTCTATCGATTTGCTTTGTTCTCTTGCCGAACAAAAGAGGACAAATAAACAAACAAACAATAATTCGATTACTTGTTGCCCAAAGGCAATTTATTCTCGTGGAATAAGTCGCTTAGTCTTCGAAACGGAAATATTATCTAACGGAAATCTGAATGAAAATATTGTCTTTGTTTGTTTGTTGTAACAAATGCGTTTCATAAGATATATTCAACGAATTGTTGTAGCTGATTGGTTGGGCTGTCGCATTATAAGCCTGAGCTTGCAGGTTTAAATCTTGTTGACATGGGCGTCCACAGACATTTTTCCAGAGGGGTGGGGCGAGTCGCAAAAATGTTCAGATATACATAAATTTCTAAAATATGTTTTTTTTTACGTAACATAAATATAAACAATAGACACACATAACAAATAGATAAAAAATTATTAAATTTGTGAAATAAATTACTAGTCTTCATCGTCTGGGTTGAATTGAAGAGGAAGGACAATTTTCTAATAACTCTTCCATAAATTGACACCATTTCTTCAATAAATTCCGATTTAGCAGTTTTACAGTTTTTATTTTCTAATATTTTGTATCTGTGTCAAAACTGTCAAAACAAATTCTACATTTATTATTTCATTTATTTTGACAAATAGAACGTCAAACATTTGTTTAATTTAATCGATAGTTTTGAGGCAATTTTCGTCATTTTTAAATCTAATTTGTGTCGTTCCATAGCTTGCAAAATTAATTTTGTTTATTGGTTCAGTTGCAGAATTTTATGCCCTAAAACTTTTATTTCATGCTTTTTTGCTTAAAACATTTAGGGAAGCAGGAAATTACAAAATTATAGTTTTACATGTTAAAGTCCTATGTTCGAGAGTCGTAGTCACCAACCTAGTTAATATCCAGGGGGGGCGCCCCTCCTTACCTCCCCCTGCGGACGACCATGCTTGTTGACATTTATAATAAAAAAAATATAACTGTGTATTGCGTTGTTTGTATTCCGGTATAAGCTGTAAAAAGATTTAAAGATTAGAACGATGATCTGTCTTCATCTTTTTGAAACAAAATACTATTGTTATTATTACAGAAACTTATGTGTTGTATATAATTTTGAAGCTAAATCTTTAAAGTATAGTAATTAATTTGATAATATTAAATTTATATACAAATGATAAATGGGGTGGCTATCTCAGTGATAAATATGAAGTCGGCCTGTGGATCTTGAGAACCCTGGTTCGATTCCCACAGGCGACAAATAATTTTCATAATTTCAAAAAAGCTCCCCCTGTGGCTCCTCCACCACTAACATGTTTGGGGGCCGTGATTTGACGACTGGTAACCGCACTTCTCGCGCAAAAATATATCACTTACCGAGATCTGCTTCGGCAGAGTGCCACATCCAGTAATGGGTAGAAGGCGTGATGATATATTTATTTATTTATTTATTTATATATAAATGATTAAAGAAAATTCGTTAAAAATTTGTGTTTATCTGCGACTAATGTAGTATATTAAATGTGTTATTTTTGCTACATAATTCCATGCATAAATCGAACAGGGAATAATAGTGATTATTCCATTTTTTGCACTAATTAGGAAAGTATTATGTCTGAATCAATTTCTCTGTGCAAATTAAAAAGTATAAATACTGGTAGGTAACTATTGAAAACCAAATAAACAAAAATCTGGTGTGGGCACCACACGACTTTCTTATATACAGCATATTTAATATTTAGAATATATGAATGTTATATAATATTATTAAACATGTAATATAGATTTTCAGTAATTCAGCATTTATCTGTTTGAAATATATAAAATATCAAATTTGTTTACGTAAATTTTTTAGTAATATTGACTACTTTATGTCTAACTTTACTAATGAGGCATATAAAGGATGTTCGTTTTTCGAACCTAATCCTTGGTATCTCAAGAACCGTGAGATACGAAGTCGATTAAATTGATGCAAAATTGCCATATTAGTTGACCATTTTAATGATGTATTTGTTTTTCCGAAGACATAGATAACTAGATAAAGCGAAAAATAAAATTTATGTTTTTTGTTTCTAATGCTACTATGATTATTGAAATTTATTATTAAATATATAAATTAGTTTTTCTCAAAATTAGACGCATATACAGGAAAATTGAAAATAACATTTTATGTTCCAAATATTTTTGCCAACATCCTTTATTTGAAACTTTTTTTCGTAACTGGTTCCATTTTTGAAATAAATGGAATTTATTGTTTTGTGTGTCCAGTACCACATCAGATTTTTTATATTTGAACACACGACCTCTTGCTTGTTAATTAATAAACGCAAGTTTTATTTCGGTTTTCTCACACTAGGCTACGATCGTTTCCTTCGCCATATTTTGCTGTTAAAACATTGACTAATTGTGCATAATGTGTATAGTGTAAGCACAGCTTTTCGTCTGTAGCATCAGCGAAGCGAAGTAAGAAGGCTTTCTGTGCGTATTATGCAAGAAGTTGAAGAGTAATCCTTCGCTTCGATGGATGATGGCGTTGTTTAGCATAAATATGAGTCTCGCGAAGGTGTTTCTAACTTGAACGATGAGGATCAAATATTGAATGTGTTATTTATTGACGGAAGCTTGATGTTTTGATGGAACAAATTTTAGAGGTGATATGCTTTTCATTTTTTGTAGAACGTGAAACAGGTGTATGTTGATGAAATTGAAAGTGAGAGATTGCATGGATAAACTAGGATTCTTAGGAATGAATGTATGGATATGATTGGAGGTTTGTTGCATGAAGGAAAGATGATACGAGCTTGTACGAAAGGAATTATGAATGTGGATGTGTGCCAGGATAAGAATATTTAGTGAAAATTTAGGATCGTTGTTATTTCAACAAAATATATAAAATAAATATATCATCACGTCTTCTACACATTCTGGGTGTGGCACTCTGCCGAAGCAGATCTCGGTAAGTGATATATTTTGCGCGTGAAGTGCGGTTACCAGCCATAAAATCACGGCCCCCCTAGATATTAGTGCTGGGGGGTAGTTTTAAAATGGTGAAAATTGTTTGTCGCCTGTGGGAATCGAACCAGGGTTCTCAGGATCCACAGACCGACTTGATACCACTGAGCTAGCCACCCCTAATAAAATTCCTAATATGTGCTAATTATTATTATGGGCTGTGCCTCCCCCCCTCTATTAACATCTTTGAGGGCCGTAATTTGACAGCTGGTAACCGCACTTCACGCATATAAATATATCACTTACCGAGATCTGCTTTGGCAGAGTGCTACACCCAGTAATGAGTAAAAGTCGTGATGATATATTTATTTTATTATTATGGGGAAGATGGCTCAATGATAACCAGTCAGACTGTGGATTTAAGAACCCGGGTTCGATTTCCACAGCCGATTTTTAATAACCAGACTGCAATATCGGCAAGGATTCCAGATTCCATAAGATTTTATAAGAATGCGTAATAAGTCCATAATGAACATATGAATATTCATGAGGTTTTCAGAAATTGTGTAACGGTGACTTTAAAAGAGGACTTGAGTGAATCGTTTTCGGATTTTGCTCGAGGACATTGTGAAAGAGCCTTTTTACATCCTATATAGTACGAGCCCTAAATCACATAATTCTTTTTTCGTTAAAAATTTAAATAATTATAAAAACGCAGGTATCTTACATTTACTAAATTCTATATTTAACATCAAATATATACAAAATATATCGTTGCAATTTTTTTACAGGAACTAATTTATAAAAAAATAAAATAAATATATTATCACCCCTTTTATCCATTACTGGGAGTGGCACTCTGCCGAAGCAGATCTCGGTAAGTGATATATTTATGCGCGTGAAGTGCGGTTACCAACCATCAAATCACGGCCTCCAAAGATGTTTGTGGTGGGGAAGCCACAGGGGTAGCTTTTGAAATTATGAAAATTGTTTGTCGCCTGTGGGAATCGAATCTAGGGTACCAGGGTTCTCAGGATCCGCAGGCCGACTTCATACCACTGAGCTAGCCACCCCATTTATTATTATTTAAAACATAGTTTATTATTATACAGTTTTTGAATACCTAAAACGAAATTTTTTAGTTAATACAGTAATATTTACTTCCTCTTTCAATAGCTGTCATTCCAAGATGTATGTATCGATTAACTTCAAATTTTATTTGTGTATTAACAACATACTAGTATATGTGTCATTAAAATTTCATTTAATTCTCTTGCTTTGTACACGAGAAATAAAACTGAAAAATAAAACATCAAACGAAAAAATCAAATTCAAGCCAATTGATGTGACACAAAGCTTCTGTTAAATTGCATTTTCGATCTTATTTAATATGATATGAATATTAGAATATTGGAATAAAGTTACAAAAATTTGTGGATTTTAGGCAATTTATTTAAAAGTAAATTTCAGATAGACATAACTTTCTAAAATATTTTTTTTACATAATATAAATACAAATACAGATAACAAATAGACAAAAAAATATTTAAATTTGTGAAATAAATTACCAGTCTTTGTCGTCTGGGTTTAAATTGAAGAAGAAGGAAAATCTTCGTATAACTCTTCCATAAATTGACACCATTTCTTCAATAAATTCCGATTTACAGTTTTTATTTTTATTTTGTGTCTGTGTATACTTAATAAAATAATAATAATACTCAATCGTTACGATAGGGAACATATCTTCATACTTATAATTTACTTTTTATTTTATTTATATATATATATATATATATATATATATACATATATAGGATGGTGACCGCCACTCTCAAACATAGGATTTTAACATATAAAATCATATTGATTTAATTTCCAGCTTCATAATTATTTAAAACAAAAAAGCTTCAAATACAAGTTTTAGGGAATAAAATACGAAATTAATTTTGCATGCTTTGTAATGACACAAATTAGAATTGAAAATGACTAAAATGGTCTCAAAACTATCGATAGCTATGAAATTGAAACAAAATTAAACAAATGTTTGACGTTAAATCTGTCAAAACTGACAAAATAAATTCTTTATTTATTATTTCATTTATTTGGTCAGATAAAACGTCAAACATTTGATTAATTTTGTTTCAATTTCATGCCTATCGATAGTTTTGAGGCAATTTTCCTCATGTTCAAATCTAATTTGTGTCGTTACAAAATATGTGAAATTAATTTTGTTTTTTGGTTCATATGCAGAATTTTATGCCCTAAAACTTTTATTTTAAGCTTTTTTGCTTAAAATATTTAGGGAAGCAGGAAATTACAAAATTATAATTTTACATGTTAAAGTCCTATGTTCGAGAGTCGTGGTCACCGACCTACTTAATATCTAGGGGAGTGGGGCGCGCCCCGGCTTGTCCCCCCTGCGGACGCCCATGCTCTCTTATTATATTATTACTGACAATTTTTTCCATCTCGTATTGTTACATGATACATTACACCATTTATATTGTAAATAACTAATATAGTACTAAAATAATTCACAGAGTTTTGATCGGCTGAGTATCATATTCCTTTAAAATAAACCATAAAAGTACTGTTAGGAAGTTATCTTATTCATTCTAAATTTTTTTCAGTCTCACAATTTCATCTTTCTTTCTAGTTATAAAATAGAAGCCGTATATAGTACTGTCTCCTGAAATTATTTCGTGTTGTGCGTTCAAATAAATAAATAAAAGAAATGAAAACACTTCATTGCTTTTATATTTCCAGGTGACACAGTACCAAGAACACCTCGCCATAGCTCCATTGCTCCCACGCACCAAGAGTTGAAGTTCTCCAGCCCTATGACGGAGACTTTTCGACAGACACATCGTCGTGGTAAACATCGGTGTGCGTCTGATCTCGTGCAAGCACTAGCTGCTCTTAACAAGGTCTCGGTAAGTGTTAAGGTAGTACTAGCGTGAAAAAGAATTTAGCAGATCTGAATGAAATTTGGCGCACGTAAACATTGGGTAGTCATACGCATCCTGTTAAAATATGAAACACATTCATCGTCTGTGAACAAATATATTCGCTTGTAAAGTTGAGTTCTTATACACGGGGCTTATGGTGATCATCACTCAGAATCGCACATATTTGGTTTCTGTACCTCTAAAATTTTGCAGTTTCATTTGAAAAACTAGTATGTTCTAGAACTATCCATGTATATTGTATCAGAAGGAGAAAGTTTTTTATCGTTTAGTAATGAATATATAGCCATGCAAAGCCTTGTTTCTAACGAAAAATTAAGAATCCCAGTTTATAATGGCAACACCACACGGTGGTATGGTATTTGAAAATTCACTAGACCAACAACCTGTTAACAATTCATGATATTCAAATCATAATAGGAATAAAACACTTATTTTAATCAATTTTTATATTTTTTTGAGCGTCAGTTTCGCCACTCGACAACCGATGGCGCCACCGTCACATTAGTACTACCTTAAATTCTCTGTTTTACTAGTAGTTGTAACTCGTTGGTTACGCTCTGTCATCACAAGAGAGATTTCATGGGTTTAAACTGAACTTCAATTTATAATCATAATATCAGTAGTAAAGGTGAGTGGTACGGATTCCACTATAAGCTATAGATTGAAATAAAATTTTCTGGTATGCAAAGCAGAAAATAAATAAAAATATTATTTCTAATAATTAATAATTAATGATAGACCGTTTTCCACATTCATAATTCTTTTCATATAAGTTCGTTTCAGCTTTCGTTCACGCAACAAACTTTCAATAATATTCATACTTTAATTTTTTCTACACCTGTTACCTGTTTCACATTTTATAAATACCGGGTGTATCACGAAAAGCGTTTGTAGATTCGTTGTTAGATTCGTTACTAGATTCATTGTTAGGAGTAAGCGTGGATAATTTGAAATGTTTTATGCATGTGTTATGTACGTTGAAGAAAGAAGATAAATGATAAGTGAATAGGAGTGATTGGATGGATGTGATTGAGGGTTTTTTATGTAAGGAATGATTTTGAGTGTGATAAATAAATGAGTTTATATGGAGGGATCTATGAAAGTGGTTGAAGTGAGGGTGGTGGGATTGAATGATAATGTTTGACGGGGGCTGATTATTTGATTATGTTATGAGTTAATGTTTTATGAGTGATTTTAGGGTTCGTGCTACCCCATTTTATGGGATATAGCGTGAAGATATGTATATGTATGTATATTTATAGAAAACACAGAAAATAAATTTAGTTTATTAATTTAGGTACAGAAATTTAAGCTCTACAATCTATATTTGAAGCATTTTTGTCTAAAGTAATTAAAGAAGCAATAAATAAATAAATAAATATATCATTACGTCTTTCATCTATTACTGCGTGTGGAACTCTGCCGTAGCAGATCTCGGTAAGTGATACATTTTGCACGTGAAATCACGGCTCCCAATGATACTAATGGAGAGGGAGCCACAGGGGTAGTTTTAGTATGATGAAAAATGTTTGTCGGCTATGGGCATCGAACCCAGGTTCTCAAATCCACAGGCCGACTGGACACCACTAAGCCATCTACCTCATACTAATTTCTTAGAAAATTACAGCTTTTCAGCGTAGTGCTATAAAATATAATCACTATTATTATATTGATTTATACATACTTACATACATACATATCTTCGCGCTATATCCCAACAAATGGGGTAGTATGAATCCTAAAATCACTCATCACACTCATCAAACAATCAGCCCTAGTCAAACATTATCATCCAAACACACCACCCTCACTTCAACCACATTCATAGATCACTCCATATTACACTCGAAATCATTTATCACACAACAAACCTTCAATCACATCATTCCTATTCACTTATCATTCATCTTCTTTCTTCAACGTACATAACATATGCATAAAACATCTCAAATTACTCACGCTTACTCCTAACAACGAATCTAATAACGAATCTAACAACGAATCTACAAAGATTAGAAAAGATGAAAGCGAAAGCCTGCACTTGTATATGAAATAAAAGTCCACACAATGCAGTAACTGAAAATGAAACAAAAAGATAAGAAAAGGAGGGAGTGTCGCCATGCGCTTGTTTTTGAAATTAATTTATAAAGAGAGAAATTGGAATACTGCCAGGATTTGAACCTGGAACCTGTGATCGTAAGCTACATTTGGGACGCAATGTGCAGGGAAAAACTGTTTTCCCATGTTAAACGCCTACGGCTCGCTTCTCCTGATACACCCGGTATATACAATTTGCCCCATATTCGCATATTTCATTTTTGACTAAAATCTATAATAACTAAATTAATTTTAAGCCATAAAAAACTTTTTTCAACTTCCAAAACTTTGCAGGAACTTTCGACAGCAATTTATCATTGCGAAAATTCATCTCTCGCGTAAATAAAATTCATGTCACATTGAAATCCGGTATTTTTCATTTTTGACGATAATTGTGTACAATTCGCCCTAAATCCCAAAGTATCCCATGTCAACGAACACGGAATACCAAATGTAGTAAATTATTGAATGGAGCGAACTCAAACACAAAATTGACACGGTTGGATGTGATTGTGAGTTATTGTAATTCGTTATTCTGACAAGATTCAGTCTGATGATAATTCTATTATGGCTACGTTCGGCGAATTCACATGGAATAAAAATTTATTGAGGTATAGATCACTATATTCATAGCTGTACAGTTTTTTTTATTATCTTTCTCCCATCCGTTTTTGTGGAATTGAAATCATTTTCAGTTATTACGAGTATATATACTTAAATTTAGATTTTAAATTTAATATAATACGTTCAAACTTTAACTTAAAAAATGTGTAGAATAAATAATGTTTCATTTATAATAAAAATATACCCGCCTATTCTGTAACTCAATCATTATCTCTTAATGATTGATAAGAGCAACCCTTATTTCTTATGATTAATCTGCAGATTATCATCATTTCGGCATTCTGAGCTCAAAATAAATTGTGTTTTCTAAAAAAAATTTCAAAATTTTTAAAATGTCAATATAAGTTAATTGGAGCACACAAATACACTCGTTTAAACTGCGTTTCAATATCTCTTTTAGTTTTAGAGATATGGGCCTTCAAAGTTGAGATTTTTTAAAAGATAAAAATCGTCGTAAATCACAATCTAAAAAAGATATGAAGATGCGCTCAACGGCATTCGATTTCTCGTAGTCTGATTTATATAGAACCATATTTGAAAATTTTTCGATTTTTAAACTGGCTCAAACAAAAAATTCGCATTTTCATTAACATAAATTTTTGCGATCGCGACTCCGGCGATTAAAAAATACATATTTTGAGTTTTAAGTTCTCTTTTGGGAATCAAAATATGCATAATTATGTAGAAATATATGAGGAATTACATGGTGAAATCCTCAATTTCATATCTAGTGTCATATTATTTTAAATGAATCCTTAGGTTGGTACTATCATGGAAGCATTTACACCAGATATTAATGAAATTTAAACATGTTATTTTTCATGAGTTTCTAAATTAATATGCAAATTTGTTGTTTTATTTACCATACATATGGGGTGTCTAGCTCAGTGGTATGAAGTCTGCCTGTGGATCCTGAGAATCCTGGTTCAATTCCCACAGGCGACAAACAATTTTCATAATTTCAAAAAACTACCCCTGTGGCTTCTCCACCACTAACATCTTTGGGGGCCGTGATTTGACGACTGGTAACCGCACTTCACGCGCAAAAATATATCACTTACCGAGATCTGCTTCGGCAGAGTGCCACATCCAGTAAAGGGTAGAAGGCGTGATGATATATTTATTTTATATAATTAAATACTTGTTTTTATATACTTTTTCGGTTACCTATACTTTTATGAGATTGTCATGATAGAACCACCTTAACACAAAATGTAAGGTGGTCGCGAAAGAATATATTTGTGATTTTTGTCTCCTAGGGGGTTACAGCTCCGAAAAGTTTACAAACCACTGGTATAGATGATCTGAGAGGTTCGAGGAATTGTTTCATTTTACAATTAATATTTTTAGTCTTTGTTAATGATTGTTTACTAACATCTTCTTTATCTCTTGAAGATTCTCCACGAGCTCTCCCACATTCTTCCTCCAGATGACCGCCACTCCCTTCTCTCAACAATTCAGCGTCTTTGCCGTGAACACAAGCGTCAAGCTGCTCTTCGGCGTCGTTGTACTCTTCCTCCTTTGAGTTCTATCTCTCGAAATGCTGCAGCAGCTGCACCAGGTCGAAGGAAAACGTCGTTAGGGCTGGTGCAACCCAGACAGGTGTACACGCCGACGGAGGAGGGGTTCAAACAGAATGTGATGATGAGGGAAGTAGTACAGGCGAGGGAGAGAGGGATGAAGAGTTGTGAGAAGGATACGTTGATAGGTAAGAGATGAATAATTGATTTTCATTCTAATTTAGGCTTGTAAGTTAACACGCCAAAGCACAGATAATAGTTATTGGTATTGGTAAGGTATGTGTCCACATGAATCCATGAAGGTTATTATCATTACCATCTCTAAGACAGTTAATTTCCAACAAAATATCTCAAATCGTTTCTAAAACAGTTATTTTTCCAATTTTGTAAATACATAAGTCCTGATCTATCATTCATTCGATATTAGCGCTGCAATACAGACTTGTTCAGAACTACAAATTTCATTGATAAATAACGCTGCCATTTGGAAACATTTAGTTAGATATATATACAGGATGGTGAACGCAACTCTCGAACATAGGGATTTAACATGTAAAATCACAATTTTGTAATTTCCTGCTTCCCTAATTATTTTAAGCAAAAAGGCTTCAAATAAAAGTTTTAGGACATAAAATTCTCCATCTAATGCAATAAACAAAATTAATTATGCAAGCTTCGCAACGGCACAAATGATCTGAAAATAACGAAAATGGCCTGAAAACTATTGATAGCCATGGAACTAAAACAAAATTAAACAAATGTTTGTCGTTTTATCCGTCAAAATAAATGACATAATAAATAGACCACGGGCGTGTGACGTCACGATTTTAGATGTGGTCCGTAACTGTCAAACGAGTGACTCTCACATCAGTATTAAATGTACGATTTAGACTGTATGTATGTATGTATGTATATATGTTTCGGGATTTGAACCTATTGTGGTTATGTCCCTAGGGTGACTATTTGGAACTCACACTACTACTTTTTATTTTACATTGCCACGTTTTGCTTAACTGTAATGTGAGTTGCCAGCCAACCCGCGCAAGCCCTTGTTACATCCCCTAGCCGGTGCCCGATAGCTTGGGGGACGCCAAGTTAATATGTCCCAACTTGGAATGGATACAGGAGTGGATACCGATCAAGATCAGACGAGAAAAATCCCGACCTGACCCGGATTCGAACCCACGACCTCTGTTTCCAGAGGCTAGCACTCTACCACTGTGCTATCCCGGTCTTTTAAATGTACGATTTAGACTGTATAGATAGAATATATTTTTAACAAGTATATGTGTATATAATTCCAAAAGTGTCAAGTTTCTATTTTGTGCATCATTTTATGCATGACAAAGTGTGTGATTTATTTTATCAAGTGAAACGTAATTTGAAGATTGTGTCGCGAGTGCATACTTTTACAATTTTATACTGTTTATATATTTAATATATAGAAAATAAATGTTTAAAAACAATTTTATATGTTTACTTCATAGTGTAAAGCCATGTAATTACTATAATATACAATAGTGTTACTTTTATTGAAGTTTGAACTTTTAATTTTAGGTTACATTTTCCAAATCAACTAATTTCGTTAAAATTTTTAACATTTTACTGTAGTTTTTAATTTTTTTCATTTATAATTGTTGTTGTGTTTTCGTTTGTCGTAGAAATTAGAAAGAATCGACAAAACGAATGTTTAAGTTATAATCAGAAATGAATCAAAAGGGAAAAGGACTCTTTGGCTCTGAAATAGCAATAACAATATAAAAAGGTAATATAAAATATTGTCATAATCACAATATTACAAGACCTAGAGCAAGAACGGAAAGAACGTCGATTTGTTTGATTACAACAATGTGTTCATGCAACAAAACATTGGTTACAACAACGTATTTTAATATAACATGATTCGCATTTATGACAGTAACCGTCAAAACCTGAAGAAAACTACATATAAATGTTTTGAATTCCTGTTTCTATTTTTTATATTGTTATATTCAACATATCTTGAGCCAAAAACTTCGACCTACCTTCCTTTTCTCTTTTAATTCAATTCAGATAGTATCATAGACATTCGTTTTATCGATTTTTTGAAATTTCCACTATGATCAAAAACACAATAACAATTATAAATGAAAAAAATTAAAAACTACAGTAAAATGTTAAAAATTCTAACAAAATTAGTTGATTTGGAAAATGTAAACTAAAATGAACTGTTCAAACTTCAATAAAAGTAACACTATTGTATATTATAGTAATTACATGGCTTTACACTATGAAAGTAAACATATAAAATTGTTTTTAAACATTTATTTTCTATATATTAAATATATAAACAGTATAAAATTGTAAAAGTATGCACTCGCGACACAATCTTCAAATTACGTTTCACTTGATAAAATAAATCACACACTTTGTCACGCATAAAATGATGCACAAAAAAGAAACTTGACACTTTTGGAATTATATGCACATATACTTGTTAAAAATATATTCTATCTATACAGTCTAAATCGTACATTTAATACTGATGTGAGA
Organism: Pterostichus madidus; assembly: GCA_911728475.2. Taxonomy (NCBI): domain Eukaryota; kingdom Metazoa; phylum Arthropoda; class Insecta; order Coleoptera; family Carabidae; genus Pterostichus; species Pterostichus madidus. Next base: position 31,701,138 of record OU452314.1, read on the forward strand.
GTCACTCGTTTGACAGTTACGGACCACATCTAAAATCGTGACGTCACACGCCCGTGGTCTATAAAGAAATTATTTTGACAGATTATATGTCAAACATTTGTTTAATTTTGTTTCAATTCCATGGCTATCGATAGTTTTGAGGCTATTTTTGTCATTTTCAGATCTAATTTGTGCCGTTACAAGGCAAGCAAAGTTAATATTGTTTATTGCCTTAGATGCAGAATATTATGCCCTAAAACTTTTATTCGAAGATTTTTGGCTAAAAATAATTAGGGAAGCAGGAAATTACAAAATTGTGATTTTACATGTTAAATCCCTATGTTCGAAAGTTGCGTTCACCACCCTGTATATATATATATATATATATATTTCGTCTATGGACAAACTAATAAATGTACTAGAATTTTGCAGCTTGTTGACACAAACAATTGTACCTTGTACTAAATTAAATAATAATAATTTACTAACAAACAAAAATTAATTTCTCTGTGTTTGTCATAGGTAGTTGTAGAGCAGCAAGGATCAAAGAAGACAGTCGAGTTATATTTCATGAAAATTTTAAAATTAAAGCTTTGTTCAAAACTGAACATGCAACATAAAATTCGTATGCAAATATACAATATTAAAGGTGCTTCAGTTACCCTAGTTATATGCCATGTTAAATGAGAAGATAAACGTCATAATTGAAACCCTGACAATGTAATAACAACAAATGAAATACGTTGTTGTTCCTTGAGATTTTATATATTAATATTTATTTCTGTACCAAGGGTGAAAACAGGCTTTTCTGGCTCACGGCATGATTATTAGCACGAGACGCAAAGCGCCGAAGCCTAATAACATTCTGAGGGTTAGAAACGCTAATTTCACCCGTGGTACATATAATATTTTATGCACAACCAAAACCATTTAATTTTAGATATTAAAATAGATAATTTTATATGTCAAAATGACATTTTCAAAATCAAGTTTTCACATAAACAAAAATTGTAATTTTATTTATGTATCCATAGCAATAAAAATTAATTTTGTAAATAAATAAATAAATATATCATCACGCCTTCTACCCATTACTGGGTGTGGCACTCTACGAAAGCAGATCTCGGTAAGTGATATATTTTTGCGCGTGAAGTGCGGTTACCAGTCGTCAAATCACGGCCCCCAAAGATGTTAGTGGAGGGGGAGCCACAGGGGTAGTATTAATGTTGTGAAAATGTTTGTCGCCAGTGGGAATCGAACCAGGGTTCTCAGGATCCACAGGTCGACATGATAACCACTGTGCCACCTACTCCATAAAATTAATAAAATAAAATAAATTTTGTATTGTGTGAAAATGAGTGACAGCAGCGATAATGAATTGGCTTGTACTCCGCCTGATGTAAAAGAAGCTGCGAATAATGCGATTCTGAAATTATTGCCGTTAAATTTATGGGATGGCTAGCACAGTGGTATGAAGTCGGCCTGTGGATCCTGAGGTCCCTGGTTCGATTCCCACAGGCGACAAGTTTTCATAATTTGAAAAAGCTATCGCTGTGGCTCCTCCACCACTAACATGTTTGGCAGCCGTGATTTGACGACTGGTAACCGCACTTCACGCGCAAAATATATCACTTACCGAGATCTGCTTTAGCAGAGTGCCACACCCAGTAATGAGTAGAAGGTGTGATGATATATTTATTTATTATTTTAAATTCAAAAGAAAAAAAATTTACTTCGAATTTTGTGAAAGGTGCAAAGCAAAGGAGATAAGTAGTTACACCGAAAACGTTCTTTTGGCGTATTTCTCTATCATATCATGTACAAAAAAACCATCTATCTTATGGTCCTTTTATTCAATGTTAAAATTAACTATTTCAACGAACAATAAAATATCAGTAAATTTCCAAAATTAAAATAATGAATAAAATAATAGTAATAATAATACTTTTTATAGAAATATATTTTAAACACAACAAAATAACATCTAATTTTGTGTTCAAAAGATTCATATATGTAGGTACATTTACGTTAAAATGACATTCTGAAAAATAATTTATGGCCCTAGGGCCAAAAAATGTATTTTATGGCCCTAGGGCTAAAAAGAAGCGTTTAAGCCCGCTTTTTAGGGCTAAAACATATACTTTTCGGCCCGGTTGCGCATAAAAAAGTTTATACAAAAAAATATGTACCTATATAGATATCAGCAACGTTTTTATTTTCCTATCTGACATGTATTTTAGATTCAAAAGCTAATATGTCAATCTCTTAACAAAGTTCCTAATAAATTTATCCATCTAATAAAAAAATAGCACATCGAAAAATTACTGTTAATAGAATTTTTATAATTTGAGCTATGATGTCGATGCGATATTTTATGTTTGGCAGGTACATTTATTAAGTACCTTATTAATTAATTGAAATATTTTTACCCCGGGAAGAAAGTAAGATATTCTTCCTGATGGTGTCGTCTCATATAAAACATCTGAGGGAAAAATGATTCTTGATGATTCATGGGCCAAAAAGAAGTGTTTAAGCCCGTGTTTTAGGGCTGAAACATATGCTTTTCGGCCCGGTTGTGCAGAAAATATATTATCTATAGATCACAAACAATTGACATTCACTGGTATTTAAAAAAAATACCATTCACTATATTAATTTCAATTGATTTAATGAACTAAATACAAATAAACCAACATTATTAAAATCTTCGGACGTTCTGATCGAATGGAGATTGCTTTTTGTTCGTACTGTATTTCAAAATAAACAAATTTAAGAAAACTTCTAAAATATATGAGCTTTCTTATATCCAAAAATTTATACAAAATGTTCTGTACCCGTTCGGTTGAGATGCTCATAGCCTCAACAGGCTCGTGTACTTTAACTCTCCGATCATCCAATATCATACCATGGATTTTATCGACAATTTCTGGCGTTGTAACCTCAATTGGACGACCAGAACGTTCGGCGTCCTTTGTGGTCATACTACCCCAACGAAAATCAGTAAACCACTTGTGAATCGTTCCAATCGATGGTGAGGAGTCCCCATAATGTTTAACAAGCGATGCTTTGGTTTGTGTAATGTTTCTTTCCACGGAAGAAATAATGTTTAATCAAGACGCGAAATTCCCTTTTTTCCATGTTTTCAATAATCTTCAAGGTTGCTTGCTTTCGATGGGTGTCAAAACAGAACTGAATGACATATCAGTCTGAACATTTTAATGCGTTCTAGTTAAAGATGGTACATCACAAATGTCATATGAGATTTGCGATTGTGGCGCCATCTGTTTTATTTTTCAGGGACTCTTCACCCTGCCCTCGTATATTTCTAACATTACGAAGCAGATCACCTTTAATTTAACACTTTCTTTTCAGTTTACAACTGATTTAAAAGTAATAGAAAACATGTTTCCACAATTTAAATGACAGCAAATCTGTCAACATTTTACTATTTTTAACCCTACTTAAGTAACTCATTATCATCGATCAAACTTGACATATTTTCTAGAGACTCAGACGACATTTCATTTTAGTTCACATATTTTCCGTGCTTCTCTTGTCGTGGTGGCGCTGTATTTCCAAATTAAATAATAATGTTCTGTCAGTCTCACCCTTAACAAAATAAATCTTTTTTGTTCGTATTATTTCAACATTCCGACCCTAATCATCTTAACTGACTGTAATTCCTTTTGATGGACATTGATCCCGCACTCCGCCATTTTTTGTGAAGATTCAGAAAAAAATCTCATTTCGACAAGAAACAACACCAAGTTTTTATTTACCAAAAATTTACTACTATTATATTATGCAATTTATTATAAAATAGAATAAACAGATTTTGTATTTAAATGTCAATTAGTATTTCCACCTTTACCTAGCGTTGTGTCAACTGTAAAATCATGGGTTGATCTAGAAAATTTTCAAGAGGGAAGCCATTTTGATTTTTTTTTTAAGGAAAACATAATACTGACAAAAAATTCTGTAATTTTTGTGTGGAATATATATTTGTATGTATTTTGTATTCTGTTCTTAGTTTTTAAATTTTAAACAGTCTGAAAAACTCGGAAAACATCTGACAATCCAAATTTTGAAAGCTTTTCAAAGTTGTTTCAGATATTACAAAGTTTTTCAGCGATTTTATTTCTGTAAGGTTTATCAAACTGGAATAACAATAACACTTATAAAAAAATAAAAAATAAAATAATAAGGTTCAAGGGAGGGGGGCATGACCCCCGTGGCCCCCTCCGTGGATTCGCCCTTGTGTGAAATAAAGATTCCTAGAACTGGACCCCTATTCTATAACTTTTATCACCCGTGATACACGTCACTAGGTGATATATTTCAGACTGCCATCTCACGGACTAACTGCGAAACAAGCTATATGACGTCACACTTGGTGAGAGAAATTTCACCTCTTAGAAGGGTGGTGTTATATTTATATCACCGGTGATATTCTGACGTTTGAGTTCAGATCAGCTGCTAACAAATTGTATTTATGATAGTTGGACAATTTATTTTGTGTGATATGATTTATTGTGAATTGTATTGTATTATTGAGGTGTTCATATAATATATCTGCGTAAAAAATATTAGATATTTGAAATGTAATGATGCTAATTATGCATTAAACTAAAAATATTTGAAATGTTGAACAACATCAATTAACAAGTTAACTTTGAATTATCATTTTAATGCATTTATTTGTATTTGATTAGAAATGGCTTTCTTGTACGGTCAGTTGAGAATAGTAGAAACCTTAGACGACAAAGAGGCTGATCTGCCACTAGTTATTCTTCCCTCTGGCGAAATCCATGTGGTCTGTCATGAAATCTATTAATACATTTTTCAGCATGACAGTAACTTTCTCCGCTTGTTTAACCTCCATTTTAACAAATTCACATGTGTCAGAGTTTCTATTTGTGTTTGTAAATAAAATTTAAATGTAATACCAACATAAATATACTTACCCGAAAACATAACCAAGAAAAAGTTACTAAAAATATCACCTTCAGATTCGCACTGGTAAAAGGTGATATGACGTCATCAAAATATTACCGAAAATAAAAATAGAATAGGGGTCCTGTATTGCTAATTGAAACACTAACTTCTGATCACGCTGTATGAGGTACCACACTGCGGCTCGGTGAGTCCGGACCCTGTACTGTAATTGGGATTAAGTTAAGTTAAGTTAAGTTAGCATAAATAAATAAATAATTATATTGTAATAAAACAATAAAAAATGTGTTATAATGTCGAATGAATGAATAGGTATATGAAGCTGTTATCGTACATCAATGTTAGGTAGGTAAATAATCAATATGTTCAGCATTTACATAATTTTAAAGTCAAAAACCTAGACACATAAATAATGCTCGAATCATATTTTTAACTCAAAGGTTGCTTGCAATGAAACTACAACCAATATTTATATACAGGATATTTTATGGATTATAGACAATCGTTTAATATATATATATATATATATATATATATATATATATATATATATATATATATATATATATATATATATATATATATATATATAAATTTTATTAATTGGATCCCAAACTTTTATTTTTTGATTGTCATTAACTTATAGATCAATAACAGATAATGATTCAGTTACAGAATAGGAAGGAATATTTTGTCATATTTGAATTTAAGAATCAGGTATACCAACTTAAATCTTCAAATATATAGGTATCAATCAATGACTTATAATACTAGACGAATTATGCCGTATTCAAGTCAATACAGTGTTGTGAAGCAGAAAGGGATGGAATAACTTGTGGGTGAGGCGGGTGCGCGGCAAGCAGCGAGTACACTTTGATGTTATGCAAGTTGCAAACATTTCTGTAGCTATTTTTATATTCGATTACTTACTTTTCATACATCAAAGTAAAGGTTAGTTTTTGACACATTAAGTGATTGTATACCTACTTTTGTATTTAAATAAATAAAATGCTCGCGTCTGATAACTGTCATCAACATAAATGCAACCTGCATAACATCAACTTGTACTCGCTCGTTGCCGCGCACCCGCCTCACCGTCCAGTTATTCTATTTCTTTCTGCTTCACAACAGACGCCGTTGTTATCCGTCTAGTTATGTTTTGTCTGAGGTATCAATATAAAAATAATGTCAATCACCTGGTATAACTTACTGTAACTAAAATTAATTTCTTTTTGTGCTGCGTATCATTAAATAAATAAACTGCCTCCACAATATTTTCTAGAAATACCACGTGTACTTGCACATATCTACTTTACAGTTTAATACCATGTGTAGCAGATATTACGCTGCATAATACAATTCTTGAATACATGGTTTATGTGTAAATATCACGAAGTTATTTGCTATTTGGCTAAACACGCACAAGGAGTTGTAAATCTTGTATATTCTTCGGTGGCGTCTACTATTGGGTAAGTACTTATCCTGTTTGTTCGAATGTCTTAGTTTTATCAAGCGTATTGTATTCACGACAAATCCACTCAAGACTATATAGTGTACATGTGTTGATTCTATTTTACATTGCAATCTTGTTTAAAATGATTGACTTAGATTTAGATAATCTGTATTTTTTTTCTCCACTTAGTTGAGTTCAAATGGAATAAAAATTTACGTGAGGTATAAATAATATTTATAAATATATTCGAGTTCCGCTTCGGAAATAAAAGAAAATATAAATAAAAATAAATAAATATATCATTTTTTACCCATTACTAGGTGTGGCACTCTGCCGAAACAGATCTCGGTAAGTGATATATTTATGCGCGTGAAGTGCGGTTACTAGCCATCAAAATAAGGCCCCTAAAGATGTTAGTGGTGGATGAGCCACAAGGGTAATTTTAATGTGGTGAAAATTGTTTGTCGGCTGTGGGAATCGAACCATGGTTCTCAGAATCCACAGGTGAACATTGTTTATCGTCTTATAACCGCACTTCATGCTCATAAATATATCACTTACCGAGATCTGCTACGACAGAGTGCCACGTCCAGTAATAGGTAGAAGGCGTGATGATATATTAATTTTTTTGACATTTTTGTCTTTGCATTATTTTAATAGCTGTTCAAGCAGTTTGAGATTTTTGTCGGTAGATGGCACCATGGGTTGCTCCGTAGCTCTCATGTCATCTTACCGGCTTACATAGTTTTTAACATCCGTCAGTTCAGCTTAAAGAGTATCACAGTTCACTAGCCCCTAGAACAAGTGATGAAAAAATGTTTTTTTTTTCCTATTTTTTCTTATTTATTAATTTTTTTATTTTATAACAACTATAATATTTTGTTTGAAAAGGATCAATGTTCCGACAAATTAGGCGCAAGAGCTTCATCGTAAGATAGCTGTGGCTAGGCTATAATAAAAAATAAGGTTTGAGAATTTCTGTCACTTAACTATACATATGAGAGCAGAAAACTTATTATGTACAATGTCGTGAATTTTCGTAATAACACTACTTTAACATACAAAAACTAAACCAAGCGTAAAAAGGAACTTCCTTATGACACAAAAAGGATAACCACCGTCGTTAACCTTACACCTATACGTTCCATCATCCGTACTTGTCCTGCGTAGAGAAGGAAGTAGGACCTTCGATCGTCCTGTGGGGAGTAACGATTCGGGATTAATCACTGGGAACGAGTAGTCATGATTCGTGAACTATTTCGTCATTAAGTATGACATTGTTATTACGAGTACATGAGTTATGCTACAATTAGTTCTGTTTTAAATAATTGTCTATCGACATTTCAGCCATATCAAAATTACTTTGTATTTTATTTACTTCCATTCTTGCTACAATTATTAATTTTGATATTGGGTAAATAAAGGAGTAAAGAGATCGTTTTCAATTTTACGTTTTCAATTTTACGTGACAAATGTAACAAAATAATTTTGAGTAAAATTTTGTTGATATAAAATTATATTTAGGTAGGTGCCTCAATGGTATCGAGCCTGTGGATTTGGGAGCCCGTGTTCTATTCCCACAGCTGACAAACAATTTTCACACATAAAAATTACCCTTGTGGTTCTCCCTTTACACCTTTGGAGATTGTGATTAGACGACTGGTAACCACGCTTCACGCGCATAAATATGCATTTTAAAATTCATTATATTAGAAATTGTTTTTCTAGAATATATAAATAAATAAATATAAATATATCATCACGCCTTTTACCTATTACTGAGTGTGGCACTCTGCCTAAGCAGATCTTGGTAAGTGATATATTTATGCGCGTGAAGTGCTGTTACCAACCTTTAAATCACGGCCTCCAAAACTATTAGTGGAGGGGGAGCTACAGGGGTAGTTTTTTAATGGGGTGAAAATTATTTGTCGTCTGTGGGAATTGAACCGAGGTTCTCAGGACTTGATACCATTGAGCCACTTACCCTATATAGTAATAATAATACTTAAATAAAAAATAAAATAAATATATCATCACGCCTTCTACCCATTACTGGTTGTGGCACTCTGCCGAAGCAGATCTCGGTAAGTGATATATTTTGCGCGTGAAGTGCGGTTACCAGTCGTCAAATCACGGCCTTCAAAAATGTTAGTGGTGGAAGAGCCACAGGGGTAGCTTTTGAAATTATGAAAATTGTTTGTCGCCTGTGGAAATCGAACCAGGGTTCTTAGGATCCACAGGCCGACTTCATTCCACTGAGCTAGCCACCCCATAATAATAATAATACTTGTAATATCGTATTCCGAAAATATTAGTGTACTAATTAGATACGTGTTTTATCTTAACTTCGTAATAAATAAATGTTTCTACCCAAATTTCTCATCAAATCGCAATTTAAAACAATGTATATCTTCATTTAAAGCAGAAATCGCATTTTGTTCATTAATAATTCCTGCCAAGAATTTAAATAAATAAATATATTATCACGCCTTTTACCCATTACTGAGTGTGGCACTCTACCAAAGCAGAATTGATCCCAAAATAAAAAATAAATACAACAAAAATTTATAAATAAAAATGTATACCCTTATATCGTTAATAAAACATCATTGTCAATACCATTTACAGTACATAGATAGCTAGATACTTTTTAACAAATAAAACGAGTTTTCGTAATTAGACAAGTTTGTTCCTCGGTCCGCTATCGGCTGCAAGCTTCAAGCAAAGACCAAATCATGCATGAGTTTACTTCAAAATCAGTACATCAGTATCTTCTCCATTCGATAACCGATGGACGCGTTCATTTTATGAGTGCGAAACCGTGTTTAATTCGCCATTTTAAAACCTATGTTTATATTCAAAACATATAAAATACATGTATAACAAATATTAGATAGTGCTTGTGCAATTTTATAATATATTGTGAGTGGCAGGGCTGTAAATCATTGTGCTGTGTGTGATTAGGTGATTAACTAATTAGTGTAGTGTATATTGAAGGGTTGTTTGCTACGTAGGAGGTGAGATGGTGGCTAGCAGTTTCGTCCCGGGTTCTACAAGCTTTCGGAAAGGTATATGAAATGTGTACATTATTATAGAAGTATTTTAAATTCTTTTATTTATATTATTAATTAGAGGTATCAGTATGGATGTATAATTATTGTAGTTATGTTATATACTAATATTTTATTTTTATTTGTTTCAGACGGAAGCCTGGAAGCTAAAGGTCAGTATTTAATTTTATATATGTCACCGGTAAAGTATAAAATGTAATATTCTTGTATGGCGCTACAGCCCGATTCTGGCTGGGCCAACCGGGCACACCGAGCCGCAGTTTTTATGCTGCCGTACTGCCGGTTTCCATAGCCAATGTTACTTTTTAAGGCATATGTATAAGTGACTAGCTTATAATTTTTTGAAATTTTTTATTCTTTTCCAAGGGACTAGAACTCTTTCTCGTACGATTATTGTACTGAAAATTTACATATGTGTGTATTTTGACCCGCTAAATCCAATAGTCAAAACCCCAAGTGTGTACGCCTGCTAGTTTTTAAGATATCGTCCAAAAACTGTTTCGAAAAAATTAAATGACAAAAATTTTGAAAAAAATAAAAATCGCTGAAAATTTGTAAACAAGTCAATCTTCATATCTCGCTTAGTTTTTGAGATATGGCCTCTGGAATGTCGAAAAACAGTGATGTAATTTTTTTTTAATCAATATTTCCGAAGGCTCTATCTCAAAAACTAAACGTGATACGAAGTTGTGCGCAACGGCGTTGAATTCCCCGGGTCCGAATTGACTTATTAGCAAAATTTTAGCTCATTTGAAGCGTTTTTAGTTTTTTGAAATTTTAATTATTTTTCCTAGGGGTACCCCTTAGGTTTTTTATGATTTTTAAACAATTTGCTCTAGAACTCTATCTCGTGCGATTATTGTACTGAAAATTTACAAACTTATGTATTTTGACCCGCTGAATCCAATGGTCAAAACCCCAAGTGCGTACGCCTTCTAGTTTTTAAGATATCGTCCAAAAACTGTTTCAAAAAAATTAAACGACAAAAATTTTGAAAAAAATAAAAATCGCTGAAAATTTGTATACAAGTCAATTGAAGCATGAGAAATCCAATGCCGTTGAGCGCATCTTCATATCTTGCTTAGTTTTTGAGATATGGCCTCTGGAATGTCGAAAAACAGTGATGTAATTATTATTTTTTTAATCAATATTTCCGAAAGCACTATCTCAAAAACTAAACGTGATACGAAGTTGTTCGCAACGGCGTTGAATTCCTCGGGTCCGAATTGACTTATTAGCAAAATTTTAGCTCATTTGAAGCGTTTTTAGTTTTTTGACATTTTAATTATTTTCCAAGGTTTTTTATGATTTTTAAACAATTTGCTGTAGAACTCATTCTCGAGCCCAAGTTATATATTGTTACGGCCTAAAAAATCAGCACTTTCCGGAATCCCAGTTTCAGTTCCAAATCTTCGCCAAGCTTAACTCCCCTGATCGAATTACTTTAAGCTCCGGTTAATATGTGTAACAGGCCGTTGTCTGGCGCTGTCAGTACCGGACTAACGTCACCCCAGCGCTCCGGACCCTACTGATAGATAGTTCCGGAGAAATTGCTCTCCGGACTGGAAAAATGATAGATTTTAGTTGTGATTGCGGAATGATGATTTACGTTTGATTTTGGTGCTGGAAATATAAATCTTATGCGTAATCTAATATTTTAAAAAGTATTATGTTGATTTATTGATGAATGAGAGAAAAAAATGTATACCATTGATTGATTCTTCTTCTTCTTCAATGGCGCTACAGCCCTAATCGGGCCTGGGCCTACCGGGCACACCGAGCCGCAGTTTTTACGCTGCCGTACTGCCGGTTTCCGTAGTCGATGTACTTTCAGGCATATGTATAACCAGAGCTGGGCAGTAGCTAGCTACTTTTGTAGCTTAGCTACTAGCTTAGCTACATTTACCTTAGCTGTAGCTGTAGCTTAGCTAACTGTGAAAAAATATAGCTGTAGCTTGTAGCTAGCTACTTTTTTTTCTATTAGCTTAAAAATAACAACTGAAGCTACTTTTAAAGCTACTTTTTAAGCAGAAGATCAACAAAGTACGCATGCGTACAAGCTAAACCCACACAAAATAATTATTTGTTGCCGGTTCTAACTGGCTCTAATACGCAAAAATACGCAGTAGGTGCCAGATGGTATTTGCTATTTTTGATATTTATGTACATAATAGTAAATTAACAGTCATTATAACAAAAGACTGATCATATGACAATGGCAAATTTAATTATTCTATAATAATTTAAAAAAGTAGCTTTAAAATTTAACAGCTACTTTAACAAAAGCTTTTAGCTGTAGCTTAGCTATATTTTACAAAATATAGCTTATAGCTGTAGCTTAGCTACTTTTTAAAGAATAGCTGTCGCTGTAGCTTAGCTACTTTTTTTAAGTAGCTTGCCCAGCTCTGTGTATAAGTGACTAGCTTATAGCGCCCGAGTATGATTAATACAAGTAACTGTATTTTTTATTTAACGACAAATAATACTTTGTCGACAGGCGGATTCGTACTAACGAACCTTGGTTCGGGTGACATCACAGTATGTTAAGAGATGTGCTTTAACACGCTCAGCCACAGCGCCTATATTGATTGATTAGGGGTATTTATTTCTTTTTAGAAATATATTTTTCCTACAACTGTGCGATTTCTTTGTTATTACGTAACTATTATTGTCTTGGTTACGTATGGAAGGTAGATGAATGCAGACCAAGTGCGTTTCTGAAAGCAAAGAAACACTAGTGCGGAAAGTACTTCATTACGCAACTGTAAAAAAAGTTTTTTTGAGAGCGATTTAAATTTCACGCTAAGCGCGTAATTCATATTTTGGCCACAGACGCGTATGGAAGAAGAAGATGCAGTGAGCTAGCGCTAGTAAATATGCAGTAGTATATTTTGACGTTTATAAACATAACCTTAAATTGCAGTATATCTGTATACAACTAATAAAAAGAAACGAACAAAGTAAAATATATCGATAAATGGTTTTAAGTAAGTGAAATAGATAATATTTATTGTGTGTGTATATTATTAACATAGTTGATACAGTTGCTTATATTGACATAATGTAAAGTGGAAACTTTTGTATTGTCTAAAGAAACATTGATTTCTTCCGTACCTGTTCAAATTATTAACAGTAATATTATTGACAACAATTTCGGAGGCTTTAGAAGTACCAGAAGCAGGTTGATTGTCATTGTCGAAAATAGATGCAACATAACATGATTCGGAGCTTCAATTATCTTTGGAGGTATTTATGATAAAGAAGAGTCACTCACTGTACTATTCCAATCTAGACGATTTTGAAGAAATTATCTTGATGTTAGTAATAGTTTTTTTTATAACAAGTGCCGAAAAAGGCTCGTTACGTGCAAGTGCAGAATTTAACGCACGAGGCTTGCCGAGTGCGGAAATCTGCACGAGCACGTAACTTTTTTCGGCACGTGTTATAAACAACATTTTTCGTACACTGTGCGATTTAGTAAATCACTAAAATATTATCCAAATTTATAAAATTTTAATATTACATGAGAACGATGTTTTACGGCGTTGCTATGGTTTGTTTGTTGATTGGTTGCACATTGTTCTACATTATTTTAAAATATTTTACTAACGGACTTGCACGTAACGAGCTTTTTTCGGCACTTGTTACAAAAATAACTATTTTCTGTAATCACAGCGAAAGTTCTATTTTCGTACCTAAAATGCGACGCGAAAATTGCATTTGCCTGACTAGTTACAAAAATGCAAAATTGACTCTAATTGTTTTTTGTTTATTTACTATTGTTGTCACCTTAGAACCGAAAGAAGCGCACAACTACATACTTATAGAAAATCATTTTAAATTATTGAATTAAATTATATTTCATACATATTTATTTAAAAATTCTCCATAAACTCTTATAAAACACCCAAAAATTCTTATGGCCACGGATCTATTCGTATAGAAGAAGTTGCCAGCTTTTCAGATTGTCTTCTCCATGGTCGATAAGCAACTCTTTCCGAAATCCTTGTATAAAATTCTTCATTCTCTTCAATAAATTCAATAAAATCTTTGCCTTCCAATCGATAAACTATAGAAATCTCTATAGAATAAACATCTGCAGATCGTCTTCCATTAGGATAGTCAGTCAGTAATCCACTTTCACCAAAGTATTGTCCATCGCTAAGATGACAAATTTCTTCACCTTCTACAAACAGAGCTACTGTTCCACTTGCAATGAAGTACATGCAATCTGCAATTTTGCCTGTTTCGACAATTTTTTCACCCGGGAAGTGCAGCTCTTGCCTTAGTTTCATTGCTAAGTTATGAAGGAAATTTTCGTCTAGACCTTGGTAAAGAAAAGATTTGGTTAGGTCTGCAGTAGGAAATGATTAGAATCTTTTGTTACAATAAAATAAATATATCCTTTTTTTTTAATCTACAAATGTAGATATATAATATAATATACAATTTCAGGCTATCACTTTCATCTTTTCTAATCTTTGTAGATTCGTTGTTAGATTCGTTATTAGATTCTTTGTTAGGAGTAAGCGCGGGTAATTTGAGATGTTTTATGCATGTGTTATGTACGTTGAAGAAAGAAAATGAACGATAAGTGAATAGGAGTGATTGGATGGATGTGATTCAGGGTTTGTTATGTAAGAATGATTTCGAGTGTAATAAATAAATAAGTTTATATGGAGGGATCTATGAATGTGGTTGAAGTGAGGGTGGTGTGTTTGGATGATAATGTTTGACGGGGGCTGATTATTTGATGAATGTTATGAGTGATTTTAGGGTTCGTGCTACCCCATTTGATGGGATATAGCGTGAAGATATGTATGTATGTATGTATGTATGTAAATGTGGTATTCTGCCGTAGCAGAACAAAGCAAATATAAATTTTCGTATTAGTAAGAACTGTCATACGTTTTCATTAAAATAATTAATGTGATAGAAAGTGAAAAAACTTGAAACGTGTGTCTTTACTTATTAAGACATACGTTAATGCCATTCGCATAGGTACGAATAATATTATTAAAAAAAGATAGCTATATTTCATCGTATCTATGATAACCTCGTCCACATATGACGTCATCGTTTTCATACAGGGAATGGAGTTTAGCCCCATTCGAAATTAAAGAAGTGGCATTCGATTTTAATTATATTAAATTAAATTACAAATGTCAAATTTGTTGTTTTTTCCATAGCAACACTTTTAAAGCATAGGCCATTGATCAAGTATTTAAAAAAAAAATTCAGTTGTAACAATTAATATTTTGGCAATGGCAGTAAAAGAAACAAATACATTTCGTAATTTTACATACAATAATTTAATTATGGGGTGGTTAGCTCAGTGGTATGAAGTCGGCCTGTGGATCCTGAGAACCCTGGTTCGATTTCTACAAGCGACAATTTTATAATTTCAAAAAAAAATCTACTCCTGTGGCTCTCCCACCACTAGTAACCGCACTTCACGCGCAAAATATATCACGTATCGAGATCTGCTTCGGCAGAGTGCCACACCCAGTAATGGGAAGAAGACGTGATGAAATATTTATTTTTTTTATATATAATTAAATAGTCGATATACTCATTTGCTACAACATTAATATTGCTTAATATATTGTGGGAAAAACGGTTCTTGCGGTCAAATTTAACACTCAGTATTTTCCAGTTTTTTTTTTTTTTTGTGAGATTGCAGACCTTGCATGATAATATAGGCAGCGCCTACTTCACAGCTTATTAATTATCAACAAAAGCCTACTTTTCAATCAATCGACAAAAAAATAAAAAATTAAATATACCTGTGAATAGATAACAAGTTTTGATAAGATCGGCAGAAACTTCACCAAAAATTTCAAATTTGATATTCTGTGAGAAAGTACTTAAAAGATACTTTTCATCAAAATACTGCGAATGAAGAGTAGTGTTCAAAAGTTTTTCAATATCTGCTTTCAAAGATTTTCCAATTCCCATTTTCCAATAATAACTATTCATTTCATCAACCAGTTCATTGTACTCAAAATTAGAATGATATTTTTCTTGCAACGTCAAATAAGCCGAAATAAAAGTTAACAGTTTTATCGTTAGACCAAGTATAACCACTCCAATGAATATTATCTGATCTTCAATTACACTGAAATAAAAGTTGACCCGACTTCCAAGCATTGTATTCAAAGTCTCCATCATGAAATTCACTAAAATGATGTTAATAGTGTAATTCCTTTTAGCATTTCCGTAGCAGGTTACCATTTGTCGTTTCAATGACCATCGTTCTTCTTTAAAATAGTATTCCATGGTATCAGGGATGATGATAAAGCTACAAGCGGCGAAGTAAACTATGGCAATGTAGCAGAAGATGCATCGAACTATTTTGTAGTAGGTTTCTGAATTTTCTCTTTTGTATTTTGATAGGACTAGTTGTATGTTTGTTAAAACGGTTTTGAAACGAATTATTCGAGCCATTTCTATGATTACAATGCAGAAGTTCATTGGTACGCGAGCTAGGACTAATTCTGGATAGTACTCGATGAGATAAGGATTGTTAGGATTTATTAGGTTTATAAGGAGTGGGATTGTTCTCATAAAGGAGATCATGTCAATAAGGAAGTAGGTGAATATGTACCTCTCTGCTATTGCCCCTGTAAAGAAGAGTTCAGTTAATATTAGATAATTACACCAATTCTGTAACGGAAATTGCGAAAATCTGGTAGCATATGTGACGTTAACTATGTTGTAATGATAATAGCTCAGTGGTATCCGAGTCGGCTTGTGGATCCTAAAAACCCTGGTTCGATCCCCACAGCCGACAAAACATTTTCACCAATTTAAAATTACCCCTGTGGCTCCGACACCACTAACATCTTTAGGGGCCGTGATTTGATGGCTGGTAACCGCACTTCACGCGTATAAATATATCACTTACCAAGATCTGCTTCGGCAGAGTGCCACACCCAGTAATGGGTAAAATACGTGTTGATATATTTATTTATTTATGTTAATAAGTTAGTTAAAAATTAGTTAATTATGGAATGGCTAGCTCAGTGGTATGAAGTCGGCCTGTGGGTCCTGAGAACCCTGGTTCGATTCCCACAGGCGACAAATAATTTTCATAATTTCAAAAACTACCCCTGTGGCTCCTCCGCCACTTACATCTTTGGGGGCCGTGATTTGACGGCTGGTAACCGCACCTCACGCGTATAAATATATCACTTCTCTAGATCTGCTTCGGCAGCGTGCCACACCCATTAATGGGTATAAGGCGTGATGATATATTTTTATTTATTTATTTATGTTAATAAGTTAGTTAAAAAATAGTTAATTATGGAGTGGCTAGCTCAGTGGTATGACGTCGGCCTCTGGATCCTGAGAACCCTTGTTCGATTCCCACAGGCGACAAATAATTTTCATAATTTCAAAAATTAGCCCTGTGGTTCCTCCGCCACTAACATCTTTGGAGGCACACAGTAATGGGTAAAAGGCGTGATGATATATTTTTATTTATTTATTTATGTTAATAAGTTACTTAAAAATTAGTTAATTATGGGGTGGCTAGTTCAGTGGTATGAAGTCGGCCTGTGGATCCTGAGAACCCTAGTTCGATTCCCACAGGCGACAAATAATTTTCATAATTTCAAAAACTACCCCTGTAGCTCCTCCGCCACTTACATCTTTGGGGGCCGTGATTTGAGGGCTGGTAACCGTACTTCACGCGTATAACTATATCACTTACCGAGATCTGCTTCGGCAGAGTGCCACACCCAGTAATGAGTAAAAGGCGTGATGATATATTTATTTACATTAATAAGTTAGATAAAAAATACTTACAGGGCGACAGCACACAAACAGTATCCTTTGATTGTACCATCCCAACAAAAATAAAAATTTCAGTCTTCGTATTATGCTCGATGTAACCAGTACAAAAAGTAACCAAAATATGTACATTATGCACCACATTAAATAAAAACATAATCCATAGCCACTCAACAGGCATCGCACGTTGTTGTACTCTATACAAATTATCATAGCAGTCGAATGGAATAATCAACAGGAATACAAAGATCATAACAATAGACCAGAAGAACTGAAACGGACTGAGCGGATGGATGATATACCAATACGGAGATTTGCTGTGACGTATTCGTTCATCTTCGATGGTTTTGGTACTTGGGAATTGTGATGCTGTTGAAGGGTGGAACGCTGAGACGGTGGTAAATTTTCTTATGAGGAATTTGATGTGAGTCCAACAACCATAGTTGATATTCCCTCCCCGTTGAAGGTGACAATTGTGTTGCGATTTGTCAATCATTGTTGATTTTAAGTTATTGCCAAAAGGTTATTGTTTTTTGACATTTGTAATTTGTTTAAAACCGTTAAAGAAGTTTATGGAAATGTTTGCATTTCGTAATTTGATAACGTTGCCTTGGAAACGTAAATAATAATGTAGGATATTGTTGTTTATGGGGATTGTTTGTTTGAACCAGGCAGCGGAAAGTTATATAGGTTACCATGGGACTGTGTTTATAGTTAGACTTCCACCTAAGGAATGGCGCTAATAGTCTTTATGTGAAGACATCCATTTTAGGAAACTACAATATCGGCAATCATTGGTTACTAGATTGTTACTGTAGTTGTCATTTGTATGTATTTCAAATTTTTTAATCTGTCAAGTATCCAATTAATTTTTATTTGTGAAATAATTTCATATAAATAATGTCATCAACTAATATCAATTCTTGTGTAAAAAACTGCTCTGCTACTGGCAAGTAAGTGACCATATAATAAATAATATTTAGATGAGGAAGTCATAATAGGTATATTTTCAAGTTCACAAGAGTTGGATAAAACTGCGATTGAAACAGTTCAAATTATAAATAAATTGTTTACAGGAGAATATTTTAATAAATATTTATATTGTAATAATGAATTTTTATTTGATGTAGTTTAAATAAATATAAAATAATGATAAAAATTACAAGCTGCCTAAATATGCATATCGGGTTGCCTATATACATGAGTTTAGTTAGACTTCCACTACTCAGATGGCGCAAAATACAGTCCCAGTGCGTAACATGGCAGTTTCTTATCTATAGTAGTATATTATGATCTGTGGTTTGAACGTAATTAAGACCGTTTCTGATCATTTTCTAGAATACACTAATTACCTGAATGTTTTTTATGGAATGATTATTTTCCTTAATTATAAATTTCTTACTTCATTAATTTCTGAATACTTATTTCCAAAATTTACATTTTTCCGATTAATAATTTTTTCTATTTTGGTGTTCTTATAGCTCTATAAACTCATTGTAAACAAACGCGTTGCTAAGGAGATCTAGAAGCGCACTGTTTTTGGTGCTTTTTATTTTATAGGAGTGGTATGAGTGCTATTAAATCCACGAACTATTATACTGAAGGACAGGAGAGTCTTGCGGGTAAAGCATCCACAGAAATGTAGTAGAAAGAGAGCGACAAAAAAGTGAGTGCGATAGGAAGGAGAGTCTGGCAAATGCATGGTGCTTATGAGTCTATTCATGTTTTTTTTTTACTTTTAGAACTAATTACTTTAAAAAATGTTATTTGCAATTATATAAAATTAAAGACACATTTTTCTATAATTATATCAGGTTTAGCTCCACAAATATAATATGTAAAACCATATATAAACACATTTTTCTTGTAGTACATTTTTGGTATTTAATTACACCATGACAAGTTACACAAATGTAAAATTGGCATAAATATTTAAATTTTAAAATACAAAATGGTAAAATTTATATAATGTAAATAGGACACTTTATTTAAAAAATAATAAAGAAAATAGATACATAGAACCGAATATTTACATTTTTTCTTAATTAATATTTTTGTACTTTATACAATACATTTAATAATTTTATAATAATAAAAATAGATCGAACTGAATATTTCAATTCTTTCTTAATTTAGATTTTTCGATCTTCTTTACTCTGAGATTTGACATTATTTTGATTCTGTTTAAAATATTGCTTCAAGCGCATTAAAATAAATTCATGGAAAACAACAGATATTATTTCTTTCTTGTGATCTCTACAAGAGAAAGAGAATGCATAATTTTCAATTACAGAATACACTGTTTCTTCATATACACGAGGTTTATCTATATATAATATTAATTTATCTTGAATCTATTTGGATAATCTAAATATGTTTATATTTGGGTGGATTAAAAAACCACTGCTCTTTTGGAGCACGAAACAAAGATATTTTGTCATGATTTGAGCCATACTCGCTGGTACAATTGGGCGCAAAACACTTACGACCCATTGCAAACTAATTGTTTATAACTATTTATCACCAAACAACACTAATGATTGAAAAAAGTAACCTGCGTTCACATGGCGTTGAGTAAATGCCGGCCTCTTTATAGCTATCTCTCTTTTTCAAAGTCATGCGCGCGAATGACATAAAGCTGGACGTTTACTAACTACGCTTATATACGAAGTTGCATAGGGCTGATTAAATCTGACAGATGAAGGATACATAACCTCAAAATTGTAAATTGACGGTGTTGAAATATTACTAACGGAATATGCTAGAATCAGACAAAATTCAAAACATTCACAATACAGAAAAAATATTAATTAATTGTCAACAAATATGATATTTAAATTGTCTGTGTTATACGAAATGCTACCAACACGAATAATAAAAAACACCAACTTATATTTTTGACAAGTCGCAGTTTTAAAAAATAAAATTATAAAATTACTTCAATAGAAAAAATAGTATAAAGAACATGTCTATTTATAAAACTTGGACGAGTGCGTTACCGGGCCTTATGAAACTAGTTTTTTAATATACTATTAATTTAAAAATAATTTAATATACTATTCTCGAATTTCTTTTCTCCAGAATGACAAATTCGTGTGCGTGTGCGTTTGAGTGTCCGTATGTGTGCGGGTGTCTACGTACTACGGACAATTGAATGCCAACCTCTGCAAATGTCTTTTTTTCAAATATCATAACTTTTTTAAAAAACATCCGATTTTGATGCAGTTTTGCGTTCGAGTAACAAAACGTCCATATTTTCATTGTCAATTGACAGCTGATGATTCCAATAGAAAGGTTGGAAAATCACCTTTTTGTCAGGAAAAAATTGGTTCTCGTTTGAGGGTGGTGGGGGAAGGGAAAAGGAGGTTAGTTAAAATCAATTCACAGCTTTTCAAAGACTAGACTTTGGGCGACTTCGGACAAAAAATTGCATCCAATTTGCTTCAAAACTGACAAACTGACAGGGCTTTGAAAAGTCACGTTTTTTGGGTGACCGAATTTTTTTTTTTGAGTAGTTTAATTCACTTACCGAGATCTGTTTGGGCAGATTGCCACACCCAGTAATAGGTAGAAGGCGTGATGATACATTTTTTTTTCTGGCTTCTTTGGCGTACCAACTACTCAGGTCATATGCCGCCATTACGCCCTGATCTGCGTTTTTTAGTTGTTATTGTCAACAGCAACGCGGGTTTTCTTTGGACGGTCACCCATCCAAGTACTACCCGCGCGCAACGTTGCTTAACTCGCGTTATCGCTTAGATCAGTACCAACGAGCGCAGCCATGGCCGTTGACATATTTTATTTTTATTTTAAATTTTAAGAATACGTTTTTACTGAAATAACCATTTTTTTGATTTGTCATTTTTATCATGTTATATATTCTAGAAAAACCATTTCCAATACAATGTATTATAAAATAGCCAGTGCCTAGATTAATTATTTTTTTGTTTGAAAAAAAAAATCATAATTTTAGTTGCGATTTTTATCTTCATTTGCAAATTTACGAAACTATAGAACTTATAAATTTACATAGAATTCCACCAATAATTCCGATTACAGTAGCTTATAATGGAATTCGAACCACTTAAATACAATCGATTTTTTTATGTAATTTGAAGTCAGCGAGATTTGAACCTTTGAACCTCATGAACTCTTGTTTGGTATACACAAGTTTTATCCACTGAGCTACGTTTGCCTGTGTTCAATAAACATTTATGTCGAACCATCAATCAAAATAAATGCATTTTGTACCTTAACAAAAAGTAGATTAGTGGAACACATTATTGCACAAAGCTCTCTGCCTCTACATTTTCAAATATTCAAAAATACTCTTATAAAATTGTAATTAAGTTACTTTGTCTTGTTGTTTGTATGTTTTGCTTTCTAAAGAAACAAATTAAAATCGATAATCGTAACTTGATTACATTTATAAAGGTCAAATGATTTTTTTTCTCGTAAACATTTGTTTTTGAAGTTTTTAAATCGTATTTCTTTCGACAGGAGTACTTTGTCAAATATGAAATTAATTCCTTTTTCTTTTATTTGCGACCCGCAAATTTTTATAGAATCTAATATGTTTTTATCAATAAAGCGTGATTTTATTAATAACTAACTGGCTCTAAAGTGCTACTTTTACAGCCTAGACCAACAACAAATTTTACATTTATGATTTAATTTAACAAATATAAATAAATAAATAAATAAATAAATATATCATCACGCCTTCTACCCATTACTGGGTGTGGCACTCTGCCGAAGCAGATCTCGGTAAGTGATATATTTTGCGCGTGAAGTGCGGTTATCAGTCGTCAAATTACGGCCCCCAAAGATGTTAGTGGTGGAGGAGCCACAGGGGTAGTTTTAGAAATTATGAAAATTGTTTATATTTAACAAATATAATTACAAGAAATATCGCGTTGATCTATACACAGAGTCTATACAAAGAATTATGCTAGCGACGAGAAGTATTTGACGCGAGCAATTTGACAAATGACCAGTCAAATACTAGGTCAAATGAATGAAGAGTATTTGATTTGTCAATTGCCATCCCTAGTTATACGCATCCAACAAAATCGTTCATTAATATAAATCATGCATTAAGGTAGTACTAACGTGAAAATTTTTTTTGCAGATCTGAATTAAATTTAGCGCACGTAAACATTGGATAGTCATACCCATCTTGTTAAAATATGAAACACATTTATCGTCTGTGAACAAATATATTCGCTTGTAAAGTTGAGTTCTTATACACGGGGCTTATGGCGATCATCACTCAGAATCGCACATATTTGGTTTGTGTACCTCTAAAATTTTGCAGTTTCATTTGAAAAACTAGTATGATGTTCTAGAACTATCCATGTATATTGTATCAGAAGGAGCAAGTTTTTATCGTTTAGTAATGGATATATAGTCATGCAAAGCCTTGTTTTCAACGTAAAATTAAGAATCCCAATTTATAATGGCAACACCACACGGTGGTATGGTATTTGAAAATTCACTAGACCAACAACCTGTTAACAATTCATGATATTCAAATCATAATAGGTATAAAACACTTATTTTATTCAATTTTTATATTTTTTTGAGCGTCAGTTTCGCTACTCGACAACCGATGGTGCCACCGTCACACTAGTACATGGCCAACTTAATTGAATTGCGCTACGCTTATTATGGCCGTTTCATGGGTGTGATGAGTGAATGTTTTATGAGTGATTTTAGGGTTCGTGCTACCCCATTCGTTGGGATATAGCGTGAAGATATGTATGTATCTATTCTATCATTTTGCCATATAAAAATTTGTCGTGAGTTTTTTACAGTTTTGGTACGTCAAGTAATGATTAGTATTTTACTGTAAAGATCGTATGATAATAAATATACAATGACTAGGCTTGTTTTTAGGACTTTTTCAATCAATGGAAGAGGCAGTATTTTCAAATTTAGTTACGGCGTATCTCTTTAGAGGCACTAGTTGACGTACCCGCTCTGTAAATTTGAAACCAGGAATTTGAATGACATATAATGGGATGGCTAGCACAGTAGTATGAAGTCGTCCTGTGGATCCTGAGGTCCCTTGTTCGATTCCCACATGCGACAAATTTTCATAATTTGAAAAAGCTATCCCTGTGGCTCCTCCACCACTTACATGTTTGGGGGCCGTGATTTGACGACTGGTAACCGCACTTCACGCGCAAAATATATCACTTACCTAGATCTGCTTTAGCAGAGTGCCACACCCAGTAATGGGTAGAAGGCGTGATGATATATTTATTTATTTATTCTATTTATATGAAACTGCCATAATAAGCGTAGCGCTATTCAATTAAGTTGGCCATGACTAGTACTACCTTAAATGGAGTCACTAAAATATGAATTTGTATACGTTTATAAAACCCATTAATGAACAATCAGCGGGAAAAAACTATTAAAAGAAGGAATGTACTACCAGTCAATATAAAATTTCTTTAAAACTAATCTATAAAACACATCTCCTATTTTCCAAACCTCCCTATCTGCATACAAACCCCCTTCATCCCCCAATAAACCCAGTAACTTTCATCCAACAAAGTCACCATCCATTATCCCGCGATTCATATCTGACAATTCTTCTCAAACTGGGATAAGTTGGCACCGTCTACGAGATTATCCCGTTACGCTCTTATTTTTCACGTTGTCGAGCGAGTGACACTAACGTTGTTTGACACATCAGAGCCAGAAGACATAAGACAGAACTCGAGAACTTGAGAACTCGAAATGGCTTTGTGAAGAGTGAGAATTGGTTGCTCTGTGCTGACCTCCTGCATGATGCAATTGTGGATATTGAACAGTGGAAATGCAATCGGAGAAGTCGAAAGATTGAGTGATGAAGCAAGAGAATCGTGTTGCATGTTCTTGGTAACTGGAGAAATTACTTTGGAGCAGGTTGAAAGTTTGGAAGATGGTGGATGGTATGTTTGTATATATGAGTTAAGAGGTATTTTGATATAAATTTTTATTTGATTAAATACCGAGAGTTTATTTTAACGTGAAACATAGGATTTTCATAACCATGGTTACTAATTCTATTTACACTTAAGGATACGTCTTAAACTAATATTAAGTAAGCTACGAAATTAACAAAGTAATTTTTAACAATATCCATGGGCGTCCACAAACATTTTTCCAGGGAGGGGGGGTCGCAAAAACTCTCAGATAGACATAAATTTCTAAAATATTTTTTTTTTACATAATATAAATACAAATACACATAACAAATAGACAAAAAAATATTTAAGTTTGTGAAATAAATTACTAGTCTTTATCGTCCGGGTTTGAATTGAAAAAGAAGGACAATCTTCGAATAACTCTTCCATAAATTGACACCATTTCTTCAATAAATTCCAATTTATAGTTTTTATTTTCTAATATTTTGTGTCCGGTCCGTGTATACTTAATAAACTTAGATTACTCAATCGTTACGATAGAGAACATGTCGCTAGCTGGCCATAAGAATACTGCTGGAATGATTCAGCTTGAATTTATTATCTTTAAACTTATAATTTCATTTTTATTTAATCTATATATACATATACAGGATGGTGGCCGCAACTCTCGAACATAGGATTTTAACATTTAAAATCATATTGATTTAATTTCCAGCTTCATAATTATTTAAAACAAAAAAGCTTCAAATAAAAGTTTTAGGGAATAAAATACGAAATTAATTTTGCATGCTTTGTAACGGCACAAATTAGAATTAAAAATGACTAAAATTGTCTCAAAACTATCGATAGCTATGAAATTGAAACAAAATTAAACAAATGTTTGACGTTCAATCTGTCAAAACTGACAAAACTAATTATTTATTATTTAATTTATTTTGACAGATAAAACTATTTTATCTGAACTGATTTAAGTGAACGAAGTGGCAAATGGAATACAGCTATTGTTGAAAATAAACATAGAACAAATAATACATAATAAGCTTAAGCTACTATGCAGTTAGAATGCTATATAACCTAATTAATAAATTAAATAACAATAACTATACAAAAGCTGAATCTAGTATTAAAGCTTGGAGAAGAAACTTAATAATTCATCTAAAAAGCCATTTTAACTGTTGCACATCCAGAACGAATCCACTAGGTACCAATAAACACCACCTCCCCTTGATTCACCATCCACCATAACCAATTTCCTATTACACATCATAACAACAAAATATAATTTCACTTCCAATTAATTCACCCAACCAATCCCTTATTTTTCCTCCATTCACATCACCCTCCAAATCTCCATACTGCCCCTCATCATTCCCCCTCGCTCCGGTTCTGGCTCGGCGTCGAATCAATGGCTCCAGCTCGCGGCGTCGCAGTGCCCTCGCGTCTGCAGCCGCAGCATCCACAGGCGTGTCGCTATCAGCTCGCGCGAGCCTTGTCTGCAGGTCAACCGAAGCTATCTTGCTGGTGACTTCAAACACTCGAGAATATACGAACTATAGTCTTCTAGTGTCTCCTAGTATCTTCTAGAGGCTCCTGGAGTCTCCTAAAATCTTCTAGAGCCTTCTAAAGAGAAATGTTCGTGGTCGTGACGACGTTGTTCTGAGATGGACGCCATGGACATGGGCTGGTGGATAGTGTGACAGTGTTGTGAGGAGTATTACTAAGTGAGGTGGTAAGTAAAAATGGTGTTAGTAGTGCTGTAGATGGAAGAATGGAATAATTGAATAGGCTTTGTTGTATGGATGAGATGTTAAAATGTACTTGTTGTATGTTGTATACTATGTAATATATCTACTGGTCTGTGTATGTATATGTAGATAAAGGGTTGTTGTTTGGTGGTTAGCGCTCTTGCTACAAAAGTGAGAGTTGGAGGGTCGAAAGCTAGTTGGCCTTCAACAAAAAAAAAACAATAGCGTTCACTAAAATTTAATTATAATTATTAGGTACAATGTATGAGGTCTAAAATGAGATTCTAGTTGTTGTGGCTGTACGGTTAGCGCTCTTACTGTACAAGATAGAGTTCGTAGGGTTGAAGCTAATTAGCCCTCAACCAAAAATACAAAATTTTTAAGTGATTCAAATTTAATTGGAATTATATAGTTACATATATAAGGTTTGAGATAAGACCCTAGTTGTTGTGGCTGTACGGTTAGTGCTCTTGCTCCACAAGAGAGTGTTCATACATACATATCTTCACGCTATATCCCAACAAATGGGGTAGCACGAACCCTAAAATCACTCATAAAACACTCACTCATCACACTCATCAAACAAAATCAGCCCTCGTCAAACATTATCATCCAAACACACCACCCTCACTTCAACCACATTCATAGATCACTCCATATAAACTCATTCATTTATTACACTCTGCATCATTTATCACACAACAAACCTTCAATCACATCATTCCTATTCACTTATCATTCATCTTCTTTCTTCAACGTACATAACATATGCATAAAACATCTGAAATTACTCACGCTTACTCCTAACAACGAATCTAATAACGAAACTAACAACGAATCTACAAAGATTAGAAAAGATGAAAGCGGTAGCCTGCACTTGTATATGAAAGAAAAGTCCACACAATGCAGTAACTGAAAATTAAACAAAAATATGAGAAAGGGAGGGAGTGTCGCTCTACGCTTGTTTTTAAAAGAAAGAGTTCACGGGGTTAAATCTAACTGCAGATCAACCAAAAATATAATAGGGTTGAAGTACTTCAAATTTAATTGGAATTATCTAGTTACATGTATGAGACATCAAATAAGATTCTATTTGTTATGGCTGTACGGTTAGTGCTCTTGCTACACAAGAGAGACTTCGTGGGGCTAAAGATAGCTGCTCTTCAATCAAAAATACAATAGCATTGAGGTGATTCAAATTTAATTGGAATTATATAGTAAAATAAAATAAAGAAAAAAAGTCAAATACGATGTGGAACTGAGTCTTCATAAATAAGAAAAATAGGAAAAACCTCAAGTTCCAAAAATTAACAGCACATTTGAATCAACTTATCAGGTCATCATCAAACGGCTGGTCAGAATTATATAGTTTCATATATGAGCCCTGAAATGAGATGCTAGTTGTTGTAGCTGTTCGGCTAATGCTCTTGCTACAAAAGAGAGAGTTCGCGAGGTAAAGCTAGGTAAAATTACAATGATGCTGAAGTGACTCAAATTTAATTGCAATTATGTAGTTACATGTAAGAGGCCTGAAATTAGATTATAGTTGTTGTGGCTGCACGGTTAGTGCTTTTGAGTCCACGGTGTTAAAGCTAGGTTTGAACCCCTAAATTCAGGCTTGAAAAGCAAAAACTCGTTTTAACACAATATGTAAACTGTAATAAAAAGTTGAGAAATTTGGTGGAAGTACCACAGTAATATTAATGTTTCAAATTTATTTACATGTTACAATTATTAAATAAACAACACCAAAAACTCTTTCTTGAGGAGAAAATGTGCTATCACATGTATGTAAGGGTGTATGTGTCTATGTGTATATATAAATTTAAGAATTTGACCTCGGATACAACGAACAGGATTGCATATAATATCTAATTGTGTGACACAGTGCAATTGGATTGTATGAACTACAAAAGCACCCTTATAAAATGTTACGTGAGGGAATGTGTATAATGCAGTAGAACTTAGGGGTATATTGTATGTAGATGGATGGAAGGGTGAAAATGAAGGTTAAATGTAATAGGATGTAGTCAATATACGAATAAATATTGTAGGACTGTCAAAACGTTGTTATTAATTTGTATAATGAATAAATACATTATTAATAGATTAAAAATAAGTACCAAACCAGTGGTACAAAAAATATTTATGTAAGATGAACCTCCATTGATAATTTAGAACTCAATGAAATCGAAGTTGAAACACAGAACTGTCATAATTGCATGTTTATCAACACTGAACTTTGGAAAAAATTATCTATGTATAAGTAATTAGATCTAGAATTGGGTAAAATAGATTAGTACCAAAATAAGCTACTCGTAAATACATTCCTGCATAGTTTTAATTGGTGAAGATAATTAGCATTTTGATATTCATAAACCGAACACATTGAACAAAAAAAATTTTACCGCTAAGCCTTAATCAACATAAAGATAAATCTAAATACGTATTTCGAGAATTAAGTTCTCATCATCAGTAGACGAAACAAGGGGAAACCCAAGATTACATGACTTGTGAACCAAGCTAGTGGTCAAGGTTAAATCCAACCTTGTCTACTGATGATGAGAACTTAGTTCTCGAAATACGTATTTAGATTTATATTTATATTGATTAAGGCTTAGGGCTTAAATTTATTTTTAGTTATAACTTAGCCTAAGATTTTTACTTTTTACTTTCGAACACTTTGATTTTTATTTATTTTTACAATTTTGTTTGTAATTTTTTTTATAATTGTCCATCTAGATTCTCAAAAAAGGTTTAGCTAATCCTGAATTTTAGATTAGCTAATTTTATGCTAGTCCAACTTAAAAAAGTTAATTCAATTCACTTTCCGAAAACTAAATTGTAAGATAATTGTATTAAAGCTTATTTAAACTTGGTTTAGCTTAATTTGGCATTTCTAAAATTCAGGATTAGCTAGATTCTAGCTAAAACTCTTTTGAAAATTGACCTGAATCAATTTTAAGAGGCCTCAGTTATTATAGAAAACATGTAAAACAAAAATTATTGCCCGATTTACTATCTTTGTTGTCAATTCTACCATCGGTTAAGCATTGTACGCTTACTTAAATAACAACCTGTCTAATGTATTTTGAATAATTTGTTATCGAGAATAAAGTATTAAATAGTAATAAGTAAGATAATAAAGTAGGCCGCTTTTATCTATTAAAGAGCTTTGCGGCTCACACTTGACACAGAATTGTCTGTAAGTTTATCTCGAGCAGAAAAACAGCTCTAATGTGCCAGTTTCCGATTCCTTAGTGTTCGTGCTTTCAAAAGATTCCGTTGCTAATGTATGTTCGCAGTATCATAGTTTAGTTTTTACACTGAAATCTAAAAAGAAGAATTATGAAGGAAATGGATATAATATGCTTTATATACAACCATTATGTTGTAGTTCATTTTAACCAACAAATTTAAAAACAGATTTTTTTTCTATTTTGCTTTTACATTGTTTAGGTATACGAACGGTTTTAGTTGTCTTTAATAAGCTAAAATCATAACGTAGTTCAAATTGTTAGTTTAATAACTAATATATCACAGCTGGTTGGTAGAACCAGTTTAAAAACCGAAAAATTTTAAAATATAGTATATAAATCAGATTACGAGAAATCGAATGCTGTTGAGCGCATCTACATATCATTTTTAGTTTTAAAGTAACGGAGATTTTTGATTGAGTTTATATGGAGTGATCTATGAATGTGGTTTAAGTGAGGGTGATAATGTTTGACGAGGGCTGATTGTTTGATGAATGTAATTAGTGAATATTTTATGAGTGATTTTAGGGTTCGTGCTACCCCATTTGTTGGGATATAGCGTGCAGATATATATGTATGTATGAGATTTTTGTATTTTTAAAAATCTCAACTTTGAAGGCCCATATCTCGAAAACAAAAAGAGAAATTGGAATACACCAATTAACTTAAACTGAAATTTTGAAAATTTGGAAAATTTTACAAATTATTTCAAAATTTTCTTTTGCCCGTAATTCAAAAACTTGAAGAGATAATAAAAATCTGTAAAAATCAGTGAATTTGTCTTGTAAAAGTACCTATGTATGTAAAATTTTTGCAGCACGAATAAAATTTTTAGAGCAAAAAAACTAAAAATGGCCTAAATTCGTAAAATTCTAAAGGGGTACCCCTTCAAAAATAATTAAAAAACAGTGATTTTTCTTTTTTTGTAATAAAAACTTTATCTCTGCGAATTTTTGCCTCAAATTGCATAACTATGTACTCTAACGAGAGGAATTCAATGGCTTTCACAGATTTTCATTAACTATTCAAGTTTCTGAAATATGAACAAAAGAAAATTTTGAAAAAAATTATAAAATATTCAAAATTTTCAGTATAAGTTAATTGGAACACGAGAAATACACTCGTTCAAGCCGCATTTCAGTATCTTTTTTAGTTTTCGAGATATGGGCCTTCAAAGTTGAGATTTTTAAAAAGACAAAAATCGCCGTAACTAAAACTAAAAAAAGATTTTTCCCCTGTTCTTTCCAACACGTGTTCATTGCTAATCAGATTCACGAGTGACGTAATGATATATTTACGAGTATTATTATTATGGGGTTGATGGCTGAGTAGTATCAAGTCGGCCTGTGGATCCTGAGAACCTCGGTTCGATTTCCACAACCGACAAACAATTTTCACCACATTAAAATTACCGTTGTGGCTTCCCCTCTACTAACATCTTTGGGGGCCGTGATTTTACGGCTGGTAACCACACTTCACGCGCATAAATATATCACTTACCGAGCAGAGTTCCACACGCAGTAATTGGTAAAAGGCGTGATAATATATTTATTTATTTATTTTTATTTATTAAGACCAATTTTCTAATCTATAGTTTCACCTCCAATAACAGCTTGACCCCATCCTATTTGTCGAGATTTAGGCTCGGGTGGTTTTCGACTATCATGTTAATGTTATTTGGCACACGCGTGTTGTATATCCCTGCTTTATTCTACGATACACTGATGGTTATTATCGTCATTTCCCCATTCCACCACGTTGGCGCTACGCGCGGTTTAATGATGGTGAAGACGACCCCAGCGCGAAGATGGCCAGATATTTGTACGTTGTAGGGCTTTGTTTGGAGGTTAGGACGTTAGATTTTATTGGTGGTGTGTACGTACCTCGTTCGTGATATCTTGATATTCATATTCTAAGTTCATTGATTTTGATGGAATGATACAGCGAACTTTCAAGTTTGGTATAAAATAGGTTATGTTGGTAATAAATTTTGTTTATTGACGAATAAATATGTGCATTAAAACTAGAATATTCAGAGAATTTATATCGGTATTATTTGTATCAATAATTATGGATCAATATTATGAATGGATTGGCTAGCTCTGTGGTATGAAGTCGGCCTGTGGATCCTGAGAACCTTGGTACCCTAGATTCGATTCCCACAGGCGACAAACAATTTTCATAATTTCAAAAGCTACCCCTGTGGCTCCTCCACCACTAACATCTTTGGGGGCCGTGATTTAACGACTGGTAACCGCACTTCACGCGCAAAATATATCACTTACCGAGATCTGCATCGGCAGAGTGCCACACCCAGTAAATGGGTAGAAGGCGTGATGATATATTTATTTATTTATAATATTATGAATTTATCTACATTAAAATATGAATATAAGAATATAATTCTCTTGTGAAGTACCTAATCAAGGAAGCAATGGGAGCTGAAAACTAATTTCATAATAAAATAAGAAAAAAAAGGAAAACAAATATTCAACAGTTGTCAAAGTTCCACAAAATTACAGCATATTTGAATCAACTTATTAGGTCATCATCAAAAGGCTGGTCAGTTCAGCTTTAACCATAGACGCGTTTCGCTCTTTAGGAGCTCATCAGTATGGTACGATCAACTATCCAACTAGACCAACTAGGGACTAGTGAACTGTGGTACTATGTAAGCTGAACTGACAGATGTTAAGAATACGAATGAAGATATCATGACATGAGAGCTACGGAAAACCATGCAGTGCCATCTACCGACAAAAATCGCAAACTGCTGAATAGCAATGAATAAATAATACAGAGACAAATTGCCAATGAATAAATAAAACAAAGACAAAATGTCAATTGCGATGTGGAACTAAGTCTTAATAAAATAAGAAAAAAAAAAGAAAAAAATTTATGCCCCCTAAACGTGTTATTGAAAGGAGATCCACAGGGCTAAAATATCTCTCGACTGTTAGATTCGATCCCAAGTTCTCATTTCCACTGTCCAATGATTGAATCTTCCATATTAAATAAATGTAGGTTAGTTGTCCTCGTATAAGACTTCGATATAAAATAAAATGGTCCATTTTAAAAGTGGAAATAAAAATGTTTACAGGCAAAGGAAATTTAAAGAAGCGTCGAGATCAAATTGATTTACCTGAGTCTTGGCGTGTAAGTGGAAAATTGTTGCCGTAGGATGCAAAATTGCAAAAGAAGTGAAGCATGCTTTCGCAATGAAATTGAATTCGTTAAGAGCGAAAATCGTTTGTTTTTATAAACACTGTAATTAATATACTACATAGTTTCTAATTTCAAACTTTCAAATAAAATAAATATATATCGTCACCCCCCCTTTACTCATAACTGAGTGTGGCACAGTATCGAAGCAGATCTCGGTAAGTGATATATTTATGCCCGTTACCAGCCATCAAATCACGGCCCCAAAAGGTGTTAGTGGAGGAGGAGCCACAGAGGTAATTTTAATGGGATGGCTAGCTCAGTGGTATGAAGTCGGCCTGTGGATCCTGAGAACCCTGGTTCGATTCCCACAGCCGACAAATTTTCATAATTTGAAAAAGCTATCCCTGTGGCTCCTCCACCACTAACATGTTTGGGGGCCGTGATTTGACGACTGGTAACCGCACGTCACGCGCAAAATATATCACTTACCGAGATCTGCTTCAGCAGAGTGCCACACCCAGTAATGGGTAGAAGGCGTGATGATATATTTATTTATATTTTATTTATGAACATAACCTTAAATTGCAGTATATCTAATCTGTAGACAACTAATAAAAAGAACCGAACAAAATAAAATATATCGATAAATGGTTTTATTTAAAGAGTAAGTGAAATACATAATATTTTCGTGTAATATCATTAGAATTATATAAATTTTGATAATAGTTTACTAAATCGCACAGTTCTAGGAAAAATGTTGTTTATAACACGTGCCGAAAAAGGTTTGTTACGTGCAAGTAAAGAATTTAACGCACGAGGCTTAAAAATAACTATTAAATAATTTTGAAACATGCGGAAATGTTATTTTCCCCTTTGTTGCTATTGGGGACAAGTGGGAATATTATTCTTCCAGTTGTTGCTATTGGAGACAACCGCAAACGTAAAATAAACGCTTATTGCTTGTTGATAACATCCAGTTTTCAAATAACTGCTGCAATAGTATATTTTCCGTCATGGTCGCATAAAAACTATAATATGTGTAACACGTAAGAAAAAAGAACATTCCCAAATATTTATGTTTGCATTAATTTTGTTACGTACAAATATTATTTGATTTCATATGTTCAAAGTATAGCAGGCACATTTGCGAGCTTCGGTCTATAATTGAGATTAATATTCAGTAAACAAAATAAACTATACGTCACCAGTAAAACTAAAGCTGTTAGTATCGAAATCCCATAATTTACCCATTAAGTAACTTCTGGCAAACTCTCCCAAACGTACTTTTCCATCATGAATAATCCAGCAACCATATCAGTTTTTAACTTCGTTCTGTGAATTTGCTGAATTATAAATCGGATTTTTAATGGAGGCCAAGCGGTTAATGCGAGTCCCTGTGCGCTCCTTACCCGGATTCGAATCCGATTAAGTGCGTGGATGCTTCGTTTCATTAGTCCCTTGAGATGGCCCACCACAATCAAAAATTTACCACCTTAAGATATTGCTATCGATTAGGCGTAGTATTAAATAACGGAACGAATTTGTGGAAATGGGATTTTAATTTTTAAACAAACTGTTGGAGAAGTTTTCAGATGAATATAAAGTGTTTAACGCTAGATAGAAATGGTTTCTATGAGCGGATTTTAAAATATAGTGAGTCGGTTTTGAAGTTGAACGATTCTTTTTACTAATATAGCAAGAAAATTAAATAATCATATTATTTTTAGTTTGTAATTTTAAATTAAATTAAATAAATAAATATATCATCAAGCCTTTTACCCATTACTGGGTGTGGCACTCTGCCGAAGCAGATCTCGTTAATTACGACCCCCAAAGATGTTAGTGATATCGAAGCATATTTTTACTTTCTTATACACAGTATAAGGAAGTACTGGAATCGTAAAAAAAATCGTCGACGAGATTTTCGCGCAAATACGTGTTTTGAGGTAAATCCGTTTTGATCATTTTCTTAATTATGTCTGTGTGTGTGTGTGTGTGTGGATGGATGCGTGTCCGAGAGGTCAATATCTCATGAACGAGATAAGATTTGTTAACGAAACTTGGAAATTATAAGTTTCATGAAAATGCGAAGAGCTGAGTTGATTTTGAATGAAATTGAAAAACCGGAAGAGGAAGTTTACTGGTCACACAAAACAATAAATTCCATTTAATTCAAAAATGGAATCAGTTACGAAAAAAAGTTTCAAATATAAGATGTTAGCAAAAATATTTGGAACATAAAATATTATTTGCAATTTTCCTGTATATGCGTCTAATTTTGAGAAAAAACTAATTTTTATATTTAATAATATATTTCAACAATCATAGTAGTAATAGAAACAAAAAACATAAATTTTAATTTTCGCTTCATCTAGTTATCTATGTCTTTTTTCGGAAAAACAAATACATCATTAAAATGGTCAACTAATTTGGCAACTTTGCCTCAAGTTAATAGACTTCGTATCTGACGATTCTTGAGATACCAAGGGTTAGGTTCGAAACACGGACATTTTGTATATGCCTCATCAGTAACGTTAGACATAAAGTAGTCAATATTACTAAAAATTTATACGTAAACAAATTTGATATTTTATATGTTTCAAACAGATAAATGTTGAATTAGTGAAAAACTAAATTCCATGTTTAATAATATTATACAACATTCATATATTCTAAATATTAAATATGCTGTGTATAAGAAAGTCGTGTGGTGTCCACACCAGATTTTTTAATGTGGTTCTCAAATTCACAGGCCGACACGATACCACTAAACTATGCATCCCATTAATTACTAATAATTGTAACTGCAAATTTTATGTAATTACTAATTTCATAAATATAAATAGAGCTTAATGTTTCAACAAATTTCATTGCCATTGTATATTTTCTACTGTCAAATATTCCTAAATTATTCCAAAGAAAAATGCTGTAGTAAAAATAGTTTCCATTCCTTGCAAAAACGAAAATCGAGGCAATGTATTCATGAGCTCAAGAATTAAAATAATTTATCGCCTTTTCGAAGTTTTATATCACACTACTATATATAAATACTACTGTAATTTCTTCTCAAATTATTCTAAAGTTCTTCTCTGGAAATGGCAGAGTTCACAGTTCAAGAATAGTCATTCCAACTTTCTGTGCAGTTGACATATGAAAGAAGACAGAAAGAAAAAGAAAAATATATGAGGCAAAATGAGATACTATTAGCTGTAATATGAAAAGTTATTCTTCTTCGTCTGTGAAATATTGTACAGCCCTTTTAACTAATGCCGTTACTTATTACATAATTTATAACAGTTTTTTAGTTTACTTTTTTGGAAAATATTTCTTATTGTTGGTATTTTAGTGTAGTTAAACTAATGGTACACTTTACTGAAATAGAGTATTTTCAAAACATTTTCAACATTTGGCATCATATTTTCTGCAGTCATATGTTTATAAATATTTTAGAGAAAAATACTTCAAATGAAAAATATGGACAACAAAAATTTCTACCACTATTATTTCAAATATTACTCTTTAAACTATTTTAGTTAGTAAGTCTGTTTCATAAGTGAAGGATCACGGATATAATAAATACAACTAGGTACAGACAAAACAACAGAAAATAAATCCTCAGGCGATTTGATTAAATGCAGATTGATTTTCCTTGCAGTTGAAGTTTTGCTATTATTATTTTATTTAATAAAGATAAAAGTAAATTAATGCGATATAATGCGATATAGAAAAAGTTATATGAAAAACAAGTACTACAATGACCCTTATTGTAATATGGGTACAGTTTGTGTAACTCGTCTGCGGCTTGTCACACAAAGTACAAATATTACAATTGGTCATAATACGTGTTTTTCATACTATTTTTCCTATATCGTACCTATTCATTTGCGTTTATTTCAAAAATTTTGTTAAAAAATAATAATAATAAAATTTCAAAGTGACTGACAGATTCAATAAATGTATTATTATTTAATTTATTTTGACATTTATTAGTTATGTTATAAATATGGGGTTGATGGCTCAGTGGTATCAAGTCGGTCTGTGGATCCTGAGAATCTAGGTTCGATTTCCATAGCCGTCAAACAATTTTCACCAGATTAAAATTACCCCTGTGGGTCCCTCTACACTAACATCTTTGGAAGCCGTGATCTGACGGCTGGTAACAGCAATTCACGCACATATATATATATATATATATATATATATATATATATATATATATATATATATATATATATATATATATATATATGGTCCATTTAAAGTGTTATCAGGAAATATCTCGGAAACTATAAATTTGACGCAAAAATGACCTAGACGAAAAACAATCGTACAAAAGGGGGCCATAATAACGAAATATTGGTTTTGTCCTAGATGGCGCTGCTGTCGCTAAATCATGGCCAACTAAATTTTTTTAAATGAAAACCCCTATTTTTAATAAAGAATCAGATTCCTCGTTAAAAAAAAAGAAGAATTTATTTAGTTCACTTTTTCGTCAGCATGATAGATGACGCTGTAATCGCGAAAAATGATGTTGCTTTCGGACGTTCCTGTATTAGAGCTTATGCGCGCGCCTGTGTGTGTGTGTGTATTATTTGAGTTTGTGTGCGTGTGAGTTTGTTTGTGAGTTTGTTAGTTTTTGTTTGTGTGCGTGCAAGCGCATCCACTAACACGCACATCTAAAATCACAAATAGTCTCATTACATTCAATTGCCATTTTTATAAAATATGGTTCATCTGATTGTTTACATTCTGTCTAAAATCATATGGTGTAAATTTAAATTGCATTTTATTTTAGATTTTAATTAAATTAAGCATAAGCTCTAATACAGGAACGTCCGAAAGCAACATCATTTTTCGCGATTACAGCGTCATCTATCATGCCGACGAAAAAGTGAACTAAATAAATTCTTCTTTTTTTTTAACGAGGAATCTGATTCATAATAAAAAATAGGGGTTTTCATTTAAAAAAAATTGAGTTGACCATGATTTAGCGACAACAGCGCCATCTAGGACAAAACCAATATTTCGTTATTATGGCCTCCTTTTGTGCGATTGTTTTTCGTCTAGGTCATTTTTGCGTAAAATTTATAGTTTCCGAGATATTTCCTGATAACACTTTAAATGGACCATCCTGTATATGTTGGACAATCGCGGTCACCACCCTAGTTAATATCCGTGGGGAGGCGTACGCCCCTCTTACCTCCCTATATATATATATATATATATATATATATATATATATATATATATATATATATATATATATATATATATATATATATATATATTTATATATCTCGACATTTTAACAAATAGACAACTCAACAACTTCACAAAAAATATCGCTAAAAATAATTGTACAAAATTAATATTGTAGCACTCTTTTATTATTAATTAAATTTATTTATTTATTTATTTATACTACTCTGTACAACAGGATCTTAATACCAATTACAGTACAGGGTCCGATCTCACCGAGCCGCAGTGTGGTAATTTATATATTTTTAGCTTGCGTAGGATTCGAACTCGGGATCTCCGGATTCGAATGCTGTAACTCTACACACACCACCGTACCGCCGGTTAAATTGCAAACTATGAAAGTAATACATTGTTGAATTCAGAAAATTATTACCTTTTTAAAAATAAGGTTACTGTTTAAAAAAATCATTTAAAAAATTGTACAACGAAAAGGGCTAATTAAAAAATATTTTTTTCTATGCTGTTGTAATATGGAGTATATAATACTAATAAGTTTTATTTGAACAACTTTTTTCTTTCGTTTTTAACTTACGAAATATCGCCTGAACATTGAAAACCAAACCGCCCTATATATTTTAGTGGTTCGGATTCCACTGTAAACTGTAGCTCTTCTGTACTGATTAATTTCATTTTCAGGTTTTTAACAACTTCAGTATATTTTATAAAATAAATAAAATCCTGCGTTCACAAAACAAAACACCAAACATAATAAAACTCCAGCACAAAACATTCCACATCCAATCCTTTTTTCAGTTTTCATGCTTTCATGTATATACTCCGTTTATAATTCAGCACTGAAACTCTCCCTTACAACTGTCACTCTCCTATTCAGTCCTGGGTGTCGGTGACGCTGACGAGTGACGTAAGCACACCGCGTCTGAAATAAAAGAAAAGCTCCATTAATAAGAGACGCGTAAAAACATTTTCTCGTCGTGGGTGAATTATGACAACCCCAGGTTTGCTTGCACGAGAAGTGGAGACGAACAACGGCCGGTGGATCGTCTTTGCTCCCGTAATAAAGACGCTGAAACAAAGAGAGTGCACGAGTAGCAGAATGGAACACAGACATTTTTAACAATTTCTCAAGGAGGTGGAAGTTTTTTTTTGTGAGGTTATGTTGGTGTAATTAAAGTTAATAAGGAGTTAGTATTTTGTAAATGGGGAAAACTTTAGTTTTGTATTTTTTGTTGAACATAAATTAATTTGTTTACTCTTTGTGGGATGGCTAGCTCAGTGGTATGAAGTCGGCCTGTGGATCCTGAGAACCCTAGTTCGATTCCCACAGACTACAAATAATTTTCATAATTTTAAAAACTACCCCTATGGCTCCTCCACCACTAATATCTTTGGGGGCCGTGATTTGACGCACTTCACGCGCAAAATATATCACTTACCGAGATCTGCTTCGGCAGAGTGCCATATCCAGTAATGGGTAGAAGGCGTGATGATATATTTATTTATTTATTTTAATCTTTTTTTATTTCATTTTCATAGTCTGGCAGTATGGTGGTGTGAATAGTGGTATGGTATTCGAATCCGGAGATTACGATTCCTATGGATACATAAATCAAGTCGGTCTGTGGATCCTGAGAACCCTGGTTCGATTCCCACAGGCGACAAACAATTTTCACAATTTTAAAACTACCCCGGTGGCCCCACCACATCTTTGGGAGCCGTGATTTGACGACCGGTAACCGCACTTCACGCGTAAAATATATAACTTACCGAGATCTGCTTCGGCAGAGTGCCACACCCAGTAATGGGTAAAAAGCGTGATGATATATTTATTTATTTTTATTTTACATAAATAAAATGATAATTTTTGTTTATTGTGAATATTTGATTTTACAAAATGTCATTTTGACACATAACCTATGTACATATTTTAATCTTTTGGACATATAATTAAATGTTATTTTGTTGTGCATAAAGTATTGTATGTACCAGGGGTGAAATTAGTTTTTCTGACCCTGAGCATGTTATTAGCCCCCGGCGCATTACGCCTCGTGCTAATAATCATGTCACGGGACAGAATCGCCTGTTTTCACCCTTGGTACATAAATAACTATATCCATTGTCTTATTTTTCTCGAACTTTTTCAAATACGCTCTCGCGTTAAAATGTCTCGATCATTAATCGCCCTCATTAACACACTATTTATTTATATAAATAACTATTATAACAGAAAAGACTGTCAGTCTATCAAAACAAATGCTATTTTAAAGTACGGTTATCAGTCGTCCAATTTAGGCACCCAGAGATGTTAGTAAAGGATAACCCACGAACATGATGATGCTACTAAAAAATTCTTTTCATATTGATAACACAGGATAGATGCCGAGTCGAATAGGGTCACAAACCACGACCTTATGACTATTCATTCGGAATACATATTCTCAAAGGCAGTAATTCTCAATCTACGGTCTACAGACGCTATTTTGTCTGAAATAACTTAAGAAAAAAATATCATCATTTCTATACATATCATTATTGATTTTTGTAGAATAACTTCGCTTATTCATGTTATATGCAAATGAACTGACTGAAATTCTAACTGAAATTCTAACTAAACACTTTTATATGTTTTTCTACTCCTGTTACATAATAGTTATTTAAGATACTAGTACGTAAAGTTAATTTTTAATCACAAGCGGATGAAAATTACAATACAAGCGAAACGAGTGTTTTAAGCCCTTCGACAGAATAAAAATGCTTTACATAAGTGTAATGTACAATATTTGATCTACCATCGTGCGATAAATAATCTGTCTATTTCAGTGTTCTTATAGCTCTATAAACGCACTGTAAACACATTGCTACGGAGATCTATAAGCGCACTGTTCTTGGCACTTTTTATTTTGCAGGAGTGGTATGAATGCTATTAAATCTGACAGATGCATGACACATAACCTCAAAATTGTACATTGTCGGTATTAAAATATTTCTAACAAAATATTATAGAATCAGACAAAATTCAAAACATTCACAATACAAAAAAAACATTGATTAATTGTCAAAAAATATGATATTTCAATTGTCTGTGTTATGAGAAATGCTACCAACACGATTGATAAAAAACACCAACTTATAATTTTGACAAATCGCAGTTTTTAAAAATCTAACGGAATTATTAAATTACCTCAACAGCAAAAATAGTATAAAGAACATGTTTCATAAGATCTATTAACGCACGAGTCCAAATTTGGAAAATGAACCGCTCCGTGCCGTGATTTGACAGCTGGTAACCGCACTTCACGCGTATAAGTTCGCGTCTTATTTAGTTTTATTTAATCTTCTGTATTAAATCGCGTTTGTTTAAAATTTATTTTATCGTCTATTAATTTGATATCTAATTGGTTCGAAGCTTTAAATTCTTTTACAGGATAAAAGGCGTGATGCTATATTTTATTTATATATTATTAAAGAGAGTTGTACCTCCTATTCGGTATTTTCTGTTTCGATAAAACTCTAATTCCAATAGCATGACAATTTCAGCTGTTGTCAAAATGACAGCGAATCTAGTTAACTAGTCAGCAACTGACTATTATTAAATTCCTTTTGGGAAAGGTTCAGAGGGATGTGAAATTAGATTTTCAGTCTTGTGTAAAAGGATTCAATTTATAAATCAATTCAAATTGTATAAAGGGGTCTCCGAAACGCCGAATATATCACATCTCATCTTATATGTTTATATGCTACACTGCACAATAGCAAATTAGACTCAATAGACCATTTTAAAAATTTATTGCGCATGTGCATACTTCAGACGGAGATAAAAAAAGTTTTGCCGTATACTCATCTTTGTTTATGATTTGACAAGTGACAGTTTGATTATTTTTGTTGGTTAGTATTTGTTTCTTCATCGGAAAGTAATTAATAATAGTAATTATGATGGGTACTACAACGGTTAAAATAATAATTAAAAAAAAAACAAGAAACATTCCATTTCACTCTTCTCCTCCAATCGCGAACAGAAGAAAAGAATGGATACGTAGAATACAGCAACATTACAACAAGTATTAATACTATTATGAGAAGTCATTCAACGCCAGTTTTAACGCACACTGAAAACAAATTGCCGGACGAATTAGATAATATTGTACTTATAATTTTTCCAGATTTAAACATCCTGTACCCCGAAGTGTAATTTTTAATTATTTTGTTCCCTTCATAATTATTTACATCAAGTTCTTGGAAACTGGAAGAAAATTTTTCCAACTTCGCGGATCACGAATCTGAGGTCAGATTTGCCAAATTCAAGATGGCGGATCTAATATAGCCACCGCAAAAATACCCTTACATAAAATTTGGTGTCAATCAGTACAATTTCGTACGCAATGTTGGATCTCCCATCTAAAATTTGGCAAGTCTGACCTCGGATTCGTGATTAACGACCCCAAGAACCCCCGTATACGAAATTTGGTGCAAATTAATTGATTTTTAAAAAGTCGAACGCCATATTGAATTTTTTGATCCGCCATATTGGATTTTATAAACTTAGCACACCAGCTTCTTAGGGGCGTCCAGCAGCTACAATTTGAGCCAAAAAACAACCCGGCTTCCGGCCGCCATATTGGAGCCACCATATTGGATTTTTTAAAGGCGCACTCGGTATTTGAAAGTAGACGCTCTAAGCTTTAAAATGAGAAACCCGCGTTGCTGTTGACCATAATACCTAAAACGCAGATCAGAGCGTAATGGCGGCATATGACCTAAGTAGTTGGTTCGCCAAAGAAGCCACAAAAAAAAAAAAATAATACTATTATGAGAAGTCATTCAACGCCAGTTTTAACGTACACTGGAAACAAATACCTGGACGAATTAGATAATATTTTTCCCAATTTAAACATCCTGTATCGCGAAGTGTAATTTTTAATTCGTTTGTTCCTTATGAAAATTTTTCCAACTTATGAGAGCAGGGTGAAATGTCCCTGAAAAATGAAACAAGAAATGATTTATTTGGTCAAAACATATTTTATTTCACAACATAATCTTCTTGTAGCTCGATACAACGTTTTTCTAATTTTTCGATCCCTTCCAAATAATACGATTTTGGCAATCGTTCAAAATAGGCGTTTGTCTCAGCGATCACCTCGTCGTTGGAGCCAAATCTCTTTCCGCCGAGCTATTTCTTCAAGTTTGGAAATAGATAAAAATCGCAGAGGGTCAAATCTGGAGAATATGGTGGATGAGGAACCAATTCGTAGCACTCCAAACACTCCTTTGATCTTGTCACAAGGTCGCGCTTGTTGTCAACAGAGAGCAAATGCGGCACCCATCTGTCATCTCTCATATCGAAAAATGTATGCAAAATGTTCCGTACCCGTTCGATTGCGATGCTCATAGCCTCAGCCAGTTCGTGCACTTTAACTCGCCGATCGTCCAATATCATACCTGTGAATCGTTCCAATCGATGGTGAGGAGTCCCCATAATGTTTAACAAGCGATGCTTTGGTTTCCGTAATGTTTTTTCCACGCAAGAAATAATGTTTAATCAAGACGCGAAATTCACTTTTTTCCATGTTTTCATTAATCTTCAAGGTTGCTTGCTTTCGATGGGTGTCAAAACAGAACTGAATGACATATCAGTCTGAAAATTTTAATGCGTTCTAGTTAAAGATGGTACATCACAAATGTCACATGAGATTTGCGATTGTGGCGCCATCTGTTTTATTTTTCAGGGACTTAGTTAATTAATATAATTACTCTCTATGTTACTATATATATTCTTAACTACTTCTCTCGCGGTTAAATAACGAACAAGGTGAACGAGAAACGTCCAGGCGTTTTTGTGCTGACGTTGAACGTTCTGCGCCTTAAAACCACATCAATCAAAAGGACGCAAGTTGAAATTCCGCGCTTGACGAATCGTTTTCTCCCTCATTTCACCTGTAACTCTCTCTTGTCTACTTCAAGTATTCCTTCGTGACGATGGAAGCTTGAAAACTGTGCTGCACGTTCAAAAGCAGTATTTTCTAATTTGGTGTGTCGTCAGCGAAGACCGAAACCTTGGAGTTGCTATGAGTTATGAGGTTAAGACGTGAGGTAGGACTGAGGAAAGGCAGTGTACTATTTGTAGTATGTACTTAAAACTAGATTAAAATGAAGGTAATGTCGACGTAGTTCTAGCTTTTAGCTAGTTTGGTTTTTATGTTATTTCTGGTTGAAATTTTTAACAAAATTTTGTGCTACAATAGTTATTTTGTAAAGTTGGCATTACTGCACTAAACTAAATATAAATTACTGTATTTATTTATAAAAATACGATGGTTAGAATGGTGAAGTTGATACATCCGGCTCGCACGATGCAATCTACAATCTGGATAGGTTTTCGGGAATCCCAGAAGATCGACGAGATCTATCTACCTTTGTACTGATTTTTTGTTAGTACAGATTATATATTCCCCAAGTACAGAGTGTACAGTATTGCCACATTTTAGAATGTTTTAAAATTATTATCTTTTTACAGAATATAATATCGTATTTGTGCAATAGGCATGTTTTTCTTTTCCTTAAACTCAAAATTTCTTTTGAGGATTCAACTTTGACCACTATCTCGGTTCACAAGTCGTGTAATCTTGTTTTTTTCCCTTGCTTCGTCTACTGATGAGAACTTAGTTCTCGAAATACGTATTTAGATTTATCTTTACTTCAAATATTTAATGTATTTATCTTTAAAATCTCAGTGGTATCGAATCGGCCTGTGGGTTCTGAGAACCCTGGTTTATCACAAAAAAATTACCTCAGTGGCAGGGAAGCTCCACTAACATCTTTGAAAGCCGTGATTTGACGACTGATAACCGCACTTCACGCGCAAAATATATCACTTACCGAGATCTGCGTCGGTAGAGTGCCACATCCAGTAATGGGTAAAAAGGCGTGATGATATATTTATTTATTTATTTATTT
Organism: Pterostichus madidus; assembly: GCA_911728475.2. Lineage (NCBI taxonomy): Eukaryota > Metazoa > Arthropoda > Insecta > Coleoptera > Carabidae > Pterostichus > Pterostichus madidus. Next base: position 31,745,643 of record OU452314.1, read on the forward strand.
ACTTCAAAATATCCAATGCCAAAAGTACAATATAATTGAAAATACTATAATGTAAAATTTCCAATTTAAACAAACTTTTCTCAATTTTCCGGTCACAGTTCTTCTTACCCTAACTTTCCACATCATAACGCCACACGACAACGATTCAACTATTCAACACAGAAACAAAACACACAACACTATACCTCGACCTTGTCAAACTCGACCTATTTACGGGCAGTAGGGTTTCTACCCTTCTGGGTAGAAAAGTGTGAGTGTTTGCTGGATTGAAGAGAAGCGTTTTAGGGAATGGAAATTACAGTCAGGCTAGCAATTCCTGGATTTCTCCAGAAGTCCAGAAACTCTTAAAAACGAGAAAACAGGCACTGGAAACCGGGATACAAGAAGCGAGGTCCAGTATCGAACGGTGGGGAACTCACTCAACGAGGGTAACTGGGCTGGTAGGACAAACACAGGGTGGGATTCAGGAGGGTTTCAGAAAGCAACATGTATTTAGTTTCTATTTATAATTATTTGTGCGGCATTTTAATTAATGTATTTGTGACTCGCTCGTAAACGACATTTATTTAAACTGTTAGAGATAACTATATAAATGAATATTTACGCTTACTTCTGAATTATGAATGTGGATGAAGCTAAAGTGGTGTGTCAGGATAGGAACGTTTGGCGAAGATTAATTGCGGAATGAATCTGATGATTTAAGAAGTGCAGGATTTTTTATTTTAGTTTTGTTGTTTAGTAATTTCATTAGAGTGTTTACCTGCAATTGTGTGAAATTCACTTTCAAAAACAAGCGCAGGGACGATACTCCCTTCGTTTCTTATCTTTTTTATTCGTTTTCTGATCTTACATTGAGTGTTTAATTGCAATTGTGTGGAATTCACTTTCAAAAACAAGCGTAGAGCGACACTCCCTTCACTTCTCATCTTTTAATTCAGTTTCAGTTCTTATGTAGAGTGTTTAACTGCAATTGTGTGAAATTCACTTTCAAAAACAAGCGCAGGGCGACACTCTCTTCCTTTCTTATATTTTTGTTTCATTTTCAGTTACTGCATTGTGTGGACTTTTCTTTCATTTACTACAAGTGCAGGCTATCGCTTTCATCTTTTCTAATCTTTGTACATTTGTTGTTAGATTCGTTGTTAAGAGTAAGCGTGATTAATTTGAGATGTTTTATGCATATGTTATGTACGTTGAAGAAAGAAGATGAATGATAAGTGAATAGGAATGATACGATTGAAGGTTTGTTGTGTGATAAATGATTTCGAGTGTAATTAATGAATGAGTTTATATGGAGTGATCTATGAATGTGGTTGAAGTGAGGGTGGTGTGTTTGGATGATAATATTTGACGAGGGCTGATTGTTTGATGAGTGTGATTAGCGTGAAGTGCGGTTACCAGTCGTCAAATCACGGCCCCCAAAGATGTTAGTGGTGGAGGAGCCACAGGGGTAGCTTTTTGAAATTATGAAAATTGATTGTCGCCTGTGGGAATCGAATCTAGGGTACCAGGGTTCTCAGGATCCACAGGCCGACTTCATACCACTGAGCTAGCCACCCCATAAAATATAAAAATTGTTCTAAATTTGTTTAAAAGTGCTTTGAACCTCGAGAAATCCAATGCCGTTAAGATCATCTTCATATTTCGTTTAGTTTTTAAGATACATCCTCGGCAAAGTACAAAATCTGATAAAATAAAACATGGTAAAAATTCATCCAATCCTTTCCTCCTCCTAGTCCTTGCCTGCACCTTTCCCAAGGGCTTTTCTCAACTTCTGTTCTCCTGCTCCAAATTCGTCAGTACTCGTTGAACATTAAGCGAGCAGGCAATACAACCCGGATATGTACGTTGCCAGATGCCGCGCTTTAATTTCATTCCCAGAGCTAATTTGATGGATATCTTCATTCATTTGTTTCGTCCTCATTACAAATTATAATTTAAATTTTAGTCTGTTGTGGAAATGCATGCAACAAATTAAATGAAGAGAAGAGAAATGGTTTCTCTGGTTATTTAGCGGGATGTTTGATAAGAGAGAAGGAGAGGGGCGTGGAGAGAGGAAGGAGGAGAGACGAGAGAAAGTGTCTTTATGCTTTTGTTCTGATGTAGTTGACTCTGCATTTTAGAGTGGTTTGTTTTAAGGAAGTTAATAATTAGCTGATGTAGTATGATGCAGAGAGTTTTCATGTTTTGTGTTAGTTAGAAAATGCGTTTGTGTTTTCTCCATCTTATAGTAGCATTATAGATATATGGGATGGCTAGCTCAGTGGTATGAAGTCGACCTGTGGATCCTGAGAACCCTGGTTCGATTCCCACAGGCGACAAACAATTTTCATAATTTCAAAAACTACCCCTGTGGCTCCTCCACCACTAACATCTTTGGAGGCCGTGATTTAACGACTGGTAACCGCACTTCACGCGCATAATATATCATTTAGAAAAGAAATAAAAGTTTATAAAAAAATAAAAATATATCATCGCTCCTTCTACCCATTACTGGGTGTGGCACTCTGTCGAAGCAAATCTCGGTAAGTGATATATTTACGCGCGTGAAGTGCGGTTATCAGTCGTCAAATCACGGCTCCCAAAGCTGTTAGTGGTGAAGAAGACATAGGGGTAATTTTAAAATGGTGAAAATTGTTTGTCACCTGTGGGAATCGAACCAGAGTTCTCAGGATCCACAGGTCGACTTCAGTAATGGATAAAAGGCGTGATGATATATTTATTTTTATTTGTTACTCTGCACAACAGGAACTTAATTCCAATTACAGAATCTTATAGTGGAATCCGAACCATTCAGACACAATCATACTTTTTAGATATAAGTAGAAGTCAACGAGATTTGAACACTTGACCACTTGCTAATTAATTAATAACCGCAACTTTTCCTTAGTATCCACTAGACTACGAACACCTATAATTAAAATCCAAACACTAGAAATACGAGATTAATCGATTGACCAGCTCTGCCGCTCCGGTAGCAGCCCCGGAACATAACCGGACATGGTATATTACTTAGAATTGCGTTACCGGAGTTTGTGGCAGCGTCGGTTTCATAAATACCACCGGCGCCCACGCAAACCCGGAGCGGCGGCCTCTCAATGCCTGGACCCCGGAAGATTCATGGGGGATGTGAAATCCGGGCGTGAGGGATATTTATTCCGGGTAGAGGCTGCAATGTACAGTGAAAAGATATTGTACTGAATAATGTAAAAAGTTTGATTTATGGCGGGAAAAAGAATATAAATTAATGTGAATTTTAATAACTCACTTTTTATGCTTGAATCTAAAATTAGGTTTTTAATCTGATGTAAGAATTTTAATAAATGATTCTTTGAATTCAGGATGGTTTTATATTTTAAGGATAAAAGTTAGGATATACTGTTTGTTTCGGAAAAATGGGACCGTATATAATTTTTTTTATTATTAATATTAGAGAAAAACTTCTAAAGGAAAAAGTTGCTGCTTTAAAAGAAAATTACTTTGGCATTGTCAAATTTTATGTAATATTTACAGGATGTTCATAAAATTGAATTTAGCTGAATATGACAAGAGTAAAGTCCATAAATATGTATCTTTATGAAACCGGCAAGAAACTGTTTATTTTCCTGACCAATTTTAGTATTGAAACTAGGTTTTTACAAAAACAGTCAAGTAAAGTACGTATCCAAGGCTACAACAAAAATAACAGTCTGGTAAAGTTTTGACTCCTGACTGTCTTTTTTACTTTCTTATACACAGTATAAGGAAGTATTGGAATCGTAAAAAAAATTGTTGACGAGATTTTCGCGGAAATACGTGTTTTGAGGTCCACTGAATCCGTTTTGATCATTTTCTCAATGATGTCTGTGTGTGTGTGTGTGTGGATGGATGGATGTGTGTCCGAGTGTGCAATATCTCATGAACGAGATAAGATTTGTTAACGAAACTTGGTAATTATAAGTTTCATGAAAATACGAAGAACTAAGTTGATTTTGAATGAAATTGAAAAACCGGAAGAGGAAGTGTACTGGACACACAAAACAATAAATTCCATGTATTTCAAAAGTGGAATCAGTTACGAAAAAAAGTTTCAAATAAAAGATGTTGGTAAAAATATTTGGAACATAAAATGTTATTTGCAATTTTTCTGTATATGCGTCTAATTTTGAGAAAAATTAATTTTTATATTTAATAATATATTTCAATAATCAAAGTAGCAATAGAAACAAAAAACATAGATTTTAATTTTCGCTTTATCTAGTTATCAATGCATTTTTGCGGAAAAACAAATACATCATTAAAATGATCAACTAATTTGGCAACTTTACTTCAATTTATTCGACTTCGTAACTCACGGTTCTTGAGATACCAAGGGTTAGGCTCGAAAAAATCCTGTATATGCCTCATCAGTAAAGTTAGACATAAAGTAGTCAACATTACTAAAAAATTATACGTAAACAAATTTGATATTTTATATGTTTCAAACAGATAAATGCTGAATTGCTGAAAATCTAAATTACATGTTTCATAATATTATATGGGATCGCTAGCTCAGTGGTATGAAGTCGGCCTGTGGATCCTGAGGTCCCTGGTTCGATTCCCACAGGCGACAAATTTTCATAATTTTAAAAAGCTATCCCTGTGGCTCCTGGTAACCGCACTTCACGCGCAAAATATATCACTTACCGAGATCTGCTTCAGCAGAGTGTCACACCCAGTAATGGGTAGAAGGCGTGACGATATATTTATTTATTTATTTTATTTATAATATTATATAACATTCATATGTTCTACATATTAAATATGCCGTGTATAAGAAAGTCGTGTGGTGCCCACATCAGATTTCTTTTGTTATAACCTTGGATCAGCAGAGTGCCACACACAGTAATGAGTAAAAGGCGTAATGATATATTTATTTATTTATTTAGCTTGTAGATTTGAGAAGCTGAGTTCGATTCCCGTATAAACCTTATTTTGACCTTCACTTTATGTCCTACATATATTTATTAAATTTGTTTTTCAACATTCTGTACTCTTATACCTACTCGGTAATAGAAAATATATATGCGCGTGTTAATATTTTTGAAAATCTCGAATCGGGTTCGTTCGTTCATACTCGGAAACATTCGTGATCTGTAGGATCTGCACATTATATTTAGTAGGTATGAATATCGATTTTAATGATAAATAAAACTATCTTGATGTTACTGAACAAGTTGCAGCATATTGTACCAATTAGTTTAGTTCGCTCGCGTTGAGTTAGTCGAGTGCGGGCTACTGTAGTGATCCAAGTGTTTTCTATGTTTTGTGAGTGTTTTAGTTGAATATTTAGTGATATTTTAATGCGTAAATTGGCTTAAATTGTGCGTTATTGTGCGTATTATTGTGTGCAATATAAAAGAAACGTTAATATATGACTAGTAGTGGTGTGTAATAGAGTGGCTGGAGTTCATAAGGAGTCCAGGCTGACGTGGCTGCTACCGGTTTCCTGCTCAAAGTATACAACAATATTATTAATAAAATTGTGAAATTTGTTTCCAAAATTATAGCTGTAGATAATACTGAACTCACACTATATAAATTCAAGCCGTTATATTCTATTTTAGTAGAAGTTATTTTTAAATACCAATATAAATATTTATTTGTTAGTTTGCACAACAGGAACTGAATCTCATTTACAGTAACTTACAGTGGAATCCGAACCGTTCAGATAAAATCGTACTTTTGGATTTAAGTTGAAGTTAAGTGGTCGGATTGTGGATCCTGATAACCCTGGTTCGATTCCCACAGTCTACAAACATTTTCACCACATTAAAATTATCCATGTGGCTCCCCCTCCACTAATATCTTTGAAGCCCGTGCTCGTGTACACCAATTCCATTCCCATTTGTGGCGATCACAGCGCCATCTGTAAACAAAAATAACTTGAATCGTAGATCAAATTAATGTAAAATTTTCTGGAGATTCTAAATCTGGAATAAAAAATGGGTGTTCTCATTTAAGATTACAAAGTTGACCCCCGCTCTACTCCCTGGAGGCGGGGGTGGAGGTCGAGTTTGGTATCATTGGATACATTTTTGAAAAATATTTGATATGTATTTTGTCGTTTTTCGATCCAATATGTATTTCGCAAGATATTTAACCGTCCCGGAACTTTTTCCCCACCCGAGTATTATATATATATATATAAACTGATTCAACAAATAGTCCACACATCCCAATTCTCTTGTATGTTACACATCTAAACTCGAAGAAAATGCTTTCAAAACAGAGTATAACAATCCCACTACGTTTCTTAAATCTATTTGCTTAATCTTTCCCGTAATACGCCTCGCGAAGTGCTCCAGAAATCTCTGATACTCAGAACGCGAGTCTGCTTCGCGAGATAACAATGAAAAGCGTAGGTGTATACATTGAAGTTGTTTACCGAGAAGTTGTTGCTGCTATGAAGAAATACATTACCGCAGAAAAGCGAGATGCTGGAAATATTAATTAGGAAAATATTTGTGCGAAAATAATCCTTGGTTTTATGGAGTATTAGACAGAATTAATATTGGGTTTTGGATAATAGCATGAAATTGGGCGAGGCTAAATGTAAGCTTTTATTTTGAGGGTAAATTGTGCGCGTTTTATTTAATTGGGTAAATTGAGCTGTGGTATCAAATTGCTTTGGGGAAGTTTAGAGAAATCAAGCTAAATACTAATCTTTTTGAAACGAGATATTATTGTTAAAATAAAATAAATAAATACATCATCACGCCTTCTACCCATTACTAGGTGTGGCACTCTGCCGAAGCAGATCTCGGTAAGTGATATATTTTGCGCGTGAAGTGCGGTTTCCGGTCATGATATCACGGCTCCCAAAGATGTTAGTGGTGGAGGAGCCACACGGGTAGTTTTTGAAATTATGAAAATTGTTTGTCGCCTGTGGGAATCGAACCAGGGTTCTCAGGATCCACAGGCCGACTTCATACCACTGAGCTAGCCACCCCATAAACTATGTTTCAAGTTGTCATATTACGCGTTTCCTTGTTTATAAATATTGAAATTACAAAATCAACATAGAATATCACTTTTTGATGCGACATTTTTCATAATATAATTTTTGTAAATATATAATTACATACTTTTCTATATGAAACACAAAAAATAGTACATGAAACAAGTTTATAAAAGTGATTTTAATACACTCATATGATTTTAAGTACTTGTTTTAATATTTTAAGTATTTTGTATATAAATAAATAAAAACAGTTTTTTTTTTAATAAGCAAATTCTAATTGTACATTTTTAAATAATTCATATGGCTTCAAATAAAACAAATGCTTGCGGTGAAATCAACAAACACAATTGGCGAGTAGATATCTATGTACATATGTTCACCTTTAATGGAATTTTCGTGTTCCGTGTAATGTGAATACCTACATTACTGCATTCTAAACGAGAGAGGAATAGTAGTAATCTGTAATCTTCTATTATTTATTTATTTATTTATTTATTTCAATATATTTTAAGATTCTGTAACCAGTCTTAAAGACACACCCAGTAATGTGTAGAAGGCGTGATGATATATTTATATTCATTTATTTAAATAAATTGTGTATATACGAGTATTACATTTTTCATTTCATTAAACCCTTAAAATTTAAATAAAACTTTGCAACGGGATGAATCTTTGGAAACATGTATTTTGAAATTTGTAAATAGCATCCGACGTCCCCCGTCCAATATATTCGCGACCCACACTTTGAAAACTACTGGTTTACATAATTCCGGACGTCACTTCTCATTGGTAGCACTGTAGCACAAATAAACTAGACACGCTGTATATACATATTCATATATCTTAATAAAAATTCACGAAGCAATTATTATCTGAGTATAGGCATATGATACACAAACAATATTTTTCGTATTCGTGCGTAGAGTAAAAATAATGAACGATATTTGAAATTCAAGTCAGGATATGAATCGAATGTTCTTTGAATTCTTTCATGCTTTGTTCATATGTATTATGTATCCTGTCATTATTTTAATATTCGCCATTCTGAATTAGAAATGAGAAAATAAAGATATATGATATCAATATATATATTTGAGTATTGTATATTTGAAATGTATTCCTGCAAGATTGGATTTACTTAAAAATATTTTATATTTTCTTTGTTAATATAAATAATAAACTCAGTCGTACTTTTTAAGGAATCTGTACATTCTATTCAAAACAACAATAATATACTAGAATACTTTGAAAATAATATGTATGTTCGAATTTTCCTGCTGACAAACTTAATGGGTAATGACTCAGTGGTATCAAGTCGGCCTGTGGATCCTAAGAACCCTGGTTCGATCCCGACAGCCGACAAAACATTTACACCAATTTAAAATTACCCCTGTGGTGCCCCCACCACTAACATCTTTGGGGGCCGTGACTTGACGGCTGGTAACCGCATTTCACGCGCATAAATATATTTTTTACCGAGATCTGCTTCGGCAGAGTGCTACACCCAGTACTGGGTAAAAAGGCGTGATGATATATTTATTTTTATTTTTTACAAACTTATAAATAAATAAATAAATATATCATCACGCCTTCTACCCAATGCTGGGTGTGGCACTCTGCTAAAGCAGATCTCGGTAAGTGATATATTTTTTGCGCGTGAAGTGCGGTTACAAGTCGTCAAATCACGGCCCCCAAACATGTTAGTGGTGGAGGAGCCACAGGGATAGCTTTTTCAAATTATGAAAATTTGTCGCCTGTGGGAATCGAACCAGGGACCTCAGGATCCACAGGCCGACTTCATACCACTGTGCTAGCCATCCCATAAATAAATTTAAATATATCATCATGCCTTTTATCCATTACTGGATATACGAGTAGCACTCTTCCGGGGCAGATATATTTATGCGCGTAAAGTGTGGTTGCCAGTCGTCAAATCACGACCTCCAAAGATGTTAATGGTGGAGGAGCCACAGGGATAATTTTAATGTGGTGAAAATGTTTGTCGGCTGTGGGAATCGAACTAGCGTTCTCAGGATCCACAGGCCGACTCGATACTACTGAGCCATTACCCCATTTAATCTATAATTAGGTCCATAATAAATGGGGTAAATTCTGGACAAAATTATAGATCATGACATACGGGCTTAATAGTACGCTGGTGTGGATAGCGTTACGGAATTCAAATCCGCAGATCCCTAGTTCTAATCCCATTAAAGCTAAATATATAAAAATAAATAAATATATCATCACGCCTTCTACCCATTACTGGGTGTGGCACTCTGCTGAAGCAGATCTCAGTAAGTGATATATTTTGCGCGTGAAGTGCGGTTACCAGTCGTCAAATCACGGCCCCCAAACATGTTAGTGGTGGAGGAGCCACAGGGATAGCTTTTTCAAATTATGAAAATTTGTCGCCTGTGGGAATCGAACCAGGGACCTCAGGATCCATAGGCCGACTTCATACCACTGTGCTAGCCATCCCATAAATATATATGAACTAAAATATTACAGCTCGGTGAGTTCGGCCCTGTACTGTAACTGAAATACATAAATAAGACGTAGGTCCAGTTTACTGTATTTGGAATTAATTTCATGTTGTACGGAATAGCAAATAAATAAAAATACAGAAAATATATGATAAAAGCAGTAAAAATATAAAGACATCTCTTTCATTTTAATCCTTGTATGCATAATTAAGAAGCAGGAATTAACGGTTATGAAAAATTCTGTTTCAGAATTAAACGACAATATTCAGCGTCCTAATTTTAGTTAATTAAGGTCGCAGACGTCTTTCTTTTAACCTTAATCTTGGGATCATATTTTTTATTCTTTTTCAATTTGAACAGTAATTTTTCTCCACCTTAGGATTTTCTTTTCTGACGTTTCACGTTTACCATTCTCCATTTTTCTTAATCTCTTTCAGCAAGTTTTTGTACCATTTATTCTTGAAATTAATTCTACAAAAATACAGATTGAAACTGAAGTTTATTTGGATTCTAATTTAATAATAAATTTACGTTTTTTACTATTTTTTTTATTTGACTAGCTCAGTGGTATGAAGTCGGCCTGTGGATCCTGAGAACCCTGGTACCCTAGATTCGATTCCCACGGGCGACAAACAATTTTCATAATTTCTAAAACTATCCCTGTGGTTCCTCCACCACTAACATCTTTGAGGACCGTGATTTGACGACTGCTAACCGCACTTCACGCGCAAAAAATATATCACTTACCGAGATCTGTTTCAGCAGAGTGCCACACCCAGTAATGGGTAGAAGGCGTGATGATATATTTATTTACGTTTTTTACGTAGGTAGGAAATAAGCAACGCGGGATTAATATTTGATTTTACAATGCACGTAAAAGTTCTAAAATTGGTAAAAATTTCTAACTTCCAAGCACGCATATTTGTTAATATTTTCGCATTATTTCTTATTTTGATATTACGGTTAGTACAGTTGGTATCACAATACCTAACCTCAAACGTCAAACGTCAACGTTTACCTTCAAAAACGCATCAGCTGTCAAAGTGTAACAACATTGCTCTTGTAAACTCTTTTTATAAATATTTTGTGGTCGTCTGAAAAATAGTGTATATAAAGCCCGTTTTACATTCAACAACATTTACAGCAACTTAAAAGAACTAGTAAAGTTGCGGAAATATGTTGCTAAATGTAATACAAGAAAACTGAAGACCAGCAACATGTTGCGCAACTAGTTCAGCAACTTGAAGTTGCGCAACATGTTGCTAGTCTTCAGTTTTCTTGTATTACATTTAGCAACATATTTCCGCAAGTTTACTAGTTCTTTTAAGTATTATACCAACATAAATCTCAGGAAAGTTGGTAGTCCGTGACAGTTGACAGTTATTAGATATGTTCATGTTGCTTTGCAACCTCAAATTTTTATAATCATATGTTCATTGTTTGATTTTGAGAACAAGAATGGATTGCAAAAAACAAAGAAAACAAAACGCTATTTTGACACATGTAAAACTAGGTTAACCAACTTACAAGATTTACATTGGCAAAACAAAAAGTAACCAAAAAATACTAAATCTGGGGGAGAGTTGCGAGTTGCTCGCAACAAAAATAGAACATGTTCTAATTTCTGCAACAAGTTGCGCAACTAGTTCAGGAACAAATGTTGCACGCAACTTCAGTTTTACATTTGGCAACTCGTGTTGCGCAACATGTTGCTGTAAATGTTGCTGAATGTAAAACGGGCTTAACTCGCTCGAAAGTGTGATAATTGTGCTCGTATACTTATATCACTCGGCGCTACGCGTCTCGATTTTCAATTTGTACACTTGAACATTATCTAACACATTCGATGCTTGTTATGTAATATACAGGGTGATCAAAAGGAATTGTTAAAGTTGGCAATACAATTCCAAAGATCTTTTTATTCCACAGTTGGCACAACGTCAGATAAAGGAGGAAATGACATTTCTAATAAATACAAATAGGTTATGTCAGGAGTCTGACAGCTAATAGAATTTTGACTTTTTAAGTAATAGAAATACTTTAGAAATAAATGTAATAATAAATGTACTCAAATTTAAATTTTAAATGTCACTGTCAACAACAGGAAATGAATTTATGTATCAGGCTTATCAATTTCACGTAGTTTTTTTTATTGCCAACTGTAACAATTCCTTTTGATCACTCTGTATTAGTATCGCACAGTCGCAGTTAAAAAAAATTACCAAATCTTCGGAATTTTATTCAACAATTTAAAAAATATATTTGTCCTAATTGTTATTCCTGTTTTAACATTTGTCAATACGTCCTATTCATAATCCATCATCTTCTCCTGGTTACAGAACCCTCCAGAGCAGGATGTCAGACGACCCAGACTTGCTCAACAGCACATCACCCCCGGTGCAAGTCCTGCCCGGGCACAGCCTCCGCTACAATCCGGCGCCCGGCGCCTCGAGCGCCGCTCGTAACCGTACCGAACCAACTGCGCACTATAACGGCACCGGGTACTACGTGGAGAATGATGACGTGGACAACAGTGAGTACAGTGGTAGGAAGGATTCTAGATTAGCATGCTGTGATTTGTGACGGTGGTGTTCTGTTGACAGTGGCGTGGTTAATACAAGTACGAAGGGGATCAGAGCAAAACACTTTTCATGTTTGTTTCATCTTTCATTGACACAACAAAACTTTAATCATATTCAAACATGTATTCTTAGGATAACATAATCTTTCACCTCTAATTTCATCAGTCTTTTAATTTGACATACCTTCCACATATCACTAGATTAGTGATTTTTTGCCACCATTTTTAATTCAAATTTTACACATTCATAATACTTTAGTAATCTTGGAAGTTTAGCCCCAGAGATAACACCCACTCTTCTGACAATATTCTCCTCAATTTTATGAACACCTATTAAATATAAAAATATTATAAAAGTATACTGAGTACCCCTGACTGCGTCACTGATTAATGTTGTATGTTGTTATTAAATGTGTTAGTTTTTAAAGTAAACAAAATGTCGAGATAAGAGCCTATAGTTCTGGTTCTGATTCTTACAATTTTTGTGTAGTTGCAGATCTTAGTAGATCACATATTTTTATCTAAATATGCGGATAATAGGTATTCGTAGCCTAATGGATACAATCAAGCAACAGGAGGGCAGGGTGAAAAGTTCCTTAAAATGAAACAAGAAATGATTAATTTGGTCAAAACATATTTTATTTCTCAACATAATCTCCTTGTAGCTCGATACACTTCGTCCAACGTTTTTCTAATTTTTCGATCCCTTCCAAATAATACGATTTTGGCAATCCTTCAAAATAGGCGTTTGTCTCAGCGATGACCTCATCGTTGGAGCCAAATCTCTTTCCGCCGAGTCATTTCTTCAAATTTGGAAATAGATAAAAATCGGAGGGGACCAAAAAGTCCTTCTTATTGCGCTTGAACATCGCCAAACACTGTTTTGAACTTGTCACACGGTCGCGCTTGTTGTCAACAAAGAGCAAATGCGGCACCCATCTGGCAGATAGCATTCTCATATCCAAAAATGTATGCAAAATGTTCCGTACCCGTTCGGTTGAGATGCTCATAGCCTCAGCCAGCTCGTGCACTTTAACTCGCCGATCGTCCAATATCATACCATGGATTTTATCGACGATTTCTGACGTTGTAACCTCAATTGGACGACCAGAACGTTCGGCGTCCTTTGTGGTCATACTACCACAACGAAAATCAGTAAACCACTTGTGAATCGTTCCAATCGATGGTGAGGAGTTCCCAAAATGTTTAACAAGCGATGATTTGGTTTGCGTAATGTTTTTTCCACGCAAGAAATAATGTTTAATCAAGACGCGAAATTCACTTTTTTCCATGTTTTCAAAAATCTTCAAGGTTGCTTGCTTTCGATGGGTGTCAAAACAGAATTGAATGACATATCAGTCTGAAAATTTTAATGCGTTCTAGTTAAAGATGGTACATCACAAATGTCATTCATGTCTCTGAAATCTAAATACATATTCAGGTCGAATCGACAACTCCTGCGACGGTCGGGTCCTTTGTTTATACGAGTATTAGGGGATCAATCTTTACTTGGGGGTTCCAGGGAAACTGAATATTTCAACAGGGATTTATGGTCTATGCGAAGGTTACCAGATATTTACATTCAAATTGTTGCGGATGATTCAATATTTAAATTTGGAGGATGGTTTGGGAAATATGGTAAAGATTTATTTATATAAGGAAGCAGATTCTTAAGATTTCAAACAATTTGGGAATGTTTTTTTTATAACCCTTCGAAGCAATTTTTTTGTAGTTATTTAATAATATTTGAATCAATTTTGATACTAGATGGGATATTTATTTGTTGTTTGCAATAATATATCTCGGTAGTACAGTGAGTAGTGTTACAGCTTTTGAATTCTAAGATCCAGAGTTCGAATCCGAACAAAAAATATATGAACGGCTCGGTAAATCTGAACTCGTGCTGCAATAATCTGGATTAAGTTCCTATTGGGAATGAATAAATATTTATTTCAACAAAATTTTAATTACAATAAAACTTTGATTACATTTTATATTATTAATAGGGTTGTTGATTTTTCGAATATTCGAGACTTCGAATGTTCGGGTTTATTGAACCTTCGAATTTAGATTCGAACTTTCGAATTGTTGAATATTCCGAATTTTCGAATTATTCGAATTGTGAATCTGGATCCTAACGTGAACACGGCATGTTGATATGAATTATTTTCAGAATAAACTCATTTGGAGAGTTTTGTATTAATTCATAAGTAATTATTATTATTTGCCAAATTAATTCAATTTAGACCAAAAATTTTGCTACACTGTCAAAAACGTTTTAATTAAGACTTGTTGTATCATTTTTATTTTCATTTCAAAACATTTTACTAAAAGTCCGTAGCATTTAGATGGGCGGTAAGAGAATTCGTAAATTCGAAGCTTCAAAAAATTCAAAAATTTCGAAAATTCCAAACTTCGAAATATTTCTGACGAACTACAAAACATTCGAATGTTCGAACGTTGAGAAATTCGAACTTCGGTGGAAATCAACGACCCTAATTATTAATAATATAGTGATTGTAACAATGTATTAATCAAAAAAGACAATCTTGCCCTGTGGATAAAATGGAGGCAAAACTTGCGTTTCTTAATTAACAAGCAAGAGGTCGTGCGTTCAAATCTCACTGACCTCAACTTTATATCCAAAAATACGATTGTATTTGATTGATTCGAATTCTACTGTAAGCTACTGTAATTGGGGTTAAGTTCCTGTTGTACACAGTAGAATATAGTTATTTATGTACCAAGGGTGAAAACAGGCGTTCCTAGCCTGTGGCATGATTATTACCACGAGGCGTAAAACACCGAGGATTAATAACATGCTCAGGGTCAGAAACGCTAATTTCACCCGTGGTACATACAATATTTTATGCACAACAAAATAACATTTAATTATATGTTCAAAAGATTAAAATATGTACATAGGTTATATGTCAAAATGACATTTTGCAGAATCAAATATTCACAATAAACAAAAATTGTCATTTATGTATCCATAGGCATTATTTCTTTTTGGCCCATGGGACAAAAATATGTGTTCAAGCCCGCTTTTTAGATAAATTCTCATTTATAGCTAGTCACCTATGAATTATTTTGTATAGATAATAAAAAATGAAGTGTGATTCCTCTACAAGAATACAAAACAAAGAATCAAAAAGTAAAACCATAATAAATATTTATTTGGTGCTTTCGTCGAGATTTGTGCTACAATATTTATGTCACATAAACTTTAAAAGTCGTTCATAACCTGAGTTCCACTAAAGCCATTCTGATAACAGCTATCAAGTCCAGCCGGACGCCAAATAACAAAACACAAATGTTAAACGCAGAGAGGAGATTTATTGTTGATAAAGCACTGTGTGATCCCCGCGCGACAATATAACTCACGTTAACTTCATTGTTAACGAAAATTTTCCACTTTTGAACAAAAAGTTTTCTTTTTATTCCGATAAAAAGTGTGGTCGTAGTGATTTATAATTCTTTTCCCGAAGAAGTTTTTTTATATAAGTTGAGTTCATGCAGCTTTTTTTCGTAGCAGATGTGACCATGGGTGGCAGATGGAAGATCACTATGGCTTCAATAAAATTTGAAAAAAAGCGATTTGAAAGACAGGATAAAAAATAATGTATGGAGTTTATGAAAACGGTATTGGTTGCTGTTTGTAGCAAAGAGAGCTTTGAAATTCTGTAGATGTAAAATATTTGTGGACTTGGAGCTGTTGTTTGGTGGTTGTGGCTCAGGGAAAGCATTGTCGCGTCAGAAGCGACAGTTTGAGGGGACAAATATACGAGTATATAAATCAGATTGCATGTTACCTAATTAAAATGCCCTAAATTTAAATATATAATTAAGAGCTGTTCGTATAACGTGAGATGTACGAGAGCAGGGTGAAAAGTCCCTGAAAAATAAAACAGATGGCGCCACAATCGCAAATCTCATGTGACGTTTGTGATGTACCATCTATAACTAGAACGCATTAAAATTTTCAGACTGATATGTCATTCAGTTCTGTTTTGACACCCATCGAAAGCAAGCAACCTTGAAGATTTTTGAAAACATGGAAAAAAGTGAATTTCGCGTCTTGATTAAACATTATTTCTTGCGTGGAAAAAACATTACGCGAACCAAAGCATCGCTTGTTAAACATTATGAGGACTCCTGACCATCAATTGGAACGATTCACAAGTGGTTCACTGATTTCGTTTTGGTAGTATGACCACAAAGGACGCCGAATGTTCTGGTCGTCCAATTGAGGTTACAACGCCAGAAATCGTCGATAAAATCCATGGTATGATATTGGACGATCGGCGAATTAAAGTGCACGAGTTTGCTGAGGCTATGAGCATCTCAACCGAATGAGTACGGAACATTTTGCTTAAATTTTTTATATGAGAAAGCTATCTACCAGATGGATGCCGCATTGTGGACAACGCACCGGCGCACAGGTCCGCAGTCGCAATGGCAAAATTGCATGAATTGCGCTACGAATTTGTTCGTCATTCACCATATTCTCCAGATTTGGCCCCCTGCGATTTTTATCTTTTTCCAAACTTGAAGAAATGGCTCGGCAGAAAGAGATTTGGCTCCAACGATGAGGTCATCGCTGAGACAAACGCCTATTTTGAAGGATTGCCAAAATCGTATTACTTCGAAGGGATCGAAAAATTAGAAAGACGTTGAACGAAGTGTATCGAGCTACAAGGAGATTATGTTGAGAAATAAAATATATTTTGACCAAATAAATCATTTCTTGTTTCATTTTTCAGGGACTTTTCACCCTGCCCTCGTATGTAGTAAAAAGTCATAATTGGTAGGCAATTTTCTTGAAATATTTAAATTAATTTCTCCAATTTTCGCATTAAAATGAGGTAATCTGTATTAAATAAGATGTGTGGACAAGTCTAGTATTACTGTATACAATTTGATAGCATAATATTTTGCCCGACACTTTTGATTTGCATAAAACTGATTTCTCATATTAAACGTCCATATTATCCAACAATATATTTGAATATTTAATTTGTTTCTTTACATAATAACATTTTAGTGCAATGTTAGATACTAAAGATAAATAATATACATTCACAATAGGAAATTAATTATTGTATAAACTAAGGAAGGACAAGTACAATAAAAGTTTTATTTGATTTTATTTATGTACGTACACCTCATATATTCTGCATTATTTACAGTTACTGTTACTATAAGCAGGTAGTTTGTAACGAGACATAATACGATCATAAAGTTGAGTATGATCTATTGTAAAATAAACTGAAACTATGGAATGAAATACGACATAAAATATAAACTTCGTTTATTACAGAATCATAGACCAGTGCATAAAACCGAGATAAAACTTGCGTTTATCAGGTAACAGGCAAGAAATCGTGCGTTCAAATCTCGCTGACTTTAACTTATATCAAAAAGTGACGATTGTGTCTGAGAGGTTCGATTCTACTATTGTAGTTTGGATCGCAAAGTTTTAAGACGTTTCCACCAATTGATAATGGTAATTGCTAATCGTAATTACTAACTGAATAGCTGTGAATGCAACTATAGGATAAATAAAATAAAGACAAAAAGTCAATTACGATGTGGAACTGTGTCTTAATAAATAAGAAAAATATTTTTCTTATTTATTAAGACACAGTTCCACATCGTAATTAACTTTTTGTCTTTATTTTATTTAAATTGCTGTCATCCAGTTTGCGATTCTGTCGGTAGATGGCACCACGGGTTGCTCCTTAGCTCTCATGTCTTGTCTACCGACGTAGTTACTTTAACATCAATCAGTTCAGCTTGTAAAAATATCACAGTTCACTAGTCCCTAGTTGGTCTAGTTGGATAGTTTATCACACCATACTGATGAGTCCCTAAAGGACGAAACGCGTCTATGGTTAAAGCTGAACTGACCAGCCGTTTGATGATGACCTGATAAGTTGATTCAAACGTGCTGTAAAAATTTTGGAATTTGTGACAAGTGATGGAAATTTTGTTTTCCTATTTTTCTTATTTATAGGATAAATATTTACTAATTTCATATTAATAATAATAATAATAAATTGTCAACGGTCATGGCTGCACTCGTTGGAACTGATCTATGCGATAACGCGAGTTAAGTAATGTTGCGCGCGGGTAGTACTTGGATGGGTGACCGTCCTGAGAAACCCGCGTTGCTGTTGACTATAAGACCTAAAGCGCAGGATCAGGGCGTAATGGCGGCATATGACCATAGCAGTTGGTCCGCCAGGAAGCCATAAAAAAAATAATAATAAATAATATCTTGGTATATTTTATACCTTCATCAGTGGCTAGTAGGGTCGTTGATTTCCACCGAAGTTTGAATTTCTGAACGTTCCAACATTCGATTGTTTTTAACTTCGTCAGAAAAACTTCGATGCTTCAAACTTTCTAATTTTTTGAAACTTCGAATTTACAAATTTTCGAATTTTTCGAACCTTCGAATTCTTGAATTTTTTGCCACTGAATTAACGCCATCTGTCATCTCCAAACACGCTCACGCATAATTCGTGAAAAGTCGGCCACGAATTAAATAATAAACTCAGCGAAGTATTCTGCAAAAACTCTGCTAGGTTAGGCGTCTTAATTAAGACATCTACTCTCTTACCGCCCATCTAAATGCTATAAACTTTTAGTAAGACGTTTTAAAATGACAATAAAAGGATACAAAAAACGTCTTAATTAAAACGTTTTTGACAGTGTAGCGAAATTTTAAGTCTAAATTTAATTAATTTCTCAAATAATAATAATTACTTACGAATTCATACAAAACTCTGCACATGAGTTTATTCTGAAAATAATTCATATCAACATGCCGTGTTTACGTTAGGATCCAGATTCACAATTCAAATAATTCAAAAATTCGGAATATTCCAAAATTCGTACAAAAATAGTAATTATGATGGAACATCGAACTTTCCTCTTAAAATTTTCTTGATAGTTGTTGATAAATTAGTTGTCATCACAAGTTCAAGTGTTCAATTCTCACTGACTTTATTATACTTACATCAAAAAATACAATTGCTTCTACGTGGTTCAGATGCCACTATAAGCCACTGTAATTGGGATAAATTTCCTGTTGTGCAGCGTAACAAATAGACAATAAACGAAAGAACGAGATAATCTGTGAAATCTGCTGCATGTGTGTTGCTATGTTTGCTGTATAACTACCATCATTAGTGCTGATTGCTGTATGACTCTTCCAGGTTTCACCGACATCCAGACTTTATTCCTGGCGTGCTTTGCCACTTTAGTACCACTGGTGTTCTCTCTACTCACCGCGTTCGCTGTCAGGTAGGTTTACACCACACTACAATTATTAGTCTGACGTCATATGTGATAACTAGCCTCCATTTATAGTATTTTAAAATTACGTATATATTTTCTGCTATAAAATGTTTCCAAATTATTCTGGAGATAAATATAAAAGATGTGAAGAATAAAATTTTCTACCAATTTTATTTCCAGAATTTTTCTGTTCAATAATTTAGAAAAGATTGACATACATACATACATATATACATAGATACATAACATTACGCTATATCCCATTAAATGGAGTAGCACGAACTCTAGAATCATTCATAAAACATTCCCTCAACAGATTCATCAAATATTTTGACAATTAAGATGTCATACAATTGTTTGTAATTTAGTTTGAGTTCCATATCTATCGCTGTAATTAAGGTAGTACTAGTGTGACGGTGGCGCTATCGGTTGTCGAGTGGCGAAACTGACGCTCAAGAAAATATAAAAATCGAATAAAATAAGTATTTTATACCTATTATGATTTGAATATCATGAATTGTTAACAGGTTATTGGTCTAGTGAATTTTCAAATACCATACCACCGTGTGGTGTTGCCATTATAAATTGGGATTCTTAATTTTTCGTTCAAAACAAGGCTTTGCATGGCTATATATCCATTACTAAACGATAAAAAACTTTCTCCTTCTGATACAATATACATGGATAGTTCTAGAACATCATACTAGTTTATCAAATGATACTACAAAATTTTAGACGTACACAAACCATATATGTGCGATTCTGAGTGATGATCGCCATAAGCCCCGTGTATAAGAACTCAACTTTACAAGCGAATATATTTGTTCACAGACGATGAATGTGTTTCATATTTTAACAGGATGCGTATAACTATCCAATGTTTACGTGCACCAAATTTTATTCAGATCTGTAAAAAAAAATTTCACGCTAGTACTACCTTAAGCAAGTTAAAAAAAAATTATTTTCTCGATTATGAAATATCAAAAATAAAATCTGATTACTAAGTTGGATGCATGAATTTAATTCTCTACAACGTTTATTTCAAGTATTTTTTATCAATAAAATTTGTAGTTCTATAAGAGCCTGTATAGCAGCATTAATTTTGATTATTATTATTATTATTATTATGGGATGGCTAGCTCAGTGGTATGAAGTCGGCCTGTGGATCCTGAGGTCCCTGGTTCGATTCCCACAGGCGACAAATTTTCATAATTTGAAAAAGCTATCCCTGTGGCTCCTCCACCACTAAAATGTTTGGGGGCCGTGATTTGACGACTGGTAACCGCACTTCACGCGCAAAATATATCACTTACCGAGATCTGCTTCAGCAGAGTGCCACACCCAGTAATGAGTAGAAGGCGTGATGACATATTTATTTTATTTTTTTTAGTTCACAGAAAATAAGTTAGAACTTAAATATGTACAATTAATTTTGAATTTTCTTTTAAAATAAATTGTTTATTGTATATTTCGTGCCCTAATTCATTGTCTATGAACTAATAAGCGACACTAGCGCTGCAATACATAATCGTTCAGAACTACAAATGTCATTGATAAAAAGCGTTGCTATTTGAATACATATTTCAATTCAATTCATATACTCTATAAGCAACCTGTACTACTGCCCTGTATTGTTAGTTGCAAATAAAAACATATTCAGCATTCACAAAAAAATATATATTAAAATTAAAATAAATATGAATTTAAACTTTCTAATAAATATAAAACTCTCTTTGAAATATTTCATGCGCTAATTTCATCTGATAATTACAGGTGCAGTTTGTAAAAATCATGAAATTTATTGGATAATTTCTAGTTAGATGTTAAACTCGTTTGCGCTAACTCAGGGTAAAGGTCAATGTTATTTAAAGTGAAGCGGGAAATTTTTATCGATCTTTCTATAAATAACTTCTACGTTCATGTTAGATATATAATTTGTGTTCAGGAATAAAGACATTTTTTGTAATAACCGAAAACAAACAAACTGTTCTCTTTTTTGCATTAGTTTGTACTATTATTACTTGTTGTAAAATTACGGTAATGCTTTACAAGCAAGAGTTCGTGAGTTCAAACCTTGTCTTACGTATTCAGCAATAGCAGATCTTAAAATATATGGGGTAGCTAGCTCAGTGGTATCAAGTCGGCCTGTGAATCCTGAGAACCCTGGTTCGATTTCCACAGGCGACAAACAATTTTCACCATTTTAAAACTATCCCCGTGGCTTCCCCATTACTAACATCTTTGGGGGCCGTGATTTGCACTTCACGCGCAAAATATATCACTTACCGAGATCTGCTTTAGCAGAGTGCCACACCCAGTAATAGGTAGAAGGCGTGATGATATATTTATTTATGTATAGAAAGTCAACGTGTAGTACTAGAATTATTACTATGTTTCATTATTTTAATTTTGCAATATTATATCTAAAGTTTATAGGCATTACTGTAGCTATTATCGCTCCTTAAACGAGTGTTTCATGGTTCAAATCTCATAGGTTCAGGGCCGTCTTTAAGTCTAGACAAAATAGAAAAATTGTAGAGGTCTGATATTTTCACGAGCTCGAGAATATAATAGTTATTTACTTAATTTCGTAACAAAAAATCAATATTACAATATTAAAAAAGCCTGTCGTAATGAGTTCTATTACGATACAAGTGCTGTAATGAATTATGACAAAAAAATGACAGTGTGGTATAAACAATCAATGGCACCCCAAATTTTATTGAAAATTAAATCAACCTACTCTCGCCTTAACAAACAAAAAACAAGATTAAAGAGAAAATTATCAAATTTAAAAAATATAAATTTTTGCAATAATACATATTGTAAGACATACGTATTGTAAAGTTTTGTACAATACTCGCTCAACAATTAACGTACACTTCTAACATATCAGGTGAAGTTCCACTGATTGACAACAGATGCCGTTACGATGAAAGAAAATAATAAAATAAATGAAAAGAATTTGTATTATTATTAGAATTGAAATTTTAACAGACTTTTCAACACATTTGCACAAATAAATCTTATTTTTTAAAATTAATAATTACTTATTTACTAATATTTTTACATTATTCAATATTTTGACATTACGGTTAGTACAGTTGGTATCACAATACCTAACATCAAACGTCAAACGTCAACGTTTACCTACAAAAACGCATCAGCTATCAAAGTGCAACAACATTGCTCTTGTAAACTTTTTTTAGTAATATTTTGTGGTCGTCTGAAAAATAGTGTACATAACTCGCTTGAAAGTGTGATAACTGTGCTCGTGTACTTAAATCACTCGGTGCTGCGCGCCTCGTTTTTCAATTTGTACACTCGCACGTTATCTTACACTTTCGATGCTTGTTATATAATACACTATTACATAACAAGACATGAATACGATTCTTTACTGGCTGAGCAAGCATATTTCTGAACGATCAGTACGCGAGCTTTGGAAATTTTAAAGCCCAGTAAAGACACTTTCATTCATTTTGCCTTTTATATTAGAACTTTTAAAATTATGCCTGTGAATAATTCTTTTGCAAGGACTCAAAAAGGTCTGAAGACGGCCCTGCTCTGATTTCAACTTATAACTTAAAATACAAATAGAGGTTCAGATTCCATTATAAGCTACTATAATTGAGATTAAATTTCTATTGTGCAGGGTAGTAAATAAATATGTATTTTGTAAAACGATCTTTCAAAGTTTTCTTCACATTAAACATTCATTTTTTAAAAGTTGGCAGCGTTCCATTTATCGTTCAAGAAAAAAACAAGTTTAATGTGATAAAGTATAGTTGCAGGAAAAAATAAATTTATGAAATATTACCATAAAAATACCCACTCATTGTTTTCATAGTTATAAAGATATTGTCGCCGTATTTAATTTATTCTAATAGCAGTTTGCGGTTTTCCTTTCAAAGTTATCAATAGATTTCTTAGAACACAATTTTATGAAAAATGCTGCTACAGTAACTATGTGTAAACGTTTAAATAAACAAGGAAAATATATTCAATATTTCTAGTTTAGAACAATATTTTTATTCGCATCTCAGTCAAGTTTAAAATATATGAACTAACACACTGCGGTTCACTGATTCCGAACCCTGTACTGAAATTGGGATTCAGTTCCTGCTGTACAGAGTAGCATAAATAACTTAATAATGTTACGCGTCATTCATTCATGCAATAACGTACAATGTATTAAATAAAATATGTATAGGTTTTTTTTAGGTATAGAAATATTCATAATTTATTTGTTTTTAGCATAATGTTTATCTTTTAGAGATATTGCACTTCACTTTTATGCGTTGTTAATTATGCTACTACGCAATACTTCAAAGTCAAGAACATTTTAATTTCAATTAAAATTCTATATGCAAGAACAGTTTTCTAATTCTTATCTTATATACGAGTAATTGTAAAATCATAGTAGAGCTCTGATTTCACAAACATTATTAACTTCAGTAATTCACGTAATAACTATTTATGTGACCAACAAGTATTTATGTTTTTTTTGAGAATTTGATTCAGGTATAATAATTTTTTGATTAGTGCAGAAGAAGAAATAATGAATGGGACGGCTAGCTCAGTGGTATGAAGTCGGCCTGTGGATCCTGAGGTCCCTGGTTCGATTCCCACAGGCGACAAATTTTCATAATTTGAAAAAGCTATCCCTGTGGCTCCTCCACCACTCACATGTTTGGGGGCCGTGATTTGACGACTGGTAACCGCACTTCACGCGCAAAATATATCACTTACCGAGATCTGCTACAGCAGAGTGCCACACCCAGTAATGGGTAGAAGGCGTGATGATATATTTATTTATTTATTTTTTTTTAAGAAATAATAACTATTATTCTTGGCGGGATTTATATATGGCATTATATAGCAAAAATCACACATTTACGGTAGTTCTAGTGTGACGGTGGCGACATCGGTCGTCGAGTGGCGAAACTGACGCGCAAAAAACCAAAAAAAAAAAAAATATATATATTTTATACCTATTATGATTTGAATATCATGAATTGTTAACAGGTTGTTGGTCTAGTGAATTTTCAAATACCGTACCACCGTGTGGTGATGCCATTATAAATTGACATCTTCATTTTTCGTTAAAAACAAGACTTTTCATGGCTATATATCCATTACTAAACGATAAAAAACTTTTTCCTTTTGATACAATATACGTGGATAATTCTAGAACATCATATTAGTTTTTTAATTGAAACTGCAAATTTTTAGAGCTACGCGAACCAAATATATGCGATTCTGAATGACAATCTTCATAAGCCCTGTGTATAAGAACTTACTTCACAGACGATTAATGTGTTTCATATTTTAACAGGATGCGTATGAGTATCCCATGATTACGTGCGCCGAGTTTCATTCGGATCTGCAAAAATGATTTTCGCGCTAGAACTACCTTAATATACATATAGTAATCAAGGTGCCAACAGTAAAAAAGCTTTTTAAAAATAATATTATAGTAGGACTTATTTTTTTATATATAACCCACAATTTTAGCTATTTTAAATCAGACATATGAGAAATTTTGAAGGAATTTTTTTTTCTCTTCAAAATTTGTGATAATATGGATATAGTATCTCCTTGATGCGAGGATTCCAAATTTTCAAACCGCATTTCGATAGCTCTTTTCGTTTTTGAGATATGGCGATTTAAAAGTAGGTCAAAAAATTGCCTATTTTGACCAACAACTTCAAAAATAACAAAGTTATGCAATTTATGACTACACCATTCGATTCTACGCAAAAAGTTACACAAGTGTGTAAATTTTCAGAATTTTTGCTCTACGGATACAAGTTTTAGAACAAAAAAACTGAAAATGGCCTAAAATTGAAAAAACACCAAGGGGTACCCCTTCAAAAATTTTCAAGAAAATAAATGTGAAATATAGTACTTTTTTCTTATTATCTCCCCTATTTTGGACCCGTAGATTACGAAAAAATTATGTAAAGTGGCGTCAGAAGCTTAATTTTTGAAATATCGAAGATTTAAAATATCAGCTTTTGTGCTGCCCAACATACTTGCCTCTATAACTTCAAAACTATTAAAGATATTACAAATCTGATTTCGCCACTGAATTTATCACCCATTACTTGGTATATATGCTAATTTTCACTATCTTTCGTTGCAGAATAAAAAAGTTGTTACAGATTTGCCAAAATAATCAAAATCACGAAAATTGGGTATTTTTAGAAGCCCATAACTCTGAAACTAGAAGAGATAATTGAAATCTGTTTACACCATTGGATTCAGCGTAGTTTAGTTAGTTAATATGCATAGTTTCATTATCACAACCTAAAAAATACAAGTTTCAGGGTCTCATACCTAAAAGGACGCAAAAATAGTGAAAATTTCAGTTTGCATCACATTTGCACCACTTATAAGAACAATAATATCTTGTTTTCAAAATATCAGTGTTCAGGTGCTAACTTCAGACCAAATTAGGCTCAAATGTCCACAACATCTCTAAAAACTAAAATTATTTGTCATACATACTTCCACCATAAATCTTCCCCATAAATTATTTCACAAAGTAATCACACTTATACTAAACTATTCCGTTTGTTTAGAATTCTATGGCGAAAGTACCGACGTAACCGAGACTGCAGGTCTTATGATGGAGTTCTTCACCAGGAGGAGAGCACGGATCGACTGTCAGGACAATCATCTGGAGCTCCTCTGCACGCCCATCTGCTCAACTCCGATAAGGTAGGATCTGCAACTGCAGCTCAATATCGTTATTTGTTGTTTGTATGTATTGAGACATTCTTATTTGTGGTTACCATTTCTAAAGTTCTAAATGAATAACATTACTGAAGAACTGCTCGTAGATGGATTATAATTTAATATCAATTAATATAGATTTTTATAGATAGTTTTAAATTAATTAAAATAGAAAATAGACTTTGCAAACTGTAAGTTGAAAGCAGAAAGTGGATATTTGCCGCTTGCCGAGCAACAATTATAGCTGTATTCCATTTACCACTTGGTTCACTTACTCAGTCAGATAAATTCGATACATGACTAAACGAATTGAATTAAGTAAACTGATGCACTTATTCTGGTGGATTACTTCAAAGTTAATTAGAATATGTAATTTTAGTACTGAATATAAAGTCAGCGAAGTAATGGGAGATTCAAGTGGTAGAGCTTTTTAATATATATTTATTAAAATAAATTCTTGACCGTACATCATATTTAATACAATATAAAATCATACCATAAATGATATCTTTATTGCTGAAATATGAAAGTTAAAGTTGAATCATTCAAATCGCTCATTTGTATTTCGCACTGCCATATTGCAATTACGTAGTTGCATTAAGCCAATCACAGAGCTTTGTCTGAAACGTTTGTCGGTGCTCAATTTTACTGAGAGGAAGACGAAGAAGAAATAAGCATTCAGCATTCTACGATTCTACCAATGACGTATAATACTAGACGAATTATGCCGTATTCAAGTCAATGCAGTGTTGTGGAGCAGAAAGGGATAGAATAACTTTTGGGTCCGCCGGGTGCGCGGCAAGGAGCGAGTACACTTTGATGTTATGCAAGTTGCTCCTTGCCGCGCACCCGTCTCACCAACCAATTATTCTACCTCTTTCTGCTTCACAACAAACGCCGTTGTTATCTGTCTAGTTATGTTTTGTCGGAGGATTCTACTGACAACGACACACGTTACGTGAAGTTACGTGTTATTTATCTCTGTCTTATCTGTCTCTCTTTAAGCTAAAATGCAACTACGTCATATTCGTTTGTCTCGAAAGTTTAAATATTTTTATCATGCTTAATACAAGATTAAAAAAAATAAAAAATTTTGGTTATAATTATTTTATTACGTAGACTAATATATAAAATTCAAAATGTCTTGAAAGGCCCATTCAGCGAAATAAATAAGTGATCCGATTCAGTAAATGTAAGTTTGATCTGGGGTATTAACTTAAATAATAAAATACTATTTCGTCTGAGTGGTTCGGATTTCAGTATAAACTACTGTAATTGGAATTAAGTTCCGGTTGTGCAGGAGACCGATTCTAATTCGTAGCCACCAATTGTTTCAACTGGCTTGACGTCATTTATTGTCGCTACCGATAGTGTAGCCACCTTGCGGGGTAAAATGTAACTTACGTGAGACGTCATTATTGGCGACTAAATATTTGTAGCGACTTACTGGTAGCAACTGCTTTGAACCAGTCACTAACTCAGTCGCTACGTCCTATTCGTATGTTTTGCAGCGCCATGTTTTGAAAAGTTTTGTTATTTTAATAAATAATACTAAATATAGAAACTTAGTTACGATTTCAATCAACAAAGTGGACTTGTTAACAATAAACAATCACAAAAAGCGGCAACAAGTTTTTCATAAATACCACATCAAAATATATAGTCTTTGTAACCAACAGTAGAAAATAAATTCCCTAGAAATTTAACTAAGTCGCCTGACGTCATCAAAAATACGTCATTCAACTAAATATTTGGTTGCTACGAATTAGAATCGGTCTCCAGAATTACAAATAACCAAATATATAAATAAATTGTCGTAAATTTCATTTTTCTTTTTAAATGAGAGTGCAGGTAAATCTTGGTTAACGAATAAATTTAAACATCAGTCAATTTTCTTCCCTTTTGAATTTTATTGAACAATAATTTCAGTAGCTTTGCATACTTTTAGAAAACTGAAGAATCCTACGAGATATTCGAGATCCCTCATTTAAAGAATACACCACGTGACCAAGAATCGAACACATTCGTTAAGCGAGATTTACCTGATTTGTTGATAGACAAACAAGTAAGTACTAAATTTTCAATTTCTTCCTTTCAATTCACATAATAATTAATTTATAAATCTACTATCTACTTTCCTAACCATAAAAATGTCTATTGACGAACGTTTAAATGACATTTTTAACAATTGAGGCTTTATCTCAAAAACTAAGCAAAATACGAAGATTCGCTAAATATACTTATTATCCGACAAGTAGTGACATCTACCTAGTTATAAAAGTATATACAGCAAATAGCTTGATTTCAAAGTTCAAACTCACCGAAATATTCATTTCATTGGTTATTTTCTCTGGCGGAATTTTTTCGTCGGTTCCAACAGCTGCTTCCACCTCTCGGCAAATTTCTCAACGAAAAGAAGTCGGCAATATAGTCCGCAATTTTTTTCCTCTCGCGCAAATGTTTGTTTTTATTATTTTTTATGTGACGCGGCAGTTTTCTTTTTTATTTTGTCTGTACACAAACCGAACTTTGAACTTTTACAACCGTCTGACTTGCCTCGTAGGCGTATTTACAATTCGCTAAATTGTTTTCGCAGAACTAATACCAAAATAAAAATAATCAAATCGTGCTTTGATTATTTTGTTTTATTTGGAACATATGCAAATTGATGAGGCTTATAACCCCGTGTTTTGTAATAAATATTTCGGTGATGTGATTTGCTTTCTCATATCAACACGACTTCTTTTCTAATTCTATATTTTTCTTTTTTTTTCTTTATAAGGGCACTATGCCCCATCAAATTCGGTAGCATGAACTCATTAAACATTTATTTATAAGATTCTTGCTGCAATTAAATAAATAAAAATAAAAAACTAGCCATTACTGGGTGTGGCACTCAGCCGGAGCAGATCTCGATAAGTGATATATTTTGCGCGTGAAGTGCGGTTACCGGCCGTCAAATCACGGCCCCCAAAGATGTCAGTAAATGGAGATCCATAGGGCTAATTTAAATATGGTGAAATATGTCAGTTGTGGGAATCGAATCCGGGTTCTCAGATTAACAATCCTTCGCCAAACATATCTATCCTTGTACACAGAGCTGGGCAAGCTACTTAAAAAATGTAGCTAAGCTACAGCTACAGCTATTCTTTAAAAAAGTAGCTAAGCTACAGCTATAAGCTATATTTTGTAAAATATAGCTAAGCTACAGCTAAAAGCTTTCGTTAAAGTAGCTGTTAAATTTTAAAGCTACTTTTTTAAATTATTGTGAAATAATTAAATTTGCCATTGTCATATGATCAGTCTTTTGTTATAATGACTGTTAATTTACTATTATGTACATAAATATCAAAAATAGCAAATACCATCTGGCACCTACTGTGTATTTTTGCGTATTAGAGCCAGTTAGAACCGGCAACAAATAATTATTTTGTGTGGGTTTAGCTTGTACGTATGCGTACTTTGTTGATCTTCTGCTTAAAAAGTAGCTTTAAGCTATAAAAAGTAGCTTTAAGCTACAAAAATTAGCTTTAAGCTACAAAAAGTAGCTTTAAAAGTAGC
The DNA here is from genome assembly GCA_911728475.2 of Pterostichus madidus. Taxonomy (NCBI): domain Eukaryota; kingdom Metazoa; phylum Arthropoda; class Insecta; order Coleoptera; family Carabidae; genus Pterostichus; species Pterostichus madidus. The sequence goes on from OU452314.1 coordinate 31,775,302, forward strand.
TTCAGTTGTTATTTTTAAGCTAATAGAAAAAAAAGTAGCTAGCTACAAGCTACAGCTATATTTTTTCACAGTTAACTAAGCTATAGCTACAGCTAAGGTAAATGTAGCTAAGCTAGTAGCTAAGCTACAAAAGTAGCTAGCTACTGCACAGTCCTGCTTGTATACCATCCATATTCATAATAAATTTACCCATTACTGGGTGTGGACAACTGCCGAAGCAGATCTCGGTAAGTGATATATTTATGCGTGTGAAGTGCAGTTACCAGCCGTCAAATCACAGCCCCCAAAGATGTTAGTACAGGGGGATCCATAGGGCTAATTTAAATATGGTGAAAAATGTTTGTCAGCTGTGGGAATCGAACCCGGGTTTTCAGATCAACAATCTGACTTGTTAACATTGAGCCAGCTACCCCATAAACCTTCGTCAAACATATCTATTTTGGCACACCATCTACAGTCATAATTTATTTATTAATTTATGTTACCCTGTACAATAGGCACTTAATCCCAAAATATCAAAAATAATTATGGGATAATGGCTCAGTGGTATCAAGTCGGCCAGTGGATCCAAAGAACCCTGGTTCGATCCCCACAGCCGAGAAAACATTTTCACCAATTTAAAATAAATACCCGTGTGGCTCCCTCACCACTAACATCTTTGGGGACCGTGATTTAACAGCTGGTAACCGCACTTCACGCGCATAAATATATCACTTACCGAGATCTGCTTCGGCAAAGTGCCACACCCAGTAATGAGTAAAAGGCGTGATGATATATTTATTTATTTATTTTGTTAAAAATAATTAATGACAAATGAATATTATTGTTTTTGTTTATGTTGCGAGTGTAGGTATTGTTTATAACTTATCATGCAAATATGTAATCAATATGTTTTGTACAAAGAATGCAATTTAAAAATATTTATAAATTGAACGACATTAATATTTTGTCTATCAAAATATGGTGTTATTTTTATTTTCGATCAGTTTATTGAACTGCAATAATTGCATTAATTGGAAATACGGTTATCATAAATTAATAACAATAATATTTATTTCGTTTATTCATAACAAAACTATAATAAACATTTAGTGTTGATTCTAAAATTTGTATTTTTAATTTATTATAAAAAAAAATCAAATATGAGATCTGCAATTGCATGTTATGAACTACAAACTTTTTTTATACATCGGGATTTTCTGTTCAGTTAATTTTAAGGTGAAATTATAAGTACAAAAAAATATTTCGAATTAAAAATTACATTTAAATTCTGATATTTATATACCAAGGGAACAAAATAATACATTTCTTCCCGAAAATGCCGTTTCATTTCCCAAGGCGGAGAAAGTAATATTTTCAGAAAGCGTGATGATATATTTATTTTTGTATTTATTTATTTATATTTATTTATGAGGTAATGGCTCAGTGGTATCGAGACGGCCTATGGATCCTAAGAACCCTGGTTCGATCCCCACAGTCGACAAACATTTTCACCATTTTAAAATTACCCCTGTGGCTCCCCCACCACTAGCATCTTTGGGAGCCGTGATTTTACGGGTGGTAACTGCACTTCACGCGCATAAATATATCACTTACCGAGATCTGCTTCGGCAGTGTGTCACACCCAGTAATGGGTAGAAGGCGTGATTATATATTTATTTATATATTTCTAATTTTGGAAATGATGACTTAATGGTATCGCGTTGGCCTGTAGATCCTGAGAACCCCGGTTCGATTCCCACAGCCGACAAACAATTTTCACCAAATTAAAATTACCCCTGTGACTCTCCCACCACTAACATCTTTGGGGCCGTGATTTGACGACTGGTAACCGCACTTCACGTGCTAAATATATCACATACCGAGATCTGCTTTGGCAGAGTGCCACACCCAGTAATGGGTAGAAGGCGTTATGATATATTTATTTATTTATTTTTATTTTATAATCCTTATTATCAAGAAAAAAAAACAATTATATTTTGTCTATTTATTATTGAATGTAATTATGAAATAAATATTTGTCTAATGAGACGTCACAGTTTGTACTTTTGACGCAAAATGCAGATTTCCATAAATAAAGAAACCGCGAGAGATAGACAAAACACTGCCTGGTAACTATGAATTATCTTTCAACTTTGTAAACAAAGTTTCTATTATTTCTTTTTCTGAGATTTGCGTTTATTTACTGGCGATAAAAATATTATAAATTCACACTATCTAATCTTGTTTTATAAATAATAATGGACTTAATATTTTTATGGAATATACGTAATTTGCATGAATATATTTATTGTTTGAAATTTGTTTATGTTTTCGATATCGCACGTTCAAATGCGCATTGTTTACTCGTTCATCCATTTATCTTATTTTTCATGTTTCTTTTTTATTCATTTATTTTACTTACATTGTCGAATGATACTCACATTATTATTTCTAATAAACATTGACAGGCAGATTCACAAAGCGGGTTAGAGCTAATACCATTTTTTATTTCGTTTTTAACTCTCTTTTGTATGCATGAAAACAAGTTTCTTTTAACTTAGGTTAAAAAGAATGTTAATCAAATTTAATTAATTTTATGAAACTGCTTTAATTTGAAACAGAGTTATAAATAATATCAAAAACGGTGTTAGCGCAAATCCGTTTTATGAATCTGCCTGTGAAAGAATTGAAAATATAAACGACAATAATATTAAGAAAAATTTAATAATAAATTCAAATTTATATGACAGGAGACACCTGGACTCGAACTGAGGACATTCCGCTTACGGGCAGATGTCTTAATAATAAATACTTCTGTAAAAGGAATAGTACTTCTCAAATAGAATTTATTTATGCACAACCGGGCTGAAAAGCATGTGTTTTAGCCCTAAAAAGCGGGCTTAAACACTTATTTTGGACCCATGGGCAAAAAAGAAATCATTCCTATGGATACATGAGGTAATGGCTTAGTGGTATCGAGTCGGCCTGTGGATTCCAAGAACCCCGGTTCGATTCCCACAGTCGACAAACAATTTTCTCCAAATTAAAATTATCCCTGTGGCTCCCTCACCACTAACATCTTTGGGGGCCATGATTTGATGACTGGTAACCGCACTTCACGCGCATAATTATATCACTTACCGAGATATGCTTCGGCAGAGTGCCACACTCAGTAATGGGTAAAAGGCGTGATTATATACTTATTTATTTATTTCTAATTTTGGAAATGATGAATTAATGGTTTCGAGTCGGCCTGTAGATCCTGAGAACCCCGGTTCGATTCCCACAGTCGACAAACAATTTTCACCAAATTAAAATTATCCCTGTGACTCTCCCGCCACTAATATCTTTGGGGGCCGTGTTTTGCCACCTGGTAACCGCATAAAGATATCACTTACCGAGATCTGCTCTGGTAGAATGCCACAACCAGTAATGGGTAAAAGGCGTGATGATATATTTAGTTTATGATTTATTTTATTTCTAATAAACTATAAAAGAATTGAAAATATAAACGACAATAAAATTAAGGAAAACTTGAAAAGTCATAAATAAAATAAAATAAATATATCATCACGCCTTCTACCCATTATTGGGTGTGGCACTCTGCAGAAGCAGATCTCGGTAAGTGATATATTTTGTGCGTCAACTGCTGTTACCAGTCGTCAAATCACGGCCCCCAAAGATGCTAGTGGTGGAGGAACCACAGGGGTAGTTTTTGAAATTATGAAAATTGTTTGTCGCCTGTGGAAATCGAATCCAGGGTACCAGGGTTCTCAGGATCTACAGGCCGATTTCATACCACTGAGCTAGCCACCCCATAAGTCATAGTACCACTCAAATAAAACTAATTTTTCAAAAGTGATATACTGATGATTATTTTTGCTAAAATATGATTGCTTCCTTAGAGATTGTCAAATGATGTTATCGTAAACACAAAGTCTAAGTCGAAATGACAATCAATAAATATGTTTTACTTAGAGTGCTGCCATCTGAGAAAGAAAACAGATTGGAACAAAGATAGAACAATTCAATATCTCAAGATAAAGACTAAGTACTTTCAAAGCGACCCGGCAAAATACAAGCCCTAGAAAAATATTGATTTATATTCCAATCCTAATAAAGTTAAGGGATAGAGGACCGCCATATTGGTTTTATTATTTTCTTCAATATTTTACAAATATATTACACATTTTATTGATGATTTGTATCACATAAGGGCCTGCCGTTATATCCTACAAAAATTATTGATTTATTCTACTCTGTACAACAGGAACTTAATTTCAATTACAGTATATGATCCGGACTCACTGAAACGTAGTATGTACGTATATTTAGCTCAAGTGGGATTTGAACTTAGGATCTCCAGATTTATATGCCGCAACGCTATGAAACCCACCGTATTGACGGCAGAGCTGGGCAGTAGCTACTTTTGTAGCTTAGCTACTAGCTTAGCTACATTTACCTTAGCTGTAGCTGTAGCTTAGTTAACTGTGAAAAAATATAGCTGTAGCTTGTAGCGAGCTGTTTTTTTTCTATTACCTTAAAAATATTGTTATAACAACTGAAGCTACTTTTTGTTGCCCAAAGCTACTTTTTGTAGCTGAAAGTTACCACTGTTCATTAAGAAATACCTATTAATTTTTGTTTTGTATTTGAATTGTACCTTCTTTATTGTTTTCTATAACTGTAGGATAACAAGTTATTATATAGTGTAAAATCTATTAACATATTTTATTTTTCACTTGTTCTTAACCTATCACACTTTTGTATTAAATATTAGATGAACTAAACATTGACTGTTTAGGAGTCTTCTGTTAATGTGACCGTTAATTTATTCCAATATAAATAAACATTATTTTTATGTACATAATAGTAAATTAACAGTCATTATAACAAAAGACTGATCATATGACAATGGCAAATTTAATAACTCACAATAATTGAAAAAAGTAGCTTTAAAATTTAACAGCTACTTTAATGAAAGCTTTTAGCTGTAGCTTAGCTATATTTTACAAAATGTAGCTTATAGCTGTAGCTCAGCTACATTTTTAAAGAATAGTTGTAGCTGTAGTTTAGCTACTTTTTTAAGTAGCTTGCCCAGCTCTGATTGACGGTCACTACAATGAAGCTATGAAGCTATCCAATTAGTAATTACGATTAGCAATTACAATTATAAATTTTTGGACGATACAAATTACAATTAATAGGACTTTGAGTGAATTAGTGACAAATTACATTAGTAGACAACTTTGATAGTAAGTAAAATAGCTTTGTATGTCTGCGTCTTGTTCTTTCAATTATTTTAATTATTATCACCATGATAATTTTCATAATTTCAAAACTACCCCTGTGGCTCCTCCACCACTAACATATTTGAGAGCCGTGATTGAACGACTGGTAACCGTAGTTCACGCGCAAAATATATCACTTACCGAGATCTGCTTCGGCAGAGTGCAACACCCAATAATGGGTAGAAGGCGTGATGATATATTTATTTTATTCATTTTATTTATAACTGGAACTATGTATCTACTTGAAATCTCGATATATTGATTAACAACAAACAAACAAACAAACAGCAGTCTAAGACTTGAAGACCAATACAAACTCTTTCTGAAAATCCAACCTTGTGCTCAATGTTTGTTATTTTAGCAAAGCTTTTTCCAACAGTGAACAGCGATCGCCGAAACAAGAAAGGATATGACGTGTTCGTCTATTTGAGAGTGCAGCCTTGTATGCGTGAGTGTATATGCACTATACATAACACGCACACGCACGCAAACAGCATTGAGAGGGTGCGCTGGCCTCGTGACGTAGTGCGAAATATCTGCAAGCGAGATACCAACTCCAAATAAACAGTGGCGGAGATTTGGGGCAGAGGTTGAGGGCTTTAGATTCCACTATAAGCTGTTGGTTGATCATATTTATTGAATATTTGTTAAAATATAATGAATATGTCAACACGGCTTTTCCTTTTTACTGCGTGTAGACCTTTGTCGTAACAAAGCTCGATTAGTGATATATTTATGCGTGTATAGTCCAGTTACAAACCGTCAAATCGCGGCCCCCAAAATCTAAGTGAAAGGAGACTCACAAGGATAATTTTTAATGTGGTCAAAATTTCAATAATTTAATTTTAATTAGTTAAACAAAAATTAATCTTTCTCTAAATAAATTCTGGGAAAAATTACGCTGTATCTGTGATTGAAGACGACAGGACCGTAGCTAGTCTAATTTTGGAGATATACAGGATAACGATTAAAACGAGGTAAAATTTGAGAAAAAGATCTAGTTTGTTGAGGTTCTATCTTAAAAATTAAACAAGATATGAAGGTGTGCCCAACGTACTTTAAATGAGTTTTTTAGGAATTTTTATATTTTTAATATTTTTCGCCAAAATTTTATTTATCACTTACCGAGATCTGCTTCAGCAGAGTCCCACGCCCAGTAATGAGTAGAAGGCGTGATGATATATTTGTTTATATTTATTTATTTTATCATAAAACAGTTTGCGAACAATATCTTGACAAATAGAAAACATACACAATTGGAAATTTCATCATTGTGTTCTGCGAGTTCAATTTAATTTGTTGGTGTATTTCTGTATCTGAAATGGAACTAAATCAATTTTTTCTACACATTTTACTTGACGCGTTGACAGTTTTAAATAATTATTTGACAACTACCTATCATTTGTCAACAAAAATAAAAGCTACAGAGATTATTCCGGGGAATAATCACAAGAGCTTTATTGTCAGTATAATAATTACAGGATTGGTTAAAATTCAGACACGTGACATACAATGAAGGGCAGTATCACTGACCAATTTAAAAAAAATGTAATTTTAGGTTGGTAAATTTTTTTGAATTTCAAATCTCCCTAAAAATTACTAAATAAACCAGTGCTTCCAAAGTGTTATTTGAAAAACATTTTCTAGCCTCAAACCTTAAACAATAATGTAATCTGCAATTATCAGGAAATAAAAAATAATTCTTTCTAACCCAACCAAACCTAATCTCAGTCTTTGCCATTTTCATACATTTATGACATTTATACTTCTTTGCGATGAGCTTCAAATCTCTGAAAATTTTGTAGGATCACTGTTAAGTAATTGTCATTATAGTGGTGGAGGAAATTTTAAAAATTGGTCAGTGATACTGCATTTTAGCCTAGTGAAGCATTTCATTGGTGGGAAACGTGAAAAAATAATCTCTAAAATTTTTACAACAGTTTTTGAACAATATTTCAAAAATTGGAGGACCTGCGTATTAGAGAATTTCATAATTGGATTCAGCGGGTTGAAGTACACATGTATGTAAATTTTCATTACAATATTTGTACGAGAAAGAATTTGAAACAATCAGAAATTGGTCTTTAATCGAAAAAAGTTAAGAAAGTTTTTGTTTTCGTTTTTCAATTATATATTAAACTAAAAACAGTAGCAAACTATATAAACATAATAGTACAATTTACTAATATTCCATATTTTAAAAACCTATTTTATATAATTTTGTATACAGACATATAAACAAATATAAAACAAAAACTGCGTCAACAGTTCTAAATGGTCCATTTTACAAAGTCAAAGACTCAACCAGTGACTGTGTTAAGGTAGCACTGGTGTGACGGTGGCGCCATCGGTTGTCGAGTGGCGAATCTGACCCTCAAAAAAATATAAAAATTGAATAAAATAACTGTTTTATACCTATTATGATTTGAATATCATGAATTGTTAACAGGTTGTTGGTCTAGTGAATTTTCAAATACCATACCACCGTGTGGTGTTGCCATTATAAATTGGGATTCTTAATTTTTCGTTAAAACAAGGCTTTGCATGGCTATATATCCATTACTAAACGATAAAAAACTTTCTCCTTCTGATACAATATACATGGATAGTTCTAGAACATCATACTAGTTTTCAAATGAAACTGCAAAATTTTAGAGGTACACAAACCAAATATGTGCGATTCTGAGTGATGATCGCTATAAGCCCCGTGTATAAGAACTCAACTTTACAAGCGAATATATTTGTTCACAGACGATGAATGTGTTTCATATTTTAATAGGATGCGTATGACTATCTGCAATATTTATTTTCACGCCAGTACTACCTTAAAAGCTGCCTCTTTTCCCGCACGCCACTGCCTCAACTTCTATGATTTTCGGCCACCTCTCTCTCCTCTCCTGTGACCTCACAGAAAGCTCCGCGATGCATTGCTCCCACTCTCTGCTGCACACAGCACGACACATGATGTGCTGGGTGGTGCGATGCACAGTGCAGGCGGCAGCGGAGGGCACAAGGGGGGCACAGACGATGTGCACTAGTAATTGCACTGGCGACCTAGTTTAGAGTCCCGAGTTCAATGGTGTCTGGTAGCTTAGAATTTGGAGGTCATTGTCACTGTCAACTGACACTCGAGGTTAGGTGATTATTTCTAATAGGTTAGTGTTGAGTTTACTACAGTTTTTCTGAAATCAAGAAGTATATTTCAATAGTTGTTTGAAGTTTGATTCGAATTATATGGCAACAGTTTTGAGAATCCGGGTTCGATTCCTACAACAGACAAACTATTTTCACTTACCGAGATCTGCTATGGCAAAAAGCCACATAGTAGTAATCGGTAGAAGGCGTAATGATATATTTATTTAATTTTATTTTAATTTAAAAAAATATATATCCATCAAATATTAATCGTAAAAAAGACATTTTTTTTCAAATCATTCACGTATTATTATTATTTGACTTATTGATTGACAGTTGATTTAAAAAAACATGCAACTTCTCTTCGCTTTTATATATTTAAACCAAGTTTAAAATTTTACTTATGGCGGTGAAAATAGCCATTAGTTAATTGCAGTCAAAACTTCATTTAAAATTACATGAAATTACTATTTTTTTAATAGATAGTTTTGAAAGAGGTACGAAATATAAAACACTTATATGCAAGGATCTAACTATAAAAAGAACATTTTTTAATTTCAAAATTATTTTTGTTTTTAATATAATTGAAATTTTAATAAAGTAAGTAATAGGCTTTTTGTTTTCTCTTTTGTTCAGCTATTTCATGAATGTTTATGTTATCATGCATACATAATCCTTTTTTGATCCTAGAACCAAAAATTGCATTTTTACTACAATTGCAATATTTGCAATAATTTCTAAATAAAATAGTTATTTATGATTATTAGTATGATTATTAGTACGAGGCGCAAAGCGCCGAGGGCTAATAACATGTTTAGGGTCAGAAACGCTAATTTCACCCGTGGTATATACAATATTTTATGCACAACAAAATAACATTTAATTATTTGTTCAAAAGATTAAAATATGTAAATGGGTTATATGTCAAATTGACATTTTGCAGAATCATGTATTCACAATGAACAAAAATTGTCATTTTATTTATATATCCATAAGGATTATTTTTTTTATGGCCCTAGGACCAAAAAGAAATGTTTAAGCCCACTTTTTAGGGCTAAATCTAATGATTGTCGGCTCGGTTGTGCATAAATAGTATATTACATAACAAGCATCGAAAGTGTAAGATAACGTGCGAGTGTACAAATTGAAAAACGAGGCACGTAGCGCCGAGTGCTTTAAGTACACGAGCACAGTTACACACTTTCGAGCGAGTTATATATACTATTTTTCAGACGCCCACAAAATATTTATAAAAGAAATTTACAAGAGCAATGTTATTACGCTTTGACAGCTGATGCGTTTTTGTAGATAAGCGTTAACGTTTGACGTTTGAGGTTAGATATTGTGATACCAACTGTACTAACCGTAATGTCAAAATATTAAATAATGCTAAAATATTAGTAAATAAGTAATTATTAATTTAAAAAAAAAGATTTATCTGTGCAAATGTGTTGAAAAATCTGCCAAAACTTCGATTTAAATAATAATACAAATTCTTTTTATTTATTTTATTATTTCCTTTCATCGTAACGCCATCTGTTGTCAATCAGTGGAACTTCACCTGATATGTTAGAAGTGTGCGTTATACTAGCATATCAGTGTGTGTTATGTTCAACTTTCCGTAGTAGTTTATGATGTTGTTAGGGTTACTTTCATAAGTGTTCGTCTGAAAAAATATTATGTTTCAATCGACCTAAAAATACTTTTTTTAATCTTATAATATACCTTTATTACTCAACCCAAATACTTGTATTTTTAGTTCCAACGAAACAAATAATCATTTTGTTTAAACAAATATTAATCGCTACCACTGCTATCACTCGTCAATGAACACTTAAAAAAAATGTTTTATTCATTCCAATTTCCTGTTTCAAAACATAAATAATCACGTGCGCATAATGCAGTTTAATTTCTCACCATTAATAAATATATTGTCTACTTTCCTTCCAAATTCACACATTGCAATGAATTATTTACCATTCAATCGCCTTCGTTGTCAATAAACTTTCGACCGTCAATTTGAAATTGTCATAGTTTCGCCAGCAATTACAAGTGAATCATGATCCCAGCCAACTTTTTACGCAAGCGTTGAAATGAAACGAGTGCTAGTATGGGTTGTTTGCACTATTCTAAAGCCGCGTACAATCGTCAAATTATGTATTTTTTTAGCGTTGTCGCGGATACATCCGGCCATATAGAGCCGAGGAAACAAAGACGAGACTAACACGTGCAAGATAGATAGATGTAGGATAATTAGACTGATTTGAATCTAGGATAACATAAGTTCTACAAGTTTTGGTCTTATACGAACTATGAATTTTGTGACGTAAATAAAGTTTGGACTTATTGGATTGAGGCTACCTTTGACATATAACAAAAATAAAGACAAAATTTAAATAATATTAGATTTTAATTACATGGAGACCGTAGTTATTTGGACATATTTCAAAGATTTTACGTTTAAATTCTGGCGATTTTTCAAGTTTTTGCCCTAGAATAACATTAAATAAGAATAAAAGACAGCTGTTAAACTTTGTGCCTAAATTAACACTGTATTACTGTAATGTCCAGTTGCATAAAATGTCAGTTAATCTCGTTTTTAACTCAGCGAAAAAGTTGAATTAGAATAAAAAATACGCATCTAAGAAATGTTAAATTTTTTAACAGTCAGTATTTTAAAACATAATTTCTATGGTATGGGGTGGCTAGCACAGTGGTATGAAGTCGGCCTGTGGATCCTGAGAACCCTGGTACCCTAGATTCGATTCCCACAGGCGACAAACAATTTTCATAATTTCAAAAACTACCCCTGTGGCTCCTCCACCACTAACATCCTTGGAGGCCGTGATTTGACGACTGGTAACTGCACATCACGCGCTAAATATATCACTTACCGAGATCTGCTTCGGCAGAGTGCCACACCCAGTAATGGCTAGAAGGCGTGATTATATATTTATATATATATATTTCTAATTTTGGAAATGATGACTTAATGGTGTCGCGTTGGCCTGTAGATCCTGAGAACCCCGGTTCGATTCCCACAGCCGACAAACAATTTTCACCAAATTAAAATTACCCCTGTGACTCTCCCACCACTAACATTTTTGGGGGCCGTGATTTGACGACTGGTAACTGCACATCACGCGCAAAATATATCACTTACCGAGATCTGCTTCGGCAGAGTGCCACACCCAGTAATGGGTAGAAGGCGTGATGATATATTTATTTATTTATTTCTAATTTTGGAAATGATGACTTAATGGTGTCGCGTTGGCCTGTAGATCCTGAGAACACCGGTTCGATTCCCACAGCCGACAAACAATTTTCACCAAATTAAAATTACCCCTGTGACTCTCCCACCACTAACATCTTTGGAGGCCGTAATTTGACGACTGGTAACTGCACATCACGCGCAAAATATATCACTTACCGAGATCTGCTTCGGCAGAGTGCCACACCCAGTAATGGGTAGAAGGCGTGATGATATATTTATTTATTTATTTCTATGGTATGCATTAAACTAATAATTATTTGTTACAAATAATGTTTTACCATTGTTATTTAACTAATAATTCGTATCATAATGCTAATATTAATTAATTATAACATGAAAATCAGAAAATTTGTAAAATGTGGGGTCAGCCATCTTGCCTTTTGTTAAGTTTTAACATATATCTATTATTATTTAATAATATAGTGAACATCGTTTTATGCCGTAGTCTTTTAGTTAAAGAATTTTGTTTAATCGAAAATATATCTTTTTTATATAACCATATAAATAGTTATATTTATACGACCATGACAGAAAGTAGGCTACATTTATAAAACAAAAGACAAAATGTCTATTGCGATGTGGAATTGAGTCTTAATAAATAAGAAAAAAATTTCCATCACTTGTCCCGTAATTCCACAGAGGTTTTTACAGCACGTTTGCATCAACTTCTCAGGTTATCAACAAACGGCTGGTCAGTTCAGCTTTAACCATAGACGCGTTTCGTCCTTCCGGACTCATCAGTATGGTGCTATCATTTATCCAACTAGATCAACTAGGAAATAGTGGATTGTGATACCGACTTAGCTGAACTGACTGATGTTAACCTATCTACAACGGTAACATGACATGAGAGCTATGGAGCCACTCGTGGTGCCATCTACCGACAAAATCGCAAACTGCTTGACAGCTATTGAAATAAAACAAAAGACATTTATTTCATGTATGGAAAGAAGATATTTGCCGTTTATTGTGTAGAAAGCAACACATTCTGTACACATGTGGAAAGTGAGGTTTTCTGATCGAGGAGATTTTTAATTTTTGACTGGATCGTGACAAAATAATTTTTCAGTTTTCAGCAGTGTCCCAAATTCTGATCGAGTGGATCATCGAATCCATGTTATCCAAATGATTTTTAAATGATTTTTCAAACGATCATATAAAACTATTGTAGAAACTAAGAGTAGAAATTGTCTTTGTCCTTCTTGCATTATTGTTGTTCTCCATACGCGATCAGTAATAAACTCCTTTCTGGTCTAGGTACATAATAGTTATTTATTGATTGTTGGTCGAGATGAAGTCGAGAACAATAACCATGTGAGGCTGACAAAAACATTTTCTGTTCAAAATGAACACAATATTTTTATTCGATCATTTAGTAATGCATGAAAGAGACTTTATAAACTTTCACACTGTGGCTCAGTAAATGGAATTAAGTTCCCATTGTACATAGTATCAAAAATAAATAAATTATTTTTGACAATGGGGTAATGGCTCAGTGGTATCCGAGTAGGCCTGTGGATCATAAGAACCCTGGTTAGATCCCCACAACCAACAAAACATTTTCATCAATTTAAAATTACACCTGTGGCTCCTCCACCACTAACATCTTTAGGGGCCGTGATTTGATGGCTGGTAATCGCAGTTCACGCGCATAAATATATCACTTACCGAGATCTGCTTCGGCAGAGTGCTACATCCAGTAATGGATGAAAGGCGTGATGATATATAAATTTTTGACAATTTTTCTGTTCTGATATTCGTTTGAAAACGTTAACAGTTCTCTTTTATCTATGTATCCCATGATCTACTCACTTTCTAGACTTGGGTGGAAAGTAATACTTTTCGTATGAGTAGGCAGCAAAGAAAAAGCCTACTTTCCGACATGGTTGTAAAAAATAACTATTATATGTTAAGGAAAGAAAGTGAGATACTTCTTCCTGAAGGTGCAGGTTCATTTCCCGAGCCGAAGTCAAGGAATATAAGGCACCTTTGGGAAAAATGACACCTTATTCACGAAGTATACATGTAAGGTTTTTACTACCCTATCAGAAAATAGAATATTCAGAAATAAATTCGAAATTTAGAAACGACTTATTGTATGCTAAAAACAGATAGTATTTTGTGTTTTCGATGTTATCCTGAATTTTATTTAAATTCTATTTGTTCGTATAAGAACGTTTATAATAATAAACAAGTTTCTAGATTTTTTATTTTGTGTAAAAGACAACATATGATATCAAGCCATCTAGATTCTAGAAGCATGAGTAATTGTTGCCTCCAAAGTATAATTATTATGTGAGATTACAATTTCGTTGAAAAATTAATTTGGTTGTTTTTCAGGCAAAATTCTTTGTTTATAATTAATTACTCTATTCAAAATTATGGTAATTTGTGTTGTGAAATGTAAATGAATTGCAACTGCAGTTTTCAAGATTAATTATTTCGAATTCCAGGACATTTACACAACGAATTAATCATAAGAATCATTGTAATTGATCCTTGAATTTTAAAATTTATTTCTTGTTGTGTTGTAACATTACATATCGCAAATTGATTCACATTATTATATTTATTTATCAAGTTGCACAACAGGAAATTAATTCCGATTAGAGAACAAAAGATGAGCAGCTTAAACTGGTGTCACATGATGACAGTTTTCATCATTTGATAAAACTTTTACATGACAAACTCAAGATTATGCTGTTATACAATGGGATCTAGGACCAAATTTAGATTATTTTTTTTATAATTGTGTCTCGGAAAGAAATTAAAACACTTTTATTTGTTTATATTGTTTATGGAGTGGCTATCTCAGTGGTATGAAGTCGGCCTGTGGATCCTGAGAACCCTGGTACCCTAGATTCGATTCCCACAGGCGCCAAACATTTTTCATAATTTCATAAGCTACCCCTGTGGCTCCTCCACCACTAACATCTTTGAGGGCCGTGATTTGACGACTGGTAACCGCACTTCACGCGCAAAATATATCACTTACCGAGATCTGCTTCGGCAGAGTGCCACACCCAGTAATGGGTAGAAGGCGTGATGATATATTTATTTATTTTATATTTCTGTTTGTTTTTAAATCGATTAATTATTGATAGTTTAGGAGAAACAATTTGTTTAAAATAATAATAGAAGGGTTATGTGACGTCACTGTAACTTACTAGTGGCAAATGGCCAGAAAAAAATATAAAATTGCATTTGTAAATTTTGTTTTAAAAACTAACCTCAGATTATATTACGTCATACTGAATCGGACTGTGGATTTGAGAATCTGGGTTCGATTCCCACAGCCGATTAACATTTACATCACATTAAAATTATCACTGTAGCTCCCTCTACATTGAAATCTTTGGAAGTCGTGATTTGACGGCTGGTAACAGCACTTCAATATATCACTTAGCGAGGTCTGTTATAGTTAGAGAGCAAGGGTGCAAAATGATGTCTCATTTATTCCAGTGACAGAAATGGATTTTTTATAGATTAAGTCATGATAAACATGAAAACAAGAAATTTAGATTTGAGAACGGGTGGAGAATATAGATGGCGCCGATGTGAATGCGCAGATTTAAGGGTGGTTGTTGATCCCTACACCAGTCCACTTTCAGACCTTCTGTCACCAATGAGCACCCAGCAATAATTTCTGTCAATATTTTTTTTGTCATGTATTCGTCGTGAACAAGTAGTAATATGTCACACGACACCATAAAAATTGCTTACTTTGACCGGTTTTGTCGCGCATGCGTCGCCGGCCAAAACTTCTATCTACCATTTTTATTACTGAATTATACCAAAGTCTATAATTTAAACTGAAAATTAGCATGTAAAAAATATGTCAACAACCACCCTTAAAATCGGCGCATTCACATCGTCGCACATCTATAGTTTCCACCCGTTCCCAAATCTAATTTTTTTTTTTTCATTTTTATCATGACATAATCTATTTAAAAATCCATTTCTGTCACTGGAATAAATTAGACATAATTTTGCACCCTAGCTCTCTAACTATTAGGCCAGAGTGCCACACCCAGTAATGGCTAAAAGGCGTGATGATATATTTATTAATTTTTTTAATTTAAGACGAACAAGAAATTAAGTTTTGTATTGTGATTTGACCTCAATTAATAATTGAATTTAAAAAATACAGTATACCTAATTAAGAAAAATAGGAAAACAAAATTTCCATCACTTGTCACAAATTCCAAAATTTTTACAGCACGTTTGATTCAACTTATCAGGTCATCATCAAACGGCTGGTCAGTTCAGCTTTAACCATAGACGCGTTTCGTCCTTTAGGGACTCATCAGTATGGTGTGATCAACTATCCAACTAGACCAACTAGGAACTAGTGAACTGTGATATTTTTACAAGCTGAACTGACTGATGTTAAAGTAACTACGTCGGTAGATAAGACATGAGAGCTAAGGAGCAACCCGTGGTGCCATCTACCGACAGAATCGCAAACTGCATGACAGCAATTTAAATAAAATAAAGACAAAAAGTCAATTACGATGTGGAACTGTGTCTTAATAAATAAGAAAAATAGGAAAACAAAATGACAAGTGATGGAAATTTTGTTTTCCTATTTTTCTTATTTATTAAGACACAGTTCCACATCGCAATTGACTTTTTGTCTTTATTGTATACCTAATTATAAGATTATATATAGATTAAATATAATATAACCTAGGTTCTGGTTATGTTTGACTAAATTCACTCTAGTGAAAAGAATAATCATCTGACGTATCCAGTTTTCATCATACACCAAATTGAATGAAGTGACGTCTTCATTTGACAGTAAACGGACAGAGTTGTATTTTTATTTATTGTTATAAGTTACAGTTAGTGAGGTTTGAACTTTCGAGCTCTTGCTAGTGAAACAAAAGCGCTACTAAATGACACAATTATGCATCTTGCACCTGGTAAAAAGTTACTGAAATTTGTATAAGTAGTTTTATTAGTTTAGTTAGTTGAATCGGATTGGCATGGAGCCAGCATTCCGTGCCTAACGTTCGCATTTGCTAAACGTGTCACGTTGTCACGAATTCTAATATGCAGAACTTTCATTCATATTTAAATTTGCGACCACACTTTTCAAATAATGCGAGCACAATTTAGACAAAAATATAGCTCTTCATTATACTATTAAGCTGCGTTGACAGTTACAATTTGTAATTATGTTTAGCGTTTACAATTATCCTGAGAACCCTGGTTCGATTCCCACAGGCGACAAACAATTTTCACAATTTCATAAGCTGCCCCTGTGGCTCCTCCACCACTAACATATTTGGGGGCCGTGATTTGACGAATGGTAACCGCACTTCACGCGCAAAATATATCACTTACCGAGATCTGCTTCGGCAGAGTGCCACACCTAGTAATGGGTAGAAGGCGTGATGATATATTTATTTATTTTATTTTTATGGGGTGGCTAGCTCAGTAGTATGAAGTCGGCCTGTGCATCCTGAGAACCCTGGTTCGATTCCCACAGGCGACAAACAATTTTCATAATTTCATAAGCTGCCCCTGTGGCTCCGCCACCAATAACATATTTGGGGGCCGTGATTTGACGAATGGTAACCACACTTCACGCGCAAAATATATCACTTACCGAGATCTGCTTCGGCAGAGTGCCACACCTAGTAATGGGTAGAAGGCGTGATGATATATTTATTTATTTATTTATTTTTAATTAATGAAATCGTTATAGAATAAAAAGAGACATATTTTAGAGAATTTTGAAAAGAAACATATATATATATATATATATATATATATATATATATATTTCTCGATCCCCGCAACAAAATTAACAGCTTCCAAGGAGTCCGTAACTTATAGTTTAGACAGGACTGTATAGACAAATAAATTTATAATAATTTTGTTAGGCGAATAAAATATATACAAATTGCATTTCGCTATCTAATTCCTTCTCACGAGTCGCCGCTGTTGCATTCCCAGCATTCGGTTGTTGGTCCTGACTGCATGCACGGGGCAGGGGCGGTGCACATTTCGGCAATGCTAGGGGTCGTTGTCCGGGCGTTCACTCGGCCCGGGCGGCTGCATGTGCACCGTGCATGTGCAGCACAATAGCGGAAACAACTTTGCAAAAACCAAACCCGAACGAGTTACCGAATGTGTTTTGTACCCGGGGATTCGGACAACGGATGCAAGAGTAGGATGTGGGATGGTGGTTTGATGAGAAAGGTGGAGGGTGTACCTCAATATTGGGTAGTTTTTAGATGGAAATATTCAGGGAAATTGATTCATATTCATATTCGATTAATTTGGGAAATAAGTTTTTTTTACTTGCATTACTTCCTTTGATTACTTTACTAGAAAATGTTTCAAATAAGAGTCGTAGAGAATTAAATTCTGCATCTAAATAAATTAAATATTTCATTAATTTTAAAATTTTCAAAATTTTATATTGTCTATATTAGTGGTTTTCAAAATAAGCATCGCGACATAACCTGTATTCAAAGATTAAACCAGTGTTGCAGCGCGTTCACTTAAGGTAGTTTAAAACGTGAGCAATGAGAGCCTTACCAAAAACACATTCAATATTTAAGGTAGTACTAGTGTGACGGTGGCGCCATCGGTTGTCGAGTGGCGAAACTGACGCTCAAAAAAATTTAAAAATTGAATAAAATAAGTGTTTTATACCTATTATGATTTGAATATCATGAATTGTTGACAGGTTGTTGGTCTAGTGAATTTTCAAATACCATACCACCGTGTGGTGTTGCCATTATAAATTGGGATTCTTAATTTTTCGTTAAAAACAAGGCTTTGCATGGCTATATATCCATTACTAAACGATAAAAAACTTTCTCCTTCTGATACAATATACATGGATAGTTCTAGAACATCATACTAGTTTTTCAAATGAAACTGCAAAATTTTAGAGGTACACAAACCAACTATGTGCGATTCTGAGTGATGATCGCCATAAGCCCCGTGTATAAGAACTCAACTTTACAAGCGAATATATTTGTTCACAGACGATGAATGTGTTTCATATTTTAACAGGATGCGTATGACTATCCAATGTACACGTGCGCCAAATTTCATTCAGATCTGCAAAAAAAAATTTCACGCTGATACTACCTTAAAGACCGACATATCAATTCTCGTAACAAAGTGATTATGCTGTTTTTCATTTAACTGTTTCTATTATAATTATCTGCCTGTTAAATATAGAAGGTAATTTATATTGCTGTTAGTTAACATTGATAAATCTGGCATATATAAATTTATCTATTAAATAAATAAGAAACATCGCACGAAATTATACTTCAAACTATGGAAATAATAGGTTTTAATTGTTATTTTTTAAGTACAAATTTTGTTCATTAGACGGATAAATTTGTTAGGAACTTTGTTCGGAGACTAAAATATCTGTCCTTAATTGTTTAAAATTATGTATACATTGAGATAAAATCGAAGACGTCATGTGTGACTAATTTTAATTTTAGATATCTAAGTCCTGAAATAAAATGTCCAATAAAATTTTATTTGGTAGAGACCTAGTATACGTATATAAAATCCAGCTAGGATCTATCAAATGGGGCGGCACAAACCCTTAAAACAATCATTCAATATTTGTTTATTAAATTCATCCCTTAATTAATCTTTGTCAAATATTTTTTTCATTCTGTTACAGTAACTACCATAAAAAATCTTTTATATGTTACAAGCTCGTCTCATCATATCCACACATTTATTCCTAAGGATCCTAGGTCATCCATACAATCTCTCATCCTCAATTTCACCAATCTTTCATTCGATATACATGTCCAGATCGTCTTTTCCTTCTTCACCTTTCTGGATTAGATACCGTGATAGATCCCTCAAAAAAATTATCCTTTTGGTAACAGGACAACATTGAAGCTTACTAGATTTCAATGGTCATCCTTCAGGATTGTCCATTCAGATTCAACTCTACTATTCAGTTATACATATTGCGTATTCTCTGAAATAAATTTTCATCACTTTTCTGAATAGAATCAAATATACTAAGTTCATTCGTCCCTTCGACCATCTAAGATAGACGAGTAATTCCCTATACTCAGCTATACAATATTGTGAAGCCAATACTTAACCTAGTCGGGTAAGGGGGTTAAATTAGTTATGTTTTTGTTTACCTTTTTCTAACAGTTGTAATGTGATACAAAAATAATTAATACAGTTTTTAATCCCTAATAATTTGATTACCAGTCATTCTTAGACTTTATTTCATCTTTATTTATTTATGGGGTAATGGCTCAGTGGTATCGAGTCGGTCTGTGGGTCCTAGAAACTCTGGTTCGATCCCCACAGCTGACAAACATTTTCACCAAATTAAAATTACACCTGTGGCTCTCCCAACACTAACATCCTTGGGAGCCGTGATTTGACGGCTGGTAACCGCACTTCACGCGCAAACATATATCACTTACCGAGATCTGCTTCGGCAGAGTGCCACACTCAGTAATGGGTAAAAGGCGTGATGATATATTTATTTAATTATTTATTAATTTAGTCTGAATGGAATAAAGGATACAGACTTCTCTCTTAATTGTATAAAACTCTATTGGTCAGAATCGCGCCAGGACGAAATCCTGCCAAAAATCCTTACTTGTGGAGTGGGGGGACGCGGACAGGCGTTGCATGTCGTCTTTGCACGCCTCGTAGATGTGCAATCATCAAGTACCGGTCATCAGTACCTGTCGTTCTGCCCGATCATTATCTTCATCTACATTGCAAGAACACTCGCCGCGGCTAGCTTTTGCTGTAATGTAGCTACATTCGTACTGTAGCTTAGCTGTTTAGCTGAATCAAAGGCCCGGCTTGGTATTTGAAAATTAGGGTTTGAAGAATAGAAGTAGGTTTTGCATACCTGAGGTGAGATTTTCCCGCCATTTTGATTGGATCGTTAGGAAATATTCTTAAAATTGCGGTGCATAAAAACTGTATTCAAATAACAAAAATAAAAATAAATATATTATCACGCCTTCTACCCATGACTGGGCGTGGCACTCTGCCGAAGCAGATCTCGGTAAGTGATATATTTATGCGTGTGAAGTGCGGTTACCAGCCCTCAAATCACAGCCCCCAAAGATGTTAGTTACCCCACAGAGGTAGCTTTTGAAATTATGAAAATTGTTTGTCGCCTGTGGGAATCGAATCTAGGGTACCAGGGTTCTTAGGATTCACAGGCCGACTTCATACCACTGAACTAGCCACCCCATTTGTCTATTATATTTTCTTTTACCACTAATGACCAGTTGGGCCAACAAAAGTTAAGTTTTAAACTTGGTATAAACTTAATTAATAATTTAAGTAAATACTTAAGAATTGATGAAATCACATTTAATACCGAGATCTGGTTCGCCAGAGTACCACACCCAGTAATGGGTAAAAGGTGTGATGATATATTTATATTTATTTATTCTATTGTATCTTAAATTAGTATATTACTTATATATTTTCTATTTAATTCATATAAATAGTATATTACGTACCATAAACTGCAAGTAACTGTTTTTAGGTTAAGAATGTAGTTTGTAAAAGAAAATAGGTTTCAAAATTAACAGCCGTCAAATTGTTGTCAAAATAAACAGGACCTTGATCTATAATATTTACTTACTGTCCACGGTGGATGGTAAATAAATATTATAATCTTGATGTAACCAAGGAAACCAACTGTGCAATTAAAGTTCGACTTACTGTGTTTAAATTTTGTCATTAATGGGTAACTTACAGCGCAGCTATTGTAAAAAATATCTGTATATCAATTGTATTCTTCATTTAAATCAAAGTAGAAAATAATGCTTATAAAATGACATTATTATATGACATTATTCGGTCTGGTAGATTTTCCCAAAAACCTTAAGTATTTCGTAGCATCTGTCTCCGTGATTATTAGATAACGGAAACACCATAAAAAACAACCAACACCATACTGCAAATTTCTTCTTACCATTTACGATACTATCTTTATACTATAATGTCCTTTTGATTGAAGACACAAAATTACCAGTATTAGCGTTAGTGATTACATGTCTTAGAAGTGTTAGAATCAACAGTTTTTCAACGCAGTCTTAGAAATAATAGACCAGAAAAGTATCATTCTGTTGAATTGCTACTATTATATTATTTGTCTTTTTTTGCCTAATGGTTTTGCGGATATATGTGTGAATAGAAATGTGTTAGCGGAACAGTGATTGATTGTTTTTTGCGGTAGTTTTAATTGAATTATTAATTATTTAATAAAATTAGTTTTTGCTGTTGGTTTAATTTATTGAAATTAATTTGTTTTGAACAATTAACAGCGATTGTACGTTTATTGTAATTATGGTACTACTGATTGTATGTATGCTAATTTCATTACAGTCGTGTTGTAAAATAAATTATAAATTTAATTCTGTACTAAACGACAGTTAGTATTTTTAATTTTATCTTAATAAGTGTGAGTTCATATCAATTGATAAGAAGATATTTCACAAGCTTCATAAGTTTTGTTGTGATTTTCTTCATCATTTACTGATTTACTGATTTACAAAATTTATGGATTTATGGACGATTACTAGATGATAATGTCTTTGGGCTGGATACCGTTGCAATTTGTCCATTATCAGCTGTATTTCATTTGCCACTTGGATCACTTAAATCAGTTCAGATAAATAGGCACAATATGACTAAATAAACTAAATTAAGTAAACTGATGCACTTATTGGGGTGAATTACTTCAACGTAAATTAGAATCTGTAATTCTAGTAAAGGAAATAAAGTCAACGAAGTAATCCAGCGAAATAAATAAATGATCAGGTTCAGTAAATGTAAGTTAAATCTGATCCAAATGGCAAATGGAATACACCTCTATCATCTGCCTAATGCCCTTGGTGCATAAATTACTATTAAAAAATTAATAATGGGATATGTGGCTCAGTAATATCGAGTTGGTCTGTATATTTGAGAACCCGGATTCAATTCCCACAGCCGACAAACAATTTTCACCACATTGGAACTACCCCTGTGGCTCCCTCTCCACTAATATCCTTGGGAGCTGTGATTTGACGGCCTGTAATCGCACTTCACGCGCAAAAATATATCACTTACCGAAACCTGCTACGGCAGAGTGCCACACCTAGTAATGAGTAGAAGGCGTGATGATATATTTATTTTTTAATTATCATATTTTCAAATATACTGAATACCTACACCTTAAGATTTCTAATAATAAAAGCTTGTGTTTTTCTTGCAAGTTTTACTCGTAAATGAATGCAAGAGAAATGCAAAATTACTTCTTTTTGCACCTCTTCAGTTGTTCATCTAGCAATGATTTCAGCAAAACTACTGTTCTCATTCCACAGTTCGTTCGACTACGAAATCAATTATTTAAATCTTCATTAAATACTGAAAGACATTTCTGAAGTAATTATTTCAGCTTTGAAGTACAAATAATTTAAATTATCATCAACAATGATTAAAATGTATTCTCCAATTCGAAATTGAATTTATTATTATACGAGAACTCGCTATCTCCTTTCGCAGATCATCGTAATAAATCTAATTAATCTCAAAAACAAAATGAAATTAGAAGCTTGTTTGCTCGGGGATGAATGTAATTTCAATTTCATCAAATATCATCCACTGTTCCAGCGGTAGTAAACAGGTGGCTGGGCACAGTCGCGGCAGCTGCAGGATAATTGCAGTGAAGTGTCTAACAAGTTGATTTGCTTTTGTCAGAAGTTTTACAGTTACTTTAACTTCCTGAAATTACTACCCGAGAACTCAACAGGCGGTGTCTTATCTTCCTAGACGGAGAAGGAAGGATAACTGCTTTAAATTACAGCTTTATTATAGTTTCATTTGATGATATTTTTGTTGAAAGAGCAATGAATTTGATGGACACCTGCTTTGGGATTTTTAATAAAGATTTATTAAAATTATTTTGAATTATGAAGAGAATAATTGGGATAAACTCTGGTAGGGTTGTAGATTTTTTGAATATTCGAGACTTCGAATGTCCGGATTTATTGAACCTTCGAAGTTTTGATTATTCCGAATTTTCTAATTTTCGAATTATTCGAATTGTGAATCTGGATCCTAACGTGAACACAGCATGTTGATATGAATTGTTTTCAGTATAAACTCATTTGCAGAGTTTTGTATTAATTCATAAAATAAATAAATAAATATATCATCACGCCTTCTACCCATTACTGGGTGTGGCACTCTGCCGAAGCAGATCTTGGTAAGTGATATATTTTGCGCGTGAAGTGCGGTTACCAGTTGTCAAATCACGGCCCCCAAAGATGTTAGTGGTGGAGGAGCCACAGGGGTAGCTTTTGAAATTAATAAAATTGTTTGTCGCCTGTGGGAATCGAATCTAGGGTACCAGGGTTCTCAGGATCCACAGGCCGACTTCATACCACTGAGCTACCCATCCCATAAGTAATTCTTATTAATTATTATTATTTGCCAAATTAATTCAATTTAGACTTAAAATTTCGCTACACTGTCAAAAACATTTTAATTAAGACGTTTTTGTATCCTTTTTATTGTCATTTTAAAACGTTTTACTAAAAGTCCGTAGCATTTAGATGGGCGGGACTTTTCGCGAATTATGCGTGAGCATGTTTGGAGATGACAGATGGCGTTAATTCAGTGGCAAAAAATTCGAGAATTCGAAGCTTCGAAAACTTCGAAAATTCATAAATTCGAAGCTTCAAAGAATTTGAATATTCGAAAATTCGTAAATTCGAAGCATCAAAAAATTCGAAAATTCGAAGCTTCGGTGGAAAACAACGACCCTAAACTCTGGTCATATGCTTTAACCTACTATAAGCTGTATTCCATTTGCCATTTGGTTCACTTAAATCAATTCAGATAAATTCGACACATGACTAAATGACCTGAATTAAGCGAACTGATGTACTTATTGGAGTGAATTACTTCAAAGTAAATTAAAATCTGTAATTTTAGTACTGAAAATAAAGTCAGCGAAATAATCCAGCGAAATAAATAAATGATCTGGTGAGTTAGATCTGATCCAAATGGCAAATAGAATACGCCTATAGTTGTCAAGGATTTCAATTCTGATTTTATTTCAATTTTTATCTCTATTTTGTTATGCGTCATAGGCAGCCTCGATTCCATGACTCTTTTATATACTGAAAGACTTAACATGAGACAGTGGCGTACCTAGGGGCGTGGAGGGGAGGTACAATCTTGAAATAGCAATTAAAATATTATCATCTGATTATTGGTATCCAGTTGCCGCTTACGTCATGGTATGAATGATAACGGTTGCATTCGTCTCCAGTTCCTTGCAAAAAATATCAGGTGACCAAAACAACGAAGTGATCGATCTCTCGAAACGGTAAGACAGGATTGCTTGACGCAAGCTGATGTGAATTGACGATCGATAATATTGTGCTAAATTAACCTGAAGAAAGGTGTAGCTAATTGGTTATATTTTATTGTGAAATGAACTCGATTATTTGGATCGTATGTTTTTTAGATTAGGTACTAAAATAAAATATGCATTTTTAGCTTGATTTTACATATTTATTTTCTTTTTCTTTAAATCTCTCAACGGCATTGAATTTCTCGTATCCGAATTATAATATAAGCAAATTTTTAACAATTTTTATTTTTTGAAAGTTTTTTTTTTTCGATTTAGGCTATTTTAAGACTGCTCTAAAACTCTTCCTCGTACGAATATTTTAACAAAACTTTACATCTATATGTATTTTGACCCGCTGAATCCAATGGTAAAATCTCCAAGTGCATATGTTGTTTAATTTTTGAGATATTGTTCAAAAACTGCTATATGACCAAATTTTGGTGAAACCTTTTGGAAAAATAAAAAATGCTGAAAATTTGTTTACAAGTCAAAACACGAAAAATTTAATGCCGTTGAGCTCATCTTCATATCTTGTTTAGTTTTTGAGATATAGCCTCGGGAAAGTAAAAATATGATGTATTTTTTTTTGGAAAATTGAACTTTTACGGAGGTTATATCTTAAAAACTAAACAAGATATGAAGATGCACGCAACGGCATTGAATTCCTCGTCTCCGAATTAACTTATAAGTAAATTTTTAGCGAATTTAATTTTTTTTAAATTTCTTAAGGGGTACCCCTTCAATTTTTTTCGATTTTAGGCTATTTTCAAACTGTTTGCTCTAAAATTCTTCCTCGTACGAATATTTTAACAAAACCACCCTTAAAATCTGTGCATTCTCATCGGCGCCATCTATAGTTGCCACCCGTTCCCAAATCTAATTTTATTTTTTTCATGTTTATCATGTAACATAATCTCAGACAAAATATAATTTAGACGGAGAACAACGGCGTTTGTTGTGAAGTAGAAAGAGTTAGAATAACTTGGTGATGCGCGGCAAAGAGCTAGTACCACTTGGTGTTATGCGGGTTGCATTTTTGTTGATGACAGTTATCAGACACGAGCATTTTATTTATTTAAATACAAAAGTGCGTATACAAAACACTTACACTGGTATGCATAGTCGTTCGCCCAGCGACGCGCTGAAGAAGCGCCCATAAGCGATACACTTGGCGAAACGCTGGCGAACGACTATGAATACTAGTGTAAATATGTCAAAAACTAACCTTTACTTTGATGTATAAACAGTAAGTAATTGAATATAAGAATAACTATACAAACTTGCATAACATCAAAAGGTACTCGTTCCTTGCCGCGCACCCGCCTCACCCACAAGTTACTTTAACTCTTTCTACTTCACAACACTGCATTGCCTTGAATACGACAGAATTTGTTTACTTATGGTTGGTCTGAGAACATAATCTATTAAAAAATCCATTTCTGTCACTGGAATAAATGAGACATCATTTTGCACCCTAGCATAAATAAATAAATAAATTTGAACCCAATGCATTCTCCCAAATATCACTAAAACCACTAACATTCCTCCAACTTATCGTTCCATTCTTAGCCTCTAGATTACTCTGACAGTAACTGTTATTGATACAACATAAAAATCATCTCACAAGGAAACTCTGATGCCTTTTTTCAAACAAGACTATTTAGCCTTAGTCTGGTCTGCGGCTGTGGTAATTCCACATACAAACTACTCGTAGCTGCATAAAAACGCGTGTCATTGAATCTGGCGTAGACGTCTGGTCTGCCTGGTGTGTTCTGGGTCTGGTTTGGAGGTTAGAATGCTCACAAGTGCTATTGAAAGGTGCTAATTCTAGGTTACTGCACAAATGCACATTGCACCGAAAATTAACCTCGAAACGAGATGCCAGAATTTTGTATTGGAGATAATATATGCGCGAGGTTGTGTGAGAAACTACAATAACGTCAACGCTTACCGACAAAAACGCATCAGCTGTCAAAGTGTAACAACACTGCTCTTGTAAACTGTTTTTAGAAATATTTTATGGTCGTCTGAAAAATAGTGTACATAACTCGCTCGAAAGTGTGATACGAGAGCAGGGTGAAAAGTCCCTGAAAAATGAAACAAGAAGTGATTTATTTGGTCAAAACATATTTTATTTATCAACATAATCTCCTTGTAGCTCGATACACTTCGTCTAACGTTTTTCAAATTTTTAGATTCCTTCCAAATAATACGATTTTGGTAATTCTTCAAAATAGGCGTTTGTCTCAGCAATGACTTCATCGCCGAGCCATTTCTACAACTTTCGAAATAGATAAATATCGCTGGGGGTCAAAAAGTCCTTCTTATTGCGCTTGAACATCGTCAAACACTCCTTTGAACTTGTTACACGGTCGCGCTTGTTGTCAACAGAGAGCAAATGCGGCACCCATCTGGCAGATAGCTTTCTCATATCCGAAAAGGTATGCAAAATGTTCCGTACCCGTTCAGTTGAGATGCTCATAGCCTCAACCAGCTCTTGCACTTTAACTCGCCGATCGACGATTTCTTGCGTTGTAACCTCTATTGGATGACCAGAATGTTCGGCGTCCTTTATGGTCATACTACTACAACGAAAATCAGTAAACCACTTGTGAATTGTTCCAATCGATGGTGAGGAGTCCCCATAATGTTTAACAAGCGATGTTTTGGTTTGCGTAATGTTTTTTCCACGCAAGAAATAATGTTTAATCAAGACGCGAAATTCACTTTTTTCCATGTTTTCAAAAATCTTCAAGTTTGCTTGCTTTCGATGGGTGTCAAAACAGAACTGAATGACATATCAGTCTGAAAATTTGAATGCGTTCTAGTTAAAGATGGTACATCACAAATGTCACATGCGATTTGCGATTGTGGCGCCATCTGTTTTATTTTTCAGGGACTTTTCACCCTGCCTTCGTAACTGTGCTAGTGTACTTAAATCACTCGGCGCGACGCGCCTCGTTTTTCAATTTGTACACTCGCACGTTATCTTTCACTTTCGATGCTTGTTATGTAATGTACTATAATTGCAGAACTTTTATTTGAAACATTTTCCTGCAAAATAATCTGAGGAGCTATGGTAGTAGAAAACTGATTTCCCATGTTAATTTCCTATGACAGTTCTTGTGTGGGCCCCTGTATATCTATCACATCTAAGAATGTGTCACATCCAATAATGGGTAAAAAGACAATTTTTCAAACAACCTATAATATTGCTAAATTTGTATATAGGTAAAAAAGTTTATTGTCCAATGACGCATGATTTACATCTGAGCCAGTTTTCTCCTAAATGCAGTTTTCAAATCCAGTTACTCCTAAAAATAACTTCACTCAAACAGAATTTCATATTTTATTTCTGCCTCAACATTAGCCTGTATAATATAAATATGTTAATAACCGTTCATATTCGAACAATCACAATTCGGCGAACACTGAAACAGAACAGTTCAGTTACCCTAAATCTCACGGTGCAACTGCACACTGCTAACACTCGCTAGAGACCAGATCGCTGCGCGCAGCCGGCCTTGCATTTGGCGACCTCATTTCGCAACGCGCATGTTTTCATGGTCTTCATCCACAGCACACTGCTTATTTACACATTAATTGCCCAAAATATAATGCGTCCGAATGCTGACTGACAAAGCCATTGTGCAACAATGCACGGATACGAAGATACACAGCGCTTTGTCATGTGGATATAAGCGTAATCTTTTTGAGAAAGCGGTAGAGCTTTCGTTTTTTTGTTTTACTTGATTCTGGACGTAATACGTCTATCTACACAATTTTCCCATATATTTCGAATATTAGAATATTAATTTAGATAGTTATTAAATAAAATAAATAAATATATCATCACGCCTTCTACCCATTACTGGGTGTGGCAGATCTCGGTAAGTGATATATTTTTGCGCGTGAAGTGCGGTTACCAGTCGTCAAATCACGGCCCCCAAACATGTTAGTGGTGGAGGAGCCACAGGGATGGCTTTTTCAAATTATGAAAATTTGTCGCCTGTGGGAATCGAACCAGGGACCTCAGGATCCACAGGCCGACTTCATACCACTGAGTTAGCCATCCCATTAGATAGTTATTGAGATTTTTAAATGAGAATTCGCGTATAGTGGCGAAAATTGGAACTATGACAAAGATACACTTTAGTACTAACTTAAAAACGAAATACTAAAAAAATAAATAAACTTGAATGATAATACAACTAATAATTACAATAAACTCCCCTATTCTGTATCTGGATCATTATCTGTCGTTAATGATAATTTTTATTTTTCATCGTTATTTTATGATTACAATTTCGGTATTCTGTGACAAGAATAAATTACTCTAGCATTTTTACGTTATATTCATGGATTTTGTTTACTAATACACGTAGCTGTTATAAAAAATAATATGTCAGCTCAATGACAGTTCTATGGGGTGGCTAGCTCAGTGATATGAAGTCGGCCTGTGGATCCTGAAAACTCTGGTTCGATTCCTACAGGCGACAAACAATTTTCATAATTTCAAAAACTACCCCTGTAGCTCCTCAACCACTTACATCTTTGGAGGCCGTGATTTGACGACTGCTAACCGCACTTCACGCGCAAAATTTATCCATTACCGAGATCTGCTTCGGTAGAATGCCACACCCAGTAATGGGTAGAAGGCGTGATGATATATTTATTTTTATTTTAAATATTAAAATATTAGAATACTAATTTAGGTAGTTATTGAGATTTTTAAATAAGAATGCGCGTATAGTGGCGAAAATTGGAACTACGACAAAGGTACAATTTGATATTAACCTAATAGAAAAGTACACTAATAACCAAAAAACAAAACACTTTAAATTGGCGATTTTTTAGCTAATTTTACGAATTTTCGAGGGCGAAATAGTTATTTATGTACCAAGGGTGAAAATAGGCGTTTCTGGGCCGTGGCATGATTATTAGCACGAGGTGCAAAGCGCCGAGGGCTAGTAACATGTTTAGGGTCAGAAACGCTAATTTCACCCGTGGTACATGCAATATTTTATGCACAACAAAATAACATTTAATTATATGCTCAGTGGTATGAAGTCGGCCTGCGGATCCTGAAAACCCTGGTTCGATTCCCACAGACGACAAACAATTTTCTTAATTTCAAAAACTACTCCTGTGGTTCCTCCACCACTAACATCTTTGGAGGCCGTGATTTGACTGCTGGTAACCGCACTTCACGCGCAAAATATATCACTTACCGAGATCTGCTTCGGCAGAGTGCCACACCCAGTAATGAGTAGAAGGCGTGATGATATATTTATTTATTTATTTGTCAAGAAAATGGTACCAACGTGCATTCCGTCAATTTGTCGAAACAAAATTCAATATCACGGCACAGGACGATATCGACTGTGTATAAAAAAATCCGTGACAACGTGATATCGTCATAACATGTGACGAAAGTATCGTTTTAAAGTTTCATTAATCTTGCATTCAACGTACACTAATGTGAAATAGGGTAGCACGAACCCTACAAACAATCATAAAACATTCACTCATCAGATTCATCAAATAATCAGTCCTCATCAAACATTCTCATCCTAAGACACTGACACTGACTCATTTTCTCGTCTTTCCAACACCATGTTCGGTTCTAATTCAAACCTATGTCACAAATAATTATAATCTCTTGTCGCGAGATTCGAGCATTTCTCGCAGGCGGGAAACATCGCACATTTCGTCGTGCGATTCGAGGTCAGCGTTTTCACTAATTACACACGTTATTTACCGATGGAATTAGTGCATTTCACTAAAAGTGAAACGTTTGGCCCGGCTACTGTCTCTGCATGATGCAGGTACTGTCTACTGTACTGCTGTCTCTCTCTCTCTCTCTTCTGTTGTTGTGTGTGTGTGTCACCGAGCAAGGCCGATGCATAGACGGATGTTAATTGTCAGACAAAGACAAAGGATAGTAATTGTGTGCAGGAATAACAGATAGTATGTATACTGGGTGTTAAGCGAGAAACGGGATATAAGTTATTTATATGGAAAATTAGTTTTTTTGGTGTTGTTACTGAGCTAATTATTTTAGACAAAAATACTTCAAACAGCAGTCGTAGAGATTTTAATTCTGCTTTAGAATCAGTTTACTAATTTTGTTTTCAACAAGTAGTTATAGTTGAGATAGGTAACTCAGTGGTATCGAATCGGCCTGTGGATCCGGAGAACCCTGGTTCGATTCCCACAGCCTACAAACATTTTTACCACATTAAAATAATCCTTGTGGCTCTTCCACCATTAACATCTTTGGGGGCCGTGATTTGATGGCTTGTAACCGCGAATAAATATATCATGTACCGAGATCTGTTTCAGCAAAGTGCCAGACCCAGTAATGATATATATATATATATATATATATATATATATATATATATATATATATATATATATATATATATATATATATATATATATATATTCCCACAGGCGACAAACAATTTTAATAATTTCAAAAGCTACCTTTGTGGCTCCTCCACCACTAACATCTTTGAGGGCCGTGATTTGACGACTGGTAACCGCACTTCACGCGCAAAATATATCACTTGCCGAGATCTGTTTCGGCAGAGTGCCACACCCAGTAATGGGTGGAAGGCGTGATGATATATTTATTTATTTTAAATTACTTAAGTTGTTAGCTAAAAAACCAGGTACAAAAATTTTCAAAAATATTAGAACAAAATATAAAAATTGCAAAACGGTTTTGCTGTCCTAAATTAATATTTCTTAAACTTCAATAATTAAAATTTTAAAAATGTGAGAATTTTAAAAAAGAAATTATTACAATTACCTTGGCTCATTTGCTACAATGAAATTTCAATTTTAAAATGAGAAATTGTATTTAATCTGTGATAGTCACCGAATAAGGTTTCACTAATAAATAAATTGTCAAAATTATGAACTCAACTGGAATTCGAACCCAGGACGTTCTAACTACTAATCGAAGGCGGTACGACGGCGCAATAGAAATAAATTAGAAATTTAGATAAGATTTATTATTCTGATAAATTTAAAGTTTATGACAGAAAAATTCGGGAGACGCCCGGACTCGAACCGAGGACCTTCAGCTTGCCGGGCTGATGCTTTAACCACTAAGCCACGGCTCCCCTGAACGAATAGGCGTCAACCGAATTTATCTGTCATAGTGTCTAACACAGCATCGATCCCAAGACTCCTATGTCTCACAGGAATTGACAACGGGTTTCGTCTGTAGTGACACAATCTGATTTTTTAAGGAAATCATACCACAAAGTAAATTTAAAGAATTTAAGTCATATGAATGACTTTGAAGTTTGATACATATCGTATACATATCAAACTTCAAAGTCATTCATATGACTTAAATTCTTTAAATTTATTATTCTCTTGAAAAATATCACCTAGATGTCACTAATGTCAAATCATTCCTTCATTTTCCAGTTGAATATTGCTTTACTTTCCCATCAAATGGGGTAGCACGAACCCTAAAATCACTCATAAAACATTCACTCATCACACTCATCAAACAATCAGTCCTCTTCAAACATTCTCATCCTAACGCACCACCCTCACTTCAACCACATTCAGAGTACCCTCCATATGCTCAAATCACTTACCTCCACTTCTCCAACAATGAATCTAAAAACATAAGAAAGGAAGGGAGCATCACCTAAAATACCCTTATTTCTTTGGTGATCATAAAATACCGATTGAAAACAATAACTTACTTTTCCTAAATATGCTTTTCGAGAATGATAATCTTATTTCTCCCCAGCGATCATTACCCGGTTTCATGAATAATAATGTAATAATTTTAGTCGAATATCTAACCACTGTTCAGTTCGGTTTGTATCTTCTACGAACCCTTTTCAATAAAAGTAAGGAATACTTAGTTTGCGGGAACCCAAACAACATGAACTATTTCATTATAATTAACTGAAAAGGATTTTGATATATTCCATTTTATTCTAAATTAGATTTAAGAAGTAAAATATGTATCCAAGGCTAAAGAGGCAATAGCCTAGGGCCAAAAATTTTAGGGCCCGGATTCAAACTTTTAGTTTAAATAATAGAAAATAATAGACTCTTGAACATGGGTATTTAACAAATAAAATAATTTTATAATTTCCTGCTTCCCTAATTATTTTAAGCAAGACAGCTTCAAATAAAAGTTTAGGACGTAAAATTCTGCATCTAATCCAATAAACAAAATTAATTTTGCTTGCTTCGTAACGGTACAAATTAGATTAAAAAAATTATACATTTTTAATTATTTTTAATTAATTACTGATTAAATTAAACGGTTTCAGAAATAATAGAATACACAACACATCAGGAAAGTGTTTTTACTTAACTCTTATTTCAAACAACCGCTTCGTCAAGTAAAATATCACTTTCTTGACTTTGTATGTAATACGACCAATCGTATAATATGTATTGTATCTATCAAACAAGCGCAGGGCGACGCTCCCTCCCTTTCTTATCTTTTTGTTTCATTTTCAGTTACTGCATTGTGTGGTCTTTTCTTTCATATATAAGTGCAGACTATCGCTTTCATCTTTTCTAATCTTGTAGATTCGTTGTTAGTTTCGTTATTAGATTCGTTGTTAGGAGTAAACGTGAGTAATTTGAAATGTTTCATGCATCCGTTATGTACGTTGAAGAAAGAAAATGAATGGTAAGTGAAAAGGAATGATGTGATTGAAGGTTTGTTGTGTGATAATAATTTCGAGTGTAATAAATGAATGAGTTTATATGGAGTGATCTATGAAAGTGGTTGAAGTGAGGGTGGTATGTTTGGATGAAAATGTTTGACGATGACTGGTTGTTTGATGGGTGTGATGAGTGAATGTTTTATGAGTGATTTTAGGGTTCGTGCTACCCCATTTGTTGGGATATAGCGTGAAGATATGTATGTATGTATTGTATCTATCAAATAAAAGTTCGTGTGTTCATGTTTCGCTTTAACTTACATTCAAAAAGTTGTATGTAAATGGGTCAGATTCCACTATAAGCTACTGTAATTAATATTAAGTTCCTGTTGTACAGTATAACAAAAAAAATAAAAACATCAAGGTACTAAAGAAATGTTTCAAAACAGACACATATATTTTTCTCTGTCAAAGGTTTCTAACTCATTTTATCGTAAAATGTTTTAAACAAAAGTTGTGGAAAATTTAATTTTCCATATTTTTTATTTGAAGCATTTTCCTCTAAAATAATTTAGAACCATTTTAAAGTGGAAAATATGCGATGTCATTTGTTCTAGATGTTTTTAAAATTCTTGCAAGTTACAAAACAATTAACATTTGAAATTTATTTAATGAGTAACTGAAATTGGTCGCCTAAATAATTGTTTTTTAACCTTGTGTATGCGACTATGACGAAACACTGTGAAATGCATAAAAAATTAGCATAACATGTGCAAAAACGTTTTTTTCTTTTTATTTTAGAAAGTCTCTGTAAATGAATACTGAAATTCTATAGGTATAATAGAGTGAAAAATATACAGAAATAAAATAATTTTACGCCATTGTTTTAATCGAATATCTTTTATGTTGATTACTGATTACTGGATGTGGCACTCTGTTGTAGCAGATCTCGGTAAATGCGATTACCAGCCGTCAAATTACGGCTGTCAAAAATTTTAATGGAGAGGGCGCCACAAGGGTAGTTTTAATGTTGTAAAAATTGTTTGTCGGGGAGCCAATAATTTAATATTGTTTTTCATCTGCGGGAATCCAACCCAGGGATTCAATAATTGAATAATTCAAAATTAACATTGAAATCCATGCGTGCGTCTCCCAACACACCACCCTGTTTATATACCTCGTGAAGAAAGTGTCATTTTTCTCACAGGGGCTTGAAAAATGAAACGATTAAAAGTTAGTAGATACTAGGGTTGTTGATTTTTCGAATATTCGAGACTTCGAATGTTCGGATTTATTGAACCTTCGAATTTACATTCGAACTTTCGAATTTTTGAATATCCAGAATTTTCGAATTTTCGAATTATTCGAATTGTGAATCTGGATCGTAACGAGAACACGGCATGTTGATATGAATTATTTTCAGAATAAACTCATTTGCAGAGTTTTGTATTAATTCATAAGTAATTATTATTAATTATTATTATTTGCCAAATTAATTCAATTTAGACTTAAAATTTCGCTACACTGTCAAAAACGTTTTAATTAAGACATTTTTGTATAATTTTTATTCTCATTTAACACGTTTTACTAAAAGTCCGTAGCATTTAGATGGGCGGTAAGAGAATAGATGTCTTAATTAAGACGCATAAACTTGCAGAGTTTTTGTAGGATACTTCGCCGAGTTTGTTATTTAATTCGTGGCCGACTTTTCGCGAATTATGCGTGAGCATGTTTAGAGATGACAGATGACGTTAATTCAGACTCAAAAAAATCGAGAATTCGAAGCTTCTAAAAATTCGAGAATTCGAAGATTCAAAAAATTCGAGAATTCGAAGCTTCTAAAAATTCGAGAATTCGAAGCTTCAAAAAATTCGAGAATTCGAAGCTTCTAAAAATTCGAGAATTCAAAGCTTCAAAAAATTCGAGAATTCGAAGCTTCTAAAAATTCGAGAATTCGAAGCTTCAAAAAATTCGAGAATTCGAAGCTTCTAAAAATTCGAGAATTCGATGCTTCAAAAAATTCGATAATTCGAAAATTCGTAAATTCGACCTTCAAAAAATTCGGGAAAACGAAGCTTTTAAAATTTCGAGAATTCGAAGCTGAATTTTTTTCGAGAATTCGTAGCTTCTAAATTTTCGAGAATTCGTAGCTTCTAAAAATTCTAGAATTCGAAGCATAAAAAAATTCGTAAATTCGAAGCTTAAAAAAATTCGTAAATTCGAAGCTTCGAAGTTTTTCTGACGAAGTTTTTATATTCGAATGTTCGAACGTTCAGAAATTCGAACTTCGGTGGAAATCAACGACCCTACTAAAAATAAAATCTTGTCATCTCCAAAGAAGCAACGCGGAATACAATTTATAATTGGTTATATGTAAATGTTGCAACATCCTATGTCATTCATCTAGTTATATTTTCTGATAACATCAGTCGATCTTTATAACGTTTCTAGTAAAAATGCTATTTCTATTAGACTGAGGATACCGATACTATTGTCATAAATTAGGCGTGATAATACCAATAAGTATTCTACCAAGATCTGCAACAACAGACCTACCACACCAACCCATAAAACAAAGCTTAATTTCTAATTTACAATGCACACAATGCAACGACATATTACTCACACAAATTAAATAATTTCATTCACTGCACCATAAACTTAGAAAAAAACATTGCAATAAACATCAGACAGTCACTCTCCCTCTCCTAGCATATCTCGTCTACTCCTAGCGCATCGAATAGATAAGAGAAACAAGGACAATGGTTTATTCAACCTCTCGGCGTTTGATACAGGCGTTTGTTATGTTCACGTTTGACTTTGAGAAAGTCAAACAACGCTGGCAAACACGATGCAGCGCCTGCAAGGGGCCCAGGGGGCGCAGGGGGGGCAGGGGAGATGCTAGCCCGGGCCACTGCACCGAATGCGCGAATGCCACATTCAAATGCACTTGAGGACACGACGAAATAATGT
The DNA here is from genome assembly GCA_911728475.2 of Pterostichus madidus. Taxonomy (NCBI): domain Eukaryota; kingdom Metazoa; phylum Arthropoda; class Insecta; order Coleoptera; family Carabidae; genus Pterostichus; species Pterostichus madidus. Next base: position 31,812,016 of record OU452314.1, read on the forward strand.
TTGTGCAAGAGACTGGTTTCGTCATTGAACAGGGGGAGGGGGGGATTGAAAGTGAGAACTAGGAATGTGTTTCAGATGTTTTGGTATTTATTTATAATTTGGAATAAAGTTAATCTTCTAACAAAATTTCTAATAAATTTATTTGTGAAAGAAATATCGTATCGACATTATACTTCAAATGATGACAATTATAGCCATTTTTTATATGTTGTTTGTAAATAAATAAATATATAAATATATCATCACGCCTTCTACCCATTACTGGGTGTGGCACTCTGCCGAAACAGATCTCGGTAAGTGATATATTTTTGCGCGTGAAGTGCGGTTACCAGCCGCCAAATCACGCCCCTCAAACATGTTAGTTGAAGGAGAGCCATAGGGGTAATTTTAATGTGGCGAAAAAATTTGTTCGATGGTTCGATTCCCACAGCCGATAAACATTTTCACCACATTAAAAATACCTCTATTGCTCTTCCATCACTAACATCTTTAAGGGGCGTGATTAGACGGTTGGTAACCGCCCTTCATGTGCATAAATATATCATCGAGATCTGCTACGGCAGAGTGCCACACCTAGTAATGGGTAAAAAGGCGTGATGCTATATTTGTCTTATTTTATTTATTTAGAAGGCTAGCTCAGTGATATGAAGTCGGCCTGTGGATCCTAAGAACCCTGGTTCGATTTTCATAATTTCAAAAACTACCCCTGTGGCTCCTCCACCACCTAACATCTTTGGGAGCCATGATTTAACGACTGGTAACCGCACTTCACGCGCAAAATATATCACTTACCGAGAGCAGAGTGCCACACCCAGTAATGGGTAGAAGGCGTGATGATATATTTATTTATTTATTTACCGCAATTTGTTTTACTCTTTTTGGATTTCTTGTAAGTTTTGAAATATTCTGGGGAGCCACAGGGGTAGTTTTAATGTAGTGAAAATTGTCGACTATGGGTTCTCAAACCCAATACCATTGAGCGACCTACCCCATAAAAACAGTTCATAAACTAGCGAAATAGCAGAGCTTGGCAGTAGCTAGCTACTTTTGTAGCTTAGCTACTAGCTTAGCTACATTTACCTTAGCTGTAGCTGTAGCTTAGCTAACTGTGAAAAAATATAGCTGTAGCTTGTAGCTAGCTACTTTTTTTTCTATTAGCTTAAAAATAACAACTGAAGCTACTTTTAAAGCTACTTTTTGTAGCTTAAAGCTACTTTTTAAGCAGAAGGTCAACAAAGTACGCATGCGTACAAGCTAAACCCACACAAAATAATTATTTGTTGCCGGTTCTAACTGGCTCTAATACGCAAAAATACACAGTAGGTGCCAGATGGTATTTGCTATTTTTGATATTTATGTACATAATAGTAAATTAACAGTCATTATAACAAAAGACTGATCATATGACAATGACAAATTTAATTATTTCACAATAATTTTAAAAAGTAGCTTTAAAATTTAACAGCTACTTTAAAGAAAGCTTTTAGCTGTAGCTTAGCTATATTTTACAAAATATAGCTTATAGCTGAAGCTTAGCTACTTTTTTAAAGAATAGCTGTAGCTGTAGCTGTAGCTCTGCGAAATAGCCATGACAGTCTTATAATAAAATAAAAATAGTTAAAAAAGAAGATTACAAATTGTTTCCAGTTGTGGCAAACATCTGTGTCTCTTATTAGATCTGCAATTTGTCACAGCGTATCCTGATTACACTTATAATACCTATAATTTCCTCTGTTTTAAAAAATTCCTGGGTCCTAATATTGCCAAAAATGATTTCCGACAACAAATCAAAATAGTTCGCAATGGTTTCGTGAGTCGCTTGCAACCATTAGCTGCAGCAAAGCGCAATGCCCAAGTCGAGAGCGTTGAACTCGCTGCAGTACGAAATTTTTGCTCGTGCAATTTCGGGTTTGCAGTAAGTAAACATGGCGGGCCAAGTGCAACGAATTACAAACTGCACAACGCTGCGTGGAGATGCAATCAGTGACGTAGAGATGGGTTGGAGCTGGGGTCACTAGCCCTGGATTACGAATTATGATAGGGGCTTTCGTAACTCTGTGTTACTGGGAGATGGGATATGAAAATTTGCTAGGTTTAATGAGATTAACTTATTTGTTGACTGTTTCTAATAAATGTTGTGATAATGGTTATCAATTTTTTTGTATGTGTCTTTATTATTTCAACTTTTTTAATAGTAATAGAACGTTACTTTAGGAATGTTTATGTTACCATGGAACAGAGCTGGGCAAGCTACTTAAAAAAAGTAGCTAAGCTACAGCTACTGCTATTCTTTAAAAAAGTAGCTGAGCTACAGCTATAAGCTACATTTTGTAAAATATAGCTTAGCTAGAGCTAAATGCTTTCATTAAAGTAGCTGTTAAATTTAAAGCTACTTTTTCAATTATTGTGAATTATTAAATTTGCCATTGTCATATGATCAGTCTTTTGTTATAATGACTGTTAATAAATATAAAAAATCGCAAATGGACAAATGTACTGTTAATTTGTTATGTTATAATTCTTATTTATATCGGAATAAATTAACATTCACATTAACAGAAGACTCCTAAACAGTCAATGTTTAGTTCATCTAATATTTAATACAAAAGTAGGATAGGTTAAGAACAAGTGAAAAATAAAATATGTTAATAGATTTTACACTATATAATAACTTGTTATCCTACAGTTATAGAAAACAATAAAGAAGGTACAATTCAAATACATAACAAAAATTAATAGGTATTTCTTAATGAACAGTGCTAGCTTTAAACTAGAAAAAGTAGCTTTACAAGTAGCTTCAGTTGTTATAACAATATTTTTAAGCTAATAGAAAGAAAACATAGCTCGCTACTAGCTACAGCTATATTGTGCACATTTAGCTAAGTTACAGCTAAGCTAGTAGCTAAGCTACAAAAGTAGCTAGCTACTGCCCATCTCTGTCTATTATTTCAACTTTTTTAATAGTAATATGCTGGGTTGCAAGAAAAAAATAAAGAGCTCTTTAGTTAAAGAATTGTTTATCTAGCAACAGAATCAATAGAGATTTTCTAAAATTTATGGAACTGTTAGTTGCTAATGAACCGATAAAACTTTCATGCAACCCAGCATTAGAATGTTACTTTAGGAATGTTTGTGTTATCATGGATACGTCATAGTTACTTGGTCTTAGAAGCAAAATAGTTAATTATGTATCAAGGGTAAAAACAGGTGTTTCTGACCCGTGGCATGATTATTAGCACGAGGCGCAAAGCGCCGATGGCTAATCACATACCCTGGATCAGAAACACTTATTTCACCCGTGGTACATACAATATTTTATGCACAATAAAATAACATTTAATTATATATTCGAAAGATTAAAATATGTACATAGGTTATATGTCAAAATGACATTTTGCAGAATCAAGTATTCACAATAAACAAAAATTGTCATTTTATTTATGTACCCATAGGAATAAAATGTATGTACAACCGGGCCGAAAAGTATTTGTTTTAGCCCTAAAACGCTGGCTTAAACACTTGTTTTTCACCCTGGAGCAATATAAGCAACATAAACAAAATGACAATTTTTGTTTATTGTGAATATTTAAAATAAATAAATATATCATCACGCCTTCTACCCATTACTAGGTGTGGCACTTTGCCGAAGCAGATCTCGGTAAGTGATATATTTTGCGCGTGAAGTGCGGTTACCAATCGTCAAATCACGCCCCTCAAAGATGTTAGTGGTGGAGGAGACATAGGGATAGCTTTTGAAATTATGAAAATTGTTTGTCGCCTGTGGGAATCGAATCAGGGTTCTCAGGATCCACATGCCGACTTCATACCACTGAGCTAGCCACCCCATATGAAAGTATTATAATAATATTATAAACAAATAGACAAAAAAGAGTACATTATAGATATTATTAATTTATAGTTATTAAATCAAATAAATATATCATCACGCCTTCTATCCATTACTGGGTGTAGCACTCTACCGAAGCAGATCTCGGTAAGTGATATATATTGCGCGTGAAATGCGGTTACCAATCGTCAAATCACGCCCCTCAAAGATGTTACTGGTGGAGGAGCCATAGGGGTAACTTTTGAAATTATGAAAATTGTTTGTCGCCTGTGGGAATCGAACCAGGGTTCTCAGCATCCACAGGCCGACTTAAATAAATAAATAGGAGGAAAGAAATATCTACTTTTGGATAAGATCATAGAAAAAATTTTATCATGACTAATTCTCTATTAATATTAGTGGGTTCCGTTCTTGACGACTGATAAATCTTCTATAGCAACCAAGACCATTAACTATGTACAAAATTGCGTAAAATATTTGTTTCATTATTGGTCTATTTTTATTTTTATTATCTAAATTTAGTTTGTGCGAATATAACTTGACAATCTTTATTTTTCTTGTACGGACTCAAATAAAAATGTGCAGACCGTATTCAGGTTTCTAATATATTTATAGATTTCTGCATCACACTTACTAAATATATTTGAAACTCCATTTTAGTATGCAAAAAACGTCGGCCGATTCTTGCATCGATGTGCATACTAATCGATGGGATATCAACACATGCTTCTTAATTTGACGTTCAAATTTCCCTAAGATATTTTACATAATGATTGTTATTATATGTCAAATTATATTAGCATTAATTGCTAAATTGCCTATCAACAGATTTTACTTCCTTTTATATATTTAAAATAATGGCTGAACAATAAAATTAGAGCATTATTTTTTATACAATGTTGCCGAAATTATTATGCTCTCATTTTTGTAAAATACTAATCGCCGGCTACATACGAGGGCAGGGTCCCTGAAAAATGAAACAAGAAATGATTTATCTGGTCAAAACATATTTTATTTCTCAACATAATCTCCTTGTAGCTCGATACACTTCGTCCAACGTTTTTCTAATTTTTCGATCCCGTCCAAATAATACGATTTTGGCAATCCTTCAAAATAGGCGTTTGTCTCAGCGATGACCTCATCGTTGGAGCCAAATCTCTTTCTGCCGAGCCATTTCTTCAAGTTTGGAAATAGATAAATACGCAGGGTGGCAAATCTGGAGAATATGGTAGCTTGAACATCGCCAAACACTCCTTTGAACTTGTCACACGGTCGCGCTTGTTGTCAACAGAGAGCAAACGCGACACCCATCTGGCAGATAGCTTTCTCATATCCAAAAATTTATGCAAAATCGTACCCGTTCGGTTGAGATTCTCATAGCCTCAGCAAGTTCGTGCACATTAACTCGCCGATCGTCCAATATCATACCATGGATTTTATTGACGATTTCTGGCGTTGTAACCTCAGTGGACGACCAGAACGTTCGGCATCCTTTGTGGTCATACTACCACAACGAAAATCAGTAAACCACTTGTGAATCATTCCAATCGATGGTGAGGAGTCCCCATAATATTTAACAAGCGATGCTTTGGTTTGCGTAATGATTTTTCCATGCAAGAAATAATGTTTAACCAAGACGCGAAATTCACTTTTTTCCATGTTTTCAAAAATCTTCAAGGTTGCTTGCTTTCGATGGGTGTCAAAACAGAACTGAATGACATATCAGTCTGGAAATTTTAATGCGTTCTAGTTAAAGGTGGTACATCACAAATGTCACATGAGATTTGCGATTGTGGCGCCATCTGTTTTATTTTTCAGGGATTTTTCACCCTGGATAATTATTTCATCTAAAAATTTGTAGTTCAGGGTTGGAAGTATTCCCTATAGAATTCTATTGTAGAATTCAAAATAGCCAAATTAATATTCCATTGTAAACAATTTTGCAGTAGAAAGGTAGTTAACATAATTTGTGCACTATTTGATAAAATAGATAAATGTAAAATAATAAAATACATCCAAATATTTATTCAAATGTAATAGAATAAAACTGAGCATGTTTTGAAAACATTTCTGATTAATTAATGAATCTAAAACTATGATTAGCACTCCATAAAAATAAAATGTTTATTATTAGAAGTTTAGTAACGTCATTAGAATCCATAAAAAACCCAAACATCTAAAATAGGTAACCAGTACAGGTAGACACCTATTAAAAAATATTTTCCTACTAGCAAAAAATGGTTTATGTTGACAGATTGCAGAATTATAAATATGTATCTAACTAATGCATTTTATTGTTGTTATTTATATATGCACACTTTGTTTTATTATGTCTGCATTTTTAGTAAATATTTATTTTTTATTTCATTTTGCGTTCCATTTATTTTAATATTTATACAAATTAACAACTGTTGCGAAGTCTCAAGCTAAAAATTTCGAATTCAAATATCATGGGTTCCATTATAAAGCTACATTCGCAGCTATCTAAATAGTAATAACAATTAGCAAGTACAATTATTAGTCACTGTCATATATATATATATATATATATATATATATATATATATATATATATATATATATATATATATATATATACAGGATGGTCCATTTAAAGTGTTATCAGGAAATATCTCGGAAACTATAAATTTTACGCAAAAATAACCTAGACGAAAAACAATCGTACAAAAGGGGGCCATAATAACGAAATATTGGTTTTGTCCTAGATGGCGCTGTTGTCGCTAAATCATGGTCAACTAAATTTTTTTAAATGAAAACCCCTATTTTTTTATTAAAGAATCAGATTTCTCGTTAAAAAAAAAGAAGAATTTATTTAGTTCACTTTTTCGTCAGCATGATAGATAACGCTGTAATCGCGAAAAATGATGTTGCTTTCGGACGTTTCTGTATTAGAGCTTATGCTTAAGCTTAAGCTACTGTAATTAGGATTAATTTTCTTTTGTTCAGCGTAGTAATAATAAATATTATAAATAGTTAAAGATAAATTGTTAAACGTTTTAGATACTTATCAAACTACTCGTAATTTCTCTGCTTTTGGCTTCTGAAAAAGAAATGAAATCTAATTTAGCAATTAAACTTTCGGTAGATGTTCAAAATTAATGTATTCAAATTACCGAAATTAAATGCAAATAAATTAATTCAACGAGCAAATAAACTCAAAGAATTTTAATCGAATTAAATACAAAGTAAACTGGCATGTTAATTAGTTTCAGACTTGTTTCTATAAAATGGAGTAAAGCCATCTCCTTCAAAATTCTCTTCTTAATTATAATATGAAACAATGCGATTCGTTGCGAATATTTATTAACTGGGAATTCTATTTTAAATTAAATAAATTATATATTCATGTTTTTTCTTTTATTCTGGATGAGATAGCTGTCTAATTTATTTATTTATTTATTCTATTCTGTACAACAGGAACCTAACTCCAATTACAGTACAGGGCCCGGATTTACGAAGCTGTACAGAGTGATCAAAAGGAATTGTTTCAGTTGGCAATACAATTCTGGAAATCTTTTTATTCCACAGTTGGCACAACGCCATGAAAAAGGCGGAAATACTATTTGACATGTCTAATAAATACAAATAGGTTATGTCAGGAGTCTAACAGCTAATAGGATGTTGACTTTTCGAGTAATAAAAATACTTTGGATTATTGGCAAGAAGAGCTGAGCAAGCTACTTAAAAAAGTAGCTAAGCTACAGCTACAGCTATTCTTTAAAAATGTAGCTGAGCTACAGCTATAAGCTATATTTTGTAAAATATAGCTAAGCTACAGCTAAAAGCTTTCGTTAAAGTAGCTGTTAAATTTTAAAGCTACTTTTTTCAATTATTGTGAATTAATTAAATTTGTCATTGTCATATGATCAGTTGATCAGTCTTTTGTTATACTGACTGTTAATTTACTATGGGATGGCTAGCTCAGTGGTATGGAGTCGGCCTGTGGATCCTAAGAACCCTGGTTCGATTCCCACAGACGACAAACAATTTTCATAATTTCAAATCTACCCCTGTGGTAATTCTTCACTAAATATATATACAACTTCAAGCCTTTTGTCCATTACTACCTTACAATATTACTATTGGCTTACTAAAATAATCTACTATAAATCTGTAATAGTAGATCTACTATACTTAAAACTGACCAAATGTCGTTGCAAAAAATTAACATCAATCTCTGTTTTCTTAAAAAACGGAAACACTTAGGTTCGAATTAGCAGGAGTGCAAACAATTTAACGATGACGATGCAACGATTTTTCTTTAATTTTATTTTTACTTTCTAAAGTTTGAGAAGACTCATTTACTCGTTTACTTTTTGCGTGCGTTTTAATGATCCAAAATTGCGGAAACCACGAGCGACTCCATCACCTTAGGCTGTTACATTATAATATTTGGATGAGTAGCTTTCGCGTCAAAATTTAATATAATAAAAACGTAATAAACTGCCAGAATCACGCCACTAGCTTTCTATATACTCGTGAAGCTTCTATATAGCTGCAAATATTTATTAAAAGTAAGAATCAGATTTCAAAAAAACATTAATTATTTTGATTTAAACTCAAGCGATGGTTTCCCAAGCAATTACGTCAAAGCATTCCATGAATAATGCATCCGTACTTAAAATAATTTTAAGTAAAAGACCAAATTTAAATGGTTATGTGCTTAGTTAAAATTTAACGTACGTTGTTTTATGGTTTGAGGGTAAAGGACTGTATTATTAAGGGTACTCTCTAATGTTAAAATGTACGTAACTTTGTATTATTTAAATTTAATGCGAAGATAATTTTGACAAATGTAAAAATAAGTTATTATTAAGCTTTTGGGGGTGTATACGAATTTTGGAAACATAATTTTAAATGTTATTTATTACTGGACGTTAAATATAAACAAATAGGACTTTAAACTTTTAGACGCTACAGTATTATTTTGTTTTCTTTCGTAATTTCAGTAAAATTATTAAATATATCATCACGCCTTTTACCTATTACTGAGGGTGGCACTCTGCCGTAGCAGATCTTGGTAAGTGATATATTTATGCACGTAACCAACAGTGGTAAAAAGTCGGCCTGTGGATCCTGAGAACCCTGGTTCGATTCTCATAGGCGACAAACAATTTTCACCATTTAAAAACTACCCCTGTGGTTCCTCCACCACTAACATCTTTGGGGGCCGTGATTTGACGACTGGTAACCGCACTTCACGCGCAAAATATATCACTTACCGAGATCTGCTTCGGCAGAGTGCCACACCCAGTAATGGGTAGAAAGCGTGATGAAATATATATTTTTTAAATAATAAATAAAATAAAATAAATAAATATATCATCACGCCTTCTACCCATTACTGGGTGTGACACTTCGCAGAAGCAGATCTCGGTAAGTGATATATTTTTGCGCGTGAAGTGCGGTTACCAGTCGTCAAATCGCGGCCCCCAAACATGTTAGTGGTGGAGGAGCCACAGCGATAGCTTTTTCAAATTATGAAAATTTGTCGCCTGTGGAAATCGAACCAGGGACCTCAGGATCCACAGGCCGACTTCATACCACTGAGCTAGCCATCCCATAATTTAGAGTGTTCTAATTTACCCTAAAACAAAAACAAAAACCCAATTACCATTTTAAAACAATAACAAACTTTCCAACTGGCAAATTACTCGAAAACAACATCAAAAAACAATTTCATAAACAGATTATTTTTAATTGAATCAAATTCTAATTAAGTTAGCTGTAATAATTTATGATCCTCGGAGATTAGCATCACCCGTTGATGACACAAGGTCTAGACCATCCACAGTGATAATATGAATCAAGCCATTAACCGTTTTGCTGGTGAACGCTCATCAGACATAATGCATTCTATGTGTGTACATTACGATTTTATCAGAATTTCAACCGTGATGTTTATATTTAATATTTGGAATTGTTATGTACTGATTAAGGTCGAGGCCACCTTAGCAAATCTTTGCGTTGTTTGCGATGTTTTTTTTCTTCTTTTCTGTGCTATCTTTGAATGAGAGATCATTGGACTTTTATCATCTAATGCTTTTCTACGAAATGAGATATTACATCGCAAATGTTTTGAAATTGCTAAGTATATATGGAATACTTTATTGTAATTTGTTTATTTTTGGATGGTGATATGTACTTATGTTTAGAGATTATAAATAAATACTTGTATTATTTTTCGCTTGTTAATTTTTATTATGCTTTTAGATTGACTACACTAAAAAAAAAAAAATGTTGAATTAACTGCATAACTAATAATTTATTATAGTTTTATGCAGCTACTAAACTATAAAAATAAATTTCGCAATTAAAATAGAAATTAAATTTAATAGTATCATTTATGCTCTGCATTTATAATTTGATAATTCATTTTTCTAAACCCACTTGTCTCATTTATTTAGAGTGGTTTTCAAACTATTCGGAGCCATGGCCCCTTGGAAGCAAAAATCACAAATATATTATTTCACGACTCCTTTTTACTTTCTTATACACAGTATAAGGAAGTATTGGAATCGTGAAAAAAATCGTTGACGAGATTTTCGCGGAAATACGTATTTTGAGGTCCACTGAATCCGTTTTGATCATTTTCTCAATTTTAAAATATGGTTCTATAATATTCAGATCACGGTAAATCGAATGCCGTTGAGCGCATCTTCATATCTTTTTTAGTTTTTGAGTTACAGCGATTTTTGACTTTTTTGAAATCTCAACTTTGAGAGCCAATATCTCGAAAACTACAAGAGATATTGAAACGCGGTTTGAACGAGTGTATTTCTCGTGCTCCAATTAACTTATACTGAAATTTTGAAAATTTTGAAAATTTTCCTATTTTTTTAAAAATTTTCTTTTGCCCATATTTTAAAAACTTGATGAGATAATTAAAATCTATATACACCAGTAGATTCCTTGCAAAAAAGTACATACGTATGTAAAATTTCAGATTTTTTGTGCGTCGGATACTATGATTAGAGCAAAAAAACCAAAAATGGCCAAAATTCGTAAAAAAACTTAAGGGGTACCCCTTCAAAAATCTTCAAAAAACAGTAATTTTTCGTTTTTTTGTAATAAAAACTTTATCTGTGCAAATTTTTGCCTGAAATTTTGCATACCTATGTACTTTTACGAGAGGAATTCATTGGTGTTCACTGATTTTTAATATCTTTTAAATTTTTTGAAATATTGAAAAATGAAATTTTGGAAAAACTTGCAAAATTTTCAAAATTTTCAAAACTTCGGTATAAGTTAATTGGAGCACGAGAAATACACCCGTTCAAACCGCATTTTAATATCTCTTTTAGTTTTTGAGATATAGCCTCTCAAGGTTGAAATTTCACAAAAGTCAAAAATCACTGTAACTGAAAAACTAAAAAAGATATGAAAATGCGCTCAACGACATTCGATTTCCCGATTTTAAATAGTACTAGCATAAAATTAGCTATTCCGAAATTCAGGATTAGCTAAAACTTTTTTGAGAATCTGGCTGAGTCTGATTAAATCTATAATTACACCAAAAAATGTAAGTGTGTCCGAGTGGTTCGGATTCCACTTCAAGCTACAGTAATTGGAATTACTTCCTGTTGCACAACGTAGTAATAAATATATAAATTAGCAGCATCCTTGCAATTACAAAAATCTTTCTTTTTAAAAAAGTAAAATCGATATTCAGCTGTAAGCTTTCATTTTACAGTAAAGCGAGATTTAATCTAATTTCCAATTAAAAGTGTATTGTTTCAGCGCTCTTTGATCTTTCACTCTTTGAAGTATCATTATTGACTTGTCCCCATCCTCTATATTCCAGGAAAATTACCGTTACATTGTTTAATGCCCATCAATATATAGTCCTTATCCTGTAGGACAAATACGAGTAGACACGAAGTAAATCGTGGCAAGGACTGTCAACTTTTCTTACTTATTCGCAGTTTCACGGAAACAATGCTGAAAGTGTAAGGACATTAGCATATCATGTATTTGGAAAGTGATTCGGAATGAAGGTCGTTTAATGTTATCAATTGTTTGTTTGTTTTCCTTTTGTGGAAGACGATTTGTTTTATCTGTCATTTTTATTTCGGATTGATGTATGAACATTAGAAGACATTGATGATGTGATAGGAATTAATATGCCACTTGGATCAGATCTAATTTACACTTACTGAATCAGATCACTTAATAATTTCAATAAAATACTTCACTCACTTTATTTTCAGTACTAGATTTACTGATTTGGATTTAACTTAAAGTTATACCTTCAATAAGCGCATCAGTTTGCTTAGTTCAGTTATTAAGGCAGATTGTCTAATTTATCTGAACTGATTTAAATGAACCAAGTGGCAAATTGAATACAGCTAATGATGTATTGGTTAGTAATACTTTTCTAAGTTTAATTAGGTCGTTGTTTCGTACTATCATATTTTATTACGATCCTTATGACATAAATACCTAACTACAGAATGATCAAAAGGAATTGTTACAGTTGGCAATACAATTCTGGAGATCTTTTTATTCTACAGTTGGCACGACACCTGATAAAGGCGGAAATACTATTTGACATGTCTAATAAATGCAAATAGGCAGTGGCGTACCTAAGGGGGGAGGGGGGCAGTGAGTGCGGTCCGCACCGGGTGGTACATATTTTAGGACGACATTTTTTATATTTGTTCACTTCATAAGTTTACTATTCGATTTCTACGAATTATGAATTACTATATGATTTCGAATATTATTCTTCATCGTCAAGTCAATATAGTTTTTCTCAATTACAATTATTTGTTTATGTTTATTAATTTAATGGCTCACTGGTTTCGAGTTGGCCTGTAGATTCTGAGGACCCCGGTTCGATTCCCATAGCCGACAAACAAGTTTCATCAAATTAAAATTACCCCTGGAGCTCCCCCACCACTAACATCTTTGGGGGCCGTGATTTGACGCCTGGTAACTGCACTTCACGCACATAAATATACCGAGATCTGCTTCGCCGGAGTGCCACACCCAGTAATGGGTAAAAGGCGTGTTGATATAATTATATTTTACTTGATGCGTTGGTGTATTTTTGTATCTGAAATGGAACTAAATCGATTTTTTCACACATTTTATTTGACATGGAGTAATGGCTCAGTGGTATCAAGTCGGCCTGTGGATCCTGAGAACCCTGGTTCGATCCTCACAGCCGACAAACATTTTCACCAAATTAAAAGTACCCCTGTTGGCTCCCTCACCTCTAACATCTTTGGAGGCCGTGATTTGACAGCTGGCAACCGCACTTCACGCGCACAAATATACCGAGATCTGCTTCGGCGGAGTACCACACCCAGTAATGGGTAAAAGGCGTGTTGATATATTTATATTTTACTTGATGCGTTGGTGTATTTTTGTATCTGAAATGGAACTAAATCGGTTTTTTCACACATTTTATTTGACATGGAGTAATGGCTCAGTGGTATCAAGTCGGCATGTGGATCCTGAGAACCCTGGTTCGATCCCCACAGCCGACAAACATTTTCACCAAATTAAAAGTACCCCTGTTGGCTCCCTCACCACTAACATCTTTGGAGGCCGTGGTTTGACAGCTGGTAACCGCATTTCACGCGCATAAATATACCGAGATCTGCTTCGCCAGAGTGCCACACCCAGTAATGGGTAAAAGGCGTGTTGATATATTTATATTTTACTTGACGCATCGACAGTTTTTAATAATCATTTGACAACTATCTACCATTTGTTACAAACAAAAGCACCAGCAGAGATTATTCCCGGGAATAATCACTAAAGCTTTATTCTCAGTATAATAATGACAGGATTGGTTAAAACGCAGAAACGTGACATACAATGAAACATTTCATTGGTTTTGAGAAACGCCAAGAAATAATCAATAGGGACTTATAATTTTGACGTCACATGCAACAGACCCCCCTCCATACAATTTTGTATGAAACAACAAATTTGTAGAAAGAGCGAGGTGACACCATGCCGAGTCAAACAACTGCCTTCTCCTTTCAGCTCTTCTGCTCTCAGATTCCAATATTTATTTGACGTTTAACGTTTGGATCACGTGATAAACGTCAAACAGTACAGCTATACCATGTTCGCTACATAACAAATTATTAAATTCTGTTTTACTCACTAGATGGCAATCGAAAAATTTGAATTGTATAAGTCCCTATTGAACACAATCAAGACATATATTCGAAAGAACAACAAACAACAACAAAATCTAATTCCTATAGACTTCCTCCTGCTAATCCCACATATAAATTCAGCTCGTGTTCTCCTGCTGCAGGTTCAGGTTCAGGTTCCTTTGAGTATACAGTGGACCTGCTGGTTTAATTAGATTTCAAAGCCAATGTCGTGCTACTAACCGATTCTGTGTGTTGATTAGCAAATACGAACGCGGCGAAACATCGTTTACCAGCTACTTACAAACTTGGGGATCTAACCGAGTTTAAGTTGAGCTTAATCTGTCTTCAGTAGAGCAATACTAGCTATGAAGGATGTCTCTAAGAAAGGATTTGAGAAATTGAGTTTTATTTATTTGTTGCGATGCACAAGAAATTAATCATAGAGAGTTGCAGCTCATACTTGAAGCTATGTTTACAGCTATCGAATTAGTAATTACAATTAGCAATTACAATTAATATTTGGTGTTTGTTACTAGTCAAATAATGATAACGTTTACATCGGGCTTTCGTGACTATTACTAAATGGCTACAAGTTTGAGAAAGATACTGGAGAATTATTTTCTAATTTATCCAACTCTCGAAGTATATTTAATTAGTAGAACCTTGCTCTAACCAATTGAGCTACAAACACTCGGCGAATACTCATGATTTTTCGTGCAATCTTTAGTTGAAGAAATGTAAAGTGACATGGGTTGCGTCAATTCGTTACAAGTCAACAACCTAGTATGCAATGGGTGAATTCCCTGGGTGAAAAAATTATTTCTAATAATTACCAACAGACAAATTGTCATTCAACAAATTCTTATAATAATTTCACCCAGGGAATTCACCCATTGCATACTAGGTTGTTGACTTGTAACGAATTGACGCAATCCATGTCACTTTACATTTCTTCAACTAAATATTGCACGAAAAAGTATGAGTATTCGCCGAGTGTTTGTAGCTCAATTGGTTAGAGCAGTCATCATGCGAATGAAAGGTTCTGGGTTCAAATCCCGGCGAACGCTCATTGCTTTTTCAAAAATTATTTCTAATAATTACCAACAGACAAATTGTCATTCAACAAATTCTTATATATTTAATTAGATTATTTTTTGACTTAGCTGTTGACGTCGATTCAACCAACTTAAAAGATTTTGAACTGGGTTCATATCGATTGATTACTTATTAATGTATTCTTGGAAGTTGTTTCCAAAATTTGTTTGTGTATTTCTGTATCTGAAATGGGACTAAATCTATTTTTTTCAAACATTTTACTTGACGCGTTGACAGTTTTAAATAATTATTTGACAACTACCTATCATTTGTCACAAACAAAAAAGCACCTACAGAGATAATTCCCGGGAATAATCACAAGAGCTTACTTCTCAGTATAATAATGACAGGATTGGTTAAAACGCAGAGACGTGACATACAATGTAGCATTTCATTGCTGTTGAGAAACGTCAAAAAATAATCAGTAATAATATAACAAGAGAGTGAGAATAAATTGAAAATAATTTGACAGATCTTTCGAAAACTTGTCAGGCAACAGTTATGAAAGCCCTACGGGCTTTCGTGACTATTGCCAAATGGCAACAAGTTTGAGAAAGATACTGGAGAATTATTTTCTAATTTATCCAACTCTCGAGTTATATTTCATTAGATTATTTTTTGACTTAGCTGTTGAGGTCGATTCATCCAACTTAAAAGATTTTGAACTGGGTTCATATCGATTGATTACTTATTAATTAATATATTCTTGGAAGTTGGTTCCAAAATTTGTTGGCATATTTCTGTATCTGAAATGGAACTAAATCGATATTTTCACACATTTTACTTGACATGGCGTAATGTCTCAGTGGTATCGAGTCGGCCTGTGGATCCTAAGAACTCTGGTTCAATCCCCAGAGCTGCCAAACATTTTCACCAAATTAAAATTACCCCTGTGGCTCCTCTACCACTAACATCTTTGGGGCCGTGATTTGACAGCTGGTAACCGCACTTCACGCGCATAAATATACCGAAATCTGCTTCGGCGGAGTGCCACACCCAGTAATGGGTAAAAGGCGTGTTGATATATTTATATTTTATTTGACGCGTTGACAGTTTTTAATAATTATTTTACTATCTACCATTTGTCACAAACAAAAGCACCAGCAGAGATTATTCCCGGGAATAATCACTAGAGCTTTATTCTCAGTATAATACCTGTAATGACAGGATTGGTTAAAACGCAGATACGTGACATACAATGAAGCATTTCATTGGTTTTGAGAAACGTCAAAATATAATCTCTATAATTCGATTTAATTTTCTGTTATTCAGGTCCATTTACACCAATAAAACCTAAATTTTAAGTTTAATTTAAACTGACATCTCGCAGCAATGTAATTTTCTTCATATAACATTTTACTTTGATTTACTTTTATTTATTAATAAGTCAGGCATAAACTTTAAATATCGTTGGTGTTAACGAGCATCAGAGTAGCAAATAAATAAACCTATATCCTAATATTTGAAAGTTTTGTTCCTTCCTCAATTACCAGCCCACTTTCCAAACATTTAGCAAATCCCCCGTAAAACCTCCATCTACGTGACAACCATCCAAAGTACAACCACAACCATTCGAAGTTGTCGATCCCTTTCAATCCACTCGTCTCTCGTCTCGCTTCATCTTTCCATTGGATGAAGAGAAATCTGCGGTTTTGTCGGGCGGTGCCGCATCAGGCAGAGGGGCAGGTAGTTGTACCGTTACACGAAGGGTCACTACCAGGAACGAATTTGGTGAATTTAGGACGCGGAACTGCGAATGCAACTGAGCTAAATTCGGTGAAGGCGATCAAGAAGATTGCAGTGGAGTGTGGGAACGAAAAGATGAAAATGTTGTAACTGGTGGAGGAACTTTCCTAATTTTTGTTTGGTAGCAGATTTTAAAAGTGTGAATTTAGTTTTTTAAGTTTGGTATGTATCTACAAAATATGACAAATTTAACCATTAGTTATAATTAATGAGTAATCTAAGTAGAGCAGAAAAAAGCAAAATGTGTACAAATGTCTTTTGAATTGTGAAAACTTATTGGATGTTTTTATTATATCAATTATAAATAGAAAAAGTAAATATTAATTTGTAGGCACCGAAACACTGTGTTATGCATACTCGTAAGTATTCTTTTTTATAAGTAAAATTGATGCAAATTAAAATTTAACATTATTATTTCAAAGTGAATCCTTATCTATCAAGTTCATAGATACACTAAATTATGTTATAATGTTTGTTACTATTATTATATTTTAATAGTTATTTTTATAACAAGTGCCGAAAAAGGCTCGTTACGTGCAAGTGCAGAATTTAACTTACGAGGCTTGCCGAGTGCGGAAATCTGCACGAGCACTTAACCTTTTTCGGAACGTGTAATAGTATTCCAATCTAGACGATTTTAAATAAATTGTCTTGACGTTAGTGAAATATTTTTAAATAACGTAGAACAATGTGCAAGCAATCAACAAACAAACCATAGCAACGCCGTAAAACG
This sequence comes from Pterostichus madidus, assembly GCA_911728475.2. Taxonomy (NCBI): domain Eukaryota; kingdom Metazoa; phylum Arthropoda; class Insecta; order Coleoptera; family Carabidae; genus Pterostichus; species Pterostichus madidus. Next base: position 31,829,576 of record OU452314.1, read on the forward strand.
TCGTTCTCGTGTAATATCATTAAAATTTTATAAATTTGAATAATATTTTAGTGATTTACTAAATCGCACAGTTGTAGGAAAAATGTTGTTTATAATACGTGCCGAAAAAGGTTACGTGCTCATGCAGATTTCCGCACTCGGCAAGGCTCGTGCGTTAAATTCTGCACTTGCACGTAACGAGCCTTTTTCGACACTTGTTATAAAAATAACTATATTTATAACTTGTTTTGTACGTTTCGTCCTTTCGGACATAATCAGATACTCCGAAAGGACGAAACGTACGTAACAAGTTATAAATAAATATTTTAGTGGACAAACCAAGTGTGTGTTTGATTTTCTTATATTCAGTATGTTCCACCAAGTACCGACTAAAAATTCTCTTTTAATTATTATTATATTTTAAAGATTTTTTTTACATTTGTTCATTTTAGTAACAACAAAAAGCAATCTCCATTCGATGACAGCGCACGAGGATCACGTTTCTTGGTTTCTCTATTATCTCCTAGTGTATTAGTTATTATTGATTGATCGATGACAACTTTATTTTTCATAATTACTTTATAGATTATTAAATAAATATAAATAAATAAATATACCATCACGCCTTCTACCCATTACTGGGTGTGGCACTCTGCCGAAGCAGATCTCGGTCAGTGATATATTTTGCGCGTGAAGTACGGTTACCAGTCGTCAAATCACGGCCCCAAAGATGTTAGTGGTGGAGGATTCACAGGGGTAGCTTTTGAAATTATGAAAATTGTTTGTCGTCTGTGGGAATCGAACCAGGGTTCTCAGGGTCCACAGACCGACTTCATACCACTGAGCTAGCCATCCAATACATAGATATAGATTATTATTATTATGCCATTTTAATATTATTTTCATGCATTTTGCTTACATACATAGCTGTTAATATAAAAAATACATATTGACAGTTCATTGACAGCTTCGTAAAAAGTGTAGTTACAAATTCATATATTTATAAATAAAAATAACAGTAATAATATATTATTTTATAAATAAAATCTAAAATGTATTTTAAACCTTTACAACTTATTGCTTAAAGACTGACATCAAATTAAATTTAAAAAAAATTGAATCAATTACTTTAATATTTTGAGTATTGTACCTTGTTGTAATAATGTTAATACGAAACTAACAGCCAATAACAAATGTTTGCAAATGAAATTAAAATAAGTATGCATTATCACAACTCAAAGTAACGAGTTAAAATGCAATACTTAACTCTAATTAACCCATCACAATGCTGTATAATTACAAGATAAATTATATTGCAGCTTTGTAATACACGTACTTGTGCTTGTAATAAAGTAACGTACGTACTACTTACATATTTAAACATATGCCAAAGCTACGAGGTACATGCATGATATAGTTTCTAGAAACATAGTCATCATCACTAAAATTATTAATTCAGCAACAAGAATTATACAGTTATTGAAGTATTAAGAACAAAAAGGTGAAGATAATTAAAAAAAATCAAATAAATAAATAAATATATCATCACGCCTTCTATCTATTACTGGGTGTGGCACTCTGCCGAAGCAGATCTCGGTAAGTGATATATTTTGCGTGTGAAGTGCGGTTACCAGTCGTCAAATCACGGCCCCCAAAGATATTAGTGACTGAGGAGCTACTAAGATAATTTTAATATATCTAATACCGGTAGGACACTTTTTTGCACGATCGACGAATAACAAAGTTAAAATTTACAATATTTTGAATTTTTTTAACATTTTATTGCTAGTTACACCAACAAAACTTAAATTTGACACGTAGTTTAAATAAAGCGTATCAATTATTTGACAGCAATATCAAATATTCCATATGACATGTAATTTCGACTTGCTTTTGTTAATTGAAACCAAGTTTAATAAAATTCAAGTCCAATTAGCCATTAAATATTTTTAATTGTCAAAGTTGTCATTTAAAAAAAAAATTATAATCCACTCTGCGGCTCGGTGAGTCCGGAACCTGTACTGTAATTGGGATTCAATTCCTGTTGTACAGAGTAATATAAATAATAAAGAAGAAATAGTATATAACATACCATGAACTGTAAGTGACAGATTTTAGGTTAAGAATGTAGTTTGGGAAATTGAGGCCCGCGATCTGAAAAATCACTTACAATTCGAGATTATTAACATATGTTTTACAATACATGGGGTAGCTAGCTCAGTGGTATCAAGTCGGCCTGTGTATCCTGAGAAACCTGGTTCGATTCCCACAGGCGACAAACAATTTTCACCATTTTAAAACTATCCCTGTGGCTCCCCCACCACTAACATCTTTCGGGGCCGTGATTTGACGACTGGTAACCGCATTTCACGCGCAAAATATATCACTTACCGAGATCTGCTCCGGCAGAGTGCCACACCCAGTATTGAGTAGAAGGCGTGATGATATATTTATTTTATTATTTTTATTTTTTTTTTGGAATCATTGAAACAAAGAGATTTCGAAACACTAGCCTATAAGAAGTGGAAGTATATGAGTTAGAAAGCCTGCAACTTTAGAATCACTTTTCTAACTAGTGTATTCTTGTTGTAGGTGAAGGCGTGCGAGTCTCAGTTTTCTATCACAGCAGACGAGATCGAGTGTACGGGGTCGCCGGTGCTGTACAGCGGCTCCAGCAGTCGTACCAACCACGCCAGCGCCAATGGCTCCATCATTACCATGACGCTGAAGAACAATCATCTTATCGTTGAAACTGAGGAACGAAACGTATGTTGTGCACAAATAACATTTCTACTCATTGGGTTTTCTCATTTATGTTAATTATTCATCTTGAACATTTAACATCGATAAGTATAAAGGAAGTGAATCTTGAGGTGTTTTGATCGAATGGAGATTGATTTTTAGTCGTACTTTATTTACACGAGCACAGTTATCATACTTTCGAGCGAGGCATGTATGTTTTTCAGACGACCACAAAATATTTCTAAAAAAAGTTTACAAGATCAATGTTGTTACACTTTGACAGCTGATGCGTTTTTATGCTTTGACGTTTGACAACTGTACTAACAATAATGTCAAAATATTGAATAATGTAAAAATATTAGAAAATAAGTTAATGCGGTTACCAGTCGTCAAATCACGGCCCCCATAGATGTTAGTGGTGGAGGAGCTACAGAGGTAGCTTTTGAAATTATGAAAATTGTTTGTCGGCTGTGGGAATCGAATCAGGGTTTTCAGGATCCACAGGCCGACTTCATACCACTGCTAGCCACCCCATAATATATATATATATATATATATATATATATATATATATATATATATATATATATATATATATATATATATATATATATATGTATATATACCCCATATTATTTAACAAAATAATATGAATATTTATCGTTCTATATTTTCTGATTTGCTATGTTCAAATAAGTAAAAAGTCTTAAGAAATCCAATATTAATTTTTTTAAATATTTAATGAGACGTTTCGAACTAAAAATTAGCTCATCATCAGCATTCTAAAATACAATAGAATAATAATAATAATAATATAAAACTAATTTTTAGCTCGAAACGTCCAAATAAATATTTAAAAAAATTAATATTAGATTCATTTATTTTATTTTAACAATTGTTTTGGATATATCTTAAATATGTATTTACAAATGAAAATGTCTTCATTATACTTAGTATTTTAGATTCTCTCATTTTCCAAATTACGATAAGATAAACTATGATATTAGCTGTCCATTTAGAAAAACAATTCAGTTTTAAACCCGAAAATGAATGATCAAAATTCAAAATTATAAAATTCCTCCTCAGACAATAATTACAAAACACATTTCCAAAATAATTACTAGCACTTCTTAAATTACATATCTTTGTTCTAAATATTTTATGGATTAACTCTTTAATAACACAATTTAAAATCCTACCAAAACAAAACCGCATTCATTCCTTTCATACATCAAGATACCAACGTAATCTAATAAAAAACCTGCAATTACGCTAAGGCAGAAGTGATCAAAATTCATAATTTCATTTAAAAATAAGCGGATGTTCATGCGCTGGGCAAAAACCAGCCCAAAGTCGAACTTAGCGCAAGAGCAAGTCGTTGACCTAAGGGCTAACGCACTACGAAATATGTGCGCAGCTAAAATGATGCCGAACAAGAACCGAAAGCTGCCCAAAGAAAAGAGGTTCTGTTGACTGCGTTGCAGCTTTGAAAAAAGTGCAGGTGGCTGTGAGACGTTGATTTGTGTAGGAGATTTGTTTGTTTGTTTGTTACACTGCCCAACAGGAAATTAATCCTGATTATAGTAGCTCATAGTGGAATCCGAAACACTTTGATAGAATGAAATAAATAATAAGTATAGCGAACAATATAAAATAAAATAAATAAATAAATATATCATCATGCCTATAACCATTACTGGGTGTGGCACTCTGCTGAAGCAGATCTCGGTAAGTGATATATTTATGCGCGTGAAGTGCGGTTATTAGCCGTAAAATCACGGCCCCCAAAGATGTTAGTGGAGGGGAAGCCACAGGGGTAATTTTAAATTGATGAAAATGTCGGCTATGGGGATCGAACCAGGGTTCTTTGGATCCACAGGCCGAATTGCTACCACTGTGCCATTTAAGTATAGTGAACAATATAAAACAAAATAAATAAATATATCATCACGCCTTTTACCCATTACTGGATGTGGCACTCTGCCGAAGCAGATCTCGGTAAGTGATATATTTATGCGCATGAAGTACGGTTACCAGCCATCAAATCACGGCCCCCAAAGATGTTAGTGGTGGAAGAGCCACAGGGTTAATTTTAGTTTGGTGAAAATGTTTGTCGGCTGTGGGGATCGAACCAGGGTTCTTAGGATCCACAGGCCAACTCGATACCACTGAGCCATTACCCCCAAATATAAACAATATAGATACTGATAAATAATAAATAAGAATATGGGGTGGCTAGCTCAGTGGTATGAAGTCGGCCTGTCGATCCTGAGAACCCTGGTTCGATTCCCACAGGCGACAAATAATTTTCTTAATTTAAAAAACTACCCCTGTGGCTCCTCTACCTCTAATATCTTTGGGGGCCGTGATTTGACGACTGGTAACCGCACTTCACGCGCAAAAAATATATCACTTACCGAGATCTGCTTCGGCAGAGTGCCACACCTAGTAATGGGTAGAAGGTGTGATGATATGTTTATTTATTTTTATTTTTATTTAGGAAGTTTCTGTAAAGGCAAATTTCAAATTTTTTGCATTTTTGAAAATTAATTTGTAACTTTTCCAATGAAATCACATTTATTTTTGGTGTTTGCGTAGAAAATTCTAAAGATATTTTTAATAAAAAACTAGTTAATTTGCTATTTCTTATACGGTAGATGGGCAATAGATACAAAACAAACAATTAAGTACTTTGGATAAAATTCTGAAAGCTTATGAAAAGCCAGTGAAGAAAATCATCCCCTATTACCCCCCTCCCTAATAGACGGTCATGCTCTTCAGTATTCAACCCTGTCATAACCCAATATTTTATCTAATTCTTGTGATTTGCTCCAGGACATAGTGGAAGACAGCCGTGAGACAACAATGAAATACTCGCCGTCGCTACAAGATGGCGTATTTGTGGTGGAAGTCCAGCAAGGTGTTCGACGCGAGGGTGCATCACCTGGTGGATATACCACTACGTCTGATGATGCTACCGATCAGCGAGCGCTAGTTCATAATCCACCAGAACGGTAAGTGATAGTAAACACAATTCTATCCAAATAATTGCTTGTTAAAGAAAGAAAGAAAGAAGAGCGAGGTGCGTAAATGTAAACAAATATAAATTAACAAATCAAAAGGAATTGTTATAGTTGGCAACACAATTCCAGAGATCTTTTTATTCCACAGTTGACACAACGTCAGATAAAGGCGGAAATGCTATTTGACATTTCTAATAAATACAAATAGGTTATGTCGGGAGTCTGACAGCTAATAGAATTTTGACTTTTTAAGTAATAGAAATACTTTAGAAATAAATGTTATAATAAATGTACTCAAATTTAAATTTTAAATGTCACTGTCGACAACAGAAAATGAATTTATGTATCAGGCTTACCAATTTCAAGTAGTTTTTTTTATTGCCAACTGTAACAATTTCTTTTGATCACTCTGTATTATTTATAATAAAATGAATAAACAGAAACAATGCAAATATAAGTTTAACAAAACTGAAGAACTGAGATCAGTAAATGAAACATAAAAGAATAATTTGGCGTTAGAAATCAAAGCATCTACCTGTAAATTTAAATATTTTATAATTGCATTTTTTGGATTTAACGATACAAAATTATTTATGATTTCCACGAGATTTAGAATGATATCGCAATGAATATACAATAAAGCTAGTCCCAACTAGGGTTGTTGAATTTGCGAATATTCGAGATTTCGATTATTCGGATTTAATGAACCTTCGAATTTAGATTCGCATTTTTGAATTTTACAAATAAAAAATAAATAAATAAATATATCATCACGCCTTCTACCCATTACTAGGTGTGGCACTCTGCTGAAGCAGATCTCGGTAAGTGATATATTTTGCGCGTGAAGTGCGGTTACCAGTCGTCAAATCACAGCCCCCAAACATGTTAGTGGTGGAGGAGCCACAGGGATAGCTTTTTCAAATTATGAAAATTTGTCGCCTGTGGGAATCGAACCAGGGACCTCAGGATCCACAGGCCGACTTCATACCACTGAGCTAGCCATTCCATTACGAATATTACGACTTTTCGAATTATTCTAATTTTTTAAGATGAAAGCGATAGCCTGCACTTGTATATGAAAGAAAAGTCCACGCAATGCAGTAACTGAAAATTAAACAAAAATATAAGAAAGGGAGGGAGCGTCGCCCTGCGCTTGTTTTCGAAAGTGAATTTCAATTTATGTTGCACCCTGTGTATTTATAAATTTGCGTAATGTGTGAAATTTACCGAAAAAAATAACACCTTTTTATTTCCCCCCTAAATTTGTAACTGCTTATAATCTCCTTTATGAATCATTTTCCTAAATATACTACTACACTGTTAAAAAAATATGTCTAAACCAGCCTCTAATTTGCATATAACATATTATCCCTCATGTGTGTGACATTTAAAGTAAATATTTATGAATGCAAATATATGCCTCAGGTCCATTACAAAAGGCTACAATTAATTTACTAGTTTCTTTCATCATATGATCTTATAATTTCACCTTATATTACACGTTACCCTAGTTTTGAAATAAAGTAACAAGGAAAGAATTAAAAGTCATAATCGATAAGGCGATACGTGAGTTCTTGCATTCTTTATTCAAGTAATTTTGCATGTAGAGATGTTATCGCTGTGTATAATTACAGCAATGTTGCTCGCGATAAATGCTTAATTTTTGATTTGCGTGTAAGTTGGAATATTGTTTGCAATAATTAATTCCGTGTTTAGAAACACATACAGCTGGGTATAGTTTTTATTTGTAGTTGGAATTATAGTTTATTTTATTGTAAATCGTACACGAACTAATACAAAGTGATCAAAAGGAATTGTTACAGTTGGCAATAAAAAAAAACTACTTGAAATTGGTAAGCCTGATACATAAATTCATTTCCTGTTGTTGACAGTGACATTTAAAATTTAAATTTGAGTACATTTATTATTACATTTATTTCTAAAGTGGGATGGCTAGCTCAGTGGTATGAAGTCGGCCTGTGGATCCTGAGATCCCTGGTTCGATTCCCACAGGCGACAAATTTTCATAATTTGAAAAAGCTATCCCTGTGGCTCCTCCACCACTAACATGTTTGGGGCCGTGATTTGACGACTGGTAACCGCACTTCACGCGCAAAATATATCATTTACCGAGATCTGCTTTGGCAGAGTACCACTTCCAGTAATGGGTAGAAGGCGTGATGATATATTTATTTATTTTATTTTTACGGGGTGGCTAGCTCAGTGGTATGAAGTCCGCCTGTGGATCCTGAGAACCCTGGTTCGATTCCCACAAGCGACAAACAATTTTCATAATTTCAAAAACTACCCCTGTGGCTCCTCCGTCACTAATATCTTTGAGGGCCGTGATTTGATGACTGGTAACCGCACTTCACGCTCAAAATATATCACTTACCGAGATCTGCTTTGGCAGAATACCACTTCCAGTAATGGGTAGAAGGCGTGATGATATATTTATTTATTTTATTTTTACGGGGTGGCTAGCTCAGTGGTATGAAGTCGGCCTGTGGATCCTGAGAACCCTGGTTCGATTCCCACAAGCGATAAACAATTTTCATAATTTCAAAAACTACCCCTGTGGCTCCTCCACCATTAGCATCTTTGGGGGCCGTGATTTGACGACTGGTAACCGCACTTCACGCGCAAAATATATCACTTACCGAGATCTGCTTTGGCAGAATACCACTTCCAGTAATGGGTAGAAGGCGTGATGATATATTTATTTATTTTATTTTTACGGGGTGGCTAGCTCAGTGGTATGAAGTCGGCCTGTGGATCCTGAGAACCCTGGTTCGATTCCCACAAGCGATAAACAATTTTCATAATTTCAAAAACTACCCCTGTGGCTCCTCCACCATTAGCATCTTTGGGGGCCGTGATTTGACGACTGGTAACCGCACTTCACGCGCAAAATATATCACTTACCGAGATCTGCTTTGGCAGAGTGCCACACCCAGTAATGGGTAGAAGGCGTGATGATATATTTATTTATTTTATTTTTACGGGGTGGCTAGCTCAGTGGTATGAAGTCGGCCTGTGGATCCTGAGAACCCTGGTTCGATTCCCACAAGCGATAAACAATTTTCATAATTTCAAAAACTACCCCTGTGGCTCCTCCACCATTAGCATCTTTGGGGGCCGTGATTTGACGACTGGTAACCGCACTTCACGCGCAAAATATATCACTTACCGAGATCTGCTTTGGCAGAGTGCCACACCCAGTAATGGGTAGAAGGCGTGATGATATATTTATTTATTTTATTTTTACGGGGTGGCTAGCTCAGTGGTATGAAGTCGGCCTGTGGATCCTGAGAACCCTGGTTCGATTCCCACAAGCGATAAACAATTTTCATAATTTCAAAAACTACCCCTGTGGCTCCTCCACCATTAGCATCTTTGGGGGCCGTGATTTGACGACTGGTAACCGCACTTCACGCGCAAAATATATCACTTACCGAGATCTGCTTTGGCAGAGTGCCACACCCAGTAATGGGTAGAAGGCGTGATGATATATTTATTTATTTTATTTTTACGGGGTGGCTAGCTCAGTGGTATGAAGTCGGCCTGTGGATCCTGAGAACCCTGGTTCGATTCCCACAAGCGATAAACAATTTTCATAATTTCAAAAACTACCCCTGTGGCTCCTCCACCATTAGCATCTTTGGGGGCCGTGATTTGACGACTGGTAACCGCACTTCACGCGCAAAATATATCACTTACCGAGATCTGCTTTGGCAGAGTGCCACACCCAGTAATGGGTAGAAGGCGTGATGATATATTTATTTATTTTATTTTTACGGGGTGGCTAGCTCAGTGGTATGAAGTCGGCCTGTGGATCCTGAGAACCCTGGTTCGATTCCCACAAGCGATAAACAATTTTCATAATTTCAAAAACTACCCCTGTGGCTCCTCCACCATTAGCATCTTTGGGGGCCGTGATTTGACGACTGGTAACCGCACTTCACGCGCAAAATATATCACTTACCGAGATCTGCTTTGGCAGAGTGCCACACCCAGTAATGGGTAGAAGGCGTGATGATATATTTATTTATTTTATTTTTACGGGGTGGCTAGCTCAGTGGTATGAAGTCGGCCTGTGGATCCTGAGAACCCTGGTTCGATTCCCACAAGCGATAAACAATTTTCATAATTTCAAAAACTACCCCTGTGGCTCCTCCACCATTAGCATCTTTGGGGGCCGTGATTTGACGACTGGTAACCGCACTTCACGCGCAAAATATATCACTTACCGAGATCTGCTTCGGCAGAGTATCACTTCCAGTAATGGGTAGAAGGCGTGATGATTTATTTATTTATTTTTATTTACCCGCTTAACACATGGAATTGCTCGAACCCTTGAAACATTCACTAAACATTTAATAATCTTACATTTAATCTTTTATTTTAAACATTTCTCTCGAAAATAATTTAAGAATATTTGACAGCTGGGAAATAAAGCCATTTGGTGTTCTTACTATCAATCACTGCATCTGATGCATTTACAAACTATAAAATATTCTGTTACAATTTTCAAGTACAAATTCAGAACCAATATCTTATTTCCAAGAATAAAATTTTCAATTCGAAACTTTTTACGATAAAGATAGACTTTTAAACTTTTCCAATATTCCAATACCAAATATATCTTCAACATTCAAAATACTCATATATTTCCCTCTACTGACTTTTAGCTGAATTAGTTTTCCGTTTAAAATTCACTATTTGCTACATTAGAAGCAAATAGAACGCATCCGGGATTATCATTAAACCTAGATAAAATTGACTATTGCTAGTGACCTGTGAAATAATTTATTTCTGTTCTTTTTCAAAGTTCTCTACCTGATTCTCGACACAACTATTACGAGGGCAGGGTGAAAAGTCCCTGAAAAATGAAACAAGAAATGATTTATTTGGTCAAAACATATTTTATTTTTCAACATAATCTCCTTGTAGCTCGATACACTTCGTCCAACGTTTTTCTAATTTTTCGATCCCTTCCAAATAATACGATTTTGGCAATCCTTCAAAATAGGCATTTGTCTCAGCGATGACCTCATCGTTGGAGCCAAATCTCTTTCCGCCGAGTCATTTCTTCAAGTTTGGAAATAGATAAAAATCGCAGGGGGCCAAATCTGGAGAATATGGTGAATGATGAACCAATTCGTAATGGGATGACTAGCACAGTGGTATGAAGTCGGCCTGTGGATCCTGAGGTCCCTGGTTCGATTCCCACAGGCGACAAATTTTCATAATTTTAAAAAGCTATCCCTGTGGCTCCTCCACCACTAACATGTTTGGGGGCCGTGATTTGACGACTGGTAACCGCACTTCACGCGCAAAATACATCACTTACCGAGATCTGCTTTAGCAGAGTGCCACACCCAGTAATGGGTAGAAGACGTGATGATATATTTATTTATTTTTTTATATGAACCATTTCGTAGCGCAATTCATGCAATTTTTGAACTTGTCACACGGTCTCGCTTGTTGTCAACAGAGAGCAAATGCGGCACCCATCTGGCAGATAACTTTCTCATATCCAAAAATGTATGCCAAATGTTCCGTACCCGTTCGGTTGAAATGCACCTCGTGCACTTTAACTCGCCGATCGTCCAATATCATACCATGGATTTTATCGACGATTTCTGGCGTTGTAACCTCAATTGGACGACCAGAACGTTCGACGTCCTTTGTTGTCATACTACCACAACGAAAATCAGTAAACAACTTATGAATCGTTCCAATCGATAATGAGGAGTCCCCATAATGTTTAACAAGTGATGCTTTGGTTTGCGTAATGTTTTTTCCACGCAAGAAATAATGTTTAATCAAGACGCGAAATTCACTTTTTTCCATGTTTTCAAAAATCTTCAAGGTTGCTTGCTTTCGATGGGTGTCAAAACAGGACTGAATGACATATCAGTCTGAAAATTTTAATGCGTTCTAGTTAAAGATGGTACATCACAAATGTCACATGAGATTTGCGATTGTGACGCCATCTGTTTTATTTTTCAGGGACTTTTCACCCTGCCCTCGTATATCTATTTAATGTAGTTTCTTTTTCTATTTCTGTCTTAAGATAGAAGGGTATAAAGAGGTCCCTGAACGTAGCCGTGCTGTAAAATCAATTCTATTTGGTCCATAACTTCATAGGCTATTCCATGTTCACTTGTGTATGCACAGAGCCGCTTAGCTCACATGGTCATCAATTTGCTATTGCATTAGTAATTAGCGAGACTGAATTGCGTGATTTGATTTTATCTGCATGTTTACAACGTGCTGTTATTAATTAAATAGTGCGATATGTAATTTGTGTATTGGTTTCAACAAATAACTATAATTCTGTCGTGTAGTTTTTTATTTATATATTATATTTTATTTTATATTATGATCAATAATAAATACTGTTAGTTGTTGTTTTCTGGATAGAATAGTACCTTCACGTGCTAGAGTTTTCGATATCGTTCATCGCTGATTTCAATTTATTTATAATCAAAAATATACGGTGTCTTATGATGGGTTCCATGAAAGTTTTATCGGTTCGTTAGCAACTAATGGTTCAATAAGTTTCAGAAAATCGCTATTGATGTTGTTGCTAGATAAATTCCTGTTGTATAAAGTAGAATAATAGTTATTTATTATACAAGTATTTTATATACCAATAAAACACAAGTGTAATACAAAATTTTATCCACAACTCATAATTATAGGTATCGAAGAAGATTGGTGGTCGTAACGTTTAACGTTGATTACGTTATATATATAGTTTCTCGAAATACGGTAGATCATGAAGTGGTTGCTAAGTAACAAATTGTTTACAGTGTTTTATGGAATATAAAACACTAGTGTTTTATGAGCTATATAATTCAACTGAAATCAGTGTAATAATGTCTTTATTATATATAAATAAATAAATAAATATATCATCACGCCTTCTATCCATTACTGGGTGTGGTACTCTGCCGAAGCAGATCTCGGTAAGTGATATATTTTCCGCGAGAAGTGCGGTTACCAGTCGTCAAATCACGGCCCCCAAAGATGTTAGTGGTAGAGGAGCCACAGGGGTAGTTTTTGAAATTATGAAAATTGTTTGTCGCCTGCGGGAATCGAACAAGGGTTCTCAGGATCCACAGGCCAACTTCATACCACTGAGCTAGCCACCTCATATACAGGTTGGTCCAGACCACCTGTCCACCCGTTTTATAAATTCTGTGTTCAACGTTTTGAGAAAACAAGATCTACGATAATAATAACTTCGATGTGCTCCATCGAATGAAACCAAATTTTTTGAATTAAACTGATATATTTTTTACGCGGAATCCGAATCTGTAATAAAAATTGGGGGTTTCAATTTAAGATTTTGAAGAAATGAGACAGAATGCCTCAGTTTTAGAAAACATTGTTAAAAATATTACAAAATTGTTTAAATATGTGATTGTATTTTGCAACAAATTTCTAATGTGTTTTTTTCAAATATGTTAATGTCACAACCGCAAATGTTTACTTTTGATTAGAAATAGAGGTGACTTCTATTTATCAAGTAACCTGGTGATCCTAGATCCATCTTTGTCTGAAGCAGTTCTTCTAAAACGGTGACCATTCTTAAAATATTAGTCACTCAGTGAGAGAATAATAGTGAAGTCACAGTAACAATTATTCCATGGTTACTTTGTAATTTATATGTTTTATTAGTATTACATCATTTGTCTTGCCAGTGTCAAACAATAAACGAACATATAAAAACTATTTTTCTGACGACCACTTATGAAAATAACCATAACAACATTATAAATTACTACCATTGTGGCTTCCTCTTTATTAACATCTTTTGGGGCCGTGATTTGACGACTGGTAACTGTACTTCGCGCACTTAAATATATCACTTAATGAGATCTATTATGGCAGAGTGCCACATCCAGTAATGAGTAAAAGGCGTGATGATATATATATATATATATATATATATATATATTTTTCAGACGACCACTTATGAAAGTAACCATAACAACATTATAAATTACTACGGAAAGTTGAGCATAACATACATTGATATGTTAGTCTAACGCACACTTCTAACATATCAGGTGAAGTTCCACTGATTGACAACAGATGGCGTCACGATGAAAGAAAATAATAAAACAAATGAAAAGAATTTGTATTATTATTTGAATCGAAGTTTTGGCAGATTTTTCAACACATTTGCACAGATCTTATCTTTTAAAATTAGTAATTACTTATTTACTAATATTTTAGCATTATTTAATATTTTAACATTACGGTTAGTACAGTTGGTATCTCCATACCTAACCTCAAACGTCAAACGTCAACGCTTTCCTTTAAAAACGCATTAGCTGTTAAAGTGTAAACTTTTTTTAGAAATATTTTGTGGTCTGAAAAATAGTGTACATAACTCGCTCGAAAGTGTGATAACTGTGCTCGTGTACTTAAATCACTCGGTGTTGCGCGCCTCGCTTTTCAATTTGTACACTCACACGTTATCTTTCGAAGCTTGTTATGTAATATACTATAAGATGTTTCAAGAGAGGTGTTGGATAAAATGTTGTATTGGACTAGTATGGAGTGCATAGGTACTAGTCACTCAAGAAAAGTGAACTTTTTCGTTCTTGACCAATATATCACATTGCACATATATTACAATATTTATTTTATTTATTTCATACTTATATGGGGTGGCTAGCTCAGTGGTATGAAGTCGGCCTGTGGATCCTGAGAACCCTGGTACCCTAGATTCGATTCCTACAGGCGACAAACAATTTTCACCATTTTAAAAAAACTACCCCTGTGGCTTCTCCACCACTAATATCTTTGGGGGCCGTGATTTGACGACTGGTAACCGGACTTCATGCGCAAAATATATCACTTACCGAGATCTGCTTCGGCAGAGCGCCACACCCAGTAATGAGTAGAAGGCGTGATGATATATTTATTTTATTTATTTAGAAGTCCTGGTACTTTTATTTTAATAATGTTTAGGTAGGGTTATTATTTAGGAAGTAGTGAATAGATCATTAAAATTTATATTTGTGGAGTTGTAAAACTGTTTAAGATGCACTGGTGTAACTAACATACTATTGCGGCGTAATTTGCTATTTTAGGAAATGTATTAATTATTTGGAAACAACTTATTAAAATTATCTAAATTTTAGTGTGTAAACAACATAATAGAGCATTAATAAGTGCTTTTTGAAAATTACAAACTTATAAATAACAATTAATTATAAAACAGCGCAAAATAAGATAATTTCTAATAAATTTTCCATCATGAAATGAATTCAAT
The DNA here is from genome assembly GCA_911728475.2 of Pterostichus madidus. Classification (NCBI taxonomy): domain Eukaryota; kingdom Metazoa; phylum Arthropoda; class Insecta; order Coleoptera; family Carabidae; genus Pterostichus; species Pterostichus madidus. Next base: position 31,844,618 of record OU452314.1, read on the forward strand.
AAACATATCATGCGAAATTGTAAATGATAACACAAGAAGAGAATGAAATTGAATTTTTGTTATTTAATGCAACGTAGAAAAATACTAGCATGGGAAATAGAAAAAATATAGGACCCTGTCACATAGTAAAATATTATTTTTTCAATTGAGGTAAGAAAGTGATAATTTTCGGCCGTAGCATCCCTAAGAAAGAAAATTAATTTTTCTGCCCTAGGGTAGGAAAGTAAAGCAATATCCATGGCAAATGAGAAACAACGAGATGATTTGATATTAATGACATCTAGATGATACCTGTCAATAATAAATAATAATAATAATAATAATATTAATGTCAACTGCCATGGCTGCACTCGTTGGAACTGATCTAAGCGATAACGCGAGTTAGTAACGTTGCGCGCGGGTAGTACCTGGATGGGTGACCGTCCAGAGAACACCCGCGTTGCTGTTGACCATAATACCTAAAACGCAGATCAGGACGTAATGGCGGCATATGACCTAAGTAGTTGATCCGCCAAAGAAGCCACAAAAAAAAAAATAACATTATTAATATTAATTCTGCAGATCTGAATGAAATTCGGAGCACGTAAACATTGGATAGTCATACGCATCCTGTTAAAATATGAAACACATTCATCGTCTGTGAACAAATATATTCGCTTGTAAAGTTGAGTTCTTGTACACGGGGCTTATGGCGATCATCACTCAGAATCGCACATATTTGGTTTGTGTACCTCTAAAATTTTGCAGTTTCATTTGAAAAACTAGTATGATGTTCTAGAACTATCCATGTATATTGTATCAGAAGGAGAAATTTTTTTATCGTTTAGTAATGGATATATAGCCATGCAAAGCCTTGTTTTTAACGAAAAATTAAGAATCCCAATTTATAATGGCAACACCACACGGTGGTATGGTATTTGAAAATTCACTAGACCAACAACCTGTTAACAATTCATGATATTCAAATCATAATAGGTATAACACACTTGTTGTATATTCCCTGTTATTATGGTATTAGGAAATTACAGATTTCTACATAATCCTTTGACTATTTTCAAAATAGAATTTATGATTAGGTACTTACTCTTTACTTTAATTATTTAATGCTACCTCCTTCAAGTAACTGTCAATGAATCAAATAAGTTATTGATTTTGATTTTTTTTTATCGTAATATTATTAAAGACTTTATTCTTTAGCCTTGTAAGCTTTGTAATTAACTATAACTTTTCTGATATTTAACTAAATGTTCCAGGTTCAATGACGAAGACAAGCTTGAAGAAGTCGATGAAGAATATTATGCAGAAACCACATCGCCAAAGACAAGTCCGAGGAAACTAAAATCAAGCAGCACAAATACAGGTAGGTATAGTTTGTATACTTACCATGAATCAATCAATAATTTCTAGGTTAGAATCATCTATATTTATAATTCTCATCTTTAGTTTATGTAAATAAATCATCAATTATATTCATCCATTTGCGTTTAATATTTCACCCTCAATACAGGGTGTTCAATTTAGTTATGCCAACATTACTTGTAATATACATAAGTGTTTATATTTAATTATAATTATAATTTAGGTTGACAGAAGTAACCAGAGTAATCTCCCTTTGATATATAATTAACTACAAAATGATCAAAAGGAATTGTTTCAGTTGGTAATACAATTCTGGAAATCTTTTTATTCCACAGTTGGCATAATGACAGGTAAAGACGGAAATACTATTTGACATGTCTAATAAATACAAATAGGTTATGTCAGGAGTCTGACAGCTATAGTATGTTTTTTAACAAGGAGGAGTAAATGCACAAGTCAGATTTACACTATAGAAAGTCTCCAAAGAAAGATACTAGATTTTTGTTCGCGCGAAATACAAAAATTTCTTACACATCTGCACTGATTAAGTCTCATGGAATTTATTTTAAAATACAAATGACATTATAAACTCTAATTTGTCACTCAGTATATTACTAGTTCTTAAAAGAACTGATTTATGTTAATGTCACAGAAATGCAAAAAACCAACAAGAAAACAGATAACCTCAAAACTTATGACAGCTCTAATAAATCAAATGTAAAATCTATGTACAGTGTAAACTGGACGAAGCACTAGCCAATCAGAAGCGTCAGTTTTAGCGGTTAAAATTTAAATTACTCCTCCTGGGTAAAAAACAGAGTATAATAAGATTTTGTCTTTTTGAATAATAATATCTTAAATTATTGCTATGTTAAGTAGAAAAATAAATTTACTCAAATTTAAATTTTCAAATGTCACTGTCAACAACAAGAAATGAATTTATGTACCAGGCTTACCAATTTCAAGTAGTTTTTTTTATTGCCAACTGAAACAATTCCTTATGCTGCACCACTCAAATTCATATAATATTTTCTTAAATTTTTCAACAAATAAAGAAATAAATTGTAATCTTATCAAATCGAACTAACTAAAAAAGACAGTTGCCCATAATAATGAAAATTTTAAATTAGATGACGAGTCTATGCCAATCCATCTCCAGAACATTTTTATGAACTGATTTGCCTGTAGGTCTCTCCCAATCAACACTGAGCGTGACCTCCAGCGACCCAAACCCAGGTTACCGCTACGGTAACCAACAAGGCTATGACATGGGCTACCACGGTTACCCAATCTACAACGGTTACATCAACGACGATCCAATTCCTCGCCTCCCGGACAACAAACCGAAGATCACCTCAGCAGTCTACAAACAAAATGGTCGTCTCATGTCCATGGCTTCCATCGACCCCGAAGGAGGTCTCTCCTCAGACAAATACGCCAAACAGCAACCACCAGAAGAAGACCCAATTCAAGAAGAACAGAGGAGGCTAGGTAATACGCCGAAGGATGACGCACCTGCCATCTATTGTCAGATTAAGCAAACTATCATTCCGACAGTGTCGCCGAAGTTTGAGAAACTTCAGAATGATCTGTCACCTGCTGTGGATTGTTCAACTGCGAATGGCAAGCAGTATGAGAATAAAGGTTTTGAAGCTACAGAAGTGAAGAAATAAGCGCCCGGTTCATATTATTTCCTTATTCCTAACGGTCGTCAAGGAACGACTCGTTTGTGATGACAGTACGAGTATTTTTGTTAGGTTATATTGTATGTGATATAGGTAAGTTTCGGATATTTGAAATATCGAGGATACAGAAAGCTTACAGACACTTATTAATAAAAGTATTTCTAATAACATGTGATATTTAGTTACCTATATGTGTATTAGTTATATTAGAAAGCTTTCATAATATTTATGTGAATCAACCTTGGTGTCTACAGTATTAGAAATAGAGTTTTCCGACCCAAAGAAAGAAAAACGTGGTGTTACATTTTCTAGAACTAGACAGTTTGCAAATGTCTTTCAATTTTAACTACAAGCGAAATTATTTGTATATAAAGTTTATACATGCAATTGTAACTGTTACAGCGCCACCAATGGGAGGTGAAGCCCGGGAAATATGTGAACTAAACTAAATATGTCGAGTTTGACCAATCGTAATGGGTAACCTAACAAAGTGTTGACAGATTTTAGAACTGTCATTTAAATTGTCAAAACATTATCAAGTAAGTACTAAATAATATGTTTTACTTCAAATTAGATATTTTTTGCAAAAACCTGCGGATTTACTTCCTGTTGGGTTATCTGAACAGTAATTTACACAGTATGTCCCAAAAATAACGAAACTTTAGATATAGAATAAAACACGCATTGTATTATGTTTGAAACTTAATATTTATTCAAAATAGGTTCCATTTGAATCAATACACTTTTTAGAACGATCAACTAGAGCATGCATAGATTTTTTTATGCCATCTAAAGGAACGTTCTTTAACACCTGTGTTATGGCTGCTTGAATGGCTGGAATATCATCATAAAACGCTCCTTTTATGGCAATTTTAAGTTTTGGGAAAAGATAATAGTCACATGGTGATAGATTAGGCGAATACGGAGGGTGTTCGATGACACAAATATGTTCATGTGGAACAAACCTTTCTTTTACCCAAATCTTCAGTTAGAATTCTCCAAATAGTATTTTTACTCGTATTTAATTCTTCACCCAACATTCTAACAGTAAAATTCGCATCGACAGCAATGATTTCACGCACTTTTTCGACTAATTCAGCACGATTTCCGGCTTTTGGACGTCCAGATCTTTCATCATCATTTAAATCTTCTCGATCATTTTTAAATTTGGCAAACTACTTATAAACTTGTTAACGAGATAAACAATCATCACCATAAACTTTTCTCACCAATTCGTATGTCTCAGCAAATTTGTTTCCAAGTTTAACACAAAATGTAATATTTGCTCGTTGTTCCATTGTATTTTTACAACATAAACACAAAAACTACTGTCATTAAAATGCGCGTAAATTTTGAAACTGTCACCTGATTGCATGAAGTTGTGTGCGTTCGAAAGAGGAAAGATGTATCTTTCTAACAATTTGTATGTTCAATAGATTGCGCTACGTGTTCTATGATTTAAATTAAAAGTTTCGTTATTTTTGGGACATACTGTGTATGTTGAAGACATACATCTTAAGAGTTTGCATTTAGGAATAAATGCTATTTTTGTCAATTCAATACAAAGAAGTTCTCACCAATAGTAAGCTTAGTGCACTTATTACAGATAGTATTAAAGCAAACCTGGAGTAAAACGAAAAGTCCCCAAATTATTAGTTACATTTTGCTCTGTTAGTTTTGATCATAAATGCATTATGCTGAATAAAATTTGCTTCGTTATTCTTGAATTTTAAATAAACTATATTTTGTAATAAAGACGAAATAATAATATTTAATAATTAAATAAAGAACTTGTAACACTAAACTTTCTAAAGAAGAATAACTAAATAAAGATGTTTAAAATACTGTTAATATTACATTTTAACGAAGAAATTTCCATTTAAATATTAAATTATTAATATTATAGAAACATAATTCCCAAATTTATTTAGTTACAAATTGGACAAGTCCGCTCATTCCAAATTAAAATATATTATAAGGTCCAGTAATTTAAAACCTAAATCAGAGCTTATATATAAATTCAAAAATTCGTTAAATTCCTGTCACGTCACTTAATTAATAATAACCATGATTTTCAAGATGGCAGCGACAATGAAAATTAATTGGAAAAATTCTCAATAATAATATAACAAGAGAGTGAGAATAAATTGAAAATAATGTGACAGATCTTTCAAAAACTTGCTGCCAAGCAACAGTCACGAAAGCCCGTAGGGCTTGAGTGGCTATTGCCAAATGGCAACAAGTTTGAGAAAGATACTCGAGAATTATTTTATAATTTATCCCTTCTCGAGTTATATTTAGATTATTTTTTGACTTAGCTGTTGAGCTCGATTCATACAACTTAAAAGATTTTGAACTGGGTCCATATCGATTGATTACTTATTAACGTATTCTTGGAAGTTGTTTCCAAAATTTGTTGGTGTATTTTTGTATCTAAAATACAACTAAATCGATTTTTTCCACATACTTTACTTGACGCGTTGACAGTTTTAAATAATTATTTGACAACTACCTATCATTTGTCACAAACAAAAAAGCACCTACAGAGATTATTCCCGGGAATAATCACAAGAGCTTTATTCTCAGTGTAATAATGACAGGATTGGCTAAAACGCAGACACGTGACAGACAATACAGCATTTCATTGGTTTTGAGAAACGTTAAAAAATAATCAATTACGTATCATTACATATAAAGAAGTTAATAGGGATGTCCCGCTTTCTGTGAACACCAGATACTTGCTAAATTCTTGTGGCTCACCTCTTTTTAAAATCGCATTTTATTGTTACAATAAGTTATCTACAAAATCTGCAATTGCAGAAAAATCATAAAAATAGTCAAAATAGTTAATTTTCTTTGTCGCTGCCTCTCTTGCATCATGTAGATAGGAATCATTTAGCAAAAAAATATTTAATATGTATTTAACAGAGGACCAATTCATAAACATTCATGTTTTAAAGTTAATTTTATTAAATTGTTAAGTATATATTGCATTAAAAATAAAGAACACATGGATACATTTAAAGATTTAACTAAATATAAATTTTACTGCATTGTTTAAATTATTTTTGAGTGTAGAAATATTTTGACCGTCCTTGGCGAATAGAGTTAAATTTTATATTAATAAAGAGTGATGTACTAGGATTTAAATAGTTAAGAAATATTGCTCATATTCATCTAAGTGATATTATCATTCCAACATTTGTTTGCAAGTAAATCTTTATTTTATATTTGACTAAAAAAACGCCTGTTCATTGGAAGATGAGTATTTCGATTATCTTGAAATTATAATTGTGTATTAAGAACATATTCTTATGTGATATCAAGTCGGTCTGTAGATTTGAGAACCCTGGTTTGATTCCCACAGCCGACAAACAATTTCCACCACATTAAAATTACTTATGTGGCTCTCCATCCACTAATATCTTTGGAGGACGTGATTTGACGGCTGCTAACGTATAATATTGAACCTATGTACTTGTTAAACTACTAAATTATCCCTGTGGCTCCCCACCGCTAATATCTCTGGGAGCCGTGATTTGACGGCTGATAACCACATTTTACGCGCATAAATATATCACTTACCGAGAACTGGTACGGTTGAGTGCCACACCTAGTAATGAGTAAAATGCGTAATGATATTTTTATTAATTTCAATCAGTGTATTTTTGAGAATGTCATTTTTAGTCGATACCGCCAGGTCGAGACATATGAATGTGCCAAAAAACAAGTGTTTTTTGACAATTGTAGAAAATAGTATATTTCGTACCATGAACTGTAAGTGACAGTTTTTAGGTCAAGAATGTTGTTTGGGAAATCTCGACCTTTTGAGCCTCGATTTCCTAAACATTCACGACCTAACAAAATCACTTACAGTTCGAGGTTAGTAAGCTATTTTTTACAATACTTACATAAATAGAAGGAAAAGAAAAATAGAACAGCTGTCAAATTGTTATCAAGATAAACAGGACCTTGATATGTAATATTTACTTACAGTTCACGGTGGACAGTAAGTAAATATTAAAGTCCTGATATAACCATGGACACCACTGTGCAATAAAAATTCCACTTATTGTGTTTTAATTTTGTTATTAATAGGTAACTTATAGTGCAAGCATTCTAAAAAATAATTATTTATTGTAGACTGTAACATATTAACTGAAAAAATTGCTTCAAAATCTAATATTAGTTTTTAGCTGTAGCTTCGCTATTTTTTTTTTGCAAAATATCTCTAGCAACTTTTAGCTTCGCTGTTTTTAAAAAAAGTAGCGGTACTTTTTTAAGTTTCTTGTCTAGCTCTGCTAATACACATTTAAAATTTTAACAAATCGACATATGAATTTTGCAATTACAAGCGTTTAAACTTGGATCTCTTTTTTCTCTCACACCCAGTATATATACACAAAAACTTCACCATAGGTAAATACATTTTCGCACCATAACTTCCTTGATTATTTTACTGGAAAATGTTTCAAATGAAAGCTGTAGAATATTAAATTCTGCTTCTAAATCAGTCTAGATATTACATTTTACTTATTTAGTTAGCGCCTAAATTATGTTTAAAATATGTATGTGACAGTTAAACGTTATACATTTGTTTACACTTATTCCAGTTTCATGGCTAACTACGTAAATTATATCAATTTTGACAAGTTTTAAAATTAAGTTTAACAGCAATAAAAATATCTTAATTAATTTAAATGCAGAATTTAATTCGCTATAGTTTCTTAATTTATAAAGTTCGTGTTTTTTATTTTGAAAAACCATTTTAAAGTAACTGTAAATAAAAATAAATTAAATTTAAATATTTAAAATGTTGGAATGATTGACACTGACATAAAATATGTGTGCTTTGTAAAAATAATATAAACATCGTGAATTCAGATGGTACCAAGTCTATTTCATTTCGAAAAGATTATTTCCATGACGTAAGTGTTTCCGAAATACCAGTTTTAATTCTTATATTATTTCGTGCCATCTGCTTTCGTCATAAGAAAATATATATAAATCATTAATAATAATAATAATAATAATAATAATACATTCACAATTAATTAATTTATCTGCTACTATATAGAGTCATTGCTAAGATTAAGAAATATTTTTATTAATATTGTTAGAATATTGTACATAACATTTTATTCCTTTGTTATAAATTATAAATATTACGAAAAATTCTATTTTTCGTTGATCATAAATTTTAATTTATAATAATTGTAAATTATATACATAGGATTACATTTTAAAAAGAATTTTTCATATAAATTTATTATGATAAGTAATAATTCTTGTTCAAACGGGTATTCTGTCAATTTAAATATTTAAACAATTTAAAATTTCATTTCCTCGTTTTTGTAATATGTATATTATCGTTTTAGATTAATTTATTAGACGCCATTAAGGTAGGAATTACGTCACAGATAACTTAGGTATTTGTCAGATAAAGTGAAAAAATATCGTATCAGAAACTGAGCAATTTATTTTAACTTTCATTTATTGGTACAATTTTTGTTTTACTTACCTAACATCTAAGTTATTTGTCACTTTATCAGCATAGATAAATGAGCCCTAAGTTTAACAACTATCATTAAAAAATTGCTTTCTTAAATTTTATTTTATTATTGATCTAAAAAAAATAAAATATTTTTGTAAATATTTGAAAATTTCTATAAGTATTCTTATGCTGGGTTGCATGAAAGTTTTATCGGTTCATTAGCAACTAACGGTTCAATAAATTTCAGAAAATCCCATTTGATACTGTTGTTAGATAAACAATTCTTTAACTAAAGAGCTCTTTATTTTTTCTTGCAACCCAGCATTAGAATATTAAATTATTAAAGATCATTTTATCTAATGGGGTGGCTAGCTCAGTGGTATGAAGTCGGCCTGTGGATCCTGAGAACCCTGGTACCCTAGATTCGATTCCCACAGGCGACAAACAATTTTCATAATTTCAAAAACTACCCCTGTGGCTCCTCCACCACTAACATCTTTTGGGGCCGTGATTTGACGACTGGTAATCGCACTTCACGCGCAAAATATATCACTTACCGAGATCTGCTTCGGCAGAGTGCCACACCCAGTAATGGGTAGAAGGCGTGATGATATATTTTTATTTTTTTATTTTATCTATGTAGGAATATAGTGACAGATAATTTATCTGTCAGAGAAGTGACAAAATATCGTAATTAGTAAATAACAGTTAATAATTATTTGTTTATATCAAGGGAATAAAGTTAGGCATTTCTTCTCGAAAGTGTCATTTCATATCCCGGGTCGAAAGTGAGGGGCATAAAACACTTAAGGGATGAATGATACTTTCTTCATGAGGTATACATATAATTTTTAATATGACCATGACGGATGGCTAGCTCAGTGGTATGAAGTCGGCCTGTGGATCCTGAGGTCCCTGGTTCGATTCCCACAGGCGACAAATTTTCATAATTTGAAAAAGCTATCCCTGTGGCTCCTCCACCACTAACATGTTTGGGGGCCGTGATTTGACGACTGGTAACTGCACTTCACGCGCAAAATATATCACTTACCGAGATCTGCTTCAGCAGAGTGCCACACCCAGTAATGGGTAGAAAGCGTGATGATATATTTATTTATATTTATTTTTATGACGGAAAGTATGTTATTTGACAACGGAATGTTATTGTTTCCCGAGCAACAAGCGTTTATTTTTCTTTTCCGATTGTCTCTAATAGCAACAAGCGGGAAAATAACTTTCTCGTTTGACAACAATAGCAAGAAAGGGAAAAGTAATATTTATGCTTGTTTAAAAATTATTTAGAATTCATTTTGAAGCGTTTTTAAATGGTTGTTTATAAATATATATATATATATATATATACGGACGTTTATAAATATATATACGGACGTCTAAATAAATTCAAAATGCAACGCTTTTTATCAATAATATTTGTAATTCTGGACGAAATTTTACTTTTTGACAGAGACGTGAAAAAATAATTCGTGCAATTTTTTTCTGTGATTGTAGCTTTTATCTGATAGATAAAGTTATCTGACACTATATTCCAGCCTTGATAATCCACCCCTTAAGGTAGATAATTAATATTTTTAATTGTCAAACGTTCCTAAATTATTTAAGATAAAAATACTTCAAATTAAATAGAATATTTGCATTTTGCATTTGAGGGTTTCTTCTCTAAAACAATTTAGAATCGTTGACAACTGAAAGATAACGCTACCTAGTCAACTATTTTATCATCTCCTTTAATTAGTTGAATCATTCGACGTTAAGAAAATAATATTACTATGTGCCAATGTCATATGTAAATAAATTTATGTACAAATATGTCATTCTATGTTACACTAAACATTTTAAATACAAAACTTTACCCAATATGTATAAAATACTTTAATTTTAATTTAGTTTTTACTGTAAATAAATTTGATTCAACCTTTTTATCCTGTTAATTTGACACAAATTAAAATTAAAGTACTATATTTTATGATTGAAAATTTTGTCATATTTGCCACTCTTAGAAGTTTTTTAATCATTTTATAGGAAAATACTTCAAATAGAAATTACAGAGAATTACATTTTCTACAAGTTTTATTTAAAGTATTTTTATATAAAATTATTTAGAAAATTCTGACAGCTGAAATATACAATGCCAAAAGTTTCCAAATATTTTTCGTTTTAATTTTACACTTATTGCAAATGTATTTCATTTATTGATAATAATCACATATTTAGATAATTAATTTACGTGTAATCAACAAGAGGCTGTTATTTGTTCATATATATATATATATATATATATATATATATATATATATATATATATATATATATATATATATATATGACAACGGTAAAGTGTCAAACACTATTTTACGGCCACTATAGATATTCAGTTGTTTAAGTTGCAAATTAATTATTTGTTTTTAACTTGCAGCTTCATAAATTTCAGTATTGAAAAACACCTCGTTGTTCTAGTTCTTGATTGACGTTTTCAAAAATTTAATTAATGTAGTTATTTTATTTTCAGTTTTTCGTCTTTTAATATTTTGATAGTAAACCGATTGTTTTATAAATTATTATTCAGATAATAGCAAATTAGATATGAAATTTTAAATCAAAATATTCGGTCAAAAAAGAACACTTTTACAACCTTGATACACAAATAACTATTAAGTACTTTTGTAGCAATATTAAGAACCAAATTAATTTTGAACAATAATTAATGGTGATTAACTATGTTTCTCTCTGTCAAATATTCCTAAATTATTATTAGAAAAACGTTTATACGAACTAGTTTTATCTAAAATAACAATTCAAAACAGATAAATAAAATTAGTTAACCCGTAATTGTCGTCAAACGTTCTTAACTAAAAATACTTGAAATAAAAGGTTGTACAAAATATAATTCTCTGTATCTATGAAAATAATTTAGTAAGTTTTGGTAAGCAATAATGAAGTTAATCATCCCTTAATTGGGGTTAATAGTGGCAGGATTTGTGCTTTTATAAAATATCTAAATTGACAAGTACCCAAAATAGATTTAAAATATATGTCAAATTGTACAAAAGATATTCTTGCATTGTTCTAATAGATATAAGTATTATATTTCTTATAATATATTGCTATTACAAATTGTATATTAGGTAGAATATGTGGATAAATATATAAATTAATCAAATATGACCAAAGTAATAATAGATACACAAGTACCTTGTAAAGTAACTGTATGAGACAATTATTGTAAGTATGTGAGAATTATACATATTGCGTGTATGTCGCCGAATAATTTGACATTTTAAAAACTTACAATTCTTATTTTACAGTCGGCAGTTACACGCTCAGGGTGATGTATTTGTAAGGGTTAGGTTATAAAGATCGACAACGTCATCCATCAATAGCTATATTCCATTTGCCACTTGGTTTATGTAAATCAGTTCAGATAAATTCGACACATGACTAAATGAACTGAATGAAGTAAACTGATGCACTTATTAGCGTGAATTACTTCAAAGTAAATTAAAATCGGTAATTCGAGTACTAGAAATAAGATCAGCTAAGTAATCCAGTGAAATAAATAAGTGATCTGGTTCAGTAAATGTAAGATAGATCAGATATACATGGCAAATGGAATACGCCTCTTATAAATCTTAATAAAATCATAAGAAACTGGTGCAATATTTATATTACGTACTATGAACTGTAAGTGACACTTTTTAGGTCAAGAATGTAGTTTGGAAATCGAGGCCCAAATGGTCGAGATTTCCTAAACATTCGGGACCTAAAAAAATCACTTACAGTTCGAGGTTAGTAAGCTATTTTTTTTTACAATACTTGCACAAATAGAAGGAAAAGAAAATAGGTTTAAAAATTGTTGTCAAAATAAACAGAACCTTGATATGTAATATTTACTTACTGTTCACGGTGGACAGTAAGTAAATATTATAGTCCTAATCATGGAAACCACTGTGCAATAAAAGTTCCACTTACTGTGTTTAAATTTTGTCATTAATAGAGGAAACTTACAGTGCAAGTATTGTAAAAAAATATATTCACTTATAAATATTTTATAATATGTTACAGCTTATCCTTTTCGTGTACCAAGACGATGTAATTCTTTAACTTGAAGGATAATTGAACAGCCTGTATAGTTAAAAGTAAGTATACAATAATTAATAAGTGATAATAGTAAAAATTCAGTGAAATATATTGAAAATGGAACGAAATATTGCATAAATAATGCAATTTTATTATTGCAGTTAAATAGTTAAAAGTAAGTATACAATAATAAATAAGTGATAATAGTAAAAATTCAGTGAAATATATTGAAAATGGAACGAAATATTGCATAAATAATGCAATTTTATTATTGCAGTTCATTAGTGGTAAGAAAATAGGGCCTTACGTAAAATATAGTAAAGTTTCAAGGGCTTAGGGTAGCATTTAATAAGTTCGTCGTCCTTCGAAGATAGTTGTCTAATCCAGGTGAAACGAAATATATTATTTTTCGGTAAGTCCACGATTAATGAAATTTTTTTTGCATTTATTTTTATTGTTTAATGTATGAATGCTTAAAAAATTGCTTTCATTCTTAAAGCTATTTTAAGTAACAAGTCCGCGTGTTAAGATTCTGGGTTTGATTCCCACAGCTAGTGATGCACGCGAGGCGAGACGAGGCGAGAAACATAAAATATCGATCTCGTCTCGTTTACGGATCTGTAATCTCGATCTCGCTCTCGTTCTCGCATATTTTTTCGTGATTCGTCTCGTTCTCGCGCGAGAGTCTCGCGAGAGTCTCGCATAAAAATATGCGCTTGCGCACTGCGTACATGCGTCACAGTAAACCTACAAGAGGCAACAAGTTCGCACCAGTCGTCCGTGTATTTACAGTGTAGGTATTAAAATTGACATTAACACAGACTGTCAGCTGTCAAATTTAACCAAAATGAAGAGATTAAAAAGTAATTATAGTGTTAAAAACAAAATACAAAAACCAAAACCAACTAATGCCAGCAGTGACACATTGCTAGTTAACACGGACACAGAATCTGAACGTGAAACTAGTTTATTTTGTTTGAAGTTTTATTTTTCTATCTGTGTAGTACATAAATGTGTTTATTCTTTATGTAATATGTATTTTTTTACCAAATTATAATTTATGAAACGTAATAAAAACAATAATACAAACTTTTAGTTTATGTTCCGTATATTTTATTTATTTAAACCTAAAGTTTCGACAACATACATTGCTGCCTTCTTTAGGGAAAGGCAGCATTGCATGTTATCGAGAGGAGACGTCGGGTTTAAATGAATAAAATTTACAGCACATAAACTAAAAGGTGAATTATTATTGTATTGATTTCTGAAACATTTTTACTTTATTATACACAGTATAAGGAAGTATTGTAATCGTGAAAAAAATCGTTGACGAGATTTTCGCGGAAATACGTGTTTTGAGCTCCACTGAATCCGTTTTGATCATTTTCTCAATGATGTCTGTGTGTGTGTGGGTGTGTGTGTGTTTGTGTGTGTGGATGGATGGATGGATGAATGTGTGTCCGAGTGTGCAATATCTCATGAACGAGATAAGATTTGTCAACGAAACTTGGTAATTATAAGTTTCATGAAAATACAAAGAGCTGAGTTGAATTTGAATGAAATTGAAGAACCGAAAGAGGAAGTTTACTGGACACACAAAACATTAAATTCCATTTATTTCAAAAATGGAATCAGTTACGAAAAAAATAAAAGATGTTAGCAAAAATATTTGGAACATAAAATCTTATTTGCAATTTTTCTGTATATGCGTCTAATTTTGAGAAAAACTAATTTTTATGTTTAATAATATATTTTAATAATCATAGTAGCAATAGAAACAAAAAACATAAATTTAATTTTCGCTTTATCTAGTTCTCTATATATTTTTTTTGAAAAACAAATACAGCATTAAAATGGTCAATTAATTTGGCAACTTTGCCTCAATTTAATCGACCTTGTACCTCACGGTTTTAAGAAAAACTAATTTATATATTTAATAATATATTCCAATAATCATAGTAGCAATAGAAACAAAAAGCAAAACCATGTTTAACATTTATATGTCAAATAATAATTGCCAAACGCAAGGAGCAAGTCATAAGTGTTCAATTCAGCGTTTTTGATGCTATATTAATTTTATTGGTCAAATAGTAAGTAATTTTATATATCTATTTCTATTAATATAAGTTCATTTATATAAAATTTTGTTAGGAAGTTGATTATCTGTAATGAAAATTAAAAAGAAATCCGTAAAATCCCAAAATTTTAATAAATTCAGATAAATGCTGAATTACTGAAAAAGTAAATTACAAGTTAATTAATATTATATAACATTCATATATTCTAAATATTAAATATGCTGTGTATAAGAAAGTCGTGTGGTGACCACACCAGATTTTTTACTGTAATAAACATACTTATATAATTTGTAAGTATTCGTAGATTTGTTTCCTTTTTTATTAAGAAAACTGATTTTTTTTTCGTTATTATATCTATGTAATGAGATCTATATGCTCGTGAACCTAAGAGTAGGTACCGGTATATTTATTTAATTTGGACTTCTTTATAATTTTGTTATCTATCTATAATTCTGTATTTAATAACTAAGATTGTTTTTTTTTCGCGTTTATAGAAAATACCTATCAATATATTTATCTGGAACACCATATTATTATGTTATTTGCCTAGTCCGAAATACAAAACATTTATTTTTTATATAATATATACCGTGTGTCCCAGAGGTTTGTTGGTATAGGAGTTTAACATGGGGAAACAGTTTTTTTGTTAATAAAATAATTATGTCTCCATATTTATTTATTTATTTTGTTACTCTGCACAACAGGAAATAAATCCCAATTACAGTACAGGGGACCTACAGCTTATAGTGGAATCCGAACCACTCAGACACAATCGTATTTTTGGATATAAGTAGAAGTCAGTGAGATTTGAACGCACGACCTCTTGCTTGCTAATTAAGAAACGCAAGTTTTACCTCGCTTTTATCCACTGAGCTACGATTGCACAGGATAATACTACACCTATTCCTACATCTTATCTAATACAGATTATTTCATTGTAATAGCGTAATTTGACAAAATTAGCAAAAATAATTCCAAATTTTTTGCGTGTTGCTTTTATTTCTACGGAAGTATGATGCCGAAAATATATTGCCGTGGTCGAATGGGTTTAGTTTTGAACTGCGGAACCAAACACAGTTTGGAGATTCAAACTAAGCCTTTTCTTTTTTTATTATTTTTTCTGTTTCTTATTTAAGTTAATGTCAAATTATTATTGTTTATAAACCAGTTAATGAGCCCAATTTAAATAATACAAATTAATTACCTGTGGTCGACTATTTTAGCAAGATTTACGCTTACTTTGTTAATAAATTTCAATTACTCTGTTGTTTGTGGGTAGACCTAAACTACTTAATTTCTAAATATGATTTTTTACTTGTTTTGATGATTTGTTTAGTTTACTCTTTCTTTTGATATTGGTTTCATTGTTAATAAATTAGATTTATAGGTTTTTTATTTATCATTAATTTATGATATTTTAATTAGTTGCTTTATTACAAGATTTCTAAACAATAATTTTGTACTGACATAAAAAACAAATAGCAAAATAATAAAAAGAAGTTAAGACTTAGTTGAGATTTGAACTGTGAACTTTTAGTTCCACAGTTCAAAGCTTAACCCCCTACACTACGGTAATTTACTTTTGACATTTTACTTCCGTGGAAATAAAAGTAACACGCAAAAAATTTGGAACTATTTTTATTAATTTTGTCAAATTACGCTATTACAATTAGGTAATCTGTATTAGAATAGATATAAGAATAAATATAGTACGGCTTTGTGCAATATGATGACATAATTGATAGCCGGACACTTTTTATTTTCAAAAAACTGTGTTTTCATGTTAAACGCCTATGCCAGCCAAGCTCTCGGGCACACGGTATGAACCTATTAAAAATTATATTAGAAAAACATTTAATTTTTCGTTTTTTCTCTATTTATTGCGAGACTCTCGCGAGAATCTCGCGAGATTTCTCGCTTCTCGCAGATGTTGTATCGATCTCGCCTCGAATTTTAAATCGCAATCTCGCTCTCGTTCTCGTCTCGCATAATGCAACGAGACGAGACGAGATGCGAGAGTACTCTCGCCTCACCGTGCATCACTACCCACAGCCGGCAAATAAGCAAGATATGTAATATTTACTTACAGATCACGGTGGACAGTAAGTAAATATTAAAGCCCTGATATAACCATGGAAACCACTATGCAATAAAAGTTGCACTTACTGTGTTTAAATTTTGTCATTAATATGTAACTTACAGTACAAGTATTGTAAAAAAATGTTTGACACATGTTCAAATACTAATAGTTATTTCTGTATTAATTTAGAAGACTTTGGACAGCTTTGAGGGGTCTACGAAGAGTCTGAAGAACCAGGAAGTTGAGCAGGAGGAACCAGCGATGGAGATGACGGCCATTTCACTTCGACATTTGTTGGCGTGTCCAGACATCAATCAGTACTTCAATTACTTTTTCATGTGAGTGTATCTTTTTAATTAGTAGAGGGTGTGTTAATAAGGACTGAAAATTTGGGCTCCCTATAGTTTTGTTAATAAATGTGAGCAATTTTGTTATTAATGGGGTGGTTAGCTCAGTGGTATGAAGTCGGCCTGTGGATCCTGAGAACTCTGGTTCGATTCCCACAGGCGACAAACAATTTTCATAATTTCAAAAACTACTCCTGTGGCTCCTCCATCACTAACATCTTTGGGGGCCGTGATTTGTCGACTGGTAGCCGCACTTCACGCGCAAAATATATCACTTATCGAGATCTGCCCAGTAATGGGTAGAAGGCGTGATGATATATTTATTTTATTTATAATTTTTTTTATGGGGTGGCTAGCTCAGTGGTATGAAGTCGGCCTGTGAATCCTGAGAACCCTGGTTCTATTCCCACAGGCGACAAACAATTTTCACCATTTAAAAAATCTACCCCTGTGGCTCCTCCACTACTAACATCTTTGGAGGCCGTGATTTGACGACTGGTAACCGCACTTCATGCGCAAAATATATCACTTATCGAGATCTGCTTCGGCAGAGTGCCACACCCAGTAATGGGTTGAAGGCGTGATGATATATTTATTTTATGTATAATTTTTTTTATGGGGTGGCTAGCTCAGTGTTCTGAAGTCGGCCTGTGGATCCTGAGAACTCTGGTTCGATTCCCACAGACGACAAACAATTTTCATAGTTTCAAAAACTACCCCTGTGGCTAACATCTTTGAGGGTCGTGATTTGACGACTGGTAGCCGCACTTCACACGCAAAATATATCACTTATCGAGATCTGCTTCGGCAGAGTGCCACACCCAGTAATGGGTAGAAGGCGTGATGATATATTTAATTATTTTAATTTTATTATTGTTCAGAAATAAATAATAAAATGCCGGTTGAAAATCTGAATAACTATATTTTTATAACGCTAGATATATTTTCAAAACTGATTTATATAATGGTTATCATGTCGGCCTGTGGATCCCCAACATCGACAAAACATATTCACCAATTTAAAATTACCCCTGTGGCTCCCCCACCACTAACATCTTTGGGGGCCGTGATTTGACGGCTGGCAACTGCACTTAACGCGCATAAATATATCATTTACCGAGATCTGCTTTGGCAGAGTGCCACACCCAGTAATGGGTAGAAGGCGTGATGATATATTTATTTATTTATTTATATAAAACTGCGTCCAAGTAGTTCTGATTCTATTAAAATATATATAAATTAAAAAATAAATGTATGGATATGATTGAACGAAAGATGAGATAGGCTTGTATGAAAGGAATTATGAATGTGGATGGTGACCATGACAGGGATGTTTGTTGTAGATTAATTGTAGGATGAATTTATTGAATGTTTAAAGGGTTCATGCTACCCTATGTCATGGGACATATTATGATGGTATTTATGTATGTATGTTCTTGTACAGCATCACCAGAGCCAATGACGTATTTCTTTTAAAAATTATTTTGAATATGTTTAAATAGAAAATATAGATATGTGTAAAAAATGGTAGACAACCGGTATATGAGTGTTTTGTAGGCATGTTACATATTTAATGTAAGTACTATAAATATAAAGACATAATAATTTCTTATATAGATATATATGGGAAGTGGTATGAAGTCGGCCTGTGGATCCTGAGAACCCTGGTTCGATTCTCACAGGCGAAAAACAATTTTCATAATTTCAAAAGCTACCCCTGTGACTCCTCCACCACTAACATCTATAGGGGCCGTGATTTGACGACTGGTAACCGCACTTCACGCGCAAAATATATCACTTACCGAGATCTACTTCGGCAGAGTGCCACACCCAGTAATGGGTAGAAAGCGTGATGACATATTTTTTTTATTATATTATAATGAGAGAAAAAAATTATGAATATTTAATTTTGTAGTTGGTTTCAATATATTATTTTGATTACACGCAGCCTTGGCACATGTAATTATTTATGTATAATTTGCCGCAATTATTCTGTTGAACGATGAAATATTATTTTATGTTTAATATTTTTTATGTTATAAATATGTATTTATCGTTTTAAAAGTAAATGCTAAATATAGAGACGTTATAATTTGTTCAAAAACAAATAATACATATATTACAATTTTTTACATATATTTGGAATAGTAAAATTATTATTTATAAAATATCAAAAGTAAAATTATAAATATTGTATTTGCACAGTGTATATTTCTATTCTTGTATCGTTCAAGGTAACATTTATAAACTGTAGTTAGAACTTGCTTCACAATTAGTGAGTAATTAAGCCGGTCCAAACCTGCAAACCCGTAACTTGGCTCGGGCTAGCATTGTCTATCTCTCTCTAGCACAGTAAGTATTGGAATGATTGCGCAAGGCTCGTTCATTTGCCTAGAATTCGTTGTTGTGTACAGACGTAGAATCGCGCTGCGTACTTTTTCTGCCTTTCAGAAGGCCATCATACCAAACAATTGTCCTCCGAACACGCTAGTGCCTTCACGTGGGGGCCCAACATACTTTCTACATACTTTCTACATACATTAGGCAAGTTTTAATAAGCGTATCGCTGGCGGGTGGGGCGAGTCCCTCGAGACCAAGGTCGTAGTTTGGTGTGTAGGCGGGTCGCCCAGCTAGAGAGTATCTCTGCCGATGACTGCGTGGTCGGGGTCGCCAAATCTCCTCGTTAGAGGTGGCCTTTGGATTTCCGGGCAAGTACATAGAGGCTTCTCTTGCCACGAGCACTGTGGAATACTCTCCCTACGACTCGGGTAGGTTTTGTAGGCGTAAACCGAGAAGTCTGAGTCACGGAATATGATCCTCGTATTTGTAATTAGTACAAGCACACTTCCGGCTGCTTGTCGTAGATTCATTGCGCCACTTGACACTTCAAAATTAGCTATTTGTACACAGAAACTTAGGTAGGGATAAGGCAAGAACAGAAGCGAAGAAAGAACAAAGAAATCAACATTGAAAACATCGTGAAGATCAAGAAATGTATAAATGGGATGTTATGGGATGAATGGAATGTGTGGTATAAATGGTGTATGCTGCACGCTGCATGTCATAACTTGTCTATTATTCTATTTTATTGCATTTTGTTCTGAGTTTCTGTTTCAGGTTCAACAATCATCAAATGTCTTTATGTATGTTTTATTTCTAATGTTTCCAGCTATTCTATGTTACTAATACATTGTTTTTATGTTTCTAGGGACATGGCGGGACCTGCAAGCATCTTCTGTGGCCTCAGTATCATCCTGGAGCAGCTGGTGTTCTAACCAACGACACCGGAGCTGCCGCCATCCTGGACAACGTCACTGGTGTTTGTATCATCATTTTGGAGCAGCTGGTATTTTTACCAGCGTCATCAGAGCAGCCACCATCTTGGACAACGTCAATGAAGCTTGTATCATCATCTGGAAGCAGCTGAAATTATTATCGGCGTCATCAGAACTGTAATCATCGTGGACATCATCACCTGAGTCATCGTCTTCTCTTGCAACAACTCAGAACCTTGGCAGCAATTTGAGCAATGCTGAGATCGAACATCAAGTCCGCTGCTCGCAACATCTTTGTAAGAAAATTATTATTATTAAATTAGTTGGGTTAAAGTCTGTTAAAAACAATAATAAATATGTTTTGTTTTAAATTCATAATTTACAATAACTATCTTTACAACATATTTATTTTAAGAACTAATAATTAACCGATTGAGGTGATTAACTATATTTTTAATTCTCAAAACGATCTGAGATTATTTTAGAGTAAAATATTTAAAATAAAAGATGTATATAAATAAATTTGTATCGCTCTTAATTAACATATTTTTCTCTACTTTAATTTATGACCGATTCAAAGCAGGAAAATAAAGTTAATCACCCTTATCTGTTATTTTATTTTGTAAATTAAAATAGTGAAATATTTTTACCCACAATAATTATTTCCAATTTAAAAATATAAATTCTAAAAGTTTTTTTATACACTATTTATATTGATTTTATTTTAAAATTGGAAAAACTGATAGAATTATTATTTAATCATTTGAATAGTTACTTATTTGCATTTAAAATAGAATTTAAATATAAAGAGCATGTTGAACCAGCCACCAAATAATTCAATGTAATTGATTATTTTATTAATATTATTTGTAACTGTTTCTAATTTATGTTGTTGTTGTTTGTTTACAGTCGCAGTTGCAGCAGCGATGAAAGCCAATTTTCCGCTAAGCGTCTTTGGAGAGGTTTTCCGCTTAGCACGCGTATGTTCGACGTACGCGTAGGAGAATTCCTGGAAAATGGTTCAGCTTCTTGCCTCTCAAGTCTCATCCAGGAGGCTGGAACCAGCCTTTACATTTAAAATAAAAATTGTATTACAAATAAATAAGTTGTGGTACTAATAAACTAAATATTACAAAATATACTTGTCTTTTATTTTAATATAGTAACAAATACATAGGTATTTATAAGAAAATGTGTTGTAAAATAAATTAATCAAGAAATATACAGTTTGCAATCGCCTTTTGACGACCTGGTGCTCCGGACTTGTCTTGAAACCGTCAACCAAGTAACCGAAGCATTTATCATCATCCAACAACATCACTAAAGCCCTGGTCACCGTCAGCAGAGTTCCTCAAACCGATTCCAACTGTAAAGTTCATTAAATGTGAATAAATAAATTTTATATTATTTATAACTTTATTTTGTTAGTAATGATTGCAAATTTTAATCTAATACTTTGTTTTTATGTTATAAAGCCACCACGTACATGGAATCGTCTCTGTAGTCCACCTGGAGCACGGAACTCGTCTTGGAGCCGCTGGCATCTTCCTCAAAAAGTTTTCTACCCTTAAAAAAACCCTAGAAAATATATAAGACAACTATCTTTCCTTAAAAATATATTTAACATTCCTTAGATAGTTTTCTACCCTTAAATAAATCCTAGAACATTTATAAGACAGCCATCTTCTCTTATAAAAATTCTAGAATATTTATGACAGTCAATTTTCCTTAAAAATCTTGTAAATTTATTAAACAGTGATTTAATACGTTATTTTTATGTTTATAAAGCCTCAAAAGACCTGGAATCATCTCTGCAGCAGACTGAAGGACGGAACTCAACTCCAACCGTCTGCAGAAATCCAAGAGTCAACATTGTCTTCAAGAATACTCGCAAGATTCTGACACAATAACTAGAAGGCTCCAAGAAATAAAATAACAACCTCAAACAATATTGTCACCCATCATATATTGTATTAAACTGTACTTGTAATATAAATGTTAGTCTCTGTTGTATACAATTTCAAAATGCCAATAAATGAATTTAAAATAACTTATATTATTTTATTTATAATATTTATTCACATAGACACGATAATACATTGAAAAATTCACACAGACACACCAATACATTGACATTCAAGCAGTCGTACTAATGCATTGACAAATTTACACAGACAGGGATCATTTATTTGAATATATTAGTGCGACTACCATTGCTCACACACACACACACACATCCCTGCCGCATCCGCCGCCGCCGCCACTATCCTCCGCCACAACACCGCCCCGTCGCCATAGTCGCCATCTTGGTTTTTACAAACACACACACACACATCAAGGAATCGCACAATAGTAATCTCAGTGGCGCCAACTTTTCCTACAGAGTTGGAACGGCTAAAAAGTGAACTAAAATTTTAATTGGTAGGCTAATTAATCATGATATTTTAATTAGCGATTTCCGCGATAACTAGACGTTATTTGAACAAATGTATCAAATAAAAGTAGTTTATTTTTTAATTCTCTATAACTTCTGGTTGAAACTTTTTTCTCTACGACCCTTAACTTCGGAGATACAAAAATCCACCCTTAAAGTGAAATATCTACCCTACTAATGCAAATTTTGGGGTCGTCCGAGAATTCCGCATCGAATATGAGGGTCTAGAAGGTGCATGCAAAATTTCAACGAGATCGGAATAAGTTTAATAATCAAGGAAAACAAACGGCAAGGGGTTAACCTTTGATTCTGAAAACCTTAATAAATGACGATATATTCGATCTCGCTGAAATTTTGCATGCACCTTCTAGACCCTCATATTCGATGCGGAATTCTCGGACGACCCCAAAATTTGCATTAGTAGGGTAGATATTTCACTTTAAGGGTAGCTATTCGTATCTCCGAAGTTAAGGGTCGTAGAGAAAAAAGTTTCAACCAGAAGTTATAGAGAATTAAAAAATAAGCTACTTTTATTTGAAATATTTCTCCAAATAACGTCTAGTTATCGCGGAAATCGCTAATTAAAATATCATGATTAATTAGCCTACCAATTAAAATTTTAGTTCCCTTTTTAGCCGTTCCAAGTCCGTTTAAAAAGGTGGCGCCACTGAAATTACTATTGTACGATTCCATGATTTATATGTGAGGGTGTGTGTGTATGAGTGCTGTTAGATCGCGCACTAATACATTCAAACAAATTCACACAAACACACCAATCCATAGATAAATTCACACAGACACGGCCTCACCTTAAAATCGCGAGATTTCAGGGTTCTATCCGGGCAGCAGAATGTTGAGGAGGTCACCCAACCTAATACAATTTGGCGCCAATCCAACAATGAATTTTTATTGTAAGTTAGCAGTTATATTTCAAACAGCATATCACGCCATCTTGGATTACTTTTCGCCGCCTAAACTATCATTTCATTCATAAAATATTACTTTCAAGACACGGACATTAGAAATAAAAGAATACAAGTTATACTAAATTCATTTATTAGCATTTTAAAAACTGTGTACAAAAGAGACTAACATTGATATTACAAGTACAATATATTACAATATAAAATGATTAATAATATTCTGTATACAAAACATAATAATATTTATATTACAAGTACAATTTAATATAAAACATGATTTGGGGGTTGTTATTTTATTTTTGGTGGGTCTTCTAGTTGATTGAAGTAACTTTAAAGCCGGTGACGGTTCTAAGAACTTTGCCAGAACCTTCCGAGTAATTTAGGAGATGATGCTAACTCTGAGGACTCCGAAGAAGATGGTGACGACGCTGTTGATGACATCAGCGTCTTCAGGACGAGTCCGAAGTTCCAGGGTGGCTTCAGAGACGATTCCAGCTACCTGGAGGCTTTATAAACAAAAAGACAAAGTATTAGATCAATATTTACAATCATTATGAACAAAATAAAATTATAAATAATATTAAAACAATTTACTAACACTGATGTTGCTGGTAATGGATTTTACAGCTGCGGGTTTGACTCTGGAAGGTAATGACTGCTTCAGTTACTTGGTTAACGGTTCCAAAATGAGCCAATGTCGACTCCGAGAACTCTTCCAGAACCTTCCGAGTAATCTAGGAGATGATGCTGACTCTGAGGACTCCGAAGAAAATGGTGATGACGTTGTTGATGACATCAGCGTCTTCAGGACGAGTCGTAAGCTCCAGGTCTGCTGCAGAGACGATTTCTGCTCCCTGGAGGCTTTATAAACAAAAAAACAAAGTATTAGATAAAAAATTACAATCATTATGAACAAAATAAAATTATAAATAATATTAAAATAATTTACTAATACTTATGTTGCTGGTAATGGATTTTACAGCTGCGGGTTTGACTTTGGAAGGTGATGACTGCTTGAGTCACTTGGTTAACGGTTCCGAGAAGAGCCAATGTCGGCTCCAAGGACTCTGCTAGAACCTTGCGAGTAGTCTAGGAGATGATGTTGACTCTGAGGACTCCGCAGAAGTTGGTGACGATACTACTGATGACTTCAGCGATTCAAGGACGAGTCCTAAACTCCAGGTTGGCTGCAGAGACGATTCCAGCTTCTTGGAGACTTTCTAAATAAAAAGAAAAAGTATTTGATAAAAATTTTCAATTATTACAAATAAAATTAAATGATAAATAAATAAATAAATAAATATATCATCACGCCTTTTACCGACTACTGGGTGTGGCACTCTGCCGAAGCAGATCTCGGTAAGTGATATATTTATGCGCGTGAAGTGCGGTTACCAGCCGTCAAATCACAGCCCCCACAGATGTAAAATTATAAATAATATTAAAACAATTTACTGACGTTGCTCGGAGTGGAATTTACAGCTGGTGAAGTTGGCTCTGGAAGATGATGACTGCTTCAGTGAGTAGGAAGACGGTTTCGAGATGAGCCCGGGGCACCAGGTCCACTTGAGGCAATTACAAACTGTAGATTTGGGTTCGATTTCCACAGCCGACAAATAATTTTCATCAAAATAAAATTAATGACTATCCATGAAAGCCGTAATTTGAAGACTTTCTAAACAAAAAGACAAAGCATTAGATCAAAGTTTACAATCACTATGAGGCAAATAAAATTATAAACATTATTAATGGAGTATAGTGGCGTAACTAGGGGAGGGAGGGCGATCCTCACCCGGCGGTACATATTTTGATTCAGCTTTTTTTATATTTAGTTTTAATTGTAAAAAACAACTTGTTCACTTCATAAGTTAACTATTCGATTTCTACGATTTATGAATTTCGAATATTTTTCTTCATCAGAAATAATTTTTTGAAAAAGCAATGAGCGTTCGCCGGGATTTGAACCCAGAACCTTTCATTCGCATTGATGACTGCTCTAACCAATTGAGCTACAAACACTCGGCGAATACTCATGTATCAGACAATTTGTCAATAAACAAATTCTTATAATTTTTCTTCATCGTTAAGTCAATGTAAAATCAAACAAAAAAAATAAATAAGATTCGGACCAACTGATGCGACGCAGGTCTCGTACCTTAGTTAATTTTAATAGAACACGTTTTAAATTTTAGTTAGTTGATTCATGTAATATATTAACTCTATATTATTTTGAATAAAAATATTTATTAACAGTGCTATTTTAGTTTCATCTACAAAGTAAGTCAAAATCTTCTAGCAAAACTAGCTGAAAAGATAAAATTATAAATTAAAAAATAAAAAATAAACTTCCTTTTTAATATTCATCTAAACAGAAATGTTTTTTGCCAGTAATCTCGCATTTGAATTCACAATGTAAATGCACATTTTTATGTTTCATATAATAAATTAAAAATCAATAGATTCACCTTCTCTATCCTTTATTAGTAGAGCACAAAAATTATGCCCAGAGAAAACATATTTAGGTTACAAAAAGTACATTCACTTTTCTACTACACTTGTCAACTATTGGTCCTTTATTTACATGATTAATTATTACATATCTGTAATAATTTAATAACAGGGTGATCATAAATACAGAAAATTAAATTTTCTTGTTGCTTTTTTTGAAGCAATTTCCTCTGACCTAATTTAGAAATATTAAATAGTTGAAAATAGTCGGCCTGTGGATCCTGAGAACCCTGGTTCGATTCCCACAAGCGACAAATAATTTTCATAATTTCAAAAGCTAGCCCTGTGGCTCTTGCACCAGTAACATCTTTGGGGGCCGTGATTTGACGATTGGTAACCGCACTTCACGCGCAAAATATATCACTTACCGAGATCTGCTTCGGTAGAGTGCCACCCAGTAATGGGTAGAAGGCGTGATGATATATTTATTTTATGATGATATAAATAGTTGAAAATTTACGATAGTAAATGTTAAATAATAAATTATTAATTCACTTTACATTTCTTCAACTAAAGATTGCACGAAAAAGCATGAGTACTCGTCGAGTGTTTGTAGCTCAATTGGTTAGAGCAGTCACCATGCGAGTGAAAGATTCTGGGTTCAAATCTCGACGATGGATCCAAAGAACCTTGGTTCGATTCCCACAACCGACAAACAATTTTCACCACATTAAAATTATCCCTGTGGGTCCCTCTCCACTAACATCTTTGGGGGCCGTGATACTAGTAACCATACTTTACGCGCATAAATATATCACTTACCGAGATCTGCTTGGCAGAGTGTCACACTCAGTAATGGGTAAAAGGCGTGATGATATATTTATATTTATATATTTATTATATTTAAATAAAATATATAAATAAATATATCATCACGCCTTCTACCCATTACTGAGTGTGGCACACTGCCGAAGCAGATCTCGGTAAATGATATATTTTGCGCGTGAAGTGCGGTTACCAGTCGTCAAATCACGGCCCCCATAGATGTTAGTGGTGGAGGAGCCACAGGGGTAGCTTGTGAAATTATGAAAATTGTTTGTCGCCTGTGGGTATTGAACCAAGGTTCTCAGGATCCACAGGCCGACTTCATACCACTGAGCTAGCCACCCCATTCTGCTTCGGCAGAGTGCCATACCCAGTAATGGGTAAAAGGCACGATGATATACAGGATGTTCCATTTAGTGGTGCCACCATTGCTATCTCGAGAACTATAAGAGCTACAAGGTTAGTTCATTTAACAAAGAAATACCATTTTTAAAGTGCATTACAAAATTATTGACATAATTTTTTTTGTAGTTTAAAGCTACTTTTTGTAGCTTCAAGCTACTTTTTGTATCTTCAAGCTACTTTTTGTAGCTTCAAGCTACTTTTTAAGCAGAAGGTCAACAAAGTACGCAAGCGTACAAGCTAAACCCACACAAAATAATTATTTGTTGCCGGTTCTAACTGGCTCTAATACGCAAAAATACACAGTAGGTGCCAGATGGTATTTGCTATTTTTGATATTTATGTACATAATAGTAAATTAACAGTCATTATACCAAAAGACTGATCATATGACAATGGCAAATTTAATTGTTTCACAATAATTTAAAAAAGTAGCTTTAAAATTTAACAGCTACTTTAACGAAAGCTTTTAGCTGTAGCTTAGCTACTTTTTTAAAGAATAGCTGTAGCTGTAGCTTAGCTACTTTTTTTAAGTAGCTTGCCCAGCTCTGTGTGAGGGTACTAAACTTTATAGTTGTTTGAATTCAGAAAAAAATACTGAATCGAATAAACAAATAAAAAATAGGATCCTATTTAAAATTAAAAAGTTGCACCCCGTATTTTGAGAACCACTGCACGAAAAAAAAAATTGTTTATAATTTTGTAGTAATGCACTTTGAAAATGGTATTTCTTTGCTAATTTAACCAACCTTTTAACTCTTATAGTTCTCGAGATAGCAAAGGTGACACAACAAAATTGAACACACTGTATATATTTTGTATTTTATATATTTTTGACTAAATAATGGAATAGTAGGCAGCGCATAAATTAAAATAATATTTGCAGTTCCAACAAAATGAAATGTTTATTATTACAAGTTTAATTTAAGATATTATTTTCAATTTTAAAAATAATTCCCACTTATAAATAGCTGTGACCTGAAATAACTTTTAATTTTGTGGAGCAAGTGTAAATGCAACGATGCTAAAAAATCTAAAATTAGGCGTCCGTTGCACTAAACTCATTTTTTATTTGTTAGAAACAAGAGACTAGCCAATAGGAGCGCTGCAATTTGCTAGGGCAATACTCTTTTCACTTTATTTATACATGAGTAATCTAATGTTTGAATGAATCTGTTGTTTTTATTGTTTCATTTGTTTCGGAGAAATCGTCAGATGAGTAAGACGTATATTCCAAAGTGTCCACGTCATTAGAACATGTTTCTATTTTCTATATGTTCCTACTTGGAATTCTGCGTATGTATCTAATAAATATTTTGGTTTTGTTTTACTTATGTTTATGTTTCCAAAATATATACAAAATTAATTAATAGTTTCCTTATTTGAATTATTTTGAAAAAGCTTTGAGCGTTCGCCGGGACCCTCGGAGAATACTCATGCTTTTTCGTGCAATTTGCAGTTGGAAAAATTTGTAAAGTGACATGGATTGCGTCAATTCGTTACAAATAACAACTTAGAATGCAGTGGGTAATCCCAAGAAGAATCTCGTAGTAGTAGTCAATTGGTTAGAGAAGTCATCATGCGAATGAAAGGGTCCGGCGAACGCTCATAGCTTTTTCAAAAAAATTATTCTCAACAATTACCTAATGGCCATGTATCACTAAATTATTTCTTATACTTATTTGAATTAGTTTTCAAATATGTACATTAACAAAAAATATAGTGTCTCAATTTATGAGTTTAAACTGTAGTCATTTATTCCTACGACCTCTACGCAATATCTCACGCTGTGTCCCTTAAAATGAGGTAGCAAGAAACTTTAAAATATTCAATGAATATTTATTCATTAAATTCATTCGCTCACGCAACGAACTTTCAATCATATTCATTAATTTATTCTTAAGACATTCACGCAATCTATCAGGTTATATTCCATAAAATAAAGTGGCACGAACTCTTGAAATATTCAGTGAACATTTATTCATTAAATTAACTCACATTTAGAATTCTTCATATTTCGTTTACGCAACAAACCTTTAATCACATTCATCCATTTATCCTGGGGTATTCCAGCAATCTTTAACGATTTGTTCCAAGAAATAAAGTAGCACGAACCCTTGAAATATTCAGCGAACATCTATTCATCAGATGTATTCATGAAATTAATCCATATTTATAATTCCTCATCTTTCGTTAACGCAACAAACCTTCAATCATCTTATATTCCATGAAATAAAGTAGCATGAACCCTTGAAATAATCAGCGAATATTTATTCTTTAGTTTCTTCTTGAAATAAATCCACATATTTCTCATATTTCATTCACGCAACAAACGTTCATTCATTTCCATTCATTTATTCTTAGGATATACGCGCAATCTCTCACGTTATATTCCATGAAATAAAATAGCACGAACCCTTGAAATATTCAGCGAACATTTATTTATTAGAATATGATTGTAATGACTGAAGTCAGTCATCCTGCATCTCCATTCCATTTCACACATCATCAATTTAATCTGAAGATGGCACTAACCAGTCGCCGAAATATAAACCAGTAATAGTAGAGTCAACAATGTAAATTCATTTAACAAATTCCCAGTTATCCTTTCCCTAACTTTTGACTTTTGAAGAAACATTAAAAATTCACATATTAACATTACAAGTCAAGATATCCTAAATTATTCATTACTAACAATCGACACGCAGAAAAAATCACTTGTCAACGCCAGCATTTAGACACACCTCTGTGGTCTAAGTGGTAGGACGTTCGCGGCTAAAGTGGAAAGTCCGGGTTCAAATCCTGGCGGAGGCAAGTTGATTTTTTCAAATTTAATATTTATTTATTAGTTTCTTCATGAAATTAATCCACATTTATAATTCTTCATCTGTGGTTCACGCAACAAACCTTCAATCATTTCCATTCATTTATTCCTAGGACTTTCACGCAATTTCTTACGTTATATTATAGGGTAATGGCACAGTGGTATCCGAGTCGGCCTGTGAATCCTAAGAACCCTGGTTCGATACCCACAGCCGACAAAACATTTTTACCAATTTAAAATTACCTCTGTGGCTCCTCCACCACTAACATCTTTCGATGCCGTGATTTGACGGCTGGTAACCGCACTTCACGCGTATAAATATATCACTTACCGAGATCTGCTTCGGCAGAGTGCCACACCAGTAATGGGTAAAAGGGCGTGAGGATATATTTATTTAATTTTTTTTATATTCCGTGAACATGTATTCATTAGATTCATCTTGAAATTAAACCAAATATATAATTCCTTTTCTTTCGTTCACGCAACAAACCTTCAACCACATCCATCAATTTATTCTTAAGACATCCACGCAATCTGTAACATTTTATTCCAAGAAATAAAGTAGCACGAACTCTTGAAATATTCAGCGAATATTTATTTATTAGATTCACCCTGATATTAATCCACATTAATCATTCCTTTCATATCCAGCCATTTATTTATTTATGTATACTCTGTACAACAACAGGAATTGAATCCCAATTGCAGTCCAGGGTTCGAACTCACCGAATCGCAATGTGCTAC
Source organism: Pterostichus madidus (assembly GCA_911728475.2). Classification (NCBI taxonomy): domain Eukaryota; kingdom Metazoa; phylum Arthropoda; class Insecta; order Coleoptera; family Carabidae; genus Pterostichus; species Pterostichus madidus. The sequence continues at coordinate 31,875,631 of OU452314.1, forward strand.
TTCATATATTTTTAGTTTGAGTGAGATTCGAACTCGGGATCTCCGGATTAGCATTTTGTATCGTTACCCTCACCACAGTACTGCCGGAACCTTAGGGATCGTAAGGATCCTAGGTCATCCATGCACACTCATTTGTTTTATAGATGTTAATATCGTGAAACTATATACGTACGTCATTGCATTATTTTCAAAAAAATTATAATATTATAAATAAACAATCGAGCGTCCAAATAAATTTAATTAAATACGGTGCATAAATTAAATTAAAAGGTTAATAAAATATGTAGCAATAATGCATTTGCTGCATGGAAATTAATTAAAAATGGATTATAAATTCATAATAATGTGTTTATAAAATATATTAAAATATCGCATAATAATAATGATTGTCAGGCCCGAGCTTAAATTCGTATATTTAATTCTCTAAATCAATAAACAGTAATTATATTTCATTAATTTTTCATAACTTAATCTATAAATAATACTATGAATATATTTTTCTCCTATCGCAACTATGCAGTCCTAATAGAATTATGAAGAATTAGCTAAAAAATGATTTGCTAATATTTAGATTCAGTTTGCAAATATAAGAAATACACTTTTAAATAAAATAAATATATCATCACGCCATTTACTCATTACAGAGTGTGGCACTCTGCCGAAGCAGATCTTGGTAAGTGATATATTTATGCGCGTGAAGTGTAGTTATCAGCCGTCAAATCACGGCCCCCCAAAGATATTAGTGGGCGGGGAGCCACAGGGATAATTTTAAAATAAATAAATATAAATATATCATCACGCCTTTTACTCATTACTGAGTGTGGCACTCTGCCGAAGCAGATCTTGGTAAGTGATATATTTATGCGCGTGAAGTGCGGTTACCAGCCATCAAATCACGGCTCCCAAAGATGTTAGTGGTGGAGGAGTCACAGGGGTAATTTTAATGTGGTGAAAATGTTTGTCGGCTATGGGAATCGAACCAGAGTTCTCAAGATTCACAGGTCGACTCGATACCACTGAGTCCCCTACCCCATACGCTTTTGATGTTTGCATATTATTTATTTATTTGCTACGATGCAGTTTATGGTGGAATCTGAAACACTCCCACGCAGTTGTATTTTTGTTAACTTGTGAGTTGTTATATTGACCATGTACAAAGTACGAAATAAAATTGAAGTTCTAGAAGTATAATTTTTTTATATATTTTTATCTAAAAAAATTTAAGAACGTATGATAACGAATAATATAGTTTCTCATACATATCATTATTATTAAAAATAAAATAAATAATTAAATATATCATCACGCCTTTTACCCATTACTGAGTGTGGCACTCTGCCGAAGCAGATCTCAGTAAGTGATATATTTATGCGCTTGAAGTTCGGTTACCCGCCATAAAATCACGACCCTCAAAGATGTTAGTGGAAGGGGAGCCACAGGAGTAATTTTAAATTGGTGAAAATGTTTATTCCATTTAAATTGAATTAGAAAGAGAAAAAATGGGATATCGCCAGGATTTGAACCAGAACCCTATAAAATCAGATTTGAATCACATGGCGACCGTAGCTTAGTTGGTTTAAAGCATATGATCCACAGGCCGACTCGAATACCACTGAGCCATTACCTCATGCTGAAATTATGGCGGGATCCTAATTTTTACTTTCTTATACGCAGAATAAGGAAGTATTGGAATCGTGAAAAAAATCGTTGGCGAGATTTTCGCGGAAATACGTGTTTTGAGGTCCACTGAATCCGTTTTAATCATTTTCTCAATGATGTCTGTGTGTGTGTGTGGATGGATGGATGGATGTGTGTCCGAGTGTGCAATATCTCATGAACGAGATAAGATTTATTAACGAAACTTGGTATTTATAAATTTCATTAAAATACGAAGAGCTGAGTTGATTTTGAATGAAATTTAAAAACCAGAAGAGGAAGTTTACTGGACACACAAAACAATAAATTCCATTTATTTCAAAAATGGAGTCAGTTATGAAAAAAAGTTTCAAATAAAAGATGTTGGTAAAAATATTAGGAACATAAAATGTTGTTCGCAATTTTTCTGTATATGCGTCTAATTTTGAGAAAAACTAATTTTTATATTTAATAATATATTTCAATAATCTTAGTAGCAATAGAAACAAAAACATAGATTTTAATTTTCTCTTTATCTACTTATCTATATCTTTTTTCGGAAAATCAAATACATCATTAAAATGGTCAACTAATTTGGCAACATAACCTCAATTTATTCGACTTCACATCTCATGGTTATTGAGATACCAAGGGTTAGGCTCGAAAAACGGACATGCCTCATCATTCAAGTTAGACATAAAGTAGTCAACATTACTAAAAAATTATATGTAAACAAATTTGATATTTTATATGTTTCAAACAGATAAATGCTGAATTACTGAATATCTACTCGTAAATTACATGTTTAATAATATTATATAACATTCATATATTGTAAATATTAAATATGCTGTGTATAAGAAAATCGTATGGTGCCCACACCAGATTTTTCTTTTTATAATTCAAATACATTTTAAGAAATGTATCTAGCAAACATCTACTCAAATCATCAACTGTATCTATCATTTACATATCCTGAAGAAGTCCCAATAATTAAAACAAACTAATTCCTCTACGTCCATCTTACAAAATGGCCGCCATGGAACAATGCTCATAACTCGATCGTTCTCAACCTCAAATTCCGGGTTTGTCGTGTTGTCCTTTCGTCAGTTTCATCCGGGGCAGTTTCGCTTTTTACGAGTAGATACCGCGAGAGCGAGGAGCTCGAGCAGGAAGAGCAGCGAAGCCACGACTCTCTCTAATAGAGACATGAAGCGCGCGGGTTTTATGCAAGGGTTGTGCGAGTATTGATTAAAAAAGTAATGCGTAGTGGAGTTTTAACTACCATGTAAATTGAGGCTGGATACTATTTATGCGCGGGATTCTACTGATGAATTCGCTGAGTTTCTCAGGGGTTTCTACGGGTTTTAGAGGGTTTAATGGGTGGGTTTGGTGGTATTGATGGGAGGATTGGTTGGGGGTTGGTATTGTTGTTAATTTTGTAGAAAAATTGAAATATGGCCGTATTTATTTGGGCTTTTTAAAGTAACCTGGTAGGTTACTTTTGTTTAATTGGCACACTTTAAGTAACCTGGAACTGATCTTAAACTGAGCCTACTGCCCCAGCTATTTTAACGGGTTGGTTGATTCAACCCGTTTACTATCCCTTTCTAATCAACTTGTGTTCCTTGTTATTCGTGGCGGCATCGCGATTTGTAATAGTATAGAGAGGTTAGAAGTTATTTTTATGAAAAACGTAAGTAATTTTATAATAATATTTTGAAAAAATATACTAAACTATTATTTATGCAAATGATGGAAGAGCAATATGCATTATGTGTTTCTTGCAATAAAGTCAAAGAGGATAATATTACGACACATAATTGCGACACCGAAATTCATTATTTTGATACTGCTGATGATAGAATTATAAAAAAAGAGCAGACTGACGTTATTTGCTTTTTGACTACATATAAAAAATATAAAGATGGCTTAAAACATCCAATTAAAAGCGCAATTTTAAATTTACCGCCAGTGTTTACAACTGACACTAGATGCATCATTTATTTGGAAGTAACACGAGTTAGTTCTAGGTCAGTTCAGGGTTGAATCCAAATTTCCCAAACAAATACGGCCAATATTATAAGACTGGGCGGCTGTAGCTTATAATGGCAATCGTAGCCCAGTGGATTAAAGTGAGGTAAAATTTGCGTTTCTTAATTAGCAAGCAAGAGGTCGTGCGTTCAAATCTAATTGACTTCAACTTATATAAAAGCCTAGGGCCAAAAAGAACTTTTTAAGCCCACTTTTTTGGGCTAAAACACATGAATTTCGGCCCGATTCACAGTGGGTCAAATTGGGATTTTACAGTTCAAAAACCGGTGGAGACCATAATATCCATTTTTTAAATTAAAGGTAATTAAATTCCTTACAGATCTGTTGAGGCAGATTTTCAAATGACTATAAAATTTTATTAATTACACAATAAACTGTCAAAAAACTGTAAAAAATATTAAAAATTTAGACAATGGAAATTATTTATTCTTATATTATTTTTATATATTAAAACAACATGAAAGATTTGACAAAGCTATTGACAGATGTCAACTTTATATTATGTTGAGAATTACGGATTTAATGAATAAATTAGAAATTGAGTTAGGCTATCTTAAGACAGGGAATCCGTATTGTAATTATTCTCAACATAATATAAAGTTGACACCTGTCAATAGCTTTGTAAAATCTGTCATGTTGCTTTAATATGTAAAAATAATATAAGAATACATAATTTCATTGTTTAAATTTTTAATATTTTTTATAGTTTTTCGACAGTTTATTACGTAATTAATAAAATTTGACAGTCATTTAAAAATATGACTCGACAGATGTGTAGGGAATTTAATTACCTTTAATTAGAAAAAAAAATTATCCAGATCCGATGGATATTAAGGTCTCCACTGATTTTTGAACAGTAAAATCCCGATTTGACCCACTATGCGGTTGTGCATAAAATATATTAAATACAAGTTTGAAATATGCAAACATTTCATTTAGAACTTACAAATAATGTTTTAATTTTGTCGATGTGAACGCTAGCATTATTTGATACATGACATACAATGATTATAATTAGCAATTACAATTACTATTTGGATAGGTATGAATTCAGCTTAAGTTACTGTAATTGGGATTAAATTCCTGTTGTGCACAGGAGCAAAATAAATATGGGAAATCAATTTTTATGCAGCTACTTAATATCTTCAAATTAATTTAAGAAAAAAATTGAACTTTCATAATTGTCATTTTATTTGGTGAGAAGGATGTTTGAGTCACGACGCGCTGCGAAGTGGTTCAACCCTACGAACAAAATAATCGACAATTATGAAATGAGATCTTTATTCTATTTTCAAATTTTGCGAATTTTATACTCTTTTAAATATCGTAAAAAATCGTAGTTTCAAAATTTAGTGAATCTTGTGTTAGTTGGTGACACTGATGTAACATTTAAAAATTAAATTGTTTGCATATGCAATTGTCAACTTACCTCACCTGAAATATGAGAAATTATTGAAAACACCGTCAAAAGTTTACTTCCTAGTCACCAACCTTAAAAATATAAATTGTACTGCGCTAATACAGCACTTGACTAAGTTATTAACGAGCATTTTGGTTAGTGCAATAGCTCTGTTATAGACGCAAAATAGTAGATAATTATATAACTATCAAGTGAGTTATGTAAGGCGATTAATACTAATAATGCAGACATATTAACGCGAGAGCATTAATTGTTGAGATTATTAATCTGCGATTGACATACGAATTAGTTATAATATTTTATGAGGTGGCTAGCTCAGTGGTATGAAGTCTGCCTGTGGATCCTGAGAACCCTGGTACCCTAGATTCGATTCCCACAGGCGACAAACTATTTTCATAATTTCAAAAGCTACCCCTATGGCTCGTCCACCTCTAACATCTTTGGGGGCCGTGATTTGACGACTGGTAACCGCACTTCACGCGCAAAATATATCTCTTACCGAGATCTGCTTCGGCAGAGTGCCAAACTCAGTAATGGGTAGAAGGCGTGATGATATATTTATTTATTTATTTATTTATAATATTTTTCCATGGATGATACTTTTTTAATTTGGATAAAATCTAATTTCATTCCATGTCAAATATGTTAGAAAAGATACTTGATTGTTAATTTTATTCCACGATAAAAATTCCAGTGAAAAATTTATATTTATTTATATATAATTTATATTAAATACAAGATTTTACTAAATATTGCATTGTTTATCACTTCTAACGGAGTTAATGTAATATCGAATCCATAATCGCAGACAAATTATAAATTATTTAGGTTAGTAAAGTTGTACTTGTCACAAAAGTTTTGACAACAGTTTTCAGTGGATGCGTTCATTTCACTTAACGTCAGCTAGCATCACCGGTTTTTTCGTTTTTAAAAAAATATTTTTATTTTTATGTACATTTTAAATGCTACGTGAATATTATTTAGTTACTACATACATATGTGTATATACATACATCACATCACGCTATATCTCATCATATGGGGTAGCACGAACCCTCAAATCATTCATTTAGCTACTAGTGTCAAAATAATTCCGTTCAATTCTGTTTAGCTTTTTACTACAACCACATGTCTCGACAACATGAAGAGAAACGAAAAGAACCGGATTTTAAGTTTTGTAAGATATTTTTTTAATGTTATTTCATTTAACAACTAATGTAACTATGCTCCATTTGCCAACGCAAGCATCGAACTTGGACTTATCACTCCAAATTATAGTATGCCATTGTCGATTAGTCCAGTTATTATGTTCTTTTACCCATTTTAACCGGTTACACTTTTGTAAATTTTTTAGTAAAAGCTTTTCTTTCGCCTAATAACAAATAGGGCATAGTAACATTAGTTGTTAAATGAAATAACATTTAAAAAAATACTTTATAAAACTTATATATACTTATATTTATGCACGTGGAATGTAGTTACCAGCCGTCAAATCACGGTTTCCAAACATGTTAGTGGTAAGGAAGTCACAGGGGTAATTTTAATGTTTGTCGGCTCTAGAGATCGAACCAGGGTACTCAGGATCCACCGGCCGACTCGATACCACTGAACCATTACCCCATAATATTGATATTTAAATTGACAAAACCTAAATAATAGTTTAATAATTGCATAAAAGTAATAAATAAATAAATAAATTTATAAAGTATGTCTCTATGAGGTTGACAGTCTCAATCTAAAAAAAGAAACATCGGGGCCACGCAAGTCCTCTCGTCTGCAAAATTCAAGTTTTTGCTTGGATGCGTGCAGCAGTGCAGCCAACAATATAGACCTGTGTAATTTTGTGGCACATTTTTATCGTTTGACTTTCGAATATTTAGCCAATGAACAGTTCTCATCGTTAGCTGCATCTGGTCTCTGTGCGGGGGGGTGGAGCGGTGACGGGTGGTGCAGTTGTGTGTGCTCATTTCTCTAGTTATTACCCCCTCCCCTACCGAGAGCAAGAGCCATTGGCGTGCGCGAGAGAGGGAGAAAAGTTGCACCCCCCTATGAGGATGAGGTTTAATGGTAATGGTAGGTTTTGTTACGGGTTGTTTTAAAGGAATTATTTGTTTATTTGGTGGTGTAAGATCTGCAATTGCAGAACTACTCTTTATTCCATTATAATTCTATAATTTTTGGTTGCTTTTGAATATTTTATTTTTGTCTTTCAAACGCTCAGCGGTATCAAATAGGTCGTTGATTTGAGAACCTCGGTTCGATTCCCACAGCCGACAAACATTTTCACCACATTTAAAATTACCCCTGTGGCTCCTCCATCACTAACATCTTTGGGGGCCATGATTTGATAACAGGTAACCACACTCCACGCGCATAAATATATCACTAACCGAGATCTGCTACAGCAGAGTGCCACACCCAGTAATGGATAAAAGACGTGAAGACATATTTATTTATTGATTTATTTATAATTTAATTTAATTTTAATATTTTCAAATTTATTATAATATTTTTAACTTGAACTTTATGGAGTAGATGGCTCAGTGATGTTGAATCAGATTGTGGATTTGAGAACCCGAGTTCGATTCCCACAGCCGACAAACATTTTCACCACATTTAAAATTACACATGTGGCTTACTCCCTCGAACATCTTTGGGGCCGTAATTTGACGACTGATAACCGTACTTCACGCGCATAAATATATCTGTTCTACGGCAGATTGCCACACCAAGTAATGGGTAAAAGACGTGATGATATATTTATTTTATTTTATATCTATTCGAATACAAACAATAACAATTTTTCCGAAACGGGCAAGAAAGTGCCTAATTTTGTGACCAACAGTCAAGTAAAATACGTATCCAAGGCTACAACAAAAATAACAGACTTTGTAAAATACAAAACAGTCTGGTAAAGATTTTACCTGACTGTTTTGTATTTTACCTGACTGTTTTGTATTTTACCTGACTGTTTTGTATTTTACCTGACTTTTTTTTTATAACCTTGGATACATATCAAGAAATTTGAGCATTTCGAGTTATTTCTGAGTAATTATAGATTAAATTAAACGGTTTCAGAAAAAATAGTACCTATACATAATACGTAAGGATTGTTTTTTTAATTGACAGCGTTTTAAAATACTCGGCCTGCTGTCTCGTATTTCGTCAAGTAAAACATCACTTATTATGTAATATACTATTATTTATTTTATTTTGTTATTCTGCACAACTGGAAGTAAATCTCAATATAGGGGGCCTACAGCTTACAGTGGAATCCGAACCACTCAGACACAATCGTATTTTTTGGATATAAGTAGAAAACAGTGAGATTTGAACGCACGACCTCTCGCTTGCTAATTAAGAAACGCTAGTTTTACCTCGTTTTTATCCACTGAGCTACGATTGCCATTACATGAAGTTAATAACTGTATTAATTAATATTAGACTCTAATTTCAACTGTCAAATGTTTTTATTTTACTCTAAAACAATTTAAGAATGGTTATTCAATTATAGTTAATTGAAGTCGATTAGTATTTTGTAGGTAGGAAGCGCGTAATTAGACCAAGACATTTCCTTCAAGTATTGATTATTTAAAAATATATCAAATTTACATAAAGATTCTTTAATATCTGTAAGTGTTGACAAACAAAATGTATAAATATTACAGCCGGATGTTTTTATCGATTGAACCAGTTTTTTTCTACTCTTCCTAAAATATCTATATAAAATATTTATCATTTATTTTTCTCGCTTTCCCACTTTCATAACCAAACACCTAACTTAATGCGCATGTCCTAAATATGTCCATCTCAATTTTAAATGTAATTATAATTATTATTATTGCATTCTTATTTTATTATTTATTTTATATTAACGAAAGATGAAAAACACATAACTGTATTTCATATACATAATGCTTCCATTTATTTAATTAAAAACTAAGTAGGCGTATATTGAAATGAAGGAACAAAAGATGATCTTTTATGAAAGGCATTATGAATGTAGATGAGGTGCTAAGATAGGAAAGTTTCTAGACTTTGAACTATCTAAAATAAATAAAATAAATAAATATATCATCACGCCTTCTACCTATTACTAGGTGTGGCACTCTGCTAAAGCAGATCTCGGTAAGTGATATATTTTGCGCGTGAAGTGCGGTTACCAGACGTCAAATCACGGCCTTCAAAGATGTTAGTGGTGGAGGAGCCACAGAGGTAGCATTTGAAATTATGAAAATTGTTTGTCGCCTGTGGGAATCGAACCAGGGTTCTCAGGATCTCCAGGCCAACTCAAAGTCTCTGAGCTATCTACCCCATTTAATTAATTATTATATTTTTAATTATTGTAAATGGAGTGGCTAGCTCAGTGGTATGAAGGTGGCTTGTGGATCCTGAGAACCCTGCTTCGATTCCCACAGACAAACAATTTTCATAATTTCAAAAACTACCCCTGTGGCTCCTCCACCACTATCATCTTTGGAGGCCGTGATTTGACGACTGGTAACCGCACTTCACGCGCAAAATATATCACTTACCGAGATCTGCTTCGACAGAGTGCCACACCTAGTAATGGGTAGAAGGCGTGATGATATATTTTGTAAATGGGATGGCTAGCTCAGTGGTATGAAGTCGGCCTGTGGATCCAGAGAATCCTGGTTTGATTCCCACAGACGACAAACAATTTTCATAATTTCAAAAAACTACCCCTGTGGCTCCTCCACCACTATCATCTTTGGAGGCCGTGATTTGACGACTGGTAACCGAACTTCACGCGCAAAATATATTACTTATCGAGGTCTGCTTCGGCAGAGTGCCACACCCAGTAATGGGTAGAAGGCGTGATGATGGCACTCTGCCCTAGCAGATCTCAGTAAGTGATATATTTTGCGTGTGAAATGTGGTTACCAGTCGTCAAATAACGGCCTCCAAAGATGTTAGTTAAGGTAGAGCCACAGACGTAGTTTTAATGAGGACTAAATTATATTGACTGCGGGAATCGAACCCGGGTATTTAAATCCACAGTTTGGTACGACTCTCCTAATTTATCTACCTCACCAATTATATTTTTTATTATTTTTTTAGCTATTGTTATATAAATAAACCTATAAGCTTATAAAATCAAAATTGATACTTTGTTTGTTGTTACTTCAAATAAAATGTAATTTTAGACAAACATGTATTCATTTAAAAAAAAAAATAAAGACAAAAAGTCAATTACGATGTGGAACTGTGTCTTAATAAATAAGAAAAATAGGAAAACAAAATTTCCATCACTTGTCACAAATTCCAAAATTTTTACAGCACGTTTGAATCAACTTATCAGGTCATCATCAAACGGCTGGTCAGTTCAGCTTTAACCATAGACGCGTTTCGTCCTTTAGGGACTCATCAGTATGGTGCGATCAACTATCCAACTAGACCAACTAGGGACTAGTGAACTGTGATATTTTTACAAGCTGAACTGACTGATGTTAAAGTAACTACGCCGGTAGACAAGACATGAGAGCTAAGGAGCAACCCGTGGTGCCATCTACCGACAGAATCGCAAACTGCATGACAGCAATTTAAATTAAATAAAGACAAAAAGTCAATTACGATGTGGAACTGTGTCTTAATAAATAAGAAAAATAGGAAAACAAAATTTCCATCACTTGTCACAAATTCCAAAATTTTTACAGCACGTTTGAATCAACTTATCAGGTCATCATCAAACGGCTGGTCAGTTCAGCTTTAACCATAGACGCGTTTCGTCCTTTAGGGACTCATCAGTATGGTGCGATCAACTATCCAACTAGACCAACTAGGGACTAGTGAACTGTGATATTTTTACAAGCTGAACTGACTGATGTTAAAGTAACTACGCCGGTAGACAAGACATGAGAGCTAAGGAGCAACCCGTGGTGCCATCTACCGACAGAATCGCAAACTGCATGACAGCAATTTAAATTAAATAAAGACAAAAAGTCAATTACGATGTGGAACTGTGTCTTAATAAATAAGAAAAATAGGAAAACAAAATTTCCATCACTTGTCACAAATTCCAAAATTTTTACAGCACGTTTGAATCAACTTATCAGGTCATCATCAAACGGCTGGTCAGTTCAGCTTTAACCATAGACGCGTTTCGTCCTTCAGGGACTCATCAGTATGGTGTGATCAACTATCCAACTAGACTATCCTTTAACATCAGTCAGTTCAGCTTGTAAAAATATCACAGTTCACTAGTCCCTAGTTGGTCTAGTTGGATAGTTGATCACACCATACTGATGAGTCCCTAAAGGACGAAACGCGTCTATGGTTAAAGCTGAACTGACCAGCCGTTTGATGATGACCTGATAAGTTGATTCAAACGTGCTGTAAAAATTTTGGAATTTGTGACAAGTGATGGAAATTTTGTTTTCCTATTTTTCTTATTTATTAAGACACAGTTCCACATCGTAATTGACTTTTTGTCTTTATTTAATTTAAATTGCTGTCATGCAGTTTGCGATTCTGTCGGTAGATGGCACCACGGGTTGCTCCTTAGCTCTCATGTCTTGTCTACCGGCGTAGTTACTTTAACATCAGTCAGTTCAGCTTGTAAAAATATCACAGTTCACTAGTCCCTAGTTGGTCTAGTTGGATAGTTGATCGCACCATACTGATGAGTCCCTAAAGGACGAAACGCGTCTATGGTTAAAGCTGAACTGACCAGCCGTTTGATGATGACCTGATAAGTTGATTCAAACGTGCTGTAAAAATTTTGGAATTTGTGACAAGTGATGGAAATTTTGTTTTCCTATTTTTCTTATTTATTCATTTTTTCTCATTTTTCATTTTTTTGACTGAGTCCATTATAGTTCCGAACACCCGGTATATACAGGGTGGTGACCGCGATCTTCGAACATAGGGATTTAACATGTAAAATCACAATTATGTAATTTCCTGCTTCCCTAATTATTTTAAGCAAAAAAGCTTCAAATAAAAGTTTTAGAGAATAAAATTCTGCATCTAACACAATAAACACTATTACGCAAGGGCACAAATTTGATCTGAAAATAACGAAAATAGTCTGAAAACTATAGATAGCCATGGAACTAAAACAAAATTAAACAAATGTTTGTCGTTTTATCTGTCAAAATAAATGACATAATAAATAACGAAATTATTTTGACAGATTATACGTCAAACGTTTGTTTAATTTTGTTTTAGGGATGGGACATCGAATCAAAAATATCGATGTTATACATCGATGTTGACATCGGTGAAAGATATCGATGTAAACAAAATATCGAACACAAAACATCGATGTATTAAAAACATCGATGTTTTTACAATTTTGCATTCTGATCTGTCAAATCACTTATCTAGCATTTTTTATTTGATTTTATTATTAGGTTTTTTAAGTAAAACAAGAGACAGAGTCTGAAAACTGAAAAACTTGTAAACCCTTTCCCAACAGTTGAACATAAACACTTGCTTTTTGTATGTACCTTTCAATAAACGAATCAACGACATGAACCTGTGTGTACTCGTAGTGCAGTTTATTTTTTTTCTCTACTGCGTAGACAAAATGGTGTGTGAATGTGAACGTGAAATTGACAATAAGACCAAGGCCATGGCGTTGTGACGTTGTGTGTCTACAAGGGAAACTAACGAAAACTGTTGAATATAAGTAAAATCCCCAACTCTAATTATATATTATTCAAAATCATCGATGATTTATTGTAACATCGATGAAAACATCGATGTTTAAAAAGGATCATTATCGATGTTCAAACATCGAACATCGGAAATATAACATCGATATTTCGAAAACATCGATGTTTATCGCCCATCCCTATTTTGTTTCAATTCCATGGTTATCGATAGTTTTGAGGCTATTTTTGTCATTTTCAGATCTAATTTGTACCGTTACGAAGCTTGCAAAGTTAATTTTGTTTATTGGCTTAGATGCAGAATATTATGTCCTAAAATTTTTATTCAAAGCTTTTTTGCTTAAAATAATTAGAGAAGTAAGAAATTACAAAATTGTGGTTTTACATGTTAAATCCCTATGTTCGAGAGTTGCGTGTGTGAAAGATACCCATCTGTGACAATTGTTTCTCATTCTACCTCTTACACATTTTCGTCCTACATGCCGCCTACGCCGCGCTAAAATGCATCTCTACGCCACTGCACTGCATACTGCAGATGCATTCATACGTCTGCACAGATCCAGTGCATGTTATTTGGAAATTTTACCGTTATCCGGTACCTACTAAACCTTTGTGTTTTAAATTATAAAAAGACAAAATAAGAGAAAACGATGTATTGAAACAAGAGGCACAAGAGTATCCTTGGCAACTTTTTCCTGCGGTGTTGTTGGCGCGTTCGTTTGTTATTAAGGTGATTTTAATAACATTAACGGTGAAATGCACTTGTTTTTTGTCTGGTATTTGTTAGGTATGTCATGGTGACGCTGAAACTTTTACAATGTAATTGTGTTTAATGTGGTATTAAGTATGGAATGATTTAAATTTCGGGGAATTTGGGTAATTTGCAGGTAGAATAACTGAATATAATATGACGGATGTTTATACAGTTTTGCAATGGGATATAGAGACTTATTCTGTAACACAAGTTGCTAGGTATAGCAATGGGCCTTTCAAGACTTTTTTGAATTTTTTATATATTAATAAATAAAATAAATAAATAAATATATCATCACGCCTTCTACCCATTACTGGGTGTGGCACTCTGCTGAAGCAGATCTCGGTAAGTGATATATTTTTGCGCGTGAAGTGCGGTTACCAGTCGTCAAATCACGGCCCCCAAATATGTTAGTGGTGGAGGAGCCACAGGAATAGCTTTTTCAAATTATGAAAATTTGTCGCCTGTGGGAATAGAACCTGGGACCTCAGGATCCACAGGCCGACTTCATACCACTGATCTAGCCATCCCATTAATCTACGTAATAAAATAATTATACCCAAAATTTTTATTTTTTTTAAACTTGTATTAAGCATGATAAAAATATTTAAACTTTCGAAACAAACGAATATGACGTAGTTGCATCTTAGCTTCAAGAGAGACAGATAAGACAGAGATAAATAACACGTAACTTCACGTAACGTGTGTCGTTGTCAGTAGAATCCTCAGACAAAACATAACTAGACGGATAACAACGGCGTTTGTTGTGAAGCAGAAAGGGATAGAATAACTGGTTGGTGAGGCGGATGCGCGGTAAGGAGGAACTTGCATAACATCAAAGTGTACTCGCTCCTTGCCGCGCACCCGGCGAACCATCAAGTTATTCCATTCCTTTCTACTTCACAACACTGCATTGACTTGAATACGGCATAATTCGTCTAGTATTATACGTCATTGGTAGAATCGTAGAATGCTGAATGCTTATTTCTTCTTCGTCTTCTTGAGCACCGACAAACGTTTTAGACAAAGCTCTGTGATTGGCTTAATGCAACTACGTCATTGCAATATGGCAGTGCGAACGTTTTAAATTATTCAACTTACACTTTCATATTTCAGCAATGAAGATATCATTTATGGTATGATTTTATATTGTATTAAATATGATGTACGGTCAAGAATTTATTTTAATAAATATATATTAAAAAGCTCTACCACTTGAATCCCCCATTGTTAATATGATCTTTTGATAGTAACCTTCCTAGCAACCATTGTTGATTGGGTTCTCAGGATCCACAGGCCGACTTGATACCACTGAGCTAGCTACCCCAATTTAGATAAACAAACAAAAATATAAAAACATATAATTGAACCCATAACCTAGCGAACAACAAACCATCGTTTCGTACGTATTCTGCAAAATGAATGAAAATACGTGTACGAAAATATCTCAAAAAAAATTCTGTCGTAAACAAACTAAAAACATGTAATATTTGTTCCACTTTGACCTATGACGTCATAGTTCACCCCTGCTAAAGTATTACACAACAATATTTAGATATGTTCATAAACACCCAACGAATTTATATTTAGGTTACGTTGTTTTACATCTACCCAATTC
The DNA here is from genome assembly GCA_911728475.2 of Pterostichus madidus. Taxonomy (NCBI): domain Eukaryota; kingdom Metazoa; phylum Arthropoda; class Insecta; order Coleoptera; family Carabidae; genus Pterostichus; species Pterostichus madidus. The sequence continues at coordinate 31,890,750 of OU452314.1, forward strand.
CTAATTAGGATTAGCAATTACAATTACAATTACAATTACCAATTAGTTGTAGGTGCAAAATTACAATTCATAGCACCATAATAAATTACATTTGTAGCAAACTTTGAAAATAAATAAATAAAATAAATATATCATCACGCCTTCTACCCATTACTGGATGTGGCACTCTGCCGAAGCAGATCTCGGTAAGTGATATATTTTCGCGTGAAGTGCGGTTACCAATCGTCAAATCACGGCTCCCAAAGATGTTGTGCTGGAGGAGCCACAGGGGTAGCTATTGAAATTATGAAAATTGTTTGTCGCCTGTGGAAATCGAATCAGGGTTCTCAGGATCCACAGGCCGACTTCATACCACTGAGCTAGCCACCCCATAAAAAAAAACATAAATAAACAAAAAAAAATCATCTAATAATAGAATAATATTGTTCCACGTTTTTACTTTCTTATTCGCAAATGTGTTTAAATAACAAGAACAAGTGAATTATAACCAACGAATGACATATAATGAACATAAAGTCAAATTTTGTTACATACGAGTAGTGTAATCAGAAATAAAACTTCGTCCGAGTGGTTTAGATTCTACTATAAGGTACAGCTTTCATATATCATATTTCAGATTAATTTTCAGTTGTTTAAGGTAGTAAATAATAAATAATCATTATAGCAGATGTAAATAAGATCTATTTTAAAACGTTATAAAAGCATGAAGTGTTCAAATGAACCATTATTGATTCTGCATTGTACATAAAAATGAATTATTGTTCACCGAATATTCAGTTATATAATTAATGAACGCTAAAGCTATATACAAAGGATTGTGATTATATATTAAATATTAAAAATCAATACTGCAGAATACATTATTTTTCCCTCTCTCCCCTTTTTAGGTTTACACAACTGAATATCCCATTAATATTTTACTAATAATACTAAAATTGTGGAGTTAATTGCATGGCTGACATGTTCATAATTTTATAATATTCCGGCATATCCATATTTTTTATACATCTTTTTATTACAAATTTAATAAAACACATTCATTATTTAATCGTGCACTCAATATCGAAATAAAATTATTATGTTTTTGTTACTCTGCACAACAGGAAGATAATCATATTTACTAGATACAGTAGTATTTTTTTAGATATAATTTTAAGTCAATGAGATTTGAACACAAGATCTTTTACTAAATACGCCAGTTTTAACTCGGTTTTATACTACGATTACCTATGGTTCATTTTTCAGGACTTTAGCAGACTGTTATTTTTGATGTAGTCTTGGATACGTACGTTAGTCGACTGTTTTTGTAAAAATCTACTTTCCGTACTAAAATTGGTGAGGAAAGTAGGCACTTTCTTGCCGGTTTCAGAAAAAAATCATTACAGCACTTGTATCGTAATAGAACTCATTACGACCCGCTTTTTACTTTCTTATACACAGTATAAGGAAATATTGGAATCGTAAAAAAAATCATTGACGAGATTTTCGCAGAAATACGTGTTCTGAGGTTCACTGAATCCGTTTTGATCATTTTCGCAATGATGTCTGTGTGTGTGTGTGTGGATGGATGTGTGTCCGAGTGTGCAATATCTCATGAAAGAGATAAGATTTGTTAACGAAACTTGGTAATTATAAGTTTTATGAAAATACGAAGAGCTGAGTTGATTCTGAATGAAATTGAAAAACCGGAGAAGGTAGTTTACTGGACGCACAAAACAATAAATTCCATTTATTTCAAAAATGGAATTAGTTACGAAAAAAAGTTTCAAATAAAAGATGTTAGCAAAAATATTTGGAATATAAAATGTTATTACCAATTTTCCTGTATATGCGTCTCATTTTGAGAAAAACTAATTTATATATTTAATAATATATTCCAATAATCATAGTAGCAGTAGAAACAAAAAACATAAACATGTTTAATATTTATATGTCAATAATTGCAAGGAGCAAGTCATAAGTATTCAATTCATTTTCGGAAAAACAAATACATCATTAAAATGGTTAACTAATTTGGCAACTTTGCCTCAATTTAATCGACTTCGTATCTCACGGTTCTTGAGATACCAAGGGTTAGGCTCGGAAAACGAACATTCTGTATATGCCTCATCAGTAAAGTTAGACATAAAGTAGTCAACATTACTAAAAAATTATACGTAAACAAATTTGATGTTTTATATGTTTCAAACAGATAAATGCTGAATTAGTGAAAAACTAAATTACATATTTGATAATATTATATAACATTCATATATTCTAAATAATAAATATGCTGTGTCTAAGAAAGTCGTGTGGTGACCACACCAAATTTTTAGTATTGTAATATTGATTTTAAGTTATGTAATTCAGTCAATCTTCTTTTCCATTTTATTTGCCTATGGCCCAGTTTTCATGGAACATCCTGTAATATATACAGTCTGTAATAAATAAGAAAAACAGGAAAAAAATTTCCATCACTTGTCTCATAATTCCACAGAGGTTTTACAGCACGTTTGCATCAACTTCTCAGGTCATCAACAAACGGCTGGTCAGTTCAGCTTTAACCATAGACGCGTTTCGTCCTTCCGGACTCATCAGTATGGTGCGATCATTTATCCAACTAGATCAACTAGGAAATAGTGGATTGTGATACCGACTTAGCTGAACTGACTGATGTTAACCTATCTACAACGGTAACATGACCTGAGAAGTTGATGCAAACGTGCTGTAAAACCTCTGTGGAATTATGAGACAAGTGATGGAAAATTTTTTCCTATTTTTCTTATTTATTAAGACTCAATTCCACTTCGCAATAGACATTTTGTCTTTTGTTTTACAGTCTGTAATATCACTCCCAAAATCTGCTACAGTACTACACCTACTAATATGCAAAATGTTGCAATAATATTGATATATAGTTTAGAGCTGTCTGAAGATAAATATTTATAAACAACACAATATTTTTTTCTGCCATGCAGTCATCGTCAGTAGTACGTTGACGTTGCCTGCATGACAATCGAAATGTACATTTAGTATAATAAAACTTCCCTAGTGAAGAAAGCAATATTGTGTTGTTTGTAATAATATATTTATTTAAAAAATAAAATATCACTTAAAAATTTCTTAACCGAAGAGCTTCCTTTAGCTATAATTATGAAGTTAACTTGAAGTTTATCTACAAATTTCTAAGTTCTGTTAAGAAAATACCGTAGTAGGCATAAAGTTGCCTACTTAAAAAGCTTTTATCGTAATTAAACATCCACATTGCTTATTCGATACCGAACAGAAATCAATACAAAGTTTTCTCTGCCGATTTGATAACGGTTTTGAAAGCTGAACAAATGACGGTTGTTAGTGGAAATTAGTGCACTATAAATAGTTACTAATTATAATTATACTTCCTTGAAGAGGTAATCAATAATTCTATTGATATTAAAATTGTTCCGCTTGAATAATTTCAATGGAAATGTCTGAGTTTTATTTTTAATATTTGAATATTAAATTACATTTATTATTTTTGACCTTTTGAACTTTTAACTTTCAACAAAATTTTATCGTTTGTTTTACTTTAAACATGAAATTAATTTCAATTACAATATAGGGGACCTACACCTTAAAATGAAATTTTTTAAATAAATGGATAACTGGCTTTTATTAAAGTCTTTATTGAAAAGACGACGTTTCGGTTCTTATTAGAACCATTTTCAAGTGTGAAAATTACAACATTACTAAGTTTACAAAATTGAATTAAATAACATACTTTTTGTAAACTTAGTAATGTTGTAATAACGTTGTAACAAAATATTTTCACACTTGAAAATGGTTCTAATAAGAACCGAAACGTCGTCTTTTCAATAAAGACTTTAATAAAAGCCAGTTATCCATTTATTTAACAAATTTATCCTTTCGGCTTATCATACATTTATCAAAATGAAATTTGAACCACCCGGGCGCACTTGTATATTTGGTTATTGCAACTTTTAAATAAAAAATATAAATAAATATCACGCCTTTTACCCATTATTAGGTGTCCAATTGAGATTACAACGACAGAAATCGTCAATAAAATCCATGGTGTATGATATTGGACGATCGGCGAATTAAAGTGCACGAGCTGGCTGGGGCTATGAGCATCTCAACCGAACGGGTACGGAACATTTTGCATACATTTTTGAATATGAGAAAGCTATATGACAGATGGGTGCCGCATTGTGGACAACGCACCAGCGCACAGGTCCGCAGTCGCAATGGCAAAATTGCATGAATTGCGCTACGAATTGGTTCGTCATCCACCATATTCTCCAGATTTGACCCCCTGCGATTTTTATCTATTTTCAAACTTGAAGAAATGGCTCGGCGGAAAGAGATTTGGCACCAACGATGAGGTCATCGCTGAGACAAACGCCTTTTTTGAAGGATTGCCAAAATCGTATTATTTGGAAGGGATCGAAAAATTAGAAAAACGTTGGACGAAGTGTATCGAGCTACAAGGAGATTATGTTGAGAAATAAAATATATTTTGACCAAATAAATCATTTCTTGTTTCATTTTTCAGGGACTTTTCACCCTGCTCTCGTATTTATGCGCGTGAAGTGCGATTACCAGTCGTCAAATCACGGCCCCCAAGGTTGTTAGTGTAGGGGGAGCCACAGGGGTAATTTTAATGTTGTGAAAATTGTTTGTCAGTAGTGGTAATCGAACCAGGGTTCTCAAGATCCACAGGCCGACTTGAATCACTTAGCCACATATCCCATAAAATGATAATTATAATTGGTAATCTTAATTACCAATTGGACAGCTCTGATTGCAGCTTAAAGTATCTAGAGGCGTATTCTATTTGCCATTTGGATCAGATCTAACTGAACCAGATTACTTATTTATTTTGCTGGATTACTTTGCTGACTTTACTTCCAGTACTAGAATTATTGATTCTAATTTACTTTGAAGTAATTCACTCCAATAAGTGCATCAGTTTGCTTAGTTCTGTTCATTTAGTCATGTTGTCTAATTTATGTGAACTGATTTAAGTGAATCTAGTGGCAAATGAAATATAGCTGAGAACCCTGGTTCGATTCCCACAGGCGACAAACAATTTTCATAATTTCAAAAGCTATCCCTGTGGCTCCTCCACCACTAACATCTTTGGGGGCCGTGATTTGACGACTGGTAACCGCACTTCACGAGCAATAATATATCACTTACCGAGATCTGCTTCGGCAGAGTGCCATACTCAGTAATGGGTAGTAGGCGTGATGATATATTTATTTTATTTTATTTATTAACTCTTATTACGTTAAAAAATAAATATAAACAATTATATAAATATATGAAATACTAAAATGCCCTCAAACTAAAATGGCGACAACCTTCCATTCATGATCAAATACTACGCACCTATACCGGATGTCCCAAGGATATATTGACATAGGAAATTAACATGGGAATATCCTTATTTACATATTTTATCTGTATCACTTTCGCTAGTAAAGCAAACATAGTTCTACCATTTCAATAATATCTTGTAATCACGAGAAGTACGTATTATACAAATAAGCAGACACACAAATTAGGTTAGTAATAGCAACATTTTGTCGGTATTTTCATGACCACAAAATGCACAAATTATTTTTATTCAGTAAAAGATACCAATGTTGCTTTCCGCAAAACTAAAGACTTTTCCGTTCAATCAATTCTTCGTTTTGCCAGGACCGGACCTAATACAAAGTTTAGATAAAAATAATGACTTCTTCTTTTTTATTTAAAGTTTTAGAGAACATCGGCAGTGGGATCATTATTACTTAGTACAATCTGTGTGCTTATATTGTTGATAATAATTTGGAATTACCGGATTTATATGTAAGCTAAGTAAACTATAGTTTAGGGCGGCAAAATTTTGGGGGTGACAAATTTCAGGCGAACTTTTAAAATATGGAAGATGATTAATCATTCGATTCGACATAATGCCAATGACACAAGACCAATCCAAGCCGCTTATATCGTTTCGGTGTTGCCCTGTTAGTGCACGTCCACAACGGCGCACCGCACATAGCCTAGCCTAGCCTAGACCATTGGTCAGACCATCGCACTGCACCGACGATTGCACACGTATGGCCATAACGACGCACCGCACGCACAGCGTATATTGCATATAATATTCGTCATTTTATATAAAACCTCTCAAATAAAGATGTCTTTTGCGATGACCGATAGTTCCTCTGATGAGGATTTGCTTATCGAAACAAATAAATGGGTTATATTAAAATTGACAAAACAAAACGATAAAATACACTTTTTTAGTAAAAGACACAAAATTTATGGAGAATATCATCATTTATACGAAGATTTAAGAAAGGATCCTGAGAGATTCTGTTCGTACATGCGAATGGATGTGGGTACCTTTGACTATATTTTTGAAAAAGTAGACAATGATTTAGTTAAAATTGGAAAAACTGTCACGGGCAACCTATTACAACTGCTGAAAGGTTAATGGTCACATTCAGGTAAGTTAATAATAAAATATATTGATTTTAATTATATAAGTTTCTCCATATTGCGCGGTGTGCGATCCTACTGTGCGAGCAGAAAAAACCATGGTCTATTCTTTGGTGCGAGGCTATGGTTTGTGTTAGCGTCTGTGCGATGTGCGGTGCGCCGTTAGGGCCGAGTGCATAAGAAACAGTGCTTTCATTCTCTCCTCGCTGGCAATGCTATGGTCTAGGCTAGGTGCGGTGCTAAGTGCGGTGCGCCGTTGTTGACGTGCACTTACTCGAGAAACACATAAACGAATATGCTACATACAAGATAGATGGGGTGGCTAGCTCAGTAGTATGAAGTTGGCCTGTGGATCCGGAGAACCCTAGTTCGATTCCCATAGGCGACAAACAATTTTCATAATTTTAGAAACTACCCCTGTGGCTCCTCCACCATTAACTTCGTTGGGGGCCGTGATTTGTCGACTGGTAACCGCACTACACGCGCAAAATATATCACTTACCGAGATCTGCCTCGGCAGAGTGCCACATCCAGTAATGGGTAGAAGGCGTGATGATATATTTATTTATTTATTCATAGTTATTCTCATTCAAGTTCGTCGCAAATCATGGCCCCCATAGATGTTAATAGAGAAGGAGAGGAGTACAATGTTTGTCGTCTATGGGAATTGAACCAGGATTCTTAGGATCCACAGGCTGACTTGAAACCACTGATCCACCTACCTTATAATAGACGTATTCCATTTGCCATTTGGATTAGATCTAACTTACATTTACTAAACCAGATCACTTATTTATTTTGTTGCATTACTTCGCTGATTTTATTTTCAGTACTAGAATTACAGATTTTAATTTATTTTGAAGTAATTCACCAATAGGTACACCAGTTTGCTTAACTCAGATCATTTAAACGCGTGTCGAATTTATCTGAACTGATTTAACTGAACCAAGTGTCAAATGGAATACAGCTAATGTAACATGTTGTTAAATTATTAGTGAAATCATTTGGTATTACCGATATTTATAAATATTATCATCTTTGACTGAAACCGAACCTGGCAGAATGCCAGTTAAATTTATCTGTCAAGTTAAACAAATGACAAATCGACATTAAAACTGACTAACTTTTACTATATTCTTGTAGTCCTTCATTAACATATATTTGGGATTACTATTTGACGGCTGGTAACCGTATATCTCGCGCAGAAAACAAGATCTACTACAGCTGAGTGCAGTACACAGAAATAAAAAAATGGCGTTTTATTTTTCTAAAATTCCGTGCTTTCTAAAATTTGGACATGATCTTAGTCCAACCCTGCTTTTTATTTAAGAAAACTTACATACCCGTGTCCTAATTATTCCTTATTGATTACTTCATATCTACGAACAAACAGAAAAGAGAATAGACAAACTGAACGAGAGAGAATATCAAGAAAACATCTCATACTTTTGACAAAAATATATATCAAGCTTTCAGAGCTCATATTTAATGATTAAAACAATTTAAGGTTAAAGTTCAATATTTTTATTTAAAATCTGACATTCTATTAAACATTCTCTGCAACTAAAAGTTATTTTAACTGTATATTTATCTGTACGCATGTGCAAGCATAATATGAAAATATGTCAGCGAAAGAGAAAACATTTTTCGGCATGTATCAATAGATAAACACAGATCGCTTATGTTGCCATGGCAACTAATACTGGGCTATATGCATAAGGGAAACTGGGTCTCTTTCTCTTTTTGTTTCCATTACGTAATATTTCCAGTTTTTTGTGCTTTCCATTCATGTTTTCATTTTTACTACGGATAACGTACGTTTTTACAACAATTTTTACGGTATTGTCAATGAAAATAATTTGTTGTTACGTTGGTAATACTAAAAGAACTTGAATGAATACATACCTGTTGGGTGTGGCTGCTTGAAAGACTTGCACTTGCAGATCTTGGTGAATGACAATAAAAAAATCGTATTATTTGGAAGGGATCGAAAAATTAGAAAAATGTTAGACGAAGTGTATCGAGCTACAAGGAAATTATGTTGAGAAATAAAATATGTTTTGACCAAATAAATAATTTCTTGTTTCATTTTTCAGGGACTTTTCACCCTGCTCTCGTATCGATGTAGATGCATAGTCGCTGCCACCAAAAAGTCATCTAAACACTATATTTCCAGTAAAATCAATAATAATAAATAATCCTTGTTCTTTATGTGATACCGATCAATAAATTATTGAGAATTCTTTTATTTTCATGATTATTCTATAGATTACCCTCATTTCGATATTCTCAACCCGATCCTCAAAAATTTTTTAGCTAATCCTGAATTTTGAATTAATTAATCTTATTTTAGGCCCTTTAAAATAGTTCCGAGTAATCCAAATCACTTTTCGGAAATTAAATGATAGAAAGAATATACTAGAATTTATTTAAACTTTTCTGTTAATATAGTTTAGCTTAATTTGACAAATCCAAAATTTAGGATTAGGTAAAACTGTTTTGAAAAATGGGCTGCATGTGACTAAAATTATTTATTCTGTTATTTCTATTTACTTTTATGCATTTTGCTCTCATCCAAAATTGCCAGTATCAAAATATTACTTTTTATGAAGCAGTCAATGAGCTGTCATATTCTATTTTATAAAAATAGCTTCTAATTATATAAATAAGTAAAATGCATAAAAATAACATACAAATTCAAGGGTTAATTATTCTGGTCACATAATACTGATATTGTAAAAAAATAAAATAAATATACCATCACGCCTTTTACTCATTACTGGGTGTAGCACTCTGCCGAAGCAGATCTCGGTAAGTGATATATTTTACGCGTAAAGTGCGGTTACCAGCCGTCAAATCACGGCCACAGGGGTAGCTTTTTAAAATGGTGAAAATTGTTTATCGCCTGTGGGAAATGAACCAGGGTTCTCAATATCCATAGGCCGACTTGATAAATTGAAATTGTAATAATCTGTAACCATGAAAAATAAATGTTATCATTAAGTTATCGATCATTAACAGATAATGGTACAATAACAAAATGTTGTCTCACAAAAACTGTGTCAAATGCAATTAACATGGAAATTACATTTTCCATTACCATTGCCTTCCTGATTACTTTACTGTAAAATGATTGAAATAAAAAAAAATAAATTCTGCATCTAAATCATATAACACAATTTATTTTACTTATTTGGCTACTGCTAAAATTAATTTTAAAACTTGTAAAAAAATTATATTATCTACATAGTCATGAAATTTGTTCAAATGCAAACAATTATATAAAGTTTATCTACCACATTCATACTTTAAACTTGATTTGAACAGTAATTATACACGGTGTTAAAAAAGTTCCGGGACGGTGAAATATCTCGAGAAAAACACATCGAATCAAGAAACCAAAAAACACGTGTTTCATATTTGCCAAAAAAAGGCTTGTGGCTACTTGTGATTATGTTGATTTTTTTATTTGATTCAATGTTTATTTCTTGTGATATTAGACCGTTTTTTACTTTTCTTTCAGAATCATGTCAAAACTTATTTTTGCGTTTAGAGCGCCATCTATTCCGAATTGGAAAAAAAGTTTCAAATAAAATTAACTTATTTTTTTTCGCAGAATACGAATCTGTAATGGGGGTTCCTATTTAAGGTTTCAACGTTGCCCCCCCGCCCCATCCTCTGAGGGTGGGGGTTGGGGTTTGTGTTTGGTGTGCTTAGATAGGTTTTTGTAAAATATGAAACACGTGTTTTTTGGTTTCTTGATTCGATGTGTTTTTCTCGAGATATTTCACCGTCCCGGAACTTTTTTAACACCCTGTATAAGTAAAATGTAATATCTAGAGTAATTTAGAAGCAGAATTTAATTCTCTAAACATTTATTTAAATATTCTTGCTTGCTTATTTAAATTTTCAGGAGAGTAATTGTAACAACAAGTTTATTTTCCATGTTACTCGCCTGTGGCACAGTATTTGTGGCACCCCCTGTATATATTCCGGCAATTCAGTGGAGTAGGTAGCGTTACGGTATACGAATTCGAAGATCCCGAGTTCGAATCCAACTCAAGTTAAATTATATGAACTAGCACTTTACAGTTCGGTGACTCTGGATTCTGCACTGTAATTGGAGTTAAGTTCCTGTTGTACAGAGTAGAATAAATAAATAAATAAGAAAATACAGCTAATGTTATAACATTAAACTCCAGCAATACGGTGATGTGGATGGCGTCACGACATTCGAATCTAGAGATCTTGAGTTCAAATCCCACTCAAGCTAAAAATATAAGAATTACCACACTGCGGCTCGATGAGTTCAAACCCTGTACTGTAATTATTTTTTACGTAAATTGCAGTTACCAGTCGTCAAATCACGCCTCCCATATATACAAAATATACCTTAAAACCAACAATAATGATTACAAAATATCTGTTAGATATTTAGCGCAATGAATTCCAGATTCAGATCCCTAATTTGCCAAAAGCAGGAAAACCCTTTTCCTCGTGGAAATTAACCTTGCGGTTCACCCTCCACTAACATCTCTGGGTTCCGTAATGGGTCTGAACGGCAACCGCATATCACCTAGCAAGATCGTGAGATCTGCATAATAAGGGTGGCAACTTTCACTCTCACAAGTGGAACAGAAACTTGAAATGATTTTAGGTGTTTTATCAGGTTGAGTAAAATAATAGTTATTGGTAATATCAAGGGAAGAAATTGAAACTTTTCTACCTGAAGGTGCTGTTTTATTTCCCGAACTGAAGTCGAGGAATGTAAAAAAACCTGAAGGAAAAATAACACTTTCTTCACAAGGTATACATATATATTTATTCATTGTCGTATCAGAAAGTCAATATTTCAGAAATAAATTAAAAATTTAGATAAGATTTATGATTCTCTTGGCAGATGTCACTTAGATGGTACTAATGTTAAATTATACGGTTGTTTTCCAATTGGATATGGTTCTACTTTTTCTCCCTAGGGATGAAAAGCATAACCTTCTTCTCTTAATTAACTATCATTTTTTTTTTCAATTGAGGCAAGCAAATTTTAGTCTTGGAGGGATCATGAAAAAATTCAATATATGATCATTCATTTTTATATATATATTTTTTTTTTTTTGTTACAAGTACGTTATTATTAGATTATCAGTAATCTGTACCTTTCTTGTAGTTCCAATTTTACCCACTATGAATACATTTTTGTTTCCAAGTCCCAGTTAAAAGTGAAATGCGGTTACCAGCTGTCAAAACGCGATCCCTAAAGATGTTATGAATATATTAAAGTAATTATGGATGTGAATGCAGCTAAAATGGTGACAGAAATATTTAGAACTATAAGGTTGCTTCCATACGTATTCAATTAGTAATTACGTTTAGCAATTACAATTATCAATTAGCCTTCAAACTTGAACTAAATTATAATTAATTTAAGAGAAATGACAATTGTAGAGAACTTTGAAAAGACATATACAGATAAGCAAAAAATATCAACCTCCATATTTTTTAAATACTATATTTTTATAAACCATTTCAATTTCCAGTAAAAAAAAAACACGCAAATCCCAGGTAGCCATAGAAAATTTGAAAACATTTTATTAGAGCTCAGTTTTTCAATCACCGATTAATGTTAATCATGATTAAATAATAATAGAAACTTTAGTTACCATTATTAATATTAATCGAGAGCAAACCGACTATTGGAAAACTGGCTCTTAGTAATCAAAATTAATGTTTTGACATATGATAGTAACTGTTAATTGTAATTGGTAATTGTAATTACTAATTAGATAGCTGTAAACGCAACTTTACTGTTTGATTTCAAGGGTATTAGCTACTCTATTTGTTGGGATATAGCGTAATGTTTAATTTATTTTGTTCATATTACAAATTTGAAAACATTTTATTAAGGCTCAGTTTTTCAATCACGGATTAATGTTAATCATGATTAAATAATCATAGAAACTATAGTTATGGGGTAGCTAGCTCAGTGGTATGAAGTCGGCCTGTGGATCTTGAGAACCCTAGTTCGATTCCCACAGGCGACAAACAATTTTCATAATTTCAAAAACTACCCCTGTGGCTCCTTCACCACTAACATCTTTGGGGGCCGTGATTTTACGACTGGTAACCGCACTTCACGCACAAAATATATCACTTACCGAGATCTGCTTCGACAGAGTGCCACATCCAGTAATGGGTAGAAGGCGTGATGATATATTTATTTATTTATAAATCATTTAAAACATTTAAATAAATAAATAAATATATCATCACGCCTTCTACCCATTTCTGGGTGTGGCACTCTGCTAAAGCAGATCTCGGTAAGTGATATATTTTGCGCGTGAAGTGCGGTTACCAGTCGTCAAATCACGGCCGCCAAAGATGTTAGTGGTGGAGGAGCCACAGGGATAGCTTTTTCAAATTATGAAAATTTGTCGCCTGTGGGAATCGAACCAGGGACCTCAGGATCCACAGGCCGACTTCATATTGGTTGTCAAAATTATCTAAATTATATTATAAAAAAATGTTTTAAATAAAAGATACAGTTATTGTTTTATATATTGTCAAAAATATAAATTTTAATTTGTAAAATTATTTAAATCAACTTGTAAATTGGCCTAACTTGAGTTCGAAACATCATCAACAAATTATTTTGACACTAAAGCCATAAAAACGAATGCTTAGGAAATACTACTTATTTACCATTTTTAAATAAAAGATACAGATAACATTTATATAAAACATTTCCCTCTAAAATAATTTATCTCAAATTTCTAAATAAACATTTATAAAAATACATAAACATGATTCGTATTATTGTAGAAACAGCGCGCGCAAAACCAGCCAGCTTATTTAAATTTTATGTATAAAATGGCTTCTCTAAAACTGCAAATTATTGATTATACTCACAGCCAAAAATACGTACGCAACTACCCCTCTACTGTAGGTATTTTAAAACCTAAATTAAACTAAAATTACCCTCAAAACTTTCCCGGCGTTTTCACCAAACTAACAATAGTGAAAATGGCGAAGTCTAGTAGTTGTATTTGTATATTTAGTGTGGCCCAAATATTATTTCCATAAGCAGACAGATTCGCATAAAATTTTAAAAGTCAATGCGCAGTGCCACAAGGAAGTAGATTTTGATGTTATGTAAATGTACTAGTATTCTCCAACCACATTAAAGTATACAAAATCGATGAAAATATTTCAAATCCTGTGCACAGCTCCCGTTTCCCGTTCCAGCTAGGAAATTACCAACGAATGAAAACGAATGATATTAATAATAAAACGGTATGCATTATTTACTAGATTCAAAATACAATGTTGTCGCATCTAATCATATACAAATTTTTGACGTTAATTCAATAAAACGATATTAAAATTTTAATGGTGGATATATGTGAAAAAATTATCGTTTGATTTCATTTATTATTGTTCACGTTGACTCATTTGATGCAATACTTATTTCTTATTGATATTTTTTGAGGCAGTTGTAAATAATAAATATTCACTTTGATTTAGGACTAATTAAATAAACTTGAATTAAAATTATTTTGCGTTTTGAAATATTGTAAATTGACAATACAAGCAATCGTAGTCTAGTGGATAAAAGTGAGGTAGAACTTGCGTTTTAATTAGCAAGCAAGAGGTAAAAATCTGGTGTGGGCACCACACGACTTTCTTATACACAGCATATTTAATATTTTGAATATATGAATGTTATACAATATTATTAAATTAAAATTTCATTCAATTTTCTTGTATATAACATGAGAAAGAATACGACAAAGTAGATATACAAATATATTGCAATTTAAAAGGTCTCGTGTTTGAGTGCTTGTCATTCCAAGATGTATGTGTCTATTCTCTTAAAATTTTAATTATACATTAAAAACATACTATTAAAATTGAATTCTCCTGCGCATATCCAGAGAAGGAAACTTCAAAAGTAAAATTAAAAATCTTGTGTGAACACCACACGACTTTCTTTTATACAGCATATTTAATATTTACAATATATGAATATTATATAATATTATTAAACATGTAATTTAGTTTTTCAGTAATTCAGCATTTAACTGTTTGAAACATATAAAATATCAAATTTGTTTACGTATAATTTTTTAGTAATGTTGACTACTTTATGTCTAACTTTACTGATGAGGCATATACAGGACGTCCGTTTTTCGAGCCTAACCCTTGGTATCTCAAGAACCGTGAGATACGAAGTCGAATAAATTGAGGTGAAGTTGCCAAATTAGTTGACCATTTTAATGATGTATTTGTTTTTCCGAAAAAAGACATAGATAACTAGATAAAGCGAAAATTAAAATTTGTTTTTTGTTTCTATTGCTACTATGATTATTGAAATATATTATTAAATATAAAAATTAGTTTTTCTCGAAATTAGACTCATATACAGGAAATTTTTGCCAACATCTTTTATTTGAAACTTTTTTCATAAGTGATTCCATTCATTAAATAAATGGAATTTATTGTTTTTTGTGTCCAGTAAACTTCCTCTTCCGGTTTTTCAATTTCATTCAAAATAAACTCAGCTCTTCGTATTTTCATGAAAATTATAATTAACTAGTTTCGTTACAAAATCTTATCTCGTTCATGAGATATTGTACACTCGGACACATATCCATCCACACACACACACACACACACACACACACACACACACACACAGACATCATTGAGAAAGCGATCAAAACGGATTCAATGGACCTCAAAACACGTATTTCCGCGAAAATCTCGTCAACGAATTTTTCACGATTCCAATACTTCCTTATACTGTATATAAGAAAACAACAAAAAACATAAGTTTTAATCTTCGCTTTATCTAGTTATCTATGTATTTCTTCGAAAAAACAAATACATCATTAAAATGATCATCTAATTTGGCAACTTTGCCTCAATTTAATCGACTTCGTATCTCACGGTTCTTGAGATACCAAGGGTTAGGTTCGAAAAACGGACGTCCTGTATATGCCTGAGATATTGCACACTCGGACACACATCCATCCATCCATCCATCCATCCATGCATCCACACACACACACAGACATCATTGAAAAAATGATGAAAACGGATTCAGTGGACCTCAAAACCCGTATGTCCGCGAAAATCTCGTCAACGATTTTTTTCACGATTCCAATACTTCCTTATACTGTGTACAAGAAAGTATAAAATATAAATAAATACGTCTTTTACCCATTACTGGGTGTGGCACTCTGCCGAAGCAGATCTCGGTAAGTGATATATTTATGCGCGTGAAGTGAGGTTACCAGTCGTCAAATCACGGCCCTCAAAGATTGCATTCATGAAATAATCGTGCTAGAAAATTATTAGTTTTGAAAGTTGAATTTATGATTTAGATATTAATAGTAGATATTTATTTATAATATAACATATAAACTATATTTTGATAGCTTCATAATATTATTTATTTATCTATTTATTTACTTAAGATTGCACAACAGGAACTAAATTCTTATTAATATACAAATAGCTTAAAAAGCATTTATATTTTTGTTATAAAATTAGCAGAATTAAATTAGCTCGCTGTTTCTAACTCAAACCATTTTAAATGAACTAATCTGAACATTGTGCTCTTTCTCAACATTAAGGTTATTTATAAACTGTAAGAATTATTCATAAATTTGATTAAAATATAATGTATAAAATGTTTTCTAGAAAAAAGATAAATAATAATAAACTTGCACTTAATGTTTAAAAATAGATATTAACATTAAGTTTTATAATGTTAACCTCTGACCTGCGATAGAACTATCATGTTATTGTAAAGATATTAATTGTCTTAGATATCACTACTTGTCAATGGAATGTTAGAAATTAAAAACAATTCTTTGTCATGAAACATAAATTGTTGAATAAACATTTATGCAAAATTGTTTCTTTATTCTTTATGTAAAAATTGATCTATATGTTCGAGCGTTTATAATTCCAAGATGCATACGTCAATTCACTTGAAATTTTAACTGTGCATTAACGATATACTAGTGCATGTCTCATTAAATTTTCACTTAATTCCCTTGCATATAAGACAGAAAACTATAAAATGGAGAAAATTCTTGCAATATAGATGGTCCCCTGTTTGAACTCTATTTAATCCAAATACATGGGTCAATTGTCTTAAAATTTTAACTGTGCACTAACGATATACTAATGTATGTCTCATTAAATTTTCACTTAATTCCCTTGCATATGAGACAGAAAACTATAAAATGGAGGAAATTCTTGCAATATAGATGATCCTGTGTTTGAACTCTATTTAATCAAAAATACATGGGTCAATTGTCTTAAAATTTTAACTGTGCACTAACGATATACTAATGTATATCTTATTAAATTTTCACTTAATTCCCTTGCATACAAGACAGAAAATTATAAAATGTCGATATTTCTTGTAATTTAGAAGGTAAATAAATAAATAAATATATCATCACGCCTTCTACCCATTACTGGTTGTGGCACTCTGCCGAAGCAGATCTCGGTAAGTGATATATTTTGCGCGTGAAGTGCGGTTACCAGTCGTCAAATCACGGCCCCCAAAGATGTTAGTGCTGGAGGAGTCACAGGGGTAGCTTTTTAAATTATGAAAATTGTTTGTCGCCTGTGGGAATCGAACCAGGGTTCTTAGGATCCACAGGCCGACTTCATACCACTGAGCTAGCCACCCCATATTTAGAAGGTCTGCTGTATAAACTCTTACAAATCCAAAATATATGTGTCAATTGTCTTAACATTTTAATTATGCATTAGCAACATATTAAAATAAATTTCATCCAATTGTCTTAAGAATTTATCCCAGTTACAGTACAAAGTTCGGACTTTTCGAGTCGTAGTATGGTAGTTTATTTATTTATTTGTTACTCTGCATTACAGAAACCTAATCCCAATTACAGTACAAGGGACCTAAAGCTAAAAGTGGAATCCGAACCACTCACACACAATAGTATTTTTCGGATAAAAGTAGAAGTCTTTGAGATTTGAACGCACGACCTCCTGCTTGTTAATTAAGAAACGCAAGTTTTACATCGCTTTTACCCACTGAGCTACGATTGCCTGTAATTTATATATAGTTAGCTTGAATGGGATTCGAACTCAAGATCTCTGGATCAAATGGCGTAACGTTATCCAACACCATCGTAATACTGGATATTACGAGAAAGAAAACTGCAATGTGTATAAGTATCTTGCAATTCAAATGGTCTCCTGTTCGAACTATTATCATTCGAAGATACTTCAAATTTTAATTATATATTAATAATCAGAGCTGGGCAAGCTACTTAAAAAAAGTAGCTAAGCTACAGCTACAGCTACAGCTATTCTTTAAAAAAGTAGCTAAGTTACAGCTATAAGCTATATTTTGTAAAATATAGCTAAGCAACAGCTAAAAGCTTTCGTTAAAGTAGCTGTTAAATTTTAAAGCTACTTTTTTTAATTATTGTGAAATAATTAAATTTGCCATTGTCATATGATCGGTCTTTTGTTATAATGACTGTTAATTTACTATTATGTAGATAAATATGAAAAATATCAAATACCATCTGACACCTACTGTGTATTTTTGCGTATTAGAGCCAGTTAGAACCGGCAACAAATAATTATTTTGTGTGGGTTTAGCTTGTACGCATACGTACTTTGTTGACCTTCTGCTTAAGAAGTAGCTTTAAGCTACAAAAAGTAGCTTTAAAAATGGCTTCAGTTGTTATTTTTAAGCTAATAGAAAAAAAAGTAGCTAGCTACAAGCTAGAGCTATATTTTTTCACAGTTAGCTAAGTTACAGCTACAGCTAAGGTAAATGTAGCTAAGCTAGTAGCTAAGCTACAAAAGTAGCTAGCTACTGCCCAGCTCTGATAATAATATAGTAAAATATATCTTAGTTAAATTTCTTTCAATTCTCTTGCATACGAATCGAGGTACAAAACATCAAAGAAAATGTTCAAATATCTTGC
This sequence comes from Pterostichus madidus, assembly GCA_911728475.2. Lineage (NCBI taxonomy): Eukaryota > Metazoa > Arthropoda > Insecta > Coleoptera > Carabidae > Pterostichus > Pterostichus madidus. Next base: position 31,909,208 of record OU452314.1, read on the forward strand.
AATTCAAAAGGTCCTCCTTTTGAATGCGTGTGCTTCCAAGATGCGTACGTCAATTAGTTTAAACTTTTAACTTTGTACTAAAAACATACTAAAATATGTCTCATTAAAATTTCATTCAATTTTCTTGTATATAACATGAGAAAGAATACGATAAAATAGATATACAAATATCTTGCAATTTAAAAGGTCTCGTTTTTGTTTAATTGTAATTGTAAATAACAAATGCATTGAATGTTAATTAAATTTGAAAAAATCTTCTGTGGTCTAATTGGTTAGGACGTTCGCGACCCTAGTGGAAGGTCTGGGTTCAAATCCTGGCGCAGGCAAATTGATGATTTTTTCAAATTTAATTAAAAGGTCTCGTGTTTGAGTGCTTGTCATTCCAAGATGTATGTGTTTATTGTCTTAAAATTTTAATTGTACATTAAAAACATACTATTAAAATTCAATTCTCCTGCGCATATCAAGAGAAGGAAACTTCAAAAGTAAAATTAAAAATCTGGTGTGGTCACCACACGACTTTCTTATACACAGCATATTTAATATTTACAATATATGAATGTTATATAATATTATTAAACATGTAATTTAGTTTTTCTGTAATTCAGCATTTATCTGTTTGAAACATATCAAATAGCAAATTTGTTTACGTATAATTTTTTAGTAATGTTGACTACTTTATGTCTAACTTTACTGATGAGGCATATACAGGATGACCGTTTTTTGAGCCTAACCCTTGGTATCTCAAGAACCGTGAGATACGAAGTCGATTAAATTCAGGCAAAGTTGCCAAATTAGTTGACCGTTTTAATGATGTATTTGTTTTTCCGAAAAAGAGACATAGATAACTAGATACAGCGAAATTAAAATTTATGTTTTTTGTTTCTATTGCTACTATGATTATTGAAATATATTATTAAATAAATAAAAAAATAAATATATCATCACGTCTTCTACCCATTACTGAGTGTGGCACTCTGCCGAAACAGATCTCGGTATGTGATATATTTTGCGCGTGAAGTGCGGTTACCAGTCGTCAACTCACGGCCCCCAAAGATGTTAGTGGCGGAGGAGCCACAGGGGTAGCTTTTGAAATTATGAAAATTGTTTGTCGCCTGTGGGAATCGAACCAGGGTTCTCAGGATCCACAGGCCGACTTCATACCACTGAGCTAGCCATCCCATAAAAATATACATATACACGAAAGTTGCAAACAACATTTTATGTTCCAAATATTTTTGCTAACATCTTTTATTTGAAACTTTTTTTCGTAACTGATTCCATTTTTGAAATAAATGGAATTTATTGTTTTGTGTGTCTAGTAAATTTTCTCTTCCGGTTTTTCAATTTCATCCAAAATCAACTCAGCTCTTCGTATTTTCATGAAACTTATAATTATCAAGTTTCGTTAATAAATCTTATCTCGTTCATGAGATATTGCACACTCGGACACATATCCATCCATCCACACACACACACACACACACACACACACATAAAATATATATATATATATAGCATCACGCCTTCTACCCATTACTGGGTGTGGCACTCTGCTGAAGCAGATCTCGGTAAGTGATATATTTTGCGCGTAAAGTGCGGTTTCCAGTCGTCAAATCACGGCCCCCAAACATGTTAGTGGTGGAGGAGCCACAGGGATAGCTTTTTCAAATTATGAAAATTTGTCACCTGTGGGAATCGAACCAGGGACCTCAGGATCCACAGGCCGACTTCATACCACTGAGCTAGCCATCCCATACACACACATCATTGTGAAAATGATCAAAACGGATTCAGTGCATCTCAAAATACGTATTTCGGCGAAAATCTCGTCAACGATTTTTTTCATGATTCCAATACTTCCTTATACTGGGTATAAGAAAGTCTTGTGGTGACCACACCAGATTCTTTTTCTTGCAACCCAGCAACAGTGTCTCTAAAAACTACTTGAATAATACAAACAACATCGCTGTTAGAAACAATATGTTTATAACGAAGAATTTGGCAAGTATTTTATTGACAAAAATAAAAATACTTCTCAAATAACAAAGATTAGAAATTTATACATAGTAAAAGAAACAATTTAGTTTTTTATGTCGTTGTTATTGTATTTTTAGACCGCCAAATAGACTAGACGGTTAGTTGTTTACCGAGAAATTACCATTTTAAATGTTTACTTTTATCATTTGTGTTTAAATATGAAAAAAATAATGTTATGCAGCGATCAGCGAACTAGAACAATAATCGTTTTGCAATGGAAATCATGTTATTTTAGGCGAAATGCAGCGAAGCGAACGCACTGCAAAATACCGTGCGTAACATACATATATAGTAAACATTCAAATGAAACGAAAGTGCGAAATTGTTAACGAAATACGGACGGAATCATTTTGAAAGGTTACGTACGAGAGGGAACAGAACGAGGAGAAAATTGTTTGGAATATACACATATTATTGTGTTATTTTCTGGTTTATGTAGCAAATAAATAATAAAATTAAATTTGGCAACTACGAGTATATCAGAATATTAAATGTAATGGGTAGGAGATACTGTTTATGCATAATATCAATAATTTGACATTTCATTTTTCTAGGATCAAATTTATTTAAAAATAGTATATTACGTATCATGATCTGTAACCGACAGTTTTTAGGTCAAGAATGTAGTTTGTGAAATTGAGGCCCGAAGGGTTGAGGTTTTTTAAAAATTCGCGACCTAAAAATCACTTGGAGGTCGAGGTTAGTAAGCTATTTTTTACAATACTTGAACAAATAGAAGGAAAAGCAGAATAGGTTTCAAAATTGACAGCTGTCAAATTGTTGTGAAAATAAACAGGATCATGATATGTAAAAATTTACTTACTGTTCACGGTGGACAGTAAGTAAATATTAAAGTCCTGATATAACCATGGAAACCACTGTGCAATAAAACTTCCATTTACTGTGTTTAAATTTGGTCAATAATAGGTAACTCACAGTAAAAGTATTGTAAAAAAAAAATTCATCATTCATCATCACAACAGAAATTGAAACCGAATTATATTACATAGTTATTTTTTCAATATATATTTATTTGCTATTAGGTACAACAGGAATTTAATTACAATTTCAGTACGTAGTGCGCGTTTATTTAATTATTTATTTGTCTGCACAACAAGAACATAATCCCATTCACTGTAGATTATTGTGGAATTCTAACCACTCAGAAACAATAATCATTATTTATCTATTTGTTACTCTGCACAACAGGAATTTAATTCTAATTACAGTAGCTTATAGTGAAATCTAGATCAATCGGGCACCGTCATTTTCAGTATATTTATTTAAATACTTGCTACTACGCCCAACAGGAATTTATGTAGCTTATAATTTTTCATTTATTTGTTATTCTAAACTACAGGAATTTAATTGCAATTACAGTCGTTTATAGTGTAATTCTAACCACTCAAACCCAGCTATACTTTTTTGTAATATTTATTTATTTATTTCGTATTATGCGCAACAGGAATTTAATCCGACTTTCAGAATGTTCTACTCATTCATTTATTTATTTGTTATTATGCACAACAAGAACTTAATCTTAATTACAGGAGAATATAGTCAAATCTAGAACATTTAAACAATCATATTTACTTATTTGCTTGAATGTACAACAAGAATTATATTCTAATTTCACTAGCTTATACTTGTTTATTTATTTATTTGTTAGTCTGCATAACAAGAATTTAATCACAATTAAAGTAGTTTATAAGTAGATTCAGTATAACTTATGCTCAGTTTTTCATTCAACTGTTAAGATTCTGTTATAATTATCTACTTGTTAAATATAGGAAAATAAATATAATTGATATTGCTAGAATTCAACATTTACTTAATAATCGATTAGTAAACCGTACATTAGTCATATTTTTTTAAATATAAGTTGCAGTCAGCGAGGTTTGAACTCGTCAACTCTCGCTTATGAGACGAAAGTTGCATCTACGAGGGTAAACAACCTGTAAATATATAAATAAGAAAATAGTAATAATGAAATATACCCTGTAATTATATTTATATAATGGTAGTGTGTGTCGTATGAAGAGAGTAATAATATGTGTATGATAACGTGCAGTATTTGGTGTGTGGTACAGTGGCGGAAGTAGAAAGCAACCTGCAAATGTTAAAATGAAAGTGCGAACGATGAAATTTCCCCCGGAATAACAGCACAAAAGCTGCGGCAGGGAAATAGAGCAAAAGCAAGAATATAAAAATTTAGAACAGGCATTCATAATTAAATTGTATAGTGGAAACGTCAATACATCTGCATATCCTGGTTCGGGCGTAACCGCGCCTGAATTTTATATTTTTAGTTAATTCTGCGCAATGCGTTGCGTTCATTACAAGTTTTTACTCATTCCCGCTAGAAAAAATCATTATTATCCTCGCGCCACCAATCCCATGCTCTAGCATTACAATCACCGTATGCATATGCACAGAGCAAAACTACATTCATCGTAAAAACTGCATGATTTCGTCGAGTTTTCCATCAGAAAAAAATTAGTTCGCGGAACTATTTTCTTGTGCGTAGGTTCGCGAAGTTTATTACGCATTACGCATTACAGGGCCATGAAGTGCGACGAGGGAGGGAGGGAGGGAGGGTTGAATCGCGGAAGGGGCGCAAGCTCGGTGTTAAAAAGCGCCGATCGATATGAATATGCTTTAAAATGTGGATTTTATTTCAACAGGCTGCTGGATGACGACTGCCCCTTCTTGGCGGTGGGGGCGGCTCTGCAGAGCACCCCCTCCGACCCGCGCTTCCGCCTGCAAACTACCCGCAGTTTACATTTACCCCGTGTCGCGGATCTCTTCCTGCACAATATGTTTGCCCTCTCCTCCCACGCAACTTTTGCTCCTTCGCGAGCGCGGGGTTGCTATGTGCACACAACACCGCGCTAGGGGGAGGGGTGCACGGCACGGGCACGGCCACGGGCTCAGCCTGTTCTATTTTTGGAGCCATCTGAAAACTCGCATTTATTTGTAGAGACGTGTACTTCGGTTTTCTAGTCCCGGAGGAATTAAACACTCGTATTATGCATCATCCGCGGACCAGGAGAGGGTGAAAGTCCAGCTTCCTGGATAAGAGGAACTCTACTGACCCAACAGGAACCTTCTTCACTTTCACTTTTACCGACAAACTAAATGTTTGCAACTTTGACGTTCATTTGGAATACATTCTTTTTTTTTGCATCATCACAAAAACTACATTTGTTTACTATTTTACACAGATGCAACGCACAATACTATATTCACGAATGAAATTATTTAATGATATAAAATATATTTTTATATATGCGTTTATCCAAGTTCACTAGATAATTAAATTATAATAATTAACAAAAGAAGTTAATAAATGACAAACTAGTGTGCATGATGACGTGTCAATAAAATTGCAATTTATTGGTCGTAGAACATAATTTCAACATCTATCTTATATTTTACTGTAATTAGTGTAAAAGTATACTGTAATAATATGTGTATGCTAACGTGCAGTATTTGGTGTGTGGTACAGTGGCCTGTGGATCCTGAGGTCCCTGGTTCGATTCCCACAGGCGACAAATTTTCATAATTTGAAAAAGCTATTCCTGTGGCTCCTCCACCACTAACATGTTTGGGGGCCGTGATTTGACGACTGGTAACCGCACTTCACGCGCAAAATATATCACTTACCGAGATCTGCTTCAGCAGAGTGCCACACCCAGTAATGGGTAGAAGGCGTGATGATATATTTATTTATTTTTTATTTATTTGTATACAGTATTATTTTGACACTATTATTTCTACTTTTTACGTTTTTTTTTTTTTTTTTTTTTTGTGCCATGAACTAACTATAAGTGACAGTTTTTAGGTCAAGAATGTAGTTTGAGAAATCGAGGCCCGAAGGATCGAAATTTGAAATTTCCTAAACATTCGCGACCTAAAAAAATCACTTACAGTTCGAGGTTAGTAAGCTATTTTTTACAATACTTGCACAAATAGAAGGGAAAGAAAAATAGGTTTCAAAGATGGCAGCTGTCAAATTGTTGTCAAAATAAACAGGATCTTGATATGTAATATTTACTTACTGTTCACAGAGGACAGTAAGAAAATATTAAAGTCCTGATATAACCCTGGAAACCACTGTGCAATAAAAGTTGCACTTACTATGTTTAAATTAATAGGTAACTTACAGTACAAGTACTGTAAAATTATAATTTTTGCAACAATTGTCATAGTATTGTAAATAATTTTGTCAATTTGTTTGACGTCATTTGAATATCACTTTTCACTAATGCACTAATGTTGCTATTGTAATTTGGATTTCAAGTTTTAAGACGCTTTCACTAATTGATAATTGTATTTGCTAATTATAATTACTAATTGGGTAGCTGTGGACACAGCTTTATTAAGTTTAATTTCATAATGGCATTCGTATCCAAAGATCCAGAATTACAATCACACTTCAGCAAAAAAATATAGAAACTACCATACCGCGGCTCGGTGAGTCCTCCGAACCCTATACTGCAATTGGGATTAAGTTCCTGTTATGCAGAGTGATATAAATAAATAAAAAATCATTTAATTGCCGAGCATAAATGTTGACTTTGATTTTAAAAACAATTATCTATGAATAATTAATCGTTACAATTAGACACTATTTCTTCTTATTCACAAAAACTAAATATTTAAACCTCTGAATTGCGACTAATTTGAAAAACAACCATTTTTGTATAAATAATCATTTATATTCATGCAGCGTGGTAAAAGATTACAATCAATGAATATATTTGCAATTTGTAGAATCGAGAGATATAACTAACTATATTTTTTAACTGACTGTACCTAACTTAAAAGCCAACCTACACATAATTGAACGAAATTAAATATTTACATTAATAATTTTATAGTTATTACAATACTTTTAATTATGAATGCGGATGAAAAACTTTTTGGCAAAGATTAATTACAGTATGAATCTAATGTTTCAAGGGATTATGCTACCCCATTTTATGGAAGATAGCGTGATATTATATAGGTTTGCTATTTTACATTCATTTTTAAATATAAATAATTTAATTGATAATTTATGTAAATATAAATAATAATTAATTAATTATGGTGTAAGTGGCTCAGTGTTATCGAATCGGTCTGTAGATTTGAGAACCAGAGTTCAATTTTCAGAGTCGACAAACAATTTTCACTACATTACAATTACTCCTGTGGTTCTCCGTCCAATAACATCTTAGGGGCCGTAATTTGACGACTGGTGGCCGCACTTCACGCGCATAAATATATTATTTATTGAGATTTGTTGCAGCAGAGTGCCACATCCAGTAATGGATAAAATAATAATTGATAAATTTGTCGCAATCTGCAACATAATGTTGCAAAAAAAATTGTTTATCCTGTACAGCGCTTTGTGTACATTTGTCTAATCAATATTTGTTTCTAAATTTGGTCAAATCCAAAACTGAATTCTGCATAACTAAATATGCTAAAAATGTGCTACTGTGTCATCATTATTATTTATCTGCATTTGATATTAATTTTGTAATTAGCAATAGTTTATTAATTCAATTTTGAACTATGTGATTGTAATGCATTTTTTACTAATTATATAAATTTTAAAAATAAAAAATTATGCTTACTGTTATCCGTATTGTTATTTTTAGAATTTAGAACAATTTTGTGTAAGTACATATTTAAGAAAATATTTATTTAAATTAGAAATCTTACATGATAAAAATGCAAATATTAGAATCAGGTAGGTTAAGTACATTTTGCAAACAGACGACAAAAAAGTACATATCAACTAAATAAATTAAAAAAACATTTCAAAACTGAAACAACTCATAATAAAACATGAATTAAAAAATAATCCATAAACATGATGGTAATGGCAATGACGTAAAAGGGTAGCGAAACTTTAAAATCTATTCATTAGTGCAGGTCGCCAGTGAGGGCAACGTTCTCACCAGTTTTAGCCGGTTGCATTTTCGGCAAGTGCAACGTGGCACCGCAGCAGTCTGCGGACTCGGACATAGACTGGTGAAAGTGCATCCATGCGTTCATAGCCTGACTGCACTCACTGCCGAAATGCATCGCGAGGTCTTCGCCCTGGTGCGCCCCCCCTGCGCCCCCCGCCCCACGCCCCGCTAGACCGCTTCATCTAAATACATGAGAACAGGATGGACCGGCCATTGCCAAACTACGACGAGGTAATTACACCGGCAGCCATTGTTGAGTTTTTGCAAACGGTGACGCGGTGAAATGAGAAGGAAGGAAATTAGAGGTATAACGAACTCGGTATAACCGAGAGGACATGTAAATGAAGATTACAGTGAACAATTTCGTCTTAATGTAAAATGAATAAATAAATATATTACGCCTTTTACCCAGTACTGGGTGTGGCATTCTGCCAAAACAGATCTTGGCAAGTGTATGTTTATGCACGTGAAGTGCGGTTACCAGCCGTCAAATCACGGCCCCTAAAGATGTTAGTTTGTGAGGAAACCACAGGGGTAATTTTTAAAAATAAAATAAATAAATATAAAATCACTCCTTTTACCCACTACTGGGTGTGGCATTCTGCCAAAACAGATCCTGGCAAGTGATATGTTTATGCACGTGAAGTGCGGTTACCAGCGGTCAAATCACGGCCCCCAAAGATGTTTGTAGTGGGGAAGCCACAGGGGTCATTTCTGCTTTACAACAAACGCCGTTGTTATCCGTCTAGTTATGTTTTGTCTGAGAATTCTATGACAACGACACACGTTACGTGAAGTTACGTGTTATTTATCTCTGTCTTATCTGTCTCTCTTTAAGCTAAGATGCAACTACGTCATATTCGTTTGTTTCGAAAGTTTAAATATTTTTATCATGCTTAATACAAGTTTAAAAAAAAAATAAAAATTTTGGGTATAATTATTTTATTACGTAGATTAATATATAAAAAAATTCAAAAAAGTCTTGAAAGGCCCATTATTACTTTCGTCAAATTTATCTAAGTCCATTAATAAATAAAATTGCGTGTAATGGGTATTACTCTTCAGATTACTCCTTCCTCATGAGTAATAGCTATTATTACACGCTCAGTGAACAACATATTATATCATTGATTTAATTAAATTCTAGATTTGATGCTAGAATATTTGGGCGCCACAAGGATCAAATAAATCCATTCCCTTCCTGAATTTTTATTACAAAACTTATATCGACGGTTCTCCCTCCACTAACATCTTGATGTTATTTGACGGCTGGTGACCGCACTTCATGTATAATAATATCACTTATTAAGATCATCCCCCATAAGAAACCAATCGTAATTCACTTACCAATTATAATATTCTGAACTGCATATAATTCCTTGAGCAGAAATCTGGAACAAAAAATAAAAATAATTAAAACCTTTTTATAAATGAAATCGCTAAACAGTAAGTATGGTTATAATAAGACTCCTGGTATAACGAGCTCAAGCTTAGTAATAACGAACTAATTACCACTTTAGTGAAAACTTAAAAAACTTAAGATTAGTAATTGTTTCAATTATTTTTAGTTTTTGGAAAATTATTTATTCTAAACTAACTATTTTAAAAATTTATTAAAAGTTAATATCCTACAGACGTATGTAATGTACCCTAAATGAAAAACAACCCTTAAGGTGAATCATACGTTTAATTGAGTTTGAAGTTGGCTCTAGAATAATGATCGTTTTAAAACAAGATATTATTATTATTAGAAATGATTAATAATATGTATGTTTTGCACATAATTTTCAAGTTAAAGATAATGCGGTTACCAGCCGTCAAATCACGATCCCTAAGGATATTAGTTGTGAGGAAACCACAGGGGTAAATGAAAGTGGAGAAATTTTTTTGTCGGCTGTGGTAATTGAACCGAGGTTCTCAAATCCATAGGCCAACTCGATACCACTGAGCCACCTACCCCATAAATTTAAATAAAAATAAATAAATATATCATCACGCCTTCTACCCATTACTGGATGTGGCAGTCTGCCGTAGCAGGTAAATAAAATAATATATTTATTTATTTATCTACAACTCATATATAATAAAGACATTATTACACTGATTTAAGTTATATGGCTCATAAAACACTAGTGTTTTATATTCCATAAAACACTGTAAACAACTTGTTACTTAGCAACCACTTCATGATCTACCGTATTTTGAGAAACTATATATAAATGAATCAACGTTAAACGTTACGACTAATCTTCTTCGATATCTATTATCATGAGTTGTGGATAAAATTATGTATTACATATTTGTTTCATTGGTGTTTAATAGAGAACTATTATTGAATTATTTATTTATGTATTTTTTACTCTGCACAACAGGAATTTAATCCCAATTACAGTAGTTTATAGTGGAATCCGAACCACTCAGTCCCAAACGCATTTTATTGAATGTAAAAAATAAAAAAATATATATCATCACGCCTTCTACGCATTACTGAGTGTGGCACTCTGCCGTAGCAAATCTCGGTTATCATATTTTGCGCGTGAAGTGCGGTTACCAGCCGTCAAATCACGACCTCCATAGATGTTAGTGGTGGAGGAGCCACAGGGGTAGTTTTTGAAATTATGAAAATTGTTTGTCACCTGTGGGAATCGAACCAGGGTTCTCAGGATCCACAGGCCGAGTTCATACCACTGAGCTAAAAATTAGTGAGATTTGAACGCACGACCTCTTGCTTTACCGCGCTTTTATTCACTGGGCTACGATTGCCTGTAATGTGCATATGAGGTTACCAGCCGTCAAATCATGTCACCAAATATGTTAGTAAAGGGGAAGCCACAGGGGTAATTTTAATGTGGTGAAAATTGTTTGTCTTAATATCACCGGGTCACCTACCCCATGTATTTAAAAGAAATTTAATAAAAGAAAAAATGAATTTTGGATTGAATTCTCAGTTATACAGGATGGATAATAACTAAGTAATACTTGTCCAGTATCACATAGCTGTTAATAACGAACCTGGATATTAAATCCATCTGGCCATCACCTCACATCACATAACCAGAATCTTTAGTTGGCGAGAAGCGTTAGACTATGCGAAACTAACCCCTGCAATTGTGAAATCTTCTGATCGTGCGAATCTGCGAGAGCCCTAATGAATGGTACATCTGGACGATAAAAAATCCGCATAGAATCGCGTAGACCGAACCGGTTGCTTATGCAAATGGCAGGAAGGGCGAGTTCGTGCGAAACTCGTAGGGGAGGACGGCGGACCACGGACGAGACAACCAACGTCTTCCGAGAGACTCAGCCATGACCTAGTGCAGATGCTCAGTGCAGACGACAAGAAGAAGAACGGACAAATTCAATGAGGAAAATATAGCACAATATATCATCACGCCTTTTACCCATTACTGAGTGGGGTACACTGCCGTAGCAGAGATCGGTAAGTGATATAGTTATGCGGTTACCAGCCGTCAAATCACAGCCTACAAATATGGTAGAAGAGGAGAAGACACACGAGTAATTTTAAATAAAAAAATAAATAAATATATCATCACGCCTTTTACCCATTACTGAGTAAGGTACTCTGCCATGGCAGAATTCGGTAAGTGATATATTTATGCGGTTACCAGCTACTTGAACTTTTCTAAATATCTATTTAACACAACTTTGAAAAATGACATCTAATGTTGATCGAAGAGAAGACAGATTGAAAAAAGAAATGAAGTGAAATTTTCAAAATTTTAAGAGAACATTTTATTAAAAAAAACACTTTAATAGGCATAGGTTTGCCGCGAAATATTGCAAAGATTATAATAGTGTTCTAATACATAAAAGTTAGATAAAAAAATATAAATAATATCTCCAAAATTTTAAATGAAGGAAACAGCAAACATTTTGCAAAAAAAAATTGTAAAGGCAACAGGCCAAGGTCTACACGTACTTTTCCAAAGATTTGCTTAAACTTATTTTCAAAATTTTGAAGTTAATATTGTTCTAAGAGAACACAAATTTTAAAAAGAAATGAAGAAATGAAATTTTCAAAATTTAAAGTGACACATAAGGTAAAACATTTCAATTAATTAGAAAAAGGTTTACTACAAACTTTTACAAAGATTAGTCTAACTTTACTTAAAAAAATCAAAGCTAATGTTGTTCTAATAGAAGTTGAATTAAAAAAAGAATGCATGAAAAATTTCCAACATTTGAAGCGAAGAAAATAGCAAAGATTTAGTAAAAAAAACAATTGTGAATTAAATAGGCCAAGGTATACTCGAACTTTTTCAAATATCTATCAAAAAATGAAGTTAATGTCATTCAAAGAGAAGATGCATTTAAAAAAGAAATGAAGAGAAAGTTTCAAAATTCAAAGTGAAATATTTTATTAAAAAAGTTCAATTAATTAGACAAAGGTCTATTACGAGCTTTTCCCAAGACTAGTCTAACATTACATAAAAAATGAAAGCTAATATTGTTCTAATAGAAGTGGATTAAAGAAAGAAAACTAGTAAAATTTCCAAAATTTGAAAAGACGAAAATTAAAGTTAATAAAAAAGAATTGTAATTTACTTTTCCAAAGATCTATCAAAAAAATAAGTTAATTTCGTTTTAAGAAAAGATGTATTTAAAAAAGAAATGTGAAATATTTTGTATTTTTTTTCAATTAAATAGGTGAAGACCTTTCACAAATATAAATAAATGTAAATATATCATCACGCCTTCTACCCATTACTGAGTGTGGCACTCTGCCGAAGCAGATCTCGGTAAGTGATATATTTTGCGCGTGAAGTGCGGTTACCAGTCGCCAAATCACGGCCCCCAAAGATGTTAGTGATGGGGAGCCATAGGGGTAGTGTTGAAATTATGAAAATTGTTTGTCGCCTGTGGGAATCGAACCAGGGTTCTCAGGATTCACAGGCCGAATTGATACCACTGAGCTAGCTACTCCAATACATCCTGGTATGTGTGCGGTTACCAGTCGTCAAATAACGCAAGATGCTAGTGGTGGGGGAGCCACAGGGGTAATGCTGAAATTATGAAAATTGTTTGTCGCCTGTGGGAATCGAACCAGGGTTCTCAGGATTCACAGGCCGACTTGATGCCACTGAGCTAGCTACCCCAATACATCCTGGTGTGTGTGCGGTTACCAGTCGTCAAATCTCGCAAGATGCTAGTGGTGGGGGAGCCACAGGGGTAGTGTTGAAATTATGAAAATTGTTTGTCGCCTGCGGGAATCAAACCAGGGCTCTCAGGATCCACAGGCCGACTTGATACTACTGAGCTAGCTACCACATTTTCACGAACTTTTCAAAAAATTAATCTAACATCACACAAGTAAAATATCCATAATTTAGTAAAAAACAATTGTGAATAAAACAGGCCAAGGTATACTTGAACTTTTCCAAAGATGTATCAAAGAATGAAGTACATGTCGTTGTAAGAAAAGATAATAATAATAATAATAATAATAATCTTTATTGATATCCAAATCAAAGGCGAGGTTCAGCTACTGGCTGTTCTTCCACCTAACCTTAAATATAATATAAATTAAAAAAAGAAATGAAGTGAAATTTGCAAAATTTGAAGTGAAACATTTTGTAATTTTTTAAAAATTAAATAGATGAAGATCTTCTACAAACTTCCCCAAAAATTAGTCATCAATAATGTTCTAATAGAAGTTGAATTAAAAAAATAAATTTGCAAAATATAAAGTGAACCTCCAGTAAAAAGAAATTGTGAAGGAAACAGGCCAAGGTCTACTGTCCCCAGAACTTTTCCTAACCCCGCGAACTTTTTCAAACGTTGTTGTTCGTTGCTCGTGCATCACTTGCAATGTGGCGGAATGCACTGACATATTTCGCTTGCGATTAGTGCATATGATTGGCGTTCGCGAAGGTGGGGGCATTTCGGCTGGGGCCAGGTAGGCCGGGCCACGAATCTTGATTTTTGCGTAACTGTACATCAAGTTTCGGCGGAGGGCAATGCAACGAGACGAAGAGGTGTCTCCTCTTGCCCCGCTTAGGTTCTGAAAGGTTCCTATGAATTTGCGACACTCGATAAAAAGTTGTTCTACGGGTTTAGGTACTTTTGGTAACTATACGACGCTTTTAAAACTGCAAGACCAATATTCGTTGTTAGACTTGCATTACTAGATGGTCGGCATAGACGCTCGACGCTCGACGCTCGCTCACGCTACAACTTCTGCCTTTGAAGTTCAACAGCATGGGACACATTATTAACTTTGTGATTGTGTTGTGAATTTATTTATTTATTATTATATTTACAATTATTTATTAGAAAGTGTGATTAAGTGAATGACTTCTTGTTGGACTGCGCTACAGGATTGCAACTGCAACGTCGCGACGCACGTTTCGATAACGCTAGGACCGTAAGGTGAGTGCCACCAGCGTCGTATTAACACGCCTTCTACCTATTCCCATTTTGACATTTCATATCCTTTTGAATGATGGGATGTAATTGACGGTTTGTTGTGTGATGAATGTAATGAGTAAATGAGCTGGAGAAATCTATGAATGTAGTTGAAACGAGGGTGATGTGTTAGGATGAGAATATTTGAAGTTGTGCTACCCCATTTTATGGGATATAGCGTATGTAAGTAAATCCTTTTGCAACCATATTAATTACTGTTTGACAGTAATATCAATGATTCCATATGGCATGTAATTTCAGTTTGCTTTTATTAATAGTTTTATTAGTGCAATATAAATAATACTTTTGGCTCACATAAATTTTTAAAATGGCAAGCTAAGGTAGATTGAAAGAAGAAATTAAATTAACTTTCTAAAATTTCAAGTGAAACATTTTGCAAAAAGAAATTCTGAATGAAACATGTCAACGCCTATCTGAACTTGTACAAAGGTCTAATTTATATTTTACTTTAAAAAGTTGCAGCTAATGTTGTTCTAAAAGAAGGTAAATTGAAAAAAGAAAGTAGTGAAATTTTCAAAAATGTCGAAATAAAATTATTTCAAAAAATAGAAGCAGAACAAAAAATCAATAGTTTCGACATAACTGCCATCATATTATTTTATTATTTAGAATCTTACTATTAGTAATGTACCATTTAATATAAGTAATTGAAATAAGCGTAACGGTGAATTTATTTAAAAGAATAAGTAAGTAAATATATCATCACACCTTTTACCCTTTACTGGGTGTAGTACTCTACCGAAGCAGATCTCAGTAAGTGATATATTTATACGCGTGAAGTGCAGTTATCAGCCGTCAAATCACGGCCCTCAAAGATGTTAGTGGTGGGAGAGCCACAGGGGTAATATTTTAAATTGGTGAAAATGTTTTTGTCGGCTGTGGGGCCGAACCAGGGTTCTTAGGACCCACAGGCCGAGTTGATACCATTGAGCCATTACCCCATAAAAAGATAAATGAAATATAAATAAATATATCATCACGCCTTTTACCCATTACTGGGTGTGGCACTCTACCGAAGCAGATCTCAGTAAGTGATATATTTATACGCGTGAAGTGCGGTTACCAGCCGTTAGATCACGGCCCCCAAAGATGAAATTATGAAAATTGTTTGTCGCCTGTGGAAATCAAACCAGGGTTCTCAGAATCCACAGGCCGACTTCATACTATTCAGCTAGCCACCCTATATAGAAGTGTGATATATTCAAATACGTAATATAATTGAATTACTTATTTCAATTCAAATTTATATTTGAAGTATATAGCTTTTCCAATGTTAACAAAATTTGGCGCCCTTATAGATAAAAAAAAAATTGTTTTAACTTTGTTCTTTTTCAGTAAGATTTTCAAAAATTTTCAGCAGAATTTAAATTCTGGTTTAATCCAAATAATGTAAACCACATTTTCATCAAATTTTTAATTTTTCAAATGTGATTTCACTTAACTTGTTAGTATCAGGTTAAAATAGTGTTAGTTATTCCAAAATTTTAGCTAATCCTCAATGTTAGTTAAATCAAATAAACCATATTTTAAAAATATATTTAAATTTGGTTTTTGAAATATGGTTTGCATTAGTTTTTTAATTTCGTATTTTGAAAATATCTTTATTTTAATGAGATTAAAAGAAGAAAACTATTACGACATTTCCTACAATATTTTAAAGAAAAAAAAAGGAAAAAACTTGTTTTTGGCAATGCCCCAAATCTTTCCCCTTTGGCCGGCCCTGTGTGTGTCGTCCAAACCATTGACAGCATTTCACAATAAATGTTTTTCTACGATTATTCTATAAATAAATAATATAAATTTAAAAAAATTAAACAATAATATGTTGACTAGTTAAATCTTGAAGTTTGTTATTTGTAGAAAATGCTTTTTGTGAACTTACAAAGCTTTGATTAATAGACCGAGCGAAGCGAGTTTTTTTTTAATTTGTTAGATCGCGACGGATTAACTAATTTCAATATTATTCCAGAGTAAAATTATTTATATTAGAAAATTAAATTTGAAGTTAAACTTGTAGCTAGTGCTACAAACATCATATTAGGTTATATTTTTGCCACCTTAATACTTGGTACCATCATTATTTATTTTTGTGAAATATTAACGTTAAAATTGAAACTAAAAATGGTAGTACAGACTAATCTATTTTATTAGTCTACTTGTAAACTATTATTTATTTTGTAACTTGGACACTAAATACTTTTAATTATTATAAAGAAAAATAAATTCATAAAACTTATAATTATTTAGGTTTAAATGTGAAATATATATAATATCAATTTTTTTAAATCATTTATACTTATAAATAGAATACAGGTGCCTATTGTTGCAAACTAATAGTGTGCAGTCTAAAATAGAGGCACCGAGCATCTTAGGGCTGCAGGCCTTACAAAAATTTGCGAGTTTAGATTTCATATTTTTAACTTAATAAAGAAATATATCACAGCGTCACTGTATCTATTTGCTACTTTACATAACACTGTTGAAATATTATTTTTAGTCCGATTGAAACAAATTATTATTTTTTACTCTGAAAATTGGTAGATTTATTCAAATTAATAAAATTATTTGTATCACCATGACAACTGTACAAAAATGCTATTTTTGGTCCTAAGTGATAACGTATCCATGGTAACCTGAACATTCCTAAAATAGCAATCTTTTACTATTAAAAAAAAAAGTTAATTTGTTTAATTTTAATTTGAATAAATCTGCGAAATTGTCTAAATAAGAGAGTAAAGAGAAAATAATATGTTTCAGTTGGACTAAAAATACTATTTCGTGCCTCCGCTTCGCATCGTCCGGTAACCATTACTATTTGACCTGTAAAATTGTATTTTTATGTTTGTAAGTTTGTTGGACGGAAGATTAGCATATTTTTTTGTAAAAATACAACTGGTTGTCGATAAAAATGCAATAAATAAAAATGCAATGAAAGGTTGCAGGTGAAAAGTGCAAGTGCAAGTTAGGCCAGCGCCGCGACGCATCGGAACGTAGCGTAACGCATCAGCTCCGCACGCATCACGCATCGTAGTAACGCGTAAAGAGGTGCGAGTCGTCTCTCTCTCAGTCTTAGTGCGCCCGGGCTCGCGCGTGCCGTTCTCGGATGAAAACACTGCAGCTTTTATTGCGGTATTGATTATACAATCAATAATATATAGCCCGGCGGAGGCAGTGTGCGAACGAAACGGGAAAAATAGCTGATTCACACAACAGCCGTGTATTTATTCTGCTATGCGAAACGAATTAACTATGTTCATGCGCAGCTAGTTGCCAGTAACCTCAAAGGCCGCGGAAGAACGTAATGATTTTTTGGGGATGAATTGAGTGGCGCGGCAGGCAGGGGGTGCGCTTCGCTGCCACCGCCACCACCACCACCGCCGCCGCCGTCGCCTCATTAGTGTATGGATATGCAATTTTCATCTTTCTCTAAGAATTTTAATTCCTGCAACAACTATATATTTTTAAGAAGTATGCAATCATCAAATTGTCTACGGGGATTGTAGGTGTATTGAATATGTAGATTGTTGTTGTAGTAGGAATGGTTGGGTTTTTATTTTGACATTTTTAATTGCAAAGCCTGTACTCGTTATTCTGCGCATTTGGCGGGTGTCGCGGGGCGAGAGGCGTCCGGGGGCGGGCCGCGTTCGCGCGCGCTGCCTCACGCGGGGGAAGGGAGAACGCGGCACGCACTATTTTTTAGTGCCGGCTTATTACGGCAGATGTCTCATAGCCATGTCCCAATAAAGAATAACCGATGCTGTACCATTATTTTTTTGTGCGTTTACATATTTAATAATCGTCGAGTCTCGGTGCTGAGCTGACGTGCCGGGAGTGTGTGAGTGATTTGTATTTGGCGCCAGTTGAAAGTGCAACGAGAGTGTGGAAGATGCACCATGCGGCCTTTTGAGGACGCTGTCCACTGCACGCGTTGATGTCGGAACGCGGCTTATGTTGTGGCCAGGTAACGCACGCTCATGCTATACTACGCACGCATGCGACGACGCACGTGAACACGACGCCACTCGCGTGAATGTGTCGCGAATTGCGCGCGGCTGTTCTCACATTGCATTTCCCGCAACAAATATCTACAACTATCTACTATCAACAATTCACAATATTGTTATTATTATTATTATTTTGTTTGCGCTGGTGCGTTTGTTTGCCGGTTTGCGCCCCGTTCGTAATTTTTTGCCGGTGGCCATATTCGCATATTCTTCCCCACTACTATTCTAACTAATGTCGAATGATTTTTTTGCTGCTCGTTTCTAATGAAGTGGGGATGCAAACCTCCAAAACGAAATCTGCAAAATGCATAAAAAAATATTTTTCAATTATTCGCTATGTACATATCCTCCCAAACAGTGCTCCATGTTTTAAATATTTTCATTCTTCGGTTTTAAACAAATTTTATAAATATAAGAAAAAATATTTTAATGTGTGAGTTTTACATTTATAATTTTTTTTTTATTTTTTTTTTTCGTTTTTTTCTTGAATGAAAGTGGTGTTTGTTGTATAGTGTTAATGTTTTGTTTGTTTTTTGTTGTGTTTTAGGTAAAAAGTAATTACGATGGTAGATACTCAACACTTTTGTCTACGCTGGAATAATTACCAAAGCAGTATCACCTCCGCATTTGAGAATCTTCGAGACGATGAAGATTTTGTAGATGTTACCTTGGCGTGTGATGGGAAAAGCCTTAAAGCACATCGAGTGGTGTTGTCTGCATGTAGTCCATATTTTCGAGAATTACTAAAGGTAAGTTTACACTTTGTATTTTTTATATTTTCTAATTATTTTATTATTTCAATAATTTATCAATTTCATTATTTTATTTGAGTGCACTATATTTTATTATTTCAATAATTTTAATTGATAAACAATAATTTAGCAATTTTAAATTTTTTTAACAATCGTTTTCTAATTATAAATAAATAATTTTCTTAGCAATTAGTAAATAAAAAATTTGTTTAACACGTTTAAATTGTTAATAAGATTTAAATTAAACTTAAACTAACTTTCTTTTAATTTTTTAATTTATATTATTATTTAAATAAAAATGTACCTATTTTTATTTTTTAAACTTAGTATTTAATTCAAGTGGTGATTAATAGAAATGGGTATGCGCTTCAATTGTTTTTTAACTTTTCTTATTTTACATATTAACAGTTGTGTCTAAATAATTAACGCGCTCGGCGTGTAAATTACCATTCGCGGGTTTAAATCTTAAATCTCACTTGAACTTATAATTAAAAACACAATTTTCTGCGAAAGGCTCAAATTTTGCTATAAGCTGTAGCGTCCCTGTACTGTAATAAGGATTAGGATTATTTTCCTGTTATGCAGCATATAAATAAATAAATATGCACAGTTGTGGTTCAATGGTTAGCACGCACGGTTCAAAGCAATTATTCGCGCGTTCAATCTAAAATTTAACTGATTACTTTCCTGTTGTGCAGCATCATAATAAATAAATAAATAACTCTAGTATTCGTTAATAATTATATGCAGTTGTAGCACCATGGTAGCGCAGTCGTTTCACCAGCGAGAGTTTGTAAATTCAACTAATATAGAAAAAATTCAATTATGTCCATGTGGTTCGAATTCCACTATAAGCTATTATAATTGGGATTCACTTCTTGTTGTGCAACTTAATAAATAAATAAATAAATAAATAATTAAATAAATAAATATAGGCAGTTGTGATCAACAGTTAGCACGTCCGTTTCACAAACTAGAGCTTTTGGGTAAAATTGTACTTAATTATTGATTTATTTACTTATTTAATTCAAGGAAATTAAATAGTTCATGTACCTCATTACATACTTTCCAATTTTAATATACAATAATATAAAATTACTCCTGTGGCTCCCCCACTACTAACATCTTTGGAGGCCGTGATTTGACGGCTGGTAACCGCACTTCACGCGCATAAATATATCACTTACGGAGATCTGCTTCGGCAGAGTGCCACACATGATATATTTATTTATTTATTTAATATAAAATCAACTTTTAAACAGGAACAAAGCGCCACATCCTAATTTTTAATCATGTACTGTAATTGGGATTAAGTTCACGTTTTATAAAGTAACAAATAAAATGAAACCATAATCAATTTTTTAAAATTCAAAAGTATTCTACCTTAAAAGAAAGTTTTTTTTTACTTACCACCATGTTCTTATCGTTGCAGAGTACCCCATGCAAACACCCTGTGATAGTGCTGCAAGATGTGGCCTTCACCGACCTACACGCACTCGTGGAGTTCATCTACCATGGCGAAGTCAACGTGCATCAGCGGTCCCTCAGCAGCTTCCTCAAAACAGCGGAGGTCCTCCGGGTTAGCGGACTCACGCAGCAACACAACGATGACAGAGATCAGGTAACTAACACTGTCACTAACACTAACACTATACTAACACTAATACTAACACTAACCGTAGCGTCGCCACTGAAATAGAAATAAAAATAAAAAAAAAATAAAAAAAAAATAAAAATAAAAAAAAATAAAAAAATAAAAAAAAAATAAGGCTTTTAGATATTTACAACCCAATTTTGAAAAGAGTTTTAGCTAATTCTTAATTTTGGATTAGCTAATCTTCTGCTAGTCCGATTTTAAAAAGTTAATTCAAGTTACTTTCTAAAAACTAAATGGGAACAAGATTATACAGGTATAAAAGTTTGTTTAAACTTTTTTAGGAATACGGTTAAACTTGATTTGGCGCTTATCCAAAATTTAGGTTTAGCTAAATTCTAGTTAAAACTCTTTTGAGAAATGGGCTGTTAGATATTTGCAGCATAATTTTCAAAAGAATTTTAGCTAATCTTGAATTTTGGGTTAGTCAAATTAAGCTAAAACATATTTTGAAAAAAGTTTCAATAAACTGTAATATACCTAACCTTGTTACCATTTGTTTAAAATCGGAGTAAATTAAATAAATATATCATCACGCCTTTTACTCATTACTGAGTGTGGCACTCTGTCGTAGCAGATCTCGGTAAGTGATATATTTATGCGCGTGGAGTGCGGTTACCTGCCGTCAAATCACGACCCCTAAAGATGTTAGTGGAGGGGAAGCCACAGAGGTAATTTTAATGAGGTGAAAATTGTTTGTCGGCTGAGGGAATCGACCCTGGGTTCTCAAATCCACACTCCGACTTGATAATACAATTAGCTAATTTACAATTCAGGGTTAGTTAAAACTTTTTTGAGAATTGAGCTGTTATTACTTACATATATTTAGTTCAAAATCGATTCGAGATGAATAACTGGTAATATTTTTGGAACATCCCGTATTACCATATTTTCTACTCAAAAATAGAAAAGAGAATAATGTTGTATTAGACTGTACGTTGTACTTTTGTGTATATATGGTGGTATAGTTCAGCTAAAGAAGGTATTTTGCAAATATAGTTGAAATATTTAAGGCATTGACTTACGTCATGTCGTGAAAATAATTTAATAAGACCATAAAAAAAAAACTAGTGCATATTTTATTTTAAATAATAAATTTTTAAAAAAATAAGCAAGGATACATACTGGCTGATGAGAAGTAATTGCTTCAGTTGGCAATAAAGAAATTATATGAAATTGGTAAGACTGATACATTAATATATTTCCTGTTATTGACCGTGACATTTAGAATTTGTATTAAAATGGTCTTTACATTGGAACCTCGACACTTTTATTAATATCGCATATTTTCGAAATATTTCTATCATTTAAACTTCTTAGCTGTCAGGCTCTTGACATAACCTATTTGTATTTATTCTGAAAATGACATGCCAAATAGTATTTCCGCCTTTACTTGGCGTTATGCCAACTGTGGAATAAAAAGATCCCCAGAATTGTATTGCCAACAGAAACATTTACTTTTGATTATCCTGTAAATCTTATAAAAAAAGTATTGCATAATAATTAAATTTGCTAACGATTACATGATTTATAAATAATTATGTTTTCATGACTTGCTCATAAAACTCAAATGTGTTTTCGTGAAATAGTGAGGCAAATTAAATTCCCTCTCTAGATATAAAAAAAATAAAAGTGTTACATGGAAGTTATTTTACAAAAAAAAAGAAAAATATTTATTAAAACTTCGCATTTAATAGTAATATAATCAAATTAAGTTGAACCATAAACTCTAATACAATCTTGTTAGTTAGTTTTCTGAAAGTGATTTGGGGTAACTTTTTTTAAATCGTACCAGAATAAGACTAGCTAATCTAAAATTCAGTATTAGCTAAAACTTTTTTTGAGGTTCGGGCTGCAAATCTTTAACAGGCTGATTCATAAAGCGGATTAGCGCTAACACCATTTTTTATTTCGTTTTTAACTCTCTTTCCAATGTATGAAACAAGTTTATTTTAACTTGAGTTAAAAAGAGAGTTAATTAGCATCAAATTTAGTTTATTTCTTTAATGTGTTTTAATTTGAAACAGAGTTATAGATAATATTAAAAACGGTGTTAGCGCTAATCCGTTTTGTGAATCTGCCTATAAATTATCTTACAAGTTTGTTTTGATAAATCTGTGAAATATTTTTTTTTTGCATGGCATTCAGTAAATAGCTTAAAGTTGGCAATTTTAATTTATGTCTATCTCTATTTTTTGATTCATTAGAAGTAGTTTTTCATGGAAAATATTTTTTTTTTATTTACACTTTTGTTCTAAAATTACATAAATTTTGCCTTTGTATTTCGTAAGATCCATAAAAAATTAGATGTCCGGTATTATATGATGTACTCATAACGAAATTAAAAGATTTGTTTAATTCGCAAAATTAAGGATAGCTTACATTTTAGTACCGCTGGTTTGATAGTTATTTCTAATACATTAATAATTAAATTATACTTTATACATTATATATCAGATAAATGACTACTTGTAGTGTCGGCCAGTGGCACTAAAAATATACACTTCAAGAACTTTGTTCTTCATAGTAAATTTTGAAAAAATCAGCTGAATCCCAATTTTTCTCTCCATAATTAATATTAACTTAATTAAATATTAATGGGATGTCTAGCACAGTGGTATGAAGTCGGCCTGTGGATCCTGAGGTCCCTGGTTCGATTCCCACGGGCGACAAATTTTCATAATTTGAAAAAGCTATCCCTGTGGCTCCTCCACCACTAACATGTTTGGGGGCCGTAATTTGACGACTGGTAACCGCACTTCACGCGCAAAATATATCACTTACCGAGATCTGCTTTAGCAGAGTGCCACACCCAGTAATGGGTAGAAGGCGTGATGATATATTTATTTATTTATTTATTTTAAATATTAAATATTTACTTTAAAAACATTCATTTAAATTTAATTATTATTATTGAACAAAATATATTTAAATATTGAACAGTACATTATGAGCTCTACATTTTGGATATTAAAATTATGAAGTTTAATTAATTATATTTTGTAAAGTATTTCATATTTCTAATTATAAAATTTTATTTCTTTTTTTATTATTATTTATATTTTGGTCGAATATAGCATTATTCCAAGTATTATTAAAAAAAGAACAAAAATAAATAAATATATCATCACGCCTTTTACCCATTACTGGGTGTGGCACTCTGCCAAAGCAGATCTCGGTAAGTGATATATGTATGTACGTGAAGTGCGGTTACCAGCGGTCAAATCACGGCCCTCAAAGATGCTAATGGTGGAGGAACCACAGGGATAATTTTAAATTGGTGAAAATGTTTTGTCGGCTGTGGGGATCGAACCAGGGTTCTTAGGATCCACAGGCCGACTCGGATACCACTAAGCCATTACACCATAAGTATTATTTAAGAAGTATATTTAATTACACGTAAGTATTAATTTGATAACAATGTTAAAGAACTTATTTAGGTATTCATCTCGAATCGACATTAAGATAAAAACTTAAAAAAGAAACACAAGACCAATTGCTAATTAAGTAGCAATTGTACATATACAATTTATTTATAACGAATACAAAATTTTGAAATGAGATACACAAACGTTTGTTGCATTTAATAAAATTATTATTTGTGACAGGAAATCAGCACTACAAACTCTGACTCAAGATCTGCATTGAAACAGGTATCTATCTCATTTTTAACCTAGCAAGTGACTTACAAATACAGGCTGATCAAAAAATCAGTGTAGAACAACTACCAATTAATTGACTTTTTGATTATTTTGTATTTTCGTTTTTGTCATTTGCCAGTTAAATTTTGTGTTACGTTATTCGATTAACTGTTTATTTATTTATATACTTAATTTTAAAAGACTTATTTAGTATTTAAAATTATCTTTTGAACATTTTTCAACCTATATTTTAAGTTGTCGTTTCTATTATTTTTTTTTATAGGAAAATATACTTTTATTTCAAGAAGTTTTCTCTAAAATAATTTATGTAGAACCGTTTGGCCGCAAAAAATATTTAAATACAAATAGCAGATTTAAACAAAATTCAGTTGTTAAAAAAATGGTATGCTATGTTAAAATTATTTAGAAATACCACAGATACTAACGAATGTAAACAGATTTACTATGGTACTTTAATTTATCTGGAATATTAGCCATGGTTTATTCTCCGCTGCTAAATGATTCTAAATAACTTTAGAGAAAAATGTTTCATATAAAAATTTGAGAGAAATCAATATCCCACCAGATTTAATTGTAATTTTAATGTGGTAAAAATTAATTTGTCGTCTGAGGAATACATAATATAGACTCGTCCAGAACTATAAATTTCAATGATAAAAATCGTTGCCATTTGAACAAATTTAGTTAGACGTTGATATTATTTCCTGAAATAATCATTTTCATAATTTCAAAAGCTACCCCTGTGGCTCCCCCACCACTAACATCTTTGGGGGCCGTGATTTGACGGCTAGTAACCGCACTTTACGC
The DNA here is from genome assembly GCA_911728475.2 of Pterostichus madidus. Classification (NCBI taxonomy): domain Eukaryota; kingdom Metazoa; phylum Arthropoda; class Insecta; order Coleoptera; family Carabidae; genus Pterostichus; species Pterostichus madidus. Next base: position 31,934,537 of record OU452314.1, read on the forward strand.
GCAAAATATATCACTTCTCGAGATCTGCTTCGATTTTGTAGTTTCATTTGAAAAACTAGTATGATGTTCTAGAACTATCCATGTATATTGTATCAGAAGGAGAAAGTTTTTTATCGTTTAGTAATGGATATATAGCCATGCAAAGCCTTGTTTTTAACGAAAAATTAAGAATCCCAATTTATAATGGCAACACCACACGGTGGTATGGTATTTGAAAATTCACTAGACCAACAACCTGTTAACAATTCATGATATTCAAATCATAATAGGTATAAAACACTTATTTTATTCAATTTTTATATTTTTTGGGCGTCAGTTTCGCCATTCGACAACCGATGGCGCCACCGTCACACAAGTACTACCTTAAATGTTGATTTCAGGAGATAATATCAATATTCCTTATTTATGTTACACCTTGTATATTTAACTGCGCTCAAACTCCTCTATAAGTTACTATCATTAAGAATAATTTAGGATATTTTCCCTCAAAAGCCAAAAAAAGTGCTGATCCCTTACCTCACCTATCTTTCACGTTCTCTTCAGTTGGCACAGGTACAATCCCTCGGCATCCGCACGCCGCTCAACCACCACCAGCAGAGCTTCACCGACAAGCTGGTGGAGGAGGCGTTGTTCACGTCGCCGGCATCGCCGATCCACGGCGCCACGGTGAACCAGCTACTACGACGCGCGACGTCGGCACATCGGCGCGAGAGGCGGACGTCATCGGAACCAGACTCGGAACATAAGCGGTCTAGGCAGGAACACATCATTGGGAATAATAATAATAATAATAACATGGAGATGCCGGTGAACCAGCCTCCCCCGCAGGTGAGAATGAGGGATTGAATTGAACTAGAAAGAGATAAATTGGGGTAGTAGCAGGATTTGAACCTGGGACTTTTGAACTTCAATTAAATGTAATTCAAATCTGATATTTTTAAAGTAAATTTTCTGACAGAAAAATTTGGGAGACGCCCGGATTCGAACTGGGGACCTTCAGCTTGACGGGCCGATGTCTTAACCACTAGACATCGGCCCGGCAAGCTGAAAGTCCCCGGTTCGAATCCGGGCGTCTCCCAAATTTTTCTGTCAGAAAATTTACTTTAAAAATATCATTGTCACTGTACTTGAAAGTCATCCATATGACAAAAATTTATATCAAATCTGATATTATTTCAATTTTTCTCTGTATAATTCAATTTTATTTTAACTATTGTTAAGTATTTACTTTAAATAATAATATTAATAATAATGAACTCTGGTCTTTCAACCATTTTATTTTTACATTTATTTATAAAGCCTTGTAACAAAATATATTGATCAGTGAAGGTCCAGCCTTAAAATTCGCAATATTAAGAGAAATACAGAGGGATCAAAAATAAATATTTTAGTTGGTAATAAAAAATATACTTGAAATTGGTAAGACTAATACATAATAACTATTTACATAACTAGTGCGCGAATGATGCAAATGGCGTCTTCGCGCACGAGTTTTGTACAATGCTTTTTGTAACGAGCAAAAATTATGTGATGGACAATGAGGAAATTTATTAAATTTGAAGCGTGAATTTATGTTGACAGTTAAGTATGCCATGAATTGACATTTATTATTTGAAACAAATTGTTCATTTTTTCTCGTAAAGTTTATTAAAATATGTCTGTTTGATGTCTTTATAAGCTAATGTCTCTACTTCTTTTATAAATTCCTTAAAATGTATATATATATATATATACAGGGTGGTCCATTTAAAGTGTTATCAGGAAATATCTCGGAAACTATAAATTTTACGCAAAAATGACCTAGACGAAAAACAATCGTACAAAAGGGGGCCATAATAACGAAATATTGGTTTTGTCCTAGATGGCGCTGTTGTCGCTAAATCATGGTCAACTCAATTTTTTTAAATGAAAACCCCTATTTTTTATTAAAGAATCAGATTCCTCGTTAAAAAAAGAAGAATTTATTTAGTTCACTTTTTCGTCAGCATGACAGATGACGCTGTAATCGCAAAAATGATGTTGCTTTCGGACGTTCCTGTATTAGAGCTTTTCATCAGGGGAGGATTTCATCAATCGATTCCACATATATTTCTGCGTAAATATGTATACTTTGAACGTCAAAATATGTTTTTTAAATCGTCAGAGTCATGATCGCAAAAATTTCGGTTAAGAAAATGCGATTTTTTTTGGTTGTACCAGTATAAAAATCGAAAAAAATTAAAACATATTTCTATATCTTTCAGACAACTAGAAATCGAATGCCGTTGAGCACATCTTCATATCTATTTAGTTTTTGAGGTACAGCGATTTTTGAGTTTTTAAAAATCTCAACTTTGAAGACCCATATCTCAAAAACTAAAAGAGATATTGAAATGCGGTTTGGACGAGTGTATTTCTCGTGCTCCAATTAACATATACTGAAGTTTTGAACATTTTCATATTTTGTTCAAAATTTTCTTTTGCCCATATTTCCAAAATTTGAGGAGATAATAAAAATCAATAAAAACCAGTGGATTCTTCGCATAAAAATACATATGTATGTAAAATTTCAGAATTTTTGCTTTGCGGATAAAATTTTTAGAGCAATAAAACTAAAAATGGCCAAAATTCGTAAAATTCTTAAGGGGTACCCCTTCAAAAATAATTAAAAAACAGTGATTTGTCGTTTTTTTGGAATAAAAACTTAATCTCTCCGAATTTTTGGCTGAAAATTTGCATACCTATGTACTTTTACGCGAGGAATTAACTGGTGTTCACAGATTTTTATTATCTGTTCAAGTTTTTAAAATATGGACAAAAACAAATTTGAAAAAAATGGCAAAATTTTCAAAATTTTCAAAGTTTCTGTATAAGTAAATTAGGACACGAGAAATACACTCGTTCAAACCGCATTTCAATATCTCTTTTAGTTTTCGAGATATGGGCGTTCAAAGTTGAGATTTTTAAAAAGTCAAAAATCCCTGTTACTCGAAAACTAAAAAAGATATGAAGATGCGCTCAACTGCATTCAATTTCTCGTAATCTGATTTATATAGAACCATATTTTAAAGTTTTTCTATTTTTATACTAGATCAACAAAAAAAATTGCATTTTCTTTAATAGAAATTTTTGCGGTCACGACTCTGGCGATTTAAAAATATATATATTGAAGACCAAATTTGCATAATTATGTAAAAATATATGAGGAATTAAATGGTGAAATCCCCAATTTCATATCTAGTTTCATATTATTTTAAATTAACCGTAAACAGAAACAAACGTGAATATAAACATGCATCTAAAGAAATATATAAAAAAAATAAATATATCATCACGCCTTCTACCCATTACTGAGTGTGGCACTCTGCCGAAGCAGATCTCGGTAAGTGATATATTTTGCGCGTGAAGTGCGGTTACCAGTCGTCAAATCACGGCCCCCAAAGATGTTAGTGGTGGAGGAGCCACAGGGGTAGCTTTTTGAAATTATGAAAATTGAAAATTACCAGGGTTCTCAGGATCCACAGGCCGACTTCATACCACTATATATATTTTTAATTTCATTAATTCTTAAAATTTAAATAAACGCTTGCAAGGAAAATGAATATTTGGAAACATGTCTTTAAAATTTGTAAATAGCATTCAATGCCCCCCCCTCCAATGCCTTTGCGACCCCCTGAGGGACGCGACCCACACTTTGAAAATCATTGATCAAAAGTATTTCTATCACTCAACCTGTTTGCATATATTATAAAAATTACATGTCAAATAGTATTTCCGCCTTTACTTGGCGTTGTGCCAACTGTGGAATAAAAAGATCCCCAGAATTGTGTGTGCCAATTAAAACATTTACTTTTGTACACTCTGTATAAGCTTTAAAGTTCAAAATGGTATTATGACGTCACATGTAATAGTCAGTGGTTATTAAAGATTTAAGTAGCTATTATTGCCTTATGTACTTTGGCACCACCAAAAGTTAAATTAAAACTTTGTTTAAATAAATAAAAGCAAAGTTATATATCAAATGGAATCATTAATATTGCTGTAAAACATTCAATTTGCTTTTATTTATTTAAACCAAGTTTAAAATTTAATTTCTAGTGGTACAAATGGCCATTAGAGTTGTTCAATATTTATATTTACATTACATTAAATGGGGAGGCTAGCTCAGTGGTATGAAGTCGGCCTGTGGATCCTGAGAACCCTGGTTCGATTCCCACAGGCGACAAACAATTTTCAGAATTTCAAAAACTGATTAAGTAAACCAAGTGGCAACTAGAATACAGCTATTATGAGTCACTTACGACGCATTTTATTACCTGGTGTCGCGAAAATTCATATAATGCCCCAGGGCATTATAAACTAAATAATGTACCTTGTATCCATTATAATAATAAACAATATGAATTAAGAAGACATAAATAATTAAAGAATTGTGAGGCACGTAGCTAAGTGATATCGAGTCGATCTGTGGATCCTGAAAACCCTGGTTCGGTTCCCACAGCCGACAAACATTTTCACCACATTAAAATTATCCCTGTGGCTACTCCACCACTAACATCTTTGGAGGGTGTGATTTGACGACTAGTAGCCGCATTTTACGCGCAAAATATATCACTTACTGAGATCTGCTACGGCAGAGTGCCATTCCCAGTGGCAGCGGGTAAAAGGCCTGATAATATATATTTTTTAATTGCCTCTGTGGCTCCTCCTCCACAAACATCTTTGGGAGCCATGATTTAACGGCTGGTAACCGCACTTAACTCACAAAATATATCACTTACCGAGATCTACTACGAGAGAGTGGTAAAAGGCGTGATAATATATTTATTTTTATTAAATTACCACTAACATCTTTGGGGGCCGTTTTTTGACGGTTGGTAATTACACTCCAAGCTCATAAATATATCACTTACCGAGATCTGCTTGCGCAAAGTGTAACACTCAGTAATGGGTAAAAGGCGTGATGATATATTTATTTTAATTTTTTTAAATTACCGCAGTGACTCCTCCACTAACATCTTTGGGAGCCGTAATTTGACGGCTGGTAATCACACATTAAGCCCATAAATATATCACTTATCGAAATCTGTTACGGCAGAGTGCCACACTTAACAATGAGTAAAAGGCGTGATGATATATTTATTCCTTTTTTAAATTACTCCTGTGGCTCCTCCACTAACATCTTTGGGGCCGTAATTTGACGACTGGTAACCGCACTTCACGCGCATAAATATATCACGTACCAAGATCTATTACAGAAGAATGCCACATATAGTAATGAGTAAAAGGCGTGATGATATATTTATTTATTTATTGTTTTCTCTTGCAGGTGCAACCAACAGACTTCTCTCCATCCGCAATGAAATCCAACATGAACAACGTCTCCACGAACCTCAAATCTGAGATCGAGGGTAACGGCATCAGCAGTACGGAGCGAGACAGCTCTTCCCCGTCGCCAACCTCCAGGATACTGGACGACGTGAAATCCGAGCCGATGGAGCTCCTCTGCGGGACGAACGCAGACCTGGACAACAGCACAGACTCCGCGGAGGCGCACAACGCGGAACCCGCCTCCTCCAACAACCAGCTACCTCAGGGACCGCTGTCCGGGTCCTCGGGAGGCGACCACGAGGAACATGACAGTCATGGAGGACCAGCGTATCTGTCCTCGTCGGAGAGTAAATTGTTCGCGAGTCCTGCGGGATCGTTTAATTTCAGTATGGCTGCTCTTGCTGCTGATCCTTCCGGATTAGGAGGTAATAGTGGAGAGGGGAGGTTGGTGAAGAGGTTCGGAAGAGGGGTGGCAGTAGAAAATAAATGTTTTTTTGTTGTCAAACATTCATTTAGTATTACATTGAACATTTTCAGATATATAGAGTGTTCAGAAAATGAGTGACAAGCATAAGGTAGAACGATTCTTTGATTAATTCTAAGTCGACAATACTAATCAAAAATGTTGTATGACATTTCGTAAAGCCGCACGAGTTACTTAAAAAAAATATAAATTTGACAAGTATATTATAAAACTTAAAACTTAAAATATATAACTTTGTTTATGTAGGCAATCATAGCCCAGTGGATAAAAGCGAGGTAAAACTTGCGTTTCTTAATTAGCAAGCAAGAGGTCGTGCGTTCAAATCTCACTGACTTCTACTTATATCCAAAAAATACGATTGTGTCTGAGTGGTTCGGATTCCACTATAAGCTGTAGGCCCTCTGTACTGTGATTAGGATTTACTTCCTGTTGTGCAGAGTAATAAAATAAATAAATGTAGCCAAAGTTACCTAAAAATCTGTATAATAGGATGCGGGCACTCACGTGACAATGTGACATTTTGTGACGTAAAAGCAGCTGTTTGGGCTGCGATCACTGCGCCACCTATAAAATGAACTATTATAGTTGGGACGAGATTTGAAAAGAACCGTTCTTTTCAAATCTCGTCCCAAAAAAAATAGTTGATTTTGAAGGAAATTGAAAAACCGGAAGAGGAAGTTTACTGGAGACACAAAACAATAAATTGCATTTATTTCAAAAATGGAATCAGTTACGAGAAAAAGTTTCAAATAAAAGATGTAATAATAAATATTTGGAACAAAAAATGTTATTTGCAATTTTTCTGTATATGCGTCTCTTTTTGAGAAAAACTAATTTATATATTTAATAATATATTCCAATAATCATAGTAGCAATAGAAACAAAAAACATTAACATTTATATGTCAAATAATAATTGTCAAACGCAAGGAGCAAGTCATAAGTGTTCAATTCAGCATTTTTGATGCTATATCAAAACGGACATCTTGTATATGCCTCATCAGTAATGGTAGACATAAAGTAGTCAACATTACTAAAAAATTATACGTAAACAAATTTGATATTTGATATGTTTCAAACAGATAAATGCTGAATTAATGAAAAACTAAATTACATGTTTAATAATATTATATAACATTCATATATTCTAAATATTAAATATGTTGTGTATAAGAAAGTCGTGTGGTGACCACACCAGATTTTTATATTATAGAATAAAAGTAGATAAATAAATAAAAGCATAAAAGATAGTTCGTGAGTTGAGGCCTCGCTGACTTCAACTTATAATCAAAAATGTAACTATACGTGGTTGACGCCTACATCGGACAGGTGGAACATGGTCTAGTGGTTAAGACATCGGCCCGGCAAGCTGAAGATCCCCGGTTCGAATCTGGGTGTCTCCCAAATTTTTCTGTCATAAAATTAAATTTAAAGATTATCATTGTCACTGTACTTCGATGTCATTCATATGACAAAAATTTACAACTATACATTTTCTGTAATATTGCGTTATACAAGATCTGCAATTGCAGGGTACCATACAATAATTGGAATTAAATTCCTGTTGTACATAGTAGTAATCGCATACACCAAACCACTTCTCTTAAAACCTCTTTACCAGGATAAATCTATTTAATTATTTACTAAATGTTGGTTGTTGTTTGTTTAGGCCTTAATCAAAGTCTACAAGGGACGCCAGATAACTTAGCAGGAACGTCACAAGGTGAGTTAGTTTATTAGTTTTCTACCAAAAAAGAACTCAATTTAATATTTTCATCATTAATTGTAGAAGAAAACAATGTCTTGTAATATCAAATTAGGTTAAATTGGGTTCTTTTATTTGACAGAATTTCATATCTATATGGCACTGAGCATGGAATATATACTTCGTCAAAGTATACGTTACCATGATCCTTTTTGATTCATTCGCAATTCAACATTATTAAATTAATATACTAAGTTATATCATAGTTGATTATAAATAGAGCAAGTTCAAATTACTATATAATAAAATATGCAAAACTTACCAAAGACAATCATAAATAAATATGTCATCACGCCTTATACCCATTACTGGGTGTGGCACTCTGTCTAGCAGATTTCGATAAGTGATATATTTATGCGGATGAAGTCCAGTTACCAGAAGTGAAATTACGGCCCTCAAAGATGTTAGTGGTGGAAGAGTCACAGGGGTAATTTTTAAATTGGTGAAAATGTTTTGTCGGCTGTGGGGATCGAACCAGGCTTCCACAGGCCGACTTGATACCACTGAGCCCTTACCCCATTTCATTTCTATTTAAAATAAGAAAGCTGATGTCACTTCCTGTTAAACGTGAAGTGATATGTATATTATAAAAATGATGCCACATATTTTAAGTTTAGGCATATACATTTTCAGTAATAATATAACAAGAGAGTGAGAATAAATTGAAAATCATTTGACAGATCTTTCGAAAACTTATTTCCAGGCAATAGTCACGAAAGCCCGTAGGGCTTGAGTGGCTTTTGCCAAATGCCAACAAGTTTGAGAAAGATACTGGAGAATTACTTTCTAATTTATCCAACTCTCGACTTATATTTAATTAGATTATTTTTTGACTTAGCTGTTGAGGTCGATTCATCCAACTTAAAAGATTTTGAACTGGATCCATATCGATTGATTACTTTTTAATGTATTCTTGGAAGTTGTTTCCAAAATTTGTTGGTGTATTTCTGTATCGCAAATGGAACTAAATTACTAATTCTAGTTCAGTTTGAAGTAATCCACTCCAATTTAGTTTATCAGTTTTTCCAGTTTAGTTAATTTAATTAAGTGATCTGATTTGAACGGATTATATTAACTAAAATTTGTGTATACGATTATTAAAAAAATTATTTGTCAAAAATAATTTATTTGCTATTTTATCCCAGCATTGGTAAACAATCCAGAAGGGTACAAATTTAAAACGTATTGAACGAGCTCTATATAGTTGTGAATTTTCAATGAAAGAATAAAGATTTAATGATGCAATTGTGAATGAACCAAAATGTACATATTAAACACGAATCTCACTTGTGTGTTATCTGAATGTTATCTCCTCTGTGTTGTGTGGTAGTTACTATTGTTTAGTATGTTGCGTTCTATTTTTAATTTTTGGGGAAGCCAATTGTTCGACAATTTTTAATTTTTAATATCATTTTTAATATATACGATCAAAAATCATATTGCCATCAGTGAAATAAAAGTCTAAATGTTCAATTAACTATTTATAAAATCAATGTAAAATATTCATCATCGGCGCATATTGGATAGATTAGTTCGTTGTACAAAATGCGAAGTGTTTTTGACGCTATAAGTCAACAGTCGGGATTCGGATTATTTGTTTTTTAACTGAGTGTACGGCAGCAGCAGCAGGAAGTTTGTTCTCCAGTGTTGCCAGGAAGAGCTTTTTTCACCAGATCCAGATAACTATTTATATGTAGCTAGCTTCTCGAATAATACAGCAACAATAATGTACTCCAAACATTTGACCAAACGTTTCTAAATTATTTTACAAAAAAAAACAAATTCAAATAAAAGTTGTCATTCATCACTTTTATGTCAAGCATTTTTTCTAAAATAATTCAAAAACGTTTGACGTTGTCAAATGTAATGTAGATCTTTTTAAAATATTTATAATTAAGTTATGGTATCAACAAAACTTGGTTTAAATAAATAAAAACAAATCAAAATGTTGACAGCAATGTCAATACTGCCAAATGACATGTAATTTTCATTTATTTTTATTTACTTAAACCAAGTTTAAAATTTAAGTTCTATTTGTGCAACTGGTTATTAAAGATTTGAAAGTAAAATTTTATTTATATATTTAAAGCAGTAATACACAAACTGTCGAATTCCTAAAGAAATCAAATTGTTTGAGAAACGAAAGTGTTGTAAAAATAAAATATTAATTATTTAGCATAATTTAAATTAGAATATACTTTTTCTATCAACTTATAATAATATTGATTTACATTAAATTTCTTTTTAAAAAATTTAAAAGTTTGTGCATCAATGATTTATCAATATAAGTATGATTTTAACATGTTAAAAATAGCTAACACCGCCCTTTTAGTACAACCAAACCTTAAGCTTAAAGTTTTAGCTATTAAGATAAATTTAATTCGGTTAAAATTTTGAATTACTCTTCAAATGATCTAAATTGGGGGTGTAAGATATCAAAGTATAGTCTGTTCGGTAGTGGTTTACATCGTGATTGTATATAGGACGCATTTAATTCAGATTCTGATTGGGTAATCAAAACGTAAAAATTAAGACTTTACATAGCATAAAAAATTATGATAATGATAGCGTTAATTTCCCTCCAAATAAACATGGTGTACAATTGGAATACTTGTTCTCCAATGCCCCCCATAGATTCATTTTATACAACTTTTAAACATAGTAAAAATGTGAAATAATATAATTAGTTTAATACTGCTATTGTCACAAGTTTTTTATGGTATGTAAACATGACTTGATTTTGATGTTTTGGTCAGTTATACAATTGACGTCACGTCGAGGAGAAATGGAAGGGAACTAAAAGAAAGAGACATCTCGTACTAGTGAGAAAGTTAGTTGACAGGCCACGACTAACCAGAGCATACTTTTAACATACAATGCAGATTAAATGGCATGTTAAAAATATGCTCTAATTGATCATGGTCTGTCAACTAGCTCTCTCACTAATGCGATATATCTCTTTCTGTTTTGTTGCCTTCCATCTCTGCCCGGCGTGACGTAAGAATTTTTAATGTATAATTCGCTATCAAAATCAAGAATAGAGAACCAAGCAATAATTATAAAAATTGGGCAAATTGAGGGGTGTAAGAAATAGGGCACAATTTACTTACATAGCTAAATAACGGATGTTCAATAAGTCTTGTCGTCCTGGGTGGCTATGGGCTGTGAAACATATGTCTGTACTTTATTAAAACAATTTAACATTAAATAAACGTCAAACAATTCAAAATGAGGAAATCCAATTCCGTTTTCATTTCGTTGACTATTGTGAAAATAAGACTTCACTATAAATGTTTTTTGTTTATGAGTAAACATTTTACTGTGAAAAAAATTAAAAATAATGTATGAATAAAGTACAGACATGCGTTTCACTGCCCATAGCCACCCAGGACGAAAAGAAATATTAAATTTTAATCTTAAAGTTCGTTCAGTGAGAGATTAGAGGTTGGCTGCATAGGACGTATTTTATACTGATTCTGATTGGCTGACCAAAACGTCAAAATGAAGATATATTTACATAGCGAAAAAAATTGTGTTCCAAATAAACATGGCCTACAATTTGATTATCTGTTCTAAAGTGTCCTACAGATTCATTTTGTGAAACTTTTAAATATTACCTATCAACATCTATAAAAATGTGAAAAAAATCAAAAATGTACAGTGCTTACTGTAATAAGTTATTATGCTATGTAAACAAGTCTTCATTTTGACGTTTTGCTCAACCAATCAGAATGAAGATCAAATAAATTTTATACGACCACGCTGTAATCTACAATATGAAATTGGATAAATTGAAGGGTATTCGATATCAAATTGGGCACAACTGTATATTTAATAAATTAGTATATTTAATATTGACGAGACTAGACTCAAATTCATAGAAAGCAATCATCGTTGAAAACATCGGCATTGTCGGTGTAAAATCACCAGATCTGGTGAAAAATCCCTTGAAGTGGCAACACTGGTGTCCTATCTCAGCCCCCGTGTTGTGGTTGCAGAAGCTGCGGCTGCAGAGGGGGGCTGGGCGCAGGACAGACAGCCCTACTGCTCGCTCTGCCACAAGTGGTTTTCACGCGCTTGGTCTCTACAACGTCACATGACTGACACACACTACTACATACCACAAAGTCTAGAGTGTGACGTGTGTGGACGGATGTATCGTTCGCGGAACTCACTGGTCAGCCACAAGTCCCAGTACCACGGACCCGCTGCCCAGAAAAACGGGAAACGCGAACTCGACCTCGTCCACAACAAATAAACTAAAAGGAGAACTTTACCCAACAAGAAGAACCCACTGGAGTAGGATTCATGCGCGCCATCTATCGGGTTTTATAAGAACTAAACACACATAACCTCAAAATGTACATTTTAAATGTCACTGCAACAGACGCAGAATTACTGCGCGCCATCTATCGAGTTTTATTTCAACTAAACATACATAACCTCAAAATGTACATTTTAAATGTCACTGCAACAGAAGCAGAATTACTAGCCACAACAGAAAAGCTACAATCAAAGAAAGGTAAAAAAGTGACAGATAAAACAAGATGGCGATCGCTTATAGTGGAATCCAAACCACTCAGATACATTTGTATGTATTGGATATAAATTGAAGTAAACGATCATTGTAACCAAAGAGCAACAACAACCTACTAATAATCGTCATATTTTCGGAGATTCTATCGATCAATTAGAGTTAGGGATGTAGATCAGCCCTCGGTTGAACTTGGCAGTCGTGATCAATAAAGACAAATAAAGATAAATTATAATTCTCGAATCCAAATTAAACCAATTGATAGAAAATTTGTACAAAGCTAATTCAGATATTGACAGAAAAATATTTTTTACTAAAATTCAGACTTATTCTACTACCAAAAAAAACTTGTTAATCTATTAATCTGACCAAATGTACAAACATATTTTAGTGTTTTTAATAAAATTTAAATTTATGTAATGAGTTGCAAGAAAAAGATATAAAGAGCTCTTTAGTTAAAGAACAGTATCAATAGCGATTTTTTATACTTTGCGTTCACTGAAAACAGTTTAACAGAAGAACCTATTGTTATACTGTTTTTGGTGACTTTATTTTATAAGATTGGCACTACTGCGCATCAAACATTAAATGTCATTTCAAAATGATAACACCAAATTTTTAAAATGTTCTTTTATTAAGCAAAGAATTTAAATTATCAAAATATCAAAATTTTTTTTCGATGAAATAAATGACGCACAGTAAAAAATTGTGTATTATACTATTCTAAAACTTATAGAATTGTTAGATGCTAATGAACCGATAAAACTTTGATGCAACCCAGCAATAATCTGCAGTACGAGGCGTGGCTATTAAATAACGAGACTGATGCTGTTTCAACATTTTATTTTGATTCCATACCTATTTACTTATTATCACTTTCAATATACACCCCTCCTCTAACCCTACAATGCTCTATGCGAATGTTCCATTGTTCGAAACAGTAGTGGAAGTCTTCTTCTGTCAGCTCCTTCAGAACGAGTGCCGATTTCTCTTTCAAAGCTCAAATCTTGTTGCTATTAAGGCAAATTTCACCTTAGTAAGCAGATAGAAGTCGCACGGTGCAAGATCTGGCGAATAAGGCGGATGGTCAACACTGAGATGCTGTACTTGGCTAGAAATCTCTTGACAGACTTTGCGGAATGAGCCAGCGTATTTGATGGAGAAACCATGACTTGTCCTTCCACAATTCGGGTACTTTTCTCAATAAATTATAAGTTTCAGTAGCAGTTTGACAAGTTTCATATGAAATTTCACAACAATTCATTGCTCTAATGTTGCATTTTTGACGAAACAAAAAAACAAATCTAATTAGAACGAATGCTACGGCTATACGGATTTGTTTACATAAGCAAGAGGTACTGCATTCGAAAGAGAAAGCTCACGCTAAAAAGCTGACGGTCGCTGTTGTTGCGTATGCGTACTTTGTCTGTAGCAGCATCAGTCTCGTTATTTAATAGCCACACCTCGTACACTTACATTTGCCATTTGCTCACTTAAATCAGTTGATTTAAATCAAACAAAATTACTACCTGAACTGAAATTGAACAGAAGAAACTTATAGAAATAGGGAGGTAGAATTGAGGTTAAGTGAACTTGTCAAATAAGTGATTAGAAGAAACGGAATTGATGAACTTAAATTCATTATTTAATGTGCACCACAGAAGACGACATATCGATCAGTATTACAATTCAGTATTAAACATTTCTTAGCTTTTATCAAACAAACATGAAGTCAATTACTAGTGAACAGTGATACCAACCCTTGAAAGAGAAAATAAATAAATTAGTATTGACTGTGCTTGGTTAAAAAATAAATGTTACTTGTATTCTTTTCGCGACAGTCAACTAACATTGTTTATTTTCTCTCTTGGGTAGGTGGTGAAAAATGTGTGCAAAGACAAGGACAGCAGTGTCGAGAATGTGGTAAGTTCCTCCGAAGCAAAGTAACTCTACGGAGACACGTTCGAGACATTCATTGTGCGCAGAGTGAACTGTACTGGTGCGGGATATGCAAGAAATCATACCGTACGAAGAACAGTCTCGTGGTGCACATGTGCAACTATCACAAGAAGAAGGATTGAGACGATACTAGTGATGGTGTTGTGTAAAATATGTTGAAATACTTGTATACATTTTGTACATATTGTGTTAATGTTACTACTTAACAGGGTGTTACACCAGAACTAGAAAATAGGGGTGTGAGATGAGAGAAAGGTTTTTTTTTGGTACCGTTGTTTCCTAAATGCTTCAAATAAAATTTTGCTTTTAGATAAATGAAGGTAATTAGTTTTAAATGAGTTTTAAATGAGCTAAAAAATAATTATCAAATTCTGTGGTTGGTAGTATTTATTTTTTACTAAGTCATAATTTATTTTATTCATAGTGAATAAGCAAAAAATCAAGTTAATTCTGCTAATGAAATTTTTAGGTCAACAAATAAAAATAATATTAAACTGGTTTGAATTGCAAAATAGTTAGAGAGCTAGGGTGCAAAATGATTTATTTCAGTGACAGAAATGGTTTTTTTAATAGATTATGTCATGATAAACTTGAAAAAAAGAAAATTAGATTTGGGAACGGGTGGAACTATAAATGGCGTCGGTGTGAATGCGCCGATTTTAAGGGTAGTTGTTGACATATTTTTTACTGGCAAATTTTCAGTTTAAATTATAGACTTTGGTATAATTAAGTAATAAAAATGGTAGACAGAAGTTTTGCCCGGTGACGCATGCGCGACAATACCGGTCAAAGTAAGCAATTTTTATGGTGTCGTGTGACATATTACTACTTGTTCACGATGAATACATGACAAAAAAATTATTGACAGAAATTATTGCTAGTTGCTCACTGGTGACAGAAGCTCTGAAAGTGGACTGGTGTAGGGATCAACAACCACCCTTAAAATCTGCGCATTCACATCGGCGCCATCTATAGTTGCCACCCGTTCCCAAATCTAATTTTCTTTTTTTCATGTTTATCATGACAAAATCCATTTCTGGCACTGGAATAAATGAGACATCATTTTGCACCCTAGCTCTCTAACTAAAATTAGGTCAATTTAATCAAATTCTTTGGTTAATACTATTTATTTGTGACTAAGACCTAACTTAATTTTACGATCATCTTATTCATAATTAATAAACAATAATTTAGGATTTTTAAAATTTAAACGATTCACTTGTTTATTAATTCAGGGATAAACTGATAGAGCTCGACAAACCAAAGTAAAACCCTAAGAGGTGTGTTTTCGGAGGTCGCTACTATCGTGGGTACATTCAGTGTCAAAAGTTGAATTTTAATTTGTGAAATAAGTAATTATTTCCTTTTATAAAAATAGTATGTGAAAAGAATAATAATTATGATAGATGGATAATAAATAAATATATCATTAATAAATTTGTATAAATATTGTACATGCTGGGGCGGCCAAGTATTTTCACTGAGATTGTATATTTCACTTTCGCGCCAAAATAGAGCCACGCCATTCGTTATGTACCTGAATGGGTGGAGTTAATGCGCATTCCAGCCACGATTTTACTTTGGTTTATCAAGCTCTAACATTTACCCGCACCCCCCTATTCTGTAACTCGATCATTATTTGTTAATGATCGATAAGTTAATGACAACCCTAATTTTTTATGATTAATATAAAGATTACCACCATTTCGCCATTTTATAATCAAAATCATTTATTCTGTTGCTTCTATTTTACTTTTATGCATTTTGCTCTCGTTCAAAACTATCAGTATAAAAAAAGTATTTTATCCACAGCTCATATATTATAAAGACATAATTACACTGACTTCAGTTGAATTATATGGCTCATAAAACACTAGTGTTTTATATTCCATAAAACACTGTAAACAACTTGTTATTTGGCAACCTCTTCATGATCTACCGTATTTTGAGAAACTATATATAACTGAATCAACGTTAAACGTTACGACCAATCTTCTTCGATACCTATAATTATGAGTTGTGGATAAAATTTTCTATTACACTTGTGTTTTATTGGTATATAAAACACTTAAGAAAAATTAAACATTCGACCTTCAGTCTCGTGTCTAAACTTTTCTTGCGTGTTTTATATACCTAATAAAACACTTGTATAATAAATAACTATTAAATACAATTTTTACGGAGCTGTCGTTATATTATTTTTTTATAATAATAGCTACGTATATTTTTAAACAAAATCCATGAATATAATTTTAAAATGTCAGAGTAAATTATTCTGGTCTCAGAAGACAATCTGTAAAAGACCGATGAAACATAATAATTATTATCAGGTAATGATACAGTTACAGAACATAGGAGATAAATTGTACAAATCATATTAAATCTACTATTTATCGATACAATATTTTTTCACTTATCTGACACGTTGATCTCCGCATTAATCAACAAGGCTTCAGGATCCTTTTTCATTTATTTGTCAGATTATTAATCTGTTATTTTATCTCATCATTGATAAATGATCCAGAGTGATTAATTAGAACTTGACTAACTTTATTCATTATCACACGTTCCTAAATAATTTTGGAGAAAATACCTAATAAAGTTTCCGATAATTGACATAAAAATATCTTATCAATAAATAACATTTTATACTGTTTTTGACGTCTTATTTATTTTATCGATAGTAATCAAGAACCATCCCCCTATTCTCTAACTTTCGATTATTATTTATTATCGATCGATAAAGTATTGACTACCCTTATTTTTCATTATTATTCTATAGAGTACCACTATTTCGGTATTATGTAAACATTTATTCTGTTATTTCTATTTTATTTTTATGCGTTTTAGTTTTGTACAACATAGCCATTAAATAAAAATAGTTATTTGTATCATTAGATTGAAAACTAGACAGAAAATTGCGAATATTCGCAAATCTCCAAGCATGAAATTGACAGTCAGTTTTATAACATCGTAACATCCGTACTTTCGTATGCTGGACTCGCCCAGTTGAATTTTATTAATATATTAAAGATAGTTCAATTATCTGTATAGATATTTTTTATTGGTTGTACACAGCAACTGCAAATTCAATTAGAATTCATTCCATTTGAGTTTAGCTCTAAAACTGGTAAAAATTTCTAACCTCCAAGTACTTATTGATACTGACAGCCAGTGATACCAATACTAACATTACAAAAAACTTTAGTTGTTACTGAACGGCGTTCGGTGAACATATAGAGGCAGATTCACAAAACGGTTTAGCGCTAACACCGTTTTTAATATTATCTATAACTCTGTTTCAAATTAAAGCAGATTAAAGAAATGAACTAAATTTTATGCTAATTAACGCTCTCTTTAACTCAAGTTAAAATAAACTTGTTTCGTGCATTGAAAAGAGAGTTAAAAATTAAATAAAAAATGGTGTTAGCGCTAATCCGCTTTATGAATCTGACTGATAGTTATTTAAAACTGTCAATTTCGGATGGAGGCGCGAAAAATATATTTTAACCACACTTTTTATGAAACTGTAATTATGATTTTTATTTAAAAAATATAATAATTACGTATAGAAGAAAATAAAATGCATGAATATAACATAAAAATACCAGAGTAAATTATTCAGGAGATCGATTCTAATTCGTAGCAATCAAATATTTAGTTGGATGACGGATTTTTGATGACGTGAAGCGAGTTAGTTAAATTTCTAGGGAATTTATTTTCTACTGTTGGTAACAAAGATCAGACTATATATTTTAGAGTGGTATTTATGAAAAACTTGTTGCCGCTTTGTGATTGTTTATTATTAACAAGTCCACTTTGTTGGTTGAAATCATAACCGTGTTCCTATATTTAGTATTATTTATTAAAATAACCAAACTTTTCAAAACATGGCACTGCAAAACATACGAATAGGACGTAGCGACTGAGTTAGCGACTGGTTCAAAGCAGTTGGTAGCAGTAAGTCGCTAGAAAATATCTAGTCGCCAATAATGACGTCACACCTAAGTTATATTTTATCCCGCAAGGTGGCTACACTAGCGGTAGCGACAATAAATGACGTCAAGCCAGTGGCTACAGCTGGTTGCTACGAATTTGAATCGGTCTCCTGGTTTCAGAATAACAAAATTGTGATAAACAATAAAAAACAAAAATAGCCATTAGCTTATCGATCATTAACAGATAATGGTACAATTCGAGAATATAGGAGTATAGTAGTAGGGTTGAAGCATTTATGGTAGTATTGGGGGCAGCAATGGTAGTTGAAAATCTCTCATCATGTAGGTTGTGTTCGGGTGTAATATGCTGTATATAAATATTTTGTATTTGCAATATTTGTAATAAAGTGGTGAATCTGTTTGTGATGGGCTTGTTTCCTGGTCTAGTCCAAAGCGAAAGAGTTGGTTGTTTGTTTGCGAATGAGATATCGTGTAGTAGGGCCGTCCGTGTACATATTGCTTCCTTAGTCTTGTTGGTGCGCGGTGCGGATGATCAGCAGAGACAGGCTAATGGAGCCCCCTTGTTCTGCCGTCAGGTGTGGACGAGTTCCGTTGTCAGCCGTGCAACAAAAGTCTGTCGTCACTCACACGGCTCAAGCGGCACATTCAGAACGTACACATGCGTCCATCGAGGGAGCCGGTGTGCAACATATGCAAGCGCGTATACAGCAGTCTCAACAGCTTGCGTAATCACAAGAGCATCTATCATCGGAACGTCAAGGATCGGAAAGTTGATGATCTGCTGCTTCCGCACCCCTTCTATCATCACCACATGAACTGATATAAAAACCCGTTTCGTGCTGAGAGCTGTATAGCGTGAATGTTGTGTGCGAGAGTGGAGTGCCGTCCGGCCCCGGCCTGCCTGCCTGCCTGCCTGCTGTAATGCTGTGTGTGTGTTCCCGGTCCGGTTCCTCCTCGGCAGCCGTGCGCCGGATGAGCCTGCCGCTGCCGCTGGCCGCGGCCCACCGCTGTGACGTGTGCGGCAAACTGCTCAGCACCAAGCTCACGCTCAAGCGCCACAAGGAGCAGCAGCATCTGCAGCCGCTCAACAACGCTGTGTGCACCGTTTGCCACAAAGTGTTTCGGACGCTCAACAGTCTCAACAACCATCGCTCGATTTACCATCGGCGGCAAAAATAAATCAGACTGATTGACTGTGTGTTGTGTACTACCTACTAACTAATACTACTACCTACTACTACTACTACTAGATGAGCCTGTATTCATATTCAAAATATGTAGTTAGTATATTATATAGTATATATATATATTAGAATCGGTGAAAGGGACAAATACTTCCATACATATATAATTATTATTATAAACAGAATATATTTATAATTAACTTTATTAAAAATATATATTTAAAAAAATACAAAAAAAAAACCAAGAAAAAAATTTATATAGAAAGAGAGATCAGGACTTTTATTTGTTGTTATAAAGACTGAAAAAATGAATAAATCTAGTTGATAAATTTGAGTTTGTTAGAGTTTTGCTTCTTTAGAAGAAGAGATATGGTTCGTGCAAGCAAAATTAATGTTATGATTTTGATAAGACTGAATACGTAAGTTTTGGATTTCCCTGAGTACTACTAAGTTGGTAAGCAATTGGTCTTGCCCCCATTTTGTAACACTATATAGTTTGCATTGAGCATGAGTCAATGTTGGATGATGCAATATGATATTTTTATGTATTTGTTGTACTCATTATTTTTATTTATGTTTTCAACAAAACAATATACATTTGTAATGTAGCTTGTGTTTTACTTTTGCTTCTCATGATCCGTGCCCCGGCCCTCACTGACTCACTTTCACTCATGTATTGTGTAATTGATTGCAAGACGGTTGCAGTACACAGTATACAGATACAGAGGGTGTTGCCACCAGAAGATTTACAAGGCAGTCTCTGTTACCGTCTTTCTTGATCAATACTCGTTATAGCGGTACAGTACAGTTTCAAGTTCATTGATGACGCATGTGATTATGATGATCGAAGGGTACATGATTGATATAACCTAACTCTAGAACTACACACAGAACGATGAGGTGGTGACTGACACGGCACACAAGTCTGCTGGTGGCAACGCGGTCGTCTCAGAACAAAGGCGAGCAGTGTTTTTGCTGTGTTGCAGGGGGCTCGCTCAAGAAAGTGTTCACTTGCCAACTGTGCGGGAAAGTGTTGTGTTCTAAAGCGTCGCTGAAGCGGCACATCGCCGACAAGCACGCCGAGCGACAGGAGGAGTATCGCTGTGTGATCTGCGAACGTGTGTACTGCTCTCGAAACTCGCTCATGACCCACATCTACACCTACCACAAGTCGCGCCCTGGTGACATGCGGCCTGGTGACATCGATATTAAATTCTTTTAGGATTTGTTTACTTTACGTTCCCCGGCCGCAGGTACTTAACTGCTCTCTGTCAGCGAGACGCAGCTCTTGCTCTCCTCAAATGCTTTCCGTTTTTTATTATATATATATAGATATTCTCTCTTTTGTTTTTATATTCGGGCAACCAGACGGCGATGTGATGAAGATGCAATACCTACTCAATTACATCTTCATTGCGTCGCGCACAGAAACCCGAACGCTTCTTATTCCTCAGTTTGCTTTGTTGTTTGTTGCACTCGCATGTCCTGTGTCACGTTCCGTTGATGGTGCTTGTATACGTAGTTGCTGCTAGGTAAGGAAAACTAATCGCGCCTACTATACCTAACTTTACTACTACTACTACCACCACCACCTCATTCATACATCATTCATTTGTTTAGTCACTCACCACGAAGCTCTTTGATTCTTTATATAATTAAATTATTAAATTAACACAAGTCTCTTTTGACTCTCGTACTTCGTGTTGTTTCTCTTGTTGTGTACCGCTCTGTTGTATGATGTCGGACCTGGCGAGTAGTGCGCAGCGTGTTGTTAGCAGCGACTGCTGTTGCAGGCATTACGTATCGGATGCCGCCGCCCACCTCCGGGGGAATAAACGAACCGCAAGAGTGCCCGTACTGCCGCAGAACCTTCTCGTGTTACTACTCGCTCAAGCGGCACTTCCAAGACAAGCACGAGCAGTCCGACACGCTGTACGTGTGCGAGTTCTGTCACCGGAGATACCGCACCAAGAACTCGCTCACCACGCACAAGAGTCTGCAGCACAGAGGTTCGAGCGGAATGCTCAAGCGACTGCTCAAAACCACGGCCATCAAGAACGTGCTGAGTCAACAGCAGCCCCCTCCTCACTTGCAATGAGCGTTGCCGATGCCGTTGTCGTTGCCAGCCACCTATTCCACAGAGCAGGCCTAACCGAACCGAAACCTCACTCAAACAATCAATATACGTCATGTCGTCGCATCGTCCTCGCCATACAAATATTATATAATATATTCATCGTCGCGCCATCTTCCAAAAACTAAACAATACTACATTCACGATACGAAATCACTTGTTATTACGTTCACAACAGCTAAATTTACTTCACACTGCCCAGCGTTCTTTTCAGTTAACGCAATCTATGCTTTTGTCTGACAAGCAAAATGAATCGTACATATAAGTTAATATTCACTTCCTTGTTAGTGACATAGGTATATATAATTGAAAAAGTAGTAGTCAGAGGATCTCCTTTGTCATTTTTCACCCATTTTTATAAAGAAACAATGTGCAATAAGCAAACAACCAACGATACAACTGTCAAAAATGTATAGTGATTGAACTGACATCTATACTCTATTTTTTAACCAGGACGAGTAAATGCACAAGTCAGATTTACACTATAGAAAGTTACTAGATTTTTGTTCGCGCGAAATACAAAAATTTCTTACACATCTGCACTGATTAAGTCTCATGGAATTTATTTTAAAATGCAAATGACATTATAAACTCTAATTTGTCACTCCGTATATTATTAGTTCTTAAAAGAACTGATTTATTTTAATGTCACAGAAATGCAAAAAACTAACAAGAAAACAGATAACCTCAAAACTTATGACAGCTCTAATAAATCAAATGTAAAATCTATGTAGTGTAAACTGGACGAAGCACTAGCCAATCAGAAGCGTTAGTTTTAGCGGTTAAAATTTAAATTACTCCTCCTGGTTAAAAACAGAGTATAGACTATATTTCAAAACTAGTATTCATTTGATGAAAAACAGTATTCTACGTTACCGACAATGTCACTAACTACATAACTAAATTTTGCATTGTGAACAGCAGTATGTACAACATAAATAGTAAATATAACTACTAATTTCGTATTGTGAATGAAAGTAAACTCAAGGCACTAAACTGAAATGTTGTACCTCTAAACACTAAGTACATTCATACAAACAAAAATACACACGATATTTTAGAAGTTTTATTATTAATATTATAAGTACGATAATAATTATATCAAGCAGTAGGTTTTAACTATTGTAGAGTTAGGACAAAAACTACTGTTTATAAATAAATTCAGGTGTCGAAATGCTCCACGAAATCACACAAAAGTACAAATCAACAAAAAACAAACT
Source organism: Pterostichus madidus (assembly GCA_911728475.2). Classification (NCBI taxonomy): domain Eukaryota; kingdom Metazoa; phylum Arthropoda; class Insecta; order Coleoptera; family Carabidae; genus Pterostichus; species Pterostichus madidus. Next base: position 31,957,085 of record OU452314.1, read on the forward strand.
AGGTGTATAATGATATTAATGAGAAACAGAGAGTTAGTTTACTACTACTATATAGTTATACATTCTCAGATGAAATTATATTAAAACGTTTAGTGGTTTCCACATAAGGAACACACGCATTTCAATAATTCAAGGTGTTCGAAGTAGATTAAACATATCGTAGTAGGTACTTCGGAAATCATCATATCAAATGAATTGCTCTTGTCTTTGCCCCCACCTCCCCCCTGTCTATCATCAATCAATCAATCAATCAATCAGGAATCTCTTCCCTTGAACCATTCCAAGTGTTTCTGTGATTTGCTTTCGTTTCCCTCAGATCTGATCAGACTTAGTTTAGTTTAGGCTGTAAGTGTTGCGGTCGACGACGACGAAAAACCAGACGTACCAAGTAAGAGTACGCTCAAGGCTCGGGATTATTCGGGAACGTGAACGATATATAGTAAAGAATGATCAATTAATTAAATTAAAAGGTAGACTTATAAGGAAAAGAGTCGGGCGCGGGCTCGCAGTCGAGGGCCCCGCCCACTGAGTACATATCGTTCCAGGGTTACATTGTTTTCTCATATAGTTGTATATAAGTATATTATAATGTGCCAATTGGATAATGTATCTCATTATTATACTTGAATAAGTGTCGTAACGTTGTTAAAGGCAGTATTTTTTATCATTTGTTTCTTCTGTAGGCACATTCCGTTATGATTATAAATCATTGATATTGTTTTGGAATGTAACACTTTAGTGCTGTGAAATTGAAGAAATTTGTTTTCTTTTCAATTATTTAGTTGTGATACGATTGTACCAAAGAGAGTGTCTCGTTCATTCTTAAATTTTTATAATTCAAAATTATTTATCGTATCAGAGATAAAATTTTTGAATATATATTTCTATTTGTGCCATACAAGCTGACATTAAAATGTCATTAATTATACTAAAATTCTCTATTTTGAACGATGGTTGGTTTCATTGTATGGATCTAGATGTAGCACTGTAAGTTTGAATTTCATAGATGGGTTGTTTATCTAACATATCTGGTCATGCCAACATTATACAGTTGCAATTTTTAAAAATTGATTATATATGATATTATATATTATATTGAAGAAAAAAGCAGTATTAACATTTGTACCTAAGGTGGTAGTAATTTAGATATTTTATAAAAATTAAAAAAATTATATACAATACAAAGTTTAAATTTCTAAAAATTTTGGTCCGAAATGACAAAAAGGTAGATTTTGTTACGAAATACGTCATTGGCGTGACTTAGTATTAGGTTCGGTGTCTGTTGGTGGACATAGTGTTGTGACGTAGCTTAAACCATGTGCACTGCCCTCTTCCGGACCCATTCGTGGGTCGTGTTTCTAAGTTTTACTATAGGATTCATTCCACAACAAGCCGCCATGTTGTATGTTTCGTTTTTGCTCATATACCTACTAGAAATATACTGCTGATGCCATTACCAGCGTGCCTGCAAAAACCTAGATGATATTATCATTCTATCTCACACATTGGTATTACAGTTTTGTACGCATGTCCGTAAATAGTTATTAAACAGTTTCTGGACGTGTGATACGTAAGATATCAATAAAATTATTATTTAAAATTACCAAAAATCCCTATTTTTACAAGCTGAACTCGCCGATTGAATTTTGGTGTCTACGGTGTATTACACAAAATATTATTTATTAAAGATAAATTCAATTATTTATATACATATTTTTATTGGTTGTACACAGCAACTGCAAATTGAATTATAATTACTTACATTTAAGTTTACAATACACAAATTCCTAACCTCCAAGCACTCACTGTCACTGACAGTCAGTGATGCCAATGGTAACATTACAAATTTCCCTAGTTTTTACGGACTCGCGTTCAGTAAAAACATTCCGAACGATTTTGAGATATGTAATACTGTTAATGTCAGACTAAGGCGTGAAAATACCATTCGCAACGACACATCAAATTGAAATGAGCGCGAGCGGGTTTAAATTTAAATTTTAAAAAAATCGACAGCTGATGATATTAATTAGATTTGTTTCAATTTATACAGAGTGATCAAAAGGAAAAAAAATATTTGAAATTGGTATGCCTGATACATAAATTCAGTGACATTTGAAAATTTAAATTTGAGTACATTTATTATTACATTTATTTCTAAAGTATTTCTAATACTTAAAAAGTCAAAATTCTATTAGCTGTCGGACTTCTGACATAACCAATTTGTATTTATTAGAAATGTCAAACAGCATTTCCACCTTTACCTTGCGTTGTGCCAACTGTGGAATAAAAGGATCTCCGGAATTGTATTGCCAACTGTAACAATTCCTTTTGATTAAAATTTCTAAGTAAATTAATAATAATTGTAAGTAATAATGAAATCATGCGCTTATTTACAATGAAATACTTTGAATACTACTCCTAGCTAAATTAAAATCTAAATAAATATTCAAAGTATTTCATTGTAAATTAGCGAATGATTTCATTATTACTTTTGTTACTCAGTTTTTATTATTTTAATATAAATTGAAACGAAGCTTATTAAACTGAAAATCTATCAATTTAAAAAAATTTGAACTCGCTTGCGCTTCCTTTCAATCTGATATTATCGTTAGTTATTGTAGTGGTTTTCAAAATGTGGGTTGTGACTCCCTGGAGGCTCGCAAAAACATTGGATAGGGATCGCCGGATATTATTTAAATATTGTAATAAATATCCAGTTGCACTGCGTTCACTTAATTTTTAAGAATTAATTAAATAAAAAATATGGAATCAAATGTTGGACAGCAAAGTTAAAATACTTATATGACAGATCATCTCTATAAGATTTTGTTCCTTTAAAGAAAACTTGAAATTTAAATAACAATAATGCAACTGGTCATTAAAGAATTCATTACAAGCTGAATAGCAAAATAGATACTATTAATTATTTTCTTAAATAACTATACTCAAGGTCTTAATGAGAAGTTTTTCGTTTACTAATTTCTGAAAGAATTGTAATGCACATTATTAAATCAGCCTTTACAAACTGCAATTATGATCACATAAAAGTAACGCGGTAGCGAAAAAATGTATTTGTGATGTTTGCCTGCAAGAGAGGCATCGCTCCGAAAAGTTTGAAAACCATTAGTATACAGCGTGTTACGTAAGTTTGGTATGTTTACATAACACTCTGTATAGTATTACGGACATGCGCATACAATAGTATATTACATAACAAACATCGAAAGTGTAAGATAACGTGCGAGTATACAAATTGAAAAACGAGGCGCGTAGCGCTGAGTGATTTAAGTACACGAGCATTGTTATCACAGTTTCGAGCGAGTTAAGTACACTATTTTTCAGACTACAAAATATTTCTAAAAAAAGTGTACAAGAGCAATTTTGTTACACTTTAACAGCTGAAGCGTTTTTGTACGTAACCGTTGAAGTTTGACGTTTGAGGTTAGGTATTGTGATACCAACTGTACTAACCGTAATGTCAAAATATTAAATAATACTAAAATATTAGTAAATAAGTCATTATTAATGTTAAAAATAAAGATTTATATGTGCAAATGTGTTGCAAAATCTGCCAAAACTTCGATTGAAATAACAATACAAATTTTTACATAAAATAAAATAAAAATATCATCACGCCTTCTACCCATTACTGGGTGTGGCACTCTGCCGAAGCAGATCTCGGTAAGTGATATATTTTGCTTGTGAAGTGCGATTACCAGCAGTCAAATCACGGCCCCATAGATGTTAGTGGTGAGGGAGCCACAAGGGTAGTTTTAAAATGGTGAAAATTGTTTGTCGCCTGTGGGAATCGAACCAGGGTTCTCAGAAACCACAGGCCAACTTGATACCACTGAGCTAGCTACCCTATACAAATTTTTATTTTATTATTCTCTTTCATCGTAACGCCATCTGTTGTCAATCACATGATATGTCAGAAGTGTGCGTTATAAGCTGCATTCCATTTACCACTTGGTTCAGTTAAATCAGTTCAGATATCTTCGACACATGACTAAATGTATCGAATGAAGCAAACTGATGCACTTATTGGGGTGAATTAATTCAAAGTAAACTAGAATCAGTAATTCTAGTACTGGAAATAAGGTCAGCAAAGTAATCCAGTGAAATAAGTAAGTGATCTGGATCAGTAAATATAAGTTAGATCGGAACCAAATGACAAACGGAATAAGCTTTTTATAACATATCAATGAGTGTTATTTTCAACTAACCATAATGTCAAAATATTAAAAAATGCTAAAATATTAGTAAATAACTAATTATTAATTAAAAAAAAAAAGATTTATCTGTGCAAATGTGTTGAAAAATCTGCCAAAACTTCGATTTAAATAATAATACAAATTCTTTTCATTTATTTTATTATTTTCTTACATCGTAACGCCATCTGTTATCAATCAATGGAACTTCACCTGATATGTTAGAAGTGTGCGTTATACTAACATATCAGTGTATGTTATGTTCAACTTTCCGTAGTAATTTATGACGTTATGGTTACTTTCATAAATGGTCGTCTAAAAAGAATATTAATTCAATTAACTTTCTGAAAACTGTACTGTAACAAGATTGTATGAAAGTTTGTTTAAACTTTTTTGGGAAATGGTTCAGCTTAATATGACAAATCCAAAATTAAGGATTAGCTAAATTTTAGCTAAAATTTCTTTAAAAATTGGGCTGTAAATAATTCCTACCTTTTATGTCAATGGCACACTGGTCGAGGAGCATGAATGAGCGTCGAGGAACTCATCGATGAAACAACAGAACGCACCCTGACTGATAAAATAAACAAACACGAAAAAATAGCACAAAGCAAAACCAAAATGACAGCCCACGCTAACATGAAATGAGACACAATAATACGTGTGAAATGAGACACAATCGTTTCATCGAGGAACTCCTAGATGGAAATAGAAGCGCCTTTATTTTTCATCGATGACGGGTGCGTTCTGTTGTTTCATTGATGAGTTCCTCGACGCTCATTCATGCTCCTCGACCAGTGTGCCATTGACATTAGAAAAATCCAGAGGGTAGAGATTGCACCAGGATGGTTGTCTGAAAAATGTAATACCAATGTCAATGTGTGAGATAGAATGATATTTTTAAGTAGCTTTGTAGGCACGTTGTGAATATAAAATAGCAGCGATATATTTACTAATACATATATGTAAACAAACAAACATTGCCCGCCATGTTGTACGAATCGTTTGAATTACGTTTCGTTTTTGCTCCACATTCCAGTCCTCTCTACTCTATCTATCTCACTCTCGCTCTAACTAGCGCTCCTCCTTTCATCTAAATATAAAAACATAACCTCTATAAAGCAACAAAGATGCCTTGGATACAGTACAACTCGACGCAATGTTATTTACACCATTTTTAATAATACTATACAAATGGACATGTAAAATTGATTGCTGTTTAACTGTATACCTCATGAAACTCAGATCGAATATGAAATGGTGAATCTTCTCCACAAACAAACAAACAAAATAAAACAAATACAAAATGTACTTATATTGTATCTAGTTGATAATCACGTGCGTACCGTACTGTTTTAGCTTGTAGGGTAGGCAATTCGGTTGCAGGGGTTGTTTTCGCATTTCGCAGACATGTACATATTAGGTACTCATCAGCCAACAGAGCTTCGGCTTTGCGGTATATAGTTTCATACTCATTATATATACAATACAGACACTTCCAATTTTGCAGTTATTTTTAAGGCTTCATTTTTATATTTAATTTATATTTTATCTAATGACTTTTGTTATTTAAACTTTATGATGAATATATGATAATTACAATTGTTGGTGTAATAAAATCATTATAAAGATCTTGTCGTCTCGTCCTTTCCTTCTACATCTACAGGAAATATCATCATAAAAACGAGAAGACATCTACAACTTATAATGTGAACCGATTATATTTATTTATTTGCTGCACAACAAGATATTAATCTTAATGGAGGTTATACAATTGATGTCACGTCAGAGAGAGATGGACGGGAACTAACAGAAAGAGACATCTCACACTAGTGAGAGAGTTAGTTGACAGACCACGACTAACTAGAGCATACTTTTAACATACGGCGCTACATTCGGCCTGAATATATAAATATTTGTTATCGTGTACGTAGGGTTTCTTGTAATTCTGACAAAAATGTAGATTTGACCAATCACAAAAATCTGTTGTAACGTATGTATAATTTCAAGTAAAATAATTTTGCAGATCTGAATGAAATTTGGGGCACGTAAACATTGGATAGTCATACGCATCCTGTTAAAATATGAAACACATTCATCGTCTGTGAACAAGTATATTCGCTTGTAAAGTTGAGTTCTTATACACGGGGCTTATGGCGATCATCCCTCAGAATCGGACATATTTGGTTTGTGTACCTCTAAAATTTTGCAGTTTCATTTGAAAAACTAGTATGATGTTCTAGAACTATCCATGTATATTGTATCAGAAGGAGAAAGTTTTTTATCGTTTAGTAATGGATATATAGCCACGCAAAGCCTTGTTTTTAACGAAAAATTAAGAATCCCAATTTATAATGGCAACACCACACGGTGGTATGGTATTTGAAAATTCACTAGACCAACAACCTGTTAACAATTCATGATATTCAAATCATAATAGGTATTACTTATTTTATTCAATTTTTTGAGCGTCAGTTCCGCCACTCGACAACCGATGGCGACACCGTCTCACTAGTACTACCTTAAGGTGAAACATTCTACCTGAAGTTCGTTAAACAAATATTTGTTATCGTGTACGTAAGGTTTCTTGTGATCCTGACAAAAATGTAGATTTGACCAATCACAAAAATCTGTTATAACGTATATTTAACTTCAAGTAATTAAAGCATTAATATTAAACGACAAACAATACAGATATATTTCAAACCACAAATTCTGATCTACTCATACATTTTTATGTATATCTTTAATAGTGTAACATCTTGAAACGAATGATTGACAGCTATGATTATTTCTGATCATTTTAGTGCTGGGTGTACGTCAATTGAGAAAAATGAGAATTTCGCGAAGTTGCAATAACTTCAAATTTGAAAAAAATATTTTACATATTTATTCTCATCTAAATAATAATAGTACTACATAATCTTTGAACATTTTACTTGTTGATGTGTTTATTAAAAAGAAAAATAATATAAATAAATTCGAATTGAAGTGCAGATCATGACATCAAAATTTTAAGTCTGATTTTCTCAAAAATGGGCCGATCAATTTTATTTTGAAAATTATTTATATTTAAGAATCTAGTCTTCTATAGTATATTAAATTTTTATCCAATTTGATTGTGCAAGTTTTGAGAGAAAACAAAAACGTGAACGGTTTTTCGCATATTTTATTTTTTGCTCCGAAGTCCCACGATTAAATTGGATAAAAATTTAATGCATTGTAGAAGACTAGATTCTTAAATATAGAGAATTTTTTAATTAAAATTGATGGTCGCATTTACGAGAACTTAAAGTAAATTTTTGAGTAAAATTTCTTTCAACATTTGTACATAACATTAATGATGTCTAGTTTATTACCATGCTTTGAAGTTTTGGCTTTAAAATTTTATACAATACATAATAAGTTTCATTCAAGAATAATATTTTGTTTCACAGAGATCAAATCAGATCGCCGTTTTGATACTATCTTCAGCCCGGATGATTCACCTTAAATGACATGTTACAAATATACTCTAGTTGATCATGGTCTGTCAACCAGCTTTCTCACTAATACGAGATATCTCTTTTTGTTCTCATTTTTAAATGTATAACTCGCCATTAAAGTACAGGAGAGCAACAACTTTTAGTGGAATTCGAACCACTCGGACGCACGTATTTTTAGTTATAAGTCGAAGTCAGTTAAGACTTACTTATAAACCAAATGAACTAACACCATTCAATCACAACTTATTTCTTTATTTATTTATTACTCCGCACAACAGGAGTTACATCCTTGTACATAAGTTATGAAAGACTCACATAATAATAACTATAAAAATAAGGGTAATACCGGGGTGTGATATACGATAACCTATGTAGCCAGATTCTCAAAAAAGTTTTAGCTAATCCTGAATTTTGGATTAGCTAATTTTATTGCTCGTCCGACTTAAAAAAGATAATTCAATTCACTTTCCGAAAATGGTAAGAAGATTAGATTAAAGTTTGTTTAAACTTTTTTGTAAATATGGTTTAGTTTAATTTGACAAATCCAAAATTCAGGATTAGTTACATTCTAGCTAAAAAAAATTTGAGAATTGGACTGATGGTGTTTTGCATGGGTATTATTTTAAGATTAAGCATTTTTAATTTAATGCACAATTGTGGGTGTGTTACAAAAATAAATACTAATGATATATGCATGATTAAATTATTGATTTTTATATTATTTATGATAGTTGCCAGATTCTACAAAGAACAACAAAGTATGTAGTAGGTATGTATATTAAAAATTATTATTATTGTAATTTATTATGAAGCAGTTTTCTTTTGGATGTTACAAATTAAAGAATGATTAAAGTGATATTCTAGCAGTTAATTTAGCAGTTAAAATTATTTAATTATAATTCTACCTTTTTATCCTCCCTTATCCATTTTAACTCTGTCCTTAACTCAACTACATTTCCAGGGATTGTTATACTGAAAACCAAGGACCAACGTCCTTGCTGAAAACGTTAAAACCATCGACTGACATTGCAAATAAAGTACAAACAAAAAGCAATCTGTATTCGATCAAAGCACCTGAGGGTTCACTTCCTTTCTATTGGTTTGTTTGTAGCTAAATTAAACTATAATTTAAAGTTATAGAATTTATAGTTCAAGTATAACAGAGAAATAAAATGTATAATAAGTGTTTTACTCTTTTCAAAATTCGCGCCAAATTCTACACCGTAGTTTGTATCGCATCGTCATGGAAACATGAAAAATCAATAAGTTTTGTTATTATTGTGCATTCTCAAATAAAATTAAACTAAACAGTTCGTTATTACATCTTAAATTTTCTTTAAATAGAAGAATAATATGCCGAAAGTAAAGCTGTTGATCTTGGGACCTATGGGGGTACTTATACAACAAATAAATAAAGGTAAAACTTATATTTATCAAGTGAATTGAATTACAGTGTGGTAAGACAAGAATAAGCAATTATTTAGCAGATGGTAGCAATGGTTCTTTGCCAGCAGAACTTAGACCAACTCAAGGTGCACGAATTTTAGAATTTGATGTTTTAAATTTGAAGGTTCATAATAATAATACCAACGTTGAAGTTCAACTTTGGGATTGCAGTGGCGACGAAAGGTAAGATTTAATTACTTAAATATTTATACTGAAAACGTTATAAGGATTAACTGACGTCATAAAAAATATAACTTGAATGATTATAGGGTGCTGCTACGTTTACATGTAAACTTAAAATTGTATTGCGTGTTATTTTTTTAGAAATGACAAAATTACATTTTTCTTTCAAAAAATTGGGAAGATAATGAAAATCTATGAACACCAACGAATTCCTCTCGTAAAAGTACATAGGGGTAGAAAAAACATCCACAAATACAAATTTATTCTCTGACATTATTCCAGCACCATTTTCAGCTATGACTTTTTATTTAAATAGAATTTACGTATTTATTTATATTTAATTCAGGTATATGACTTGCTGGCCAGCTATAAGAAAAAATACCAACGGAATAATATTCGTTCATGCTGCAAATGATTCACCGGGTGCCAGAAAATTAGATTTATTCTATAATTATTTTGTGAATCAACCAGGATTGTCTCCTCGTCAATGTATAGCATTTTCGCATCATTCTGAAAATGATGATAATGATGTGAGAGGAGTAAAATTATGTATGTATACTATGTATAAATTTTAAAACATTTACTTGTTTAATGATTAATATTTTTAGCGTCCAACTTTCAAAAAATATCTCATGCTTCAGTCAACATGGACACAGCGAGCGATAAATTGCGATATGATTTTAATCAATTTTTGTCAAGTGTTGTGAATAATATGTAATTATTTTTGAATAAAAATGTTAAAAGTTTTTGAATTTGAATGATTTCGCGCAAAAAAAACATGAAGTTAGCTACAATGTAAAAATGTAATATGTATAGACAAAGTACTATGAAACCCTAAGAGGAATGTCTTCGGGAGGTCGCTTTTATCGGCGGTACATTTAGTGTCAAAAGCTGTCGGTTTATTTAAAAATATATATATATATCATCACGCCTTTTACTCATTACTGGGTGGTGGCACTCTGCCGAAGCAGATCTCGGTAAGTGATATATTTATGCGCATGAAGTGCGGTAACCAGCCGTCAAATCACGGCCCCCAAAGATGTTAGTAGTGAAGGAGCCACAGGGGTAATTTTAATTTGGTGAACCACAGGCCGACTCGGATACCACTGAGCCATTACCTCATTATTATTATTTGAATTTATGTAATAGCAAGACGGCGTATAATTCTTTCCATTTGTAAAAATAGCATGTCAAAAAATGAATAATTATAATGGGATAATAATAAATAAATATATCATTAAGAAATTTGCATAAATGTACATATCGTACAAGATACAGCTGTCAAGTATTTTCATTGTAACTGTATATTTCACTTTCGCGCCAAAATAGAATCAAGCTATTAGTAGGTGAAGTTCAAGCGCATTCCAGCCACGGTTTTACATAATTTGTCGAGCTATACATTCACCGAAACGAGAGTAATAGGAACTAAGTAGTGAAATCTAGCTAAGCCATCCTATTGGTCGATGGAGAAAATTTACAAGTTGAATGCACACTGTAGAAAAATCCGGTAGTGATGCGAATGTCAATACCCAGTTTCAATCAGTGTGATCGGTTTGTTACGTTTATTTAATCAGTTCGATATTAAGTTTTAAATGAAAAAGAAACATTGAACGCAAGAACAATTGTTCTAAAACGGTATCTGCACCAAAGAAACATGTGAGGCCGCATTTTAATTCAAATTTTCGCGCTAAGTTAGAATGATGTGTTTTGAATCAGACTTCTTCGAAATTAGTTCCAATTTCTCTCGTTTCGACAAATAAATAAAATTAATTTTGAATACAAAAATAAATATAATATTCAGTAATATAGTTAACATGTATGTAAAGTAAATAATTAAAGCATTTTAATAATTATAAAACAAAATTAATGTGAACGTTGTAACAATAACCTCCAAATTGCGTAGTTAGCGCGCTGTCAAGTGGTTGAGAAGCATCATAACCAAATTTTACTCGTTTGATTTGGTGTTTACTTTTAAATATAAATATTGTAACAAGAATAATTAACATATTAGTAAAATCAGTGGATTAGGTCATTGGGTAAAATGAAGCCCAATAAAATTTTAGATTATGAAGCAGGTAAGTGCAATGTCCTAGTTTATTTAAAAGTGAATCATACTAGTTTATTCTTAGAGTACTACAAGATGAAGAAAAATAATAGAAGTTTAGCTAAGGCCCTAGCGGAACAGCAACAATTAAATAAAAAGTATCTAGATGAAAACATTATACTTCAAAAGAAGTTGTATGTTTCTTCTTCCATAATTATGGTAAACTAAAGTTCTTCCTCCAGTATCTGTTTTATTATTTACACTCTATTTTTAGCAATTTGAAAGATCATTTAATCAAATACTAAAATCCTCCAAAAACAGTTTAGATAGCTGCATTAATTTAACAAATAATTTAAGTACTACAATGACTCTCTGCAAGCAAGGCACAAGTCTACAAACAACTTTATTGGACAGTAAGTATATTTATTCCTCACTTTCAACATTCTTTATATGTTTATTAAGATTTTGTAGAAGACTGCGATAAGAACTCTTCAAATAAAGTTACGTTAAGATCAGCATCGCCAGGGAATCCACACAAAACTCACGCGGTTAAACCGATGGTTAGCGGACATGTTATTCATTCCCCTACTATTAACTTATCACGGATAACCGAAATTCGACTCCCAGGTATGGCAAACATAAATTGTTACCGATAATTATTATATATTTTTGAACTATTACAGGTTTACCAGCCGTTGATATCGCAGTACAAAACCAAAATTCTTCAACAGTAAGTGAACATTTGCATATTTATTTTAATATTGAGGCCTCGAAATTTACATATCTTTTGCGATTTTTCAATAATTATTTATTGTAAATCATTGTAGAGTAAATTAAACTTGTTTTTTTAAAAGGATATGTGCTTAAAACTAGTGAAAAATTAATAAAATTTGATTGGTGACCTTTGCGAAAGGTCACATCGTTATAAGTAGTAATGACAAACGTTTCAATTTTCGACCTTATGGAGTAAAAACGCGGGAAGTGGCCATATTGAATTAAATAGTTTCCAGGTTTTAATTCTGACGCCGTTTGATTATTTTTGTTTAAAATAGTTAATTTTTAATCTCTTAAATAATTTATTAATGCCCGATTTATCAATCAATTGTTTAATAAATGTTAACTAACAGCAATATAAATTATATGTATTTTTCTATATTTAACAGGCAGTCAATTATAACAAAAACAGTTGAATGAAAACTCACCATAATTATAATAAATAAATAAAAATATCATCACGCCTTTTACCTATTACTGGGTGTGGCACTCTGTCGTAACAGATCTCGGGAAATGATATATTTATGCACGTGAAGTGCAATTACCAACCGTCAAATTACGGTCCTTAAAGATGCTAGCGATGGAGAAGTTACAGGGGTAATTTTAATGTGGTGAAAATGTCGACTGGAAATCGAACTCGGGTTTTCAAATCTACAGTTCGAGTCGATACCACTGAGCTGTCTACTCCATAATTATAATAATTCATGAAATCTGCTAGCTAGAATATTAAAAAGCTCCAGGTTTAATTTTCGCTGTCGTCCGATTTTTTTTTTTGTTAATCAATTTATGTTTTTAATCTTAGTATGCACATACGTCAAATCTCTTGCAGCCATTTTACTTTCTTATACACAGTATAAAGAAGTATTGGAATCGTGAAAAAAATCGTTGACGAGATTTTCGCGGAAATACGTGTTTTGAGCTCCACTGAATCCGTTTTGATAATTTTCTCAATTATGTCTGTGTGTGTGTGTGTGTGTGTGGATGGATGGATGGATGGATGTGTGTCCAAGTGTGCAATATGAAAATACGAAGAGCTGATTTGATTTTGAATGAAATTGAAAAACCGGAAGAGGAAGTTTACTGGACACACAAAACAATAAATTCCATTTATTTCAAAAATGGAATCAGTTACTAAAAAAAGTTTCAAATAAAAGATGTTGGCAAAAATATTTGGAACATAAAATGTTATTTGCAATTTTCCTGTATATGCGTCTAATTTTGAGAAAAACTAATTTTTATATTTAATAATATATTTCAATAATCATAGTAGCAACAGAAACAAGAAACATAAATTTTCACAGCCGACAAACAATTTTCACCACATTAAAACTACCCTTATGGTTCCTCCTCCATTTACCACCCAGGAGGGTGTGATTTGACGGCTGGTAATCTCATTTCACGCGCATAAATATATCACTTACCGAGATCTGCTTCGGCAGAGTGCCACACTCAGTAATGAGTAAAATGCGTGATGATATATTTATTAATTATATTTAATTTACCGATCGGTGGAAACAGATAACTGAATTGCAGAATAAGGGGATAAATAGTAACAAAATAATGTTTTAAATTTTAGTTTAACACAATAAATAATCATGGAACAATAAACAATAGTAACGATCTAAGAAGTTTATCAATTAATCATTTGCCTATTAGAGGATTAGCGCAAGAACGTAAGTCAAATATTTCTTATTTTCTTTTATAAATAAATACTTTATAATTTTTTATTTATTTAGTTATTGAAGACACATTCACAGACGATAGTTTAGATGAAGAAGAACAACTCATGCTAATAGAAGAGGAAGATAATATAAATTCTCTTCATGTTACAAATAACAGACTTGTAGTAAAGTGAGAAATGTTTAAATAATTTTAATAACTAATGCTGTTAAAAGCACTCCGCTTCGCGTCGTGCTCTTAAGATATACTTATACACTAGTATCATAATATACTGTTTTAAACGTTTCTAAATGGTCGTAGAAAAAATATTGTGTTCATCTCGAGCAGAAAGTGTCTTTGCCTCTCATGGAATAATTTCTATGCGCGAGCAGTAATAGACTACTTTCTGCTCTAGCTACACAAATATCTATTTCACGATTATGTCATAAAGTCAAATTTATTTTAGCCTTGAACCTCTTCTTGAAGTAAGCGATGAAGAATCAAGAAGTCCTCAGAATACTATTGTAAAAGAGGTATATTTTCACGTCATTAAAATGAATTATAAATTAATTAATTTGTTAAATTTGTAGGTAAGAGTTTTAATAGAACCATTGCCCTTAGACAACAATTATTTCACCGCGAGAGAGAATAATACGCCGACTATAAAACTAGGTAAATATCAAAAATAAAAATACACAAAACAAACAACCAGATTCTCAAAAAAGTTTTTCAGATGACCACTTATTAAAGTAACCATAACAACATCATAAACTACTACAGAAAGTTGAACATAACATACACCTCTTATGTTAGTATAACGTACACTTCTAACATATCAGGTGAAGTTCCACTGACTGACAACAGATGGCGTTACGATGAAAGAAAATAATAAAATAAATGAAAAGAATTTGTATTATTATTTAAATTGAAGTTTTAACAGATTTTTCAATACATTTGCACAATAAATCTAATTTTTTTAAATAAATAATTACTTATTTACTAATATTTTTACATTATTCAATATTTTGACATTACGGTTAGTACAGTTGGTATCACAATACCTAACCTCAAACGTCAACGCTTACCTACAAAAACGCATCAGCTGTCAAAGTGTAACAACATTGCTCTTGTAGACTTTTTTTAGAAATATTTTGTGGTCGTCTGAAAAATAGTGTACATAACTCACTCGAAAGTGTGATAACTGTGCTCGTGTACTTAAATCACTCGGCACTACGCGCCTCATTTTTCAATTTGTACACTCGTACGTTATCTTACATTTTCGATGCTTGTTATGTAATATACTATTAGCTAATCTTTAATTTTGAATTAGCTAATCTTATGCTAGTCAGATTTATAGTATATTAGATAACAAACATCGAAAGTAGCGTAGCGCCGAGTGATTTAAGTACACGAGCACAGTTATCACACTTTCGAGAGAATTATGGTACACTATTTTTCAGACGACCACAAAATATTTCTAAAAAAGTCTACAAGAGCAATGTTGTTACACTTTGACAGCTAATGCGTTTTTGAAGATAAGCGTTCACGTTTGAGGTTAGGTGTGGTGATACCAACTGTACTAACCGTAATGACAAAATATTAAATAATGTAAAATAATAGTAAATAAGTAATTATTTGTTTTAAAAAAAAAAGTTTTCTCTACGCAAATGTTTTGAAAAATCTGCCAAAACATTGATTTAAATAATAATACAAATTCTTTTCATATATTTTACTATTTTCTTATGGCCAACTTCATTAAATTGCGCTACGCTTATTATGGCCGTTTCATATGTCATTAAAATTCCTAGTTTCAAATTTACAGAGCGGGCACATCAATTAGCGCCTCTAACGAGATTCGTCGTAACTAAATTTGAAAATACTGCCTCTTGCTTTAATTGAAAAAATCATAAAAACAAGCCTAGTCATTGTATATTTATTATCATACGATCTTTACAATAAAATACTAACCGTTGGCACCAATAATTCAATAATACTTCCTTCTTTTAAACACTTTAAAATTTGTAAATAGGTAGACAATATGGCGGCATTATTTACCTGAGGTGACAGATAATGCTACGTAGTCAAATGAAATTCACTTAGTCTAGACTAGCTGGTCACTTTAGTCGAAAGCTCAGAATACTAGTCATAATATTTAATAATATTGAATGTATAAATAAAATACCCAGTTCCATTAAATGTATTTTATTTGATCCCATAAACTTCAGTTTACAAATGTTTTAAGGTTGTTTTTGTAATTTGACAGCGTTGCCACTTTTCTTTCATATAAATAAAAAGCACTAGATGGCATTACTTGACGTACCAAAACTAAAAAACTCACGACAAATTTTTAAATGGCAAACTGATGAAATGAAACGGCCATAATAAGCGTAGCGCAATTCAATGAAGTTGGTCATGATTTTCTTTCAACGTAACGCCATTTGTTGTCAATCAATGGAACTTCATCTGCTATGTTAGAAGTATGCGTTATACTAACATCAGTGTATGTTATATTCAACTTTCTGTAGTAATTTATGATGTTATTATGGTTACTTTCATAAGTGGTCGTCTGTCAAAAAAAAATAATTCAATTCACTTTCCGAAAACTATACGGTAACAAGATTATATTAAAGTTTATTTAAACTTTTTTGGGAAAATGGTTCAGCTAAATATGACAAATCCAAAATTATGGATTAGTTAAATTTTAGCTAAACACTTTAAAAATTGGTCTGTAAATAATTCCTACCTTGTAGAAAAGTCCAGAGGGAAGAGATTGCACCAGGATGATCCTCTGGAAGGAACCAGTTCGATGCTCGACAACTCTGGAAACCTAATAGCGTATAAGTAAGTAAAAGGGAAAGTTTGAATTGCATTTTAAGTTAAATAGTTGTTGTGTTGTTGCCATTGGATAGTAATCACAGATTTAAACCCAGACAATCGTCGAAACGAATGTGTGTACAGTACGAGTCAGACAGTGAAGAGAGTATTAGTAGTGACAAGAAAAGAAGGTAAATACATTATTTGTAAAGTATTTGACACTAACACTGCTTCACCGGCGCTTACTTTATATACAAGGCCTGGAATCACACAAACAACTTGGACATTTTTCCCACTAAACAATTTTTTTTTCTAGGAGGTAGATGGGGCGGACGGGTTTAACTCCTAAGATCATATGTATCCCCTTAAAGTAGATACTTTAAACTTTTTCACCCTTGAAACTTCGTCCAAATTAGCCTAAAATTTAGGACGGTTTGAAAATTGGGAAAATTTAACGAATTTCAAGTTTTTCGTTTTTTTTTTTCCCCGGTGTATATTATTGAATAGGATGCGGGCACTCACGTGACTCTGTGACGTAAAAACAGCTGTTCAGGCAAAGATCACTGCGCCACCTACAAAATGAATTGTTTTTTTGGAATGAGATTTGAAAAGAACGGTTCTTTTCAAATCTCGTCCCAAAAAATAGTTCAATTTGTAGGTAGCGCAGTGATCTTTACTCTAGAACAGCTGTTTTTATGTCACAGTGTCACGTGAGTGCCCGCATCCTATATAGAACGCAAACATTTAACAAAATGTATAGATGCACTTTGGTGATAAAATATTTGCTATTGTATGAAAATGTTTAAAATAATTAATAGAATTGATCAAAAGTAATACTAGTTAAATATCAAGGGTTAAAACAGGCGTTTCTGGCCCGCGGCATGATTATTAGCACGAGGTGCAGAGCGCCGAGGGTTAATAACATGGTCAAGATTAGAAATGCTAATTTCACCCGTAGTACATACAATATTTTATGCATAACAAACGAACATTCAATTTTATATTCTAAAAAATAAATAAATATATCATCACGCCTTTTACCTATTATTGGGTGTGGCACTCTGCCGAAGCAGATCTCGGTAAGTGATATATTTATGCGCGTGAAGTGCGGTTACCAGCCATCAAATTACGACTTCAAAGATGTTAGTGGTGGAGGAGCCACAGGGGTAGCTTTTGAAATTATGAAAATTGTTTGTCGCCTGTGGGAATAGAACCAGGGTTCTCAGGATCCACAGACAGACTTCATACCACTGAGCTAGCCACCCCATGCAAATGTTCTTATAAAATCCTAGATTTTTATTAGGAACATTCCAGACCTTGTATATAACGTACGCAACGGCTTAACAGAATAACACATATCGTTCAGATGATTTTCAAAATATCGGTATTTTTCTCTGTTAAATATTTCTAAATTATTTTAGAGGAAAATAGATATTTCAAATAAAAGTTATTGTGAACCTTATTTCCTATCATTATTGGCCGATTTCTCAAACAAACGTTAAATTTTAAATTTGGTTTAAATAAATGAAAGCAAATAAAAATTACATGTCAAATGAATTATTAGATATTGCAGTCGTGTTTAAAAGTTAACTTTTACTACTACTCTTTAAAAATATAAAGCTACAACTACAAACTCTATTTTGTAAAAAAATGCGTTGCTACAGCTGAAAATTAAAAAGTTAAAAAGACGACTATTCATTTTGAACATTAAGCTGTAAAAAGTAGCTTCATTTGTTATATTATTTTTACAATACTTCTACTGTAAGTTACCGATTAATGACAAAATTTAAACATAGTAAGTGGAACTTTTATTGCACAATAGGATGCGGGCACTCACGTGACACTGTGACGTAAAAAAAACAGCTGTTCGGGCAAAGATAACGTGATTTGAAAAGATCCAGTCTTTTCAAATCTCGCCCCAAAAAATAGTTCATTTTGTAGATGGCGCAGTGATCTTTGTCCGAACAGCTGTTTTTTTACGTCACAGTGTCACGTGAGTGCCCGCATCCTATGGTTTGCATAGTTATATCAGGACTTTAATATTTACTTACTGCCCACCGTGAACAGTAAGTAAATATTACAAATCAAGGTCCTGTTTATTTTGACAACAATTTGACAGCTGTCAATGTTTAGAAAATCTCGACCCTCGGGCCTAGATTTTCCAAACTACATTCTTGACCTAAAAACTGTCACAGTTCATGAGACATAATATACTATTTTAAGCTATAAAAGAAAAAAAAATGATCTCTTAAAAAATAGCTACATGTATATTTTCACATTTTAATACTATCGGTTTAATCCGATTCACATGTTCGATTTGGTACAATTAATCGGTTCTTCTTGACTGTTCGGTTTGAGTTCACGGTTAAAAAGAAAATCCGTTCTGTTTAAGTTCCAATTCCGTTTGCTGCTCTACTTTTATTTGAACTAGTTTTGTCTATAATAATTTAGAAATGATTGAAAGCGAAAATATAAGATGTAGAAATATACAAGATTGTTAAAAATGCTTTAGGTGCTTTTCAGTATTTTTAATAAATGTCCTATATTATTTTTATTGGCAAAATGTATGATGTTGGTATTAAAATATTTGTTCTACAAATATAGCTTAAAGTAGAATCGAGTATAACGGCTTCTGCTTGTGCGGCATGACTTCTGTAAGCTTATAAAACTAATAACATATTTATAAATAAATTTGTTTCATTAAAATATCTGACAATTATTAAAGTAATTTAAAGAAAATTGAAATGATCCTAAATCTTTTTCAAAAAAATACACCAGTTTCAAATCAGGAACTAAGCTAACTTCAATTAAAATATATATTTGTTTATCTAGATGGGTGACTAAACGTAAACCTCCAGCAGAAAAAAAGGATGTTACCGGTCAAAAGTACAAAATAAAAAGGTTATTTAATTTTTAGTATCTCTTAAATATAAGCTAAATCATATTTATATCATTTTAGAAATAACAGCAATGGAAATAATTCATTAAATGATTCGTCACAAGAAGAAAACAACTCGACCAATAACTTAGAAGAGTGAGTTGTCAACTTTAAAAATAATCCACCCTATTCTGTAATATGGAGGATTTTTTACTTATTTCTAAATTATTTTTCAGAATTGAGAACCACAGTGATAGAAGATTGAGGAGATCGAACCCGAAAAGCCTTGCGGAGCCCTCATTAAGGACGTAATTAATTATTATTAATTTTTTTTAAATAAAATATATAAAATAGGGTCGTTGATTTCCACCGAAGTTTGAATTTCTGAACGTTCGAACATTCGAATGTTTTGAACTTCGCCAAAGAAACTTTGAAGCTTCGAATTTTCGAATTTTTTTCTACTGAATTAACGCCATCTGTCATCTTCAAACTCGCTCACGCATAATTCCGCAAAAAGTCGGCCACGAATTAAATAATAAACTCGGCGAAATATCCTGCAAAAACTCTGCAAGTTTAGGCGTCTTAATTAAGACATCTACTCTCTTACCGCCCATCTAAATGCTACGGACTTTTAGTTAAACGTTTTAAAATGACAATAAAAAGGATACAAAAACGTCTTAATTAAAACGTTTTTGACAGTGTAGCGAAATTTTAAGTCTAAATTGAATTAATTTGACAAATAACAATAATTAATAATAATTACTTATGAATTAATACAAAACTCTGCACATGAGTTTATTCTGAAAATAATTCATATCAACATGCCGTGTTCACGTTAGGATCCAGATTCACAATTCGAATAATTCGAAAATTCGGAATATTCAAAAATTATAAAATTCGGAATATTAAAAAATTCGAAGGTTCAATAAATCCGAACATTTGAAGTCTCGAATATTCGAAAAATCAACAACCCTAATATAAAATAATTTGTCTATTTATCAATTATTTTCTTTTCAGCAAATTACGGAGATAATACAAAAGAAGAAATAAAGTCTGTTTTACCCTCAAATGTATATTGTAATAGCTGAGTTTAATAAAGATTTAATTGTTTATTAAATTCTAATACAGAGAATGTGATAATATTTTATATTATTTGAACGAAGAATGAGAGTAAATTTTAATAAAAACTACAATGATTTT
Organism: Pterostichus madidus; assembly: GCA_911728475.2. Lineage (NCBI taxonomy): Eukaryota > Metazoa > Arthropoda > Insecta > Coleoptera > Carabidae > Pterostichus > Pterostichus madidus. Next base: position 31,977,779 of record OU452314.1, read on the forward strand.
ATTTACTTACCCATATTTATGTTTAGCTTGATTACACAATATAATTTGTTATTAATTAACTTTAATGAATGACACAAAATGCAAAACTTTATTTAAGGTTATAAACAAACACTTTCAACTGTCACTAAATTGCAATACACTTTTGTTTTCACGAAATTCGAAATGTAAAAAGTAAAATTCGGTTTTTAGCAAGTACGAACCATTTCTGAGTACGGTTCTGTGTGCGTGTGAAAGGTTACAAAATTGGTCTATAGATGTCTCAAATATCAGAAAGAATGTAGTCGAGCAAACGTCGTTCCTGTTTTATCAACAGAACAGATGATTTTAATAAATGATGGCGAATTGACATATTTTGCGTATATTGCAATATGTTTGTTTTTGTGAAAAGTAGTGAGACAGTAAATAGTGCATAACAGTGTACTTCGTGTATGATATACTTGACTAAATGACCGTATTTTCAAAATGTAACTGTGCGTGATAACTGTCAAACTGCAATATCGATCTTTTAGTAACAGTAACTAAAAATAAATTTTGTTTATTTATTATAATTGTGATAATTTTATTTAATTTTATAATGGAATCAGTGGGTGATTTTGAATACAACAGCAAGGACCTCATTGGTCACGGTGCGTTTGCAGTTGTTTTTAAGGGAAGACACAAAAAGGTCAGTGGACTCGATTACAATAAATACAAACAAAAGACAATTATTTTTTTCCTTTTTACAGAATAATTCATTAACGGTTGCTATTAAAAGCATTACAAAGAAAAATTTGGCGAAATCCCAGAACCTTCTTGGCAAAGAAATTAAAATTCTGAAGGTTGGTATTGTTAATTAATATTTACCTTATTTCCATAACAATTTACATTTGCTAATGCGTTGTTTTTATGGGCTAAACAATAACATTTTGTCTTAGGAACTTACCGAATTGCATCATGAAAATGTTGTGGCCCTTTTGGACTGCAAAGAGTCTGCCCACAATGTTTACCTTGTTATGGAGGTAAGTTCTCACAATTTTAAAACACTTTACATGATTTTACAAACACGCTGAGATTTATCTGTCAATGATTCATATTTCCGGACAATATGACAGATAACCTGAAAATTCGAGGTAATTTTTTACCGAAACAAGTGAATAATAGACAATTGCATCATGTTATCCTTGTACGCCGCAGATTGTTTAAACAAAAACAAATGAATATATTATAAAAATTAACTATGACACGTTTTATAGTTTTTGTTATCGAATAAGATAAATATTTAAAATAACTTAGTAATATTTAAAATTTTAAATCATATATTAGTTTCCAAGTATTTATATTTTTATTACTGCAATATATTTAGCCTTGATGTTTAAACCGTTACAATTACTTAATTAAAACAAATTATACAGCTACTAGATAATAATGTTGACGCTATATAGATAAGCCTTCTAAGGATATAGATAAAACTAGGAAAATGTAGATATTACATGTTTAATTGAGGTTATATCGAATAGATATTTAAATTTCAGTTTCTTATAGTTTTTTTTCGGTATAAAAACATACTTTTAGTTTTTAAGTTGATGAAATATATTTATTTCAAAAATGTTTTTCTAAAAATTGGATTAGAAATTTTTATTCGCAGTTTCTTTTTTGTTTAAAAATTTCGGGAAATATGAGCAAAATATCTTCCAAGTCCAGGGAATTCAAATTTTGGAACTGAAGTTTTGTTTCTGTTTTAAAGATATTTTGATTTAAAAATTTGTCAAAAATGACCTATCTTTAATAACTGAACCATTCTACAAAAAATTACATAAATAGGGTTATGTCCAGAGTTTTTGCTTTATGGAGACAAATTTTATAGCGGAAAATATGAAAATGCTCCAGTTTTATAAATAAAAATTGTATTACATTTTTGGCTATTTTTGAAATACTGTTTTAAAAACTTTATTCCTGCGAATTTTTTACTGAAAATTCCAGGAATTCATTAGTGAACTTAATTATTTTATATTTTTTTTGAAATATAAAAAATGCCCATTACTGTGTGAAGTATTTTCGGTAAGTGATATATTTATACTCGTGAAGTGCAGTTACCAACTGTCAAATCATGGCCCCCAAAGATTTTAGTAGGAAGAGAACCACAGGGGTAATTTTAATGTGTTGAAAATTGTTTTTGGCTATGGGAATCGAACCCAGATTCTCAAATCCACAGTCCGACCAGAAACCACTGAACCACCTACCCTAAATTGTGAAACATAATTTTGAAATTTGAACTAAATTTTATAAATATTTAAAAATTATTTTGACATTTAAAAAATATGTCACAATTATTATTATGTTACCATGAAGGAATGTTTAATTTTTATTTTTTACCGCCTCCTGATCGGTAAATAATTACTTACCGATCAATAATTTGTAAAACTTACTACCTTGGAAATCTTATCAGTAAACATAAAAAAAATCCGTTCGTGCAAAAAGTGAATTAAAGCACCACATTCTAATATTTCTTTTAATTTTCGAAAAATGGTAATTTCTAAGATTAATTTAAAATTAAAATAAATATATCATCACGCCTTCTACCCATTACTGGGTGTGGCACTCTGCCGAAGCAGATCTCGGTAAGTGATATATTTTGCGCGTGAAGTGCGGTTATCTGTCGTCAAATCACGGCCCCCAAAGAAGTTAGTGGTGGAGGAGCCACAGGGGTAGTTTTTGAAATTATGAAAATTGTTTTATCGCTTGTGGGAATCGAACCAGAGTTATCAGGATCAACAGGCCGACTTCATACCACTAAGCTAACCACCCCATTATTATTTTAAATAAAATAAATAAATATATCATCACGCCTTCTACCCATTACTGGGTGTGGCACTCTGCCGAGGCAGATCTCGGTAAGTGATATATTTTGCGCATGAAGTGCGGTTACCAGTCGTCATTTCACGGCCCCCAAAGATGTTAGTGGTGGAGCAGCCACAGGGGTAGCTCTGGAAATTATGAAAATTGTTTGTCGCCTGTGAGAATCGAACCAGGGTTCTCAGGATCCACAGGCTGACTTCATACCACTGAGCTAGCCACCCCATTATTATTTTAATCCCATTAAATAGGATAGCACAAACCCTGCAACCATTTACTATACATTTATTCAATAGATTAATCCTTCAAATGCCTGTTCCAATTAAGGTAGTACTAGTGCGACGGTGGCGCCATCGATTGTCGAGTGGCGAAACTGACGCTCAAAAAATATAAAAATTGAATAAAATAAGTGTTTTATATCTATTATGATTTGAATGTCATGAATTGTTAACAGGTTGTTGGTCTAGTGAATTTTCAAATACCATACCACCGTGTGGTGTTGCCATTATAAATTAGGATTCTTAATTTTTCGTTAAAAACAAGGCTTTGCATGGCTATATATCCATTACTAAACGATAAAAAACTTTCTCCTTCTGATACAATATACATGGATAGTTCTAGAACATCATACTAGTTTTTCAAATGAAACTGCAAAATTTTAGAGGTACACAAACCAAATATGTGCGATTCTGAGTGAAGATCGCCATAAGCCCCGTGTATAAGAACTCAACTTTACAAGCGAATATATTTGTTCACAGACGATGAATGTGTTTCATATTTTAACAGGATGCGTATGACTATCCAATGTTTAAGTACGCCAAATTTCATTCAGATCTGCAAATTTTTTTTTCACGCTAGTACTACCTTAAACAAGAACCTACATATTTTCTCTGGACCTTCAATTAAATTAAATACAACTTACTAATTACATTTAATTGATTTTCTATTACACAAAACTCTAAATACAAACGATTCAAGGTTATAAATAATATTTCATTAATATCAAAATCGCCAAATAATTATTATAATAATATACAAATCGCAAAATATTCTTGAATATAAACTAAATGATTTAGTAGAAAATACAAAACGTTTTAAAATATGATGTTGATGTTTTTCTACATGCATTAAGATACATTTAATTAGTTTGAACAAAATTGTGACGTAGACGAATAATTATACATGAGAAATTAGTTATTTATATATTTATCTCGTCAGCAATATAAATCTCGGACTTTATGTACTGAACAAGTAATTAGTCATAACAAAAATATTATTTTAAGATCAGTTTTTAGACTCTCAAAAGATATTGAACATTTATAAATATTATTAAATAATTTTTGAGAGTTTTAACTAAACAAGATTATTTTAATGTGTTAAATTAATTAATGCTAAAAATGTCCGGCAAATTTTGACAACAAACGTCAAATATTAGATATTAAAAATACAGAGTGATCAAAAGGAATAAGATGCTGGTACTTACGTGACACTGTGACGTTTTTGTGACGTAAAAACAGCTGTTCTAGAGTAAAGATCACTGCGCCACCTACAAAATGAACTATTTTTTGGGACGAGATTTTTAGAGCTTATTAGATCAAAACTAAACAGTTATAATTAAAAGAAAAATAAGGGAAACTTAAAAATAAGATTCTTTTTCTAAACCATAGTTTTCAGGAACTGTGGTGCATTGAACAACAGACAATAAATTTTGAAACTGAAAGTATCATATTTTATGTAAATTAATAACATTTTTTGTTTATATTTACAAAGTGAATGACTTCATTAGACCTTCAAATAGCTAAATAATTTTGTTCATGCGTGAATTTGACAGGTTTAATTTGCCAAGATTATATTTTTTGCTTTGTTTTATTTCATGAGTTATTCATTATTAATATTATTTGAACAATAAATCAAATTTTTTATAGAATATTTTAGATTTAAATTCAAGATATATTCTGTTCTCTTAACGTGCTCTATATGGAGTTATGACGCGATGATCAGCATTATGACAAATTATTTTTAAAGTGGAATTAACCATATTAAGAACACGTTTTTCAATCATCGCTTTACTTTCGATTAATGTTAATCATGATGAAATAATAATGGAACTATGGGTTTTCATTATTATTTAGCTTAATCGGGAATAAACAGATGATTAAAAATTAGCCACAGATGTGTTACATTAGATGAGATTATAATGAGTGAATCAGTTTTATTTTATAATATTTTTAAACTCTAAAATATAGATTAAAGTCTAATGGTCATTTTTAAGATCCAAAATGAAGCTAAATATAAAAACAACTATTTTTGTTTGCAATTTGCAACAAATATTTGATTTTCAGCAGTTTTAACGGACATTGTCAATAGCAGCGGGCGATAAAGTCATTTTAACAACTGTTGCTAATTGCAACGTAGAAGAAAGTACGAAAAGAAAGTACGAAAGTAGTATTAATATTATGAAAAATTAATTCGTTGACAAAATTCCGTACGTAAATGTTTACTTTTTTGATTATTCAATTTAAATTGTAGAATATAATAATAACGTTAAACAAAACACAATAAATATATTCTAAATCAATTGATCTAATTTTTTAGATCTGTTGTTAGTTATAAGTCAGAATAGAATGCGGGTATTCACGTGACACTGTGACGTTTTTGTGACGTAAAAACAAGCAGTTCGGGCGCCACCTACAAAATGAACAATTTTTTTGTGGCGAGATTTGAAAAGAACGGTTCTTTTCAAATTTTGTTGGGCTGCGATCACTGCGCCACCTGCAATATGAACTATTTTTTGTGGCGAGATATGTAAAAAACGGTTCTTTTCAAATCTCGTCACAAAAAAAGTAGTTCATTTTGTAGGTGGCGTAGTGATCTTTGCCCGAACAGCTGTTTTTACGTCACAGTGTCACGTGAATACCCGCATACTATACTGACCTACTTAATACATTAAATAATTTTTGCAAAAAGTTTATTATTTTGAGATTTTATTACTTCTATTTGTTACAAAATAAATAAATAAATTTTGACAATTACATCCATTTTCCATAAGTATTAATTAATTCCTGTTGATGCTAAATTAAATTAAATATTGTTGATAATAACAAATGAATATAGTAAATATAAATAGTCAGTAATATTTTAATTATATTTAAAAATGAAAAACATTTTAGAAAACAAAACACGTCTTCTTTCAATCTCTCTAAACAACTATTATTTCTCATGTTTCCCTATTCGTCCCCACCACATTCCCCTCCCCCTCTCCTCTTCCCCCACTTATTTTTCCGCCTCCTTATTGGCCGATCTAGTTTTGTTCTGGTTCGCCATTGGTCGCACGATGCGATACCATATTCTGCAGCTCTTTTCCTTCTTCTACGTCTTCGGTGTTGGCGTTACTGTACCCGCCTCGTCGGTTCTTCAAGTATTTGTAGCCGAAACCTACCCCGCCGACGATCATCACGCAGAGGATGATCCCCAGGACGATGTTCACCCCGTTGGACTCGGCGGGAGCTGGTTGGGGCTGCGATGCGTTCACTAGGATAGAAAGAGCGAATAAAAATAAAAATATAAAATAAAATAAATAAATAAAAATATATCATCACGCCTTGTACTTATTACTGGATGTGGCACTCTGCCGAAGCAGATCTCGGTAAGTGATATATTTATGCGCGTGAAGTGCGGTTACCAGTCGTCAAATCACGGCCCCCAAAGATGTTAGTGGTGGAGGAGCCACAGGGGTAGTTTTTGAAATTATGAAAATTGTTTGTCGCCTGTGGGAATCGAACCAGGGTTCTCAGGATCCACAGGTCGACTAATAAAATAAATAAATATATCACCACGCCTTGTATCTATTACTGGGTGTGACACTCTGCCGTTGCAGATCTCGGTAAGTGATATATTTATGCACATTTATCAAACTCATATTTTATTTCCACAGTTTGATGTATTACCATGACGTTATTTATTATTAATAAATAGTATATTACATACCATGAACTGTAAGTGACAATCACTTACTGTCCGAGGTTAGTAAGCTATTTTTTACAATACTTGCACAAATAGAAGGAAAAGAAAAATAGGTTTCAAAATTGACAGCTGTCAAATTGTAGTCAAGATAAACAGGACCTTATATATAAATATAAAATAAATATATCATCAGGCCTTCTACCCATTATTGGGTGTGGCACTCTGTATAGCAGATCTCTGTAAGTGATATATTTATGCGCGTGAAGTGCGGTTACCAGCCGTCAAATCACGGCCCCCAAAGATGTTAGTGATGGAGCCACAGGAGTAATTTTAAATTGGTGAAAATGTTTTGTCGGCTGTGGGAATCGAACCAGGGTTCTCAGGATCCACAGCTCGACTCGATAGCTATTTTTTATGAATAGTACTTACCCTGAGCGGTATCTTGTCCATCAACGCTTTCAATATTTTCTTTTTTTGGTGCTGGTGATACAGTGTTAAATTTTATCAGACTATCTATTACTTCTGTGTTAGTAGTAGTATTTTCAGTCAGATTTTCAGTAGCCTTTTCAATTGGGTTTTCAGTTGCTCCTGTTTCAGTTTCTGTTTCAGGAATTGGTTCTTCTACTTTGATTTCTTTCTCTTCTTTTGTTTCCTCATTATTTTTAGATTCTTCTTCTGCTTTTGATGTTTCAGGAGCTTCTGTGGTATTTTTTGTTTCAGGAGTGACAATCTTTAGTTCTATTATGTTTTCAGGATGTTCTTTTTCAGGTGCTGAAGTGTTCGTTTCTGCTATGGGTACTGTTATTGTTTCATTCTTCAATGGTATAGTTTCAGGTTCTACTTCAGGTTCGGCTTCTTTATGTTCGATTTGTTCAGTAGTTTGCGAAACAATTGGTAGTTTTGTTGTAGATGGTTCTGGTTCGGTTGTATGAATGTCTTCATTTGTTGTTTCAGGACAATTGAAAGTTGTTCTTTTGTCATTTGATTTTTCAGTGATTTGTTTTAAGTGTGTTTCATGACACAAAGAAGTTTTGTTTAAGTTTATGTTTTCAGCAATTATAATTGTATGTAAGTGTTCCAAGTTTGAGAGCGATGAAAAATCCTGAAAAATTTAACAAATTTGCAGTTGTAATCATCCATATCTATTCCAATTTCACCAATCTTTCATTCAACATACATTCCACTTGTTCAAACCATCTCATTTGTCGAACTGATACACAATAAGCATAATTTTTTTCCTCCCCAATTTTAGTATGGAGAGTAGATTTTTACCAAAACAATCAAGTAAAGTACACATACGTATCCAAGCCTACAACAAAAATAACAGTCTGGTAAAGTACACAACAATCAGGTAAAGACTTTTCCTGACTCTTTTGTATTTTACCTGTTATTTTTTGTTGTTGTAATCTTGGATACGTAGTCTGCTGCCAACACAATTTACATAAAAAATGTATACATTTTAAATTATTTATGATTCATTTTTGATTCAATTAACCCTTTCACTACGCATTAATTTTATACAGCCCCTCGCTGCGCAATTTTGTACTTATTCGGTATAAATATACGTCCAGAGCAGGAAAACGATAAACGTATATATACGTCCAGAGCAGCGAAAGGGTTAAACGGTTTCAGAAAAAATAGTATACATAAATAATACGTCAGGAAAGTGTTTTTATTTGACTTAACGGATTCAAATACTCGGCCTGCAGCCTCGTATTTCAAACAACCGCTTCATGAAGTAAAATATCACTTTTCGGACTTATTATGTAATATACTATTAAAGCATGTCACGAGAAGAAAGCGTTTCTTGCACTCTCGTTCAAATACCTTGCTAGCTATATTCGTGAGGTAAACTTCAAATTCAAGTGTGAAAATAATCACTTTCCTCTCTAGTTTGATAAATAATTATTTCTTACCGTGATATTCGTAGCAGTCAGATCTATAACTTGCAAATTGGGTAAATCTTTAAAACTATTTTCTGGTAGATCTTCAATGGTTGTATGAGAAAGATTCAAATGTGTTAAGGTCTTAGACGCAATGAAAGGTTCTGCTGCAGGAAATTGAAGATTCTTATTTCCTGATAGAATGAGTTCTGTAAGCTTTGCATTGGATGTAAATGCATCGGAGTCAATGTGGTGTAATCCAGAATTGGATAAATCTAACGTTTCCAAGTTTTCGTATTTTGCGAGATCCTGTAAAAAACAAATTTGGATAAAATTGTTTGATAAATAAATAAATATATCATCACGCCTTTTACCCATTACTGGGTGTGGCACACTGCAGTAGCAGATTTTTGCAAGCGATATATTTATGCTCGTAAAGTGCACAGTGGTTATCGTGTCGGCCTGTGGATCCTGAGAACCCTGGTTCGATTCCCATTAACATATTTGGGGGCCGTGATTTGACGGCTAGTAACCGCACTTCACGTGCAAAAATACATAACTTACCGAGACCTGCTTCGGCAGAGTGCCTCACCCAGTAATGGGTAAAAGGCGTGATGATATATTTATTTATTTATTTTATAATATATTTGAGTGTAAATGCTTGAAATAAACCGCCTTTTACCCATTACTGGATGTGTCACTCAGCTGAAGTATATCTCGATAATATACATATTTATACGCGTGAAATCACATTACAGCCCACAAATTTATTAGTGGTGGGGGAGCCACGGAGATAATTTTAATTTGGTGAAAATTGTTTCTCGGCTGTGAGAATCGAACACGGACTCTAAAATCTACCGACTCGATACCACTGAGCTACCTATCCCATATTAAATGGTGTAATTTTAAGTTTTTTTTTTTATTTGAAATATTATTCCTCTCTAAAAAATGGTTTACATGTGGACATATTTTTATGTTATCTGTAACGGAGTCAACATTGTCGTATTATCTTGACATTTTGATTTATAACTATGATAGATATTATATAATTTGCAACTAAATTAAATTAACATTGAAGAAGAGGAGAAAATTTGAAATACCATTAGGATTTTAACCTGGCACCTATATTAACTCCGGTCATATACTTTAAACTAAGCTATGGTCGCCCTGTAATTCAAATTCGATTTTATTTCAGATTTTCTTTCTATTTTGTTATATATCATAGGCAGCCAAGATCCCATGCTCTTTCATATACCTACTGAAAGACTTGATAAGTCTACCATGACACTGATATTTAAGGTAGTACTAGCGGGAAAAAATTTTTTGCAGAACTGAATGAAATTTGGCGCACGTAAACATTGGATAGTCATACGCATCCTGTTAAAATATGAAACACATTCATCGTCTGTGAACAAATATATTCGCTTGTAAAGTTGAGTTCTTATACACGGGGTTTATGGCGATCATCACTCAGAATCGCACATATTTGGTTTGTGTACCTCTAAAATTTTGCAGTTTCATTTGAAAAACTAGTATGATGTTCTAGAACTATCCATGTATATTGTATCAGGAGGAGAAAGTTTTTTATCGTTTAGTAATGGATATATAGCCATGCAAAGCCTTGTTTTTAACGATTAAGAATCCCAATTTATAATGGCAACACCACACGGTGGTATGGTATTTGAAAATTCACTAGACCAACAACCTGTTAACAATTCATGATATTCAAATCATAATAGGTATAAAACACTTATTTTATTCAATTTTTACATTTTTTTGAGCATCAGTTTCGCCACGCGACAACCGATGGCACCACTGTCATACTAGTACTACCTTAAAGAGAATAGTTACCAAATAAACTGTATTTAGTACTTTTAAATAAATACTTAATAATTGATGAAACCAATTTGATAGTGAGAAAAATTAGAATATTGTCATGATTTAAACATGACTAGGGCAAATAACGAAATAGAGGGACTAAAATCAAATTTTAATAACATAGCGATTGTAGCTTAGTTAAAACATACGACCAGAGTTTATAGATTCCAGGTTAAAATCCTGGCGGTACTCCAATTTTTCTCTTTATAATTCAATTTGATTTCATCATTTGTTAAGTATTTAATTAAAAATACTAATTAAAAATTAAAGTTTCTAAAATTTGACAAGAATATTTTGTTTAGTTCCCTTTGATGAATTATTTAGTTTTTATTTCAAATGTAAAGAATTATCATGAACCGAAATCTGTAATCTGTATTTGCAGTTAATAAAACTTAAAAATTAAATTATTTGTCATTTTTATTTCAAAAATTCTTCTCTAAAATAATTGGACAGCAAATTTCAAATATTCTAAACAATTTAAAAATATAGATATACATGTATATTTATTTTAATATTATTATGTTTCAAGAAATGAGTCATAATGTACTTGAATAAATAAATAAATAAATATCATCTGATTTGTTGTGTAAATGTAGAATCGAAAGGTACTGAAGTTATTGTTCTGTTAAATGTAAATATGCTTTTTGTTTCATTTTCATGAATTTTGTATCGACTATTGAGGTCAAGAACATCGAAATAATTTCATTCAACCTAAAAAAAAGTTAAAAGTTCTTTGTGTACCAGCGGATGTGAAATGTACCGTTAATGTGCTAAAACTTATAATATATTTTGTTATTTGACATATGCGTCCTAGCAAATTTATATTCACAATTTTTTTTACGAAATTATTTTATATTCTGTCATTATAGGATTAATAATTAATACAAGAAAGATCGAACTTCGTTCGGGAAATACCGGGAGATGAGAATTTTAAAATATAACATAAGAAACTAAGAAATAGATAAAAGAAACAGCTTTTCTTCCTAATTTACTTTTGAATTTTTGGCAGTGGAGTACCTAAAACTTTTGCCGCTCAGGGCGGTCACCAACTTGCCGTCCTTTCTAAGTCAAACAAATGGTGGTTTTTATAAATTAAAAAAATAAATATAAAATAAATATATCATCACGACTTGTACCCATTACTGGGTGTGGCACTCTGCCGAAGCAGATCTCGGTAAGTAATATATTTTGCGCGTGAAGTACAGTTACCAGTCGTCAAATCACGACCCTTAAAGATGTTAATGGTGGAGGAGCCACAGGGGCAGTTTTTTTAAAATTATGAAAATAGTTTTTTATGGGGTGGCTAGCTCAGTGGTATGAAGTCGGCCTGTGGATCCTGAGAACCCTGGTTCGATTCCCACAGGCGACAAACAATTTTCATAATTTCAAAAGCTACCCCTGTGGCTCCTCCATCACTAACATCTTTTGGGGCCGTGATTTGACGACTGGTAACCGCACTTCATGCGCAAAATATATCACTTACCGAGATCTGCTGCGGCAGAGTGCCACACCCAGTAATAGGTAGAAGGCGTGATGATATATGATATGATATTTTTTTAAATAATAAAATAGTTATAATGAAATTGCAAAACACTTCTTTATTAAAAATTAAAAGTTTATAGTTTTATGACATAACCTAAATAATTACGAATTTAAACTCTAACCTAACTGATAAATGTCAAAATAAATTAATTTCAAATGTTTATTGTGTCTGTTATTGTTACCACCTTGACATTTTACTTTTTTAATAACAATTTTAAAATAAAAATAAATTAATGCAATATAGCAAAAATAGTATGAAAACCACGACGCGTTAGCTAAAAATTGTGGCTGCGGGTTCGATTCCAAATCGCGTCAAAAAGATGATGTTTTAACGTATCTAAAGAGATATGCAATTGCAGAACAGCCGCGCCTTGAAACGAGTAAAAGAAGTAATGATGTATTTATTTATTATTTTATTTTTTTATGGGGTGGCTAGCTCAATGGTATGAAGTCGGCCTGTGGATCCTGAGAACCCTGGTACCCTAGATTCGATTCCCACAGGCGACAAACAATTTTCATAATTTCAAAAACTACCCCTGTGGCTCCTGCACCAATAACATCTTTTGGGGCCGTGATTTGACGACTGGTAATCGCACTTCACGCGCAAAATATATCACTTACCGAGATCTGCTTCGGCAGAGTGCCACATACAGTAATGGGTAGAAGGCGTGATGATATATTTATTTTATCATATTTATTATTTTGGATATCTTTATGTTTTATTTATAATTTATTATCATTACTGAATAATTTATTATTTGTCGTTTCGTTGTTATAATTTATTTGAGTCAACTTCTATAAATTTGATTATTTTGTACTCATTTATTTTATACGTGTCTGTAAGCCATTGGGTAAATATTAATTTATGAATTGTTGATATTGTTTCAATTGCAATTTAACATGAAATGCAATATAAGATAAAATGCAATACAAAAACGCAGTAAACAAAGTTTCTTCTTCGTTTCTTTATATGGAAATCATGTGACCCATAACAAATGAATGACCTGTAACCAAATACTCGAAGTGTCGTACTCGTAGTTCATTCAACACGAGGTCAATCTAAACAAATCTCCCACTTGACTAGGAATTAGTGGAGTTACTACGAATTCCATTGCTCCGACAATGACCTTAAATCTGATTTATATATTACAAATATTTACAATATGGGATGACTAGCTCAGTGGTATGAAGTCGGCCTGTGGATCCTGAGGTCCCTGGTTCGATTCCCACAGGCGACAAATTTTCATAATTTGAAAAAGCTATTCCTGTGGCTCCTCCACCACTAACATGTTTGGGGGCCGTGATTTGACGACTGGTAACCGCACTTCACGCGCAAAATATATCACTTACCGAGATCTGCTTCAGCAGAGTGCCACACCCAGTAATGGGTAGAAGGCGTGATGATATATTTATTTTATATTTACAATTCACCTTTCAACAGCTTTTGCTGAAAGATCATTTTCTGCATTAAAAATAATTAAAGATTATAAATAAAAAAATAAATATATCATTACGCCTTTTACCCATTACTAGATGTAGCACTCTGCAGTATATATTTATGCGCGTGAAGTGCGGTTGCCAGCTGACAAATCGCGGCCCCCAAAGACGTTAGTAGTGGGGGAACCACAAGAGTAATTTTAATTTGGTGAAAATGTTTGTCGGCTGTGGAGGTCGAACCAGGGTTCTTAGGATCGACTGACCGATTCGATACTACTGAGCCACCTACCTCATATATTACAAATTAAATATAAATAAATAAATAAATATATCATCACGCCTTTTACCCGTTATTGGGTGTGGCACTCTGCCGAAGCAGATCTCGGTAAGTGCTATATATATACGCGTGAAGTGCGGTTACCAGCCGGTAAATCACGCCCTCCCCCCAAGATGTTAGTGGTGGGAGAACCACAGGGGTAATTTTAATTTGATGTGGGGGTCGAACCAGTGTTCTTAGGAACTATAGGCCGACTCGATACCACTGAGCCATTACCCCTTTAATTAAAATTATACTTATAATATAATGATATGGGATAGGTGGCTCAGCGGTATCGAGTCGGCTTGTGGATCCGGAGAATCCTGGTTCGATTCCCACAGCCGATAAACATTTTTACCAAATTAAAAAAATTACCTCTGTGGCTCCTCCACCACTAACATCTTTGAGGGCCGTGATAAAACGGCTGGTAACTGCACTTCACGCGCATAAATATGTCACTTACCGAGCTCTGCTATGGCAGACAGCCACACCCAGTAATAGGTAAATGGCGTGATGATATATTTATTTATAATATAACGATTCAAAAAAGATTAAGTAGTTCATCATTAGTTGCTGTATGAAAAAGAATGATTAAATTTTCGATAATCTAAAACTTTTTTAAACAATTTTGAGTTTAATGCCGAAAGAAAAATGAATTTAATTTACAAGTAACTTTGTTTAACAAAAATTTCTAAATTTAATATGGTGATTACTTTCTAAGCCCTATAAAAAAATGTATATCTAACTTTAAAACTTACCGCATGTCACTGAAAAATTCTATAAAAATTTAAAACTGGCGCTTAATTTGATTTAATTTTAGGTACATGTTATTTACGTAAATAGCTGAGCGGTTAAAGCCGATAGCTTAATCCGAATTTGATCCAATTTTGCAAAAATATCTAAAAATCAATCTTGTCTTTTATCCTTTAAACTAACATCTGTGGGTGTTATGATTTGACGACTGTTAAACCTTTTTCAAGGTAAAAATATTATCTACCAAGATATGTAATAGGAGAGCGATCACTTTTAAAATTTAGTTGATATGTGATTCTGATTATATAATGCTTCGAATTTTTCCATTCATTTTTGATAAGAAGTAATCGCATATATTTTATCAGTTTTTCTGTATCTTTGTACAACGGAACTTTGTTTATTGACAAATAAGGAAACTCGTTTTTAAAAAGGTGAATGTAACAAAATTTCGAGTTTGAGGAATGAAGTTCAACAAACTTTTATTTTTACTAATGAAGGAATTATTTTGTGTACGATAATATATGTGAGAATAGATACAATACATAGCTGTTAAAATTTAAGAATATATTCGCTTTTTATGTTACATTTTAGCCCATAATATATTTAAAACTTTAGAAAAAATGTGCATTTTTTTCCGCTACTTGAAATATTGTTCTTTAAAGCCGGTTTTACACGGTCAAAGTTTACTTCAGTCTTGTTTGCTAAATGATGCTATTTAAAATAAATAAATATATCATCACACCTTTAGCCATTACTGGGTGTGGCACTTTGCCGTAGCAGATCTCGGTAAGTGATATATTTATGCGCGATAATTTCGGTAGATGGCTCAGTGGTATCGAGTCGCCCTGTGGATTTGAAACCCACCAAATGAAAACTACCCTTGTGGCTCTCCCACCACTAATACCTTTAGGGGCTTGATTTTACAGCTGGGAATCGCACTTCATGTGAATAATATATTACTTAGCGAGATCTGCTGCAGTAGAATAAATAAATAAATATATCATCACGCCTTCTAGCCATAACTGGGTGTGGCACTCTGCCGAAGCAGATCTCGGTAAGTGATATATTTTTGCGCGTGAAGTGCGGTTACCAGTCGTCAAATCATGGCCCCCAAACATGTTAGTGGTGGAGGAGCCACATGAGTAGCTTTTTGAAATTATCAAAATTGTTTGTCGTCTGTGGGAATCGAATCTAGGGTACCAGGGTTCTCAGGATCCACAGGCCGACTTCATACCACTGAGCTAGCCACCCCATTGATATATTTATATTTATTTATTTTAAATTTGGTTACCACCCGTCAAATCAGGACTCTCAAAGATGTGAAGTGAGAATCATAGGTGTAATTTTTATCCATTACTGGGTGTGGCACTGTAAATAATTTAAAATCGTTTTACCGAAAAATATACTTTCTTTTCAAAGTACCTGCAGTCAAATTCAAATGCTTTACAATTTGCAGATGTTGATTTATTTTAAATTAAACTAAAAATACGTTACTTAACACCGTTAACATTATTTATTACTTTTGCGATAGTTCAATTTTCAATAAATCAAATTAAAATTAGTTCATGCTAATAGGTATTCAATATTTGATACCATATTTAGGCTTCATGCATGGTAGTAATTATTACAAATATGCAATGCTGTTACAGATATGTTATAAGTTACATGTTACATTGCATAATAAGTGCAAATACTCGAAGCAAACGTGTTGAGTATATTTGCATATTCGATTATTTAAATATTTGATCGTTAGAATGTGACTGTTTTATCACTGAAAAGTTGTTTAAGGTAGTACTAGCGTGAAAAAGATTTTTGCAGATCTGAATGAAATTTGGTGCACGTAAACATTGGATAGTCATACGCATCCTGTTAAAATATGAATCACATTCATCGTCTGTGAACAAATATATTCGCTTGTAAAGTTGAGTTCTTATACACGGGGCTTATGGCGATCATCACTCAGAATCGCACATATTTGGTTTGTGTACCTCTAAAATTTTGCAGTTTCATTTGAAAAACTAGTATGATGTTCTAGAACTATCCATGTATATTGTATCAGAAGGAGAAAGTTTTTTATCGTTTAGTAATGGATGTATAGCCATGCAAAGCCTTGTTTTTAACGATTAAGAATCCCAATTTATAATGGCAACACCACACGGTGGTATGGTATTTGAAAATTCACTAGACCAACAACCTGTTAACAATTTATATTTGTCTAAAACAATTCGTGTTTGAAGGAAATGTTATAAATAAACTTATGTGCAAATAGTAATGAAAAAAATATGTCTAAATTTTTATTTGGTGAGGAGGGTAATAAAAAATTACTAATGTGCTACGATTGCCTACTATAAATTATTATTATTAATTAATTTATTATTAATTAATTTAATTTATCTAAAATCTAGACAGATTGAAGTGAACTTATATAACATATGCTGCTATTATTTCCTTATGTTTTTATTCTCTGAGGCTAAAATATATTAGTAAAATGTTAAAACATAAAATTCATGTGATTTATCTCGCATTTAAATAACATTTACGGACCAGTGATTTCGCCTACGTCTACTGTTGATCTTTACATCTGGTAATTAAATATTGTAGATTCATTTCAACCATTGCCAATTCGACCACTAACAAAATTTGTTACCGTTTCGACCACTATCACCAAGGTCTTTTTGTAATGTTATATTATAGGGTAGATAGTTTAGTGGTAATACATCGGCCAGTGGATTTTAAAACCGGAATTCAATTCCCACAGCTGGCAAACTTTACTGCACATAAAAATTATTTTAAAAAAATAGGAAAAAACAAATTTTCCATCACTTGCCACAAATTCCACAAAAATTTTCAGCACGTTTGAATCAACTTATCAGGTCATGAACAAACGGCTGGTTAGTTCAGCTTTAACCATAGACGCGTTTCGTCCTTTAGGGACTCATCAGTATGGTGCGATCAACTATCCCATTAGACCAAGTGAACTGTGATACTGTCTTAGCTGAACTGACTGATGTTAAGGTTAAGGTTTAACATCAGAATAGGTTGTATTCTCTAAATTATACTTTAATATACTATTTTCTGAAACCGGTAAGAAAGTACCGACTTTCCTCACCAATTTTAATATGGAAAGTATATTTTTACTAAAACAGTCAAGTAATGTTCGTATCCAAGGCTACAACAAAAATAAATAAATAAAAAATAAATAAATATATCATCACGCCTTCTACCCATTACTGGGTGTGGCACTCTGCTGAAGCAGATCTCGGTAAGTGATATATTTTGCGCGTGAAGTGCGGTTACCAGGCGTCAAATCACGGCCCCCAAACATGTTAGTGGTGGAGGAGCCACAGGGATAGCTTTTTCAAATTATGAAAATTTGTCGCCTGTGGGAATCGAACCAGGGACCTCAGGATCCACAGGCCGACTTCATACCACTGAGCTAGCCATCCCATAAACAAAAATAACAGTCTGGTAAAGTACAAAACAGTCTGGTAAAGGTTTTATCTGAGTGTTTAGTATTTTACCTGACTGCTTTTTTTGTTCTAACCTTAGATACGTAGTTTGCTGTCAATACAAATCATATCAAAAACTATAAACATTTTGAATAATTTATGATTAATTATTGATTAAATTAAACGGTTGCAGAAAAAGTAGTATACATAATACATCAGGAAAGTGTTTTTATTTAAGTAAAATATTATTTTCCTAACTTATTATGTAATATATTATTCTTATTAACTCTACCGGTCGAGCAATAATTATCCTTATTCAATTATATATGTATGTATGTATGAAATAAGAATGGGCAAAATGAGAAACAACTTCAGTTGCGTTTGTGGCAACTGCTTGGGTGAATTTTTCCCATCCTGTTTGACTCTGACAGCAGCAGGTTTCGCTTCACTGAATCATAAGAACAGATCGTGTGTAGCTAAAGTGGATCAGAATCTCAGAATAGAAATGTAGGATAAAGTTACATCACGTAGAATAGCGACCAGTTATAAGGTTTCAAATGAAGTCGATTTGTTTTTTGAAATGAAAAGATATATAATTAAATATGTCTGTGTAAACTTGTAATAGCTAAACAGATTTATGAGAAAGACAGTTTCTCATTTCTTAATTTTTTTAAACTGGATTCATGTAGTCATTCTCATTTACATTTAATTTAATTTTCCGTTAATCGTTCATTAATGGATGGTATTAATGTATATACAGGGTAGATGGCTCAGTGGTATCAAGTCGGTTTGTGGATTTGAGAACTTTGGTTCGATTCCCACAGTCGATAACAATTTTCAACACAATAAAATTACTCCTAAGGTTTCCCCTCCACTAAAATCTTTGGGGGCCGTGATTTAACGACTGGTGACCGTACTTTACGCGTATAAACTTACTGAGATCTGCTACGGTAGATTGTCACAGCTAATAATGGGTAAAAGGCGTCATATATTTATTTAGATTTTATTTCATTAATGTATACAAAATCATACATTATTATTACATGATTTTTGCGCGTAAAATGCAGTTATCAGTCGTCAAATCACGGCCCCCAAAGACGTTAGTGGTGGGGGAGCCACAGGAGTAGTATTAAGGTTGTTCTAGTGTGATGGTGGCGCCATCGGTTGTCGAGTGGCGAAACAGACGCTCAGAAAAATATAAAAATTGAATAAAATAAGTGTTTTATACCTATTATGATTTGAATATCATGAATTGTGAACAGGTTGTTGGTCTAGTGAATTTTGAAGTACCATACCATCGTGTGGTGTTGTCATAAATTGGGATTCTTAATTTTTCGTTAAAAACAAGGCTTTGCATGGCTATATATCCATTACTAAACGATAAAAAACTTTCTCCTTCTGATACAATATACATGGATAGTTCTAGAACATCATACTAGTTTTTCAAATGAAACTGCAAAATTTTAGAGGTACACAAACCAAATATGTCCGATTCTGAGTGATGATCGCCATAAGCCCCGTGTATAAGAACTCAACTTTACAAGCGAATATATTTGTTCACAGACGATGAATGTGTTTCATATTTTAACAGGATGCCTATGACTATCCAATGTTTATGTGCGCCAAATTTCATTCAGATCTGCAAAATTATTTTTCACGCTAGTACTATTTTCATTCACTGTTGTCAAAATGACAAGTATGTTCCTAACCTAACATATTACAAATTAAATTAAATGTAAATGTGAATGACTGTAAATTCAGCTTTACTCAGGAACTTAAGCCCATTATATGATAACTCTTGCTTGCCTATTTTCAATTTAGATATTTGGAGCTGGTACTAAAATGTATAGATATTCTTAAGATCAATGTTGAAAGTATCCTTTCGAGAGTAATAATTCCAAATAAAACTACATTAAATAATAAAATAGTGGAAATAACTCTTACTAAAATCTCTTGAGATCCTCCCCTAGATGCTATAACAAAGAATATTAGAATACAGCGCTACCAATGGGAAACGAAGATCGGAAAATATGTGTACTAAAGTGTAATCTCTCTACAAAATATGTCAAATATGACCAATGATAATGGGTAATCTAGAGTACCTTTGAAAACAGCAAAATGTTGATAATTTTACTCTCATTTCAATTGTGAAAACACAGTGTATTATTTTGCTTTTAAATCAGTTATAAACTGTTTCATATTATTAGATATCTTTTATTTATAGATTTTTGTAGATTTATAGATTATTTATTTATGCTACCTTATACAACATGAACTTAATCCCAATTACAGTATAGGGTCCGGATTTATTGAGCCGCAATGTGGTAGTTCATAAATTTTTAGCTTCAATGAGATTCGAACTCGGAATTCGATTTTTTTATATAAATTTCAATTCGTAAACTTTTACCAAAGTACGAGTATAACCACTGTACTACGATACGACTATCTATTTATTTATGTGTTAGCTAATAGTGAATGAATATTATTACAAAATAATGATTGAACAAATTATTATTTCAAAATAGAAAACAGGAAATAGTATTCGTAATTTTACCAGTGCGAAATAAAATACAAGATTCGAATCACAATTTTATGACAGCTCTCAGTCTCTTAGCAAGTATATTATTCAGAGAATATCTGTACTTACTTATTAACTATGCCTTTTGGAGGTTCTTAACCCTATAAATATTTAAAATAAATACGACGTAACGTCGAATTCTTATAGAAATAGGATACTACATTGAAAAATAACTGTTGCAATTGGTCATTATAACATAAGTTTTTCATATTAGATTTTCTACATCACATTAATTTCTTTTTAATTTGAAATTTATATTAAACAAATAATAATATTATTATTTCAAGGTGGTAACACTGACAGATCTATAAACATTTGAAATTTATTTATTTTGACATTTCTTTGTTAGGTCTAGAATCTAGGTTATAAAATTATACACCTTTAATTTTTAATTATGATGTGTTCTGCAATTTATTTTATTGTAAAAAATGTAATTGCAATATTTTTAAATGAACTGAGTAATAATAACTAAACTCAAAGAATTATATTTGACATTTTTTCAACTATACAATTTGACAACTTTACACATAAATATCCCCAAAAACAATTGTACAAAGTTAAATTTTATAGCAATTTGCTTGATAAAAACATTTACACAAAATATACTTTGTGAACGCAATATAGAAAAATAAAAATACTATAGTAGAAACGTAAGAATAATTTATTAAATGGTTGTAGAAATTTTCTTCTCTTATCGTGTTGTTATCGTAATATAAATTTGAAATTTGAAATTGACGATAAGTTTATCAAGCTTCTCTGTTATTATATGAGTCATGTGTTCATTGAATACTATATACTCAATAACTATGACTATGCTTATAAAAAAACAAAAATACTATTTCAAGAAATTGTTTTTATAGATTTCTAGACAAAATTAGTTTTATTGTTTAGGTTTTTCGGATTTGACTAGGCGTTAGAGATTATAGTTTCTTTATTAAAATGTAATCTTTGCATAAATATATTTTGGGAGGCGCAATTTGACGGCTTGTAGCCACACTGCGCATGTGCAAAAATTTATATTTATTTTTATAGAATGTTTGATTATTTGATGAATCTGAGAGTGGATGTTTTGTGAATGTTTCAGGGATTTGTGCTACTTCATTTAATGGGATATACTGTGGTTCTATATTTCTTTTATTTTATTTACGATTGTTTTAAGTTGATGTCATATGCTGAATATTTACTTCATTCTTGTATGATGACGTCATTAGGAGTGTCATAAGATCATTATAACCATAGCGAAGCCTTTGAAACATAAACATAACATACGTTATGGTACAGTTAATTTGCACTTGAAATTATATTTATATTAATTCAAATTCTAATAATTATTATATAATTATAACTTATATAACACGTAATATGATAATTGCTGATAATATTATGACATGAATTGTGAATTGTTATGGAAATGGAAATATGGCGAGCGCGCAATACAAATTGTATTTCCTATTTCTGTAACAACTATTTTAAATTCATATCAAAATATTATCTGGCAATTATCATATTACGAGTTATATTTTGCGTGAGAATTTAACAAGTATAATCTTGATTTTTTTTGGTTTTTTTTGCAACTTTCTCTTCAATTCTAATAAAAATTTCTTCTGTTGAAGCAGTCCTCCATTGAGAATTTGACATTTCGATAGATTATTTTCAATTGACATTTATGAAAATTGCATTTATTTTATTGGTAACCAAGGAAATTTAATTACAAGAAAAATTATCATGATTATTAATTTCACTAGTGGCACACTATCAAAATAGTTTTCATTTCATTGGTCCATTTTCAAACAAATTCGTGATTCTATTGGTTCTCGCAAATACGTGGTAAATACTTTTATTTATTTCGCTGTTAGTTATTAGAAAAGACATACCCTAAATATATTAAATTATGAATTATGTATGTATGGGGTGGCTAGCTCAGTGGTATGAAGTCGGCTTGTGGATCCTGAGAACCCTGGTTCGATTCCCACAGGTGACAAACAATTTTCATAATTTCAAAAACTACCCCTGTGGCTCTTCCACCACTAACATCTTTGGGGCCGTGATTTGATGACTGGTCACCGCACTTCACGTGCAAAATATATCACTTACCGAGATCTGCTTCAGCAGAGCGCCACACCCAGTAGTGGGTAGAAGGCGTGATGATATATTTATTTGTTTTAATTTATGAAGTATGTTTAAATAAAAACTTGCCGGCAAATAATAATATTAATCGTAGGTGACTTATCATTAGTATTTGTAGTTTTGTATTCTAATTATAGGTATTTTATCTACTAGTATAGTGATAAGAAAAACATTATTTGTTTTTCACATTTAAGAATAAAGAAAATTAACTTAGTTTAATGAACAATCGAGAGAAATGTTTTTTAATTTCTTTTTTAAATACTTTTGATTCCAAAGCTCAATTTCACACTGCCATTGATATCAAAATTGTGGGTCGCCCTCTTCAAACGTACTATGTAGCTACTATTATTTGACAACTAATACCTACATATACATGAAAAATGAAATAAATATATCATCGCGCCATTTCATTTATTTCTAATTCCAGACTGTGAAATAAGTGTTTGGCGTATTCAATAATGAACTTGACGATAAATACGTTTCATGGACGCGATATGCACTATTTTTTTTTACGAAATTTTTTCTTCCGTCATTTGTTAGAAGAAAGTAGGGAGAAAGTAATTGTTCTACCTTAGAAAAAAAAAGAAAAGCTATATATATATGGTAACTGTAAAACAACGGTATGATTTGACATAAGTGACATCCAGATGACATCGTCAAGAGAATCATAAATCTTATTTAACAGCCCAATTCTCAAAAATGGTTTAGCTATTCGTGAATATTTGATTATTCAAACATTCAAACTAAATTGCACCATATTATAAAAAATAAATAAACTCTCATATAATATTGGTACTATTTAGGACTAAAATAAGATTAGCTAATTTAAAATTCAGGATTAAGTAAAACTTTTTTTGAGAATTGGACTGTATATTTCTAATTTATTTCTGACATTTTATATCTTGTGAAGAAACTGTCATTTTTCCCTCAGATGAAACGGTATCTTCAAGAAGAAATGTCTCACTTTCATCCCTTAATATGCAAATAACTATTATGCAATTATAATTAAATTTATTGCAAATTTTAATTTGATAGGTGGCTCAGTGATAT
This sequence comes from Pterostichus madidus, assembly GCA_911728475.2. Taxonomy (NCBI): domain Eukaryota; kingdom Metazoa; phylum Arthropoda; class Insecta; order Coleoptera; family Carabidae; genus Pterostichus; species Pterostichus madidus. The sequence goes on from OU452314.1 coordinate 32,001,587, forward strand.
CTGGTCGGCTTGTGGATTTAAGGACTCTCATAGTCGACAAACAATTTTCACCACATTAAAAATTACCCCTGTGGCTCCTTTACTAACTCCTTTGAGAGCCATGATTTCAGGATATTTCACGCGTATAAATATATCACTTACCGAAATCTGCTACGGCAGAGTGCCACACCCAGTAATGGTTAAAAGGCGTAATGATATACGAGCCTAGTCCGGCATCAGTTGGCTCGAATCTAATTTTTTCGTTAAAAATTTTAATAATACTAAAAACGCAGGTATCTTATATTTACTAAATTCTACAATTAATTTTCAACATTTTTAACTAAATTTAACATTAAATATACCCTAAACACAAAATGTATAGCAGTACAACTCTCATTTTTTTTCTTCATATACACTAAATCAACACACAAATGAACTATCATGATTATTATCTTGTGGGCAGTTTGACGGATGAAATTGAAGTTAATTATTATTTAAAACTAACTTTATTTTTATACAGTTTTTTTAATAACACAATTTTATTTTAGTGAAAACAGAAATGTTGACTTCCTCTTTCAAGGGCTGTCATTTCTAGATGTATGTATCGATTGACTTAAAATTTTATCTGTGTATTAACAACATACTAGTATATGTCTCATTAAAATTTCATTTCATTTTCTTGCATACTACACAAGAAATAAAACTAAAATATAACATCAAACGAAAAAATAAAATTGGGCCAACTGAAGAGGGGCTGGGCTCGTATTTATGTATATTTAAATTTTAAACGAAATTACTTGTAATATGGCATAATTGACATTGCTGTCAAATATTTGTGTTTATTTATTTAAACCAAATTTAAAATTGGCTATAATAAATATGATTTTGCAATCAATGAAACGGAAATCTTGTTTAAAATTGATTTTTAACATATTTGTAGTATTTCAACAGACGATGTCGATATCTGCAACTGATATATTATTATCATACTTCTGAATATTTTTTTTTGCAGCCACATACAAATATGTATGATTCGACAACACAGAATTTAACATCAGATTGTAGATTTGAGAACCTTCGGGCGATTCCTTAATTTTCACTACATTTAAAATAACCCCAATGGCTCCCATTTCTTGCATTCAAATCCGGCGATCCCGAATTTGAATCCCACTCAAGCTAAATATATGAACTACTACACTACGGCTAGATGAGCCCAGATCTTGTACTATAATCTATTAAGAAAGGGTGCCACACCCAGTAATGGGTAGTAAAAGAGCAAATACTTACATGTTTCTCAATCCTCTCGAGCTTCGTACTCCTCACAACAACTTTCGTAATCCTGAGATCCTCAGGCCACTTAAACACCTCTCCGCAGATAGCCGTGGTTCCCGTCACTTCACACTCACCCTCCGTGGTATTCGTGGGTGCTTCACAAGCTCTAAAACGCACCACACACATTATTTCCGTTGAAGGAACATCACTGCACCTGCTTACCCATACGAGAGGAGAACCACCACGAGCACGGCACTAACACAACGCATTTTGATATGAGCTGGCTGTTTTTTCGTCAGACTGAAGTCGAGTAGGTGTCACTCTGTTTATCGTTTGGCAAACTAGCATTGTATGAAGGTATACTGTTCGTTTATGTAGTATAGATAAGATTAGATGAATGTAGTGTGTTTACTTATGGTGTTGGGTTAACTTTGTGGGTTCTTAGTAACACGCTAGAATGGAAAATGTCATAGTTATACTTGGAAATTGAATTGTGTTTTTTATTGATTTCCGGTTGCAGTTGTCAAAATAAATTTGAGGTTAGGGTAAAAACGATGAGAAGTAAATTATGTTTATTATTTTTTGAATTAGTATAAATATATAGTTTTTTCTGATTTGTCTGGGGAATATGTTTCCCGTGAGATACTTTTGTACTAATACAGTAATTTTGTAAACAGTTCAAGCGTGAATGTTGCACAAATCTGCAATTACAAATTTCTAAAAACTAACATAGTATAAGTAATATAGAAACATATTTTTCTGTCTAAAAATAATGGTATACAATATAATAAAGTGATACTTTTTGTGGAGAATCTACATATAAGACATAAAAAGTCACTTTTGCTCCACATAAAATATACTATTTTTTCTTCTAACTCAGTAAAATATTTTTATGTCATCTAATTTTTTTGAGGTTCATGAACAGAAGAAAATACTTTTTCTGCCGCTGGTGAATCATAAAACTCCTCGATTTTAACAAGCATTAGAACAAGTCAAATGAAAAGATAAATATATCATCACGACTTCTATCCATTACTGGGTGTGGCACTCTGCCGAAACAGATCTCGATAAGTGATATATTTTGCGCGTGAAGTGCGGTTACCAGCAGTCAAATCACTGCCCCCATAGTGGTGGGGGGGGGCCACAGGGATAGTTTTAAAATGGTGAAAATTGTTTGTCGCCTGTGGGAGTCGAACCAGGGTCAGAAATGTCAAACTTTAACTGAGATTCTGAAATCTTTTTCTTAGCTTTGAAAAAAAATTATATTTTGTGAAAAACTTTTACTCAATTGTTACTTTAGTGAGAAATATTTAAAATGTAAAAAAAACAGATAATAGAGTAAAGTATGAGAACCCGGGTTCGATTCCCACAGTCGACAAACAATTTTTACCACATTAAAAAAGTACCCCAGTGGCTCTCCCTCCACTAACATCTTTGGGGACCGTGATTTGATAGCTGGTAACCGCACTTCACGCGCATAAATATATCACTTACCGAGATCTGCTACGGCAGAGTGCCACATCCAGTAATGGATAAAAGGCGTGATGATATATTTATTTATCCGAACTATTGGACTGCAGAAAATCTACGATACCACATCGCAACAAAATTTAAAAATACCTCAAAACTAATTTTCTATTCCACCATTCGATTTCCGCTTTTCACAAACAATCCCCTGATAACTTAACCACTCTTTCACCGTGTTTTAACCACATGTGATAGCCGGTAAGAGATTAAAACTATTAAACCTGAAATGCATTTGCATTGAGTAGAAAACCAATCCCCCCAGATGCTGGGCGTAACCGCTCCATTGATGTGGACAAACTCTTGCTGATCTTGTTCGGTGAAGAACGATGGTAGGGGTTTATTTACATGAGTAATACTTACCAACACACCTGGTTCAATGTTGAAATGAAATGTTTAGCAGTTGGTAATAAGATGAAATAATATTTGTGTTTGGTTATTTGGAATTGCGGTTAAGGAATTTGATAAACAAAATTGTTGGTAAGTGATGAGCTGGCGAGTAAATTGGTTTGTAAATAATTGCAAGTGTTTGAGAAAACAGGAAATTACACGTAATTACACTACGGGGTACGGGTTACCGTCCTTTTTCCCGAATACAATTTCCTGAGTGACAATTTCAACGAATACCATTTTTTTTTAAATCTGGTGTGGTCTCCACACGACTTTCTTATACACAGCATATTTAATATTTAGAATATATGAATGTTATATATTATTAAACATGTAATTTAGTTTTTTGGTAATTCAGCATTTATCTGTTTGAAACATATCAAATATCAAATTTGTTTACGTATAATTGTTTAGTAATGTTGACTACCTTATGTCCAGAGCTGGGCAGTAGCTAGCTACTTTTGTAGCTTAGCTACTAGCTTAGCTACATTTACCTTAGCTGTAGCTGTAGCTTAGCTAACTGTGAAAAAATATAGCTGTAGCATGTAGCTAGCTACTTTTTTTTCTATTAGCTTAAAAATAATAACTGAAGCTACTTTTAAAGCTACTTTTTGTAGCTTAAAGCTACTTTTTATAGCTTAAAGCTAAGCATGCGTACAAGCTAAACCCACACAAAATAATTATTTGTTGCCGGTTCTAACTGGCTCTAATACTCAAAAATACACAGTAGGTGCCAGATGGTATTTGCTATTTTTTATATTTATGTATATAATACTAAATTAACAGTCATTATAACAAAAGACTGATCATATGACAATGGCAAATTTAATTATTTCACAATAATTTAAAAAAGTAGCTTTAAAATTTAACAGCTACTTTAACGAAAGCTTTTAGCTGTAGCTTAGCTATATTTTACAAAATATAGCTTATAGCTGTAGCTAAGCTACTTTTTTAAAGAATAGCTGTAGCTTAGCTACTTTTTTTAAGTAGCTTGCCCAGCTCTGCGTATGTCTAACTTTACTGATGAGACATATACAGAATGTCCTTTTTTCTAGCCTAACCCTTAGTATCTCAAAAACCGTGAGATACGAAGTCGATTAAAGTAAGGCAAAGTTGCCAAATTAGTTGACCATTCTAATGATGTATATATATACAGAGTGATCAAAAGTAAAGGTTTCAGCTGGCAATAGAAAAAAGACTACTTGAAATTGGTAAGACTGGAATATAAATTTATTTCCTGTCGTTGACAGTGATATTTGAAAATTTAAATGAATAAAAATCATTGTTTCCCTTACTCACATCAGAGCTGGGCAAGCTATTTAAAAAAAGTAGCTAAGCTACAGTTACAGCTATTTTTTAAAAAAGTAGCTGAGTTATAGCTGTAAGCTACATTTTGTAAAATATAGCTAAGCTACAGCTAAAAGCTTTTATTAAAGTAGCTGTTAAACTTTAAAGGTACTTTTTCAATTATTATGAATTATTAAATTTGCCATTGTCATATGATCAGTTGATCTGTCTTTTGTTATAATGACTGTTAATAAATATAAAAAATCGCAAATGGACAAATGTACTGTTAATTTGTTATGCTATAATTCTTATTTATATCGGAATAAATTAACAGTCACATTAACAGAAGACTCCTAAACAGTCAATGTTTAGTTCATCTAATATTTAATACAAAAGTAGGATAGGTTAAGAACAAGTGAAAAATAAAATATGTTAATAGATTTTACACTATATAATAACTTGTTATCCTACAGTTATAGAATACAATAAAGAAGGTACAATTCAAATACAAAACAAAAATTAATAGCTATTTCTTAATGAAAAGTGGTAGCTTTAAGCTACAAAAAGTATATTTTTTCACATTTATCTAAGCTACAGCTACAGCTAAAGTAAATGTAGTTAAGCTAGTAGCTAAGCTACAAAAGTAGCCAGCTACTGCCCAGCTCTGACTCTCTTACTTTTATTTCCTAACATTACTCACAGAGCAATAATCTAAAGTATTTCTATCACTCAACCTGTTCGTATTTCTCCTAAAAATGAACTGTCAAATAGTATTTCCGCCTCTACCTGACGTTGTGCCAACTGTGGAATAAAAAGATCCCCAGAATTATGTTGCCAACTGAAACACATACTTTTGATCACTTTGTAATATGTTTCATTTATAAATAACAATAACATTTTGTTTCAAAACGATCAGAGTTTAGGTGCAAACATCAGTCACCTAATTAGTCGCATGATTCACATTAAAATTGATACTAAATTTGATAAGTGATATCGTCATTTATCTGTTACATTAGCTTACTGCTATTTGAATTAAATAAGAGCACAGATAAGATATGAATAAAGACATACAAAAGGTCGTAATACAAGTTGAACAGTTCAAAATTTATTGAGTACAATTACTATTATTACTAGATGATTACTGCCTGAATCCAAAGGTGGTATTTCTACTTACTATGCACTATGATTCATGATAAATCGTAACAGAAATAAATCGGTGAATTGAATGTGTGAGTACATATGTATATTGATTTGATTCAGTGTTTGGTTTAGTACAAACAAATATATATTCTTATCTTTAGTAAACTTACACAAGGTAAAGTATACAATGTAATGTTTTTATTATTTCTTTTATGAGTGTAACAGTGAATAGAAAACATGGGTATATAAAATGAGAAATCAGTTTTTTAGTGATCGAAATTGACCGGCAAATTATTATACTAACAAATTAGTAGGCCCACTCGATACCACTGAGCCATCTATCTAAGGATGGCAGCTCTGTCAGTTGATCGGTCAAAAGTTGTCAATTAACGATTAATTTGACCGATGTTGGAATATTTGACCTAATCAATTTGGCACAATGGTATCATGGAGTGGCTAGCTAACTGGTATCAAGTCGGTCGGTGGATCCTGAGAACCCTGGTTCGATTCCCACTGCTGACAAACATTTTCACCACATTAAAATTACCCCTGTGGCTTCCTCATCACTAACATCTTTGGATGCCGTGATTTGGTGGCTGGTAATCGCACTTCATGCGCATAAATATGTCACTTACCGAGATCTGCTTCGGCAGAGTGTCACATTCATTAAGGGGTAAGGCCACTCTAGAATGATCAAAAAATGCATTTTTTTTTAAATTATAGTTTAAACTCTTAGGAATAAGGGACAATTAATTTAAATGCCGCGCGGAAGTATTTCAGAGGGGAAAAAGGCCGCGCGCTAAGCGACAATTTTATGGCGCAGGCATTGCAGATGAGAGGTAAATACAATATTTCTATGAAAAATATATATATTTTTTTTAATTTGATTTTGATATTTACAATCTGTTAACATTAAACAATAAGTAAATTTTTTGGCGGTTTAAGAGGCGGTGGGGGGAATTATTGCCCAGTGGCAATATCCCCATGAAAAATATTACTCGAAACTTTAAACGCGTTTTTTTCCAAATCATATTTTCAAAATTGGGCGAAAAGAAATCTGAAATACTAATTGATGGATCGTGCTGAATCTTTTTATTTCTTATTGTAGATATAAAATACTCAAAAACTACGGGGGCTTTTTTTTAAAAGTGCTTCATTCGTTTTTTATGGTCGTTTTTATACAGAAATTTAGTCCCGAATAATAACCTTTTTTTCAAACGTGCGCCATTTTGTTAAAAATCAAAATTTTCAAAATCCAGCCCGTAGTTTTTTAGAGTATACATCAGAGATTAAGAAAACATATCCCTTTTTGTTCCATGTCCATTGCTGTTCCCGGAATGTTTTCCCTCGATTTGCCCTACGCGCCATTTTTTTAAATTTCTGACGACAATTTTGAATATTTTCTTTAAAAAAAATTTGAAATAAAGTTTAAAGAACACTAAATAAAGATCCAAGAACAGTTCTTAAGCAGCACGTTTAGATTTCGTTAAAAAAAATCTAGAAAATGACCCTTTTTTTCCTTGCCTAGAGTGGCCTTACCCCTTAATGGGTAAAAGGCGTGATGATATATTTATTTATTTTATTTTAGAGGTAATATTTTGAGAGGAACGCTCACTTAATTTTGCATAAGATTAATAAATTATTCTATATTTTACGCTGACGAAAGTTTCTATATTATTTTATTTTTCACTTTAACATTATTTATTATTTATTATTTATTACTATGATACGATACGGGCTATTATATGCTTCGTTTACGCAACGCCACAATTGATTAATATTTTTACATACATTATGATAATCAGAATTATTATAAATTATAACTACGTATTCTAGTGAAAAATATAATCATGTATGCATCACGGACGTTATTAGATTATAATGCCCTTGGCGGATAAATAACCATTAGAAAAGAAACTAAATAATTGTTATGGAGGCAGATAGTCTGCTTTGAAATTTCGCTAATTTATTTTAAATTTAATTGATATAATTTTATACATACATAATATAGCGTAACATCAATTTGCACCTTATATTTATAAAATCAAAGGTCATAAATTTAATGCAATGTTAATTATTGTCAAATAGTTATTTGTATACCAAGGACATAAAATTGCTTTTTATCGTATCGAAAAATGACTAATTGAGACAGACAACATTCTGAGAATATATTTCACAAACAAGGTGTGCGCAATATTTATTATGTAATTGCATTATGTATCCGGCAATACGGTGGTGTGGTTAGTGTTACTGCATTCGAATCCGGAGATCCCGACTTCGTATCCCACTGAAGCAAGAAGTACTGTTATGGACACTAAAGTATACCAAGCTGTGAAATGTGAAATTTTTGCAGAATCTGTATAAAGCGGCACTGCGCTTCCTGCAACTGCAGATTTCTCTAGCTAATAAAGTATAGTTTCCATTAACCAGCCGTCAAATTTATTCTCTTTGAAGATATAACAAAATACTTCATATACAAATGATACATATTTAAAGCATTTTTTCCTAAAAGTAAATCAACAGTTACAGCGAAACACACCTCAGATATATTTCGGGAAATACAATCATAACTTCAACATCACTAATATCTAACTTTCCTTTACGTACTTCATCTAAATCCTAGATAACTGATATCACAGATAACAAATGAATCTCGAATGACGCATCACCTAGTTTCTACGCCATCCATCAGCATTCACGTCAAAAACAGTTAGATATATCAGTTAAAAATCGAATAGACTCATATATGAAAAATGTCATTTGATGCTCGTATCACTTACATATCGCAACTGAATAGTAGTGTGACGTCACCATGTGGTTGTTTGAAGCAGAAGCTGATACATCTGAAATAGAAACTTGTTTCATGTTTGTGGTGACGGTTGTAGTCCAGGGGATAGAACTTTCGCGTATAAAGCAAGAATTTACGCGATCTTATAGTATTGGCTTCTTGAAATAAAACAAACGACAAAATGTCTATTGCGATGTGGAATTGAGTATTAATAAATAAGAAAAAATAAGAAAAAAATTTCCATCACTTGTCTCGTAATTCCACAGAGGTTTTTACAGCACGTTTGCATCAACTTCTCAGGTCATCAACAAACGGCTGGTCAGTTCAGCTTTAACCATAGACGCGCGTTTCGTCCTTCCGGACTCATCAGTATGGTGCGATCATATATCCAACTAGATCAACTGTTGTTTGAATGAGAAAACTTTACAATGAATGTAACTAAGTAAGTTGTAACGTGCGAGGGAAAGTAAATTTCTTACTTCTCAATTAAAAATGCATTACTTTTTCACGACTGATTACTGTTATCATGATCTCTACCGCCTAGGAATTTTTGGGAATTATGGAAAAAACCTTGAAATTTTAAAAAATATTTGGAGTTAATAGTTATTTTTATAACAAGTGCCGAAAAAGGCTTGTAACGTAACGTAACCTTTCTCGGCACGTGTTATAAACAACATTTTTCCTACAACTATGCGATTTAGAAAATCACTAAAATATTATCAAAATTTATAAAATTACACGCATTTTAATGACAGTAGCTTTTGTGTTTATGTTGTAAAAAACAATGGAACAACGAGCAAATATTCAATTTTGTGTTAAACTTGGAAAAAAATTTGCTGAGACATACGAATTGATGAAAAAAGTTTATGGTGATGATTGTTTATCTCGTTCATAAGTTTATAAGTGGTTTGCAAAATTTAAAAATGGTCGTGAAGATTTAAATGATGATGAAAGATCTGGACGTCCAAAGCCGGAAACCGTGCTGAATTAGTCGAAAAAGTGCGTGAAATTATTACTGTCGATGCGAATTTTACTGTTAGAATGTTGGGTGAAGAATTAAATACGAGTAAAAATACTATTTGGAGAATTCTAACTGAAGATTTGGGTAAAAGAAAGGTTTGTTCACGTTTTGTTCCACATGAATTAAATAAAGACCAAAAAGTCGCTCGTGTAAGTCAACGAATTTTTAATGAAAAAACATATATGTGTCATCGATCACCCTCCGTATTCGCCTGATCTATCACCATGTGACTATTATCTTTTCCCAAAACTGAAAATTGCTATGAAAGGAGCGTTTTATGGTGATATTCCAGCCATTCAAGCAGCCGTGACACAGGTGTTAAAGAACGTTCCTTTAGATGGCATAAATCAATGCATGCTCTAGTTGATCGTTCTAAAAAGTGTATTGATTCAAATGGAACCTATTTTGAATAAATATTAAGTTTCAAACATAATACAATGCGTGTTTTATTCTATATCTAAAGAGTTTCGTTATTTTTGGGACATACTGTGTATTTTTCAGATTATGATAATAATAAATAGCGTATGATACACCTATATAAGTGTCTTTAAAGCACTAGTGCCGTTAAAAGCATTCCGCTTCGCGTCGTGTTCGAATTCCACTCAAACTATGCCTCGATGAGTTCGGACCCTGTATTACTGTAATTGGGATTAAATTCCTGTTGTGCAAAGTAACAAATAAATAAATAAAAATAAATAATATCTAGTGAAATTACCTTCAGTAAGAAACTACATATTTTGTAGATTTATTTCGCGCATGTAGTAAATTTGATATTTAACCAATTATTTCGTATCTGTTTAGTTTGCAATTTTTTTCTCCTTAATCTATATCGGAGATATTAGTCATATGGCAGAATTAATTTTATACGTATGTATGTACAAGTAACAACTTTCGAGGAAAGTACTCGAGTATATTAAAATCTGCAACTAATGCTTTTTTACATGAGTGTATAAACTGACAAGTGATAAATTTGCAACGTGAGATTAGGTTTCTGATACGGAGTGTATGGAAAATTGTATGTTTTGTCTAAGCTGTGGGCATTTCAACCAGTGGCGTACGGTTATTAATAGTTATTTAACTAACTAGTGTGTTAATGAGGGCAATTAATAATGGAGACTGATCAACCATTTTGTTTAACGGATTTTTTATTTTATTTATTTATTTATTTTTTTAAATGTATACCAAGATGTTACATATATAATAATCCCAATTACAGTACAGGGTCCGAACTTACCGAGCCATAGTGCACTAGTTCATATATATTTAGCTTAAGTGAGATTCGAACTCGGGATCTCCGGATTTGAATACCATAAAGTTAACTACATAACTGCCGCTATGATTCTTGCCATAGTTTAGTTAGAAAAGTGATACTTCTTTTTGATTTTGTGATTCTTTTAAGAAACAATTCTGTATCTACGCCAATGGAGAATACTATGCACAAAGTTGTTCGTAGGTAGAAACGTCAACATCCGAATGTGAAATATAGTTACATGTAGTTAGGTCGCCTACCTGTTTTTGAATCTAATAAAACTTAACTTAGTCGAACCACTAATCGTGTTGTTAGTGTCAGTTGGTCACTAGTAGATAATTAACGGTTTATTTCTAACCTGTATTTTCAACTGATTTTCAGATTAATTGAGTTACGGCAGACATTTGTGCTTGCTTTTTTCATTCATTAGTAAATAAATAAATAAATATATCATCACGCCTTCTACCCATTACTGGGTGTGGCACTCTGCTGAAGCAGATCTCGGTAAGTCATATATTTTGCGCGTGAAGTGCGGTTACCAGTCGTCAAATCACGGCCCCCAAACATGTTAGTGGTGGAGGAGTCACAGGGATAGCTTTTTCAAATTATGAAAATTTGTCGCCTGTGGGAATCGAACCAGGAACCTCAGGATCCACAGGCCGACTTCATAGCACTGAGCTAGCCATCCCATAAAATAAATAAATAAAATAAATATATTATCTTTTACCCATTCAGGATGTGGCATTATGCCGCGGTAGAGCTCGGTGAGTGATATATTTATGCCCGTGAAATGCAGTTACCACTTACCAGTCATTAAATCACGACCTCCCAAAGATGTTAGTGGTGAGGAAACCACAGGGATAATTTTAATCTCGTTTAGTTTTTAAAAGTACAAAATTTATTGAGGTGAAATTTAGAAAAATATAACTTTAAAACTAAACAAAATATGAAGATGCGCTCAACGGCATTAAATTTCTCGTATCTGAATTGAATTTTGAGAATTTTTTTGTAAATTTCTAGTGATTAAATTTTTTGAAATTTTCTTAAGGGGTACTCCTTAGTTTTTCCCGATTTTAGGCCATTTTCAGACTGTTTCTTGTAAAATTCTTCCTTGTACGAATATTGTAACGAAAATTTACATACATATGCATTTTGACTCGCTGAATCCAATGGTACAATCCCCAAATGCATAAGTCTTCTAGTTTTTGAGATATTATGCAGTAACTGTATTATGAGATTTTGGTGAAAACTTTTTGAAAAATAAATAATGCTGAAAATTTGTTTACAAGTCAATTGAAGCACGAGAAATTCAATGCCGTTGAGCGCATCTTCATATCTAGTTTAGTTTTTGAGATATTGCCTTGGGAAAGTCGAAAATATGAAGATGTATTTTTTGTTGGAAAATTGAACTTTTCCAGAGATTATATCTTAACAACTAAACAATATATGAAAATGCGCTCAACGGCATTGAATTCCTCGTATCCGAATTGACTTATAAACAAATTTTTAGCGATTTTTATTTTTTTGCAAATTTCCCTTGGAATTTTTTCTATTGTAGGAAATTTTCAGACTGTATTTTGACCCGCTGAATCCAATGGTAAAATCTCCAAATGTATATATCTTTTAGTTTTTGAGATATTGTTCAAAAACTGCTCGACGAGAAAATTTTGGTAAAAACTTAAAAAAAATAAAAAATGCTGAAAATTTGTTTACAAAGTCAATTGAAACATGAGAAATTCAATGCCGTTGAGCGCATCTTCATATCTAGTTTAGTTTTTGAGATATAGCTTTTGAGAAGTACAAAATCTTATGAGGTAGAATTTGGAGAAAAAAAAATTTTTCCGGATATTTCTCACCTTGTCGTGCATCACCATATGTTATATTTATACTAAGTTTTATTTAATTAGCTGGTAAGCATTTACATAATTACTAATAAATAAATAGATATAATCAGTGAAATCATATTTAACCGCTAATTCCTAAAATTCCAAATGGTTAACTTGAACTTGAACTAGTTTTATATTTTCTTTATTGATTTTAGATTAGTTCAAACTAAGGACAAGTTTAAGGCCAACATTTCCCAAATTACAAATTTCTAGTTCCATGCGTGTTTGATTTATTAAGCTGATAGTACAAACGTGCAAACTAACTTAAATTGCTGGTCGCTGAATTGACCTTTTAAAGAGAGACCGACACATCCTACTTACGCAAATCGTTCTTTGTTCTACGGCGTTCTATAGTATACAGGCTGCCCCACGAATTAATGTGAGAAATTGAGTTTTTCATTAGTAGTGCTTTCCTGATTAGTTTACAGGAAAAAGTTGCCGCGCACCCGCCTCATCACCCAGGTATTCTAACCCTTTCTACTTCACAACAAACGCCGTTGTTCTCCGTCTACTTATGGTTGGTCTGAGATTCTTAACATGTCAGTTCAGCTTACATAGTACCACAATTCACTAGTCCCTAGTTGGTCTAGCTGGATAGTTGATCGCACCATACTGATGAGTCCCTAAAGGACGAAACGCGTCTATGGTTAAAGCGGAACTGACCAGCCTTTGATGATGACACAAGTGTTGGAAATTTTTTCCTTTTTTTCTTATTTTATTTGATAATACAGTTTAGCAATATCCTTTATTATTCAGTACAGTGGTGTGGATAGCGTTACGGCATTAAAATCCGGAGATCCCGAGTTCGAATTCCACTCAAGCTAAATATATAAGAACTACCACAGTACGGCTCGATAAGTTCGGACCCTGTAATTAGGATTAAGTTCCTGTTGTACAAAGTAACATAAATAATTAAATAATAAGTGTGATATTCTTTCGTTATTATCTGTATCAAATGTAAACAAAAATATCCGTGGTAATATCATTCTAATGAAAATATTATTTGACGTGTTATAAAACGTATGATTTATTTCTTAGAACGAAATAAATACATGTGTCAATATTTACATATCAGGTTCAAAGCATGTACACACAAATTAGTACTGCGATATTTTTCTATACTACATGCCAACATTTTTATACTTTAAAGAAACGTTTCTTTTATTTTCATTTGAACACTGTTAAATACTTCAATTATCACCTTCGCAGCTTAAATACTTACGTAAAAATAGATTATAAAAATACAAGTCAGTAAATAAGACTTCTTGTTTAAACATGCGTCATTAAATTATGTTAGCCTAGTAGCAAAGTATGAATTATTACGTCAGCTATGTTTGCTCTCTGTTTAAATTGAAAGAACACTTTTGTTTTTGGTAACATCGTGACATCTATGTTAGACAGAAGGAAACTTTTGTATGTGTGTTTAACATACCTTTGTAGTTTTTGTGTAAGATTTTCATAAGTATTTGACAGTGACGTCATAGAGTCAATATACGAATATCTTTTCTGCTTTTCAATGCCTTTGAGCGCATTTTCATATCTTGTTTAGTTTTTAAGATATAACCTCCGGAAAAGATCAATTTTCTAAAAAAATTACCTCATTATATTTTCGGTTTTCCCGAGGCTATATCTCAAAAACTAGACAAGATATGAAGATGCGCTCAACGGCATTGAATTTCTCGTGCTTCAATTGACTTGTAAACAAATTTTCAGCATTTTTTATTTTTCTAAAAGTTTTTACCACAATTTTCTTATCGAGCAGTTTTTGAACAATATCTCAAAAACTAGAAGACATATGCATTTCGGGATGTTACCGTTGGATTCAGCGGGTCAAAATACGTATGTATGTAAATTTTCGTTACAATATGCGTACGAGGAAGAATTTTACAACAAACAATCTGAAAATGGCCTAAAATCGAAAAAAATCCAAGGGGTACCCCTTAAGAAATTTTCAAAAAATAAAAATCGCTAAAAATTTGTTTATAAGTCAATTCGGATACGAGGAATTCAATGCCGTTGAGCACATTTTCATATATTGTTTAGTTTTTAAGATATAACCTCCGGAAAAGTTCAATTTTCCAAAAAAAACCACCTCATCATATTTTCGATTTTCCCGAGGCTATATCTCAAAAACTAAACAAGATATGAAGATGAGCTCAACGGCACTGAATTTCTCGTGCTTCATTTGACTTGTAAACAAATTTTCAGCACTTTTAATTTTTCTAAAAGTTTTCACAAAAATTTTCTCATCGAGCAGTTTTTGAACGATATCTCAAAAACTAGAAGATATGTGCACTTGGGGATTTTACCATTGGATTCAGCGGGACAAAATACATATGTATGTAAATTTTCGTTACAATATGCGTACGAGGAAGAATTTTACAACAAACGACCTGAAAATGGCCTAAAATCGAAAAAAATCTAAGGGGTACCCCTTAAGAAATTTTCAAAAAATAAAAATTGTTAAAAATTAGTTTATAAGTCAATTCAGACACGAGGAATTCAATGCCGTTGAGCGCATTTTCATATATTGTTTAGTTTTTAAGATATAACCTCCGGAAAAGTTCAATTTTCCAAAAAAAAATACTTCATTATATTTTCGACTTTTTCGAGGCTATATCTCAAAAACTAAACAAGATATGAAGATGCGCTCAACGGCACTGAATTTCTCGTGCTTCAATTGACTTGTAAACAAATTTTCAGCATTTTTTATTTTTCAAAAAGTTTTTACCACAATTTTCTTATCGAGCAGTTTTTGAACAATATCTCAAAAACTAGAAGATATCTGTATTTGGGTATTTTACCATTGGATTCAGCGGGATAAAATACATATGTATGTAAATTTTCGTTCCAATATTCGTACGAGGAAGAATTTTAGAGCAAACAGTCTGAAAATGGCTTAAAATCGAAAAAATCCAAGGGGTACCCCTTAAGAAATTTTCAGAAAATAAAAATCGCCAAAAATTTGTTTATAAATCAATTCGGACACGTGAAATTCAATGCCGTTGAGCGCATTTTCATATATTATATAGTTATTAAGATAGAATCTCCGGAAAAGTTTAATTTTCTAAAAAAATTACATCATATTTTCTACTTTCCCGAAGCTATATCAACAATATACCAAAAACTAGAAGACTTATGTAATTGGGGATTTTACCAATGGATTTAGCGGGTAAAAATACATATGTATGTAAATTTTCGTTACAATATTCGCACGAGAAAGAATTTTAGAGCAGTCTGAAAGTAGCCTAAAATTGAAAAAAAAACAAGGGTACCCCTTAAGAAATTAAAACAAAATAAAAATCGCTAAAAATTTGTCATTTCGGACACGAAAAATGCAATGTCGTTGATCGCATCTTCATGTCTTGTTTAGTTTTTAAGATATAACCTCTACAGAAAAATTATACCATGTCATATAAAAAAAAATGCCATCCCCTTCACTGTGAAAATATAACTATCGATAAAAAATATCTTATCTCGCCAAAATATCCCCAATCATAAACCCTCGAAACGGTTTTTTAATTATTTAGATTTAATGATTATTTCAGGAAATAATATCAATTTTTCTTTCTTATGTTACACCCATGCTGGGTTGCAAGAAAAAAATAAAGAGCTCTTTAGTTAAAGAATTGTTTATCTAGCAACAGTATCATTAGCGATTTTCTGAAATTTATTGAATCGTTAGTTGCTAATGAACCGATAAAACTTTCATGCAACCCAGCACCAGTATAATAGAATTAAATTGTATGTATTGAAAATGAAAATAATGGGTCTTGTCCCATTACCAAATAACAAAAAGAATCGCTAATATAAAATGGTTGTTCACCATTCTGTAGCTTTTGTCTAAGGTTGAGAATGTGTATTTATTACCGTTGAAACACAGCTCCCATTGATCTAAAAGTGTGTTCATTTTCGTCGCAGACTTGGAGGCAACTTCCTCTTGCTGGCCGAGAACAACAGCACGGTTCCTGGCATTCAGCCAACTGTGTAAATGATGTTTCCACTTACCACCACGTGAATTGCGAACGATCTCTGATCTCGCGGTGTTGATATTTTGATGCTACGGCCGTGAGAATGTCAAACGATTCATTTCCTGCTTTTTATTTGATAATTTATCGATTCTGAATACGTAACTTTTTTTTTGTAAGAACGTGTGTGTGAAATTAAAAGCTATAAGCTTTAGGTCTTTTTGTATCATATTTGGAATTAATTTTCTTGTCAACTTATGGATATGAGGGCTGTTCTTGTTTTGGCAAAGTTCAAAATTGCTTACGCGTTCCCCGGGAATGATAGACATTTAGAAAAAAATAAGCTACATCCAAGTATTAAGTAACAATAAATAAATAATCATCACGCCTTTTATCCATTACTGGGTGTGGCACTCTGCCGAAGCAGATCTTTGTAAGTGATATATTTATGCGCGTGAAGTGCGGTTACCAGCCTTCAAATTACGGCCCCCAAAGATACTAGTGGTGTGGGAGCCACAGGAGTATTTTTAAATTGGTGAAAATGTTTTGTCGGCTGTGGGGATCGAACCAGGGTTCTCAGGATCCACAGGCCGACACAATAACCACTATGCCATCCACTCCATAAGTATTAAGTAAAAATAAATAAATAAATATATCATCACGCCTTTTATCAATTACTGGGTATCGAGTCGGCCTGTGGATCCTGAGAACCCTAGTTCGATTCCCACAGCCGACAAACATTTGTACCACATTAAACTTACTCCTGTGGCTCCCTCACCACAACATCTTTGCGGGTTGGTAACCGCACTTCACGCGCATAAATATATCACTTACCGAGATCTGCTTCGGCAGAGTGCCACACCCAGCAATGGGTAAAAAAGCGTGATTATATATTTATTTATTTAATTTATATATATTTGTTATTCTGTACAACAGGAACTTAATCCCAATTATAGTACAGGGGGGCTACAGCTTATAGTGGAATCCGAACCACTCAGACACAACCGTAGTTTTTGGATATAGGTAGAAGTCAGTGAGATTTGAACGCAAGACTTCTTGCTTGTTAATTAAGAAACGCATGTTTTACCTCGCTTTTATCCACTGGGCTACGATTACCTACAGAATTAAAAGAATTTATAAAATGTATACTTAAATTTGTATCTAAAAGTTAAACGACAACTAAAACACAATTAACTGTTTTTGAACCACCCTGTAGTTGTACAAAGTTATGTAAAGCCTAATAAAAGGTCACACCGCATTTGTGCAATAATAATTTAGTAACACAATAGAAATATTCGTACTAGAACAGCAGAGAAGTGGAACAAAATTAGTGTTGGTGAAATTAGGGTCAAACAGTATTCAATCTTGTTGTGTCTGTGACCAACTTTACTTATCTGTAGACAGTTCAAGGAGGTCACCGCAGATAAAACGAAATTTTATTTCGAAGATGAATTGGAATTAAATGTAATTAGGAAGTGGACATAATTGGTACTATGGCAAAGGTATAGTACTGTTATTTTTACTTTCTTATACGCAGTATAAGGAAGTATTGGAATCGTGAAAAAAATCGTTGACGAGATTTTCGCGGAAATACGTGTTTTGAGGTCCACTGAATCCGTTTTGATCATTTTCTCAATGATGTCTGTGTGTGTGTGTGTGTGTGTTGATGGATGTGTGTCCGAGTGTGCAATATCTCATGTACGAGATAAGATTTGTTAACGAAACTTGGTAATTATAAGTTTCATGAAAATACGAAGAGCTGAGTTGATTTTGAATGAAAGGAAGAGGAAGTTTACTGGACACACAAAACAATAAATTTCATTTATTTCAAAAATGGAATCAGTTACGAAAAAAGTTTCAAATAAAAGATGTTGGTAAAAATATTTGGAACATAAAATGTAATTTGCAATTTTTCTCTATATGCGTCTCATTTTGAGAAAAACTAATTTGCATATTTAATAATATATTTCAATAATCATAGTAGCAATAGAAACAAAAAACATAGATTTTAATTTTCGCTTTATCTAGTTATCTATGTCTTTTTTCGAAAAAACAAATACATCGTTAAAATGGTCAACTAATTTGGCAACTTTACCTCAATTTATTTGACTTCGTATCTCACGGTTCTTGAGATACCAAGGGTTAGGCTCAAAAAACGGACATCCTGTATATGCCTCATCAGTAAAGTTAGACATAAAGTAGTCAACATTACTAAAAAATTATACGTAAACAAATTTGATATTTTATATGTTTCAAACAGATAAATGCTGAATTACTGAAAATCTAAATTACATGTTTAATAATATTATATTTTCTAAATATTAAATATGTTGTGTATAAGAAAGTCGTGTGGTGGCCACACCAGATTTTTGTTGTAGCCTTGGATACGTACTTTACTTGACTGTTTACGTAAAAATCTACTTTCCGTACTAAAATTGGTCAGGAAAATAGACACTTTCTTGTCGGTTTCAGAAAAAATTATATTAAAATTGTTAAATTAGTTAAAAAGCGTTCGATAAAGTGTCAAGGGAGAGAGTTTGGAACTGTTTGGAGTCTAGAGGCATTGACAAAAGCACTGTGAACAATGTGAAGAGATTATATGAAAATAACGTAAGCTACGTTAGAGTTAGAAATATTTCGTCAACAACATTCCCAACTACGACAGGTCTGAAACAAGGATGTATACTAAGCCCCCTTCTTTTTAACCTATACCTAGATGAAGCTTTCAAAAGAATAAAAAACAAACTTAAAGGTTACAATGTAGGATACTGGAAGATGGAAAAAATAATAATCTCAGAACTAAGCTATGCAGATGATATAGTGCTAGTGGCAGAAAATAAACAAGATTTACAATACAACATCAAAATAATACACGAAGAACTGAAAAACTGGAACATGACAATAAATAAGGAAAAAACTAAAACGATGACAATAAACGACAAAGGATTCGGACACACTTTAAAAATAGATGACACAGCGATAGAACAGGTCAACACTTTCAAGTATCTGGGAGTCAATATGCATGCAAGCGGCAGTTTAGAGCAGGAAGTAACTGATCGAATAAGTAAAGGAGGGAGACTTTTCAACGCCCTAAAAACTAAATTCCTAGCAAAAAAGGAAATTCCGGTACAAACTAAAGTTGAAGTATTCAAGAAGGTAGTAACACCAGTTCTGACATACGGATGTGAATCATGGACAACATCGGAAAGAATACATAGCAGAATAAGGAGCGTAGAAATGAGATTCCTGAGGAAAATCGACGGAAAAACTAAATACGACCGCATTAAGAATGATGTATATAGAGAAAAGCTCAACGTTAGACCTTTGAAAGAAATTATAGAAGAGGGACAGTTAAGATGGCGAGGACACCTACACAGAATGCAGAACGAGAGAACAGCAAAGAAAGTGTATGAAGCAAGACCAACAGGGAAAAGAAAAAGAGGCAGACCAGCAAAAACATGGGAAGATGATGTCAGAAAAGCACTAGAAAGCAGAGGAGTAAAATGGCAAGAAGCTACAAAAATCATGACAGATAGAGAAGCCTGGAAAGAAGTATGGAAAAGAAAACCCTTGGAGGAAGAGCAGAGAAACTGACCATAACCATAGCCTTACACCGAAAGGTAGAAAGGCTTCTAGGATTAAGTAAGTAAGTAAGTAAATTAGTATAAATAAAGATTTTGATATAAAAAATTAAATCAAAGAACCTTGGTAGATAAAAATAAAACTAAATTTATTATCATGTTATGAATGTTAGTAAACAAAACAAATCTGAACTATTCGTGAGTGTCACGTGTACATTCGCGCCAAAATTGAATAATTCAATTTTAGATACACGTGGCAAAAACTATAGCGAGGTAGAACACCTTGAATATTAATTTTCTTATATTTACTGTCTGTATTTATTTATAAATCTACATATTGTTTACAGCTATGTATGATAATAATCGAAGATTTATTTTATGCTCTGCCCAAAATGTAGGTGACAGTTATTTATATCCCTTTAGTAATCTATAATAAGATATTGATTTTAGTCTCAGTGGTTTGAGGTATATTCTGTTTTATAGTTATTTAATGTAGCTTATTTACATTTCTATAAATTGAAGTACAAGAGTAACTTATTTATTTATTTGGTACCTACTCTGTACAACCGGAACTTAATCTCAATTACATTTATTTATTTTTTTACTAGCTATGGGATGGCTAGCACAGTGGTATGAAGTCGGCCTGTGGATCCTGAGAACCCTGATTCGATTCCCACAGACGACAAACAATTTTCATAATTTCAAATGCTACCCCAGTGGCTCCTCCACCATTAACATCTTTGGGGGCCGTGATTTGACGACTGGTAACCGCATTTCACGCGCAAAATATATCACTTACCGAGATCTGCTTCAGCAGAGTGCCACACACAGTAATGGGTAGAAGGCGTGATATATTTATTTTATTTTACTATTACCCGCGACTTGGATCGCGTGGTCTACAATTTAATGCGAGTCCCCGGCATGCGTTGCATTGCAACTCAAAGAAAGAAAGTGTTTGTGTTTAATTCTGTTTATTGAAGTGATTTTGGATACACAATATTTTTTGTTTTTCTCTTTGGGATGTACACGAATAAATCAGAAGGTTTTTCGATGCGCGAGCATGCCACATACAGCTGTCCATGTGAGAAGCATGGATTTTCCAAATTTAGTCCACATACTTGTAGCGATTGTCCCTGTGCTTTGTTGATGGTCATTACAAATGCGAGTCGTACCGGAAACTGCAAACGTTTGAATTCGAATGGCGTAGGACTGAAGCTTTATTATACCTATATGTTAAGATTGGTTCTCGTCTATGCCTATACCAAATTTGAATCGAATCAGTGCAGTACTTTTCAGGATAGCTAGCTGCCATTTTGTTTCAAGATGGTGGAATGAAGCTTTATTATACCTATATGTTAAGATTGGTTCTCATCTATGCCTGTGCCCAATTTGAATCTAATCAGTGCAGTACTATTCAGAATATCTAGCAGCCATTCTGTTTCAAGATGGTGGACTGAAGTTTTATTATATCTATATGTCCGGCAGTAAGGTGGGGTGGATAGCGTTACGGAATTTGAATCCGGAGATCCCGAATTCGATTCCCACTCAAGCTAGAAATTATAATTACTACCACTCTGCGGCTCGGTGAGTTCGGACCCTGTACTGTAATTGGGATTCAATTCCTGTTGTACAGAGTAACATAAATAAATAAATAAGTAAATGTTAAGATTGGTTCTCGTCTATGCCTATACCAAATTTGAATCGAATCAGTGCAGTACTTTTCAGAATAGCTAGCGGCCATTTTGTTTCAAGATGGTGGAATGAAGCTTTATTATACCTATATGTTAAGATTGGTTCTCATCTATGCCTATACCAAATTTGAATCGAATCAGTGCAATACTTTTCAGAATAGCTAGCGGCTATTTTGTTTCAAGATGGCGGACTGACCTTGTGCTAAATCAGAAACCTGCCCGTTAAAAAAAGCATTGGATAAAACTCGTGCACGAAGACGTCATTTGCACCATTTGCGCAAATTAAAGCTCGAGCTTTGCTCGTTCTTTTAAATTGCTCACATGTGCAAAGTATGTTTCGCGCTCTTGTTATGTATGTAAATAGCTATTTTTACCTTCACCGAAAATAAAATTCTTACCCGTATAAAAAAAAAAAATCATTTCGCGCACTTAATACAAAAAAAAAATTGTGTTACTACATCATGGAGATAAAAATAATATTGTTAATTTGTTTCATTTAATTTGAATAAATCTGCGAAATTTTCTAAATAACTGGAACCTTGACTTCTCATAATATATTTGTGTAAATAAATAAAAATATGAGTGATAGTTTTTACTACTAGTTTAGTTTATAAAATATGTATTCAAGGTCTACGATTTTATTATTTACAATTATCAGAGTTATATTAATAGTTATAATAATTTTGTTGGATAAGAAACAATAAAAATATAAATTATTTTTTATGACTTCTTTGCTATGTGAAAAGAACTTTTTTAAATGATAATAACATATGTTATATTTAATATTTTCTAAGATACAAACCAGTAAACAGTACTTATATTATTAAATACAGTAATCATAGTATTTATAATTTAATAGAATAGATAAAATTGTTTAATTTTAGGCTATTATTAAAAGGTCGTGACTTTTAAACGTAAGGTTGTTGACCTAGTGAATTTTTTCAGTCATATTTATTTTTAAATCCTTGCTATTTTTGAATGCAGCGGTGCAATTTTTATTTTTACGAAATATTTCGTACTACATTTTTAAATAGAACTAGTTATACATAGCTAGAATTTAATACTATTATTTTAAATCTCAACAAGTATAAAATAATTATTTAAAATACAATTTATTCGTGAGTAGCACATCACGTTTGGCATTTTTACAAATTTTATTTTCGCTGATTTTAACTTATAAACAAAAATACAACTCTGAGTGGTTCGGATTCCATTATAAGCTATTGTAATTGGAATTAAGTTCCTGTTGTGCAGAGTAATTAATAAACAAAAATATTATTCTTTCATCTTGATCCAGATTATAGTATCATATCTAGATCAAATCGTAAATCTTATAAATTTAACTAGATCAATCACTTGTATTTATTAGTCTGATATTGCTTACAAATTATAATAAAATATTGATTACTATGTACTGTATACATTAATTTAATATAGTACATTATTTTATCGATATAAAAATGTTACTTTATTAAACGAGTTACGTACAATATTTTTTCTACGATCGAGTTTTATTTAATTATACGAATTTTAGTAATGTGGATCCTGAGAACCCTGGTTCGATTCCCACAGGCGACAAACAATTTTCACCATTTTAAATACAACCCCTGTGGCTCCCCCTCCATTATCATCTTTGTGGGCCTTGATTTGATGGCTGGTAACCGCATTTCACGCGCAAAATATATCACTTACCGGGATCTGTTTCGGCAGAGTGACACACCCAGTAATGGGTAGAAGGAGTGATGATATATTTATTTTATTTTATTAATAGTAAGAATATAGTAGGTCATTTCCTCCGAAAAGTTCGAGAAACATTTTGTCTCACTGAAAATGAGTATATAACATAATGATTCACTTTTTGTACGATCGAAGAAAAACATACCTAATAATCAAGTAATATTTGGTATTTAAAAAATTAATTAACAAATAAATCAAATCGTTTTCTTCATTTCTAAAAGAACAATATTAGTATAATTAATAAGATTATAATGATTATGCCACTAATTACAGTGATTGCAATATATCACAATTAAAATAAGATTTATTTAATTACAATTTACACATAATTAACACACCGTACTTTTTGTTACAGTATTGCAATGGCGGCGATTTAGCAGATTACTTAAGTGGTAAGTAAAAAATCATACATCCGATCAGGTTCACATGACTAAATTCAACTTTTTTGTCAACAGTGAAAGGAACTCTTAGCGAGGACACCATTCGTTTGTTCTTAGTGCAATTAGGTATGATTTACATATTATTATTATTTTTTATTATATTTAGTTCAAATGCGCATTAGATATCACTATTTTTACTAACTTTTCTTTTGCACTTTTTAAAGATTTTTTTTAGTATTGTTAGTAGTATAGAAATTAGGTTAGAAACAATTCAAATGAAGCGAGCTTTACCAAAAATTTGCTAGATACATTTATAAGCAGTTGTCAAACAAGAGATCGGAAATTCAAATCTTGTCGAGTTAAACTTATATCCAAAAGAATATGTTTGTGCCTGAGTGGTTCCGATTCCAGTATAAGCTACTGTAATTCAGATTCAGTTCCTGTTGTGCAGACTAACAAGTAAATAAATAAATAAATTTGGTTTATATTAGTTCAGAAACGTAATTATTAATACAAGTGAAGCGAGCTTTGCCAAAAATAGTTTGACAACAAAATTCGTTAAAAAAAACGAGTGAGTTAGGTCGTTTGTTACTTTATATGAACATATGCATATGGATCCTGAGAACCCTGGTTCGATTCCCACAGCCGACAAACATTTTCACCACATTAAAAATTACCCCCGTGGCTCCTCCATCATTACCATCTTTGGGATGATTTGATGGCTGGTAACCGCACTTCACGCGCAAAAATATATTACTCAATGAGATCTACTTCAGTAGATTGCCACACCCAGTAATGGGTAAAAGATGTGATGATATATTTTATTTATATACACCCATAGATGGTGAGTTTGATACCTGCGATTAGAGTTTTTTTTTTATATTACGAATATTTATTTATTCTTAATTATTATCTTATAATTTTAATTGAATGAATTTATAATTATTATTTAGATTTTTTTATAAAATAAAATTTGATATATATATATATATATATATATATATATATATAATCACGCCTTCTACCCATTACTGGGTGTGGCACTGCTGAAGCAGATCTCGGTAAGTGATATATTTTGCGCGTGAAGTGCGGTTACCAGTCGTCAAATCACGGCCCCCAAACATGTTAGTGGTGGAGGAGCCACAGGGATAGCTTTTTCAAATTATGAAAATTTGTCGCCTGTGGGAATCGAACCAGGGACCTCAGGATCCACAAGCCGACTTCAAACCACTGAGCTAGCCATCCCAAAAAAAAAAAATAAAAAAAATAAAAATAAAATTTGATAACAATAAATGTAGATATATGTATTTATTTATGGTCGGACAATGACATCAATGATTAACTCAATTTATTATCAAAATGGACCTATTCTGTAACAAAAATTGCTAAGTATAACAAATGCTAACATGACCTTTTGATAGCAACCTTCCTAGCAACCATTGTTGTTCTAGATCTTAGCAATTGCTATACTTAGATTTTTATACAGAATTGATTCATTTGTCTACTTCTAACCTGTGTTTTGTCCATTACACTTTCAATTCAAGAAATCGAGAACCCTTTCCGATAGCCGACCAGCAATTTTCACCACATTAAAATTACCCCTGTGGCTCTCTTTCCACTAACATTTTCGTGGGCCGTGATTTGACGGTTAGTAACCGCACTTCATGCGCATAAATATATCACTTACCGAGTCTGTCACACCCAGTAATGGATAAAAGATGTGATGATATACACTGCTGCGTTTGAGTATTCGTATGTGTTTTAGTGTCTACGGACAATTGAATGCCAACCTCTGCAAATGTCTCTTTTTTTTTCAAAAAATCATAATTTTTTCTAAAATCATTCGATTTTGATGCAGTTTTGCGTTCGAGTAACAAAAATGTCCATATTTTCATTGTCTGTAGACAGATTTGTCAATTGACGCCTGATGATTCCCATAGAAAGCTTAGAAAATCACCTCTTTTCAGTGGTTCTTGTTTGGTGGTGGTGGGGAGAAGGGAAAGGGACGTTAGTCAAAATCAATTCACAGCTTTTCAAAGACTAGACTTTGGGCGACTTCGGAAAAAAAATTGCATCCAATTTGTTTCAAAACTGACAAACTGACAGGGGTTTGAAAAGTGACGTTTTTTTTGGGATTTTTTGGGTGACCGGTTTCTTTTTTTGAGCAATGTATTTATATTTTATTATTTAAAATGAAGCAAACTTTGCGAAAGAAACTCTAAAATTTGTGGTACGATCGTTTGTGTTTTCGCTAACGTTTGCTTGAGCATAGTTGCCACCCCAGAAATGGGGAAAAGGCGTGATGTTATATTTATTTGTTTTCAGCGGGAGCCATGAAAGCTCTCTACGCGAAAGGAATCGTCCATCGAGATCTGAAACCGCAGAATATTTTGTTGTCGCATAGTGGAGCTAAAGCTTGTCCGCAACCGTCAGAAATACGACTTAAAATAGGTAATATTAACTGCATAATATAGCTTCCGCCATTTTGTTTTAAGATGGCTGACTCGAGAAATTTATACTTGCATGAAATCTTATATTTAATTTAATTCGATTATAATTTTATAAGTTATTACTTAGTACCAATTCATCAAATAAAATTACAAAGAGAAAAATTGCAATATTAATTTTATTCTAATTTTTTCGCGTAATTAACAACGTTTTATGTAACTGCGCATTAATGTTCGTTTTTAATTTCTAGCCGATTTTGGATTTGCACGTTTCCTTCAAGATGGCGTCATGGCAGCCACATTGTGTGGCTCCCCAATGTACATGGTAAGTAGCAAATTACTAACATTGTGGCAACACATAATTTTAAAATCATGTAATTGTTTTATGTTGTGTGTAGGCCCCAGAGGTGATAATGTCGCTTCAGTACGATGCCAAAGCAGATCTCTGGAGCTTAGGGACCATTGTGTTCCAGTGCTTAACTGGAAAAGCTCCGTTTCAAGCTCATACCCCTCAAGCACTCAAACAGTTTTATGAAAAAAATGCTAATCTTGCGCCCAAGTAAGTTTACAAACGAATATGTACAATTTTTATTTCGGAAAAGTCATTTTCGAACGTATCACAATTTCTGTAGAAAAAAATAATAATTGTTAATTTAAAAATGAATAAATTTACACAAAATACAATAGCGGTTTCTTACCCTAAAGCTATAAAAAAATTATAGCATATAAATTTGTCATCATTTTTTTTTTATTCGCTTGATTATGACATTATTAGCTGTATTCCATTTGCCACTTGGTTCCCTTAAATCCGTTCGGATAAATTCGACACATAATTTGAAAAAGCTATCCCTGTGGCTCCTCCACCACTAACATGTTTGGGGGCCGTGATTTGACGACTGGTAACCGCACTTCACGCGCAAAATATATCACTTACCGAGATCTGCTTCAGCAGAGTGCCAAACCCAGTAATGGGTAGAAGGCGTGATGATATATTTTATATTTATTTATTTACTAAATGAATTTGATTTGACGGCTGGTAACCGCACTTCACACGCAAAATATATCACTTACCGAGATCTGCTTCGGCAGAATGCCACACTCAGTTTTTTACTAAATGAATTGAATTAAGCAAACTGATGCACTTATTGCAGTGAATTACTTTAAAGTAAAATAGAATCTGTAATTCTAGTACTGGAAATAAAGTCAGCGAAGTAATCCAGCAAAATAAATAAGTGATCTGGTTCAGTAAATGTAAGTTAGATCGGATACAAATGGCAAATGTAATACGCCTATTATTTAAACATTTCAGTAGTAAAAGAATGCCATTTCAGGAATGTTTACGTTCCCATGGATACATCATTGTTTTTTGGTCTTAGGATCTAAATAACAGTTTTACTACAGTTGTCTTGATAAAAATAATTTTGTCAATTTATTTAATTTTAATTTGATTAAATCTGCAATTATCTAAATAAGTGCCCACAAAAAATAATACGTTTTAATCGGACCAAAAATACTATTTCAAGTCTCTTGTGTTTATGTTTAAATCATTATTTATTTATTTGTGCTACTCTGTACAACAGGAACTTTATCCCAATTACAGAACAGGATCCGAACTCACCGAATCGTAGTGTGCTAATTTTTATATTTTTAGCATGAGTGGGATTGTAACTCTGGATCTTTGGATTCAAATGTCGTAATACTAATAATATAGTCACGTGTTTCATGACGTACAAGACCCAGTTTTGTACGCATGCGCATACTGTGATTTCTATTAGTACGATTCCACGCCGACTGCGCCATTTTACTCATTAACAGATGCAATTATAGAAATGTATATCATTTCTCACTACTAACACTATCTAGGTGTAGTACGTCACAACAAGGTTGCCAAATTTATTTAAATTTTATAAATTTGTTACATCTTTTAGCAAAACAAAAAGTTAAATAATTTCATGCATACATTAAAATAAATAAATAAATATGTGTAAGAAATATTTAGTAGAATGTTTTCATACTTTATTATTTATTTTATCTCACTGTCTGCAACTTATATCGAACAATACGATTGTGCCTAAGTGGATCAAATTCTATTATAAGCTACTATAATTGGGATTCAGTTCCTGTTGTGCAGAGAAATAAATAAATGCCTGTGTCTTATTTTTGTTGTGTTTGTTTCAGAATTCCGTCTGGTACTAGTACAGAGTTATGTGATTTACTAATGGGGTTGCTTCGACGGAACGCCCGTGATCGTATGTCTTTTGACGTATTCTTCAACCACCCGTTTCTACAGAGGCCCGAACCCCCGCAGTCCAGTAGTCCACTAGCAGGTACGAACAAACTAGAGAAAATATTAAATATGTCAACATCACCTGACTGTTTATTTTTGTTCTTATTGTTATGTAAATCATTGACGTATCGAAGTTATTTTTGTTTTTGTTATTTATTCTGTTTTGGTGTTAGCAGAGACGTACTAGCAATTTTACGACTCCTGATTATAAAGGTAGCGAGCTTTGCCAGAAATTGATTAGGTTTTATGATACTTATATTTTGCTAAAGTCGAGTTTAAAGCTTGAAAATATTAAGTGTGTTCTATTAACTCAGGGAACTTATAGAACTAATAGAATATACGAATGAAGCAAGTTTTGCCAAAAATCCGTTTTTACGTCATATATAATTGGTTTAAATCGAGTTTAAAGGTTTTGGTTTGTTAGACATGTTTTGTGTACTAAGTACAAGGTTTTGATTTTTTTTTAGGGTGAAGTGAGCTTTGCCAAAAATATGTATCAAAGCTCATTGTGCTTACGTTTTATTAACAGCAAGTTAAACAGGTTATGTTATTAAAGCGACTTAATTTATTTTTAAAATGAGATCGAAGCGAACTTTGCCAAAAATTCATTACAACCCGCACAAAATTTGCTAAAATTTAATTTAACATTAAAAAACTTAGACTTCTAGACTTAATATTTAATGTGAAGTGAATCGAGCTTTGCTATGAATCCATTTCACGCCATACAAAATTTATCAAAATCGAATTTATTGTCTCAAAATTACCGAGCCTGTATCTAGTCTAGGAAAGTTTAATAAGGAACGAAGCGAGCTTTGCCAAAAATTCGTTTCACCTCACACAAAATTTGCTAAAATCAAATTAAATATCTCAAAATTATAGAACCTGTGTTATGTTATTAGAGTTTAAAATATTTTATATGAACTTAAGCGAACATTGTCAAAAATTCATTTCACAATTTATTAAAATCGAATTTAACACCTCAAATTACCTAGTCTGTATCTAGTTTTAAAATTGTGGAAAATTTAACTCTCTAAAATTATCTAAGCAGCATCTTACATTAAACATTCAAATATTTCATGTGAAGCGAAGCGAACTTTGCCAAAAATACATTTCATACTACAGAAAATTTACTAAAATCTGATATAACGTCTTAAAATAGTCGAACTTATGTTTAGTTAGTAAAATTTTGGAAAGTTTAATTTGAAACCAAGTGAGCTTTGCCAAAAATCCATTTCACTTTATGTTTACACAAAATATGCTAAAATCAAATTTAATATCCTAAATTTGTCGAAACTACTTCCAGTAGATCAGTCTTTCGACTGTTTAATATGAAGCGAAAAAAATAATTCCACCTCACAGAATTTTTTTTAAATTGAATTTAACGTTCTAAAATTGTAGAACTTGTTCCTTTTGTGGACTGTTTTGGAAAGTTTCTTATGAAACGAAGCGAGCTTTGCCTAAAACAACCTTGGCTTATTACGACCCTGGACGTCATCATGACTAGTACCATATGAATGCTTGGGTTGGTAACAGTTTTTCGAAATTGGGACAGTTTTAAAATTGTCTGGCACGTAAAATTTTGAAAATGGCAATAAGCCAACATACTTGTTATTGTAATATGTAGTTCAATACTGACTACTCTACTTTATTTTTGCTCATTACTTACGATGAAGTTTAATTAGTGTAAAACTAAAATGTAGCTATGTTCTGTTAGTTCAAATTCTTCTGTAAGTAAAGATCTCGCATTGTTCTGATTTGTGTTTTGGTAAAGATTGGTGTGTTTATAATGTTCATGTAAGAATTGGTTCCATTCTTGTAGACGATGAGTGGTTTATGGTTTTAGCCGAGTTACCCGGTTCTTTGGGAAATATGTTTGTGACACCGCCCGCCCTAAAAACTGCTCCAAGAGCTTCTACACCGGTCCAAATTGCTACGCCCCCTACTTCTCAACCAGGTAGATATCATTCTTTGTTTATAATCCGCCATATTTTATAACTGGATTATCTGTAATACCGTAATCGATCGATGTGATAATCACAAATTTTATATTTCATTATTATTTTATAGATTATCACAATATTAATGCGGACATAGAATAATTTACCCTGACATTTTTATGTTATTTTCATGCATTTTGCTTACTTTTTAATTTCACTTTTTACGAAGCTGTCAGTAAGCTGTCATTTTATTATTTTTTTAAATAACAGATATACTGGACGCAAAGATATAAGAAAATGACTTTTAGACGCCCCTCACAGCATGTAATTAGTACAGGCTTATCCCAGGATTAAACAGGTAGAAATGTGAAAAGAAACAGAGCCGTATTATAATGATTTTATTTCTGTTAACATAATAAAGATGTTCTATTATTTATTTATGTATTTATTTACATTTTAAGTTTAAAATATAGTCAAAAGTCATGTTACAGTGTTCAATAATAATATAATAACATGGATAAAAATAGAATAACAATAATATAAGCATGAAATAGAATTTTATTAACTTTGTGACAAATCTACTTAATGCACCCCTTTGTTAACTGTAGCCAGACTTCCCGCTGAGGCCGGTAAAACCCACTTATTAAGAAGTCAACTCGATTCCTTATATCTTTGCGTCCACTATACGCATATAAGTAAATAAAATTGATGAATATAACATAAAAATACTAGGATAAATGATTCTGGTCTCAGAATAGCAAAATTGTGACAATTTGTATAATAATCATGAAAAATAAAAATAGTCATTAACAGAAAATTCCTAAAAATGTTCTAAATAAATGTGATAAAGAATGTTATTTTTTGTTTATTTTATAATGCAAGTTAAGTAATTACTAATTATAAATCGTGTTAATTTCTTAGTAACTGCATTTAACCGTGAGCTATTTAGTTTTTTGTTAACTAGACTGATTTTTGCAATATTTTACTTCAAGGTAACATGTACATATATTTAACTATATAAACTAGAAATATTAGATAATATTAATTGGTTTTGCTGTTGCCACAAGGAGATACATTTTTTTAATAGATAATATTGAATAAATATTCTTCGTTAATTATATACAAGATGTTCCAGAAAACTGCGCCATAACGGCAAAAATAATCAAATAATAGATTATAAATTCTTTGATTTTTCATTTAACTTACATTTGTCTTTTTATTTATTTCATTACTGTTAAAATCTTAATATTAAATTAAAGAAAGTAAAAATTCCTATGATTTATATAAGCCGTGAAATATTCACAATATTTATTTACATTCATAATTCCTTTCATAAAAATTCGTTTCAGGTTTTTTTCACACACAAAACCTTCGTTAATATCAATTCATTTATTCCTAGGGCCCCTAGGGATCCTAGATCGTTTACACAATTATTTCACCAATCTTTTATTCGACATATTTTTCCACAATTTTAAACCATTTCAACAACAACAACATTCAATCTTACTTCATCCTTATTTATACATTTTTGGAATTAATTTTATTAAACGAACGGTTGTTCGTTGTTGATGGTGTGACAACAGCACGTGGCGTTCGAATCCATCAATTACCTTCCGTTGTGATAATTCTTCTTCCTTCTGTTATTGTAGAGTCTCCACTGTCTGGCCGAGTGGCTGTGAGTTCTAGTCCTGAAGATGACTTCGTGTTGGTCCCCGCAAACTTACCTTCAGATCATTCTAGTGATAGTGGACAAGGAGACAAGCTGTAAGTAACTATTTATTTCTTTTTTACAGTAAATTTATAAATAAATAAATATATCATCACGCCTGTTACCCATTACTGGGTGTGGCACTCTGCCGTAACAGATCTCGGTAAGTGATATATTTATGCAGGTGAAATGCGATTACCAGCCGTAAAATCACAGCCCCCAAGGAGTCACAGGGATAATTCTAATGTGGTGAAAATGTTTGTCGGTTGTGGGCATCGAACCAGGGTTCTAAGGATCCGACTCGATACCACTGATCCATCTACCCAATTAATTACAAGTTTGTATTTTGTTTATTCTTTGGGGGCCGTGATTTGTCAACTGGTAACCGCACTTCACGCGCAAAATATATCACTTATCGAGATCTGCATCGGTAGAGTGCCACATCCAGTAATGGGTAGAAGGCATGATGATATATTTATTTTATTCTTTCTGTAGAAAGTACAAAGTATCATCCCGCCCATCGCCGCCTCCCTGCGCCACCGCCGTGGCGTCTCCTCCACGTCCAAGCTTTCTTCCGATTTCGGAGCCTATTCCGGTGCCGACACAGCGAGACAGTTACCAGCGAATGCAGAGTCACGACGTTAGCATCACGTCTGCGTCGCCTATTAAGGTAATTATTGATGCGTGACGTCACAAATTACCTGGAGGTGACGTGGAGACTAAGAGTGAATTATTTGTTGCAGAATACCAATAGCTCGGTACCGAGATCGCAGCCTATTAGCATGAAGAGGTCGGATTATAGAACGGTGCATCCTGATATTAGTTCGCTTTCGCCACCTTCTGTAAGTAGAAATCGTTTGAGTATGACGTCATCTATCCCGAAAAATAACATTTTTATTCATGAAAAATATTAATTACCTCAAATATTTTATTCAAACATTTTAATAATAGATAAGAGTATAAAATATACAGATGATCTAAATTAATAATGTCAATGGGGGGGGATTCAAGTGGTAGAGCTTTTTAATATATATTTATTAAAATAAATTCTTAAGCGTACATCATATTTAATACAATATAAAATCATACCATAAATGATATCTTTATTGCTGAAATATGAAAGTTAAAGTTGAATAATTTAAAATGCTCATTTAAATTTCGCACTGCCATATTGCAATTACGTAGTTGCATTAAGCCAATCACAGAGCTTTGTCTGAAACGTTTGTCGGTGCTCAATTTTACTGAGAAGAAGACGAAGAAGAAATACGCATTCAGCATTCTACGATTCTACCAATGACGTATAATACTAGACGAATTATGCCGTATTCAAGTCAATGAAGTGTTGTGGAGTAGAAAGGGATGGAATAACTTTTGGGTCCGCCGGGTGCGCGGCATGGAGCGAGTACACTTTGATGTTATGCAAGTTGCTCCTTACCGCGCACCCGCCTCACCAACCAGTTATTCTATCCCTTTCTGCTTCACAACAAACGCCGGTGTTATCCGTCTAGTTATGTTTTGTCGGAGGATTCTACTGACAACGACACACGTTACGTGAAGTTACGTTTTATTTATCTCTGTCTTATCTGTCTCTCTTTAAGCTAAGATGCAACTACGTCATATTCGTTTGTTTCGAAAGTTTAAATATTTTTATCATGTTTAATACAAGTTTTTTTTTTTTTTAATTTTGGGTATAATAATTTTATTACGTAGATTAATATATAAAAAAGTCTTGAAAGGCCCATTAGTCACATCATTTATGAGATAGTTCGCCGCCATTTTGTTTCATGATGACTGCCTGAATAAAATTTTGTTCTATTTAAATAAGTAATATACATCGTAATAATGTTTCCTGCTATTCATAATTAAAATCTTCTCGTTTTTTTGAAGGTCCAGTTCGTGATAGGAACCCCTCCAGGAGGTGGCAGACGAAGATCCGCATCAAGTAGTCTATGCGAGACACCCCCACCCCCTAACGTCTGGCAAGTGTCTCCCGTTTCTGGGGCTAAACACACACCTACAGGCTCACCTCTTCGACGATCAGGTGGGTTAAAAAATAAACATAAAATAGTTGCATGATTATTAATATTATTCCTTTTGTTTCCTCTATTATTTGGGATGGTTGCATGTTGTGCAGATCTCGGTAAGTAAAATAATTATTATCCCTTTCTTTATTTACATTTTTCTATTTTTTATTGTGTATTTTTCCTCCAGGTAATAGTTCACCAATTCTGAGTGGTCCTCTCGCGAAGCTGCCTCTTATGAGCAGTCCGAATGGACATGTGGACAATAATAACCTTCGACATACACCGGTGATTCCGTTCGGAACCCGGGCGATGACGCTGCCAGAGATCACAGAAATTGGGAACTTCCAGACGCTGTTCCACGACGCGGGGAGTATCGACCAGCATCCAATTACGTTCTTGGCGCCGGAGTTACCTGAAGAAACCTTACTAGAGGTGAGGGAATTCAATATTTTTATTATTTGTTTACTGTGATATTTCAAAATTTGCTTTGTAGTCGCCATTTTGTGTTAAGATGGCGGATAAAAATGTACAATTCGTAAAATGCTATTTTTGTGTAAATCCTCCATTATGAATCAATGTTCAATTAATTTAAAACAAAAATAAAATTAAAGCGATTAAACTGTTTTTTGTTTTAAGATAGTGCGCTGCCATTTACTTATTTGCATTTGCAAAGTTAATTAGTTATATATACTGTTTGGTTGTAAACAATTATTTAAAATTTTCTGTAATTAATTTATCGTTTATTTATTAATTATGACAAATCTACATACATACATATTTTCACGCTATATCTCAACAGATGGTGTAGCACGAACCCTAAAATCACTCATCAAACATTCACTCATCACACATCAGCCCTCGTCAAACATTTTCACTACCCTCACTTCAACCACATTCATAGATCACTCCATATAAACTCATTCATTTATTACACTCGAAATCATTATCACACAACAAACCTTCAATCACATCATTGCTATTCATTTATCGTTTATTTTTTTTCTTCAACGTACATAACATATTCATAAAACATCTCAAATTACTCACGTTTATTCCTAACAACGAATCTACAAGATTAGAAAAGATGAAAGCGATAGCCTGCACTTGTATATGAAAGAAAAGTCCACACAATGCAGTCACTGAAAATGAAACAAAAAAAATAAGAAAGGGAGGGAGTGTCGCCCTGCGCTTGTTTTTGAAAGTGAATTTCACACAATTGCAGGTAAACACTCTAATAAAATTACGAAACAACAAAACTAAAATCAAAAATCCTGTGCTTCATCATCAGATTCATTCCGCAATTAATCTTCGCCAAACATTCCTATCCTGATACACCACTTTAGCTTCATCCACATTCATAATTCCTTTCATACAAGCACGTTTGTTCCTCATACTCGGAAACTTTCGTTCACGCAACAATCCTTTCACCCTCAATTTCACCAACATATACCTGTTTCATAATATAATACAATATAATTATAGTTCATAATTAATAAAATAAATAATAAATAAACAGACATGTTTATTATTATATACAAACCATTTCGAAAATAACCTTCTACCATTTTATTTCAAGACAGCAAATTAACCAAAAATACAGCTATGTCCAAGTGACTCAGACTTCTAATCACATTAATTTCTATCTCAGCGTGAACACAACGAGACCCTCGCCAAGCTCAACTTCGTCCTAGCGCTGAGCGAGTGTGTCCTAGAGCTAGCAGCTTCTCGAGCAGCGCCACTGGGAGCCCTCACCGACAGCTCTGTGTCTGCTGCTGGCCAGCAGGGCGAGACCTCGCGGCGAGCCGAACAGCTGGTGCTGCTTGTCCGAGCTTTGCAGCTGCTTTCCTCCGGGTTGAATCTAGCTACGCAGCAGCTTAAGCAGGGGCAGCTCAGGCCGAGCAATACCGTCAAGAATGGTAAGTGGAGGAATTGTGAATGTGCGGGATGATTGGAAATTATTTTAAATTTTTTATCTGTATTTTAAATAACCAAGTTGTGTATAAATATAAATGCTACATTTTCACCACATTAAAATTACTCCTGTGGCTCCCCCTTCACTAACATATTTGGGGGGCCGTAATTTGACGCCTGATAACCGCACTTCACGCACCTAAATATATCACTTACCGAGATCTGTTTCGGCAGAATGCCACACTCAGTAATGGGTAAAAGGCGTGATGATATGTTTATTTATTTATTTATTTTAAATATAATGAATGGGGTGGCTAGCTCAGTGGTATGAAGTCGGCTTGTGGATCCTGAGAATCCTGGTTCGATTCCCACAGGCGACAAACAATTTTCATAATTTCAAAAGCTACCCCTGTGGCTCCTCCACCACTAACATCTTTGGGGGGCCGTGATTTGACGACTGGTAACCGCACTTCACGCGCAAAATATATCACTTACCGACATCTGCTTCGGCAGAGTGCCACACCCAGTAATGAGTAAAAGACGTAATGATATGTTTATATATTTATTTATTTATTTTAAATATAATGATATATATTTTTAAAAATTCTGATAATATTTTAAATTAGCTTTTGAATTAATGATATTAAAACACATGAACTTTTAATAAAAAAATGAATCCAATTATAAATTTTTCATAATTTTAAATCTCGTATCTATTATCAATGTACTATGATGGATGTTTTTTTGTTTTATTTGATAAATTATTTTGTCGTTTACTTGTTGTATTATTTGTTTTTGAAAATAATGAACTGTCTTGAATTTAAAATGTATAATTCGCACTAAAATTAATCAATACATTTTTTATTTAATGTCTGGATTTTATCAGTATAAAAATATACTTATCGGTTGAATGTACAATGATTGTTAAAGACAAATAAAGAGAAATTATCTCATTTGTTAGAAAGTAATGTTATATGCCTGCCATTTTGAATCAAAATGGCGAATTAAAATATGAGTTTTAAGTCCGACAAAATAGATTTATTTTCAATTAATCATTCATGCATTTAGATAGAAAGTTTCTAGACTAGCTTGTCTCCTATCTTTTTTTTTTTCTATTTTTTTATGAAAATAATCCTTATTGATTTGTTGCAGTTGTCTCCACATTAAACAACAAATTCCGAGCAACATTGACCGAGTGCAAACAGTTGAACAGCACCGGTCTATTAGCCAGAGTTGGTTCAACCAACATCACCGCTGATAAAATACTTTATAACCATGCCATCCAAATGGTACGTTACATTTTAACACATGTGCTATCGTATATTTTTCCCAGTCAAGCATTTCTAAATTATTTTAGAAAAAAATACTTCAAATAAAACTTGTAGAGAATTGACTTCTCTATAATTTTTATTCCAAGTATTTTTCTGTAATAATATTTATAAACTTTTAACAGCGTATAATCTACGATGGCGAAAGTGTGTATTACAAGGTGTGCAACTGTGACTAACTGTGAATGATTGTTGTTTTTATTACAGTGTCAGTCTGCAGCTTTAGATGAGTTATTCGGTAACCCAGAAGAGTGCTTCCAGAGATATCAGACGGCACAGATCTTGCTGCATAGTTTATCGCAGCAGGTCAGTCATCAACAGGACAAAGCTTTGCTCACTAAATGTAAGTCAGACAATTCCTTCTAAATATTCATTTTTATGTTTTAATTTAAAAAATATCTTGAAAATGTGTCAGAAAAAAATATTTGCCCCTGGATACATTTTGAAAGTATGTACCCAATATTTTTCTTTATCTTTCATTATTTTGGAATTACAATTATTTGTGGAGTAGATGGTTCAGTGGTATCGAGTAGGATTGTGGATTTGAGAACCCGGGTTTCATACCCACAGCCCACAAATTAGGGTCGTTGATTTTCACCGAAGTTTGAATTTCTGAACGTTCGAACTTCGAAGCTTCGAATTTACGAATTGTCGAATTTTTCGAAGCTTCGAATTCTCTAATTTTTTTCACTGAATTAACGCCATCTTTTAGCTCCAAACACACTCACGCATAATTCGCGAAAAGTCGGCCACGAATTAAATAATAAAACTCTGCAAGGTTAGCCGTCTTAATTAAGACATCTATTCTCTTACCGCCCATCTAAATGCTATGAACTTTTAGTAAAACGTTTTAAAATGACAATAAAAAGGATACAAAACCATCGTAATTAAAACATTTTTGGCAGTGTAGCGAAATTTTAAGTCTAAATTGAATTAATTTGGCAAATAATAATAATTAATCATAATTACTTACGAATTAATACAAAACTCTGCAAATGAGTTTATTCTAAAAATTATTCATATCTAAATGCCGTGTTCACTTTAGGAACCAGAGTCACAATTCGGAATATTCAAAAATTCGAAAGTTCGAATCTAAATTCGAAGTTTCAATAAATCTGAACAATCGAAGTTTCGAATATTCGAAAAATCAACAACCCTACCACAAATAGTTTTCACCACATTAAAATTACCCCTATGGCTTCCTGACCACTAATATCTTTGGGGACCGTGATTTGACGGCATATAACCACATTTCACGCGAATAAATACAGGTAACCAGAAGAAACTATTTCAGTTGGCAACACAATTCTGGGGATTTTTTAATTCCACAGTTGACGGAATTTTGAAAGTTCGCGAGTTCAAAAATCATAAGACTAGATAAAATTACATCAAAATTTGAATCCCATTATAGAATAAAAAATATTGTATCTACTGAGATCTGCAATTGCGGACTTGGTGCTCTTCATATTTTGTGACTGATATGAAATAATTCATTATCGAAAACAATTTTAAAATTTCTTCTAAAATAACAAAATTATTAGGGGTTGTAATATATTGAAATCTGCAATTGCAGATAGTTATAGTACATATTTGCGTTCTATCTTTATTAGAGAGAGTTGATGTTTGTTTAAACATCGCTAAGTTCAATTTGTAATCAAACCTGCAA
Source organism: Pterostichus madidus (assembly GCA_911728475.2). NCBI lineage: Eukaryota > Metazoa > Arthropoda > Insecta > Coleoptera > Carabidae > Pterostichus > Pterostichus madidus. The sequence goes on from OU452314.1 coordinate 32,040,788, forward strand.
TCCAAGTTGTTCCTGATTGATTTCCTGTTGTGCATCTTAGATTATTTTAGAGTTATTGTTGACGTTATGTTGGTATTTCTAGATAAAGACGCAGTCGAGAAGAGGCTCTTCGTCTTACAACAACAAGGCTACATCTACGCCACGGATCTCAGTTAATTTTAATTTTCCACATTTTAAAATCTAATTGTATTCTCATTCTTATTCTTTCTTACCATTAATTGATGTTTTATTTATTACCAAATTTACACATTTCATTCAATTAATTGCTACAAATTGTAAAAGAAATATAACTAGATTCATATACGGGACATATATTTTATAGTTCTAGGTAGATAGAGATTCAAGTTCAACAACAAGAATAAATACGAAGGCTTATCTTCCTTATTGTAAACTTAAGTACCTATATACAAGTAGTTTGAACGAATACAAAGTAGACTAGTGTGAAAAATGAGAAAATATGTTGACATTATTTTAAACATAAGTAATTATTTTAATAAGCTACATATCGCCTATTAATTTCCTTGATTTTTCTCGAATTTACTCACTCCGTCAACTTTATAGACAAGATCGCCACAAAATATACTTTTCTAAACTAATGCTTTACTTGTTATTTTAAAACTTGGACAGAATTAAATTCGGCAACACAAAAAAAAGAATTTATGATATTTCAAAGTAAGACAAAAAAAGTTGCTCGCAAATGCTTTGTTTAATTGACAAAAAGATATGATGGACCTGAAGGAAAAATGATACTTTCTTCACGAGATATACAAATATATTTTTCGCTACCATATTAGAAAGTAATGGGGTAATGGCTCAGTGGTATCCGAGTCGGCCTGTGGATCCTAAGAACTCTGGTTCGATCTCCACAGCCGACAAAATATTTTCACCAATTTAAAATTACCCCTGTGGCTTCCCCACCACAAACATCTTTGAGGGCCGTGATTTGACGGCTGATAACCGCACTTCACGCGCATAAATATATCACGTACTAAGATCTGCTTCGACAGAGTGCCACATCCAGTAATGCGTAAAAGGCGTGGTGATATATTTATTTTATTTTAGTATAAAATTCGTACCGTTGTTAATAATAAATTGTAATTTATTGAACAATATTTTAAATTCAATCTATTTAAGCGATACTAGCGACACACTTTCCAAGGCATCATATCCTTTTGTCAAGGTTTATATAATAGGGCTTAATGTGGGCATCACACCTTTGGAAAATGCAAAATTATTATTAATTTTGTATTTTATAAAAAAAAAGTGTTTTACATATTTGGCATTATACATTTTTCGCTGTTAAATATTCATGAATTACTTTATCGAAAAATGTTTCAAATAAAAGATACAGGCACCTAATTTTTCTACCATTTTTATTTGAAGTATTTTTTTATAAAATAACTTAGTAATAATTAACAGCAACAAATATACTCTGCCAATTTATTTTCCTAAATTCTAAAACTTCCTAAACATTTATTACAACCAAATTCTCGAAAGAGTTTTGCTAGAATTTGGCTAATCCTGAATTTAGTTTTCGGAAAGTGAATTAAATTATTATTTTTAAGTCGGACAAGTATAAGATTAGCTACTTTTGAATAGGATGCGGGCACTCCCATGACAATGTGACGTTTTGTGACGTAAAAAACAGCTGTTTGGGCTTGCGATCACTTCGCCACCTACAAAATGAACTATTTTTTTAGGACGAGATTTGATAAGAACCGCTCTTTCAAATCTCTTCACAAAAAAATAGTTCAATTTTAGGTGGCGCAGTGATCGCAAGCCCAACAAGATTTGAAAAAAACCGTTCGTTTCAAATCTCGTCCCAAAAAATAGTTTATTTTGTAGGTGGCGCAGTGATCGCAAGCCCAAACAGCTGTTTTTTACGTCACAAAACGTCACATTATCACGTGAGTGCCCGCATCCTATTTTGGATTAGTCAAAATAAGCTAAATTACATTCTCAAAAAATAAAATAAATAAATAAATAAACTCAATCATACTGGTGGGGTGGGTAGCGTTACGGAATTCGAATCCGGAGATCCCGTGTTTGATTCCCACTCAAGCTAGAAATTATAATAACAACCACTCTGCGGCTCGGTGAGACCGGACCCTGTACTGTAATTGGGATTCAATTCCTGTTGTACAGAGTAACAAATAATAAATAATAATAATAATCTTGTTACTATTTAGTTTTCCGAAAATGATTTGGTTTATTTTAAAAAAATCGGATTAAAGTAAGATTAGCTAATCTAAAATTCAGGGTTAGCCAAAACTTTATTTCAGAATCTGGCTGTTAATATTTCTAATGCTGGATCATGCGCTCAACTAAATTTAGAAGATATGCGATTATCGAAGTAAACTTTAAAAATATATTAAACTAAGAAGTTATATATTTATTATTTAATTTACTAATTTAACTAAATATAAAAATATTTAGGTCCAGTTTTTCAACCACCGATTAATATTAATCATGATTAACATTAATCTAAAGTAAACCGGTGATTAAAAAACGGGCTCTTTGGGCTAGTTTTTGAATCACTGATTTACTCTCGATTAACGTTAATTATGATTAATCGGTGATTGAAAAACTGGCCCTTATGGCCGGTTTCACGAACAAAAATTAAATTTTAAACTTGGATTAAATAAATAAAAGCAAATCGAAAGTACGTGTCACATGAAATAATTAACATTGCTGTCAAACATTCGATTTGCTTTTATTTCTTTAAACCATGTTTAAAATTTAATTTTTGTTGTTGAAACAGGCCATAGGCTATTAAATAAGTCAAATGAAATGTGTTGACTGATTTCGATGCATAATTTAATTCTGTCCAACTTTTATTGAACAAATATTCTTGTAAAATAATTGGGAAAGCAATGGTGGCAGAAAACCATTTTCTGGGCATCTGTATAATTTCTAAACTTTTACTATACATACTGTAAATAACTGTATAACGTTTTGACTGATGTATTATACTGTCCATTTATTGCAATAACATTGTCACCGTTTAGTTGGAGCTTCTCTATGTTGGAAGATAATACGGATAAGAAAATCGAAATAGAAACCGAATGTCCAAATGCATGTGGAGATGTACTCGTCAGTATTCGAATGTGTAAAGTGATGTGTTGTCGCAACCTGTTGTATACCTGAGTTATAAAATATATATAAATTTTTATGTAAAATTTAAATACAAGTTTTGATTAAATTTCATTTAGCAGGTTGTCAACAAATCATACTGAGAATGAAGAGAAAGAAAAGGTAAGAGATTGATCAATAGTTATTCGTATATTTTTTCCCGAGAGTGCAGTTTTATTTTTTGAACCGAATGCATCTGAGGGAAGACTGACAGTTTCTTCACGAGGTATACATATAATTTTTTTATGCTCAACCGGGCCGAAAAGCATGTGTTTTAGTCTTAAAAACTGGACTTATACACTACTTTTTGGCCTAAACAATTTTTTTTTCGTATTAAAACAATATATTTTTGGTGAAAGATAAATATACTTTATGCACAACCGGGCCGAAATTATTATATTTTGGCCCTAAAAAGCAGGCTTAAACACATTCTTTTGGCCCATAGGCCAAAAAGAAATAATTCTTATGGATTCATAAATAAAATGATAATTTTTGTTTATTATTGTGAATACTTGATTCTTCAAAATATCATTTTAACATATAACCTATTAACATATTTTAATCTTTTGAACATATAATTAAATGTTATTCTGTTGTGCATAAAATATTGTATATACCAAGGGTGAAATTAGAGTTTCTGATCGTCAGCATGTTATTAGCCCTCGGCGCTTTGCTCCTCGTGCTAATAATCATTTCACAGGCTATAAACGTCTGTTTTCACCCTTGGCACATAAATAACTATTCTCTTAACAGATGTCATTTAAATGTCACTTATGTATGTCAAATCATACCGTTGTTTTTTAGTTACCATGGATATGATTTTACTTTCTTTCCCTAGCAAATAAAAATTTATCTTCTTCCCTAGAGATGAAAATTATTCTTTTTCTATCTCAACTGAAGAAAGAAAATTTTACTTTTGTAGCTGTTCATTAAGAAACTCCAAAATAAAATTTGAATATAAATATTCCTTGCATCAATATCTGCAATCGATCGATATGCTAAGAATTATTTTTATGCATTTTGCTTACTTATATAATTCGTAGTTATATAAATTATATATACCTTCGTAAGAAGTGTGGTTCAAAATAGAATATTACGTGTACCATAAACTGTAAGTGACAGTTTTTAGGTCAAGAATGTAGTTCGAGAAATCGAGGCCCGTAGGATCGAGTCTTCCTAAAAGAAATAACTTACAGTTCGAGGTTAGTAAGCTATTTTTACAATAGGATGCGGGCACTCACGTGATTCTGTGACGTAAGAACAGCTGTTTCGGGAAAGTTCATTTTGTAGGTGGCGCAGTGAACTTTCCCGAAACAGCTGTTCTTACGTCACAGAATCACGTGAGTGCCCGCATCCTATACTTGCACAAATAGAAGGAAGAGAAACATATGTTTAAAAATTAACAGCTGCCTGTAACAGGTAATGATAAGTTACAGAATAGAATTTACTAATTTTTAGTAACAGCAAACTAAAATTATATTTTCCTGAGATTATACATTAACAGTTATTTACATTTGATTGGGATTTAATTTAATATAATATTTATTAGCATATTAAAATTAATTTGTAAGTAGCATACATTGATTTATTTCTTCTTATTTAAGCAGTTATACACTTGAAACTGAAAATTATCGGGTTCCTTTCCAAAACAACCATCTGATCCATGTCTATGGATAGCTGCATGGTCATAACAGTCTATTGTTCCATCATTGTTGCAATCCTAAAAATAATATTATTATTTTAAGATTTTCAGTATATGAAAGAGTCATGGAATCAAGGCTGTCTATGGCACATAACAAAATTGGAATAAAATTAGATTTGAATTCAGGGCGACCGTAGCTTAGTTGGTTTAAAGTATATAAACCGGAATTAATAGATCCCAGGTTCAAATCCTGGCTGTGTTCCAATTATTCTCTTTATAATTAAATTAGATTTCATCAATTGTTAAATATTGACTTAAAATACTAATTAAAATTTAATTACTTTTTGATATCTATACATGTAGTTCTGAATGGCACGTGCAGAACAATCATAATTTTCGAAACAGTTGTTGTAGGCGTATTCGGACCCAGCTTCGTCGCCATTAATAGTTGGTTTACCCGCATCCACCCAGAAATTGTACGTGATGGCACAGCCTTCTTGGCAAATGCAGTTTAGGCAGTAGTCGTTCACTGGACCTTGCCCAGATACAACTGAAAGAGAAAATTGTATTTATTATTTATGTCAAAAATGACATCTAAGATTTGTTTTAACTGTTCACTAACAATATTTAAAAAATGATATAGTTTTTATTTGACTGTAGATGAAAGTGAAAGTGATAAAAGATTATTCGGAATTCAGTCAATTTTTTTATTTTGTTAACGTTTCGACTGCCACTTCAAGTCTTCTTCAGGACAAAATAAAATATAATTATAGAACAATCTTCATAAATAAATTATTAATAATGATTTGAAAAGTTGAACTAAATAGATACATGTATAGATATATATATTTTTTAAATATATATAACATAAAATATTTGTCAATGAACTAAAACGGATTTTTTATTTTATAATTATATTTTATTTTGTCCTGAAGAAGACTGGAAGTGGCAGTCGAAACTTTGACAAATTAAAAAAATAAAAAATTGACTGAATTCCGTATAATCTTTTATCACTTTCAATATATTTAAATATGTCTTATTTAAATTTCACGCAATTCTTTTGCATAGAACAGAAAAAATATAATTTTGAAATTATGATAAAAAAACAGAATTATTTTTGTTTTATTCTCTTGAATTTCTAACTCTTTTTTGCACGATTGGACTTTGTTGTTTACCGGTAGGTTTTCTAAGATAGTAAGTTAGGTTTATAAATTACTAATCGGTAAATAATAACTACACCCAGTAATAGGTAAAAGGTGTGATGGTATATTTATTTATTTTTTTAATTTTAAATTCTTTTCATCAACGTTTACGGAACTGGACAAACAGTTAATTTATCTGAGTTATAAAATATAATAATAATAAAATATTTGTGTTTTACAAACAATAAATTTTATCGTCACCTCACAAAATAAAACATTAATTTATAAAATAATGTTATAAAAATAGTAGGCAATGTATAAATATATATCTCTCTGTTTTATTTTCTATCAAATTATTTCTGACTACGCTCAAAAAATAAAATAGAAATGAAACTAGAATAATTTAAATACATATTTATCTCATTTACAATTAAAACATAAATCTATAATCTAAGAGTGCTCTGGAATGACGTAGGTACAAATACATCCGAATTTTTAATAACCTTAACCGAGCTTACTTGCAAAATCAAGTTAGCGTTTTAAACGAACAAGTCTGTAGAATGTACACTCCACACACGCAAACCTTTATATTTATTTTCGACAAAATTTGCATGATTTAATAATGCATTTCACACTTTGTCTGAATTTCACATCCTACGGATGACAATATTTAAAAGAATTTAACTACAGATGTTCCAAATTAATTCAATAAATTAATACCCAGTAATGGATAAAAGTCGTGGTGATATATTTATTTTTATTTTATTTATCAATAAATTTGTTTGAATTGTATTGATAGGTACTTTTTATTTTTACTCAGACATCAGTGAATTAGAAAAATAGGAATATTTCTAGAATAAAGCCTTTATGGACATTTGTTCATGAACTTATGGCCTTGCTTATAGGTATTTAATCCATAGTTTAAGTTTAACAATATGTATAGTTAAAATACTTTTCTACCTGTCAAATTAAAGATACAAACATTTGACTAAAAAATATACAATTCCAAATATTCAAGACAATTAAAAAATATGTACTAATGTCTTACCAAAGAGATGAATGTTTTCACAGAAAACAGAATAAAAAAGAACATAAACTAACTAACTAGAATCTACTAAAAATATTAAAGAATATTACTAGTTCCAAGAACAACAATACAACATCCTGCTCCAATATATTTAAAACAACAACAAACTAATAATTCTGCGAACGGTACATTTTAATAAATCTACGTAAATACTTTTTATAAAATCGTGTTGTCCACACCTTAACTTGACGGTTTACCATTTGAATCATTTTATCAGAACTCATCCAGGATATCTGCTAATTATGATTTCCATCATTTTATTCCACGATTCCAAGTTCATTACCATTTTGTCGCCATGAACTTACATTCATATTTGTTGTTATTTGTTATTGTTACCTTGGCAACATTTTGCATTTGTGATTCATAGATTAAGTATACAGTATTATTATTAGTAGTAAAAAAGTAGACAGATTAAAAAGTAAGGTTAAATTTAAAATTAATAAGTATTCAGTGTTTTTTTGATTAGAATGTACTGTAAAATAGAAAAAAGTGTAGCGGTTGAGTGATTAATATAATTATAGTTTAATTTCATCACTCTATTACTACCGTTGAAATATTAATTAATTTGATAATATCAGTAACTGAAATCTGAAAACAATATTTTGTTGAATTTGTATGCAAATTTACAAATAATAATATAATCGAATAAAATTAGCGTATATTCTGCATCTATTCTATAACTGAATTATTATTTGTAATTGATCGATATATTATTAACAAATTTGTATATTTCTCGATTGTTTTATAGATGATCACAATTACGGTATTATATAAAAAATAAATATAAATATATCATCACGCCTTCTACCCATTACTGGGTGTGGCACTCTGTCGAAGCAGATCTCGGTAAGTGATATATTTTGCGCGTGAAGTGCGGTTACCAGTCGTCAAATCACGGCCCCCATAGATTTTAGTGGTGGAAAATCCACAAGGGTAGTTTTTGAAATTAAATTGTTTGTCGCCTGTGGGAATCGAATCTAGGGTACCAGGGTTCTCAGGATCCACAGGCCGACTTCATACCACTGAGCTAGCCACCCCACGGTATTATATGATCAGAATAATTTACGTTTTAATGCATTTTGCTTACTTATATATCACAAACAATTTACATAATTTCAAAAAGTAGCCCTGTGGCTCCTCTACCACTAACATCTTTGGGGGCCGTGATTTGATGACTGGTAACCGCACTTCACGCGCAAAATATATCACTTATCAAGATCTGCTTCGGCAGAGTGCCACACCCAGTAATGGGTAGAAGGCGTGATGATATATTTTATATATACGAGTATGTACGAAGTGGGTGGTTTAGTGGTATTGAGTTGGACTATGAATTGTAGAATCCGGGTTCTCCATCCATTAATATCTTTGGAAGCCGTGCTTTGACGGCCGGTAACCGCACTTCAAGTACAAAAATGTATCACTTACCGAGATATTTTATTACAAAATGCTGTACCCAATAATGGGTAAAATAGGAGGACATAGTTATTTTATATTTATTTTAAAATAGTATATTATACAACGATGCAATAATAGCCATTATAACGAGTTACATACTACTTATACTTTATTTACTAATGTATTACAAACAAGATTTTTTATAATTTCGTTTCATAATAATATCAAACTAAATCAAATTACATTAACATAGCGGTATTTTGTGATGTAACTATGATGATAGAGAAATGTTATTTGGAAATGTCAAAATTTTTGCATATTTATTTTTGTTTATTTGGTGTGTCATAGTTACCTACTAGTATTTATGCTCTTTTAATTTACACAGATTATTTTTTGACTTTTCTCAAAACCAATGAAATGTTTCATTGTATGTCACGTGTCTGCGTTTTAACCAATCCTGTCATTATTATACTGAGAATAAAGCTCTTCTGATTATTCCCGGGAATAATCTCTGTAGGTACTTTTTTGTTTGTGACAAATGATAGGTTGTTGTCCAATAATTGTTTAAAACTGTCAACGCGTCAAGTAAAATGTGTGAAAAAAATCGATTTAGTTCCATTTCAGATACAGAAATACACCAGCATATTTTGGAAACAACTTCCAAGCATACATTAATAAGTAATCAATCGATATGGACCCAGTGCAAAATCTTTTAAGTTGGATGAATCGACCTCAACAGCTAAGTCAAAGAATAATCTAATTAAATATAAGTCGAGAATTGGATAAATTAGAAAATAATTCTCCAGTATCTTTCTCAAACTTGTTGGCATTTAGCAATAGCCACTCAAGCCCTACGGGCTTTCGTGACTATTGCCTGGCAACAAGTTTTCGACAGATCTGTAAAATTATTTTCAATTTATTTTCGCTGTCTTGTACTTACTGAGAAATTGATTCAGACATAATAATTTTTTGATTAATGGAAAAGACTATTATTCCCTCGTTATTATTCCCTGCGGGATTTATATACAGTATTATGTAGCAACAATCATACATTTTTATAGTTTAGTTTTAAATAAAAAAATTCAGAATAATTGTAAAAATAAATCTTTTTTTCACTTTCAGAAGTAAATAACCTAATTTATTCTTTCTTATCGAGGACTGAAATGTGTCTTTTAATCCCAGCGGGATTAAATTGACAACTAAACAAGCATTACCGTAGCAACAAGTATATTATAAACCTCAAAATATTTATGGAATGGCTAGCTCAGTGGTATGAAGTCGGCCTGTGGATCCTGAGGTCTCTGGTTCGATTCCCACAGGCGACAAATTTTCATAATTTGAAAAAAGCTATCCCTGTGGCTCCTCCACCACTAACATCTTTGGGGGCCGTGATTTGACGACTGGTAACCGCACTTCACGCGCAAAATATATCACTTACCGAGATCTGCTTTAGCAGAGTGCCACACCCAGCAATGGGTAGAAGGCGTGATGATATATTTATTTATTTAAAATATTTCATTTTGTTTATATTGCCAAAGTTACATATATCAAATTAATATCAAAGTTAATAATTAATTTAAAATATATGGCTGAAAGTGCGAAAAATAATGTATACACTACAGGACTGAAGTGTATAATTGAAACCTGTGGATGACGTTTGAAATCTATCACCTTGGTATGTTTAGTGTAGTCTATAGATCAATATTAATTACGAATCCGGATCTTGTCTTGTACATATTCTACTTAAAAAAGATATTAATATTTAGATTTTAATCACGTTCGTTTTGTATCCACAACATTGTAAAATCTTTATTTGTATTACGACGTTATATTCATTCCACAATTTGTCATTTTACACCAATATTTTGCACACATTTTCTATCAATGATTTATCTATATTATATTCTAAATTAAACTTTATTAAATAATAATAAAAGTAATCTACTTACTTGCTACTAAACAGACACACAGCGCCAAGATGGAACCCACAACTTTGCTCGAGACAAACATCTTGAATTCTGCGCAAAAACCAAAACAATCCTGAATCATGTATGTATATTTATGTTAAGTAGAAAAAAATCTAGAGAACGTCATTGAAGATTATGTCACGTTTCGAATAAATCATTTATATTGGATTCCAAGTATACCGGATCTCATTTAAACGTGGGACTTTAATGTTACCTCCAATTCTTATAAATATTCGATACTAGAACAGGTTATTTTGCTGGTTTAATTGCAGATTAACAATAACAGGTATTGACAAAAAACAGCATTTATTGATTCGTGACGAAATATAATAAGAATTGATTGATAAAATCTACTCGTTTAGCCTTTATAAATTATTTATTTTTGTTAATTAATGATGATTTATATTTTATAATTAGAACTGTTTTATTTTATTTTCTATTATTTTATTATTATGGGGTGGTTATCTCAGTGGTATGAAGTCGGCCTGTGGATCCAGAGAAACCTGGTTCGATTCCCACAGGCGACAAACAATTTTCATAATTTCAAAATCTACCCCTGTGGCTCCTCCACCACTAACATATTTGGGGGCCGTGATTTTACGACTGGTAACCGCACTTCACGCGCAAAATATATCACTTACCGAGATCTGCTTCGGCAGAGTGCCACACCCGGTATTGAGTAGAAGGCGTGATGATATATTTATTTATTTATTTATATAACGTCATCGTTTTCATACAAGGAATGGAGTTTATAAGCATTTTTCTTAGAACATCCTGTATACACAACCAAAAATAGACAAATAAACATCTTTAAAATCATTATTATTATTAATTTGCATAACACAACACTATCTCCATAAACATGACTTACTTACCGCAAACATCTAACTATATAAGACGCATTATTACCATACTAAAATAATCCGTTCCGTAACTTCAGCTCCCATAAACACCAATATCTTAAATTCTATTTACGTGAATATCATCATCATACCATCACGCTTGGATTTCCTCTACCACATGTTTCAAACGATGTCTTAAAATCCATCAGACATTAGACAGCTTTTCTCCCGCGTGGAGACTAAGTTATACGTTATACATTACGTTACGTTATGTTCTGTTGACGTAGGCGTCGACAGGGTAATCCTCCGGCCTCTGAAATAACAAGAAAATCTCCTAGCGGGGTTTATGAAGAACTAACTTTCAGTGCTCAATTACTTTGTTTTTAATTGGAGGTTTTATATGTCAGATTGTAATTAGATGTCGATTTGAAACTTGAATGTGTAATTACCGGGGGTTAATTATGTGGTTTTAATGAGGGGAGGATAGTTAAATTGTCGCCTACGTTAGAAGGGGATGCACAGAAATACGGAACAGAAGTTTAATATAGGATTTTCAAATTGTGTAGCTCAGTGGTTTTTAAAGTGTCGCGTTGACATTGGAGGGAGTCGTCGGTTGCTATTTACAAATTTTAAAATACATGTTTCCAAAGATTCATTTCGTTGCAAACTTTTATTTAAATTTTATGGATTAATGAAATTCAAAATATAATATATACTATAATGGGATGGCTAGCTCAGTGGTATGAAGTCGGCCTGTGGATCCTGAGAACCCTGGTACCATAGATTCGATTCCCACAGGCGACAAACAATTTTCATAATTTCAAAAAGCTACCCCTGTGGCTCCTCCACCACTAACATCTTTGGGGACCGTGATTTGACGACTGGTAACCGCACTTCACGCGCAAAATATATCACTTACCGAGATCTACTTCGGCAGAGTCACACTCAGTAATGGGTGATGATATATTTATTTATTTATTTAGATGCTTATGTTTATATTCACGTTTGTTTCTGTTTACGGTTAATTTAAAATAATATGAAACTAGATATGAAATTGGGGATCTCACTATTTAATTCTTCATATATTTCTACATAATTATGTATTTGTTGATCCTCAATATATATTTTTTTTAATCGCCGGAGTTGTGATCTCAAAAATATCTAAAAATTAAGCTTTTGGGTTTAACTAATTTAAAACTTGATTTTTTTAATATGGTTCTATATCATACAGTGTACGAGAAATCGAATGCCGTTGAGCGCAACTTCAAATATTTTTAAGTTTTCGAGTTACGGTGATTTTAAACTTTTTTTAAATCTCAACTTTGAAGGCCCATATCTCGAAAACTAAAAGAGATATTGAAATGCGATTTGAACGAGTGTATTTCTCGCGCTCCAATTAACTTATAAGAGAATTTAAAAAATTCAGAAAATTTTAGAATTTTTTTCAAAATTTTCATTTTTTAATATTTCAAAAAATTCAAACGGTAATGAAAATCTGTGAACACCAATGGATTCCTCTCGTAAAAGTATATAGGTATGCAAAATTTCAGGTAAAAATTCGCACAGATAACTTTTTTATTACAAAAAACGAATAATCACTGTTTTTTAAATATTTTTGAAGGGGTACCCCTTAAAAATTTTACGAATTATGGTTATTTTTCGTTTTTTTGCTCTAAAAATTTTATCCGTAGTGCAAAAATTCTGAAATTTTACATACATATGTACTTTCACGCGAGAAATTCTTTGGTTATTACAGATTTTTATTATCTCTTCAAAATTTTTAAATATTGGCAAAGGAAAATTTTGACAAAAATTGCAAAATTTTCATAATTTTCAAAATTTTAGTATAAGTTAATTTGAGCACGAGAAATACACTCGTTTAAACCGCATTTCAATATCTCTTTTAGTTTTCGAGATATGGGCCTTCAAAGTTGAGATTTTTAAAAAGTCAAAAATCGCCGTATCTCGACAACTAAAAAAGATACGAGGATGCGCTCAACAGCATTCAATTTCTCGTAGTCTGATTATATAGAACTATATTTTAAATTCGCATTTTCATTAACAGATTTTTTGCGATCACGACTCCGGCGATTAAGAAAAATATATTTTGAGGATCAAAATATGTATATCTATGTAGAAATATGTGGAATCGAAGGTTGAAATCGTCAATTTCATATCTAGTGTTATATTATTTTAAATTAATCCTTAAGGTTATACTAGTATATATGTAGTATTGGGTATTTGTTATGCTACATTTTCGTCATTGGCTAGCTCAGTGGTATGAAGTCGGCCTGTGGATCCTGAGGTCCTTGGTTCGATTCCCACAGGCGACAAATTTTCATAATTTGAAAAAGCTATCCCTGTGGCTCCTCCACCACTAACATCTTTGGGGGCCGTGATTTGACGACTGGTAACCGCACTTCACGCGCAAAATATATCACTTACCGAGACCTGCTTCAGCAGAGTGCCACACCCAGTAATGGGTAGAAGGCGTGATGATATATTTATTTTTATTTTTTTTACATTTTCGTCAAAAATCAGAAAATCATAAAAATTTAAATATACATATTACACAGCAAAAATTATACCATGTTCACAACCTAATACATATTACACAGCAAAAATTATACAATGTTCACAACCTAATATATTTTTTTTGTGTCTGATAAAATTTTTTTACTTACCTTATGAAAGACAAACAATTCTTTTGACTGTTGACAAAAAACAGACGAAGCTAGAACAATAAAAATGAGCAGCAATCAAATAATTGTCCCAGATCGCATTAGCAGAGTTTGGTGTTTTATTTCTGCGTGGTCCCACTGCGACAAACAAGCGAAAACTTCCTAAATAATTAAATTACATCCCTGGACTTTTGTCGTCGGGGATGCTTATAGAGATAGCTACCGCGAATATTGTCCGTGTTAAGAATAATATTTATTTTGGAACTTTTTAGAAGTTATTCACTTTTTCTGAAACCGGCAAGAAAGTGCCTACTTTCCTGATCAATTTTAGTATGGAAAGTAGATTTTTACTAAAACAGTCAAGTAAAGTACATATCCAAGGCTACAACAAAAATAACAGTCTGGTAAAGTACAAAACAGTGTGGTAAAGATTGTACTTGATTGTTTTGTATTTTACCTGACTGTTTTTGTTGTTGTAACCTTGGATACGTAGTCTGCTGTCAATACAATGCAAATCACAAAATTTAAACATTTTGAATTATATATGATTAATTATTGATTCAATTAAACGGTTTCAGAAAAATAGTATATATAATACGTAAGGAAAGTATTTTTACTTGATATAACGAATTAAAATACTCGCCCTGTGGCCTCGTATTTCAAATAACCGTTTCGTCAAGTAAAATATCACTTTCCTGACTTATTATGTAATATACTATTAAAAACAATTATTGTTAAATGGTAAACACTATTTGTTACCTAGCAACCTCGAAACATAAGTGATAATATCTCATGGATTATTTTTTGACGTTTCTCAAAACCAATTAAATGCTTCATTGTATGTCACGTGTCTGCGTTTTAACCAATCCTGTCATTATTATACTGAGAATAAAGCTATTGTGATTATTCTCGGGTATAATCTCTGTAGGTGCTTTTTTGTTTGTGACAAATGATAGGTAGTTGTCAAATAATTATTTAAAACTGTCAACGCGTCAAGTAAAATAAAAATATATCATCACGCCTTCTACCCATTACTGAGTGTGGCACTCTGCCGAAGCAGATCTCGATAAGTGATATATTTTGAGCGTGAAGTGCGGTTACCAGTCGTCAAATCACGGCCTCCAAAGATGTTAGTGGTGGAGAAGCCACAGGGGTAGTTTTTTTTGAAATTATGAAAATAGTTTGTCACCTGTGGGTATCGAACCAGGGTTCTCAGGATCCATAGTCCGACTTCATACCACTGAGCTAGCCACCCCAAGTCAAGTAAAATGTGTGAAAAAAATCGATTTAGTTGTATTTTAGATACAGAAATACACCAACAAATTTTGGAAACAACTTCCAAGAATACATTAATAAGTAATCAATCGATATGGACCTAGTTCAAAATATTTTAAGTTGGATAAATGGACCTCAACAGCTAAGTCAAAAAATAATCTAATTAAATATAACTCGAGAGTTGGATAAATTAGAAAATAATTCTCCAGTATCTTTCTCAAACTTGTTGCCATTTGGCAATAGCCACTCAAGCCCTACGGGATTTCGTGACTATTGCCTGGCAACAAGTTTTCGAAAGATCTGTCTAATTATTTTCAATTTATTCTCACTTTCTTGTTATATTATTACTGAAAATTATGACTACAATTTTAATTGATTCTTTACACATTTAGGGCCAGTTTTTTAATCGCCGGTTTACTCTCGATTAATGTTAACCATGATTAAATAATAATGGTAACCATAGTTTCCATTATTATTTAATCATGATTAATATTAATCGGTGATTGAAAAACTGGCCCTTAATTGAATAATGATTCGAATTAAAAATATCCGTTAATGTGTAACCGCTCACGGTCAGCAACTGCAGATCATCCCTCATTCTCACCAGAGCAACTTGTTGCCATCCCCCTCCTTTGGGCGTGATCCCATCTCCATGACAACGTGCCGGGCAGACGCTTCGCTCCACCACCACTAACACACGAATTTCAACTCGCAGTTCATACAGCGCGCTGTTGTTTGACGCACCACCGCCCGGAGCTCACGCGAGGTGTTCACCCTGACCCCGGACCCACCATCATGAAGACGTCATCGTTCTCCCTCCGAGTCATGCGACGGGTGAGTGCTGGTGAACGTGCTGCTCTCACGCTCTTGCTGTTGTTGATGTTCGGTGTGCTGCTAAGGCTGAGGCTGGTGATGACTCCTGGAGGAATGGCTTACTTGATGTTCAGTGATGAGGTGTTACACTTTCTTACACGTAGACAAAAGATACATTTTAACATTTTAAATTAATAAGAAAATGTAAAGACAATGAAATTCGTAATCACAGCATGTCTTGAAATCGCGTATTGACGACAGTTTCATCGTTAATTGACAAAAGGCGTGTTTTACAAAATTCTTGTTTCGTCGACTGTGGATGATGACATTCGTAGTTGAAGAATTAAACTAAGTGTAATTAAATAAAAATTAACAGGAAAATATGAACAGTACTGTTATGTTTTAAAATAAAATAAATAAATATATCATCACGCCTTCTACCCATTACTGGGTGTGGCACTCTGCCGATGCAGATTTCGGTAAGTGATATATTTTGCGCGTGAAATGCGGTTACCAGTCATCAAATTACGGCCCTCCAAGTGGTGGAGGAGCCACAGGGGTAGCTTTTGAAATTATGAAAATTGTTTGTCGCCTGTGGGAATCGAATCTAGGGTACCAGGGTTCTCAGGATCCACAGGCCGACTTCATACCACTGAGCTAGCCACCCCATAATTGCTACTTGGTTTTCTTAAATATTAAACTTGGTGTAAAGAAGTGAAACAAAAGCGAAATTACATATCATGTAGAAGAAATAATATTGCTGTCCTTTATTAGATTTGTTTTTAATTATTTAAACCATGATTAAAATTTATTTTTGACGGTACAACTAGTTACACATTTACAATAATAAAGTAATTTTCAGTAATAATATAACAAGGGAGTGAGAATTAATTGAAAATAATTTGACAGATCTTTCGAAAACTTGTTGCCAGGCAATAGTCACGAAAGCCCGTAGGGCTTGAGTGGCTATTGCCAAATGACAACAAGTTTGAGAAAGATACTGGAGAATTATTTTCTAATTTATCCAACTCTCGAGTTATATTTAATTAGATAATTTTTTTGACTTAACTGTTGAGGTCGATTCATCCAACTTAAAAGATTTTGAACTGAGGCCATATTGATTGATTACTTATTAATGTATTCTTGGAAGTTGTTTCCAAAATTTGTTGGTGTATTTATGTTGCTAAAATACAACTAAATCTATTTTTTTTCACACATTTTACTTGACGCGTTGACAGTTTTAAATAATGATTTGACAACTACCTATCATTTGTCACAAACAAGAAAGCATCTACAGAGATTATTCCCGGGAATAATCACAAGAGATTTATTCTCAGTATAATAACGACAGGATTGGTTAAAATGCAGGCACGTCACATACAATGAAGCATTTCATTGGTTTTGAGAAACGTCAAAAATAATCAGTCAAATTACAAGACTCGTTGTTGTCATAAGTACAGAGTGATCAAAAGGAATTGTTATAGTTGGCAATAAAAAAAACTACTTGAAATTGGTAAGCCTGATACATAAATTCATTTCCTGTTGTTGACAGTGACATTTAAAATTTAAATTTGAGTACATTTATTATTACATTTATTTCTAAAGTATTTCTATTACTTAAAAAGTCAAAATTCTATTCTGTCAGACTCCTGACATAACCTATTTGTATTTATTAGAAATGTCAAATAGCATTTTCGCCTTTATCTGACGTTGTGCCAACTGTGGAATAAAAAGATCTCTGAAATTGTATTGCCAACTATAACAATTCCTTTTGATTTTGATTCCTGTAGATTTAATGTGTTTTAAGAAAATTTTTGAATTTCCGATTTTATAAAGGATAAAATAAATTTACTTTTATAGTAAATGTATTTAAATTAACAAATTCGAATCAATTTGATTTATTTTATAGCATATATAACATTAGTATCAAAAGTTCGACTGTCATTTGAATGAATAAATTTAATTTACTTTGGAAGTAAATTAATTTGTCGTCTATAAAACGCGCAATAAACCAAGTATAAAATTTGAATTTAAACGATGCAACTGGCCATAACTCTGATTCTACAACTACGTACATCATGAAAGCCAGCTGTCATTGTGACTAACTTTTTTATTTTACATAAATTTAACTATATTTTAATGATGTTTTTAATTGTCAGTTTTTATTTTCTTTTAATTTCTGGTAATAAAAAGTACAAACATAAAACAAACATATAATTTTTTACTTATTATAATTATTATGTACATTTGTAAATATATCTTCACGCCTTTTACCCATTACTGGGTGTGGCACTCTGCCGCAGCAGATCTTGATAAGTCTTATGTCTTTTTTATATTTCCACAAATGAAGAAAGTTATATTTCTTTCGATTAACTACAATTGTCAGTTTTTGTTGTAAATAAATTTAATACATAAAATAAAATAAATAAATATATCATCACGCCTTCTATCCACTACTGGGTGTGGCACTCTGCTAAAACAGATCTCGGTAAGTGATATATTTTGCGCGTGAAGTGCGGTTACCAGTCGTCAAATTACGGCCCCCAAACATGTTAGTGGTGGAGGAGCCACAGGGATAGCTTTTTCAAATTATGAAAATTTGTCGCCTGTGGGAATCGAACCAGGGACCTCAGGATCCACAGGCCGACTTCATACCACTGTGCTTTCCTCAAATCTGATCGTTAAGCAAGAAAGTTCGTTGTCTGAATAATTTTTAACAGCCAAGACATAAAATTTGTTCTGTTTCTTGTTATTGTTTTTTTTTTTTGCTGTTGTCATCTTGACTTGTCTTCTCTTTCTATGAATTTGTCATGTCTTCCAACATTTCATTTTTCTGTAGCTTTTGTTTTATTTTAAAATGAACAAGATACAAAACACATTCTTCTTAAATTTGTCATTTGCGAAACATATGAGGATAAAACAATTTATTATTGTAATATTTCATTTTTATTTCTTACTCATTTTAATATTCGTTGAAGAATCATTAAATTTTAAAAAAGGAATATATTTCACAAAAAATCTCAGATATACATAAATTTCTAAAATATTTTTTTTATTTACATAACATAAATACAAATACACCTTACAAATAGACAAAAAAATATTGAAAGTTGTGAAATAAATTATTATTCTTTGTCGTCAGGAGTTGGAATTGAAGAGGAAGGACAATCTTCGAATATATCTTCCATATATTGACACCACTTCTTCAATAAATTCCGATTTAGCAGATTTACGTTCTTATTTTCTAATATTTTGTCTTTGTGAATACTTAATAAACTTAGATTACTCAGTTGTTACGATAGGGAACATGTCGTTAGCTGGCCATAAGAATACTGTTGAAAATTGTTATTATCTTTAAAATTATAATAAAATTTTTTATTTTATGTAAACAATGTTAAATTTTTACATGTTAATTTGCCTTAAGAAGACTTATGATCGAAGTGGCGAAAAAAAAAGTGAATCAAAATAACTTAATTTTACGTCAATATGTCAGTTTGATATCAAAATTGTTTCATTTTTTCATTCGCCACTTCGATCATAAGTCCTCTTATAGCAAATAAACATATAAAAATGTAACATAGTTTCTCCTATGTGTAATATAGAAAAAAAAGACCTTGTATATACACACATATATATATATATATATATACACAACAGTCTGTCCCACTAATAATGAAACTTTTAATTTAAATCATAGAACATGTAGCGCAATCTATTGAACATACACATTCGTAGAAAGATACATCTTTCCTCCCTCACATAACTTCATGCAATCAGGTGACAGTTTAAAAATTTACGCGCATTTTAATGACAGTAGTTTTTGGGTTCATGTTGTAAAAATACAATGGAACAACGAGCAATTATTAAATTTTGTGTTAAACTTGGAAAAAAAAATTGCTGAGACATACGAATTGATGAAAAAAGTATATGGTTATGATTGTTTATCTCGTTCACAAGTTTATAAGTGGTTTGTAAAATTTAAAAATGGTCGTGAAGATTTAAATGATGATGAAAGATCTGGACGTCCAAAAGCCGGAAATCGTGCTGAATTAGTCGAAAAAGTGCGTGAAATCATTTCTGTCGATGCGAATTTTACTGTTAGAATGTTGGGTGAAGAATTAAATACGAGTAAAAATACTATTTGGAGATTTTTAACTGAAGATTTGGGTAAAAGAACGGTTTGTTCACGTTTTGTTCCACATGAATGAAGACCAAAAAGTCGGTCGTGTAAGTCAACGAATTTTTGATGAAAAAACATATTTGTGTCATCGAGCACCCTCTGTATTCGCCTGATCTATCACCATGTGACTATTATCTTTTCCCAAAACTGAAAATTGCCATGAAAGGAGCGTTTTATGATGATATTCCAGTCATTCAAGCAGCCGTCACACTGCTGTTAAAGAACGTTCCTTTAGATGGCATAAACAAATCTATGCATGCTCTAGTTGATCGTTCTAAAAAGTGTATTGATTCAAATGGAACCTATTTTGAATAAATATTACGTTTCAAACATAATACAATGTATGTTTTATTCTATATTTAAAGAGTTTCGTTATTTTTGGGACATACTGTGTATTTGGTTAGTTAATAACTAGGGGGGACGAGCGCCCCTCTTTGCCCCCCTGCAGACGCCCATGATTCCAGTTACAGTTGAGGGAAGCTACAACTTATAGTGGAATCCGAACCAGTCGGGCACAGTTGTATTTTTTGTTGTAAGTTGAAATCAGCGATGTTTGAACTGATAAATTCTTCGATGCCATTACTGATCGTTCTTGGCTTTCTGCTCTATTTCTTATTCAGATAATTAATCTGAAGACGTCTGATGCTCTCTTAGATTACTAGATTTTTTTGCAGTTAGTATTTAGTTGAGGCAGTCAAGGAACATACAAAATGACAAATAATTCTGTTTTGATAACGCGAGTTAAGTAACGTTGTGCGCGGGTAGTACTTGGATGAGTGACCGTCCAGAGAAAACCCGCGTTGCTGTTGACCATAATACCTAAAACGCAGATCAGCGCGTAATGGCGGTATATGACCTATGTAGTTGGTCCGCCAGAGAAACCACAAAAAAAATAAATTCTGTTTTATGTTTGCTTATTCAGTGAATTAATTTATCTATTTTCTATTAGTTACTGTCCCCTGATTGCATGAAGTTGTGTGCGTTCGAAAGAGGAAAGATGTATCTTTCTAACAATGTGTATGTTCAATAGATTACGCTACGTGTTCTATGATTTAAATTAAAAGTTTCGTTATTTTTGGGACAAACTGTGTAGGTCGCCTTCTGCAACTTGTATTTTAATATACCTACGACTATATACTATTCCAATCTTCTATTTCATTTCCATCCATCTTTGCCTCATTTCCTTATTTCTTCTTTACTTCCACTTCTTTCATTCCGCTACAATCTGGTCCATTCTCACCAATAGATAATTAAACGCTTGTGACCGACGAACAGGTGGTTCGGAATCTACTCTCCACCTACTCTTTCTACCCTCTTTCTACCCTCTTTCTACCCTCTTTCTCTGCCGCCCCCTGCCTTGTTTGCAGCCTGTCAATGTCACGCTGGACTCCATCCTTCGTCCTTGCTTCACGCTTGCGTCTCGAAGTTCGAGCTTGGAGCTTGAAGAGAGAGAGAGAGAGAGAGAGAGAGAGAGAGAGAGCTTGAGCTTGAAGTTAGGTGGTGAAGTGTTCAATGCTAGTCTGTCTCGTAGAGAGTGGTAGAACTGAAAGTGGAACGTGGATTTGTCTGCGAATCACGTAGTGAAATGAAGGGATTTTGTATTCAATTGGTGTAGGGATGCATTGATGCAAGTTGGTTATTAATTGTTTGGCTGTTGGTAGCTATGGAATGGAGTTTGGGTAGATGCATGACTTTTATGAGTTTGGGAATTAGGAATAATGTTATGATTATTTATTGTATATATCATTAAGTGAATTATAGTGGCTGTAGCCGTATTATATTTGCTACTTGGTACACTTATTTATATCAGTTCAAATAAAACCATGTGAGGCGAAAATAATAAACTTAGCTATAAAGCGAATCAGAGCTGGGCAGTAGCTAGCTACTTTTGTAGCTTAGCTATTAGCTTAGCTACGTTTACAAAATATAGCAGTAGCTTGTAGCGAACTATTTTATTTTCTGTTAGCTTAAAAATATTGTTATTATAACTGAAGCTACTTTTAAAGCTCCTTTTTGTAGCTTAAAGCTACTACTGTTCATTAAGAAATACCTATTAATTTTGTATTTGAATTGTACCTTCTTTATTGTTTTCTATAACTACATTATTTTCTATAACTGTAGGATAACAAGTTATTATATACCTAGTTTAAAATCTATTAACATATTTTATTTTTCACTTGTTCTTAACCTATCCTACTTTTGTATTAAATATTAGATGAACTAAACATTGACTGTTTAGGAGTCTTCTGTTAATGTGACTGTTAATTTATTCCGATATAAATAAAAATTATAGCATCAAAAATTAACAGTACATTTGTCCATTTGCGATTTTCTATATTTATGTACATAATAGTAAATTAACAGTCATTATAACAAAAGACTGATCAACTGATCATATACAATAGCAAATTTAATTAATTCACAATAATTGAAAAAAGTAGCTTTAAAATTTAACAGCTACTTTAACGAAAGCTTTTAGCTGTAGTTTAGCTATATTTTACAAAATGTAGCTTATAGCTGTAGCACAGCTACTTTTTTTAAAGAATAGCTGTAGCTGTAGCTTCGCTACTTTTTTAAGTAGCTTACCCAGCTCTGAAGCGAATTAGTCAAAGATTTCTAAATAATTATAGATAAACATTTGTCAAATAACAGTTAACGAGATTTACTTCCAAAGTAAATAACATTTATTCGTTCAAATTACAGTTGAACTTTGGACAGTGCCATAAAATCACGGGCGGATCTAGAAAACTTTCAGGGGGAAGGGGAGCATTTTGCCTTTTTTTTTTAAGGAAAACATACAATTCTGACAAAAAATTCTGTAATTTTTGTGTGGAATATTTATTTGCATGTATTTTGTATTCTGTTCTTAGTTTTTAAATTTTAAACAGTCTGAAAAACTTGTCTGACAATCCAAATTTTAAAAGTTTTTCAGACTTGTTTCAGCGTATTACAAAGTTTTTCAGCGATTTTATTTCTATAAGGGTTATTAAACTCGAATAAAAATAACACTTATAAAAAACTAAAAAAAAAAATAAATCCTAGGGGGGGGGACACAGCCCCCATGGCTCTCTCCGTGGATCCGCTCTTGCGTAAAATAAATAAAATTGATTCGAAATTAAATACATTTACATTGGAAGTAAATCTATTCTATCCTTCATAAAACTGGGCATAATATAATTTGTTTGACAATCCACCTCTGTTAAGGCATCAACAATTAATAAACAACAATGAAAATAAATATAAATATTAATGACACCTATATTAGTAGTAATATGTATTAATATCTATGCCTGTATTTTGCTTTCCATAAAATCAATATTCTATTTTTAATGCTTCATTTTATATAACTGACCTTTTATACATAATAGACAATTTTAGATAATCGACGAGTATTACAGATATTAGAGAAGCTAATATTAGCAGCCCAATTTGCAAAAGAGCTTTAGCTAATCTCGAATTTTGGATTAGGCAAATTCTCAAAAAAGTTTAAATAACCTTAAATATAAGCTTTTTACTAAGGTTGTTGATTTTACGAATATTCGAGAATTCGAATGTTCGGATTTATTGAACCTTCGAATTTAAATTCGAATTTTCGAATTATTCGAAGTTTTGAATTTTTTGAATATTCGAATTATCGAATTTTTCGAATTTGTCGAATTTTTCGAATTTTTGAATTTTGCGAATTATTTGAAATGTTTTAGATCCTAACGTGATATGAATTATTTTCAGAATAAACTCATTTGCAGAGTTTTGTATTAATTCGTAAGTAATTATTATTAATTATTATTGTTTGCCAAATTAATTCAATTTATATTTAAAAGTTCGTTACACTGTCAAAAACGTTATATTTAAGACGTTTTTGTATCCTTTTTATTGTCATTTTAAAACGTTTTACTAAAAATCCATAGCATTTAGATGGGCGGTTAAGAGAGTAGATGGCTTAATTAAGACGCCAACCTTACAGAGTTTTTGCAGAATACTTCGCCGAATTTATTATTTAATTCGTGTCCGAGTTTTAACGAATTATGCGTGAGCGTACTTGGAGATGACAGATGGCGTTAATTAATTGGCAAAAAATTCGAAAATTCGAAGCTTCGGAAAATTCTAAAATTCGAAAAGTTCAAAAAATTCGTAAATTCGTAAATTCGAAAATTCGAAAAGTTCAAAAAATTCAAAAATTCGAAAATTCGATTTTTTTTTGACGAAGTTAAAAAAATTCGAATGTTCGAATGTTCAGAAATTCGAAATTCGGTGGAAATCAACAACCCTACTTTTTACCATTTGGTTTTCAAAAAGTGATTTGGATTATCTATTTTAAATTGTACTAGAATAAGACTAGCTCAACAACAATTTTAGATCAATTCAATTCTTTTGAGAATCACTTTGTATAATTTTTACAAAATAGTTAAATATAAATAATTTTTAAATGTTTAACATCAAAAACTAAAGTTTGCCAATATTAAAAATAATTTGTCCATTGCTTCATTCACTTTTATTAATCAACATTTAAAGTAATTAAGAACCGAACATTAATATCAATTAATAATTTGATGAATCTTTCACGCAGACACAAAAAAAAAACCTCAACACTTTCTTGTCTCCACTGAAGGATTCCACGGCAACTTTTTCTTTTCTATTGAAACTTTGTGTTGCAGTCTATATTTTCTATTTCTCTGGTGTAAAACTTTATAAAACTTCCAGACTTTTGGACTTCCAGCAACTAGCTACGTGGATACGTACAACACATAACCACTCCTCTTTTATCAACCAAGCTTGCACAAATTTTATGGGGTGGCTAGCTCAGTGGTATGAAGTCGGCCTGTGGATCCTGAGAACCCTGGTACCCTAGATTCGATTCCCACAGGCGACAAACAATTTTCATAATTTAAAAAAACTATCCCTGTGGCTCCTCCACCACTAACATCTTTGGGAGCCGTGATTTGACGATTGGTAACCGCACTTCACGCGCAAAATATATCACTTACCGAGATCTGCTTCCGTAGAGTGCCATACGCAGTAATGGGTAGAAGGCGTGATGATATATTTATTTTATTTCATATTTATAAAAAAAATGTATCATTTTTCATTATTTATGATTAATTATTGATTAAATTAAATCTCCGAACAAAACATAACCTCACAAAATACCAATTTCCATTCACACCTTTACACTAAACATTAATTAGTAAATTCAACTAGTTTTCCTATTGTCTCATCGATTAATTACAAACTTTCATACACAGTCATAAACTATTCGTATTGTTACCAAAGCTATTATTTGTTCGCTCTATTGTTCAGTTATAATTTATTTTTAATACTCCACAACGGTTGCCAGAGCAACGCACAACGAATACGAAAATACGCAAAACGCAGTGAATAACAAATGCTCGCAAAAAAGAACAAATGGGGACGTCGGTAATTTATGTCCGCAAAACCAACCTTCGCAAAGAATTTACTCGTGGAAATATTAACAGAATTTCCCGCTAGATGTAGTTGGGGACAATTTGACATTTTTGTTAATAGAAAGGAAATGAAGGTTTTCCGTATTTTTTTTTTGTATTATGATACGTTCATCTATCAATTGTCCAAATAAATAAACAAGAAGTTGATTGAGTATATTGCTTTCTTTGATTGTAGTTTTTACAAAATAAACAAGTCTAATGCTGGGTTGCATGAAAGTTTTATCGATTCATTAGCAACTAACGGTTCAATAAATTTCAGAAAATCCCATTTGATACTGTTGCTAGATAAACAATTCTTTAACTAAAGAGCACTTTATTTGTTTCGTGCAACCCAGCATAAGAAAGACAAATAAATATGCTATTGTGAATGATTGATTAAACCAGTACAAATATACAAAATTAAAAAAAAATATTTCTAGATCATTCAGGCTACGGGAAATTGAATGCCCTTGTGCGCACTTTTATATCTTTTTTAGTTTTAGAGTTACAGCGATTTGTGACTTTTTAAATCTCAATTTTGAAGGCTCATATCACGAAAACTAAAAGAGATATTGAAATGCGGTTTAAGCCAGTATATTTCTCGTGCTTTAATTAACTCGATAGTACATTTTGTAAATTTTGAAAATTATATTTCTAAAACTTGACGAGATAATGGAAATTTGTCAAAACCAGTGGATTCCTCGCCTGAAAATAAATAAGTATGCAAATTTTTAGATAAAAATTCGAACGGATAAAATTATTATTGTAAAAAAACGAAAATTGCTGATTTTTAATATTTTTAAGGGGTTTACCTTAATTTTTTTACGGATTTGGGTCATTTGAAGTTTTTAGCTCTAAAAATTTTATCCGATGACTAAAAATTATGAAAATTTACATGCTTATATATTTTTGCGTGAGAAATTCACTGGAGTTCACAGATTTTAATTATCTCTTCAATTTTTTGAAATATTGATAAAAGAAAATTTGAAAAAATAGCAAAATTTTTAAGTTTTTCTAAATTATACAGTAAGTTAATTAGAGCTCGAGAAATACCTTGGTTCAAACCGCATTTCAATACCATTTTTAGTTTTCGAGATACGGTCCTTCAAAGTTGAGATTTAAAATTAGTTAAAAATCTCTGTAACTCGGCAACTAAAATAGATAAAACGACTATATATGTTCACAGACGATGAATATGTTTCATATTTTAACAGGATGCGTTTCACTATCCCATTTTTACGTTCGCCAAGTTTCATTCAGATCTGTAAAAACTTTTTTCCCGTTAGAACTACTGAGTGATCAAAAGGAATTGTTACAGTTGGCAATAAAAAGAAAATACTTGAAATTGGTAAGCCTGATGCATAAATTCATTTCCTGTTGTTGACAGTGACATTTAAAAT
The DNA here is from genome assembly GCA_911728475.2 of Pterostichus madidus. Taxonomy (NCBI): domain Eukaryota; kingdom Metazoa; phylum Arthropoda; class Insecta; order Coleoptera; family Carabidae; genus Pterostichus; species Pterostichus madidus. Next base: position 32,067,785 of record OU452314.1, read on the forward strand.
TTAAATTTGAGTAAATTTTTTTTTTTTCTGGCTTCTTTGGCGGACCAACTACTCAGGTCATATGCCGCCATTACGCCCTGATCTGCGTTTTAGTTGTTATTGTCAACAGCAACGCGAGTTTTCTCTGGACGGTCACCCATCCAAATACTACCCGCGCGCAACGTTGCTTAACTCGTGTTATCGCTTAGATCAGTACCAACGAGCGCAGCCATGGCCGTTGACAAATTTGAGTACATTTATTATTACATTTATTTCTAAAGTATTTCTATTACTTAAAAAGTCAAAATTCTATTAGCTGTCAGACCCCTGACATAACCTATTTGTATTTATTAGAAATGTCAAATAGCATTTCCGCCATTATCTGACGTTGTGCCAACTGTGGAATAAAAAGATCTCTGGAATTGTATTACCAACTATAACAATTCCTTTTGATCACCCTGTACCTTAAAAGCATTGAAACTGTCAACATTTTGCTTTCCCTACGCTATTTAGGTCACCCATCATTGGTCAAATTTGACATATTTTGTAGAGCCTTAGACAAAATCATACTTTAGTACACATATTTACTGGGATACACTTCCTTTTCGATGCGCTGTAATATATGTATGTATTATTAAATGGAAGAAAATTCTAGGAAATAAATTTATTACTCTTAACAAAAAATAACAACACATTATAAATGAGTAAGTAATGACGTACGCATTAAAAAAATTAAAAAGTACCATCGCAACTTTTTTTATTTTTTGTAGCAGTTAGTCAGCTTACGAGTACTTTTAGCTAAATGAACAACCGATGAAAAATGTTCTTTCCGCTCAGCTGAGTGTTGCAAAATTAAATGAAATAATATGATTAAAACCGCTTACATCGCTGAGTGTACTCATGGTGTATAAAGGAGTTAATTGTTGGAAAATTTAATGGCTGTAATACAATTTCAAATTATGATAATAAATCAAAACTTTTTAATGTCTCAAACTTTGAAAAAGTTACAACAAATTGTGACATTGCGAATAAATTTTAAGTTGGACAAATGCAAGAATTTTTCCGTTGCCAATATTCAGTATTTATAGATATTAACGTTTTAGAAAATGATTTAATGTGGAATAATTTGTAACATTAAATATGTATCTCTTTTTCTCTCTCTATTTTTTACAATTTAAAAATTAAGTGAAAAGTGTCATTGTATGAATAAATGATGCCGCGAAAGCTTATTATCAAAATTATGGATGAAAAATTGTACATTTTCAAATTTTCTTTATTAAAATAAAAAAAAAAATGAGTAAAATTTTGTATGAATGTAAAAAATAAACACTTTTTGTTATTTGAAATAACCCCATTGTAAATTAATTCCTTTTAAAATGGATTATGTATTACGAAATTATAATTACTGAACTATTAGTGCCCTAATTCAGTGTCCTTGAACTAAATCGACATTAGCGCTGTAATACAGACTCGTCCAGAACTACAAATTTCCTTGATAAAAACGCTGACAGTTGATGTCATTTAGTTTAGTTTGAATGAGGTATTAGCTCAGTGGTATCAAGTCGGCCTGTGGATCCTAAGAACCCTGGTTTCACCAATTTAAAATGACCCCTGTGGCTCTCCCACCACTAACATCTTTATGGGACGTGATTTGACGGCTGGTAACCGCACTTCACGTGCATAAATATATCACTTACCGAGATCTGCTTCGGCAGAGTGCCACACTCATTAATGTCTAAAAGGCGTCATGATATATTTATATTTATTTATTTTTAGTTAGACGTTTGTGTATATTATGTCTGCGCTTTGATTCCGAATCCTGCGTCCTGAGTATAATGATATATTTATTTATTCTGTTACTATCCATACAAACAACTTCACCTAACCAGTAAACAACAACACAAACAACAAACAAACCGCATCTAACAACACACCGTCCATATTTCTAAAGTAAGGATACATCCTCATCCTACAGGTCTCAGAATGTCTTAAGGATACCAGAACGGTCGTTGCCGTTATCCTAGCATTGCAAGTCGCAATGTGCCTTGGAGCCTTGGAACTAAACATAACAATGTCGGTATACTAACAAAAACGGGAACCTAGCCAAGCCTACTGTGTTAGTTAACACGGGGGTAGTAGGATGCAGGATTGCTGAAGTGTCTCTAGGGGATGATGAGACAATGATGAAGTCAAGAACTAGAAGAGTAAAACAGCAGGATAAGAATATTTAAAATACGATACTTACATAAAAAATAAATATATCATTTAACTCACAGAAATTAAAATGAAATGTTTTCTATTTCCTTCATACAAGAACTCTTTAAACACTAATTAAATAACTAAATAAATAAAAATAAATATCCAGACTGAGTTAGATGTTAAATTTAATTATCTACATCTTTCATTTGAAACTTTTTCCTGCAAAGTAATCAGGAAAACAATTGGCAGCGAAAAAGTTATCTCCGTTGATATTTGCTTATTGCACATTTTCTATACGTAAACGTAATTTTGTTTCTGAAATAAATAAAATACACTATGATCTACAATAATAATTTCAAATATATGAGTACTTGCTACACTGCCCAATAGAAAATTAATTTTAATTACAGTACAGGATAACTACAGCTTATAGTAGAATTTAAACCACTTTGAAGCTATTTTTGGTTATATGTTGAAGTCAGCGAATTGACACATTTGTAGAATTTAATATGAACATTTCAATATATCATGGTTTTTGTGAAATTTTGTTTTATGTATTTCAATATGACTATGAATATCGCAAAGCACATTATGGAAATGGAATGGAGAAAATATATTCTAGAATCAATAATGCAAAAGCCATAAAAAACGTCTATAAGTTGCAGACGTCCTTTGAAAATACGCACATTTTATTCATAGATAACCTATTTTAAAAATAAAGATGGTTTAGGCATGTGGAACGTATGTCGAATGAAAGATTGGTGAAACAGGTGAACGTTGGTGAAATTGAAGGTAAAAAAGTGCGTGTACGAACTATGATCCTAGGCAGGCAGCAGAAAGATATATAGGTAACCATGGAACTGTGTTTATAGTTAGACTTCCACCCACGGAACAAGTAACCATAGAAGAAGGGACAGCTTTAACAAAAGATTGTTACGCAGTTACTGGTAACATCTTTCGTTGCCCCATCTAATTATTATTAAAAATACCGAATATATAGAATATATATATACAGGATGGTAAACGCAACTCTCGAATATAGGGATTTAACATGTAAAATCACAATTTTGTAATTTACTGCTTCCCTAATTATTTTAAGCAAAAAAGCTTCAAATAAAAGTTTTAGCGCATAAAATTCTGCATCTAAGATGGTAAACAAAATTAATTTTGTATGCTTCGTAACGGCACAAATTTGATCCGAAAATAACAAAAATAGCCTGAAAACTATTGATAGTCATGGAACTAAAACAAAATTAAACAAATGTTTCTCGTTTTATCTGTCAAAATAAATGACATAATAAATAAAGAAATTATTTTGACAGATTGTACGTCAAACATTTGTTTAATTTTGTTTCAATTCCATGGCTATCGATAGTTTTGAAACTATTTTTGTCATTTTCAAATCTAATTTGTGCCGTTACGAAGCATGCAAAGTTTATTTTGTTTATTTACTTAGATACAGAATTTTATGCCCTAAAACTTTTATTCGAAGCTTTTTTGCTTAAAATAATTAGGGAAGCAGGAAATTACAAAATTGTGATTTTACATGTTAAATCCCCATGTTCGACAGTTGCGTTCACCACCCTGTATATATATATATATATATATATATATATATATATATATATATATATATATATATATATATATATATATATATATTTATTATTCTCATGATCGTAATGACTAAAATATTTCAAAATTATTCCACCTAAGGAATGGCGCTAATAGTCTTTATGCGCAGATATCGATTTTAGGTAACTACAATATCGGCAATCATTGGCTACTAGATTGTTCCTGTAGTTGTCATTTGTATATATTTCTAATTTTTCAATCTGTCAAATATCCAATTAATTTTTATTTGTGAAATAATTTCATATAAATAATGTCATCAACTAATATCAATTGTTGTGTAAAAAACTGCACTGCTACTGGTAAGTAAGTGATCATATAATAAATTATATTTGGATGAGGAAGTCATAATATATTTTCAAGTTCACAAGAATTGGATAAAATTGCGATTGAAACAATTTAAATGATAAATAAATTATATACACGAGGATATTTTAATAAATGTTTATATTGTATTTATAAATTTTTATTTTATATTTTTTTAATAAAAATTACAAGCTGCCTAAATATACATATCGGGTTGACTTTAGTTATACTTCCACTACTCAGATGGTGCAAAATACAGTCCCAGTGCGTAAGATGGCAGTTTCTTATCCATAGTAGTATATTATGATCTGTGATCCTGGAGAGTAAATAGATAGATATAATTGAAAATACCTGACCGAAAATATAATAATTTATTCTTCTGTATCTTTATCAGGTGGTTTCAGAAAATACTGAAAATTTAAAACGAAATCGAGCACAGCTTTAATGTATCCTACGAATTTTAAGCTTTCATTCAGCTTTTATAAAAGCTCTACGATAATAACAGACTTGTCTCTGTAATTATTTTAGTTTAAAACTTTGATTATTACTTTGTTAAAAGATAATTATTTGAACTTTACATTTCTAAAACAGAAATGGTAATTAAAATATAATTACTACTGAATACCCTTGTAATTATCTATATTTTGTTTTTTATTTGTTTGTTAATTATAAATTAAGAGCGAAATAAATTAAAATGTTTTAGTTCTTCTATCTTATTCTACAACCGATCAATAAGTTAATGATAACTTTTTATAAAAAATATAATAAAATATGTGTTTTATACCTATTATGATTTGAATATATGGGGTGGCTAGCTCAGTGGTATGAAGTCGGCCTGTGGATCCTGAGAACCCTGGTACCCTAGATTCGATTCCCACAGGCGACAAACAATTTTCATAATTTCAATAGCTACCCCTGTGGCTCCTCCGCCACTAACATCTTTGGGGGCCGTGATTTGACGACTGGTAACCGCACTTCACGCGCAAAATAGATCACTTACCGAGATCTGCTTCGGCAGAGTGTCACACCCAGTAATGGGTAGAAGGCGTTATGATATATATATTTATTTTTTATTTATTATTTGAATATCATGAATTGTTACGAGTAACAGGTTGTTGGTCTAGTTAATTTTTATCCCTAATTTTTCGTTAAAAACAAGACTTTGCTTGGTAATATATCCATTACTCAACGGTAAAAACTTACTCCTTTTTATACAATACACGTGGATAGTTCTAGAACATCATATTAGTTTTTCAAATGAAACTGTAAATTTTTAGAAGTACACGAACCAAATATGTGCGATTCTGAATTACGATCGCCATAAGCCCCGTGTATAAGAACTCAACTTTACAAGCGAATATATTTGTTCACAGACGGTGAATATGCTTCATATTTTAACAGGATGTGTATAACTATCCCATGTTTATATGCGCCGAGTTTTATTCAGATCTGTAAAAAAGTTTTTTACGCTAGAACTACCTTAATTAGCAAGTAAGAGGTCGTGCGTTCAAATCTCACTAACTCCAACTTATATAAAATAATACGTTTGTGTCTGAGTGGTTCGAATTCCACTATAAGCTACTGTAATTGGGATTAAGTTCCTGTTGTGCAGACTAACAAAATAAATAAATAAAATAATAAATTACAATTTAAATCTCCGATGATAACTATTCCTATTTGAAAACAAAGCATTTTAATCTATCTCATAAACCCCGGTAAGCAAAGTTCTCTCGAAATTATAAAGATCTCTATCCGTATCCTGGTGTGTTCGCTGTGGTGGTCGCCCGGGGACATTGGGGCTAATGCAGCCACGTGGGAAACGCGGACAGGGCGCCACCCCCTACTTGAGTTTAGAGCCAAGCCTCGCTCGCGCTTGACCTACTTGTTACAAACAAATTCCGGAAAATAATTAAGTAGCTATTATAAATTATGAATATGCGATATGCAATTTGTCACCGGGTTTGACGTCTAGTTGGGAATAGTTTTCATGTGATCGATTCGTTTTTATTTATTCTGTTTATGAATTTTCGTATATAATATATTTCTTTAATGTAGTACTAGCGTGAAAAAAAATTTAGCAGATCTGAATGAAATTTGGCGCATGTAAACTTTGGATAGTCATACGCATCCTGTTAAAATATGAAACACATTCATCGTCTGTGAACAAATATATTCGCTTGTAAAGTTGAGTTCTTATACACGGGGCTTATGGCGATCATCATTCAGAATCGCACATATTTGGTTTGTGTACCTTTAAAATTTTGCAGTTTCATTTGAAAAACTAGTATGATGTTCTAGAGCTATCTATGTATATTGTATCAGAAGGAGAAAGTTTTTTATCGTTTAGTAATGGATATATAGCCATGCAAAGCCTTGTTTTTAACGAAAAATTAAGAATCCCAATTTATAATGGCAACATCACACGGTGGTATGGTATTTGAAAATTCACTAGACCAACAACCTGTTAACAATTCATGATATTCAAATCATAATAGGTATAAAATACTTATTTTATTCAATTTTTATATTTTTTTGAGCGTCAGTTTCGCCACTCGACAACCGATGGTGCCACTAGTACTACCTTAAACACAAACGTATTTTTTGGATATAAATTGAAGTCTGCGCGATTTGACTATTTACAAATGATTTAAAATCAATTAAAAGTTTAAATTACTGGCCTGAATGTTAAAGATAAAGCTACTTTAAAGGAACCTAGGTATCTTAAAAGCAAATCCGAAAGTTCGAATGTCAAATACTTTGTTAACAAAGAGAGATTGGAAAGTGAAAAGTTCAATAACGAAAGACGCTCCTCAGGTATAAATTTGAAATCAATATTTTCCATAAATATACATTCCCTTCAATCATGAATAATAAATACTGATGATACATTGAAGGTTAAATAAATATTTGTTTCTAAATTCTATTATATTTTATTCTACATGGGGTAAGTGGCTCAGTGGTATCGAATCGGCCGGTGGATTCGATTCCCACAGCCGACAAACAATTTTGACCACCTTAAAATTACCCCTGTGGCTTCCCTTCTACTAACATCTTTGGGGACAGTGATATGACGGCTGGTAATCGCACTTTACGCGCATATATATGTCACTTACCGAGATCTGTTTTGGCAGAGTACCACATCCAACAATAAGTAAGAGGTATGATGATATATTTATTTATTTTATTTTTCTATATAGAGTAGGTAGCTCAGTGGTATCGAGTCGGCCCATGAATTTGAGAATCTCAGTTCGATTCCCACAGCCGACAATTTTCACCACATTAAAATTATCCCTGTGGCTCCCGCTCCACTAACATTTCTGGAGGCAGTGATTTGACACCTGATAATTGCACTTTACGCGCATATAGGTATATGTCACTTACCAAGATCTGCTTCGGCAGAGTAAGTGCCACATTCAGTAATGGATAAAAGGTGTTATTATATATTCACATTTGATTTTTTTTAAATTCTATTAAAAAATAATGTGGTAAATTTGTTGCAGAGCACTTATAAAAAATTTGCAAATTTTAGGATAAAGTATTACCTTTTTAGGCTTAATCTTGATTAAAACTTTTGTACATTTAAGCTTCTTATAATGATATGAAAAGGATATAGAACGCTTTAATGAAATATTAAAGAGAAAATTAATTTTAAATTTTGTAATATATTTTTTTTTTCCTGGGGTAATAACAATTTTAGAAGCAGCTATTCTATGATAATAATTTTTTTTATCACAGCTCCCAAAGATATTAGTGGAAGGGAAGCCACAGAGGCAATTTTGATATGGTGTAAATTGTTTGTCGATTGTGGGAATCGAACTCGGGCTCTGAAATCCACAGTTTATTACCCCTTAAGTAGCTTATAGTAGCTTATACTCAGACTTAGTTGTATTATTTTGATGTAAATTTAAGTTTGCGAGATTTGAATGCACGATATCTTTTTTGTAGATCCACTGTAGATAAAACTAAAATAAAACTTGGATGTCAACCAAGAATTCGTGTGTTCAAATCTCACTGATTTCAACTTATATAAAAAACTACGATTGTGTCTGACTAGTTCAGATTCCAATATAAGCTACTGAAATCAAGATTAAGTTCCTGTTATGCAAAATCACATAAAAATTAAAATAAATCAATTATACTGCCATCAATCCTCATAAATTGAAAAACAATTCAGTCGCAAACACGAATGAAAATAAAATGACCCCAATGAATAATTTACCACTAAAGTGCATCAACAGTCAAGTAAACAACAATCATTTTAAAAGTCAGCTTGCTGCTTATAGATTAATACATTGTTTTCTTTTTCCCTTGCATTACAAAGTTGTTAGTATTCCCGCCAGGGCGCAGGTCAAGAGAATATAGTGCATACACAGCACAAAGCAGGATTCGGGTCACGCAAAGGGTGTATTTCACCCTGAAGAATTATTATCGGGTGGAGAACTAACCCTGAAATGTAGATAGTGTTGGGGAAGGAAATAAGGGATGTTTGGTTCGAGTGCTTCCGGTTTGGACCACTGATGATAATATTGTATTTGAAGTTCATGGGAGCAATTGCACCCTATAAAATTTTTATGGGGTAGGTGGCTCAGTGGTATCGAGTCGGTCTGTGAATCTTGAGAATTCTTGTTCGATTTCCACAGCCGACAAACATTTTCACCTCATTAAAATTACTCCTGTGGCTGCCCGTCCACTAAGATCTTTACAAAAAGCATTGTACAAAACTCGTGCACGAAGACGTTATTTGCACCATTCACGCAAAGTATATCTTCGCGCACTTGTTATGTAAATAACTATTTCTACCGCTTACGACTGTCAGAAAAATTATATGATATAAAATGTTAAATTTGGTAAATAATATATCGTTTGAAGAAACAAATCCATATTTTTTGTCTAGTGAAAGTGAAGTTTTTTGTCTCATCCGTCAATACCTACAAATTATAAAATAATGTACAATTCTTCTATAGGGGATGAAAAGTATAATTTTATTCTTTCAATGGAAAGAAGAAATAAATTACTCGTCGTGAATAAATAATTTATGTTTCTAATAAAATTTGTATTTGGCAAAAAAAAATTATAATATAAAATGTAATTCTATGGCTATAAATATTATTATTATTATTAATTTCTTAATAGTATATTACATAACAAGCATCGAAAGTGTAAGATAACGTGCGAGTGTACAAATTGAAAAACGAGGCGCGCATCGCCGAGTGATTCCAGTACATGAGCACAGTTATCACACTTTCGAACGAACACTATTTTTCAGACGACCACAAAATATTTCTAAAACAAGTTTACAAGAGCAATGTTGTTACAGTTTGACAGCTGATGCGTTTTTGTAGGTAAGCGTTGAGGTTTGATGTTTGAGGTTAGGTGTGGTGATTGCTACTGTACTAACCGTAATGTCAAAATAGTAAATAATGTTAAAATATTAGTAAATAAGTAATTATTAATTAAAAAAAAAAAACATTTATCTGTGAAATGTATTGAAAAATCTGCCAAAACTTCAATTTATATAATAATACAAATTTTTTTCATTTATTTTATTATTTTCTTTCATCGTAACGCCATCTGTTATCAATCAGTGAAACTTCACGTGATATATTAGAAGTGTACGTTATGCTAACATATCAGTGTATGCTATATTCAACTTTCGGTAGTAGTTTATGATGTTGTTATGGTTACTTTCATAAATGGTGGTCTGAAAAATTATTTTACATATTATCTCAGTTTTCAAACAAATAAAAATCATCTTTAAGCCACAGACATGAAGTTGTGAAACAAACATAAAATCTTTCAAGTCAATAAAAATTATATTAAACTGGAAAAACCTCTCTAAAATGAAATACCTTGAACACGAAATCATTTTCCACACTTTTCTCTACCATCGCTTATTTGAGTAACAGGTAGATTTAATTTTCGTGGAATTGTATTTCGAAGAAATTTTCCGACTCCACTTGATTCCCAGAATGATGTTACAAACTTCAACAATCATCTCGTGTGTATACTCCGTTGTAAAAGTCCATAATGTACAAAAAATCAATACAACAAATTCGAGAAGCGACGGCGAATGTTGAAGAGGACGTTTAAACGAAATTGAACATTTGTCATTTTATATTTTTCGCTCTCAGACGTTAATAAATTAATTTAAAAAAAAATTCTTCAAATAAATGTGATAGAAAATGATGTTTTCCACATTTTCATTTTCAGTATTTACTAGCAAAACTTTACTCTCGTGATACACATATAATTATTAATTATTATTAAGTATTATTATTATAATTATTAAAAAATATACTGAAAATAAAATTCATTCTGCCAATATGACAAGTTCCTGGTTTGCTTCTATTTCTGTTAACTTCAAGTATTGAAGCGAGCGCGCATTTAATATCTTTGTCTTTAGAAAGTTGTTGTGCGCACGCCCGCGTATGTTTCTGACTTAGCACAAGTCCAGCCCGCCATCTTGAAACAAAATGGCCGCTAGCTATTCTGAAAAGTACTACACTCATTCGATTCAAATTTGGTATAGGCATAGACGAGAACCAATCTAAACATATAGGTACAATAAAGCTTCAGTCCTATGCCATTCGAATTCAAACGTTTGCAGTTTCCGGTACGACTCGCATTTACAATGACCATCAACAAAGCACTGGGACAATCGCTACAAGTGTGTGGACTAAATTTGGAAAATCCATGCTTCTCACATGGACAGCTGTATGTGGCATGCTCACGCGTCGGAAACCTTCTGATTTATTCGTAAATAAATAAATAAATAAATATATCATCACGTCTTCTACCCATTACTGGGTGTGGCACTCTGCTGAAGCAGATCTCGTCAAATCACGGTCCCCAAAGATGTTAGTGGTGAAGGAGCCACAGGGGTAGCTTGTGAAATTATGAAAATTGTTTGTCGCCTGTGGGAATCGAACCAGGGTTCTCAGGATCCACAGGCCGACTTCATACCACTGAGCTAGCCACCCCATAATGATTATAATTATAATTATTATAATTATGGGGTGATTTATTCGTGTACGTCCCAAAGAGAAAAACAAAAAATATTGTGTTTCCAAAAGCACTTCAATAAACAGAATTAAACACAAACACTTTCTTTCTTTGAGTTGCAATGCAACGCATGCCGGGTACTCGCATTAAATTGTAGACCACGCGAACGAATCACGGGTAATAGCTAGTAAATAAATAAATAAATTTAGATAATTCACAGGTATCGATTTATTGAATATTCCCATGGCTGTGTTCGTTTATTAGATGGTCTCTTCTTAACTTTTCTCTTAGATTCGACCCTGAAAACAAACAAAGAAGACAGGAATTAAAGGTTATCACCAAACTTTCTCCAAATATTCAAACTTCTTAATCCTTTCATTAAAAGTTACTGATAGTCAGCAATGTCTCTTTAACGTTAAATTAGAAAGGAAAATCAACTTCAGTTCCTCGCTTCACTATTTTAATCAGATACAATGTATTTGAGGAAAATTTGTGAATTCCGTGAACCTTGTTTTTCTTCACCAGAAATCAAAGTTTCTGGCAAAATGTCAACTTTACAGTAATCGGAGTTAATGGAGAATATAGAGATTTGTTTTTGCTTGGGGTTGTAATTTCTGCAGTTAAGGACGGTTAGATAAAGATTAGGTTCCGGCAGTACGGTGGGGTGGGTAGCGTTACGGAATTCGAATCCGGAGATCCCGAGTTCGATTCCCACTCAAGCTAGAAATTATAATTACAACCACTCTGCGGCTCGGTGAGTCCGGACCCTGTACTGTAATTGGGAATCAATTCCTGTTGTACAGAGTAAAATAAATAAATAAATAAATAAATAAATAATGCGTGAAATGAAGAGAAATATGTATTGCCTATGTTGCATAACAGGAATTTAATCTTAACAGGGACTTATAATTTTGACGTCACATGCTGCAGACCCTGGCTAGCTCAGTGGTATGAAGTCGACCTGTGGATCCTGAGAACCCTGGTTCGATTCCCACGGGCGACAAACAATTTTCATAATTTCAAAAGCTACCCCTGGGACTCCTCCACCACTAACATCTTTGGGGGCTGTGATTTAACGACTGGTAACCGCACTTCACGCGCAAAATATATCACATACCGAGATCTGCTTCGGCAGAGTGCCACACCCAGTAATGTGTAGAAAGCGTGATGATATATTTATTTTATTTTATTTTATATTTTTTTTGGCCGAAGAGTAATATGTCAATTTATGGCAGTATTAATAACTAGGCCATTATTTGTCCGAAGTTTTATTGCCCGTCAATTAATTCAAAATTTGAACCATAATTCCCCAAACGATCAAGTATTAAAATTTAGTTATAGGAAATAAAACTGCGTGAAATTCTAATAGCGATCAAAATTTTATGATCCAACTTTAAAATGAATTTATTATCCGATTTAATATTTCATTAAACAAGTCATTAATTTCTGAAATTAAAACGGTTTCATTAATCTGTTTTTAATCATATTGATAACAGTAGCTTATATTAAAATTACCAGTAATTATATTTTAATAACAGGTTAAAATTTAGTTATGAATATTAATTATTTAATAATATAAAATTTTATTTAAAGTTTGCAGTATCATAATACAAAGACAAATTGTAAATTGCGATGTGGAACTGAGTTTTAATAAAATAAGAAAATAAAAGGAACAAAATTTCCAATACTTATCAAAGTTGTACAAAATTACAGCACATTTGAATCAACTTATTAGGTCATCATCAAAGGCTGGCCAGTTCAGCTTTTACCATAGACGCGTTTCGCTCTTTAGGAGCTCATCAGTATGGAGCGACCAACTATACAGCTAGACCAACTAGGGACTAGTGAATTGTGTCACTGCATGGTTCTCCGTAGCTCTTATGGCATGATACCTTCATTAGTATTCTTAACATCTGTCAGTTCAGCTTACATAGTACCACAGTATATGCATTTCTCATAACATAGACAATTAATCAATATTTTTTTCTGTATTGTCTAGTATATTCTGTTAGTAATATTACAACACCGAAAATTTAATATTTTGAGGTTATGTATCATTCATCTGTCAGATTTAAGTGCATTCATACCACTTCCACAAAATAAAAAACCCCAAAATCAGTGCGCTTATAGATCTCCTTAACAATGTGTTTACAGTGCGTTTATAGAGCTATAAGAACACCGAAATTGAAAAATAAATAAATATATCATCACATATTTTACCCATTACTGGGCGTGGAACTCTGCCGTAGCAGATTATATTAATGTGCATGAAGTGCGGTTATCAGCCATCAAATTACGGCCCCCAAATATGTTAGTGAAGTAGCAACAGGAATAATTTTATTATGGTGATTATTTTTTGACATTTCTCAAAACCAATTTAATGCTTCATTGAATGTCACATGTCTGCATTTTAACCAATCCTGTCATTATTATACTGAGAATTAAGCTATTGTTATTATTCCCGGGAATTATCTCTGTAGATGCTTTCTTGTTTGTGACAAATGATAGGTAGTTGTCAAATAATTATTTAAAACTGTCAACGCGTCAAGTAAAATGTGTCGAAAAAAACAATTTAGTGCCATTTGAGATACAGAAATACACCAACAAATTTTGGAAACAACTTCCAAGAATACATTAATAAGTAATCAATCGATATGGACCCAGTTTAAAATCTTTTAAGTTGGATGAATCGACCTCAACAACTAAGTCAAAAAATAATCTAATTAAATATAACTCGAGAATTGGATAAATTAGGAAATAATTCTCCAGTATCTTGTTCAACCTTGTTGGAATTTGGCAATAGCCACTCAAGTCCTACGGGCTTTCATGACTATTGCCTGTCAACAAGTTTTCGAAAGATCCGTCAAATTATTTTCAATTTATTCTTACTCTCTTGTTATATTATTACTGAAAATTGTTTGTCGGATGTACTCGTAAGTATCGAAACCGGGTTCTCAAAAACAGTCCGGCTCAATACCACTGACCTACCTACTCCATTAATAATAAACCACCAAATTGAAATACTCTATAATCCAACTAAATTAAATTCTAACTCTTAATTGAAACAACAAAATATCAAACCCACCGCCAAACCTCATCAACTTGAACTGACAATCGCATCACAAACTTAATAATTCCTCATTAAATCCTTGTCGTTATCATTAACGTATAGACATCTAAAACACAATCAAAACTTACTCCAACTTAAACTTAAGTTCTAAGTTGAACGAACTTCAAGTGACCAGATAGTTATCCTGCTCCTTGACTTAATTAATCCTTGGAACTCAATCGTAAGAAAACGAAACGACGCAGAGGAAGAACATCTCAATGTTACTTTTGGGAGTCCGAGTCGGTAGTAAACTCTTAAGATATAAAAGGTGTATGAGAGTGTATTCTGTTGCACTGAGATTTGGGATGTTTCTGCACGGATTATACATAATGGAAGTTATGGAAAGGGAAGAATGAAGCAGAGAATGAGGAAGTCGTTTGGAAGAATTTTTGGGTGGATGAAAAGTAGCGCACGTTTTTATTATACATAAGTCCGGTGAATGAAAAGGGTAAGATTGAAACTCGACTGGAAGGTGTTAATAACTGAAAAATGTATGGGTTTATTGTACTGAAATAATACGTAAGGGAGGTATACTCAAAACGGTATAAAGAGCGACTGACGTCATCAAAAAATATAACTAGATGAATGACATAGAGGGTGTTTCTACGTTTACATGTATCCAGTTTTAAATTGTATTGCGCGTTGATTCTTTGGAGATGACAAGATTACATTTTTCTATGACTTCGCAGATATTTTAGATTCTTTTAGTCAGTGGCGTACCTAGAACTTTTGCCGCCCAAGGCGGTCTCCAATTTGCCACCCTTTTTAAGTCAATGAAATGGTGGATTTATAAATTTAAAAAATAAATATAAAATAAATATATCTTCACGACTTTTACCCATTACTAGGTGTAGCACTCTACCGAAGGAGATCTCGGTAAGTAATATGTTTATGTACGTGAAGTGCGGTTATCAGCCGCCAAATCACGATCCCCAAAGATGCTAGTGATGGGGGAGCCACAGGGGTAATTTTAAATTGGTGAAAATGTTTTGTCGGCTGTGGAGATCGAACCAGGGTTCTTAGGATCCACAGGCCGACTCGGATATCACTGACCCATTAACCCATGAAAATTTTAAACATGGTTTAATTAAAGAAAAGAAAATCGAATGTATGGCAGCCATGTCAATGATTCAATTTGACATGTAATTTTGATTTGCTTTTATTTATTTAATCAACGTTTAAGTGGTATCGACTCGACCTGTGGCTCCTATGAACCCAGGTTCGATCCCACAATCGACAAACATTTTCATCAATTGAAAATTACCCCTGTGGCTCCCCTACTACTAACTTCTTTGGGGACCGTGATTTGATGGCTGGTAACCGCACCTCACGCGCATAAATATATCACTTACTGAGATCTGCTTCGGCAGTGCCGCACCCAGTAATGGGTAAAAGGCGTGACGATATATTTATTTTATATCTATCAGCAAAAAATAATTTATAAAAATTTGATAAAAAAACATAAATATATCATCACGCCTCGTACCCATTACTGGGCGTGGCACTCTGCCGAAGCAGATCTCGGGAAGTGATATATTTTTGCGCGTGAAATGTGGTTACCAGCCGTCAAATCACGGCCCCCAAAGATGTTCGTGGAAGTGGAGCCACAGGAGTAGTATTAATGTGGTGAAAATGTTTGTCGGCAGTGAGAATTCAACCAGGGTTCTCAGGATCCACAGGCCGACACGATCATCACTATGCCACCTACTCCAAAAATTTGATAACTGAAAATAATGCCAAATATTTCAAGAATCTTATTTTTCTATCTACACGTATCTCAATTCTATGGATAAAATACATATTTCGTTCAAAGTATGGGCTCAAAGTAGCTACCAGTATTGTTGCTGGTCCACGCTTCACATTAGATGCTGAATCCTAAGATATTCTTCTTATCTTATCCTGCGATCCTTTCCTGCAGTCAGGACAATAGTCCTGCGACTTGTGTCGTCTCACGCACCAGGATGAAATATGTCTTGCGTGGCGAGATAAAGAAGGATTAATTCCTCTGTTTTGAATTATAGAATAAAGGAAGAAATATGTTGAACATGTAAGGAAATGGAATAGAATTGTCCTGGAAATGTTTAAGGATGAAAGATGATGCGTTTATTAATAATAAGGTAGAGGTCATAACGTTCAAATCTTCGACTTACATCCAATAAATATGATTATGTCTGAGTGGTTTGGATACCACTGTAATTAGGATTAAATTCTTGGCGTGCAGACTAATATATACGAGGTGTGGCTATTAAATAACGAGACTGACGCTGCTACAGCCGAAGTACGCATTCGCCAAACACCTACGACCGTCAGCTTTTTAGCGTGAAGCTTCCTCTTTCGAATACAGTACCTCTCGCTTCTGTAAACAAATCTGTATAGCCGTAGCATTCGTTCTAATAAGAGTTGTTTTTTTGTTTTGCCGAAAAAATATTAAGTGCAACATTAGAGCAACGATTTGTTGTGATATTTAACATGACATTTGACAAAACTGCAACTGAAACATAATTGATTGAAAAAAGTGGGATGGCTAGCTCAGTGGTATGAACTGGTTCGATTCCCACAGGCGACAAATTTTCATAATTTGAAAAAGCTATCCCTGTGGCTCCTCCACCACTAACATGTTTGGGGGCCGTGATTTGACGACTGGTAACCGCACTTCACGCGCAAAATATATCACTTACCGAGATCTGCTTCAGCAGAGTGCCACACCCAGTAATGGGTAGAAGGTGTGATGATATATTTTTTTTTTATTAAGTACCCGAATTGTGGAGGGGCAAGTCATGGTTTCTCCATCAAAACAATGCGCTGGTTTATTCCGCAATGTCTATCAAGAGATTTCTAGCCAAGTACAGCATCCTAGTGTTGGACCATCCGCCTTATTCGCCAGATCTTGCACCGTGCAACTTATATCTGTTTCCTAAGGTGAAATTTACCTTAATAGCAATAAAATTTGAGCTTTGAAAGAGAAATTGGCCCGCGTACTGAAGGAGCTGACAGAAGAAGACTTCCAGCACTGTTTCGAACAATGGAAGATTCGCATGGAGCATTGTAGGGATAGAGGA
This sequence comes from Pterostichus madidus, assembly GCA_911728475.2. Classification (NCBI taxonomy): domain Eukaryota; kingdom Metazoa; phylum Arthropoda; class Insecta; order Coleoptera; family Carabidae; genus Pterostichus; species Pterostichus madidus. Next base: position 32,085,071 of record OU452314.1, read on the forward strand.
GGGGTGTATATTGAAAGTGATAATAAGTAAATAGGTATGGAATCAAAATAAAATGTTAAAACAGCATCAGCATCGTTATTTAATAGCCACACCTCGTATATTTATTTTTTTATTTAATATTCTTTCAAGAAAAAATAAAACAGGAATGTCACTCGTTCTAATTAGAGTTGTTTTTTTGTTTTGCCGAAAAAATATTAAGTGCAACATTAGAGCAACGAATTGTTGTGAAATTTCACATGAAACTTGGTAAAACTGCTACTGAAACTTATAAACTTACAGCTAAATCTACAACAAATTTTATTAATATATTTTTGTTTATAATTATCTTCGTCTGATATTTCAGCTGTTCAAGATAATAATAAGCATAAATACCTCTGGAGAATTTGATTAAATATGCATAGGATTCGAAATGGAAAATATATAAAATTGAAAAGTGTAAAAGAGGCTTGATTACTGAGTCTTTGAAATCGCGGATGCTGAAAAGCAGCCATTTTCTCTTTATTTTTCTTTTATCTGTAATCGTCTTTTCAATAAACTCTCCCCAGTATAATACATCTCTTTGTTTTCAAATTGTTCTATTTTTTCAAATACACAAGAACTTTTCTCGAATTGGGAATATTATTTACTCTTTGTAAATATAAAGAGAAGAAGATATATAAATAAATATATTATCACGCCAGTGAAAGAACTGAACAAGAAATCATATACCATCCCGTTAACTTAGGCAGTAACGTACCCTAAATTATTTATTTAATTAAATAGTAAAATATTTTGCCCAGTTCACGCCCGCACATTTTGTCTGAAACAAAAACAAAATTGTTAGATTTAAATATGTGGTGTTTTCAATGTAAAACGTGTTTTTGGCAAGGCTCATTACGCTCACGTGTTAAACAAACAAATCCTAAGCCCATAGAATACATACTCTACAAAAGCAAGTCTTTATATTTATTTTTTACAAAATTTGTATGATTAATACTGCATAAATATGCCTGAATTTCATATTTTGTCGATGTCAGATATAAGTTGAAGTCTCATTAACTTTAACTTCAATTTAACCAAAAATACAACTATGTCTGAATTGCGCAGATTCCACTATAAGCTACTGTAATTAAGGTGGTTCTATCATGACAGTCTCATACAAAAGTATAGGTAACCTAAAAAGTTTATAAAAATAATTATAACATTTTTGTATGGTATAGGTTATTAACAGAATTCACATTTCGCTGCAAATATCGTATAATCAATAATAACATTGAATATATTAAATAAAACTATTTAACTAGTTTATGAAATTCAGTAACATAACAAAATTTTTGGAAGTGAATGTTTCATGCCAACCAATAGCAGTGTAAGATTTTACACAGCAGAAGCTATGACAACAAGGCGAGAACTACAAGCAGCATGATATTACCAGTCGGTACGAAACGTAAATGCATTATCGATACATCCTGTTGACAGTTCATAAGAAAAATGAGAAAAATGTACCAAAGCAATTATTATCAACTGTAACAATAAATAAATAAATATAAAATGCTGTAATATTTGCTTTTATATTAAAATTAATATATTTTACTGATCGGCATAATAACTTTCATAGTTTTTGCTTTGTCATTTGTGCGACCGTCTCTGTCTACGCCTGCGACCATCTCTGTTTACGCGTGCGACCATCTCTGTCTACCCGTGCAAGGTTGCCAAGCATTTCTGACAGTTTCATTGAAAATCATAGAATATCCAACTTTCATCGCCAATTTCTTTGACACTAATTCGGTAAGGCATGGATTTTTTAATTATCACACCTTTATCTTTACATGATGTACTGTGTGTTAGGTTTTTGTTAAAAAATAACTACAATATATGAGTTTATTACGCAGTAAGCTGCCTCTCGACGTACAGTTCCTATAACGCAAATGCATTTTTGATCGACTTTAACTTTACATTACTCAGCTCAACAACGGTAAACTTTAAAAAAAAATTACATACTAGTGTAGAAACACATGAAAAATTACATATTTACATTTCATTAAAATCCGGGTTAAATGCTTCCATGATAGTACCACCTTAAGACTAATATCCTGTTGTGAAGCGTAGCAAATAAATAAATGAACATCGACTAGCAAGGAAGTTTATCTAATAAATTAAATAATTCACTAAGTAACATTCATATTCAAACAACACATTTAATATTGACTCAAAGACAATAAAATGGATGCTATTTACACACACACACACACACTTTCACACTTAGTTATAGTTGTAGTGGCGAAAACAAATATTCAATAGGGAATACTGACTTCTGCACATCATGAAACAGCGAGTCGGTAATTGAACCCGAATGCCGGAGAACATTCAGCCAATGAAACCGCCGTAACACGCAGTTAACGCTAGGTTGTTTAGTGGAGCTGTTTCACTGTTTGTAGATTGCTGGCCAAAGCAATGTTGCCAACTTGGAGGGCAAATTAACGGAAAATTCCCCTAAGAGCAACAGTCCGCGATATGGTTAGATTGTAGCATACGAATGAAATGTATTTTTTCCTTGCTTGATTCTTCTACTTTCTTTTTATTATATAGAATTTCGTAACTGGAAATCTGATCAAGTATTATAAAGGTTGACACTATAATAGTTATTTACCTAATTTAACATCATGTTTAAATCTACTGCGAAGAACAATCGAACATCTAGATTCTACATATTATACTTACATAGAGTTAACTACAAAGATAGCTTAGCTAGTAAATTTAACTATTATTTTTTTTGAGGTAATTTTATAATTCTGTTAGATTTTTAAAAACTGCGATTTGTCAAAAATATAAGTTGGTATTTTTTATCATTCGTATTGGTAGCGCTTCTCATAACACAAACAATTGAACTATCATATTTTTTGGAGGATTGAAATTAAAGGACTTAGGCTTAAGTTGTAGTCAATTTTATTGAAGCATAGTTGACAACGTTTCGGTTACGGATGTAACCATCTTCAGGTTAAAAAACTAGTTGGTAAAAATAACAACACAAAGAAATAATTTCTTTTATAAATCCATAGCCGAAGTTCGGAGTCAGCAAAGTGCAATAAAAAAAAAAATTAGTAGAAGTTAAACGAAGCAAAAAACAAGAATCTAAATTTCAATGCTGACTCCGAAGAGTCGAAGTGACGACTCACGTTGTCAACTATGCTTCAATTAAATTAACTTAAGCCTAAGTCCTTTAATTTCTATCCTACATTACCTTGGCTTATTAAAATACACTATCTTATCATATTTTTTGACAATAAACCAATATTTTTTTCTGTATTGTGAATGTTTTGAATTTTGTCGGAGTCTAGCATCATCTGTGAGTAATATTTCCATTTGCCACTTGGTTCACTTAAGTTCAGGTAATTTAGAGAAGACGACTAAATGATCTGATTTGAGCAAACTGATGTACTTATTGGAGTGAATTACTTCAAAGTAAATTAGAATCTGTATTTCTAGTACTGGAAATAAAATCAATGAAGTAATCCAGCGAAATAAATAAGTGATCTGGTCCAGTATATGTAAGTTAGATCTGATCCATATGGCAAATGGAATACACCTAACATTGACAATTTACAATTTTGAGGTTATGTGTCATTCATCTGTCAGATTTAAGAGCATTCATACCACTCCCACAAAATAAAAAGCGCCAAAATAGTGCGTTTATAGAAACTGAAATAGAAATATTAAATTAAATTAAATTAGTATAAAATGCAAAATTGCCGTAGGAAAAATAGTATATAATACACGTTTTGAAAGGCTTTTGGAATATGAGTTTTCCAATGGTACCCTTTCAACATTTATATACAATATACTATTTCTAAAATAAGTGAAAAAGAAATGAAAGAGAAAAATTAAATTTCCTATTTCCTTATGGCATGTTATTCGTATAAAATCTCGTATAAACCTATTCAGATAATGGATGATAATCTGGATGAATCATATATTTTTCTGTGTCATATTTAATGTGCCCGTTAACCTAATTTTTATCCGTGTTAATTAGCGAATTAATCATTTGTGACAAACTCATTGCGTGATAAAATATTAATTTTAGTAAGAGAATAATTATCACCTCATTTTCATTATCACTAATTTAACTAATTAATTTGCAACAAATTTTGAAGATAAGTTAGCTGCTGTTAATTACATTAAGCTGTGTTTTTACGATAATATTTTAATAATTTCAGTGAAAAATTGTTTTCATTTATTAATTTTTATGGGGTGGATAGCTCAGTGGAATGAAGTCGGCCTGCGGATCCTGAGAAACCTGGTTCGATTCCCACAGACGACAAACAATTTTCATAATTTCAAAAGCTACCCCTGTGGCTCCTCCACCACAAACATCTTTGAGGGCCGTGATTTGATGACTGGTAACCGCACTTCACGCGCAAAATATATCACTTACCGAGCTCTACTTCGGCAGAGTGCCACACCAAGTAATGGGTAGAAGGCGTGATGATATATTTATATTTATTTATTTATTAATTTTTATTGGTAACTAGCTATTACCCGCGACTTCGTTCGCGCGGTGTACAATTTAATGCGAGTATCCGGCATGCGTTGCATTGCTACTCAAAGAAAGAAAGTGTTTGTGTTTAATTCCGTTTATTGAAGTGCTTTTGGATGCACAATACTTTTTGTTTTTCTCTTTGGGACGTACACATACAGCTGTCCATGTGAGAAGCATGGATTTTCCAAATTTAGTCCACACACTTGTAGCGATTGTCTCTGTGCTTTGTTGATGGTCATTGCAAATGCGAGTCGTACCGGAAACGGCAAACGTTTGAATTCGAATGGCATAGGACTAAAGCTTTATTATACCTATATGTTAAGATTGGTTCTCGTATATGCCTATAACAAATTTGAATCGAATCAGTCCAACTTAACCTTATCCTTTCCGAAGCGTAATTAAAAAATTCTCGTATTCACGTCTCTTTGTAGTAATCCAGCTATTGATTCGCACATATCGTCAATGTCCGCACGGTTCACTTGGCATTTCGCACATTCCAGTGCGGTCGCTAGGACACCGGAATCCGGACTCCGGTTTCATCCGGACTTCACCCGGAGTGATACGTCGACCCACTTTTTCCTTCAATTTTTCACTCTGTTGCATATTTATGTTATACATGGTCAACCAAGCTATTCCATTCAATGAAAATTGACAACATTGTTGCTACATGAGTTTAGCGTGATTGAAAATTTCAAGAATTTAAAATCTATTTGAATAATAAACTTTAAGGTAAATAGATTGCGTTGTCTACTGTTGTAGTTATACCATGTGTTCTAAGAATATGTTGCCTTGGAAAATTAATATATTGGAAATTTAAAGTTACCGACAAACATTGAAAAATATTCTCACAGTTTGTATCTCAGACTACCAGTGGTATCAAGTCGACCTGTGGATTTGAGAACCCGGGTTCAATCCTCATAGACGACAGATAATTTTCATATATCTTGAGGGCTGTGATTTGACGCCTGGTAACCACACTTCACGCGCATATATCACTTACCGTGAGAATTTAACAAGCAATATTCTTATAATTTTTTGGAACATTTTCTTCAATTTTAATAAAAATTTCTTCTGTAGAAGCAATTCTCCATCGAGATTTTGACATTTCGATAGAATATTTTCAATTGACGTTTATGAAAATTGCATTTATTTTTTTGGTATCCAAGGAGATTTAATTACATTAAAAAATTATACCTTATTAATTTCACTAGTGGAATACTATCAAAATAGCTTTTCATTTTGAAACAAACACGTGATTCTATTCGTTCTTACATATACGTCGTAAATTTTGACTGTTAATATGTCTCCCAATTCTCATTTGTGCAACAAATTTTTGTTATGAGCTATGCAACTTACCTTACTAGCTCTGTTCATAGTTAAATAGTTGTACACTTACGACAGAAGTAGCTGGCAAACAAAACATTACATAAATCTTGAAATTTCAACTCAAGAAAACTAAATATTTTTAAATAAATAAAATAAATAAATATATTATCACGATTTTTACCTATTACCGGATGTGTCACTATGCCAAAGCAGATCTCGATAAGTGGTATACGAGTATTTATGCGCGTGAAGTGCGGTTACAAGTCGTCAAATCAAGACTCCCATTGATAGAGGGGGTACTTTGTATATAGTGTTAAGTTTATCGGCTGCGGGAATCGAACTCATGTATCTACTAAGCTATCTACCCCATCTGATATTTTAATTGGGATTAATTAAATGTAGCAAATAAATAAATATCCTTGACAAAACTAAATTAATAAATTTCATCCTTGCAATATTGTCTCCACTTCTGGCATTTTCTCCCTTCCCGGGTTAGTGTAAGGACACGCGTATCTTTCATATAAAATTCAGGGTAGCTCTCTTATCTCGAGGGAAATGGTCCCCATTTACATAAACAACACAACAGCGTTTACCGTCTTTGTCACCAACGAACTTTCACCCGCCGAAACTGACACGGGTCGTCGCAACGACGATTTTGATCTCAACTTGACGCGAGAGCTTGAATTGAGTTATTTACAACGACGACGGACAATATGGAAACTGGGTAAATGTTGGTTTTATATGCGGAGAAGAATGTGTGGTGCATTGACAGGTATAAAGAAATGAAAGAAAATACGAGGGCAGGGTGAAAAGTCCCTGAAAAATGAAACAAGAAATGATTTATTTGGTCAAAACATATTTTATTTCTCAACATAATCTCCTTGTAGCTCGATACACTTCGTCCAACGTTTTTCTAATTTTTCGATCCCTTCCAAATAATACGATTTTGACAATCCTTCAAAATAGGCGTTTGTCTCAGCAATGACCTCATCGTTGTAGCCAAATCTCTTTCCGCCGAGCCATTTCTTCAAGTTTGGAAATAGATAAAAATCGCAGAGGGCCAAATCTGGAGAAAAAAGTCCTTCTTATTGCGCTTGAACATCGCCAAACACTCCTTTGAACTTGTCACACGGTCGCGCTTGTTGTCAACAGAGAGCAAATGCGGCACCCATCTGGCAGATAGCTTTCTCATATCCAAAAATTTATGCAAAATGTTCCTTACCCGTTTGGTTGAGATGCTCATAGCCTCAGCCAGCTCGTGCACTTTAACTCGCCGATCATCCTATATCATACCATCGATTTTATCGACGATTTCTGGCGTTGTAACCTCATTTGGATGACCAGAACGTTCGGCGTTCTTTGTGGTCGTACTACCACAACGAAAATCAGTAAACCACTTGTGAATCGTTCCAATTGATGGTGAGGAGTCCCCATAATGTTTAACAAGCGATGCTTTGGTTTGCGTAATGTTTTTTCAACGCAAGAAATAATGTTTAATCAAGACGCGAAATTCACTTTTTTCCATGTTTTCAAAAATCTTCAAGGTTGCTTGCTTTCGATGGGTGTCAAAACAGAACTGAATGACATATCAGTCTGAAAATTTAATGCGTTCTAGTTAAAGATGGTACATCACAAATGTCACATGAGATTTGCGATTGTGACGCCATCTGTTTTATTTTTCAGGGACTTTTCACCCTGCCCTCGTAAGTAGAAATCAGTCTTGCTTGCTAATTAAGAAACGCAAGTTTTACCTCGCTTTTATCCACTGGGTAACGATTGCCATCCAAAACTAAATATTTACCTACTTTAAAATAAATATTTAACATTTCGATTTGCGTAGCAGAGTGACTTATCATACACTCTATATATTTATCTAGTTGTCACAAGGGAGACCAACACAAACATTTATTTAAAATTCGCAGTCAATGCAAGAGACGCGTGAAAAATTGTGTTTTCTCGTTGCTTGGTGACCGTTTGTTTTGTCGTTTGCTGTTTGTCCTTTCTTGTTCTCTGGAGTATTTTTAAATGTAACTGGTCTTCCTTGCTTGTTCACGTTGTTTCACTGAACGATATTATGCTTTTATTTGTTGGGAATATGACTACGTGTAGTTTTGTTTGTACAATATTGTCACAAATATTTTTTTGTCAGGTTGTTAAGTGTAATTGTGTAGTGTAAAATAATTGAGAGCAATTCTCCGAAGAGGAGACAGTTTTTGTTGTTGATTACTGTAAGTTGTCGATTTATTTTATTTAGTACGATGCACAACAGGAATAAAGTTGCGTTCGTAGCTATCCAATTAGAAATTCAGATTAGCAATTACAATTATCAGTTATATATTATTATTATTAATGGGGTGGCTAGCTCAGTGGTATGAAGTCGACCTGTGGATTCCCACAGATGACAAACAATTTTCATAATTTCAAAAGCTACCCCTGTGGCTCCTCCACCACTAACATCTTTGAGGGCCGTGATTTGACGACTGGTAACCGCACTTCACGCGCAAAATATATCACTTACCGAGATCTGCTTCAGCAGAGTGCCACATTCAGTAATAGATAAAAGGCGTGATGATATATTTATTTATTTTAATATATTTTTATGATATGGGGTGGCTAGCTCAGTGGTATGAAGTCGGCCTGCGAATCCTGAGAACCCTGGTTCGATTCCCGCAGACGACAAACAATTTTCATAATTTCAAAAGCTACCCCTGTGGTTCCTCCACCACTAACATCTTTGGGAGCCGTGATTTGACGACTGGTAACCGCACTTCAACACGCATAAATATATCACTTACCGAGATCTGCTTCGACAGTGTCACACTCAGTAATGGATAAAAGGCGTGCTGATATATTTATTTATTTTTATATATTTTTATGATAGGTAGGTAGCTCAGTGGTATCATGTCGTCTTGTGGATTTAAAAATTCGGATTCGATTCCCACAGCCAATAAACAATTTTCACCATATTAAAATTACTCCTTTGGCTCCCCCTTCACGAACATTTTTAGGGGCCTTGATTTGAAAGTTGGTAACCGCACTTCACGCGCATAAATATATCACTTACCGAAATCTGCTACGGCAGAGTGCCACACCCAGTAATAAATAAAAGGCGTGATGATATATTATTTATTTATTTTTTAAATGTATATGACATGTAACAGTAACAATAATTAGAATTATTAATTGTAATTACTAATATGATAGCTTTGAACACTGTCAATATCTTTTAAAGATACTTACTGTCTGTAACAAGTCTATGAAATACTAGAAGAAGCAACCAAAAAGTATCTTTTTCATAGACGTACAAAACAAGATGAAGTTTTTCCCAAGAATTCCTGTTTTTGCTGTGAATTACCCTTGACCTAAAACCATGACAAAAACTCACTTTTCTTCTTTAACCTACGACCCTTGTCTCCGCGTTCGTTGTCTCCGCCGAGCTGACGAAACAGAGGAAAGGAACCCGTATTTTATATTTATTTTTCAAGCAGATTAACATCTACGAAAAATGTTACTCATATTTCAAATGTCAATAAGAACAGAAACCTCTGAAATTTGTTGTTGGATATTGGTGGCAGACTTGAAATTGATTATTTTACTTATCTAGAGAGATTTATTATCAGAGTTTATTGTTTTATTTGCTACGTTGCACAACAGGAAATTATCTCAATTGCAGTACGGGTAGTTATAGATTATAGAGAAATCTGAATAATTCGGAGACAATTAAATTTTGTAATATACATAGTAAGTTGAAGTCAGTAAGATTTTCTCTCGCGAACTTTCTCTTGTGAATCAAAGTTCTGACCATTTGGGTACAAACCTAATTAAAGTACTGTGGAGCTGCAGCTTATAATGGAACCACTTAGACGCAGTCAGTTTTTGGAATATAATTAATAATATAAAGACTTTTTTTTACGACATGCGCAGTAAAGTGAATTTTTTTCTTGTGAACTAGTGCGCAATAGTTATTTTTATAACAAGTGCCGAAAAAGGCTTGTTACGTGCAAATCTGCACGAGTACGTAACCTTTTTCGACACGTGTTATAAACAACATTTTTCCTACAACTGTGCGATTTAGTAAATCACTAAAATATTGTAAAAATTTATAAAATGTTAATGATATTCACGAGAATGTTGTTTTACGGCGTTGCTATGGTTTGTTTGTTGATTGCTCGCACATTGTTCTACGTTATTTAAAAAATATTTTACTAATTTCAAGACAATTTCTTCAAAATCATCTAGATTGGAATACAACAGTGAGTGATTCTTCTTTATCATAAACACCTCCAAAGATAATTGAAGCCTCAGATCATGCTATGTTGGATCTATTTTCGAAAATCACAATCAACCTGCTGTTGGTACTTCTAAAGCCTCTGAAATTGTTCTCAATAATATTACTGTTAATAATATGAACAGGTACGGAAGAAATCAATGTTTCTTTAGACAGTACAAAAGGTTTCACTTCACATTATGTCACTATAAGTAACTGTAACAACTGTGTTAATAATATACACAAACAATAAATATTATGTATTTCACTTACTCTTAAAATAAAACCATTTATCGATATATTTGACTTTGTTCGGTTCTTTTTATTAATTGTGTACTGATTAGATATACTGCAATTTAAGGTTATGTTTATAAACATCAAAATATACTACTGCATATTTACTAGCGCTGGCTCACTGCATCTTCTTCTTCCATAAGCGTTTGTAGCCAAAATATGAATTCCGCTCTCGGCGCGAAATTTAAATCGCTCTCAATACAACTTTTTTTACAGTTGCGTAATGAATTACTTTCCGCACTAGTGTTACTTTGCTTACACAAACGCACTTGGTCTGCATTAGCCTCCTTTCCACCCGTAACCAAGGCAATAATAGTTACGTAATAACAAAGAAACCGCACAGTTGCTGGAAACATAAATTTATGTACATGAGTGCAATTTTAAAGCACTCGCTTCGCCCGTGCTTTAATTTACGTGAATGGTGCAAATGACGTCTTAGTGCACGAGTATTGTACAATTCTTTTTTTAACGAGCAATATCACTTTAAACAACGCAATACGCCATTGACAACATTCAATATTCAACATTAATAATTCTCTGAATTCCGCTCCCACGATCGTCATTTCACCACCTCTTTACCACCGTCTCTACCCCTCTTCTACAGGCTACCCTGATCGCTCTACCCTCCCACAGCCTACCCCGATTGCTCTACTACCCCCCACAGAGCAGGGTATTGGAAAGTCATTAGCACGTAACGCCTGTATCTTAATTAATTTAACGCCCGAGAGCCGATGGCGATGTTACAACAGATAAAAATGCCAGAGAATGTGAGTTTTATTGAGAGGAATTAATTTTTATTTTGGGTGGTTAATTAATTTAAGGGTGGAATGGAATTAAGAGGAGTATTTTGGGGAGGATTGGAATTGCTACAGATTTTGGGATGACGTTATTAATTTATTTATTTGTTAAGCTGCATAATTAATATTTGTTACAATAGAATCTATAATACTTGGATCGATGTTGTTATTTATCCGGCCGTACGGAGGTGTTTAGCGTTACGGTATTCGAATCCGAAAGTCCTGAGTTCGAACCCCACTTAAGCTAAAAATATATGAACTATTATACTGTGGCTTGGTGAATCCAGACCCTATACAGTAATTGGGATTAAGTTTCTGTTGTACAGAGTAGTACAAATAAATAAATAATTTTTATTATTAGTTGAAGTCGGCAATATTTGATCCACTGTACTTAAAGTAGGGACATATGATTCTACAGGGTGATCAAAAGGAATTTTTATAGTTGGCAATACAATTCCAGAGATCTTTTTATTCCACAGTTGGCACAACGTCAGATAAAGGCGGAAATGCTATTTGACATTTTTAATAAACACAAATAGGTTATGTCAGGAGTCTGACAGCTAATAGAATTTTGACTTTTTAAGTAATAGAAATACTTTAGAAATAAATGTAATAATAAATGTACACATATTTAAATTTTAAATGTCACTGTCAACAACAGGAAATGAATTTATGTATCAGGCTTACCAATTTCAAGTAGTTTTTTTTTATTGCCAACTGTAACAATTCCTTTTGATCACTCTGTATATCATAGTACAATTTAATTTGGATGTTTTGAATGGAGTCCGCCATCTTGAATTTTAATTTCAGTTGACTGGTACTGTTTAATACGTATTTTAAATTAAATTGAAAGCTTATTTTTTATAATAATGGAAATTTGTAAAAAACAGTGAATTTCTCTCGTAAAAGTACATGTGAATGTAACTTTTCAGAATTTTTGCGCCACGGATAAAATTTTTAGTGCAAAAAAACGAAAAATCACTGTTTTTGAAGATTTTTGAAGGGGTACGCCTTAAGAATTTTACGAATTTTGGCCATTTTTAGTTTTTTTGCTCTAAAAAATATATCCGTGGTGCAAAAATTCTGAAATCTTACACACGTATGTACTTTTAAGATAGGAGTTTACTGGTTTTTACAAATTTGCATTATCTCTTAAATTTTTTGAAATATTGGCAAAATAAAATTTTGAAGAAAAAAGTAAAATTTTCCAAATTTTTAAAATTTCGATATAAATTAATTAGAGCACAAGAAATACACTCGTTCAAACCGCATTTCAATATCTCTTTTAGTTTTCGAGATATGGGCTTTCAAAGTTGAATTTTTTAAAAGTTAAAAATCGCTGTAACTCGAAAACTAAAAAAGATACGAAGATGCACTCTACGGCATTCAATTTCTCGTAGTCTGATTTATATACAATCATATTTAATTTTTTTTTATGAGACTACCATGATAGAACCATCTTAATAACAAATTTTTCTTTTATTAATTTCTAAAATGGTTGTTCTACGTTTCTAATGTACATTATTAACACTAGATTTACCGTACCAGTCAAAATGACTGGTTTTAACTTTTATGGTGATGATATGTTTGTGAATGTGGTAAATCTAGTGTTAAATTAGCCTTCTACAAACTATAATTTTGATCACATAAAAAATATGGGTAAGTGATTTTTGCCTCCAAGGGGGTCATTCCCCAGAAAAGTATGAAAACCACTGTCCTAACCTATAGCTTACTTAGTCAGCTTATGCTATAACCCAGCAATTAAACAAAAGTAATTTACCGGGTTACTTAAAAAATGCCAAATAATACGGCCAGAATATCTAACCCAACCCTTTCAAGGTTACAACCCCTAGCTGTAGCCTATACTGCCCCAAATAAAATTTCCTAATTTTCACATTAATCCTGCATGCGTACATAGAACATATCACTATCCTGTGTTCCTGTAACGAAACTCCTACAACCTTTGACCTTTAGACACACAGGACTCTGAGGGGGTGAGATGCAAAGAGAAGAGGAACAATATAATAACGCTTGAACATGCCGCCAAACTGTTGAAATACATATTTATGAAATAATGATCCGAGAGGAGATGGAAGAATTTCTCGTAAACGCTTCTATTGAATTCCATCGCACGTGGAAATATTCACTTTTGATGGGAGGAGAATAGCGGGAAAATAGCGGGGAGAGGGGATACAAATTATTTTGTTTGGAGGTGAAATGCCAGCTATAACAGAGATGAAGATATTGTACTTGTTCCAAAATATGTAATTTCAGACCTTGTACAATTTAAAAATAAAATAAATAAATACATCATCACGCCTTTTACCTATTACTGGGTGTGGCACTCTGCCGAAGCAGATCGCGGTAAGTGATATATTTTGCGCGTGAAGTGCGGTTACCAGTCGTCAAATCACGGCCCCCAAAGATGTTAGTGGTGGGGGAGCCACAGGGGTAGCTTTTTGAAATTATGAAAATTGTTTGTCATCTGTGGGAATCGAATCAGGGTTCTCAGGATCCACAGGCCGACTTCATACCACTGAGCTAGCCATCCCATATGTATGTTTACATATATAAAAATTCGAAAATCGCGAAACCCCGATTTGAATTAATTTCTATTTAAGCAGCTTAGCAACAAAATAAATACAGAAATATTTTTATTTTGTGTAGGTATTGAAAAATTGATCCAAAATAATTATTAACCCAAATACGGGTACATATATTATTCAATTACATATAATGATTTTCATATAACATAAATTAATAAAGAATAAAATGACAACGGATTAGTTTTCTTTGATTTCCGAACTTTAATCTTATATTCATGTGACGTGACTAGTAATAATCAGCGATATATCATCATCAAATCGATTGGTATTATATTAAATAATTAATAATCTGTACACTGCAGCATATTTTTGCAATAATTTCTGGTTTAAACAGCAAAGTTCACATTAATATTAACTTGAAATTAATTAACTTGTAATTAAAAATACTTATTTCAAAATTAATTTTATTTATAATTAATAACAATGCTAATTATAGTTTTAATATCAAATTAAGATTCGGTTAAATTTTCAATCAAAACCGGATTATTAGTACTCTACCAAAAAGAAAATTTTATTAAAATTCATATCAGAATAAATATTACAAAAAAAATATATTTATATATATATATATATATGTAATGGAGCAATATAAAATATATATGCATACATACATACATACATATCTTCACGCTATATCCCATCAAATGGGGTAGCACAAACCCAAAAATCACTCATAAAAATTCACTCATTACATTAATCAAATAATCAGCCCTCGTCAAACATTATCATCCAAACACACCACCCTCACTTAAAACCACATTCATAGATCACTCCATATAAACTCATTCATTTATTACACTCGAAATCATTTATCACACAACAAACCTTCAATCACATCATTCCTATTCACTTATCATTCATCCTCTATCTTCGACGTACAAGGTAATGTGAACTATAAATAAGAAAAAATAGGAAAAAATTCATCATTCATCTTCTTTCTTCAACGTACATAACATATGTATAAAACATCTCAAATTACTCACGCTTACTCCTAACAACGAATCTAATAACGAATCGAACAACAAATCTACAAAGATTAGAAAAGAAGAAAGCGATAGCCTGCACTTGTATATGAAAGAAAAGTCCACACAATGCAATAACTGAAAATGAAACAAAAAGATAAGAAAGGAAGCAAGTGTCGCTCTAGGCTTGTTTTTGAAAGTGAATTCCACACAATTGCAGTTAAACACTCTACGTAAGAACTGAAAACTAATGAAAAGATAAGAAAGGAAGGGAGTGTCGCTCTACGCTTGTTTTTGAAAGTAAATTCCACAATTGCAGTTAAACACTCAATGTAAGATCATAAAACGAATAAAAAAGATAAGAAAGGAAGCAAGTGTCGCTCTAGGCTTGTTTTTGAAAGTGAATTCCACACAATTGCAGTTAAACACTCTACGTAAGGACTTAAAAACGAATTAAAAGATAAGAAAGGAAGGGAGTGTCGCTCTACGCTTGTATATGCAAATAATAGTATCTTACATAATAAGTCAGGAAAGTGATATTTTACTTGACGAAGCGGTTGTTTGAAATACGCTTATTACTTGTAAAAGAGTGGTGAATAACCCATACAAAATTAAACGTATAATTCGCGATTTACTGGTAAAACGGTTCCGATATTTCAATTCCTAGAAACAATTACCTGTCATAAATAAAAGTTTAATTAATGTTTCAAAGGTGCATGCTACCCCATTTTGAGCCATTTTACGGAATATAGTATGATGGTACTTATGCAAATGAAACCAACAATTCAGATAATCCCGAATTAAAAACGTTTCCCAACCATATATTACAACAATTTACGTTCCCGGCTTCGCAAATAACAAACACCGATTTCCATGAAATATGGACGACTGTACGGCTGTTGCACGCTAGATACGTGAATATTACATCCCCCACCCCCTCCCCATATAAATCAACGTAAAGTCATCGTGGAAAACCGATATCCTATCGACTGCGCCTCACCGTGGTGCGAAGTTTGGGAATTAGCATTAGGGGGATTAATGAGCCGATGAAAGATTTGTAATCCAAGGATAATCTCGTTTTTAATTGCTTCGTCAAGGGTGTTTAATTGATGAGGTTTGGGGAGGTGGATACAGGTGGCACGGAATGAAAGATGTAATTGATTGTGTTTTATTGATGGCTTGAGTTTGATCAATGTGTTGCGTATTTTCTTTTTGTTTTGGTGGGAGTTGTTATCGAACATATCAGGTCGATGTATGTTGCGATATTTATCATCTATTTTGACAAGAAAGTAAAAGTTTCAACATTTCAACTTATAACTAAAATATACAGGAACGTCCGAAAGCAACATCATTTTTCGCGATTACAGCGTCATCTATCATGCTGACGAAAAAGTGAACTAAATAAATTTTTCTTTTTTTTAACGAGGAATCTGATTCTTTAATAAAAAATAGGGGTTTTCATTTAAAAAAATTGAGTTGACCATGATTTAGCAACAACAGCGCCATCTAGGACAAAACCAATATTTCGTTATTATGGCCCCCTTTTGTACGATTGTTTTTCGTCTAGGTCATTTTTGCGTAAAATTTATAGTTTCCGAGATATTTCCTGATAACACTTTAAATGGACCACCCTGTATATGTACAATTAGCGTTTTAATAGTAAAATTTAGAACGATAAAAATGCGGGTTTTTCAATTATTTTGAAGCACTAGTGCGCAAAATCAAACTTTACTTCAGTTTCCAGGGTCATGTAAACCTTATTTTGAATGAAGCAAGTACAAAAATTTGAATTCAGGGTGATTATAGTTCAGTTGGTTTAAAGTATATGACCGGAGTATATAGGTCCCAGGTTCAAATCTTGGCGGTATCTCAATTGTTCTCTTTATAATTCAGTTGAATAAATTTTGTTTTTATTTTACAATGAGTTATAGTAACTGTAATTAATACATTTATTTTTTTTATTTGTTATAGGTGAGTACACATATCTGGATTCTAAGATTGCATAGCTTGGCTGTCTTTAGATTTAAACTTCAGCAAAGGTACTTTTTTTTATCATAAAATATTTTGAAAGTATTTAGTATATCGTCAGATATTTTTCAATTAATATACAAAAAAAGATTACGGACAACAAATAATATCAAATATTTTATTTCCACAATTTCCACCACTTAAAATTATCCCTTTAGCTTCCCCTCTACTAACATCTTTGTAGGCTGTAGTTTGCCGACTACTAACCACACTTTACGCGCATAAATATATCACTTATCGAGATCTGCTACGGCAGAGTACCACACCCAGTAATGAGTAAAAAGCATGATGATATATTTATTTAAATATCTCTACAACAAAATCTAAATCTTCTCGAACAGGACAAATGTCCTTCTTGCTTATACCTCGTCCTTTCAACCACAACAAAGACCTGCACCACTAAAGGAAACTTGTGTAGCTACAGACTCGGCAACGGTGTCCTTTTTCCTTCTTCCTAGTTCCTGGCGCCTTTCGCCGTGAAATGTAGACACCGCAACGACAGACGTAATCTTTAATTTAGAGTTTGTCCATTTCCGGGAGCTTTGCCACGCAAAGGACCTACGCAGGATGGAGTCCTAAGAACTTTGGAGGGAAGGATGTTGGTGACGAACTCCTTTGAGGTCTTAAATAGTTATTGGAAGTCTGGTATATTAATTTCGTGACATTTAACATTTATAGTTAATTAGACAGGATGTATACTGGGTATTTCTATACTTCAGAGCTAGCATGAGACCTATTCTAATTCATTGGCAAGTAGACTGTTTGACGTCATATTTGACGACTTTGATACTGGCACCATCTGTTGGTATAGTTAAAAAGTACAGTCCTGACCTCATTGTGGCGACTGGTCGCTTAGGGAGTCGCGCTCAGACAAAACATAACTAGACCGATAACAACGGTGTTTGTTGTGAAGCAGAAAGGGATAGAATAACTGGTTGGTGAGACGGGTGCGCGGCAAGGAGCGAGTACAAGTTGATTTTATGCAGGTTACATTTATGTTGATGACAGTTATCAGGCGCGAGCATTTTATTTATTTAAATACAAAAGTGCGTATACAAAACACTTAATATGTCAAAAACTAACCTATGTATGAAAAGTAAGTAATTGAATATAAAAATAACTATACAGATGTTTTCAACTTGCATAACATCAAAGTGTACTCGCTTCTTGCCGCGCACCCGCCTCACCCGCAAGTTATTCCATCCCTTTCTGCTTCACAACACTGCATTGACTTGAATACGGCATAATTCGTCTAGTATTTTACGTCACTCTAGTCGCATATGCTAGCGACTAGTACAAGGCTGTTGCGAAGTGTCATGGCGTCAGTCGCTTAGCATTTTTTGGTTGATTAGTTTCGAAGTTAGAAAAGTTCTATATTTTTGTGCACTGTATATTATTATTATTATTGCCAATTATTGAATAAAATTCAGCTGCAGATGTACATTACCGATAATTAGGCCAAAATATCGTCTTTTACACATTAATAATCGTTTATTTAAGATTTTGTTAAAATTTATATGATTTATTTTACAAATATTACTAATTGCTTGAAAATTACTAAAAATTCCGTCAATTTGTGATACATCAAGTTTAAGCAATACATACAAATATTTGAGTTTAACAAAGAAAAACAAATATCAACAAGTGTCTGTCAGAAATTATAAGTACCAAAACAAAATACTTCGTGGATCCGATTAATACCAACATAAGAAATTAAAATCCCTATGGCATTGATTGCAACTCTTGGAGTGGAGGGAGAACCACAGGAGTAATTTTAATGTTGTGAAAATTGTTTATCAGCTATGGTAATTGAATCTAGATTTTCAAATCCGCATGCCGACCCGATACCACTGAACTAACTACCCACCAAATTAAAACACATTATATAATTATCTAAAAACCAAAAATGCTACTATAAACAAAAATTCATCATAATAAATATGCTCATTTATCCAGAATGAAAATTGCACCAATAAAATAAATTCCACCACCAGTTACATTTTAACAAATTAATGTCACTTTTACCCTTCCACATTTTCGTCCTCCCCCGCCACTGGCGTACTTAAAACATACCGCTTCTCATTTGTTACACTTACGCGTCACGTTTCAGTATATTATGAATTATATATATGTGGTATATACTTTACCCTTTCCGATTTACTTGCGCGGAACAATTTGCTTCATCCTTACATTTCTGTGTTGCTCATTCACGGAAATTTGTATGAATGTAAAGGAGGCTGTGATTGTTAAGGGTAGTAGGGTGTAGGTGTTGAGATAGTGGCTACAGGAAGCGGAATTAGGGAGGTATTGTGTGTAGGGGTTGCAGTAATTGGTAATTAGTGATTATGGGAGAATTAGGTTAGGGTAGGTGTTCGATTTATAATTAGGTAATTAATTAATATGAGGTAGTTATGCAGGGAGGGTGAAATTATAAATAAATATAAATATATCATCACACCTTTTATCCATTACTAAATGTGGCACTCTGTCGGAGAATATCTCGGTAAGTGATATATTTATGCGCGTGAAGTGCGGTTACCAGTCATCAAATCACGGCCTCCAAAGATATTTATATTCCATAAAACACTGTAAACAACTTGTTACTTAGAAACAACTTCATGATCTACCGTATTTTGAGAAACTATATATAACTGAATCAACCTTAAACGTTACGACCAATCTTCTTCGATACCTATAATTATAATAATAAAATTAGAAATAAAAACACTTGATTTGTCCACAAATATAATATTTATTAAATATACTACGATCGTTTCGACTTTGCAGTCATCATCAGATACGGTATCTGATGATGACTGCAAAGTCGAAACGATCGTAGTATATTTAATAAATATTATATTTGTGGACAAATCAAGTGTTTTTATTTCTAATTTTATTATTATAAAATGTTCCACCAAGAACCGACTACACAATCTCTTACTTTAACTATAATTATGAGTTGTGGATAAAATTTTGTATTACACTTGTGTTTATTGGTAAATAAAACACTTCAGAATATTAAACACTCGACCTTCGGTCTCGTGTTTAAGCATTTCTTGCGTGTTTTATATACCTAATAAAACACTTGTAATAACTATTAATCTTTTGAATCAGGTGAAATTAGCGTCTCTGACTTTGAGTATGTTATTAGCACGAGGCGCCAAGCGCCGAGGGCTAATAATCATGCGGCGGGACAGAAACCTCTGTTTTCACCCTTGATACATAAATAACTATTATGCACAACCGGGCCGAAAAGCATGTGTTTTAGCCCTAAAAACCGGAGTAAACACTTCTTTTTGCTCATAGGCCAAAAAGAAATCATTCCTATGGATACATAAATAAAATGACAATTTTTGCTTATTGTGAATACTTGATTCTGAAAAATGTCATTTTGACATATAACCTAAATAAATAAATAAATATATCATCACGCCTTCTACCCATTACTGGGTGTGGCACTCTGCCGAAACAGATCTCGGTAAGTGATATATTTTGCGCGTGAAGTGCGGTTACCAGTCGTCAAATCACGGCTCCCAAAGATGTTAGTGGTGGAGGAGCCACAGGGGTAGTGTTTGAAATTATGAAAATTGTTCGTCGTCTGTGAGAATCGAACCAGAGTTCTCAGGATCTACAGGCCGATACCACTGAGCTAGCCACCCCATAACATATAACCTATGTACATATTTTAATCTTTTGAATATATAATTAAATGTTATTTTGTTGTGCATAAAATATTGTATGTACCATGGATGAAATTAGCGTTTCTGCCTATTTTCACCCTTGGTACATAAATAACTATTATACACGCGATGTAGGAAAAATTATAATTTTCCCTACGCAAATGAGTGCAGAAAGTAAGTATTTTCCACACTATTGTAGGCACAACTATTTGTCGAGTGTATAGCCTCCTTTGCGATGCCTATCTCGCTCTCCGGCACTGATTCCGGGCACCGGATTATTAGTTCAATTTCCTCTTCCGGGTGTCTAGTCCGGAGTTCGTGTTCAGCGTGTAAGTTTGCAAGTTCTGTAGTGTCCGCAGTACAGAAATTATAATGTGTGACACGTAATTGGTCTAACACCCACAGTGAGGGCTTTTAAAGATGATCTTAGTTTAGAATTGTGGTATAATTTCATGATTTGTATTCAGTGTGCATTCGGCTACGTTTGTAGATGAATTTATTATTTATTGCTTAGAATATCTTGATTTAATTTCAAAGGAATTTTCATAATTGGGATGCTGGGAATTTTGATCGTAGGGGAATTAAATTTTGTAGTTGGATATATTGGAAGGATATACATAGTTTGATTTGTTATATTGCAAAGAAAGGAATAATAAAAATTCTTGTAGGATTGCTGCTTTAGGAAGATATGTAATTTTTATTTTATTTGCTATTTTGATGGGGTAATGACTCAATGGTATCGAGTCGGCCTGTGGATTCTGCGAACTCCGGTTCGATTCCCACAGCCGACAAATTTTTCCATCGCATTAGAACTATCCCTGTGCCTCCTCCTGCACTAATATCTTTGGAGGCCGTGATTTGACGGCTGGTGATTGTACTTTACGCGTCAAATATATCACTTGCCGAGATCTGCTACAGCAGAGTGCCACATCCATTAATAAATCTCTTCAAATGCAGTGAATATTCATTTAAAATTTACTACCATCGCCAAGTAACAAAAGCCCAATAAAAACTAGTACTTTTGGCTCGCTTGTTTCCATGGCTGGCTAGGATATTCATGGTCGACCAACGCGCAACCAAATAAAACTGTAAATTCCGGCCAATTCTTCCCAGTACGGTGATTGCATTTGTCTTTCTAGTTCCCATCTGAGCGGTTATGCTAATCTGGCGCTGAGGTCGAGGAAGGTGCGGGTATTTTACTTCATTTTAAGATGCTAAAACGTTACTTTGTAAGTTCGTCAACGAGCCACGAAAATAAGATGATGTAATAGAAGATAAAAAGAGTATTGTGGAAAATTTTGATATCTGCATTTAAATTTAAATTTATATCCCAATAACAGGGCTTATTATAAAGAAATTCGGACAACTATTGGTAAAATAAATAAGTAAGTTATGAGGAGTGTTCATTCGTTTTATTGTTTTTCTGTATTGCTTGAAATTAAAGATAATAATACGAGGACAGGGTGAGAAGTCCCTGAAAAATGAAACAAGAAATGATTTATTTGGTCAAACCACATTTTATTTCTCAACATAATCTCCTTGTAGCTCGATACACTTCGTCCAACGTTTTTCTAATTTTTCGATCCCTTCCAAATAATACGATTTTGGAAATCCTTCAAAATAGGCGTTGGTCTCAGCGATGACCTCATCGTTGGAGCCAAATCTCTTTCCGCCGAGCCATTTCTTCAAGTTTGGAAATAGATAAAAATCGCAGGGGGGCAAATCTGGAGAATATAGTGGATGACGAACCAATTCGTAGCGCAATTCATGCAATTTTTGCGCTTGTTGTCAACAGAGAGCAAATGCAGCACCCATCTGGCAGATAGCTTTCTCATATTCAAAAATTTATGCAAAATGTTCCGTACCCGTTCGGTTGAGATGCTCATAGCCTCAACAACCTCGATCACTTTAACTCGCCGATAGTTCAATATCATACCATGGATTTTATCGACGATTTCTGGCGTTGTAACCTCAATTCGACGACCAGAACGTTCGGCGTCCTTTGTGGTCATACTACCACAACGAAAATCAGTAAACCACTTGTGAATCGTTTCAATCGATGGTGAGGAGTCCCCATAATGTTTAACAAGCGATGCTTTGGTTTGCGTAATGATTTTTCCACGCAAGAAATAATGTTTAATCAAGACGCGAAATTCACTTTTTTCCATGTTTTCAAAAATCTTCAAGGTTGCTTGCTTTCGATGGGTGTCAAAACAGAACTGAATGACATATCAGTCTGAAAATTTTAATGCGTTTTAGTTAAAGATGATACATCACAAATGTCACATGAGATTTGCGATTGTGGCGCCATCTGTTTTATTTTTCAGGAACTTTTCACCCTGTCCTCGTATATGAAATTGTTAGAACGGTAAGTGTGTGTCAGTTATGATAGTTTGTACATGAGGAATGCAGAAGAAATTGTAACCCAGTGGATAAAATAGAGGTAAAACTATAATCATTTTATTATAATGTTTCTTAGTTAAAAACCAAGAAGTGATGTGTTTAAATCTCGTTGACTTCAATCTATATTTTAAAAATACGATTGAGTTTGAGTGGTTTGGATTTTTCTATAAGCTACTGTAATTAGGATTAATTTCCTGTTGTACAGCTTACCAAACAAACAAATAAAACTATAACTACCCTTGAAGAACTCATTCTCTATCAAAACCTTACCAACAATTTACTGTTCTACTATCCCTTGTGATCATACAAGTATAGTTTGCCTTTATTCTCCGTACTGCTGTCTCCAGCATCTCGCGTTGAAATCCAGCGCTCCGGTCGGTTCCGGCGCTTGAAGGCGGTCGCTCCGGGAGAAGTCTAGACTCCGGACGCACATCAACTTGTAGGTAACGGAAATCCGTGTCTCGGGACCGATGTTTACCCGGTTTCAAAACCAGAAATGGGGAGAGATAAATAAGAACAAGATTGGGGATAATTTTGAGGTTTTGAAGTTGTGTATTTATTTATATGGGGTAATAGCTGAGTGGTATCAAGTTGGCCTGTGGATCCTAAGAACCCTGGTTCGATCCCCATAGCTGACAAAACATTTTCACCAATTTAAAATTACCCCTGTGGCTCCCCCTCCACTAACATCATTGGAGGCCGTGATATGACGGCTGGTAATCGCACTTCACGCGCATAAATATATCACTTACCGAGATCTGCTTCGGCAGAGTGCCACCCACACCCAGTGATGGGCAAAAGGCGTGATGATATATTTATATTTGTTTATTTATTTTATAACTACCCCTGTGACTCCCACTTCAAATACAATTAATGGGGTTAATAGCTCAGTGATTTCGTGTCGTTCTTCAGATTTAAGAATCCAGGTTCGATTCTCATACCCGACAAACAATTTTCACCACATTAAAACTACCCCTGTGGCTCCTTCTCCACTAACATCTTTGGAGGCCGTGATTTGCTGGCTGGTAAGCGCACATCACGCGCAAAATACATCACTTACCGAGGTCTGCTACGGCAGAGTGCCACACCTAGTAATGGGTAGAAGGCGTAATGATATATTTATTTATTTTATTTATACGAACGACTCAGACAAAATCGTATTATTTGGATATAAGTTGAAGTCAGTGAGATTTCAATGCAAGAAGTTTTGCTTTGATACGACTCTCCGAATATGCGTGGAATTTTGTAATAAACTCGTAAAATGGAACTTTATCAATAACAAAGTTAGAAGTACTTGTATACAGTGGCGTACCTAGAACTTTTGCCGCCCAAGGCGGTCTTTAAATTGCCGCCCTTTCTAAGTCAATCAAATGGTTGTTTTTATAAATTAAAAAAATAAATATAAAATAAATATATCATCATGTCCTTTGCCCATTACTGAGTGTGGCACTCTGCCGAAGCAGATCTCGGTAAGTGATATATTTATGTACGTGAAGTGCGGTTACCAGTCGTCAAATCACGGCCCTCAAAGATGTTAGTGGTAGGAGAGCCACAGGGGTAATTTTAATTTATTTGGAACATAATATGGTATTTGCAATTTTCCTGTATATGCGTCTAATTTTGAGAAAAACTAATTTTTATATTTAATAATATACTTATTTCAATAATCATAGTAGCAATAGAAACAAAAAATATAAATATTAATTTTCGCTTTATCTAGTTATCTATATCTTTCTTCGGAAAAACAAATACATCATTAAAATGGTCAACTAATTTGGCAACTTTGCCTCAATTTAATCGACTGCGTATCTCACGGTTCATGAGATACCAATGATTAGGCTCGAAAAACGGACATCCTATATATGCCTCATCAGTAAAAATTGACATAAAGTAGTCAATATTATTAAAAAAATTCTACGTAAACAAATTTGATATTTTATATGTTTCAAACAGATAAATGCTGAATTAATGAAAAACTAAATTACATGTTTAATAATATTATATAACATTCATATATTCTAAATATTAAATATTCTGTGCATAAGAAAATCGTGTAGTGACCACACCAGATTTTTTTAACTTTGGCTTTGTACATATAAGAACCACGAATAATTTGTAATAATTAACAACAATCAAATAATGAAATCTAAAAGGAAGCAACCATTAATCCTGCGTAAATTTCTCCTAAATCTATCCCTGTCGTCCTGCGCAAGCGCGAAGAGATGTCTCTTTCGGTAATGACTCTGAATTGTAGGAGAAATGGACTTGGACCGCTCTTAAACGGAATGAATGTCGCAGAGAATGGGTGTTAAACAAGAATTTCTCTCTCTTCCTCTTTCTGTGTCCTCCAGGCTGCACTGATTGTTGTGGATGGGATTATGTAGTTAGTGCAAGGGTTTAAACGCAACGAAGGGTTGCTTTTTATTATTAGAGTTTACTGTAGCATTCTATTTATTCTTATAACGGAACTAAATGTTATTCTAAAAAAAATACAAAAATAGTACATTATTTATTTATTTATTCTTTTCTGATCTTACATTGAGTGTTTAACTGCAATTGTGTGGAATTCACTTCCAAAAACAAGCGTAGAGCGACACTCCCTTTCTTTCTTATCTTTTAATTCATTTTCAGTTATTACGTAGTGTTTAACTGCAATTGTGTGAAATTCACTTTCAAAAACAAGCGCAGGGCGACGCTCCCTCCCTTTCTTATCTTTTTGTTTCATTTTCAGTTACTGCATTGTGTGGTCTTTTCTTTCATATATAAGTGCAGACTATCGCTTTCATCTTTTCTAATCTTGTAGATTCGTTGTTAGTTTCGTTATTTTTTCGTTGTTGGGAGTGAACGTGAGTAATTTGAGATTTTTTATGCATGCGTTGTGTGCGTTGAAGAAGGAAAGTGAGTGGTAGGTGAGGGGGAGTGATGTGATTGAAGGTTTGTTGTGTGATAGTAGTTTCGAGTGTATAAATGAATGAGTTTATATGAAGTGATCTTTGAGGGTGGTGGAAGTGAGGGTGGTGTGTTTGGATGAGAGTGTTTGACGATGATTGGTTGTTTGATGGGTGTGATGAGTGAATGTTTTTATGAGTGATTTTAGGGTTCGTGCTACCCCATTTGTTGGGATATGGCGTGAAGATATGTATGTATGTATGTATGTATTTATTTATACTGCTCTGTATTACAGAAACATATGGTATGAAGTCGGCCTGTGGATCCTGAGGTCCCTGGTTCGTTCCCACAAGCGACAAATTTTCATAATTTGAAAAAGCTATCCCTATGGCTCCTCCACCACTAACATGTTTGGGGGCCGTGATTTGACGACTGGTACCCGCACTTCACGCGCAAAATATATCACTTACCGAGATCTGCTTCAGCAGAGTGCCACACCCAGTAATGGGTAGAAAGCGTGATGATATATTTATTTATATTCTATATTAATAAAAAATATATATCATTACGCCTTGTACCTACTCCTTACTGCACTGCAGAGTGCCACAGGGGTAATTTTAATGTGGTGAAAATTGTTTGGAGGCTTAAATTTTCATGTACTTCTGATAATTTAACTTTCTGATAGTGAAAATAATTATATGTATACCTCGCGAAGAGAATATCATTCTCCCTCAGGTGCTCTATATTTTTCGCCTTCAACTTGAGAAATAAAACGTTACCTTCGAGAAGTAATATCTCACTTTCTTTCCTTGCTATGCAAATAATTATTTTCTTAAAATAATTTTGAAATGTTTAACAGTGAAAATTATCATAATAAATTGAAAGCACCGTAAAATTATCAATTGAAATGATTATTCCTTCATTTATATTCAGTATTATTTAAGTAATAATAATTTTATTCAACCAATTTATGACGAACCATTTCCATAACAACATAAACTGAATATTCTACATTCACATGTACGATTCAATACATTATTCGTTGCCCTACTTTCACATGTTACGAGTATAAGTTCTGGCAAAGCACCCGTCGATCCCAATGCCAAATAATAAATCGAAACCAATATAATTGTGTTCAATCGTTACAATTAATTTTAGTAAAACATTCAAGAAAACTTTATTATTGCAAAAAATTAGACGTATAAAAATCTAACTGCAATTCCAAATATATTTTGTTTTGTATATAGTTCAAATACAGTGGCGTACCTAGAACTTTTGCCGCCCAGGGCGGTCTCCAATTTGCCGCCCTTCCTAAATCAATCAAATGGTGGTTTTTATAAATTAAAAAAATAAATATATCATCACGACTATTACCCATTACTGGGTGTGGCACTCTGCCGAAGCAGATCTCGGTAAGTGATATATTTATGTACGTGAAGTGCGGTTACCAGCCGTCAAATTACTGCCTCCAAAGATGTTAGTACTGGGAAAGCTACAGGGGTAATTTAATTTGGTGAAAATTGTTTGTCGGCTGTGGGAATTGAACCGGGGTCCTCAGGATCCACACGCCAACTCGAAACCACTGAGGCATTACCCCATTAAATTAAAATAAATAAAATAAATATATCATCACGCCTTCTACCCATTACTGGAAATAAAGACATCATCAAACAGACATATTTTAACAAACTTTACGCGAAAAAATAAACAATTTGTTATCAAATAACAAATCTCAATTCATGGCATATTAAACTGTCAATATAAATTCACGCTTCATATTTAATAAATTTCCTCATAGTCGATTATATAATTTTTGCTAGTTACAAAAAGCATTGTACAAAACTCGTGCACGAAGACGTTATTTGCACCATTCGCGCAAATTAAAGCACTCGCTTCGCTCGTGCTTTTAAAATTGCGCTCATGTGCAAAGTATGTCTTCGCGCACTTGTTATGTAAATAGCTATTTTAGTTTGAGTGGGATTCGAACTGGGGATCATCTGATTCAAATGCAGTAACTCCATGGTACTATCGTAATATTAACATTTTGAGATTTGTAAAATAATATATATAAATATAATAAATAAATAAATATATCATCACGCCTTCTACCCATTACTGGGTGTGGCACTCTGCCGAAGCAGATCTCGGAAAGTGATATATTTTGCGCGTGAAGTGCGGTCACCAGCCGTCAAATCACGGCCCCCAAAGATGATAGTGGTGGAGGAGCCACAAGGGTAGTTTTTGAAATTATGAAAATTAATAAACATAAATAAATAATTGTAATTGAGACAAACTATAAGTGGGGAACTTTTTTACCATTTGATGGCATATTTAAATTAGACAGTAATAAAGGTATTTTTCGAGATAATATTTTCAACGATGAAGAACAATATTCGAAATCATATAGTGATTCATAATTCGTAGAAATCGAATAGTAAACTTAAGAAATATATATATATATATATATATATATGTGTATATATAAAATAAAAATAAATATATCATCACGCCTTTTACCCATTACTGGGTGTGGCTCTCTGCCGAAGCAGTTCCCAGTGACTGATATATTTATGCGCGTGAAGTGCGGTTACCAGCCATCAAATCACGGCCCTCAAAGATATTAGTGGTGGGGGAGCCACAGGGATAATTTTAAATTGGTGAAAATGTTTGTCGGCTGTGGGGATCGAACCAGAGTTCTTAGGATCTACAGGCCGACTTGATACCACTGAGCCATTACCCCATATATTGAAAATATATGAAGCATAACTTGACGTTCATGAACTAATAATCGACAATAGCGCTGCAATACAGATTAATCTAGAACTACAAATATTATAGATAAAAAACGCTGCCATTTGAATGCATTTAGTTAGACGTCTGTATATATTTCGTCTGTGATTTAAGTGACATTATTTAAATGGGGTTTATGCTACTAAGTTTACCTTGTAATTAAAGTAAGTATATGTTTGAAAATCGTTACCATGTTTGTTCTAAAACGAGGAGAGCATTATTGAGACCATTAAACTGTTCTCGTAATGAGGTGGGCTAGATTGGAATCTAGTTGAAGTTGTTTACCATTTCTGTAATACGGTACTTAAAGGAGAACCGTTTAACTTGTTAGATATGAAAATTTTAGAGCTATGAACACATTAAAACTATTTTATGTTTATTAGCTACCGGTGTATAACAGGAACTTAATCCTAATTACAGGAGCTTTTAGTGGAATCCAAACCTGTAAGACGCAGGGTAGTATATTATTATAGTAATGCAAAATAAGGCGAGAGTACATTCGCATCCCGCCGCGCCACGTAACAAAAATGAGACATGATAGCGAGAATTAGAATAGCAAATTCAAGGTCGATATAAACACTGTGTGAGTGAGAATTTCACATAACATCATCCAAGAGTCTCGCATTCTTATGTATCTATACAAATTTGTTGTTGTATCTACTATTTTAAATTAATTATTCTCTTGCATAAAATCATGAGATGGCTAGTTGAAGTATGAAGTCGGCCTGTGGATCCTGAGAACCCTGGTTCGATTCCCACAGGCGACAAACAATTTTTATAATTTCAAAAACAATACCTGTGGCTCCTCCACCACTAACATCTTTGGGGCCCGTGATTTGATGACTGGTAACCACACTTACCGAGATCTGCTTCGGCAGAGTGCCACACCCAGTAATTGGTTTAACTTTTATACTTTCTCAAATATTCAAACCCACTTTTTTATTGGCCGTCTTGGAAGTTCAAAGCTTACCATGGCCACGTTGTCCCCATAAGCGGGTGTGTGTGCCCGAGATAATACGAAATCACGTTCGGGTGTAATCGGGCCAGTGGTATGCAAGCTTTTGCACAATGTCAAGGACGAATGGAGGAAGGAGAACGGAAGGATATAGTCTGATTCGAGATTTTTAAGAAATTGTGGATATTTATGAGAAATTAATACCAATTACAGAGTAGCAATCGTAGTGTTTATAAAAGGCAGTGAGGTTCGAATTTATGAAGTCTATTTTGTGAAGCGATAGTCCTACCGTAAAGCTACAACTACCATTAATTTTAGTATGAAGAAATCTACTATTACGATATAGGGTAGATAGCTCAGTGGTATCGAGTCGGACTGCGGATTTGAGAATCTGAGTTTGATTCCTATAGCCGATAAACTAGTTTTCACTGCTATGAAAATTGTTACATGATGAATGATTCCCAGGAAGAATAATAAATGAATTTGTGTGGAGGCAACTATGAATGTGTTTGAAGCGAGGGTGGTGTGTTAGGATGAAAATGTTTGACGAGGACTGATTATTTGATGAATGTGATGAGTTCAGATTTTATGAATAATTCTAGGGATTTGATGGGCTATAGTGTGATGTTATGTATGTATGTAAAAATAACCCCTGTGGCTTCGCCTTCGCTTTCTTTGGGTGGGCCTAATTTCACGGATGATTACCAAATCTGCTACGACTGAGTGCTACACTAAGTAATTAGTAAAATATGTAATAATATATATTTATTTACATTATTTTACAAATCTCAAAAATTTGACCATTACGACAGTACGGTGGTGTTACTATATTCAAATTCGAAGATCCCCAGTTCGAATCCCAGTCAAGCGAAAAAATGAATAAACTATCACACTGCGACTTCGTGAGCCCGTACTGTAAATGGGATTAAGTTTCTGTTGTATAGACTAGCGTAAATAAATAAATAAATATGTTTTTTCTGAAACCTGCTTCTTTCCTGACCAATTTTAGTATGGAAAGTAGACTTTTACAAAAACAGTCAAGTAAAGTACGTATCCGAGACTACAATAAAAATAACGATTTGGTAAAGTACAAAACAGTCTGGTAAAGATTTTACCTGATTGTTATTTTTGTAGTAACCTTGGATACGGAGTCGGCTGTCAATACAATTCATATAAAGAAATTTAACATTTTGAATTATTTATGATTAAATATTGATTAAATTATAAACGGTTTCAGAAAAAATAGTATGTATAATACGTCAGGAAACTGTTTTTACTTGCCTCAGCGGATTAAAATACTAGGCTTGCAGCCTCGTATTTCAAATATCACTTTCCTGACTTATATAGTAACATACTATTATTCATAACCAGATAGTAATTTGTCATTTTCCTACTTTTAAAAAGTTGGAAAGTTAACTATTGTTGGCTTTTATTTTCCAACCGATCGGAAAGTGGCAGTTTTCCGACCTAAGAAAACATTGCACCTTTGATTTTAAATTATGAAATTAAACCGTCTCTGTCAAAAGTTATTTAGTTTTATTATTATTATAAATAATTAGAAAATAACAAATACATTTTAATTTTCTGAATCAGAATTGGTCTTTTTAAAATTTTTATTGTTAAATAAAAAGATGTGACAAGAAAATAATTGTTGAAACATGACACTCTGATATTTGTTTCAGAAACAAATAAAATTCATCACCTACTAAAAAATAAATAAATTTCGTCGAAATAAGCAAACTAATGTTATTTTTAATATATTAATTTTCGATGATTCATTAATTAATTAAATAGTATCAAATTTCGCTGACTTCAACTTCTATCCAAAAACTGTATCTAATTGGTGTGAAAGACTGTAGTGCTACAGTGTAACAAATAAATATTATCTCCTGCCAAAATACTGGAAACATCATCTAGCTTCCAGAATTGGAGCATGGAGACGACACACTACGCGATAGGGAGGTGGAGGGAGAACTCTGAAAACCGCAAGCGACGCGGACGCCTTTATAGAGAGAGCTTGGATCTTGGAAAATTCCATCCAGTAATGAACGATGAATGTAGAATACATAATAGAAGATTTAGCACTTTGGATGCACTTGGAACGTTTGTACAATATGTCTGCAGATATTACAAGGTCAAATGGAATTACTGAAATAGATATTTTATTTATTTTTTATGGGGTAGATAGCTCAGTGGTATCGTGTCGATCTGGGGATTTAAGAACTCGAGTTCGATTTCCACAGTAGACAAATTTTACTCCATATTAAAATTACCCTCCTCGATTAACATCTTCGGGGGCCGTTATTCAACGGCTGGTAACCGCTCAGTAGCGTACTTAGGGGGGGGGGGGTGCGGTCCGCACCGGGCGGCACATATTTTGGTGCGGCATATGTAGTTTTAGTTGTAAAAACAATTTGTTCACTTCATAAGTTTACTATTCGATTTCTACGAATTATGAATTACTATATGATTACAAATATTTTTCTTCATCGTCAAGTCAATGTAGGGTTGAAAATATTATCTCCAAAAATTCCTTTATTACTGCCTAATTTAAATATGCCATTCAATGGTAAAAAAGTTCCCCACCTATAGTTTGTCTCAATTACAATTATTTATTTATGTTTATTAATTTAATGGGATGGCTAGCTCAGTGGTATGAATTCGGCCTGTGGATCCTGAGAACCCTGGTTCGATTCCCACATGCGACAAACAATTTTCATAATTTCAAAAGCTACCCCTATGGCTCCTCCACCACTAACATCTTTGGGGGCCGTGATTTGACGACTGGTAACCGCACTTCACGCGCAAAATATATCACTTACCGAGATCTGCTTCGGTAGAGTGCCACACCCAGTAATGGGTAGAAGGCGTGATGATATGTACCTATATATATTTTTTTTACTGGGGGAATGGTATCGAGTTGGCCTATGGATCCTGATGACCCTGGTTCGATTCCCAAGCCGACAAACAATTATCACCAAATTAAAATTACCCCTGTGGCTCTCCCACCACTAACATCTTTGGGGGCCGTGATTTAACGGCTGGTAACTGCACTTCACGTACATAAATATATCATTTACTGAGATCTGCTTCGGCAGTGTGCCACACTCAGTAATGGGTAAAAGTCGTGATAATATATTTATTTTACATTTATTTTTTTAATTTATAGAAACAACCATTTGATACTTAGAAAGGGCGGCAAATTAGAGAAAGCCCTGGTCGGCAAAAGTTCTAGTTATGCCACTGATTATATCTGAGTGATTTGGATTTCACTGTAATTGCGATTCCTGTTGTGCAGAACAACAAATTAAAAAATATACTTTTTCTTGTTGTTTTGCTCGTAATATTTGAATGAATTCCGGTCATCTCATCAATAAAAATATCAAAATAAAATTTTAACGATACCAGTCACATTTTTAACTGAATAACAGAGTGTATTGTCCGGTGTTTTATGAGGTATAAACGAGCATTTATGTTCGTGATAAAAAACATAATTTTATGTAGTAGCACGCCAACATGACCATAAAATTTATAATTAATTGTATTGTATGTTGACACAACTTTTAAAATGCTTTAAATTTGAAATGCTGCTGCAAAATATCTCTAAAAGACATAGTTTTTTTAGTTGACAAATAAAATATTATTTTGTTTTATTTATTGGAAATATATTATTAAATATAAAAATTAGTTTTTCTCAAAATTAGACGCATATACAGGAAAATTGAAAATAACATTTTATGTTCCAAATATTTTTACCAACTTTTTTTCGTAACTGATTCCATTTTTAAAATAAATGGAATTTATTGTTTTGTGTGTCCAGTAAACTTCCTCTTTCGGTTTTTCAATTTAATTGAAAATCAACTCAGCTCTTCGTATTTTCATGAAACTTATACTTACAAAATTTCGTTAACAAATCTTATCTCGTTCATGAGATATTGCACACTCGGATATACATCCATCCATCCATCCATCCAGCCATCCATCCACACACACATACACAGACATCATTGCGAAAAAGGTCAAAACGGACCTCAAAACACGTATTTCCTCGAAAATCTCGTCAACGATTTTTTTCACGATTCCAATACTTCCTTATAAGAAAGTAAAAATAATTAATTTTCACGAAATATGAAATTTTAATTGTCTTTGTTATGAGAAGCGTTACCAACACAACTGATAAAAAAAAACCAACCGGTTTTTAAATCTAACAGAATTATAAAATGACCTCAATAGAAAAAAATGTCTAAAGAACACGTTTCATAAGGCAATTTGTTAACGCACGAGTCTAAATTTGGAGAGATTGCCTTCCAAAACTAATTATTTAATATACTGTTAATTTCCTGTTGTACAGAGCAATAAATACGTACATGTTATAAATTGTGAAAACTTTGTTTATGGAACGTCTCTGCTATATTATATACTTCAACCAACATTTTTAGTGACACTTCTAGTTACCCAGTAGAAACTTTCATGCCATCAAAACATCAAATTAACACTAAACGTCTCAGGTGAAAATTTATGATACCGGAGTATTCTGAAGTGGTTTTTCAGCTTCTAGTGAATTCCGAGACGGCATTTCTGAGCCTACTCAGCAACAGGTGTTCTCGTGACTCTAATGACAACCTCGGATAATGTTTCATAAAATTTAACCTGGTTAGCGTGCTGGTTACTGTAGTTGTAACACTGGTAACTCGGACACGAATTTTGGTGCTTATAGAAAAGTTGTGAGATGAGCTAGTAGTTTTAATTAGATCTATGTTGTGTTTATTTCTACAGAGTAATCAAAAGGAATTGTTACAGTTGGCAATAAAAAAAAAAACTACTTGAAATTGGTAAGCCTGATACATAAATTCATTTCCTGTTGTTGACAGTGACATTTAAAAATTAAATTTGAGAACATTTATATAAATAAATAAATAAATAAATATATCATCACGCCTTCTACCCATTACTGAGTGTGGCACTCTGCTGAAGCAGATCTCGGTAAGTGATATATTTTGCGCGTGAAGTGCGGTTACCAGTCGTCAAATCACGGCCCCCAAACATGTGAGTGGTGGAGGAGCCACAGGGGTAGCTTTTTTTTCAAATTATTATTATTATTATTACATTTATTTCTAAAGTATTTCTATTACTTAAAAAGTAAAATTCTATTAACTGTCAGACTCCTGACATAACCTATTTGTATTTATTAGAAATGTCAAATAGCATTTCCGCCTTTATTTGACGTTGTGCCAACTGTGGAATAAAAAGATCTCTGGAATTGTAATACCAACTATAAGAATTCCTTTTGATCAGTCTGTACTTTCGTACCATCACTTTCTCGAGGTTATAACTCAAAAACTAAACAAGATATAAAGATGCGCTCAACGGCATTTAATTTCTCGTGCTTTAATTGACTTGTAAACAAATTTTCACCATTTTTGATTATTCAAAAAGTTTTCACTAAAATTTTCTCATCGTGTAGTTTATGAACAATATCTAAATAACTAGAAGATATATGTATTTGTGGGTTTTATCATTAGCTTCAACGAATCAAAACACATGTGTATGTAAATTTTCGTTACAATATTCAAACGAGGAAGAATTTTAGAGCAAACAGTCTGAAAATAGCCTAAAATCGAAAAAATCCCGAGCCTATATCTCAAAAACTAAACAAGATATGAAGCTCAGCTCAACATCTTTTAATTTCTCGTGCTTCAATTCACTTGTAAACAAATTGTCAGCATTTAATTTTTCAAAAATTTTTTCATCGAGCAGTTTTTGATCAATATCTCAAAAACTAGAAGACATACGCATTTAAGGATTTTATAATTGGATTCAGCGGGTCAAAATACATATGTATGTAAATTTCCGTTACAATATTCGTACGAGAAACAATTTTAGAGAAAATAGTCTGACAATGGTCTAAAATCGAAAAAAATTGCAGGGGTACCCCTTAAGAAATTTACAAAAAATAAAAATCGCTAAAAACTTGCTTATAAGTCAATTCAGATACGGAAAATTCAATGCCGTTGAGCGAATTTTCATATCTTGTTTAGTTTCTTAGATATAACCTCCGGAAAAGTTTAATTTTGCAAAAAAAATTACCTTATCATATTTTTGACGTTTCCGAGAGTATATAATATGTTTGATGGCGTTATAAGCTAATGTCTCTATTTATTTTAAAAATTCCTTAAAATGTGTCTATATAGTACAATTAGCATGTTAATAGTCAAATAGGAGACAAATTTTCTCAATTTGAAAAAGCTATCCCTGTGGTTCCTCCACCATTAATATCTTTAGTGGCAATGATGTGACAGCTGATAACCGCACTTCACGCGCATAAATATATCACTTGCCGAGATCTGCTTCGGCAGAGTGCCACACCCAGTAATGGGTAGAAGGCGTGATGATATATTTATTTTATTTATAATAGTCAAATTTTAGAATCATAAAAATGGGTGTTTTTTCAATTACTTTGGAGCACTAGTGCGCAAAATCAAACTTTCCATCGGTTTCCATACATACATACATATGTATCTTCACGCTATATCCCAACAAATGGGGTAGCACGAACCCTAAAATCACTCATAAAATATTCACTAATTATATTCATCAAATAATCAACCCTCGTCAAACATTATCATCCGAACACACCACCCTCACTTAAACCACATTCATAAATCACTCCATATAAACTCAATCATTTATTACACTCGAAATCATTTATAATCAAACCTTAAATCACATCATTCCTATTCACTTATCATTCATCCTCTATCTTCGACGTACAAGGTAATGTGAACTATAAATAAGAAAAAATAGGAAAAAAATTTCCATCACTTGTCTCGTAATTCCACAGAGGTTTTACAGCACGTTTGCATCAACTTCTCAGGTCATCAACAAACGGCTGGTCAGTTCAGCTTTAACCATAGACGCGTTTCGTCCTTCCGGACTCATCAGTATGGTGCGATCATTTATCCAACTAGATCAACTAGGAAATAGTGGATTGTGATACCTTATTTTGAATGATGCGAGTACAAAAAACTTTTTTCTCATCTTATCCGCCAATGCCACAGTTATCCTGGAACACTTTTATTTCTATTTGCTTATGTAGGTCAAAGAATTCTTCAACATGTTGTAAATAATGATCCATTTTTCATTTTGAAGTCTCTAAATATCCTTTAAACAAACTTAATATTACCTACGAGTAAGTGTGAAGGTAAAAAGTTAATCCCAGTCTACAAGTTTCCAAAGTACTTGACCTACTTTTGCATTTAATCAAAAATAAGTCAAGATGAATATTCTACGATCATTTTACGTTTTTTCAAATATAATATTCCTTTCAAAGAGACACTCCCTCCTCCCTATGTTTGACGAGCAGTTATTGACTTGAAATTGACATTCATGCATCAAAAACATCAATATTTAAATCATCCCCGAGTTTTCTATTAAAATTTATTACGTTTGCTGTTTGTCGTCAAATATTGGTGGAGGAAATAAATTATTTTATATTTGACTCCCCGTCGTGGCTTTATTGTGGTTTAGACAGGGTTGAAATATTAAAAGTGTTTCACTTAAATATGAGAGATAATGAGAGAAAAGTAATTTGAACATTTTCGTTTAGTTTATGAAGTTTATTACGAGTTTTACCACCCTTAGAGAATGTATTAAGAAGACGAGAATTCTTCGATGTTCCGGAAGAAGTTATAATTGAAAATATGTAGACTATATTTCAATTAATATGACTAATATATTGAAGTTTCTAATGAACTTGTCAATGATGATATTAATATGGCAAAATTGAGGTAAAACTTACGTTTAAATCGTGCTGACTTCAACTTATATAAAAAAATATGATTGTGTCTGAATGGTTCGATTAGTAATATAAGACGAGGCGAGAGTAATCTCGCATCTCGCTCTGACACGTAGGAAAAATTAGGGACGAGGGCGAAAACGATATTAAAAAATCTGGTGTGGGCACAACATGACTTTCTTATACACAGCATATTTAATATTTAGAATATATGAATGTTATATAATATTATTAAACATGTAATAAATTTTTCACTAATTCAGCATTTATCTGTTTGAAACATATCAAATATCAAATTTATTTACGTATAATTTTTTTGTAGTGTTGACTATTTTATGTCTAACTTTACTGATAAGGCATATACAGGCTGTCCGTTTTTCAAGCCTAACCATTGATATATCAATTTCTTTTAAATTTTCATTACAGATAATCAACTTTCTAACAAAATTTTATATAAATAAACTTATATTATTAGAAATAGAAATATACAATTATTTACTATTTGATCAATAAAATTGATATAACATCAAAAACGCTGAATGGAACACTTATGACTTGCTCCTTGCGTTTAACAATTGTTATTTGACATATAAATGTTAAACATGTTTGTTTTTTGTTTCTATTGCTACTATGATTATTGGAATATATTATTAAATATATAAATATATGTTCACGCCTTCTACCCATAACTGGGTGTGGCACTCTGCCGTAGCAGATCTCGGTAAGTGATACTACCCCCCCCCCCCTACAAAGACGTAAAGTACTCAAACACTGTTTAAAAAAAAATGACATTCTTTTTTGAATTATTTTACCATTATTTAATTTGAAAAAGAAGTACTCAATCGCTATTTTTGAGTACTTTACGTCTTTGTAGGGGGGGGGGGGTAGTATTTGGGCAGGCTGAGAAAAAAACAACCTTGTAAGGTTGTGAGTAAGTCTTAAGTAATAATAACAGTTAATTACGTGACGATTTTCGCAATTTAATTAAAAAAAACCTAACTTTTACATTTGCAGCGCCATCTCTCGACCAATAAAAAAAATGTTTCGGATAAAACTTACATACTTTTTAACCCTCTATCAGAATCTGCAATAAAAAATAGGGGTTTCCATTTAAGATTTTAAAGTTGCCCCCTGTTCCCGCCCCCCTTGAGGGGCTGGGGGGGCAAAGTCTACGGCATCAGATGTCCCCCTCAGAATCATTAACTTTTCATTTGGAACACTTTTTGATTCAATGCAATGTTTCAGAATTATCGCTACTGGCGGATTAAAATGGGACATCCAGTATATAAGAATGTAAAAATGAGTGTTTTTGTCGCTGTCAATATTAAAATATTGTGTAGTGCACATTTTTATTTAGTTTCGGAAGCTGCAACTTGATTCAAGGTTATTAAATATGGTGGTGAATCCTTATAAAAACGCAGTCATGATAATTGAGTTGTCGGAGCTCTAAGTAGAAATTGAAGTCCTAATTCGTTTTCGCTTATTCATATTGAATTGACGTTGGCAACTGGAAAGGCGAACTGGCAGACCGAGTGAACGATGTTGCAATGAGATGATTGAATTCAACCCTTCTTAATTCATCCCTGTGTGATAAAATATTTAATTTAATATGTGCTCCAGAACTATAATTGAAATAACAAGAATGAAGGATAAAAACATGAAATACAAGTATATATTGAATAATAGCAATTAATGAAAAAAATATTTAAAAATAATGTTTAACATCAGAGATATAAGTGATTTTAAATATAGTGACATAAAATGTCCGGAAGGTTCTCATTGGCTCTAAGTATAATGGTACGAATTGTGTCGTGTCATGATGAAGTCATTTCTCGTCGTTCGTCAGCAACCGACGAATCAGTGTTATTTGAAATTTTGCTGTAATTGCTTTTGCATTTTCTCCGAATAATTTATATTATGAGAACTCGTTAAAATTAAATTAGTCTGAACTTACTTTTAATTCCGCGCAATGCGAGACACGAGTGAAATGAATTTGCGAAGTTCTTTTTCAGATTTTTTAACTCTCTTGTGCTTTATACTTTTTTATCTTTTGTAAGTAATGAAAGTTGAGGATTCTACGAAATATGTCCCTGAAGAAGTTGGAAGTAAGAAGTTTATCTGTAGCTTTTGTCTGCATAATTTACTGTAAGAGTAATTAGCTACTTTTAGTACTTAAAGACCGTTTGACTGTAGTTATTATTCTTACAATAATTATGTAAGGAAATCGTGTCTGGAATATGTTGGTGTATGATGAATTTAAGATTATGAATAATGTTGTAAGCTTAGATGGAATGAAAGGTTGAGTGGACGATCTAGGAATAAATAAAGTATGTCCCAAAAATAACGAAACTTTTAATTTAAATCATAGAACACGTAGCGCAA
This sequence comes from Pterostichus madidus, assembly GCA_911728475.2. NCBI lineage: Eukaryota > Metazoa > Arthropoda > Insecta > Coleoptera > Carabidae > Pterostichus > Pterostichus madidus. The sequence goes on from OU452314.1 coordinate 32,124,761, forward strand.
TCTATTGAACATACACATTGTTAGAAAGATACATCTTTCCTCTTTCAAATGCACACAACTTCATGCAATCAGGTGACAGTTTATGAATTTACGCGCATTTTAATGACAGCAGTTTTTGTGTTTATGTTGTAAAAATACAATGGAACAACGAGCAAATATTCAATTTTGTGTTAAACTTGGAAAAAAATTTGCTGAGACATACAAATTGATGAAAAAAGTTTATGGTGATGATTGTTTATGTCGTTCACAAGTTTATAAGTGGTTTGCAAAATTTAAAAATGGTCGTAAAGATTTAAATGATGATGAAAGATCTGGACGTCCAAAAACCGGAAATCGTGCTGAATTAGTAGAAAAAGTGCGTGAAATCATTGCTGTCGATACGAATTTTACTGTTAGAATGTTGAGTGAAGAATTAAATACGAGTAAAAATACTATTTGGAGAATTCTAACTGAAGATTTGGATAAAAGAAAGCATTGTTCACGTTTTGTTCCACATGAATTAAATGAAGACCAAAAAGTCGCTCGTGTAAGTCAACGAATTTTTGATGATAAAAACATATTTGTGTCATCGATCACCCTCCGTATTCGCCTGATTTATCACCATGTGACTATTATCTTTTCCCAAAACTGAAAATTGCCATGAAAGGAGCGTTTTATGATGATATTCCAGCCATTCAAGCAGCCGTGACACAGGTGTTAAAGAACGTTCCTTTAGATGGCATAAATCTATGCATGCTCTAGTTGCTCGTTCTAAAAAGTGTATTGATTCAAATGGAACCAATTTTGCATAAATATTAAGTTTCAAACATAATACAATGCGTGTTTTATTCTATATCTAAAGAGTTTCGTTATTTTTGGGACATACTGTTATATGAATGTGATTGAAGGTTTGTTGCGTGAACGAAAGGTAAGATGAACTGAAAGAAATTATAAATGTGGATCAAGCGCGATAGGCATGTGTGGTAAATAAATATTCAGAATATTTAGCGAAGATTAATTGCAGGATGAACCTAATTAATATTTTAAAGGTTCGGGCTACTCCATTCAATTGGACATAACATGTGTAGTAATTTAGAATATAGCAGTATGCGTTTTCAAATCTATCTACAGTTTGTTCGACGAGAGATCACAGCGATGCTAGCTTCGTTTCTTTGCTCTCATATCCAGTTTCATCTCATGGCTTTTGAGCTTTTTCACTGAAAAGAAAAACGCGGTATGTCGTCGGTACGCGGTTCAATCACCGGAAAGTCATTAACTCTTCCGGAGCTCAGATCCGGATCCGGGTATTATGAATACAGGGCAGGACTCGGAAGAATTTTAGAAAGATCTATTGAAATTTTAGATAAAAATCATGATGAGGAAGATTTCGATTTTGAGATATTGATATATATATATATATATATATATATATATATATATATATATATATATATATATATATATATATATATATATATATATAAATATATATATATCATCACGCCTTCTATCTATTACTGGGTGTGGCACTCTGCCGAAGCAGATCTCGGTAAGTGACATATTTTGCGCGTGAAGTGAAGTCGTCAAATCACGGCCCCCAAAGATGTTAGTGGTGGAGGAGCCACAGGGGTAGCTTTTGAAATTATGAAAATTGTTTGTTGCCTGTGGGAATCTAACAAGGGTTCTTAGGATCCACAGGCCGACTTCATACCACTGAGCTAGCCACCCCAGATATTGATATTGTAAATGGAGTTTTCGTTGAAGTATTTTTATTTTAAATAACTGCTGTACATTTCGCAATCGGAAATGTATGAATGCTATTTAATTGTAATTTTATCACAAGTTTTAAGACGCTTCAACTAAGTGATAAATGAAATTGCTAATCGTAATTACTAACTGGACAATAAAAGCAATTTTCCTGCTACATTTTCATCGTAGATAGTTTGGTGGTATCAAGTTGGGCTGTTAGGCGCGATGGCCGAACGTGTTAATGTACATCTCCTAACATGCTGACGTCATCCGACCATTGGGTCGTCAGTTCGAATCCGCCTGTCGACAATGTGTGATTTGTCGTTAAATATAAAAATACAGTTACATGTATTATCACGCTCGGGCGCTATGAGCTAGTCACTCATACACCTGAAATAATGTAACATCGACTATGAAAACCAGCAGTACGGCAGTGTAAAAAACTGCGGCTCGGTGTGCCTGGTCCCTATATGTTCCACTGAGGAATGATGGAAAAACAGTCAAGTTGGGCTGTGGATTTGAGAACCAGAGTTTGAGTTTCACAGCTGACAAACAATTTTCACCATATTAAAATTACCCTTGTGGTATCTCCCATCACTAACATCTTTGAGGACCGTGATTTCAAGACTGGTAACTGCACTTCACGCGCATAAATATATCACTTACCGAGATCTGCTACGGCAGAGTGCCACACCCAGTAATGAGTAAAAAGCTTGGTAATATATTTATTTTCTTTTAGTATAAATTTGTTCAAAATAGCTTCAGGTTCAATTTGACCTGTTCTGCTGAAAAGTGCCAGTATTTTTCAGGCGTTATGAAATCTCAGCGTCGTTCATGAATGCGGTCGAACCGAAGCCGAATTCCAATCAACTTAAATAGCGCGCGACGAGCGTCGGGACGCTGTTATACCGTCGACCGTTCTGTAGGCGCTGAAACCTGAAAGCTGAAATTGAAAGCGTATAATTCAGACATTTTTTACAACGCCCTAAATCTAATTTGTAGCTAGTTTGATTCTGTTTTCAGCGGGATTGATCAACTTTGTGTAAAACGCGTTTCAAATGTTTTCAGAATAGTTTTATTACTAAATTTTGTATATAATATAGTAAAGTTATTAATAATTAATTACAGATAGTTGTGGCACAATAGTAATGAGCTCGTTTTACAATATAGTGTTCCCAAATTTAAACATCAATAAATTAAAATTATCCAATTATGCATACATACATACATACATATATTCACGCTATATCCCAACAAATGGGGTAGCATGCTAGCATGAACCCTAAAATCACTCATAAAATATTCACTCATTACACTCATCAAACAATCAGCCCTCTTCAAACATTTTCATCCAAACACACCACCCTCACTTCAACCACATTCATAGATCACTCCATATAAACTCATTCATTTATTACACTCGAAATCATTTATCACACAACAAACCTTCAATCACATCATTCCTATTCACTTATCATTCATTTTCTTTCTTCAACGTACATAACATATGCATAAAACATCTCACATTATTTACGTTTACTCCTAACAACGAATCTAATAACGAAACTAACAACGAATCTACAAGTTTAGAAAAGATGAAAGCGATAGCCTGCACTTGTATATGAAAGAAAAGTCCACACAATGCAGTAACTGAAAATGAAACAAAAAAATAAGAAAGGAAGGGAGTGTCGCCATGCGCTTGTTTTTGAAAGTGAATTTCACACAATTACAGTTAAACACTCTACGTAAGAACTGAAAACGAATTAAAAGATAAGAAAGGGAGGGAGCGTCGCCCTGCGCTTGTTTTTGAAAGTAAATAATTATATAATTATATAATTTTAAAAAAACAACTTCATCCGAGTGGTATGGATTCCATTATAAGCTATAAGCTATTGTAACTGGGATTAACTTCCTGTTGTGCAGAGTAACAAATAAAATATATCCAAATCTTCGTCCCCATAGGTTCACGAATAACGTTTATAGAATAATAAATATATTAGAACATATTTCATACTTTTCATATCTTTATATTGTCTTTCTTGTAATGTATTTCAGTGGTATATGAAAAGGAAACCACTGTGCTGAAAATTGTTTGTCGGCTGTAAGAAATTGAACCCGGGTTCTCAAATCCACGAGCTGACTCTATATGACTGAGTCATCTACTCTATAATACATAAATTGAGTGAACATTTCCTCCCTTATGTGCGTGATTGGGCTGATTCAATTTCTTTAGAGATATATTCGAAAATGCTTTATGTGACTTTTTGGGTTGAACCAGTTTAAAAATCGAAAATTTAGATAATATGGTTCTATATAGTTTAGATTACGATAAATTGAATGCCGTTGAATGCATCTTCATATTTATTTTAGATGCTGAGTCACAGTGATTTTCTCGTGTCCCAATTTAACTTATTCGTAAATTTTAAAAACTTTGAAACTTTTACAATTTTTTCAAAAATTTCTTGTCAATATTTCAAAAATTTTAAGAGATAATTAAAATCTGTGAAAACCAGTGAATATCTTCCGTAAAAATATATAAGTGTGTAAATTTTCAGAATTTTTCTTCGACGGATAAAAGTTTTAGAGCAAAAAATCTAAAAATGGCCTAAATTCGTAAAAATCTTGAGGCAAACCTCTCAAAATATCTTTAAAAAACAGCGATTTTAGTTTTTTTGAAATAAATAATTTTCATTATCTCTTTTGAAATAATGAATAAAAAAAAATAATAAAATTTTTAAAATTTTCATAATTTCCTTATACTCGTAAATAAATTGGATCGCGGATAATACACTGGTTTAACCCGTATTTTAATATCTCTTTTAGTTTTTGAGATACGAACTTTCAAAGTTGATATTTAAAAAAAATCAATAATCGCTATTTGAGTACTTATAGTATAATAATGTACAAACGTATCTGTCAAACTAACAAACTTATGCTGGGTTGCATAAAAGTTTTATCGGTTCATTAGCAACTAAGGGTTCAATAAATTTCAGAAAATCGCTATTGCTACTGTTGCTAGATAAACAGTTCTTTAACTAAAGAGCTCTTTATTTTTTTCTTGCAACCCAGCAATAGAGTTGCAACTTCATGTACTTCACCATAAAACACGCTTTGTTATAAGTTACTGTAATTTGGAATCAACTCCTGTTATGCAACAAATAAATAAACTAGGTCAGTGAAATCTAATTTGCAAGTCAAAAGTTATTTACAAAATTCGTAATTAACTTTTAATGTTAATGAATCTTGGGATGTAGATTGACGCCGACAAAAAGAATTTAAAATTGCGCATTCGCTTAATCTCGTTAAACGAGAAATCCTTTGTGACCTGTTAAACGCCAATAAAAGATAAACTACATAGAAATCTCATTAATTGTACTCGTTCAACTTACACAATATCAGCACCAAATAACAAACGCCAATCGAAATAAATCTTTATTGAGAGTACGCGAATTCACAGGCGTCCACAACAAATTGTAAAATTGAAATTTAGTAAATTTGACAATTTTGTTGCTGTTGTTCTTATTTGAGGTGTGAGTAGGTTGATTTAATTTTCAGGAAAATAAAGGTGTCATTGTTTTTTTATGTCAGACTGTCATTTTACTGTCAAAATTCATTACAGCACTTGTTTCGTAATAGAACTCATTACTACATGCTTTTTAGTATTGTAATATTGATATTACGTTATGAAATTAGGTAATAGTTATTATTATAACAAGTGACGAAAAAGGTTTGTTAGGTGTAATTGCAGAGATTAATTTAGAAAAATACTGAAACAATATATAAAATTTTTATGATATTACACGAGAACGATGTTTTACGGCGTTGCTATGGTTTGTTTGTTGATTGCTTGCACATTGTTCAACGTTATTTAAAAATATTTCACTAATTTCAAGACAATTTCTTCAAAATTGTCTAGATTGGAATACTACAGTGAGTGATTTTTCTTTATCATAAACACCTCCAAAGATAATTGAAACCCCAGATTATGCTATGTTGCATCTATTTTCGACAATGACAATCAACCTGCTGCTGGTACTTCTAAAGCCTCCAAAATTGTTGTCAATAATATTATTGTTAATAATATGAACAGGTACGGAAGAAATCAATGTTTCTTTAGACAGTACAAAAGTTTCCACTTCACATTATGTCAATATAAGCGACTGTAACAACTGCGTTAATAATATACACAAACAATAAATATTATGTATTTCACTTACTCTTAAAATAAAACCATTTATCGATATATTTTACTTTGTTCGGTTCTTTTTATTAATTGTGTACAGATTAGATATACTGCAATTTAAGGTTATGTTTATAAACGTCAAAATATACTACTGTATATTTACTAGCGCTGGCTCACAGCATCTTCTTCTTCCATAAGCGTTTGTAGCTAAAATATGAATTCCGCGCTCGGCGCGAATTTTAAATCGCACTCAATACTATTTTTTTTACAGTTGCGTAATGAATTACTTTCCGCACTACTGTTTCTTTGCTTACAGAAACGCACTTGGTCTGCATCTTTCTCCTTTCCACCCCTAACCAAGACAATAATAGTTACTTAATAACAAACAAATCGCACAGTTGTAGGAAAAATTAATTATAGAATGCCGAAATGGTAGTATGTAATTTATAGAGTAAACATGAAAAATAATAATTGTTATTATTTTATGATCGAATAACAGAATAAGGATATTAGTCATTACCTAAATATTTACTCTGCACAACAGGAATTTAATCCCAATTACAATAGCTTATAGTGGAATCCTAACCACTCAGACACAATTGTATTTTTTAGAAAATAAATAAATAAATATATCATCACGCCTTCTACCCATTACTGGGTGTGGCACTCTGCCGAAGCAGATCTCGGTAAGTAATATATATTGTGCGTGAAGTGCGGTTACCAGTCGTCAAATCACGGCCCCCAAAGATATTAGTGGTGGAGGAGCCACAGGGGTAGTTTTTTTGAAATTATGAAAATTGTTTGTCGCTTGTGGGAATCGAACCAGGGTTCTCAGGGTACACAGGCCGACTTCATACCACTGAGCAAGCCACCCCATTTTAGATATAACTTAAAATCAGTGTGATTAAAACCCTTGAACTTTTTCTTGCCAAACACAAGTTACCCTAAAACACTTTCTTCATCCTTATTCCGAACTCAAAATCTTCACCCTCCGCCACTGTTTTCTAGACAGTATCGAACCCAAACCCAAAAGGAACTCAACGTACAATTTCATCGAATTGTCTTCCACTTTCCGTGCTGTTTACTCGTATTCTGCATCACTAAAGCTTTCGAACGCTTTAGAGTACACTGAAAGCTCTAACAGAGCGACGAGCACATAGCATAGAACATTCTGGAGTGATTTGAAAGAGACGAGAGTACAAATGAGGCGGAGAGACGAATTAATTGCTGGAATAACAAACACGAGTTTTAAAAGAGGAATTGGTAGATCGACAAATCGACACAGGATTGCGGTATTATTTCAGATGGAAGAAAGCAACATTGGGGAATTTTGTTAACATTAGTTATTTTACTTTTAGATTTTGGACGAAAATTTAAAAAGTGGCGTTAGTGAAAGTTGGTTATAAACTTAAACAATATTTTTCTGCTACGAGGGCAGGGTGAAAAGTCCCTGGAAAATAAAACAGATGGCGCCGCAATCGCAAATCTCATGTGACATTTGTGATGTACCATATTTAACTAGAACGCATTAAAATTTTCAGACTGATATGTCATACAGTTCTGTTTTGACACCCATCGAAAGCAAGCAACCTTGAAGATTTTTGAAAACATGGAAAAAAGTGAATTTCGCGTCTTGATTAAACATTATTTCTTGCGTGGAAAAAACATTACGCAAACCAAAGCATCGCTTGTTAAACATTATGGGGACTCCTCAGCATCGATTGGAACGATTTACAAGTGGTTTACTGATTTTCGTTGTGGTAGTATGACCACAAAGGATGCCGAACGTTCTGACAGTTTTTAGGTCAAGAATGTAGTTTGTAAGGTAGGATCGAAATTTCTTAAACATTCGCGACCTAAAAAAAAATCACTTACAGTTCGAGGTTAGTAAGCTATTTTTAGTTTAACTAATTAAAATCATAGTGAATGCTTGACAGCAATATTAATTATTCCATATGACATGTAACTTTCCTTTTATCAATTTAAATTAAGTTTAAAAATTAAGTTTTTTTTCAGTAATTTGCAAACATAACTTCATGGAACCCTATCGGCTACCATTAAAAATAAAAACTAATCGTGCAAAATAGTTATTTGTGTATCAAGAGCGTAAAGTGAATCTTGATTGCTCGTGCTCGGTAATTGAAGCGCGAGCGAAGCGAGCGCTGCAATAGACCGAGAGCAATAAAGATACTTTACGCTTGAGGCACACACATAATTTTTTCTTCGACTTTAATTACTAAAAAAATTTAAAAAATAATATGGGGCTAGTTCAATTCACGTTCTAACAATTTCTGTATTGTATGTAACCATGATGATATCAGTATCCAAGTTTATAATTTAAAATTCTGTTATCAACAATCATTGTTTGTGATAAATTTTCACACAGTATTAAAAAATGTGCTCAAAAATCTCTGAAAATAGTGATTGGCGTACTAACTGAAAATTCTAATGAGAATATCACATAATCTAATTTATCCTCAAATTTATCAAACACAATTTCAAGTTCCGGAATAAATATACAAAACTGTCAAAACTGCACTTTCAATTTTAACATCCCTCATCCTCATTAAGTTGGCACTGCTGCCCAGCTGCGTTCAGGTTCAACTTCAAATCATAGCACAACAAACTTCATGTATATTATGGGTAAAAGTGTAAAAATGAATCTAACCTATATTTTAGATTTTGTAAATATTGTTTCAATAAATTAAGATATCAGCAACAATTTATATTTTTCTATGCGAGCGGTAAAGTATTTTACAGCTTGTTATAGGAGACCCGCGGTAAAGTATTTTATTGTTTGTTACTCAGTAACCATCAACTTTACGATGACAACTGAAAGCATAAATATCAACTTTTCATAGCAGTCGTAGAAAAAATATATTATAACAAGAAAAAAACTTCTGTTGTAGTTGCTTCAAATATCCTAATAATTAATTATAACTGTCACAAATCCGTTGACATTTTTATTTATCCAATTACAAACAGCTTCCTGTTTCCTGCGAGTACATTCCCAACAAAAGAAGAAACATAATCTCAACCTAGATCAAGAAATCCAGAGCATTTATCTGTAGAACTAGGTGTGTATAGTAATCCATTATCCCGGATATGACGAATCATGTCTGCAGTCGTCAGTCGTGACAACCCATGAAGGTTTCCGGAGGATTCCGGGTATTTAATGCCGGAAAAACGATGTTCCATCATCGTGACTCGCGACAATATCGCCCATCAAGTAAAGTGGAGATGTGTTTCCTTCAAGCGTATTGAATGGTTTCATTTTATTTGCTAGACTACAGGAAATTAATTTTGAGTATAGAAGTTTATAGTATGGGATGGCTAGCTCAGTGGTATGAAGTCGGCCTGTGGATCCTGAGGTCCCTGGTTCGATTCCCACAGTCGACAAATTTTCATAATTAAAAAAAACTATCCCTGTGGCTTCTCCACCACTAACATGTTTGGGGGCCGTGATTTGACGACTGGTAATCGCACTTCACGCGCAAAATATATCACTTACCGAGATCTGCTTTAGCAGAGTGCCACACCCAGTATTGGGTAGAAGGCGTGATGATATATTTATTTATATTTATTTATTTAAGTTTATAGTGAAATCAGAATCACTCAGATGTAGTTGAAACTAGTAAAATTTGAACTCATAAAGTCTCGCTTGAAACCCGTAGCACTACCATCGTGCTATTTATTACTTATTTATCGTATGGTATTACAAGTGCATTAATTTTAAAGTGCATTGTATAAACAAATCAATCAATCATTCAATAATTCAGTCAGTAATCACAAATAATCACATTTAAGATATTTTGTCATCTGTGTTATAAGTTTAAATCTAGTTTCGGTAGCCATGTTAGAGCAGCAGGTGTAGCTTCCATAATATCTTTCCACTCACCATTGAACTTTCTCGTAGGGTATTCCCATACTATATAGGTTATGGTTTGAGATTCATGTCCGCAGTTATATTCCGGGTTGTCGACGATTCCCCATTTTAGCTAGAGAGCCAGGGTGCAAAAGATATCTCATTTATTCCAGTGACAGAAATGGATTTTTTAATAGACTATGTCATGATAAACATGAAAAAAAGAAAATTATATTTGGAAACGGGTGGCAACTATAGATGGCGACGATGTGAATACCCCGATTTTAAAGGTAGTTGTTGACATATTTTTTACAGGCTAATTTTCAGTTTAAATTATAAACTTTGGTATAATTAAGTAATAAAAATGGCAGACAGAAATTTTGGCTGGTGACACATGCGCGATAAAACTGTTAAAAGTAAGCAATTTTTATGGTGTCGTGTGACATATTACTACTTGTTCACAACGAAAACATGACAAAAAAATTATTGACAGAAATTATTGCTGGTTGCTCGTTGGTGACAGAAGCTCTGAAAGTGGACTGGTGTAGGGATCAACAACCACCCTTAAAATCGGCGCATTCACATCGGCGCCATCTATAGTTGCCACCCGTTCCCAAATCTAATTTCCTTTTTTTCATGTTTATCATGACATAGTCTATTAAAAAATCCATTTCTGTCACTGGAATAAATGAGACATCATTTTGCACCCTAGCTTTCTAACTATAAGGTAATTTGAGGAAAGATTATAGTCTAGGCTTGCGAATTCCCAAATCTAATTTTCTTTTTTTCATGTTTATCATGACATAGTCTATTCAAAAATCCATTTCCGTCACTAGAATAAATGAGACATCATTTTGCACTCTAACTATATATGTAATAGTTCTGGAGGTAACAGTTGCTTATAGATCGCAAATAGAATAAATAAACACAATGACAATAGGTGTTTGTTATATTGAGCGTCAAACGTTTGGCCAGCAAAAAGTAGCCTTCATCAGTGAGTGGAACCACAATAGTATAAATAAACAATATAAAAGAACAGTAGCCAGCAAACAAAATAGCTGTAGTCAATAAACAAAAAATAAATATACAACAGAACACGTGGAGTTGTAGTCAAAAAATACTTTTACTGAATTGCTGACAATCTGCTTTATATTATATCAATAATTCATTTGAAATTACTGCATCTTTCGGTAAAACGATATACGTTATAACATTTTTCGCAATTAACGAACAGATTAATCAACGTCGCAAACTTCATTAAACTGTGATTACTTTGCTTAATGCTAATCATTCGTCTGCGGATAGGTGCGAGCTTGCGCTGAGCGGTCAAAACAGGAAATTGAAACAATTTCAATTGCGGTTCGCGGTAGCCGATCTACCGTCCTACCGTCCTGCATACCCGGAAACACCACACCGGAAACAATACCTGGAAGTTTGCCCGGAACAATCCACGTAAATTTAACTTTATAATTGAGAAATTTACTATAACTTTCACTGTGTTGTTTCATCCTCAAAGTAAATCATGAAATAAATAGAAATTTCTGCGAAGATACTTTTGAATGAAACTGATTTGCTTTTGCGGATCTTAGTAGGTGATGCTCTTTTGCAGTTTGATGGCGAACCGGTATTATTTATTATTCACATATTTATTATATGTATATAATTACAGAAAATCGTAGTCCAGTGAATAAAACCAAGATAAAATTTCCGTTTGTTAAAATAAATATAAATAAATATATCATCACGCCTTCTACTCATTACTGGGTGTGGCACTCTGCTGCAGCAGATCTCGGTAAGTGATATATTTTGTGCGTGAAGTGCGGTTACCAGCCATCAAATCACGGCCTCCAAAGATGTTAGTGGTGGAGGAGCCACAGGGGTAACTTTTTGAAATTATGAAAATTGTTTGTCGCCTGTGGGAATCGAATCTAGGGTACCAGGGTTCTCAGGATCCACAGGCCGACTTCATACCACTGAGCTAGCCACCCTTTATTAAATAACAAGTAAAAGATTGTGCATTCAATTTCAATTTATATAAAAAGCTATTGTATCTAAGTGGTTCTGATTCCTCTATAAGTCTAATTAATGTCTAAAAGATGTGAGGATATATTTTTCGGACGACCATTTATGAAAGTAACCATAACAACATCATAAATTACTACGAAAAGTTGAAAATAACCTACACTGATATGTTAGTATAACGCACACTTCTAACATATCAGGTGAACTTCCATTGATTGGCAATAGATGGCGTTACGATGAAAGAAAATAATAAAATAAGTGAAAAGAATTTGTATTACTATTTAAATTGAAGTTTTGGCAGATTTTTCAACACATTTGCACAGATAATTCTTATTTTTAAAAATTAATAATTACTTATTTACTAATATTTTAGCATTATTTAATATTTTGACATTATGGTTATTATAGTAGGTGTCACCACACCTAATCTCAAACGTCAACGCTAACCTTCAAAAACGCATCAGCTGTCAAAGTGTAACAACATTGCTTTTGTAAACTTTTTTTAGAAATATTCTATGATCATCTGAAAAATAGTGTACATAACTCGCTCGAAACTGGTGATAACTGTGCTCGTGTACTTAAATCATTCAGAGCTACGCGCATCGTTTTTCAATTTGTACAGTCACAACGTTATCTTACACTTTCGATGTTTGTTATGTAACATACTACAGGATGATCAAAAGGAATAGTTATAGTTGGCAATACAATTCCAGAGATCTTTTTATTCCACAGTTGGCAGAACGTCAGATAAAGGCAGAAATGCTATTTGACATTTCTAATAAATACAAATAGGTTATGTCAGGAGTCTGACTGCTAATAGAATTTTGACTTTTTAAGTAATAGAAATACTTTAGAAATAAATGTAATAATAAATGTACTCAAATTTAAATTTTAAATGTCACTGACAAGACTAGGAAATGAATTTATATATCAGGCTTACCAATTTCAAGTAGTTTTTTTTTTATTGCAAACTGTATCAATTCCTTTTGATCACTCTGTATTATGTTTACTTTCTAAACTGGAGAGGTGAAACTATGCAATCAATATTTATTTAATTCTGAACCATTAACTTGTATCATTCAAGTTTAATCTTAAAGAACAAAACTGACATTGATATACTCTACAGTCAAGAACAAAACCAAACATCTCCTGCTTAGCACTCCGTGTCTGGTATCGCGTGTCAGGATCACAACCTGAAGTGAACCAAGTAAACCAAGTGAACCGTATGAACCTCAACTCAACAGCTATAAACATCGTTTAGCTGGTAAGCCGGCACGGCGCGGCGCACGGTGTCTGGCAAGAAATCCAGAGATGCTGTCAAACTCATAACTCATTTTTAGTGTTCTTCGCAGCTTTATTGATGTTGTATAGATTCACAACTTGGAGAAGTTCTTGCACGGATACGCGTGCACCCTTTCTGCTTGATAAACTTCAAGGATATCAATTTTAACGGGCTTTTAACTTTTATCAAAAAAGTTTTTTGTCTTGGACGTGCCTTGACCTTTAAGGGAATGGTTTATTTATAGTTGTTTTGTTTCGTCTTTAAGATGTAGGGTAGTTTCTTGAGAAGTAATTAAGAGTGTCGTTGTAAGATGGAGCTTATTTATTTATTTATTTGTTATTCTGCCTAATAGAAACTTAATTCTAATACATACAGGAACGCCCTGACTAGGTGTGCGAGATTAAAAGGCGGCCAAAACTATAGTTATAAACAACATTTTTCTTACAACTGTGCGATTTAGTAAATCACTAAAATATTATACAAATTTATAAAATTTTAATGATATTACACGAGAACGATGTTTTACGGCGTTGCTATGGTTTGTTTGTTGATTGCTTGCACATTGTTCTACATTATTTAAAAATATTTTATTAACGTCAAGATAATTTCTTCAAAATCGTCTAGATTGGAATAGTACAGTGAGTGATTCTTCTTTATCATAAATACCTCCAAAAATAATTGAAGCTCCGGATCATGCTATGTTGCATCTATTTTAGACAATGACAATCAACCTGCTGCTGGTACTTCTAAAGCCTTCGAAATTGTTGTCAATAATATAATTTGAACAGGTGCGGAAGAAATCAATGTTTCTTTAGACAATACAAAAGTTTCCACTTTACATTATGGCAATATAAGCAACTGTAAAAACTATGTTAATAATATACACAAACAATAAATATTATCTATTTCACTTACTTAAAACCATTTATCGATATTTTTTACTTTATTCGGTTCTTTTTATTAGCTGTGTACAGATTAGATATACTGCAATTTAAGGTTATGTTTATAAACGTCAAAATATACTACTGCATATTTACTAGCGCTGGCTCACTGCATCTTCTTCTTCCATAAGCGTCTGTGGCCAAAATATGAATTACGCTCTTAGCGCAAAATTTAAATCGCTCTCAAAAAAACTTTTTTTACAGTTGCGTAATGAAGCACTTTCCGCATTAGTGTTTCTTTGCTTTCAGAAACGTACTTGGTCTGCATTCATCTACTTTCCATACGTAACCAAGGCAATAATAGTTACGTAATAACAAAGAAATCGCACAGTTGTAGGAAAAAAGGTTTTACACATTGAAATTTCGTTGACTTCAACTTACATAAAAATACGACTATGTCTGAGTGATTCGGATTCCACTATAAACTGTAGTCTCCTTGTATTATCAATAAAATTAAGATCCTATTATGTAGAATAACAAATAAATAAATTCCGCAAAACTTTAGTAACAGATACAGTTTTTCGGAGCCAAAACGCTCCAATATAAATAAAAAATACATTGTTATTAGTATTTTATCCTTGAAGCCTTTATTCATATAATATTTCTATCAAAACAAACTTTCACTCGTCCAGATTTCCATAAACAACAAAAAACATCTTAAGCATTCGGAAAAAGATTCAAATGTCAACCAAACTCCCAACAACGATCATTTCCTAACTCATGAAACGACACACGCAACATTTCCCAATAACTACAGTTTACCTTTTTCATAATCTTTCAACGATTCAACAACAATCCCACAGACAAATTATATACAGACGGCTAACTAAAATGGACCAGAGGCCAGAAACGCCTTTTTTCACCCTTGGTACATAAATAACTATTATTTTTCTATTTTAGTGTTCTTATAGCTCTATAAACTCACTGTAAACACGTCGTCAAGGAGATCACTGTTTTTGGCACTTTTTATTTTGTAGGAGTGGTTTGAATGTTACTAAATCTGACAGGTGAATGACATATAACCTCAAAATTGTAAATTGTCGGTGTCGAAATATTACTAAAAGAATATGCTATAATCATACAAAATGCACAACATTCACAATACAGGAAAAAAACATTGATTAATTGTCAAAAAAATTGTTTTTTTAAATTATTTTTGTTATGAGAAGCGCTACCAACACAACTGATTAAAAACACCAACTTATATTTTTGACTAGTTGCAGTTTTTTAAATCTTACAGAACTATAAAATTACCTCAATAGAAAAAATAGTATAAAGAACACGTTATCGCACTCGTCCTTAGTAAAAATTGGACTTTTGCGTTAATAGATTGCCTTACGAAACTAGATCTTTAATATACTATAATTTAATTAATGGGGTGGCTAGCTCAGTGGTATGAAGTCGGCCTGCGGATCCTGAGAACCCTGGTACCCTAGATTCGATTCCCACAGGCGACAAACAATTTTCATAATTTCAACCACACCCACTAATGAGTAGAAGACGTGATGATATATATGATATATAAAATTACCCCTGTGGCTCCTCCACCACTAACGTCTTTGGAGGCCGTGATTTGATGACTGGTAACCGCACTTCACGCGCAAAATATATCACTTACCGAGATCTGCTTCGGCAGAGTGCCACACTCAGTAATGGGTAGAAGGCGTGATGATATATTTTTTTTCAAATAAATTGTAAATACAAGTTAGTAATTTATCTTTCATGAACTAATAAGCATTGCTATTTAAATAAAATTATTATTAGACGTCTGTACTCGCATATATTTTATCTTTGACAATATTGAACACAGCATTTCGCGTCTCTCCATATAAATTTGTAAGACGTAATAGATATTCGCAACTGTCGCTGTTCGCCGTTTTATGGTATTCCGCGAATGGCATGCATAGAACGCGAATCCTGGTTAAATTCCCGAATCGCAAATTTCAGCAAATACTGATCTCAAACACGACAATTCTATTTTTCGTTGTTTACAGTTCGTGTTCGTGCAACGTATGCAGGAAATTCAAATTCCCGGGGTCATTCGGTTTTATTGTATGGCACGATTCTGCGGACGAAATATGGAAATGGAGCAAACGATACTTTGCCGAAGATACAAATGGGTTTATGATGAATATAAAATATGCGCGAGCTTTTTGAAGAATTATGGAATTATGTTTCATAATTTGTTTATTTGATAATCTGTACAACAGGAACTTTATAATTAGCTCATAGTGGAATCCAAACTACTCAGATACATTTGTCTATTCCAGAGGTTTTCAACCTTTTTTGTCTCATAGCATAAACAAATTAATAAAACTCTAAGGCACACAGAAAATATATATTTTATACAAGTGCGGTTACCAGCAGTCAAATAACGCCTCCCAAAGATGTTAGTGATGGGGGAGCCACAGGGGTAATTTTATATATCATATATATCATCACGTCTTCTACTCATTAGTGGGTGTGGCACTCGGCCGAAGCAGATCTCGGTAAGTGATACATTTTGCGAGTGAATTGCGGTTACCAGTCGTCAAATCACGGCCCCCAAATATGTTAGTGGTGAGGGAACCACAGGGGTAATTTAAAATATCATATATATCATCACGCCTTCTACTCATTAGTGGGTGTGGCACTCTGCCGAAGCAGATCTCGGTAAGTGATATATTTTGCGCGTGAAGTGCGGTTACCAGCCGTCAAATCACGCCCCCTCCCCATAGATGTTAGTGGTGGAGGTGCCACAGGGGTAGCTTTTTTTAAAATTATGAAAATTGTTTGTTTAAATTGGTGAAAATATTTTGTCGGCTGTGAGGCTCGAACCAGGGTTCTTTCGATCCACAAGCCGATTTGCTATCACTGTGCCATTACCCCATAATTCATATTCTATGAATAGATGATAATGAAATCCAAACACATTAAAATTACTCTTGTGGCTCCCCGTCCACTAACATCTTTGGGGGCCGTGATTTTACGACTGGTAACCGCACTTCATGCGCATAAATATATCACTTACCGAGATCTGCTACGACAGAGTGCCACACTCAGTAATATATAAAAGGTGTGATGATATATTTATTTATTTATTTTATAAAATAATGGGGTAATGGCTCAGTGGTATCAAGTCGGTCTGTGGATCCAAAGAACCCTGGCTCGATCCCCACAGCCGATAAAACATTTTTACCATTTGAAAACTACCTCTGTAGCTCCCCCAACACTAACATCTTTGGGGGCCGTGATTTGATGACTGGTAACCGCACTTCACGCGCATAAATGTATCACTTACCGAGATCTGCTTCGGCAGAGAGCCACACCCAGTAATAGGTAAAAGGCGTGATGATATATTTATTTATTTTATATATAAAATAAGACGCATTCCTTTATTCTAAAGAATATATATTCTTAAGTTTTTAGCTCTTAGCACACAAATAGAGAATAGTATCAGTTAGATATTTACATCTATCTATTTCTGTAGCATTAGTATTTAACTCTCTATCCTTCTTAATTCTTGTTTCTTAGTTTTTGCATGTTCTATCACTTCTCTTTACATTCTCTCTTACTGCCTAATGCTTTCGTGCTCCCTTCCACTGCACTTCTGCAGCTTCTAGCTTCTTCACTGGTTGTTATCAACATACTAAACTCTCTTTCTCTTTATGGAACCTTCTGACGCTGTATCTATATGTGCTTTTTCTGTTTTCCGGCAGGCTAAGCGAGCAGCCTCTCCTGTTATACAGGTACGTACGACACGGGAGTACGTAGTAATAGATAGTGGTAGTGTAGTGGTAGTAGTAGCGATAGTGATAGAGTAATAGGTAGTGTTATATCACGAAGGCAATTGTACATTGTAGAAAGAGACGCGTATTTGTACATAGTGAAGGAAAGGACTGATTTGTGATAGGAGCGGCCATTTTGTTATTTGATTGAACTTAGAAGCTAATGTTTGAAATATTATAACTACCGGAGCTTGGGAATACTTAAGTAAATACTTTTGTATTTAAATATATTTTTTAATACTTTTCCAGTACTTAGATTTACTTAAGTATTTTAATAGTACTAATATAAAAAAAGTTTTATTTCTTATCCCAAAAGAAATTTTTTAAAAATTAATGCTGGGTTGCAAGAAATATTAAAGAGCTCTTCAGTTCAAGAATTGTTTATCTACCAACAGTATCAATAACGATTTACTAAAACTTATTGAATCGTTAGTTGCTAATGAACCGATAAAACTTTCATGCAACCCAGCATGAATGAAATTTATTTATAGAGCTATCTGGGCACGAAGAATTCAATGCCGTTGAGCGCATCTTCATATCTTGTTTACAGCCTCCGGAATATTTAATTTTTTCCTAAATTTTTCGCATCAGATTATCGACTTTCCCGGGGCTATATTTCAAAAACTAAACAAGATATGTAGCTGTGCTCAACGGTATTGACTTGTAAAAAAATTTTCAGCATTTTTTATATTTTAAAATATTTTCATTTCAACAACATTTTTTCATCAACTAGTTTTTGAACAATATCTTAAAAACTATGGGACAAATGCATTTGGGGATTTTACCATTGGATTCAGCGGGTCAAAATACAGATGAATGTAAATTTTCGTTACAATATTCGTACGAGGAAGAATTTTAGAGCAAATAGTATGAAAATGGCCAAAAATCGAAAAAAGTCCCTTAAGAAATTTTCAAAAACAATCGCTAAAAAATTGTTTATAAGTCAATTTGGACACGAGGAATTGAATGCCATTGAGCGCATTTTCATATCTTGTATAGTTTCTAAGATATAGCCTCCGGAAAAGTACAGTTTTACAAAAAAATTTACTTCGTCATATTTTCTACTTTCCGGAGCCTATATCTCAAAAACTAAACAAGATATGAAGATGCGCTCAACATCATTGAATTTCTAGTCCTTCAATTGACTTGTAAACACATTTTCAGCATATTATATTTTTCAAAATATTTTTACCAAAATTTTCTCATCGAGCAGTTTTTGACCAATATCTCAAAAACTAGAAGACATACGCACTTGAGGATTCTACCATTGGATTCAGCGGGTCAAAATACATATGTATGTAAATTTTCGTTACAATATTCGTACGAGAAAGAATTTTAGAGCAAACAGTCTGAAAATGACCTAAAATCGAAAAAAATTGAAGGGGTACCCCTTAAGAAATTTTCAAAAAATAAAAATCGTTAAAAATTTGCTTTTTAAGTCAATTTGGACACGATGAATTCAATTCCGTTGAACGCATTTTCATATCGTGTTTAGATTTAAGATATATCCTCCGGAAAAGTTAAATTTCAAATCCGAATAATTTTTGATTATGAACACTATCTAATATCCGAACTATTCGGATACGAATATTCGGTTGACCGAATAAGCATTCGACAATTTTTTACAAAATCGACATCCCTAACATATGTCATAAATAATATGAAATTGAATTGCTAATGCTGGGTTGCAAGAAAAAAATAAAGAGCTCTTTAGTTAAAGAACTGTTTATATAGCAACAGTATCAATAGCGATTTTCTGAAATTTATTGAACCCTTAGTTGCTAATGAACCGATAAAACTTTTATGCAACCCAGCATAAGTTTGTTAGTTTGACAGATACAAATGGTTTTTTTTCTTATTCTAAGGTAAATTAAACTATTAATGAAGCAAATTGACGGACTACATTGATTCGGCACAACATCTATAACAAACATTTGACATATAATATTTATCCTCCAATGTACAGTTTTATTCTATAATTAATTATCATTTTGCTGATTTCTTTTTCAGGTAAGTGTCAAACTGTCAATGGCATCATCCGTAGAATTGCAACACTGTGGTGAGTTTCAGTTCACATTATAATTTCTCGTTTCCTGCATCCATCATCAAATGTATTCATGTTTGTTGTTATTATGCTAATTATTTATCGCGAATTACGCCCTGATTTCAATTAATTATGTCAACATTATAATCTAGATGATTTCATCATTTAGTATTCATCTTGAACATCAATTGACAGCGGATATTTAGAGAGAGGCTTTGAATTATTTACTCCCTCGAAAATAGGAACAATTACACTATGGCCGTATTTGTTTGGGAAATTTTGATCCAACCCTGAACTGACCTAGAACTAACTCGTGTTACTTCCAAATAAATGATGCATCTCAAGTGTCAGTTGTAAATATTAGCGGTAAATTTAAAATCTGAATGCATGTTCGAAGCGACATCTGTTTAGTTTTGTTTGTGTGTTAAATTGCGCTTTTAATTGGATGTTTTGAGTCATCTTTATATTTTTTATATGTAGTCAAAAAGTAAATAACGTCAGGGTCTGTTTTTTTTATAATTTTGTCATCAGCACTATCAAAATAATGAATTTCGGAGTCGTAATAATGTGTCGTAATATTATCCTCTGTGACTTATATTGCAAGAAGCACATAATGCATATTGCTCTTCCATCATCTGCATAAATAATAGTTTAGTATATTTTTTCAAAATATTATTATAAAATTACTTACGTTTTTCATAAAAATAACTATTACAAATCGCGATGCCGCCACGAATAACAAGGAACACAAGTTGATTAGATAGAGATAGTAAACGGGTTGAATCTACCAACCCGCTAAAATAGCTGGGGCAGTAGGGTCAGTTTAAGGTTAGTTCCAGGTTACTTAAAGTGTGCCAAGTAACCTGCAGGTTACTTTAAAAATCCCAAATAAATACGGCCTATGTAACAAAATTTGACTTTTTGTCCTGCCTAACTTTCTTAGTACTTCAGCTCGGTTTCTAATACAAAATCATTCAGAAAAATCATAGTCGCAAGCCGAAAAGTTTGCTTTTGCGCCCAGGGTGAATATTTTTTAAAACAAAAATGTTTTCGCGAATATGCTGAATTAACTCTATATAACCATAACTTAGTACTTGTTGTTTCTGACTAGACTTATAGAGAAATGTATGGAGAAGTCAGCCAAAGTGCCAAAAGTAGCATACAAGCGGATTTCCGAAAGTTATAGGCCAAAAACTTGAAAAAGACCCTCAAATTTCATGAAATTTCAGCTAAAAATCGACAAATAAATAATCGTAACTCAAATTTTACGAACAAATATTAATGTTTTGCTGTTTGTATCCCTCGAGTAACTCATTAGGAAGCGTTGTATGCCATTCGTTGGTTGTAACTCACTTGTTCTTGTCATTTAAGCGACGATAAAACTATTTATTTAGTGTAGAAACCTAAAAGTATTCTTTTTTAACTTTCAAGAGCCGAAAAGTTCACGTATTTTAATTGAAAAATAATAGAATGGTGTTAGTTTGAAAATTTAGACAATTTCACTAAAATGACGAAATTTTTCGCAAATACATACATACATATCTTCACGCTATATCCCAACAAATGGGGTAGCACGAACCCTAAAATCACTCATAAAACATACACTCATAACATTCATTAAATAATCAGCCCTCGTCAAACATTTTCATCCAAACATACCACCCTCACTTCAACCACATTCATAGATCACTCCATATAAACTCATTCATTTATTACACTCGAAATTATTATCACACAACAAACCTTCAATCACATCATTCCTTTTCACTTACCATTCATTCTCTTTCTTCAACGTACATAACATATGCATAAAAAAAAAAAGTGTTTAAATAACAAGAACAAGTGAATTCTAACCAACGAATAGCATATAACGCTTCCTAATGAGTTAATCGAAGGATACAAACAGCCGAACATCAATATTTATCCGTAAAATTTGAGTTACGGTTTTTGATTTGCCGATTTTTAGGGGAAATTTCATGAAATTTGAGGGTTTGTTTACAAGTTTTTGGGCGATAACTTTCGGAAATCCGCTTGTATGGTACTTTTGGCACTTTGGCTGACTTCTCCATACATTTCTCTATAAGTTTAGTCAGAAACAATCAACATATGCTGTTTTACTCTTAACGGATATAAAAATAAATGATCGTCAGGTTGAATTTTTAAAAATCGGTCTGTAAAACCTCAATTTCACTTCATACATTTATTAGGATGACATTATAAATTTATCCAATTCAATGAAGAAGTAACATAAAACATTATTTATGACAACTCTCACGAAAACCTCATTAAAAATTATTTCCCAGAATGCAACACATTCAATTCGCCATTAAATTTAACTATCTTCACGTCAGAACCACATGTGTTCACAACTTCATGCCATTAAAACTGATTGTAACGCGTACTTCATAGCTGTCACGTTCATAGCACACTGATTCCGATTCGAATTTAAGATTAGGTGGAAGCGAAATTCGTTGATCAACATCAGCTCTTGATGTGATTTAATACTTAATCAATACTGTGACTAGAAGTTGTCTAGAGGTTCTAGAGAGTCTAGAATATGCAGAGGAGACAATAATTAACGAAGATTTTAATTGATAATTCGTGTTGAGAATCTGTAGGTAATGAGAAGGGAAGGAAAATTGAAAAAGGTAGATGAGGGATATTTAAAAGTTATTTTGTTGGGAGTTCTTATCGATAAAAGGTTTTGTGACCTGTAAAAATGAAAGGAGTAAGTATGGTAAAGGAGTAAGCTATAGGAGAATGCATTCCTTTTTGCAAAGCACAAAATATTATTTTTGTTATTATATAAATAAACCAATAGGAAATAAATCGATATGATTTGACATTCGTGACATCCCGCTGACATCTGTCAAGAAAATAATAAATCATATCTAAATTTCTAATTTATTTCTGATTATTTTTTGACGTTTCTCAAAACGAATGAAATGCTTCATTGTATGTCACGTATCTGCATTTTAACCAATCCTGTCATTATTATACTGAGAACAAAGCTCTTGTGATTATTCTCGGAAATAATCTCTGTAGGTGCTTTTTTGTTTATGACAAATGATAGGTAGTTGTCAAATTATGATTTAATACATTAAACGCGTCAAGTAAAATAAATATATCATCACGCCTTCTACCAATTACTGGGTGTGGTACTCTACCGAAACAGATCTCGGTAAGTGATATATTTTGCGCGTGAAGTGCGGTTAGCAGCCGTCAAGTAAAATGTGTGAAAAAATTTAGTTCCATTTTAGATACACAAACAAATTTTGGAAACAACTTCCAAGAAAACAAAAATAAATAATCAATAGATATGAACCCAGTTCAAATCTTTTTAAGTTGGATGAATCGACCTCAACTGCTAACTCAAAAAATAAGCTAACTAAATATAACTCGAGAGTTCAATAAATTAAAAAATAATTCTCAAACTCAAACTGTCAACGCGTCAAGTTAAATAAAATAAAATAAATATATCATAAAGTCTTCTACCCATTACTGGATGTGACACTCTGCCGAAGCAGATCTTGTTAAATGATATATTTTGCGCGTGAAATGCGGTTACAAGCCGTTAAGTAAAATGTGTGAAGAAAATCGATTTAGTTCCATTTCAGATACAGAAATACACCAACAAATTTTGGAAACAACTTCCAAGAATACATTAATAAGTAATCAATCGATATGAATCCAGTTGAAAATCTTTTAAGTTGGATGAATCGAGCTCAACAGTTAAGTCAAAGAATAATCTAATTAAATATAACTGGAGAGTTGGATAAATTAGAAAATAATTCTCCAGTATCTTTCTCAAACTTGTTGCCATTTGGCAATAGCCACTCAAGCCCTACGGGCTTTCGTGACTATTGCCTGGCAACAAGTTTTCGATAGGTCTGTCAAATTATTTTCAATATATTCTCACTCTCTTGTTATATTATTACTGAAAATATTTGTAATATTTGTTAATTACATTAAAAAAGTTTTTCATTCGTAAGAATATGCTTCTTTCTTACTAGATTTATAAACTATTAACTGTCTCTTTTTTAAGTAACGAATTTTTCCGTTTGTATATAAAATATCGTATAAAACACGTGAGTAAAGTGCTATTATTTGCCTAAATCGATTGTGATAAATAATGATTTTTTTTTACTCCCTTGTTATATAAACTACCATTTTTGTCGTTTGACATTTCCTGGGTTGAAAAACATCACGTTCTTCTCTCAATTGGGGAAAGAATATTTTTCTTTTTGACAGGATCGCGAATAAATTTATTTTTCAATATGCCAAACTCTCATTTCACAGCTTAGATATATAGTAAATAAGAAAAAATAGGAAAAAACAAATTTTCCATCACTTGTCACAAATTCCACAAAAATTTATAGCACGTTTGAATCAACTTATCAGGTCATCAACAAACAGCTGGTCAGTTCAGCTTTAACTATAGACGCGTTTCGTTCTTTAGGGACTCATCAGTATGGTGCGATCAACTATCCAACTAGACCAACTAGGGACTAGTGAATTGTGATACTGTCTTAGCTGAACTGACTGATGTTAAACTATGTAAGCCGGCAAAATGACATGAGAGCTACGGAGCAACTCGTGGTGCCATCTACCGACAAAAATCGCAAACTACTTGACAGCTATTGAAATAATAATAATAATAATTTTTTGTGGAATTTGTGACAAGTGATGGATAATTAGTTTTTTTCTATTTTTTCTTATTTATTAAGACTCAATTCCACATCGCAATTGACATTTTGTCTTTGTATTATTAGATATATAGATAACTATAAGATATTTCAAGCAGTATTATTTAATTTCTTGTCTTGCCCTGTAAAAACATATGGAATAATCTATATCTCTGCGTTATTGCAGATCTTCTGCGCACGCCTGAAACAAATGAATGAAGGTAGTAAACATGTAGAAGTAAATTAAATTCGCGGATAACAGATTGGTTTTATAATTGTTGCGGCCAGATTTAAATTATCTCGGATTAAAGTTGTGATTTGTTGAGAGCAGCTTTAAAACTTGATGAATTTGCCAAGTTGTCTGATTGCTGTTTGTTGTTCGCTATTTTTCAAAGATAAAATAAATTTATTTTGAAAACTTTGAAGGATTCTACAGATAATGAAACATAGTTCCATTTTACTGTTTGTTTGTAGCTTCTTAGATTGTAGATTGTATATTGAAAAATATGATTGAACTGACCTATTTCCCAAATGGCAACAAGTTTGAGAAAGATACTGGAGAATTATTTTCTAATTTATCCAACTCTCGAGTTATATTTAATTAGATTATTTTTTGACTTAGCTGTTGAGGTCGATTCATCCAACTTAAAAGATTTTGAACTGGGTTCATATCGATTGATTACTTATTAATGTATTCTTGGAAGTTGTTTCCAAAATTTGTTGTTGTATTTCTGTATCTGAAATACAACTAAATCGATTTTTTTCACACATTTTACTTAACGGTTAGTAACCGCAGCCGAAACTAAAGAGATGTTTATAAAATTTGTTACATAATATAATATCATGTTTTAATGTAATACTAATGGTTCCAGTGTCAAGGAGGAAAGCTGTTTGATAGAGTTGATTCCATTAGCATGAGCACGGTATTAGTGTTATCTTGAATAATTCAGCCTCCGTTTAATCTCTGTCGATGTTGACAAAGTTTAGTGACATTTAGTCGTGTCTCCTGTTCCATGTTTGCCAATCACAAAGACCCTAGCTACTAAATTCCACCAGCGGAACATGTTCATTGAATTTAACAGTAGATTATTATGAGAGACAGTAAAAAGTTTTACTTTTAACAAGATTTTGAACGTTAAACATCGTATATTTTCTGCCGTTATATATTTTTGAATTAGTTTATAAAGAAAATATTCAAATAAAAGGTATGAAGAAATAATTTATCTACCAGATTTATTTGAAGTATTTTCTCGAAAATAATTGATTATTATTACATGATTATTGTAAGGAAATAAACTGAGACATTTCTTTTATAATTTTAAAGCACTGTGGAACTTCTAAAAGGACTTGATCATAATCCAATTTAATATCCATAATAAAATACTTCTTGGCTCAGAAGTAAAAACTTGTATCATTTAAGTCTATATTGCAAAATCTTTATAAAATGGCGTTTACAAAATTATTTAAATTTATTTTTTGGGAAAAACAATAATTGGTAATTTTATTATAATGTAGTTTTGTTGATTTGAGTGACGTGTCAGGTACCTACAGACTATACTTAGATGTTACTCAACTCACACTTAACTCTCTCTCATTTGTCACTTAAGGTAGAACTAGCGTGAAAATAAATTTTGCAGATCTGAATGAAATTTGGCGCACATAAACATTGGATAGTCATACGTATCCTGTTAAAATATGAAACACATTCACCGTCTGTGAACAAATATATTCGCTTGTAAAGTTGAGTTCTTATACACGGGGCTTATGGCGATCATCACTCAGAACCGCACATATTTGGTTTGTGTACCTCTAAAATTTTGCAGTTTCATTTGAAAAACTAGTATGATGTTCTAGAACTATCCATGTATATTGTATCAGAAGGAGAAAGTTTTTTATCGTTTAGTAATGGATATATAGCCATGCAAAGCCTTGTTTTTAACGAAAAATTAAGAATCCCAATTTATAATGGCAACAGCACACGGTGGTATGGTATTTGAAAATTCACTAGACCAACAACCTGTTAACAATTCATGATATTCAAATCATAATAGGTATAAAACACTTATTTTATTAAATTTTTATATTTTTTTGAGCGCCAGTTTCGCCACTCGACAGCCGATGGCGCTACCGTCACACTAGTAAAATAAAATAAATAAAATAAATATATCATCACGCCTTCTACCCAATGCTGGGTGTGGCACTCTGCTAATGCAGATCTCGGTAAGTGATATATTTTGCGCGTGAAGTGCGGTTACCAGTCGTCAAATCACGGCCCCCAAACATGTTAGTGGTGGAGGAGCCACAGGGATAGCTTTTTCAAATTATGAAAATTTGTCGCCTGTGGGAATCGAACCAGGGACCTCAGGATCCACAGGCCGACTTCATACCACTGTGCTAGCCATCCCACACTAGTACTACCTTAAATTTGAGAAGCATAATGTTTCTGAATTCCAAGTGACTCAATTTTTACCAATTGAGTGCAAATTAAGTGGGAAATAAGTGAGTTATTATTTTATTATTATTATCATTAGTTATATTTGACATATTTAATAGAAACTCAAATTACACTTTAGTTCCGATATTATCCGAGTTTCTTTTTCCGTTGATTGCGCTGTAATCGTATTTTTGGTAGTAGTTTTAGTTAAGCTTTTTACCACAAGGGATGTAGTAGTATACAGAGCCCTCTGTTGGGTAAAACTTGAAAGCTTACTAGGGATGGAAGCTCTCATAAAAATCAATAATACTAAAGCTTCGCGGAATCTCCACCAGAATGTGTTACTGACATCGTTTCAGATAACTACAGCTTTTATCAGAAACTGTGTTCTGCTTTATTTATTAAATATTTATATTTGGCAGTACGGTGATGTGAATAGCGATACAATATTTGAATGTGAAGATACCGAGTTCGAATCTCACTCAAGTCTAATATACAGGGTGGGGAAATAGTTCCGGGACGGTTAAATATCTTGCGAAATACATATTGGATCGAAAAACGATAAAATACGTGTCAAATATTTTTCAAAAATCTATCCAATGATACCAATCTCGACCCCTATCCCCGCCTTCAGGGGGTCGGGCGGGGGGCAACTTTGTAATCTTAAATGGGAACATTCATTTTTTATTGCAGATTTAGAATCTCCAGAAAATTTTACATTAATTTGATCTACGATTCAAGTTATTTTTGTTCACAGATGGCGCTGTGATCGCCACAAATTGTCACAATTGAAAAACCAATAATTGCAAATTAAATATGCAGTATATACGATAATTGAAATTTGTCACAATTGAATCATTTTAATAAATGTCTACATTTAAACACTATTGATTAATTCAAATTCAAAGAGATAATTTGTGGCTAAACAAAATTTATAGCATTCATGCTTCATAATTGCGCAATTTATTTTGCAGTCTATGCAGTTTTACAATTTGATTCACAATTTTTGCATATGTATATGTGGATACTACACATGTATTAATTTTAATTGAACAGAAATCAGGCAGCCATGAAATAACTCCAAAACAAATGAACAAATTAATTATATAAACTCACTGATTGTCCAATCCTGAATATGAACATAATTATGCGTAATTAAGTGTGATTTTTGTTTGAATGTACCGCCGAATTGTATTTAATAATAAATAAAAATAAATAAATATATCATCAAGCCTTCTACCCATTATTAAGTGTGGTATTCTGCCATAGCAGATCTTGGTAAATGATATATTTATGCACGTAAAGTGCGGTTACCAGCAGTCAAATCACAGCCCCCAAAGATGTTAGGGGCGGGGGAGCTACCGGGGTAATTTTTAATTTGTTGAATTTGACGGCTGTTGGATTGAACCAATCTTATCAAACTGAACTATCAAATGAGTAATTTAACATTGCTGTCAAACATTTTACTCGATATTTAAGTAATTCTTAAAATTTAAGTGAACGCAGTGCAACACTGGATAAATCTATGAATACATGGTTTTTACAATTTCTAAATAGCATTCGGCGACCCCTCTTCAATGTATTAGCGACCCCCTTGGAGATCGCGACCCACATTTTGAAAACCATTGCTATAGAATAACAAAATAAATAAATAATTTACATTATTACAATGCGAACCATTCAGACCCAGTTGTAGGTCGTTCAATAAGTCCTTAGAAAATCCAAGAGATGGTGCTCTTAGTATCGAAAATGAATTTTTTCCAGTAAGCAGCACTCCTAACTAGTCAACTGTTAGAGTTTTAGCTTTAGCCGTCACGTAGTTTCATTGTTGTTGTCAATTGTAGTGAAAAACTTTTGATAGTTTATAATAATGGATAAAAGTGAGTTTCGAGCGGTGATTAAACATTTGTATTTAAAAGGCTTAACGCCGAAAGAAATTAAAGCTGAGTTGGATGAAGTTCATGGCACATCTGCTCCTGTGTTTGCAACTGTTTACAATTGGGTGAATGAGTTTAAACGTGGCCGTACATCCACAAAAGATGAATATCGTTCCGGACGCCCTGTAGAAGTGTCTACCCCCGAAATGATTGACCAAATCCACGATATGGTTTTAAGTGACCGACGAATCAAAGTGCGCGAAATAGTTGAGGCTACAGGCATATCACAAGGCACAGTCGCTTTAATTTTGCATGAAAAATTAGGTGTGAAAAAAATCTCGGCAAGTGTTTTTTCTACTTTTTTCTAAGGACTTTTGGTTATTAATTGAAGATAGTGAGGTTTCTTTTCGCGAACTCTATCTTGTGAGATGATCGTTCTAACTGCAGAACTACAAATACCTATATATTTAAAAAATAATTTATAATTTAATAAAAAATGTAATTGAAAATGTCTTAAGATGTCTGAAAATTTCTTTTGTATTAGTACAGATATGAAAAGTAAATACTTACAAGTACGGAAGTTGAAATTTATTTTTAATTTAATATAAAAGTTAATTATGAAAGTCAACAAAAGTTGCGTTTTTGTTTAGTTTAGACATTGGATAAATTAAGAATATTATCTTGTACCTGTCTCTCTGTAGTTTTATCTTGTGATTTATACATACATACATATATACATAACATATCTTCACGCTATATCCCAACAAATAAGGTAGCACGAACTCTACAATCACCCATAAAATATTCACTCATTACATTCATCAAATAATCACTTAAAACGTACCAATTATACAAAAGTAACCTTACAGTAAAAGATGTTAGTGGTGGTGGAAGCCACAGGGATAATTTAAAATTGGTGAAACTGTTTTGTCGGCTGTGGAGATCGAACCAGGGGTCTTAGGATCCACAGGCCGCATTGATACCACTGAGCTATTACCCCATGTGGGAATGAAACCCGGTTTCTCAAATTCGCAAGCCTACACTATAATCTTTCCTCAAATTACCTTATAGTTAGAGAGCTAGGGTGCAAAATGATGTCTCATTTACTCCAGTGACAGAAATAGATTTTTTAATAGATTATGTCATGATAAACATGAAAAAAAGAAAATTAGATTTGGGAACGGGTGGCAACTATAGATGGCGCCGATGTGACTGCGCAGATTTTAAGGGTAGTTGTTGACATATTTTTTACAGGCTAATTTTCAGTTTAAATTATAGACTTTGGTATAATTAAGTAATAAAAATGGTAGACAGAAGTTTTGGCCGGTGACGTATGCGCGACAAAACCGGTCAAAGTAAGCAATTTTTATGGTGTGTGACATATTACTACTTCTTCACGACGAATACATGACAAAAAAATTATTGACAGAAATTATTGCTTGTTGCTCATTGGTGACAGAAGCTCTGAAAGTGGACTGGTGTAGGGATCAACAACCACCCTTAAAATCGGCGCATTCACATCGGCGCCATCTATAGTTTCCACCCGTTCCCAAATGTAATTTTCTTTTATCCATGTTTATCATGACATAATCTATTGAAAATACCATTTCTGTCACTGGAAAAAATGAGACATCATTTTGCACCCTAGCTCTCTAACTATTATTCTACCTGTATAGCACAGAAAATAAATGCACCAAAACAGAATCTCAGAACAAGTATCCCTTCAAGAATTCTTCTTTTTCCCTTCCTTGCATTGTTACAGTCACAGTCTTATCCTTCTTATAGCACCTCCATCGACACTATCACCTCCACCTCCAAACAGATTGTCTCTTGTTTCTGCGCCCCCGCGGGACATGTGTCCGTATTGGAAAATCGATGACGGTTCATTCTCAGCGTCATCCGGATCCACGAGTGCTCTGGCGCTGTGAGAAGCTGTGAGTCGTGGTGACACGACCACTGATGAACTCGTGGAGATGTTTATGAGTAGAGGGTCCCAGAGAAACACTCCAGGAGGACGAGGAATGCAGGCGTGTTGGTGACAGCTGGGGAGTTGTCAAGATAGGGTAATAGGATTGAGGTTTGGTTTTGAGAGGAAATTTAATGAATTTGTATTCAGACTTTTTCTTATTTAGTGGTGAACGAATTAAAATTAAAATGTAATATGGTTGCTTAAAACTGAAGACTGTAATAGTTATAGAGCTAGGGTGCAAAATGATGTCTCATTTATTCCAGTGACAAAAATGGATTTTTTAATAGATTATGTCATGATAAACATGAAAAAAGAAAATTAGATTGGGGAACAGGTGGCAATGTGAATGCGCCGATTTTAAGGGTGGTTGTTGATCCCTACACTAGTCCACTTTCAGAGCTTCTGTCACCAATGAGCAACCAGCAATAATTTCTGTCAATAATTTTTTATCATGTTTTCATCGTGAACAAGTAGTAATATGTCACACGACACCATAAAAATTGCTTATTTTGACCGATTTTGTCGCGCATGCGTCACCGGCCAAAATTTCTGTCTACCATTTTTATTACTTAATTATACCAAAGTCTATAATTTAAACTGAAAATGAGCCTGTAAAAAATATGTCAACAACCACCCTTAAAATTGGCGCATTCACATCGGCGCGATCTATAGTTTCCACCCATTCCCAAATCAAATTTTCTTCATGTTTATCATTCATTTCAGTCACTGGAATAAATGAGACATCATTTTGCATCCTTGCTCTCTAACTATAAGGTAATTTGAGGAAAGATTATAGAGTAAGCAAGCCTACGAATTTCAGAAACCAGGTTTCAATCCCACATGGGGTAATGGCTCAGTGGTATCAAGTCGGCCTGTAGATCCTAAGAACCCTGGTTCGATATCCACAGCCGACAAAACATTTTCTCCAATTTAAAATTACCCCTGCGGCTTCCCACACTACTAACATCTTTGGAGGCCGTGATTTGACGGCTGGCAACCACACTTCACGCGCATAAATATATCACTTACCGAGATCTACTACGGCAGAGTACTACACCCAATAATGGGTAAAAGGAGTGATGCTATATTAATTTATTATATTACAAATTATTGATGGGGTAATGACTCAGTGGTATCGAGTCGGCCTGTGGATTATGAGAACTGCGGTTCGATTTCCACAGCCGACAAACAATTTTCACCTAATTAAAATTACCCCTGTGGTTTCCCCCACCACTAACATCTTTGGAGGCCGTGATTTGACGGCTGGCAACCACACTTCACGCGCATAAATATATCACTTACCGAGATCTGCTTCGACAGAGTGCCACACCCAGTATTGGGTACAAGGCGTGATGCTATATTAATTTATTTTATTACAAATTATTGATGGGGTAATGACTCAGTGGTATCGAGTCGGCCTCTGGATCCTGAGAACCCCGGTTCGATTTCCACAGCCGACAAATAATTTTCACCTAATTAAAATTACCTCTGTGGCTTCCCCCATCACTAACATATTTGGGGTTCGTGATTTGACGACTGGTAACCGCACTTCACGCGCATAAATATATCACTTACCGAGATCTGCTTCGGCAGAGTGCCACACCCAGTAATGGGTAAAAGGTGTGATGATATATGTATATTTATATTTATTTTATCCGAGAAACAAGATGCCATGAATTTTAATTCTTATGTTAATGGAAAACAACATATATCCCCTTTACCGCACTAGTGCAGCAAAATGTGTTATTACGACACAAAATATGGAGTTGATGGCTCAGTGGTATCAAGTCGGCCTGTGGATCCTGAGAACTTCGGTTCGATTCTCACAGCCGACAAACAATTTTCACCACATTTAAAATTACCCCTGTGGCTCCCTCTCCACTAACATATTTGGAGGCCGTGATTTGACAGCTGGTAACCGCACTTCACGCGCATGAATATATCACATACCTAGATTTGCTTCGGCAGAGTGCCACACGCAGTAATGGATAAAAGGCGTGATGATATATTTATTTTTATTTTATAACTAATTAGAAAAACTCCCAACATATTCTTCAACTCAAACTCTACAAAGAAATTTCAAAAGGTTTATAATCCGTTCCACCCTCTTCCTAAAACCAAGTCTCCGTCCCATTCTTCCCATCTACCTCATTCGCTATCACTTGACACACGACATCCGTTGCCCTTGACATCATTACCGCTGCATCAGACTGCGTGCCGTGTTATCACCCTGTGTTCACCCTGCGTTCAACCCCTACCACCTCGCACTCTACCGTCGCACCCCAAGCGATAAGGAAGCCACGAGCCAGCGATAAGCTTTGAACTTCAGGACTGCCAACGTGACGAGATGGAAATGAAATTTTTTCTGTGAGATGTAGTTGATGGGTTATTTTGAAGATTGTGTTTTAGATTAGAGGGATTTTGGTATTTGAAAGTTGGTAAATATAAATGAGATTTTAAGTAGCTGCTTTCAAGATGGCGTGAAGATAGCGAGAGTTCGGAAACTGATAGGAGGATATACAGGGTGGTTGACAAAAAAGGAAAATAACTAATTAATTTATTTTTAGCGCCTCCGTTCAAGAATGACATTATCTTATAACCGTTCGAAAGGAATTTGTTTACCGAACGCTTTTTAGAATAGTTATTTATGTACCAAGGGTGAAAACAGACGTTTCTGGCCCGTGGCATAATTTTTATCACGGGGCGCAAAGCGCCAGGGGCTAATAACATGCTAAGGGTCAGAAACGCTAATTTCACCCGTGATACATACAATATTTTATGCACAACAAAATTATATTTAATTATATGTTCCAAAACTCTCAGATAGACATAAATTACTAAAAAAATTTATATAATATAAATACAAAGACACATAACAAATATACAAAGAAATATTTAAATTTGTGAAATAAATGACTAGTCTTTGTCGTCTGGGTTTGAATTGAAGAAGAAGGACAATCTTCGAATAACTCTTCCATAAATTGACACCATTTCTTCAAAGAATTCCGATTTACAGTTTTATTTTCTAATATTTTGTATTCGTGTATACTTAATAAACTTAGATTACTCAATCGGTACGATAGGGAACATGTCACTAGCTGGCCATAAGAATACTGCTGGAAAGTTTCAGCTTGAATTTATTATCTTTAAACTTATAATTTAATTTTTATTTAATTTATATATACATATACAAGATGGTGACTGCGACTCTCGAACATAGGATTTTAACATGTAATATTGATTTAATTTCCAGGTTCATAATTAGTTAAAACAAAAAAGATTCATATATAAGTTTTAGGGAATAAAATACGAAATTAATTTTGCATGCTTTGTAACGGCACTAATTAGAACTGAGAATGACTAAAATTAGGCGTATTCCATTTGCCATTTGGATCAGATCTAACTTGCATTTACTGAACCAGATCACTTATTTTTTTCGCTGAATTAGTTCGCTGTCTTTATTCCTAGTGCTATAATTACAGATTTTAATTAACTTTGAAATAATTCACCAGAATAAGTGCATCAGTTTGCATAATTCAGTTCATTTAGTCTTATGTCGAATATCTCTGAACTGATTTAAGTGAACCAAGTGGCAAATGGAATACAGCTATTGTATCAAAACTATCGATAGTTATGAAATTGAAACAAAATTAAACAAATGTTTGACGTTCAATCTGTCAAAACTAGACAGATCTCGGTAAGTGATATATTTATGCGCGTGAAGTGCAGTTACCAGTCGTAAAAGATATTAGTGGAGGAAGAGCCACAGATACAATTTTTGATAATTCTCATTTATTAGAACACATGTTATTTTAATTAAAAGCAACATTTATTTTATTAAGCTTATTTATTTGCTTTGATACTCAAGCATTAATTATTCATGAATATGTAAATTTCAGTGTGTGCACGCGTCGTACACGTGTCTACACACCGGACATTTTAATTCAGTGACACAGATTTTAATTAGAACGCCATATTTCAATTTCCTTTGGAAATGCATAACTTGTATCAACATTAGTGAATATTCGTCAACAACATGTTACAGGTGCATCGATTGTAACTACAACTGTGATTTGTATATTTTGTAAAAACATTTTTATTTACTGTTTTCTTTTTTCATTTTTTACGTAATTTATGTACAAAGTGCGCGAAATTTATAAAATTTTGTACAACGAAATAACAGTATTTACCAATTATTTTTTCGTAGTTTTGGGAGCAAATAATCTATTTTATTCTTTCTTTTCGAGTACTGAAGTATCACTTTTAATCTGAGTATAAATTAACAAATAAATAACCTTTACCGTGAGCAACTAGTATATTATAAACCTGTTACTTGTTAGCTAAGTTTCTTAAAAATGTAATGCTGTTATTCAGCGTATTCCATTTGCCATTTGGATCAGATCTAACTTACATTTGCTACACCAAATCACTTATTTATTGCGCTGGATTACTTCACTGACTTTATTTCCAGTACTACGAGGGCAGGGTGAAAAGTCCCTGAAAAATAAAACAGATGGCGCTACAATCGCAAATCTCATGTGACATTTGTGATGTACCATCTTTAACTAGAACGCATTAAAATTTTCAAACTGATATGTCATTACGTTCTGTTTGACACCCATCGAAAGCAAGCAACCTTGAAGATTTTTTAAAACATGGAAAAAAGTGAATTTCGCGTCTTGATTAAACATTATTTCTTGCGTGGAAAAAACATTACGTAAACCAAAGCATCGTTTGTTAAACATTATGGGGACTCCTCACCATCGATTGGAACGATTCACAAGTGGTTTACTGATTTTCGTTGTGGTAGTATGACCACAAAGGACGCCGAACATTCTGGGCGTCCAATTGAGGTTACAACGACAGAAATCGTCGATAAAATCCATAGTATGATATTGGACGATTGGCGAGTTAAAGTGCACGAGCTGGCTGAGGCTATGAGCATCTCAACCAAATGGGTACAGAACATTTTGTATGAATTTTTCGGTATGAGAAAGTTATCTGCCAGATGGGTGTCGCATTGTGGACAACGCACCGACGCACAGGTCCGCAGTCGCAATGGCAAAATTGTATGAGGTCATCGCTGAGACAAACGCCTATTTTGAAGGATTGCCAAAATCGTATTATTTGGAAGGGATCGAAAAATTAGAAAAACGTTGGACGAAGTGTATCGAGCTACAAGGATATTATGTTGAGAATTAAAATATGTTTTGACCAAATAAATCATTTCTTGTTTCATTTTTCAGGGACTTTTCATCCTGCCCTCGTATGTATCATTTAAGGCAAAACAAAAGGGAAAAAAATGCTGGATAGTATAACTCCTTAATCCCAATTACAGTATAGTATTCGAACTCACCGTGACGCATTGTAATAATATATTTTTAACTTGAACGGGATTCGAGCTCGGGATCTCCGGATTCAAATTCCGTAACGCTACCCACACCACCGTACCTCCAAACAATCTCAATTACAGTAAAGACGTACTGAAGCTTTCAGCGGAATTTGAATTACTTGTAGACACTTGCATATTTCGTTATAAAACAAAAACAGTTTGATCACCACCTTGTATTTCCTTCCCCACCAAACCCATCTATGAATATTTGAAAGAATCAACTAATTTAAAGTTTTAAGCAGACTTCCAATATTTTATCATTTTGGATATCTTTACCCCCAATGGACTTTTAAATTTATTCGGCGCGTACTAAGCCTTATTTACGATTCTGCGTACGGCGCAGATAACCAAATAAAAAAGGATTTCAGACAAAAGTTAAAAAAAATTCGCTATAACTTTAAGAAGAATTGTTTTCGTCCAGAATTTTTTTATGTGTGGATTTACATATGTCTGGGTTAGAATTATTGCTTGGCTTCTTGATATGGAAAAGCAAAAAGTTGGAAAAACTTAGCGAAGAATCGAGAGAAATGAAAATTTTAATTATTAAGTTTTATATCTGATTCAAACATTGAAAGAATCTCTGGAAATATGATTATGGGTGTAAGAAGTAGAATCTTAAATCAACATAAATATTAAATATTTTTAGTACCTATTCTGTATTTCGCGAAATTTATAAGTATGTTTTTTTATTTGTTATACTGTATAAATTAAATTCAGAGCCTCTTGATCGCATTTCTATTTTTATTTTTAAGTTGAAGTCAGGAAGAGTAAAATTCATAACCTCTCGCTAGTTTAGCAGTATCCATGGGCGTCCGCAGGGGGAGGGAAAGCAGGGGTGCCCCCTTGGATATTAACTAGGGTGGTGACCACGACTCTTGAACATAGGATTTTAACATAATTTTGTAATTTCCTGCTTCCCTAAATATTTTAAGCAAAAAAGCTTGAAATAAAATTTTTAGGGCTTAAAATTCTGTATCTGAGCAAATAAACAAAATTAATTTCACATATTTTGTAACGACACAAATTAGATTTGAAAATGATGAAAATTGGCTCAAAACTATCGATAGGCATGAAATTGAAAAAAATTAAACAAATGTTTGACGTTTTATCTGTAAAAATAAATGAAATAATAAATAAAGAATTTATTTTGTCAGTTTTGACAGAATGAACGTCAAACATTTCTGTAATTTTGTTTCAATTTCATAGCTATCGATAGTTTTGAGACAATTTTAGTCATTTTCAGTTCTAATTTGTGCCGTTACAAAGCATGCAAAATTATTTTCGTATTTTGTGCCCTAAAACTTTTATTTGAATTTTTTTAATTTTAAATAATTATGAAGCTGGAAATTAAATCAATATGATTTTACATATTAAAGTCCTATGTTCGAGAGTTGCGGTCATCATCCTGTATATGTATATATAAATTAAATAAAAATTAAATTATAAGTTTAAAAATAATAAACTTTCCAGCAGTATACTTGTGATAAGCTAGCGACATGTTCCCTATCATAACGATTGAGTAATCTAAGTTTATTAAGTATACACAGACACAAAATATTAGAAAATAAAAACTGTAAAACTGCTAAATCGGGATTTATTGAAGAAATGGTGTCAATTTATGGAAGAGTTATTCGAAGATTGTCCTTCTTCTTCAATTCAAACCCAGACGACAAAGACTAGTAATTTATTTCACAAATTTAAATATTTTTTTGTCTATTTGTTATGTGTATTTGTATTTATGTTATGTAAAAAAAAAATATTTTAGAAATTTATGTCTATCTGAGAGTTTTTTCACATCATTAACATTGTTTCGCCCTTTCTAATATTTGATTTAAATATTCTCAACTAACTTATAAAATAATAAATAAAATAAATATATCATCACGCCTTCTACCCATTACTGAGTGTGGCACTCTGCCGAAGCAAGTCTCGGTAAGTGATATATTTTGCGCGTGAAATGCGGTTACCAGTCGTCAAATCACGGCCCCCAAAGATGTTAGTGGTGGAGGAGCCACAGGGGTAGCTTTTGAAATTATGAAAATTGTTTGTCGCCTGTGGGAATCGAACTAGGGTTCTCAGGATCCACAGGCCGACTTCATACCACTGAGCTAATCACCCCATAAAGTATTTAAATTAATATTCTATTATAAAACAACAAGTTTTAATTCTCCTAATCCCTTCAGTTTCAGTTACGATTCTCTGCGGTTTCAGTAATTCGTTTAAAAGTCAGTAAAATAGAGAACTTTGTTATCGGTAAAGCAGATCACCTGTAACCACAAACCACCAGCTTGTGACGTCATCTACTGTGAGCTAGACGCCATTTTGTTGTGGGTTCTTTGTAAAAGGAAAACTAGATTTATTGTTGCATTCAAGAGGATAATACTTTAAGAACATAAGCTTTTAAGTACAATTGTTTAATTTGGTTCAGATTGTAATTAACTAACATTTATTTTTATACAGTTAATTTATTTTATATTATTTGCTAGTAAACAGGTGTAGAGGAGTGAATGGATGAATGCGATTGAAGGTTTGTTGCGTGATATAAGATTCCGAGTGTGAGGAATAAATGAGCTTGAATGAAAGGAACTCTAAAAGTGATTGAAGCAAGGATTGTGTGTTAGGATGAGAATGTTTGACTAAGATTATATGATGAATCTGATGAATGTTTCAAAGATTCTTGCTACCCTATTTGATGAGATATAACGCAATTACAGTAGCTTATAATGGAATTTGAACCACTTAGACACAATTTTATTTTTGACATAAATTGAAGTCAGAGAGATTTGAACGCACGACCTCTTGGTTGAGACGCAAGTTTTAATTCAGTTTTATCAGTAAATAGTTATACTATAAAAATTTTAGTAGTATGTAATTTAAATAAAATAAATAAATATATCATCACGCCTTCTACCCATTACTGGGTGTGGCACTCTGCCGAAGCAGATCTCGGTAAGTGATATATTTTGCGCGTGAAGTGCGGTTACCAGTCGTCAAATCACGGCCCCCAAATATGTTAGTGGTGGAGGAGCCACAGGGATAGCTTTTTCAAATTATGAAAATTTCTCGCCTGTGGGAATCGAACCAGGAACCTCAGGATCCACAGGCCGACTTCATACCACTGAGCTAGCCATCCCATAATAAAAAATAATAATAATAATTTAAAAATACTAATTAAATTCCAATTGGTATGTAACAGTGTCTGCAGACGACTCTTGTGTCATGCCTTTCAGTATTTGAAAGAGTTAAGGGATCGAAGCTACCTATGGCGCATAACAAAATAGAGAGAAACTTCGGTATAAAATTAGATTTGAATGAGGAACTTTAAAATTAGAAAAAATCGTCCCCACGGATCTCGTTTTTCTGAATTTTTCTCATCTTTTTATAAAGCACTTACTGATCTTGTAACATACTGTTTCCGAACACCAAATGATGAGAAGATTATATTAGAGTTTGTTTAACTTTTGTTGAAAACATGGTTTAGATTAATTTAATCCAAATTCAGGATTAGCTAAAACTCTTTTGAGAAATGGGCTGCAAATGTCAAAATTCAAGCACATAATAAACTGAATATAATCACGAGAGTATATCGCAATCACGGTAAACATTAGAGCATGTATACTATTGCATTGTGTTTACGCACCTCCAAAATGGCTTATGAGGTAATCCTATATAGTCCTGTTCAGTCGCGCTTGGCCGTGATGCAGAATAACATCTGCATGCAACACTGAACAATAATCCATTGTAATTAATAGGAAATCCACGCGTTGCAGCACTGTAGCCATACGAAAATCATACGAAGTGGAGAATATAACATGGAGGAAAGATTTATGTGTTGTTTCGTTTCGTATGGAGGAAAAATTTGTACTGAGGGATTTTAATGAAATACCCTAGCACTGGTGTAACACCCAATGTCAATAATTTTGTCGTCTAATTTTTGCAGATCTGAATGAAATTTGGCGCA
Source organism: Pterostichus madidus (assembly GCA_911728475.2). NCBI lineage: Eukaryota > Metazoa > Arthropoda > Insecta > Coleoptera > Carabidae > Pterostichus > Pterostichus madidus. The sequence continues at coordinate 32,164,911 of OU452314.1, forward strand.
CGTAAACGTTGGATAGTCATATGCATCCTGTTAAAATATGAAACACATTCATCGTCTGTGAACAAATATATTCGCTTGTAAAGTTGAGTTCTTATACACGGGGCTTATGGCGATCATCACTCAGAATCGCACATATTTGGTTTGTGTACCTCTAAAATTTTGCAGTTTCATTTCAAAAACTAGTATGATGTTCTAGAACTATCCATGTATATTGTATCAGAAGGAGAAAGTTTTTTATCGTTTAGTAATGGATATATAACCATGCAAAGCCTTGTTTTTAACGAAAAATTAAGAATCCTAATTTATAATGGCAACACCACACGGTGGTATGGTATTTGAAAATTCACTAGACCAACAACCTGTTAACAATTCATGATATTCAAATCATAATAGGTATAAAACACTTATTTTATTCAATTTTTATATTTTTTTGAGCGTCAGTTTCGCCACTCGACAACCGATGGCGCCACCGTCACTTGATATAATATACATGGATAGTTCTAGAATATCATACTAGTTTTTCAAATGAAACTGCAAAATTTTGGAGGTACACAAACCAAATATGTGCGATTCTGAGTGACGATCGCCATAAGCCCTATATATAAGAACTCAACTTTACAAGCGAATATATTTGTTCACAGACGATGAATGCGTTTCATATTTTAATAGGATGCGTATGACTATCCAAAGTTTACGTACACCAAATTTCATTCAGATCTGCAAAAAATTTTTTCACGCTAGTACTACCTTAAGGCAGTGCGGTAGTGTGGTTAGCGTTACGGCATTTGAATTCAAAGATTCCGAGTTAAAATCCCATTCAAGCTAAAAATATATGAATTATCATACCGCAGCTTGATGAGGTCGAATCTAAGTTTGTAATGACTTGCATTTCGCACGATGGTAGTAATTTAGTTTCTCGTATTATTAACATTTCGACAGTAATAACAATTATTTATTTAAAAATCATTCAAAGAATCAAACTGGCAACGTTGTTCTCATTGGGTTCCAGCTATCTATGTAGCAACCATGGTTGCCAACTTTGCAGACGAGAACACGAAAGGCAAAAGACTGGCAGTTGGCCTAGTGCGCTTTGCGCCTTTGCCGCTGGTAAGCGGATTTATATTTCAATAAAAGTAAGAAAGCTTCTTTCAAGTAAGCGATATTGGAAAAGTTTGATTCCGTCAGATGAACGTACATACATACATACGAATATAATACCTTGAATGTATAAAAGGATCTGAATTTTAAGAAAGGTTTCCAAAATGTTTAAATCATCTATCATGGGATTGAAGCTGCATATGGCGCATAACAAAATAGAGAAAAACTTCGGTATAAAATCAGATTTGAATGAGGGACTTTAAAGTTTATCACTATGAAATTGACGGCTGGTAACCGCACTTCAGCGCATAAATATATCACTTACCGAGATCTGCTTCTGTAGAGTGCCACCCCCAGTAATAGGTAGAAGGCGTGATGATATATTTATTTATTTTGTCTCTATGTTATCACGAAGGAATGTATAATTTTTATGTACTTATTCCATCTCAATCTGTAAGTAATTACCGATCAGCAATTTGTAAACATGACTTACTGCTTTAGAAACCTTATCGGTAAATATCTGAAAAACCCGCTCGTGCAAAAATAATATGATGATGTTGATAACAACTCTTGTTTTCTTTGAATGAAAGTCTGCCGATACCAGTGATGACAAACAACCCTACTGCACGTATCAACGTTTAGAGTTGCAAGTTTTTCAACAATGTTTTCCGTTCTCCAAAGTGTACTTCAAGTCTTCCGATATGTTCCAATGTTTTATAATCTTTTTGTTTACAAGAAACTGAGGAAAAGTGCAGCGTTAGACAACTGCATGGACTTGCAACTTTATCGCGTAGAAATCTAACAAACATATTGAGTGGTTTAAAACTGGCTCTAGATTTACGATTGTTTTGTATGAATACATTTTGTTTATTTTTACTTTGTTACTCTGCATAACAGGAACTTAATCCCAATTACATTACAAGTTATAATCAAATCCGAACCATTCAGACACAATAATATTATTTTTACAATACTTCGCTTTTATCCACTAGGCTAAGTTTCATGGGCGTCCGCAGGGGGAGGCAAGAGGGGGCGCGCGCCTCCCTTGGATATTAACTAGGGTGGTGACCACGACTCTCGAACATAGGACTTTAACATGTAAAACTACAATTTTTTAATTTCCTGCTTCCTTAAATATTTGAAGCAAAAAAGCTTGAAATAAAAGTTTTAATGAAAATAAACAAAGTTACTTTGTAACGACACAAATTAGATTTGAAAATGACGAAAATTTTCTCAAAACTATCGATAAGCATGAAATTGAAACAAAATTAAACATATGTTTGACGTTTTATTTGTCAAAATAAATGAAATAATAAATAAGGAATTTATTCTGACAGTTTTGACAGATTTAATGACTAACATTTGTTTAATTTTATGTCAATTTCATAGCTATCGATAGTTTTGAGACAATTTTAGTCATTTTCAAATCTAATTTGTGCCGTTACAAAGCATGCAAAATTAATTTCATATTTTATGCCCTAAAAATTTTATTTGAATCTTTTTTCTTTTAAATAATTAAGAAGCAGGAAATTTAAAACAATGTGATTTTACATGTTAAAGTCCTATGTTCGAGAATCGTGGCCACCACACTGTATATGTATATATAAATTAAATAAAAATTAAATTATAAGTTTAAAGATTATAAATTCAAACTGAAACTTTCCAGCAGTATTCTTAAGGCCAGCTAGCGACATGTTCCCTATCGTAATGATTGAATAATCAAAGTTTAAGTATACACAGACACAAAATATTAGAAAATAAAAACTGTAAAACTGCTAAATCGGAATTTATTGAAGAAATGGTGTCAATTTAAGGAAGAGTTATTAGAAAATTGTCCTTCCTCTACAATTCAAACCCAGACGACAAAGACTAGTAATTTTTTTCACAAATTTAAATATTTTTTATCCATTTGTTATGTGTATTTGTATTTATATTATGTAAAAAAAAAATATTTTAGAAATTTGTGTATATATGAGAGTTTTTTGCGACCCGGCCCCTCCCCTCTGGAAAAATGTCTGTGGACGCCCATGTTATGTTTACTTGTAATAAACATTTGACAACTTTTAAATGACTACGCTTGTAGCTCTAAACTAAATTCCAGTATCACCTATAAACCTTTATTGTCAGTTTCCACTAGTAGCGCTAGCTCTAGCTTCACAACTGGCTGGAATCCAGTGCGTTAACCGTTAAATTTTAGCATTTTATCATCAGATAACCGCCCTGTTACAGCAGTAATAATTGCAAATCCAAATGCATGCGCCACATGGTACATGAACGCAATAAGAGAATTAACAGAGTGCTGCGATGCACATTGTGCAACAAACGACTGCGCCAGAAATGCAATGTTGCTAACTGCAAGGAATTTTTATGATAATGTACAGTGTTTCAGTGGATGGTATTTAATATTTTGCTAGTAGCTACATGTTTGAGAAAAGGTTGGATTCGTTTGTAGTGAACCATATAATAGTTATTTTTATACTAAGAAAAGAAAGTGAACCATTTCTTTCCAAAGGTACTGTTTTATTTCACTCGATACCACTAAGCCACCTACCCCATAATACTTACAAATTTGTAAAAATCAGTTTGGTACAATAACTACAATTTGACAATTCATATTTTGTTAATTAATAGTTTTATGGGGTAATGGCTCTGTGGTATCAAGTCGACCAGTGCATCCTAAGAACCTCGGTTCGATCCCCACAGCCGACAGAACATTACCTCTGTGGCTCTCCCACCACTAACATCTATAGGAGCCGTGATTTGACGGCTGATAACCGCACTTCACGCACAAAATATATCACTTACTGATATCTGCTTCGGCTGAGTGCCACACCCAGTAATGGGTAGAAGGCGGGATGATATATTTATTTATATTTATTTATTTATATAAATTATATTTTGGCTAGCTCAGTGGTATGAAGTCAGCCTGTGGATCCTGAGAACACTGGTTCGATTCCCACAAGTGACAAACAATTTTCATAATTTCAAAAGCTACCCCTGTGGCTCCTCCACCACTTACATCTTTGGGGGCCGTGATTTGACGACTGGAAACCGCACTTCACGCGCAAAATATATCACCTCCCGAGATCTGTTTCGACAGAAGGCGTGATGATATATTTATTTTATTTATTTATATTTTGAACATTTAGTTTGATTTTAAATTTTTACTATAATCTAACTATGGCTACATATTTAAAGTTTAATGGTACATTATTTTTAATGTTGAAATAGTACTGTAACACAAATTTAATTAAAAAACTAACTGCTTTTTGTTATTATTTATTACTCTTCGATTTTCTAGTGGCAAATTTCCAATTTTTAAATCAAACTTGCTTTCAGTTGTAATACGATAAAATGTATTAATTCATCCACGCATAAATTCTTGTTCGAACTTTCATATTTTTTTTTTCATATCGGTCACGTGGTACGAATGTAATGAATGAAGGTCAGGGACGAACTTGTAAAAATGATTTATTTGGGGGTGAAATCCGAGCTCTGATACGCTATGTGGTGTACGGTCCAGTCACCAAGAACTAGATTAAATATTGTTGCTGAAGATTTATTGATCTAACGTGCTGTTATGAATTTAAGAAAGAAAGAACTTGTCAAAATGATTTAGGAATGTAATAAAATGGTATTGGATGTTGTACGATTAGAATTAGAATATTCATTTGGTTCGTTTTTACTGCAAATGAGAGTAATAAATATGTACATTACATTTTGAGAAATTAAAATTTTATTCAATGATATTTTTATTCCTACGGAAGAATTTCTGTCGGTAGATGGCACCACGAGTTGCTCCGTAGCTCTCATGTCATGCATACCGGCTTACATACTTTTTAACATCAGTCAGTTAAGCTTGAAAAGTATCACAGTTCACTAGTCTCTAGTTGGTCTAGTTGGATAGTTGATCACACCATACTGATGAGTCCCTAATGGACGAAACGCGTCTGTGGTTAAAGCTTGTATGTCAATTCAGATCCGATGAATTCAATACTGTTGAGCGCATCTTCATATCTACTGTTGTTGCCATAAGAGAATGCCTTAATCACGTCACTGTGAAATTGTGTTTATTCCACTGGTCTATTGCAGTTAGTATTGGTCGGCAGAGCGGTTCATGTATTACGTATAATACTTGTAGTAAAATATTTCCAATCACAGTGCCGCTTTATACAGATCCTGCAATCATTTCACATTTTTGAGCTTGGCATACTCTCATTTTGATACCAGTAATTTGGTTTTTAAAGCCCCATTCACAACACGAAATTAGTAGTTAGTGTTAGTGGTTATGGTTAGTGGTTATAGTTAGTAGTTACAGATTAAAATACATCGTTCACAATGTCCCAAATTAATGATTTCGAATTTATGTTTCTGCCGGTAATGTAGTGCACATTTTTGAAAATTATAGATACTACAAGAAATTATAATAGATGTCACAGTTGTCAACTTAAAATTTTGACAAATAGTTACAGTTTTGTTTGTTTGAGTTCTGATATTTTGTCTGTAGTTCTGATTTGGTAGAACTGGTTTTCTTCTATTTTTCTTTAAAATTGGTCCTACAAGTGCTAACGACAAATCAAATTGAACTATGGTCATTCTGGTGTAATTAAAGAACATGTCTTCATCATATGACCTCATTTCTTGGATAAAATTATCCCAGTCTCCCTGATTTGTTCGGTTTTGGTTGATTGGGCGAACCCACCATCTTCTATTTGTTTTTTTATTTCTTTTTATTTGCACAATTAAAGTTGCAAGTAACAACTTTTTTATTGTGCTTCGATTCATTTTCGTTACATAAAATTCAAACTGAGAAAACCAACTGTCACTTTACTCCTCGTTTTTGATTGGCTGTGCCGTTAACCACTAACTAAAAGTTTGAAGTTTACAAACTTCTACGCTAACCACGATTAGCGTAGACCTGCGCTGGGCTAAGTTCGTTGTTGTGACCGCTACTAGAGGAATACATATGTCAAACTTCTAACGCTAACCATAACTACTAACACTAACCACTAATTTCGTGTTGTGAATGGGGCTTTAGAGGTAAGGTCAAATTCACAGTCGTGACTCATCCTCACCTCATCTTCACCTCACACTCGAAGTCGAAGTAACCAAGGCTATTAACTCAAAAATTTGCATAATTAGTTAGTTGCCTTATTTACTTCTGATTTAAGTGTGAGGTGAGGATGAGGTGCGGGTGAGTAACGACTATGAATTTGGCTCTTAGACTTGAAATTTTTCCTCAAATTATTTGTTTCATTTCTGAAGTTATATTAGAATAATTTCATGTATTTAAATTCTGTTCAACAGTTCAACATGCAGTATGTATGTACGTATGTAAAACTATCACAAATAATTATTCTAATAAGTGAATACCAAATGAATGAATTCAGTTTGTAGATAATATCGCATCGTTTGTTCGCAAATGGATGATTCGGCGAATGGCGTATTTTGTCAGCGGAACGGCACAAACATTAGCGGAATGACAGCAGTCATTTTAGCTACATTCCGTTATAATGTATGTACATTTTTCAGCATAAATTACTTCTCATTAGCTCAACGGGAACGACTACCGCCATTTTAAATTGAAGTCACGAGTCATGCAATTGAAATTTTTGCTTCTTTTACATCGTTTCTACAATTTTAATGAGGTACAATTAATAAAATACTGTTTATGTCAAACTTAAAATTTACGCTTCATTGGAAAAAACATTAAACGGATATCAAAAATCTGACAGGCACGATGACAGCTTTTGTTTCTATTATTTTATTATTACGGAGTAGATGGCTCAGTGGTATTGAGTCGCCTTGTGGAGTCTGAGAACTCTTGTTTGATTCCCACAGCCGTCAAAACATTTTCACCACATTAAAATTACTCCCCACCGTGAAACAAAAACTGGACTGGTCCTCCAGGTTGAGGGTTGGGCGGAGGGCTAACGACCCTCTCCTGGAAAAAGCTAATTGTTACGAAGCCACCAAACGAGCTTCGGAAAGGAATGAACTAGGAAGAGGAGAATGGTGGAGGCCAAGGCCCGATTTGGGCTGTAGCGCCATTGAAAGAAGAAGAAAATTACTCCTATGGGGTGGCTAGCTCAGTGGTATCAAGTCGGCCTATGGATCCTGAGAATCCTGATTCAATCCTCACAGATGACAAACAATTTTCACCATTTTAAAAAACTACCCTTGTGGCTCCCCCATCACTAACATCTTTGGGGGCTGTGATTTGACGCCTGGTAATCGCTCTTCACGCGCAAAATCTGCTTCGGCAGAGTGCCACACTCAGTAATGGCTAGAAGGAGTGATGATATATTTATTTATTTATTTTAAAATTACTCCTGTGTCTCTCCATTACTAACGTCTTTGAGGACAGTGATTGACGGTTGGTAACCGCACGTCATGTACATAAATATATCACTTACCAAGATCTGCTACGGCAGAGTGCCACACCCAGTAATGGGTAAAGGGCGTGATGATATATTTATTTATATCAATACATGTACTGTAAGTTACGTATTATTGACAAAATTTAAACACAGTTAGTGTAACTTTTTTTCCATAGTAGTTTTCATGGTTATATCAGGACTGTACTATTTACTTACTGTCCACCGTTCACAGTAAGCAAATATTATATATCAAAGTCTTGTTTATCTTGACTACTATTTGACAATTGTTAATTTTGTAACCTATTTTTCTTTTCCTTTTTTTATTTGCAAGTATTGTAAATAATAGCTTACTAACCTCAAACTGTAAATGATTTTTTTAGGTCGTGAATGTTTAGGAAATCTCGACTGTCATTTACAGTTCAAGGTACGTAATATACTATTTATTTATATTTTTGATCTTATTATAAAATCTTTGATTGGATACTTGCAAACAATCCCTTGGTTCCTATTGAAACATCAACTTTCATACTCTAGTGGGACTATACCGAGATCTGCTACGGTAGATTGCCACACCCAGTATTGGGTAAAAGACGTGATGATTTATTTTATATTTTAATTTTTATCTTATAATATAAAATAAAATAAAAATAAATATATCATCACGCCTATTACCCATTACTGGGTGTGGCACTCTGCCGAAGCAGATTTCGGTAAGTGATATATTTATGCGCGTGAAGTGCGGTTACCAGTCGTCAAATCACGGCCCTCAAAGATGTTAGTGGTGGGGGAGCCACAGGGATAATTTTAAAAAGGTGAAAATGTTTTGTCGACTGTGGGGATCGAACTAGGGTTCTTAGGATCCGCAGGTCGATTTGATACCACTGAGCCATTACCCCATTTATCTTATTATCAAATGTTGTAATTATTACCTAAGTGATTTTCTTAAATTGTTTTCATAAATCTGTTTCAATTTGAAAGTTGAAACTAGATTTATATTTATGATGTTAATAAAGTTAAGATTGATTAACAAAAGTTTAGGTTGTACTATAAAATTTCATGTAATATCAAAATTGTGATTGTTTGTAAAAGCAATAGAGAAGGAACCATCTTGATATAGTTTATTACGTTAAAGGGTAACTTTCGTAATTGGCAGAGAAATGGAAAAAGTTTCCCAAATGGAATTACTGCAGAAGTGGGTTAATTCAATACTTGTTTTTAGACACAGCCCACACTCGATGATAATAGAAGAATATTAATTATATTTGACATTTACTTGCTTAATAATCCACTCAATTATTGATGTATTTTTCTGCACGAATATACTAATTACATGGTTTCGTGAAACACAGTAGCATTCGTCCATATTTAATGTGATTACTTATCAACAAAATACAGTGTGTTATGCAAGTACATACGAGGGCAGGGTGAAAAGTCCCTGAAAAATAAAGCAGATGGCGCCACAATAGCAAATCTCATGTGACATTTGTGATGTACCATCTTTAATTAGAACGCATTAAAATTTTCAAACTGATATGTCATTCAGTTCTGTTTTGACACCCATCGAAAGCAAGCAACCTTGAAGATTTTTGAAAACATGGAAAAAAATGAATTTCGCGTCTTGATTAAACATTATTTCTTGCGTGGAAAAAACATTACTCAAACCAAAGCATCGCTTGTTAAACATTATGGGGACTCCTCACCATCGATTGGAAGGATTCACAAGTGGTTTACTGATATTCGTTGTGGTAGTATGACCACAAAGGACGCCGAACGTTCTGGTCGTCCAATTGAGGTTACAACGCCAGAAATCGTCGATAAAGTCCATGGTATGATATTGGACGATCGGCGAGTTAAAGTGCACGAGCTTGCTGAGCCTATGAGCATCTCAACCAAACGGGTACGGAACATTTTGCATCTATCTAGCTATCTGCCAGATGGGTGCCGCATTTGCTCTCTGTTGACAACAAGCGCGACCGTGTGACTAGTTCAAAAATTGCATTAATTGCGCTACGAATTGGTTTGTCATCCACTATATTCTCCAGATTTGGCCCCCTGCGATTTTTATATATTTCCAAACTTGAAGAAATGGCTCGGGGGAAAGAGATTTGGCTCCAACGATGAGGTCATCGCTGAGACAAACGCCTATTTTGAAGGATTGCCAAAATCGTATTATTTGGAAGGGATCGAAAAATTAGAAAAACGTTGGATGAAGTGTATCGAGCTACAAGGAGATTATGTTGAGAAATAAAATATGTTTTGACCAAATAAATCATTTCTTGATACGTTTTTCAGGGACTTTTCACCCTGCCCTCGTAGCTTAATATAATATTAAAATAACTGTCTGTCATAAATACATCACTTACCGAGATCTGCTACAGCAGAGTGCCACACCCAATAATAAATAAAAGGCACGATAATATATTTATTTTTATATAAATAAACAAACCATTTTGTATCCCCGTTCATAACCTATAAAGCCCAAGCCTCTTATCTTACACTTCCTGGAATGTGCTTGGAACGCAGTTTCTGTTATCCTGCTAGTGGTACGACTACTACGCAACGATGAAGTGAGTTATAGGCTCGTGGCTGCCTGCCAGTCCTCGCGCAGGATAACACCACCAGCAGAAATATAGCAGGGTGACTTTATAGCAGGAACGGATGCAGAAAAGTCGAGAGTTAAATGAATGCAGGAAAGATTCGCTCCGAGAGAATATAGGCTAAAGTACGAGATGATGCTGTATCAAAAATATATACAGATTGTCGCATAAAAACTGTGGTATAGGAAATAATTGTTTTGTTGACATTACTTCCCTAAAAGTGAAATAATTTTATAGTAAACAGTCTTGGGAAAGTGTTAAGAAATTTTCAAAAAATTAAATCGTTTAAATTAGCTATAAATTTGCTTGCAACTAACTTCAAACATGAGGAATTCAATGCCATTGAGTGCATCTTACTTGGTTTTTAAGATATAGCCTCTGAAAAACATTTTTTTTTAAATTTTACCTAACTAGATTTTTGTCATTTCCCAGGCTATATCTCAAAAACTAAACAAGATGTGAAGATGCATTCAAGGGCAATGAATTTCTCATACTTCAATTGACTTGAATAAATATTTCTAGCAATTTTTATTTTTCAAAAAATTTTCATCCAAATTTTGACTTAAAACATTTTTTTGAAACTATATCTCAAAAACAAGAAAATATACGCATTTTGGGACTTTATCATTGAATTCAACAGGTCAAAATACATATGTATGTAAATTTTCAGTAATAATATAACAAGAGAGTGAGAATAAATTGAAAATAATTTGACAGATCTATCGAAAACTTGTTGTCAGGCAATAGTCATGAAAGCCCGTAGGGCTTGAGTGGCTATTGCCAAATGGCAACAAGTTTGAGAAAGATACTGGAGAATTATTTTCTAATTTATCCAACTCTCGACTTATATTTAATTAGATTATTCTTTGACTTCGCTGTTGAGGTCGATTCATCCAACTTAAAAGATTTTGAACTGGGTCCATATCGATTGATTATTTATTAATGTATTCTTGGAAGTTGTATCCAAAATTTGTTGGTGTATTTCTGTATCTAAAATACAACTAAATCGATTTTTTTAACACATTTTACTTGACGCGTTGACTGTTTTAAATAATTATTTGACAACTACTTATAATTTGTCACAAACAAAAGAACCTACAGAGCTTATTCCCGGGAATAATCATAAGAGCTTTATTCTCAGTATAATAATGACAGGATTGGCTAAAACGCAGACACGTGACATACAATGAAGCATTTCATTAGTTTTGAGAAACGTTAAAATAATCATTGCAATTTTTGTACGCGAAAGAATTTTAGAGTAAACAGTCTGAAATTGGCCTAAAATCGAAAAAAAAACCAAGGGGTACCCCTTAAGAAATTTTGCAAAAAATTAAATTGTTTAAAATTTGCTACAAATTTTCTTAATGGTCAATTCAGACACTAGGAATTCAATGTCGTTGAGCGTATCTTCATATCTTCTTTAATTTTTAAAATATACCCTCCGGAAAAATAGTTTTTTTCCAAATTTTGTACTTGGTATTTGATTAAAATTCAAATCTTAGCAGTACCCCAATTTTCCTTTTTATAAGTTAATTTGAATTAAAAACAAACTTTTTATAATGGGATGGCTAGCACAGTGGTATGAAGTCGGCCTGTGGATCCTGAGGTCCCTGATTCGATTCCCACAGGCGACAAATTTTCATAATTTGAAAAAGCTATCCCTGTGGCTTCTCCACCACTAACATGTTTGGGGGCCGTGATTTGACGACTGGTAACCGCACTTCACGCGCAAAATATATCTCTTACCGAGATCTGCTTTAGCAGAGTGCCACACCCAGTAATGGGTAGAAGGCGTGATGATATATTTATTTATATTTATACTTTTTATTATTTTTATTTTAGTACATTGTTTCTGACACAATAATGAAAGCTCTGCATTTGCAGATCTTAATAAAAATCCAAAGTCCTATAAGTAGAAATAAAATATTTTACGTTGTGAATTGTACAAGAGTAGTGTTTATTTTTATTTTAGTTTATTGTTAAATTTTGGCACCAATTTGGCCGTTTGCAATTTTGAACGCTCGCCAGATTAACTAGGATTTTTATTTAGCCGTAGTTGGTACTTTGTTGTTTGTAAATAAAAGTGATTAAGTGTTCTAGGGAAATTGCATTTCACACGAGCTTTTCATGCTTTTATTGCCAGTTTTTTGTTGTAATACAGGATGTATTATTCTGGCAGCAAAACAAAACTATAATTATGAAATATTAAAATTGTCATTAACTTATTAATCATTAACAAATAATCCTCCCTATTCTGTAATTGGATCATTATTTGTTAATGATCGATAAACTAATGACAAATTTTATTTTTCATAATTATTGTATAGATTATTATAATTTCGGTATTCTGTGACAAGAATAATTTACCCTAGCATGGGGTAGCTAGCTCAGTGGTATCAAGTCGGCCTGTGGATCCTGAGAACCCTAGTTCGATTCCCACAGGCGACAAACAATTTTCACTATTTTAAAAACTACCCCTGTGGCTCCACCTCCACTAACATCCTTGGAGGCCGTGATTTGACGACTGGTAACCGCACTTCACGCGCTAAATATATCACCGAGATCTGCTTCGACAGAGTGCCACCCACACCCAGTAATGGGTAGAAGGCGTGATGATATATTTATTTTATTTTATGTTATTATCATATATTTTTAAAATAAATAAATAAATATATCATCACGCCTTCTACCTATTACTGGGTGTGGCACTCTGCCGAAGCAGATCTCGGTAAGTGATATATTTTGCGCGTGAAGTGCGGTTACCAGTCATCAAATCACGGCCCCCAAAGATGTTAGTGATGGAGGAGCCACAGAGGAAGCTTTTGAAATTATGAAAATTGTCGCCTATGGGAATCGAACCAGGGTTCTTAGGATCCACAGGTCGACTTCATACCACTTAGCTAGCCACCCCATTCATATATTTTTCTCACTTGTATATGTAGCTATTATTATAAAAAGGAATATAATGATAGCTTAATGATAGTTTCGTAAAAAGTGTGGTTAAAAAATAATGTTTTTTATACTGACAGTTTCATACGGAATTAAAATTCATAAAAATTAAACAGAAAGAACAGCATAAATTATTTTATTCAGAGAAAGTCAAGGTGGTGGTAATCTATAGAGTAATCATAAAAAATAGGGGTTGTCATTAACTTATCTATCAGTAACAGATAATGATTCAGGTCCAGAATAGGGGTTTGTATATTATATTATTTATTTATGGGATGGCTAGCTCAGTGGTATGAAGTCGGCCTGTGGATCCTGAGGTCCCTGGTTCGATTCCCACAGGCGACAAATTTTCATAATTTGAAAAAGCTATCCCTGTGGCTCCTCCACCACTAACATCTTTGGGGGCCGTGATTTGACGACTGGTAACCGCACTTCACGCGCAAAATATATCACTTACCGAGATCTGCTTCAGCAGAGTGCCACACCCAGTAATGGGTAGAAGGCGAGATTATATATTTATATTTATATTATTTATTTATTTATTTATGCTAGTCTGTACAACAGGACCTTAATTCTAATTTCAGTTCTGGGTTCGAACTCACCAAACCATACCGTACTAGTTCATATATTTATAACTTGAGTGGGATTCGAACTCGAGATCTCCAGATTCGAATTCCGGAACTTTACCCATACCACCGTACTGTCGGCATAATTTGATTGTATTAATAATTAACTTTTATGAATTTTTCTTTTATTATCTTTTATTATCTTCTAACGCAAACAAAAAAGTAAAACTCGACTACTATTGACATCAGTTTTCATCTTTTTGCATCGCGTGTTTGCCGCATACTTGTCATTGTGTCATGAGTGATTGTATCTCGAAATGATCTATACTATTCACTGTATATTAATTAGTAAACTACTTCGATGCAGCTCTAATTAGAATTGTTTGCGATATTTGTCTTGAAATACAAGAAGTTTTTTTTGTTTGTTTGTGTAAGAAAATTAATGAATTGCATATTATGAAAGAAATAATGGAGCTCTGTCAAATTATATGAAGTGGTCGTCCATCTGCCAAATTCTGCGATTTTGGAGTAAATAAAAACAAAGGAATTTAGTGCACAACTATATTTCTTTTATTTTTTTATTGATTTTCATTGACCTTATCCTAGATATATATTTTTTTGTGATCCTTACAGAAAATGAAATTTTCATTCCTCAAGTCGGCCTGCGGATGCTGAGAACCCTGGTTCAATTCCCACAGGCGACAAACAATTTTCACCATTTTAAAAAACTATCCCTGTGGCTCCTCCACCACTAATATCTTTGGGGGCCGTGATTTGACGACTGATAACCGCATGTCACGCGCATAAATATATCACTTACCGAGATCTGCTTCGGTAGAGTGCCACACCCAGTGATTGTAGAAGGCGTGATAATATATTTATTTATTTCAAGAAGAAAGTCTTTTTTGCCACCCTCCTTCTAATATCTTTGAGCTTTGTGATTTGACGGCTGGTAACGCGCATAAATATATCACATACTAAGTTTTGTTATGGCAGAGTACCACACCCAGTATTGGGTAAATGGCGTGATGATATATTTATTTAAAATCTGAGAATCACATGCTATTGTTAAATAATTTCTCGACACAAATGGAATACAACAAAATTGTGTCTTAGCAACAGCATAAAATAAATAGTTATTTGTATACCTATAGCAGAAAGTAGTCTATTATCACTAACGCACGTATATTGTTGATCGAGGCACAGTCGAGAGCAACAACCATGGAAGAGCGACAAAGACATTTTCTGTTCGGGTACACACAATATTTTTTCTATGACCATTTAGAGACCCGTAAAAAATAATTTAAAATAATTTTTGCCTGTTTTTCTGTTTTGAAATGTACTTGAAAATGTTGACTGTTTTTATGTGTTCATGGATACACTTTTACTTTACCGCTCGGCGAGTAGTAAAAGTCAACTTTCTTCACTCAACTAACAGTTAGAAATGTCTACTTTTTGCTCGCCCGATCGTAGAAAAAATTAATTAATTTTGTGTCAAAATGAAAGCATATGAACACGTTTATTTAGTGAGACGATTTTACCCTGGTAACGGGATGTAGTATGAAACTAAGTTTATTGGTTGAATTTTCAAATGTTTTGCATTATGAATGATTGAAAACAGGTCAAGGAAAAATTATCAGTAATAATATAACAAGAGAGTGAGAATAAATTGAAAATAATTTGACAGATCTTTCGAAAACTTGTTGCCAGGCAATAGTCACGAAAGCCCGTAGGGCTTGAGTGGCTATTGCCAAATAGCAACAAGTTTGAGAAAGATACTGGAGAATTATTTTCTAATTTATCCAACTCTCGACTTATATTTAATTAGATTATTTTTTGACTTAGCTATTGAGGTCGATTTATTCAACTTAAAAGATTTTGAACTGGATCAATATCGATTGAATACTTATTAATGTATTCTTGGAAGTTGTTTCCAAAATTTGTTGGTGTATTTTTGTATCTGAAATGGAACTAAATCGATTTTTTTCACATATTTTACTTGACGCGTTGACAGTTTTAAATAATGACAACTACCTATCATTTGTTACAAACAAAAAAGCACCTGCAGAGATTATTCCCAGGAATAATCACAAGAGCTGTATTCTCAGTATAATAATGACGGGATTAGTTAAAACACATACACGTGACTCAATAGAACATATAATTTGTTTTCAGAAACGTCAAAATATAATCGATATAAAATATTCTGCAATAATTACTTTGTCGAAATAAAAGATTGTACAATAAAGTACATTGTCAAATTTGTGGATCTGAACATCTAAAACTCACCCTCAATCCGTTACAAAACGCCTCGAATTTGTTCCACGTTTAATATAAGGGTTTACGATTTGTCCCCATAATGACCGTCGTAAATTTCATCCTCTAGGGTGATTTTTATGGCTTGTGTCTGGCTCTGTACAAGAAGATATTCTTCACTTTGTTTTAAAAATCATTTTTCATGAAAAATAAAAAAGCATAAAATAAACATCAAGTTTTAAATACAGAGATATTTTCAGTCATCTTTCATTTAATCTATTTAATCGTTAGTTATATAAAAGTGTAGCAAGATTTCTTAGAAAAATATGATAGATTATTTATTATAATAACACGCTAAATGATATATTGTACTCCCAGGAATTAAAACGATTATATTTTTTATATGCAAATATAAATATGGTTCTTGGAATTATGAGTACATCACTGCTGGTACTCGTAGCACCAGTTTTGTTCTTTTAGGGAAAATAAATAAGTTTTATATAAATATTTTTCTGTTTCGGTATTCTTATAAGTCTGTAAACGCACTGAAAAACACGTCGTTAAAGAGGATCTATAGTGTGATCAAAAGGAATTGTTACAGTTGGCAATAAAAAAATACTTGAAATTGGTAAGCCTGATACATAAATTCATTTCCTGTTGTTGACAGTGACATTTGAAAATTTTAATCTAAATTTGAGTACAGTTATTGTTACATTTATTTCTAAAGTATTTCTATTACTTAAAAAGTCAAAATTCTATTAGCTGTCAGACTCCTGACATAACCTATTTGTATTTATTAGAAATGTCAAATAGTATTTTCGCCTTTACCTGGCGTTGTGCCAACTGTGGAATAAAAAGATCTCCGGAATTGTATTGCCAACTGTAACAATTCATTTTGACCATCTGTATAAGAACATTGTTTTTGATGCTTTCCATTTTGTGGGAGTGGTATGTATACTTTTAAATTTGACAGATGAATGACATATAACGTCAAAATTGCAAATTGTTGGTGTCGAAATATTACTAAAAGAATATTCTATGAGACAAAATTCACAACATTCATAAAACAGAAAAAAATATTTATTAATTGTCAAATAAACTTGAAATTTTAATTAAAATAAATAAATAAATATAAATATATCATCACGCCTTCTACCCATTACTGGGTGTGGCACTCTGCCGAAGCAGATCCCGGTAAGTGATATATTTTGCGCGTGAAGTGCGATTACCAACCATCAAACTATGGCCCCCATAGATGTTAGTGGTGGGGGCGCCTCAGGGGTACTTTTAAAATGGTGAAAATTGTTTGTCGCCTGTGGGAATAGCACCAGGATTCTCAGGATCCACTGGCCGACTTGATACCACTGAACTAGCGACCCCATATAAATAAATAAATAATTATATAATCATCCAGTATAGGATGTGACACTCTGCTTTAGTAAATCTTGGTAACTGATATATTTATATGAATGAAGTGCGGTTACCAGCCGTCATATTTAAAGATATTAGTGGATTGGAAGCTACAGGGGCAATTTTAAAAATGAATAAATAAAATATCATCATGCCTTCTACCCATTACTGGATGTGACACTCTGCCGAAGAAGATCTCGGTAAGTGATATATTTTGCGCGTGAAGTGCGGTTACCAGTCGTCAAATCACGGCCCCCAAAGATGTTAGTGGTGGAGGAGCCACAGGGGTAAATTTTTGAAATTATGAAAATTGTTTTGTCGCCTGTGGGAATCAAACCAGGGTTCTCAGGATCCACAGACCGACTTCATACCACTGAGCTAAGTGACTTATTTATGCGTGTGAAATGCGGTTACCAACCGTCAAATCACGCCTTCCAAATATATTAGTGGAAAGAGAGCCACAGTGGTAATTTTAATGTGGTGAAAATGTTTGTCGGCTGTGGGAATTGAACCAGGATTCTCAGGATCTACAGTCCGACTCGATACCACTAAGCCACCTACCACATAAGGGTAATTTTAATGCGACGAAAATCAGTTTATCGGTTGTGAGATCAATCTCGGAATCTTAAATCCACAATCCGACACATTGCCATTGAACCATCTATCCCATTCAACAACGAAAACTATACGAACATTTTCGATATATAATATTAACCAATATCTACACGTGAACAGCATCAGAAAATCCCTAGCTAATCCAAGAAATACACTCCACAAGTTGGGTAAATCACCTTACACAACCTTGGTTACGACTTCGCCGAAGTGTTGACCGTTCCGTTACCGGTAAACGCCGAACGGTAAGCGGTACTGCGGGAAAACTCGTGACGGGTATCGATCGGTCCCACCTTCGATGTGAGTTACCGGTTACCGATAAATTATGAGCCATTCTCGAAGACGTTATCTTCAATAATCTTGGAAGGCTTTCTTGACAGGAGGTGGATGGTGGATGGACCTTGCGAGGATTAGACAGGAGTTAAAGTTTAGATGAAGTAGTAAAGTGCATGGATATGTACGTAGGAAGTCGTGAAGTTTTGATACTGGAGATTAATTTACTGTCTAAATTTAGATGTTGAGTTTGTATTGTTCTGTTGTAAATTTTAATTGAGTAATATTATTTGTTTTTTCTGAAACCGTCAAGAAAGTTCCTACTTTCCTGATTAATTTTTGTATGGAAAGTATATTTTTACCAGAACAGTCAAGTAAAGTACGTATCCAAGGCTACAACGAAAATAACAGTCTGGTAAAGTAAATAAGAAAGATAGGAAAAAACTAAGTTTCCATCACTTGTCACAAATTCCATTCATTTACAGCACGTTTGAATCAACTTATCAGGTTATCAACAAACGGCTGGTCAGTTCAGCTTTAACCATAGACGCCTTTCGTCCTTTAGGGACTCATCAGTATGGTGCGATCAACTATCCAACTAGACCAACTAGGGACTAGTGAATTGTGATACTGTCTTAGCTGAACTGTCTGATGTTAAACTATGTAAACCGGTAACATGACATGAGAGCTACGGAGCAACTCGTGGTGTCATCTACCGACAAAAATCGCAAACTGCTTGACAGCTACTGAAATGATACAAAGATAATATTTCAATTGCGATGTGGAATTAAGTCTTAATAAATAAGAAAAATAGGAAAAAACGAATTTACGTGCTGTAAATTTTTGTGGAATTTGTGACAAGTGATGGATAATTAAGTTTGCAGTTGCTGTGTACAACCGCTAAATATAAGTATAATTTAACTATTATAATAAATAATATTTATAGTGTAATACGGCGTAGAGAAAATTCAGCTGAGCGAGTCTAACATGTGAAAGTAGGGTTTAACTGATTGCAAATGCGATTTTTTTTGTTAATCAGTTGAAAATAGAAAAATTTTAAAATATGGTTCTAAATTATTCAGACTACGAGAAATCGAATGCCATTGAGCACATCTTCATATCTTTTTTAGTTTTTGAGTTACAGCGATTTTTGACTTTTTGAAAAGTTCAACTTTGAAGGCCCATATCTCGAAAACTATAAGAGATATTGAAATGCGGTTGAACGAGTGTATTTCTCGTGCTCTAATTAATTTATATTGAAATTTTCAAAATTTTGAAATTTTACAATTTTTTTCAAATTTTTTTTTTGCCCATATTACAAAAACTTAACGAGATAATAAAAATCTGTGAACACCAGTGAATTCCGCTCATAAAAGTACATATGTATGTAAAATTTCAGAATGTTTGCTTGACGGATACAGTTTTTAGAGCAAAAAAACTAAAAATGGCCAAAATTCATAAAATTCTAAAGGGGTACCCCTTCAAAAATAATTAAAAAACAGTGATTTTTCGTTTTTTTGTAATAAAAACTCTATCTGTTCGAATTTTTGGCTGAAAATTTGCATACCTATATATTTTTATGAGAGGAATTCACTGGTGTTCACAGATTTTCACTATCTTTTCAATTTTTTGAAATATTGAGAAAGGACAATTTTGAAAAAAATTTTAAAATTTTCAAAATTTTCAAAATTTCGGTATAAGTTAATTGGAGCACGAGAAATACACTCGTTCCAACCGCATTTCAATATCTCGTATAGTTTTCGAGATATGGGCCTTCAAAGTTGAACTTTTCAAAAAGTCAAAAATCGCTATACCTTGTAAACTAAACAAGATATGAAAATGCTCTCAACAGGATTCAATTTCTCGTAGTCTGAATTATATAGAACCAATGAAACAAGGAAAATGAGACAATTTACTAACGCCTGTACGAAGTACGATGTTCGCAATATCTTTATAAATTCTTAAAGATATTAAAAAGAAACGCGTAAGGATAATGTATACAATGCTAAAAGGCAATTTGCTTCCTTGTAGTGTTTCGTATAAAATAACGCCCAAAGAAAATTTGTAGTCAACGTAATGCAATTCAGAATATTATAATCTTATTTCTTGCTGAAATATTCTTTGTAGAAACGCTTGTATATAAGTAGGATAATACAAAATGTAAAATATGTATCTACCTAAACTGAAAAGAATACGAAACACTTCTATAAGCCTACTACAATGTTTTTTTTTTACAATACTTGTACTATAATGTACCTATTAATATAACAAAATGTAGTCACAGTAAGTGGAACTTTTATTGCACAGTGGTTTCCATAGTTATATAAGGACTATAATATTTACTTTATGCACAACCGGGCCGAAAAGCACGTGTTTTAGCCCTAAAAAGCGGATTTAAACCCATGGGTCAAAAAGAAATAATTCCTATGGATACATAAATAAAATGTAATTTTTGTTTATTGTGAATTCTTAATTATACAAAATGTCATTTTAACAAATAACCTATTTACATATTTTAATCTTTTCAACATATAGTTGAATAAAATAAAGACAAAAAGTCAATTACAATGTGGAACTGTGTCTTAATAAATAAGAAAAATAGGAAAACAAAATTTCCATCACTTGTCACAAATTCCAAAATTTGTACAGCACGTTTGAATCAACTTATCAGGTCATCATCAAACAGCTGGTCAGTTCAGCTTTAACCATAGACGCGTTTCGTCCTTTAGGGACTCATCAGTATGGTGTGATCAACTATCCAACTAGACCAACTAGGGACTAGTGAACTGTGATATTTTTACAAGCTGAACTGACTGATGTTAAAATAACTACGTCGATAGACAAGACATGAGAGCTAAGGAGCAACCCGTGGTGCCATCTACCGACAGAATCGCAAACTGCATGACAGCAATTTAAATAAAATAAAGACAAAAAGTCAATTACGATGTGGAACTGTGTCTGAATAAATAAGAAAAATAGGAAAACAAAATTTCCATCACTTGTCACAAATTCCAAAAAAAATAAAAAATTTGGAATTTGTGACAAGTGATGGAAATTTTGTTTTCCTATTTTTCTTATTTATATAGTTGAATATTATTTTGTTGTGCATAAAGTATTGTATGAACCACGGATTACATGAGCATTTTTGACCCTGAGCATGTTATTAGCCCTTGGCGCTTTGCGCCTCGTGCTAATAATCATGCCACGGGCCAAAAACGCCTTGGTACATAAATAACTATACTATCCACCATGGACAGTAATTAAATACTACATATCAAGGTCCTGTTTATTTTGGCAACAATTTGACAGCTGTCAATTTTAGAACATATTTTTCTGTTCCTTCAATTTGTGCAAGTATTGTAAAAACTAGCTTACTAACCTCGAACTGTAAGTATTTTTAGGCCCTTAGGTCCTCGATTCCCAATTACGTTCTTGACCTAAAAACTGTCACTTACATTGCAGAGTAACAAATAAATAAATAAATAAAACGCTTACCACGTGTATATGGTAATCGCCAGTAATATTATTTTATTAAATTAAAATAAATAAATATATCATCACGACTTTTACCCATTACTGGGTGTGGCTAAGTGATATATTTATACGCGTGAAGTGCGGTTACTAGCCGTTAAATCACGGCCCCCAAAGATGTTACTGGTGAGGGAGCCACAGGGGTAATTGTTAAATTGGTGAAAATGCTTTGTCGGCTATGGGGATTAAACCAGGGTTCTTAGGATCCACAGGCCGACTTGATACCACTGAGTTATTACCCCATATATTATTATTATTATTATTTTATTCTGTACAAAAATTCCGTAAATCTGGGATTGTTAAAGTGTTCTTTACAAAGAGTAGTGTTTCTGGAAAGACCTCTACTGTCTGTAGTAAATAGCAAGACCTAAGTTGAGATTTATCTAACGTTTGTTGAGCTACAAGTAACGAACAAGAGTCTAAGATTTCGGAGTAGGAGCCGGTTTAAATACTTTTAAAACTAAGCTAAAGTTTTAAAGAGATATCCCAGTTGCCTTAAGCGACAAGAGAGAATTAACAGTTTAATTTAAAATGTTCCCCAAGTAATAAACTTTAAACTATAGTTTTTAACTTAACTTTCATTAATTTTTCTGTAGCAATATGATATCACATACATTTGTTTAATAACAGTAACCATCACGCTGGGCTCCGAGGATACATCGATTTTTTACTTTCTTCTATGCAGTATAAGGAAGTATTGGAATCGTGAAAAAAATCGTTGACGAAATTTTTGCGGAAATACGTGTTTTGAGGTCCACTGAATCCGTTTTGATGGATGGATGTGTGTCCGAGTGTGCAATATCTCATGAACGAGATAAGATTTGTTAACGAAACTTGGTAATTATAAGTTCCATGAAAATATGAAGAGCTGAGTTGATTTTGAATGAAATTGAAAAACCGGAAGAGGAAGTTTACTAGACAAGTAAAACAATAAATTCCATTTATTTCAAAAATTGAATCAGTTACGACAAAAAGTTTCAAATAAAGATGTTAACAAAAACATTTGGAACATAAAATATTATTTGCAATTTTCCTGTATATACGTCTAATTTTGAGAAAAACTAATTTTTATATTAATAATATATTTCAATAATCATAGTAGCATTAGAAACAAAAAAACATAAATTTTAATTTTCGCTTTATCTAGCTATCTATGTCTTTTTTCGGAAAAACAAATACATCATTAAAATGGTCAACTAATTTGGCAACTTTGCCTCAATTTATTCGACTTCGTACCTCTTGGTTCTTGAGATACCAAGGGATAGGCTCGAAAAACGGACATCCTGCATGTGCCTCATCAGTAAAGTTAGACAAAAAGTAATCAACATTACTAAAAAATTATACGTAAACAAATTTGATAGTTTATATGTTTCAAACAGATAAATGCTGAATTACTAAAAAACCAAATTACATGTTTAATAATATTATATAACATTCATCATGGAGGGCTAGCTCAGTGGTATGAAGTCGGCCTGTGGATCCTGAGAATCCTGGTTAGATTCCCACAGGCGACAAAGAATTTTCATAATTTCAAAAACTATCCTTGTGACTCCTCCACCATTAGCATATTTGGGGGCCGTGATTTGACGACTGGTAACCGCACTTCACGCGCAAAATATATCACTTACCGAGATCTGCTTCGGCAGAGTGCCACACCCAGTAATGGGAATAAGGCGTGATAATATATTTATTTATTTATATTCTAAATATTAAATATGCTGTGTATAAAAAGTCGTGTGATGACTACACCAGATTTTTCTTTTTGTTACCTGCATACGCATAGAATAAAATAAAATGTAATATCACATTTCAGTTTGAGAACCTTCAAAGAAAATTTGGTTTCCTTTTTGAAAAAGAAGTTAAAAATATCAAACATTGATATTCCGCCGACATCGTCAAAGCAACATTGGCAAAAAGCGCAAAACTCCTTGCGTACAGACTCAATTTTGTTCAGATATCAATATTTTCATTTGTGTGTCGGATACTTCCTGAAACTGAACCGGTAGTGTAACGGTAACGATAACGGATAACCGGGTAGACGGGTAGTCGAGTAGCCGGTTTGCTGGTGCGCAAATCGTAATAGGATTTCTTAAAATAACTGTAATACGACGGCCTAACGAATAATTCCATTAACTCGGTCGAATAATCGGAAATATTACTTTTACGTGAGTAGGTAGGTTGGTAGATATGTCATGCAAGCGGCAGTTCCCAGGTTCAAACCTCGATGAGTTCGAGCTAAAAATATAACTATGGTTATTTTCTTTATAGAATTCTGTACATCTCTACTTTTTCTGTTCATGTCTTATATTTATATATATATACATACATACATATCTTCCAACAAATGGGGTAGCACGAACCCTAAAATCACTCATAAAACATTCACTCATCACACTCATCAAACAATCAGCCCTCGTCAAACATTTTCATCCAAACAAACCACTCTCACTTCAACCACATTCATAGATCACTCCATATAAACTTATTCATTTATTACACTCGAAATCATTTATCACAATCAAACCTTAATTCATGTTTCAAGCCAGACAATATTTAAAAATTTCTTTTACCTAATTAAATATTCATTATTTCAAAATAAAAAATATATTAGATTTGTATGTAAAATATACTTGTCAATTCTGTATATAACATACATACATACATACATATCTTCACGCTATATCCCAATAAATGGGGTAGCACGAACCCTAAAATCACTCATAAAACATTCACTCATTACATTCATCAAATAATCAGCGCTCGTCAAACATTATCATCCAAACACACCACCCTCACTTTAACCACATTCATAGATCACTCCATATAAACTCATTCATTTATTACACTCGAAATCATTTATCACAATCAAACCTTAAATCACATCATTCCTATTCACTTATCATTATCTTCTTTCTTCAACGTACATAACATATGCATAAAACATCTCAAATTACTCACGCTTACTCCTAACAACGAATCTAATAACGAAACTAACAACGAAACTACAAAGATTAGAACAGATAAAAGCGATAGCCTGCACTTGTATATGAAAGAAAAGTCCACACAATGCAGTCACTGAAAATGAAACAAAAAGATAATGGGGTAATGGCACAGTGATAGCAAGTCGGCCTGTGAATCCAAATTACCCTGGTTCGATCCCCACAGCCGACAAAACATTTTCACCAATTTAAAATTACCCCTGTGGCTCTCCCACCACTAACATCTTTGGGGGCCGTGATTTGACACGTGCGTAAATATATCACTTACCGAGATCTGCTTAGGCAGAGTGCCACACCCTGTAATGGGTAAAAGGCGTGATGATATATTTATTTTTATTTTTATTTTTTACTCACCGAGATCTACTTCAGCAGAGTGCCACACCCAATTATGGGGAAAAGTCGTGAAGATATATTTAATTACTTTATTCTAAACGTACTTTTTAAAAAAATGATTCAGAATGCTGAGATACAACTAAAATATTCCCATCCCCTAATTTCAAAACTCCTGCTTTCCCTCTCCCCTACCAAGCTTCAACCCTCCGCCGCTAGCCGGCGCTAGCATCACCATTCCATCCCTACCATTCCTGCCCTCGGTTTCCTGCTACAATAACGCCGGCCGGTTCTCCGTTCTGTCAGTTGGTGCAGGTGTTATCGTGCGGCTGCTGCCTAACTTGATTCTCTCTCTCGTGATCCTCTCTTTCTGTGTGACAACCCCACGTGATCGTGCTTCACTCTCTGACAGACCTAGTGCACGACAGATGAAGAGGACTGATACGTGTCGGTGTGGACGAAGTGAACTTGATGGTAGAAGACGTGCTGTGGTGATGACTTGTGAGTAGATTATTGTTAACACTTTTAACTTGTTTCACTCAAGAATGTGTTAATGTATATTTACCGGGTGTAAGAGAAAAATCTGGCTATAGGTGTATAATATGGGAATCAGATTTTTCTTGAGTAAAAGTGCTCAGTTTATTTTATACATAAATGCTTGGAATATTAGTTGTTGATAATTAAATTTTGTATACAAGTCAGGAATCATATTTCGTATTGCTTGTTTTGTAGCCGAAATAGTCGGATTTAAAGTTTTTTATGGTGATAGCCGTAGAATTATGGAAAACAAAATAACAAACAAATTTAGGTATGACATTTTAAGTGTCAGGAAAGTTTAGTTTGGAAATGTTCTTCATAAGCATAGTTAACCATTTTTATTAAAGAAATGAAGACAATAACTTTTAGGACTGGTTTATCTATCTTCCGATAAAATTCCCAATAACTTTCAACGGAATTAATGAAAACATATCGCACTGAAATCATAGCACACATGTATACTTCCCTACATACATACATATATAACATCATGCTATATCCCATCAAATGTACAGGTACCAACTTAAAATTCAATCAGACGCATGGTATACCTCAAAGTTGTGATCATAACTAACCAATAAATAATTATACATACATACATAATCATATTCCTTCGTAGGGGTATCACGTACCTCCAAATCATTCACAAAACACTCATCAGATTAATCAAATAATAAATTCTCATCAAACATTCTCATCCTAATATCACTCTCGAAATAATTTATCAAACAACAAACTTTTAATCACAATCATAGAATCACTGCTATACACTATCAGTAATATTTTTTCGACATACGTTTTATATGCTCAGAACATCTGAAATTACTCATGCTCGCATATCTAACAAAAAAAGTAGCAACGAAACTATAAAGATTAGAAAAGAAGACAGCAACAGCATGCGCTTGTATTTGAAAGAAAAATCCACACAGTTTCAGTAAGTTACGCTCAGAATTGAAAATGAAACAAAAAGATAAGAAAGGAGGTGAGTGTCGGCCTGCACTTGTTTTTGAAAGTGAATTCCATACAAAAATGTTAGACACACTATGTAAAATAAAAATAAATAAATATATCATCACGCCTTCTACCCATTACTGGGTGTGGCACTCTGCCGAAGCAGATCTCGGTAAGTGATATATTTTGCGCGTGAAGTGCGGTTACCAGTCGTAAAATCACGGTCCCCAAAGATATTAGTGGTGGAGGAGCCACAGGGGTAGCTTTTGAAATTATGAAAATTGTTTGTCGCCTGTGGGAATCGAACCAGGGTTCTCAGAATCCACAGGCCGACTTCATACCACTGACCTAGCCATCCCATACACTATGTACGATCAGAAAACGAATCAGAAATAAGAAACGAAGGGAGTGTCACCCCTGCGCTTGTTATTTAAAGTAAATGCAGGTAACACTCTAACAAATGATAATAATTATACTGGATACAATTTTCTGATGCGATATTTTTTCAATTATCCTGGAGATAGTTATTGAGAAATTTATCCCGAGGGGGAAAAATCGGCCCTTATTGTCATTTAAATATAACATAATTCCATTCAAAACTAAACTATCCTGACATGTAAAACGTTACATAGTTGTTTGTTACTTTATTGCAATTCAACGGCTATCACTATAAGGAAGCAATTCTTATAAAACTTTACATCCGATTATATCGGTTACAAAAACTGCAAAATAAAATGTAATTACTGACTTAGATGCAGAATTTAATTGTGTACAACTTATATTTAAAGCATTTTTGTCTAAAATGAACTGGCCACTTTTGCGCAAGGAAAAACTGATACCCCATGTTAACCCATATAGTCAGGTTTTCATGTTACAGTATCTTTTGGACCCTATATCAGCAAACTTACTACAAAACCATGCCTACAAATAAGTACTTGTATATTGTAACTATGCTTTGTAGCCCTCTGTACTATTTCTAAATATAAATAGGGGACTATCACTGTGATTAGTCAAGATACATTTTTTATAAGTACTTCCCTGTTAGTGCATTCTTACGTGGGACAATGTTACTTGTATTGCTGTCATTTAAATAGCAAAACCGATTAAAGCTTCACTACAAATTTGTTGATACAGAATAGAATTAGATACGTTTTTCTAACTAGAAAGCTTGTCCAAGGGCCAATTTTTCAATCAACAGTTTACTCTCGGTTAACGCTAACCATGATTAAATAATCATGGAAACCATAGTTTTCATTATTATTTAATCATGATTAACATTAATCGGTGATTGAAAAACTGGGCCTAAGAATAACAAAATAATAAGAAAAATGTACCAAAGATATATTGTAAATAAATCTAAACTTAGGAGTTTAAAATCTCGATCTATTCATACACGTTATTTACTACAGATTACCTCTTTGAATATCACAATTTAAAGAATAATATTATTGTAGTTAAAATTAAAAATAACTGAATTGAAATAATTAATTGTATTTTTCTGATTTCAAATTTAAATGGCAGTAATACTTCTCTTCTGTGTTCCTCTAAATGACATGTAAATTTGAATAAAACAAGGTGATTTAAACAAACAGTATTGTGGTTGATAGTTTAATAGTCTAAAATTTCGATTGTACTTCAATGGAAAATAACTATTTTTAATCAACTATGTACTAAACTTCTAGCACGCATACTTACTTACTTTTGAAATCTTGTAAGAAGCAGGAAAATTCGCGTTGTGCAATACTTGTTTCTTTTTAATATATTTGAAAGACGCCTTTATAATTTTGTATGTTTATTTTGCCATAATATTATTATAATATTTCTTATCCAAACTGTTGTATGAAAAATAGAAATAATAAACAATATTTAGGTACAATCTAAATAAAGTATATTTTGTATTATTGTACATTTTGTAAATGTTTAAAAATTACATTGTTTTATTCAAATTTATTTGATGTTTGAATTTCTGAATGATTGTTATTATTATAATATGTAATATATTCAACGAAAATGCAAAATTTCTTTGACCAAACGTCGTATAAATTATACGAATAAGTAAATGAATCATGTTTTGTTTTCATCCAGCGTTTGAGATGAAACAAACATATTTTCAGTATGTACCTAGATTGAAGGTTTCCCTGTTAGTGATTTATTAAACTGCGATAGTTTATCTATTCAATATGTTATAAGTAATAAGTTTATATGTGTATACTATAATAGTAATATTAAAACAATATTTTTTTGAATTTTCATAATCTATAGACTGCATAATTTGATAACACAGAGCAAAACTTAAAACATTATTATTTAATTATACTACAATAATATTTAATATGCCAGCATTTGTAAAAGACCAATACAAACAAAATGTGTTGATATTTTATATTTGACTATGTCTGTTATCTGTTATGGGGTGGCTAGCTCAGTGGTATGAAGTCGACCTGTGGATCCTAACAACCCTGGGTTGATTCCCACAGGCGACAAACAATTTTCATAATTTCAAAAACTACCCCTGTGGCTCCTCCACCACTAATATCTTTGGGGGCCGTGATTTGACGACTGGTAACCGCACTTCACGCGCAAAATATATCACTTACCGAGATTTGCTTCGGCAGAGTGCCACACCCAGCAATGGGTAGAGAGGCGTGATGATATATTTATATATATATATATATATATATATATATATATATATATATATATATATATATATATATATATATATATATATATATCATGTTAGTGAAGATTTGTTCTGTTGCTTTTACAATTTTATTAAATAGAATCTAATTTATTGAATAATTTCGATAAAATTTTACATTTCATAAATAAAATAAAAAATATATCATCACGCCTTCTACCCATTACTGGGTGTGGCACTTTGCCGCAGCAGATCTCGGTAAGTAATATATCTTGCGCGTGAAATGCGGTTACCAGTTGTCAAATCACAGCCCCCAAAGATGTTAGTGGTGGAGGAGCCACAGGGGTAGTTTTTGAAATTATGAAAATTGTCAACTGTGGGAATCAACTACGGTTCTCAGGATCCACAGGCCGACTTTATACCACTGAGCTAACCACCCCAAAAAACAAAGCATTAAAGTTTGTATAAACAGCCAACTTTTCACGCCAGTTTCCTGATCAATATTTTTAATTTACCCCCTCCTCCCCAAAACAAAAACAGCCAATATCCCCTCCTTTGGGGAGCAGCGCTGGCTAGAAGGCATTTGTTGTTGCTTGTAGCAATTTACCCCATTTATTTATGAGTCGATTTGGGCCATGTTTCGAATATATAAAGCTATATATCGCAGGGGTGAAAGGGGTTGAACGAATCTGTGATTTCACGGGGTCAATTCGATCATTACGTGACCGTGTTCCAATCACGACGTGGTGTGAATGTGGATAGTAAATGATGCTTTCTACGGTGTATTTTTCTGAAGCTGTTGGAATTAGGGTGAAAGGTGATTATTATTGGGGTGTTTACTAAATTATGAAGCATGTTTTCACACTGGATACAATTGCTGATATTATGATCGAAGTTTATTCGATTTGAAAAAACATATATAGTTAGAGAGCTAGGGTGCAAAATGATGTCTCATTTTTACCAGTGACAAAATGGTTTTTTAATAGATGATGACATGATAAACATGAAAAAAAGAAAATTAGATTTCTGATCTGGTGGCAACTATAGATGGCGCCGATTTGAAGGGTGGTTGTTGACATATTTTTTATAGGCTAATGACAGGATACAAAACGCAGACACGTGACATACAATGAAGCATTTCATTGGTTTTGAGGAACGTCAAAAAATAATCAGTTTAAATTATAGACTTTGATACAATTAAGTAATAAAAATGATAGACAGAAGTTTTGGCCGGTCAAATTGGACAATTTTTATAGTGTCATGTGACATATTTTTTACAGGCAGAAATTAGTTTTACTACTTGTTCACGATGAATATATATGACAAAAAAAATATTGACAGAAATTATTGCTGGTTCCTCATTAGTGACAAAAACCTCTGAAAGTGAACTGATATAGCGGGAAGGGGGGCACGTGACTTATTTTTTACTTTCTGTCATTAGGCGTATTCCATTTGCCATTTGGATCAGATCTAACTTACATTTAGTAGCTGTATTCCATTTGTCACTTGGTTCACTTAAATCAGTTCAGATAAATTAGACAACTTGACTAAATGAACTGAATGCAGCAAACTGATGCACTTATTGGAGTGAATTACTTCAAAGTAAATTAGAACCTGTAATTCTAGTACAGGAAATAATGGCAGCGAAGTAATCCCGCGAAATAAATAAGTGATCTGGTTCAGTAAATGTAAGTTAGATCTGATCCAAATGGCAAATGGAATACGCCTACTGAACAAGATGACTTATTTATTTCGCTGGATTACTTAACTGACTTTATTTCTAGTACTAGAATTACAGATTCTAATTTACTTTGAAGTAATTCACCCCAATTAGTGCATCAGTTACACGACATTTTCACCAAATTTACTTGTTTCATTTGTTTTTAATTTGTTCAAAATGAATTTTTTTAAAGCCATTTATCTAATTTAAAAGTATGTTAAATTTATTAAAAACATGGCGGCGTACATCGTATATCATTACTGTGTATAATACAGTCACTATAATTTCTTAATTTCAAGGCACACTGTAAGATAATTCAAATTGACAGACTTGAGGTAACAAGTTCTTCAATCTTTCTATGTAGTAACGACTCTCACATTCTTAAATTAAACTAAGTATAAAAGTAGGGCAATATCAAGTATCTAACATAATGTATTCCTTTCAAAACACAATTTTATTCCGATTAAAACAATTTCCTTATTGCTTCTCATATCTATAATAAAAACATCATAAAAATAAAGTTACTCATAAACACTTTGTTCGATATAGTCTATAAATAATTCCATTACATCGTACTATTTTTCTAATGGCTCATAAAACATTAAACTAAGCTTCGACCATTAACTATCAATATTTACTACCCTCTGTGCGCAGTAAGTGCGTTCACGGCTACTATACAACCTTCCTGGCACTAGACTACGTCAAATCCTGTAGGATTTCCTGGAAGATAAGGGTGAGACAGAGGCCATTGTCCCGTTGTCTGAACTCATTAAAAATTACTTCGAAACTGAAGATCGGTGCTTTGGAAGATTAGTGCAAGCATGTGTTTTACTTGCATTTGTTATTTATTTATTTGTTGGAACTTAATCCCAATTATAAGTAGCTTATAGTGGAATCAGAACCACTTAGAACCACGTAGATGAAATAGTAGTTTTTTGGATATAAGTTGAAGTCATGCATGATCTCTTTCTTGTTCATTAATGAACTCAAGTTTTACTTCTGTTTTATCCGCTGGCCTATGAATGCATGTAATAAGTTGTAAAAATGTTATTTTAAGATGCATGTTTTTATTGTTTTTTTGAAAGAAGCCTTAAGCTGTGTTTAGAGCTATTCAATTAATAATTACAATTAGCAATTAGAATTAATTGTTAGTGTTTATCATATGTCAAATGGTGGTGTGGGTAGCGTTACGAAAATCTAATATAGAGATCTCAAGTTTGAATCCCACTCAAACAAGAAATAAATAAATAAATATATCATCACGCCTTCTACCCATTACTGGGTGTGGCACTCTGCCGAAGCAGATCTCGGTAAGTGATATATTTTGCGCGTGAAGTGCGGTTACCAGTCGTCAAATCACGGCCCCCAAACATGTTAGTGGTGGAGGAGCCACAGGGATAGCTTTTTCAAAAATTATGAAAATTTGTCGCCTGTGGGAATCGAACCAGGGAACTTGTATTAAGCATGATAAAAATATTTAAACTTTCGAAACAAACGAATATGACGTAGTTGCATCTTAGCTTAAAGAGAGACAGATAAGACAGAGATAAATAACACGTAACTTCACGTAACGTGTGTCGTTGTCATAGAATCCTCAGACAAAACATAACTAGACGGATAACAACGGCGTTTGTTGTGAAGCAGAAAGGGATAGAATAACTGGTTGGTGAGGCGGGTGCGCGGCAAGGAGCAACTTGCATAACATCAAAGTGTATTCGCTCCTTGCTGCGCACCCGGCGGACCCAAAAGTTATTCCATCCCTTTCTGCTCCACATCACTGCATTGGCTTGAATACGACATAATTCGTCTAGTATTATACGTCATTGGTAGAATCTTAGAATGCTGAATGCTTATTTCTTCTTCGTCTTCCTCTCAGTAAAATTGAGCACCGACAAACGTTTCAGACAAAGCTCTGTGATTGGCTTAATGCAACTACGTAATTGCAATATGGCAGTGCGAAATACAAATGAGCGATTTGAATTATTCAACTTTAACTTTCATATTTCAGCAATAAAGATATCATTTATGGTATGTTTTTATATTGTATTAAATATGATGTACGGTCAAGAATTTATTCTAATAAATATATATTAAAAAGCTCTACCACTTGAATCCCCCATTACTAGAGGAGCTTACTAAGCTTACTTCATACTTAACCTAACCTAACCTAACTACAGAACTATTTATAGTTGCGAACAAAAGAAAACAAAGACATATCGATTTGTGTATATTTATAAATCATCCTAAATTGGATCAATTGGTTCAATAGTAAACAAACAAATAAACAAACAAACATCATAGTTTCGCCTGAATGAATTCATTCCAAAGTTCAGCAGAAAAAACAACTTCTGTAATTTCTGGAACATTTTATCCACGAACCGAGCAAAAAACAAATTTCTATGATGAGTGTCAAGTTAGAAAACTTTTATAAAAGTGGTATTATACTGTCAACTACATTAACAAAAGTTGACCAACCCTTTTTATTAGGCGGTTTTATAGAAGTGTATACGCAGCGTTATCTATCTATTTTAATTCGCCGTCAACTACAAGTGACGTTGAACTTTATTATTCATCACTGAATAACAGTTAAGTTTGTTTAATGAGAATTAGAAGATAGTATTACATTAGCATGATTTAAGGCGTGTTTCTTGATTCGTAATCAAAGTGATCAAACTTAACATGATCATGAAGAATCATGTTTCTTCGTTCGTTATTCGTTATCCCTACTCTTTCATTTTGTGATCACGAAACGACAATCCCCTACCCTTCTGAATCATACTTTTTCTATGATTCATGTTGACTGATTCACATCGAAGGTTTAAAAATGGCGTCTGATGATAAATTTATGTGCTCTATTTGTGGAATTAAGGGAAATTGGCTGCTTCTGGAAGAATGTTTAAATGGCTTACATGGACACTCATTTATGAAATTTTAAAATAGGTTAGTTTGTGTATTTGACATTTGCAGTTATTTTAACGTTCATACTATAGGATCGCGTCGATCGGGTTGGATTTCAATCATTATTCCTATTCGATGTTTTCTTCAGTATCATATTTAATCATGATTCAACGCAATCACGATCAAAGGAATCATGATTTAGAAAATCACAATCACAATCCAAAGAAACACGCCTTTAGTTTAATAAATAAATAGCTAGCTCAGTGGTATGAAGTCGGCTTGTGGATCCTGAGGTCCCTGGTTCGATTCCCACAGGCGACAAATTTTCATAATTTGAAAAAGCTATCCCTGTGGCTCCTCCACCACTAACATGTTTGGGGGCCGTGATTTGACGACTGGTAACCGCACTTCACGCGCAAAATATATCACTTACCGAGATCTGCTTCAGCAGAGTGCCACGCCCAGTAATGGGTAGAAGGCGTGATGATATAGTTATTTATCACGCTTTTTACCCATTACTGTGTGTGAAGTAGAGCTCGGTAAATGATATATTTTATGCGCGTGAAATACGGTCAAGCGACGGCCTCCAAAGATGTTAATAGTGAGGGAGCCACAGGGGTAATTTTAAATTGGTGAAAATTGTTTGTCGGCTGTGGGAATCGAACACAGGTTCTCAGAATTCACAGGCCGTCTCGATACCACAGGGCCACCTACCCCATAATGATTTACCAGCTGTCAAATCACGCTCCTCTAAGATATTACTAGAAGGAGAATCATCAAATTATTGTAATAACCTAGCAATTTGTACTCAACTAATTTATGACAATACAAACAATGTGTTGGTCACGTGATTGTGACAATTAATGCAAGAAATAAATAAATAAATAAATAAATAAATATATCATCACGCCTTCTACCCATTACTGGGTGTGGCACTCTGCTGAAGCAGATCTCGGTAAATGATATATTTTGCGCGTGAAACGCGGTTACCAGTCGTCAAATCACGGCCTCCAAACATGTTAGTGGTGGAGGAGCCACAGGGATAGCTTTTTCAAATTATGAAAATTTGTCGCCTGTGGGAATCGAACCAGGGACCTCAGGATCCACAGGCCGACTTCATACCATTGAGCTAGCCACCCCATAAAAATAAATCAATGCCCTCTTAATAATTGATTAGGTATTATAGTATATTAGTTTGTTACACATTCACACTGATTAAAAGTCTGCGAAGAGGGCGATGATTGAATGTTTTATCGAATGTTGTTTTCGGATATAGAACTTACAGATTTTTTTGTTATCATCGGTTCGTTGATTACTTTACAAGAATAATATTTAAATGATTGTTTAGAGAAGTGATTTTCAAACTTTTCGGAGTCGGGACCACCTTGGAGGTAAATATCACAAATATATTCTTTCGCGACCCCCTTACTTTTTATGTGATCAAAATTGCAGTTTCTATAAGGCTGATTTAATTATCTACAGTACAAACATCGAACCACGATTTCAGAAATTATATATAAGGTGGCTTAACACCCCAAATGGGGTTGCGCCGCTCCTTTCGGAGCTATCTAGATCTATTTATTGGAGTAGATCAGTCTCCATTTCTTCTTCATTTCTGCTGTATTATTTTTATTAAATCTCTCCACATCTTCCGGTCTCTTGTTTTATTCTTCCAATTATAGATTCCTGCCTTTTTTAAATCTTCTTCTACTTCCCGTAACCATGTCGATCTGGGTCTGCCTCTGCCCCGTCTTCCTCCTGGTTTCCATTCGACTATTGCTTTTATTGCGTCCTTTTCTTCCGCTCTCCATACATGTCCAAGCCATCTGGCTCTCTGTTGCTTTACCTTCTTCACTATATCTTCTCCTCCCATTGCTTCCTCTATTTCATAGTTCATACGTTGTCTATATTCGTTTTCTGCTATCTTTATAGGACCCTTTCAGAAATTAGTAAAGGAAAAATTGCTCATTAAGGTGGTTCTATCATGACAGTCTCATAAAAGTATAGGTAACCGAAAATGTTTATAAAAACAAGTATTTAATTATATGTATGGTAAATAAAACAACAAATTTGCATACTAATGTAGAAACTCATGAAAAATAACATGTTTAAATATAATTAAAATCTGGTGTAAATGCTTCTATGATAGTACCAACCTAAGGATTAATTTAAAATAATATGACACTAGATATGACATTGAGGGTTTCACCATGTAATTTCTCATATATTTCTAAATAATTATGCATATTTTGATCCTCAAAATATGTATTTTCTAATCACCGAGTCGTGATCGCAAAAATTTCTGTTAATGAAAATGCGAATTTTTTGGTTGAACCAGTTTAAAAATCGAAAAATTTTAAAATATTGTTCTATATAAATCAAATTACGAGAAATCGAATGCCTTTGAGCGCATCTTTATATCTTTTTGAGTAGGCGAGTTACGACGATTTTTGTCTTTTTAAAAATCTCAACTTTGACGGCCCATATCTGGAAAACTAAAAGAGATATTGAAACGCGGTTTGAACGAGTGTATTTCTCGTGCTCCAATTAACTTATACTGATATTTTAAAAAATTTGATAATTTTACAATTTTGAAAAAAAATTTCTTTTGTCCATAATACAAAAACTTGAAGAGATAATGAAAATCTATAAAAACCGGTGAATTTCTCTCGTGAAAGTACATATGTATGTAAAATTTCAGAATTTTTGCAGCACGGATAAAATATTTAGAGCAAAAAAACTAAAAATGGCCTAAATTCGTAAAATTCTTAAGGGGTACCCCTTCAAAAATAATTAAAAACAGTGATTTTTCGTTTTTTTGTAATAAAAACTTTACATCACTGAATTTTTGCCTGAAATTTTACATACCTATGTACTTTTACAAGAGGAATTCACTGATTTTCACAGATTTTCATTATCTCTTCAAGTTTTTGAAATATGGGCAAAAAAAATTTGAAAAAATTAGTAAAATTTTTAAAATTTTCAAAATTTTCAAAATATCAGTATAAGTTAATTGAAGGACGAGAAATACATTCGTACAAACCGCGTTTCAATATCTCTTTTAGTTTTCAAGACATGGGCCTTCAAAGTAGAAATTTTTTAAAAGTCAAAAATCGGCGTATCTCGAAAACTGAATAAGATATGAAGATGCGCTCAACGGCAATCGATTTCCAGTACTCGGATTTATATAGAACCATATTTTAAATTTTAAAACCAACTAGGACCACAGTTCACTAGCCTCTAGTTGGTTTAGCTGGATAGTTGATTGCACCATACTGATGAGCTCCTAAAGAGCGAAACGCGTCTTTGGTTATAGCTGAACTGACCAGCCTTTGATGATGACCGAATAAGTTGATTCAAATGTGCTGTAATTTTGTGGAACTTTGACAAGTGTTGGAAATTTTTTTTTCCTTTTTTTCTTATGTTATCAAAATATTATGTATTAATATTTGTCTATGTGCATTAAATAGCATGAATATGAAGCGATTTTTTTTTTTAATTTTATTTACGAACAACGCATTTTCGAACCATTAAGGCACCGAAGTTTGAACTCTAGAACTGTTAATTATGTTGCCTGACCCCAAAATAAAGTAACTACAAGGACGAAAAACAATTAGAAGCATTACTTGCAGAATAAACACCGCCAGACAATTTACATTAAAAGTACAACACAAAACAACACATTACAAATTCATTACTTGCATCTAGAAAAACATGTTTACAATCCAAATCCGAATCGTTTTCTTTCATTCTAACTTTTTCTTTCCATGTAAACATATCCAAACAAACCATCAACCTGTCTTGTAAAAATTGCCAACGACCAGATTTATAGAACGCACCTACTAAATACGTTTTTTCTCCATCCGTTTTTCATTTCATTCCTCGTGGAAAATTAGTCCGGGCTCGGTCAACGAATCGTAGTAGATTAACGTGATTAAACATCTGCACGGTGGTGTCCTATGATCTCGGATCTCTGATGTTTGCCAATAACGAGGCGTTTTTCTGAACCTTGCCGAGTTTTTCATACGGAATACATTAACAAGGACATGGATGTACAATCGGGAGAATCATTATAATTGTACGAATCGTTAAAAGTTGCAATTAAATTAAGTGAGGACTGTCTTTTTGTTGATGATGTATTAAGGTGCTTTTTATTATTTTGGGTATTGCTGATCTCAGTAGAAAAATAGAAGAATATCATTTAACATGTGACATTATCTTTATGCAATTTCTTGTTTCTTTGTTCAACTATAGAGTACAAAGACGTTCAGAATAAAAAGATGAGTAAAATAATTATTTCTGTTCCTAGAGATGCTCAAAATGCACAAAATTTGTTTTTCTAAGACCATTTAGAAACGCTTCAAATCGTTATTTTTACTTTCTTATACACAGTACAAGGAAGTATTGGAATCGTGAAAAAAATCGTTGACGAGATTTTCGCGGAAATACGTGTTTTGAGGTCCACTGAATCCGTTTTCATCATTTTATCAATGATGTCTGTGTGTGTGTGTGTGTGTGTGCAATATCTCATGAACGAGATAAGATTTCTTAACGAAACTTGGTAAT
This sequence comes from Pterostichus madidus, assembly GCA_911728475.2. Classification (NCBI taxonomy): domain Eukaryota; kingdom Metazoa; phylum Arthropoda; class Insecta; order Coleoptera; family Carabidae; genus Pterostichus; species Pterostichus madidus. Next base: position 32,203,225 of record OU452314.1, read on the forward strand.
TATAAATTTCATGATAATATGAAGAGCTGAGTTGATTTTGAATGAAATTGAAAAACGGGAAAAGGAAGTTTTCTAGACACACAAAACAATAAATTCCATTTATTTCAAAAATGGAATCAGTTACGAAAAAAAGTTTCAAATAAAAGATGATAGTAAAAATATTTGGAACATAAAATATTATTTGCAATTTTCCTGTATATGCGTCTAATTATAAGAAAAACTAATTTTTATATTTAATAATATATTTCAATAATCATAGTAGCAATAGAAACAAAAACCATAAATTTTAATTTTCGCTTTATCTAGTTATCTATGTCTTTTTTCGGAAAAACATATACATTATTAAAATGTTCAACTAATTTGGCAACTTTGCCTCAATTTATTCGACTTCGTATCTCACGGTTCTTGAGATACCAAGGGTTAGGCTCGAAAAACGGACAACCTGTATATGCCTCATCAGTAAAGTTAGACATAAAATAGTCAACATTACTAAAAAATTATACATAAACAAATTTGATATTTGATATGTTTCAAACAGATAAATGCTGAATTACTGAAAAACTAAATTTTATTTTTAATAATATTATATAACATTCATATATTTTAAATATTAAATATACTGTGTATAAGAAAGTCGTGTGGTGACCACACCAGATTTTTTTATAATTGCTTTCATACAAGTTCGTCTTACCTTTCGTTCATACAACAAACCTTCAATCATCTCCATCCATTTATTTCTAGGGTCCCTAAGGTACCTAGGCCTCCAGATCATCTACTCATACCCACTATTCTTGCAACATTCTCAATCTTACACTCATCATGCACCTACATATTCCAAGCACAATTCTATCTTACTCACTTCTGCAACTGTTGTTATCTATAAGATCTGCAATTGCAGATAAACCTATTATTCTTAAGAATTAACAAAACCAATAAGAATCCCAATACGACATTCTTTCAAGAGATGAAATATGATAATGTTATAAATTGGTGAAACGTTAATTCTGTGTAAGTATTCGAAATGCACGTTGAAGACTTAAACAACGTCTTCTCATTTTACAAACTTGATCGTTACCCTGGAAGACGACAGTGAGACTATTAAGATATCGATGACATGAAATGTAGGTCGCGAAACGAACGAAATTATCGCGCGACTCGAGTGTTTTATCTCGAAAGCTCTTAAGAGATATTATTTTATATATAACATACGAATATTGATATTGATGTTGACTTCATGACACTGTACAACAGGAAAATAGATCCTGTTACAGTAGCTTACAGTGCAGGCCCGTAGCCAGGAACCATTAATAGATGGGGCTATAATTTTTTCAGAGGGGGCTGAAAATTAATACAAATAGTATAAATTTTTAGTACTATACATATACGAGCCCAGTCCCTCTTCAGTTGCCCCGAATCTAATTTTATCGTTAAAATTTAAATAATATTAAAAACCCAAGTAACTTACATTTACTAAATTCTACAATTAATTTTCAACATTTTTAACTAAATTTAACATTAAACATACCTTAAACACAAAATGTATTGCAGTTTAACTCTCAATTTTTTTTCGTCACATAAACTAAATCAACACTCAAATGAACTATCATGATTATTATCTTGTGGGCAGTTTGGCGGATGAAATTGAAGTTAATTATTATTTAAAACAAACTTTTGTTATTATACAGTTTTTTAATAAAACAATTTTTTTTTAGTTAAAACGGAAATGTTTACTTCCTCTTTCAATGGCTGTCATTTCTAGATGTATGTATCGATTGACTTAAAATTTTATCTGTGTATTAACAACATACTAGTATATGTCTCATTAAAATTTCATTTCATTATCTTGCATACTACACGAGAAATAAAACAGTAAAATATAACATCAAACGAAAAAATAAAATAGGCCAACTGAAGTAGTATTTATTCAAAACAAAAATAATAAACAAAAAAAAACTCAAATATTTAAGTAAGTAGGTAATAAAATATAAATACAGAGTGATCAAAAGGAATTGTTACAGTTGGCAATAAAAAATAACTACTTGAAATTGGTAAGCCTGATACATAAATTCATTTCCTGTTGTTGATAGTGACATTTAAAATTGAAATTTGAGTACATTTATTATTATATTTATTTCTAAAGTATTTCTATTACTTAAAAAGTCAAAATTCTATTAGCTGTCAGACTCCTGACATAACCTATTTGTATTTATTAGAAATGTCAAATAGCATTTCCGCCTTTATCTGACGTTGTGCCAACTGTGGAATAAAAAGATCTCTGGAATTGTATTGCCAACTATAACAATTCCTTTTGATCAGCCTGTATATTGTCTTAAGTTTTAACACTGAAATAATTGTAATTTTCTATTATTTAAAGCATTAAATTTTAATAAAACTTTTTGTAAATCAACATTTTTCGTGCCCTTCAAATGCATGAAATGTTAAATTTGCTACGCGTTGATGCGTCATTGATTATCTTTGTGGGCGCTTTACGCCTCGTGCCAGTAATCATGCCACGGGCCAGAAATGCCTATTTTCTCCCTTGATACATAAATAACCATTTTTGCTGAAATTAAAATAATTTGTCAAATTTTGACGTCTGTCAGATTGATTTACATAGTTACCTGATAACTACTACAACAGTTGTTTGTTTCAGTGTTGCCAAATTTACATTTCTTTAAAGTATCTCATATGACTTTACAAAGGGCAATACTTTTTATTTGCATTAAAATTATCGACTCTCAATCAATCAAAGAATCGTCCTATCTGCACTCGGTCTTGTAATTAAGACTGAATTACAATTTAGTTAACATATTTTCCGAGTTTCTTTCCCCATCAGTGGCGCTGTATATCTGGCCGTATTTATAATCAAACCCGCTATAATATCGTATAAAAATTACTCTTATTAATGATCTTTTCATTCAAAGCTACGTCACAGTTTTCAACAAAGCAGTCGCATAATAAAAGCATTGTTCAAACAGCAATATTTTTATTTAATCGCAGTGCTTTGTATCTGTATATCTCGTTATTGTTCTTTTGTGGTGGTAGCCCTGCGAGGCAAGCCTTTTTCTCCCCACCCTGGTTTCTTAGTGACGGTGGAAGGGGTAATAAAGCTATTAAATGGTCATTTTGGTAAAACTTAGTTCTGTAAACTACTTTTGGTTTTGGTTTTTTAGTGTAATTTAAGTGTCAAACTTTTGGACGGGAATTTCGCATTGTAATAATTTGTATTTTAAGGTGGAAGGTTCTTGAAATGAAGAGAATTTAATAATATAAACTACATCTGTGTCCGTGTGGTTCGTATTTCACTATAAACTATTGTAGTGGCATCAATTTCCTGTTGTGCACAGAGTGGTTGATAAATAAATTATATAGAAGTATTTTTTGTACTCGCATCATTCAAAATAAGGTTTACATTACCTTGGAAACCGATGGAAAATTTGATTTTGCGTACTAGTACGCAAAGTAATTGAAAAAACATCCATTTTTTTTATTATTCTAAATTTTGGCTATTAAAACGCTAATTGTACTTATATACATACATTTTAAAGAATTTATAAAAGAAACTGTAATCCAATCAAACAGACATATTTTAACAAACTTTACGAGAAAAAATAAACAATTTGTTTTTAAATAACAAATGTTAATTCATGGCATACTTAACTGTCAATATAAATTCACACTTCACACTGGTTCACTTCCCACAGGCGACAATTTTGATAATTTCAAAAGCTACCCATGTGTCTCTTCCACCACTAACATCTTTGGAGGCCGTGATTTGATGACTGGTAACCGCACTTCACGCGCAAAATATATCACTTACCGAGATCTGCTTCGGCAGTGTGCCACACCCAGTAATGGGTAAAGGCGTGATGATATATTTATTTATTTATTTATTTATTATAAATGAATAATTCCGTAACTCTATCTATCCACATCACCGTACTGCCGAACGAATATGAAAATATTTCACTTAGACAATAACTATTATATTAAAAATATCTTTTTACAAGAACAATTCCATCCACCCCTTCCCTTCTCCTTCCATTTCCCAAATTCCAGAACAACAGAGCATCACCATAAGATGACGCCATTGTTCATTGCTCCACTGTTTCAAGCAAACACAGCCTCCGTTGCTGAATACACGTTCCGCTATTGTCTTAATAATTAAATGATGTCTTTAGACAACTACTCTCGACGCCGTATCCACACTTTGTAATTTACAGGGAGGGGGGCGACGCAGCGTCTTGGTCTCATTGTGGGAGGTGGTAACTTGAGTCTGGTGGTGAAAGTGATGGCTGGTAATATAGTAATTGAATGGGTTGTGTACAATCAAGAAGGGCGGTTATTGTTAGAGTTAGCGGTTGTAAGAAGACTTGTATGAAAGGGAATATGAATATTAGTAGTGTAGCTAGCAGACAGGCGTGTTATTATATTCTAGTAAATTATTCGCGAGATAATATTCAATTGTATATTATTAATACTTAATCTTATGGGGTGGCTAGCTCAGTGGTATGAAGTCGGCCTGTGGATCCTGAGAACCCTGGTACCCTAGATTCGATTCCCACAGGCGGCAAACAACTTTCATAATTTCAAGAGCTACCCATATGGCTCCTCCACCGCTGACATCTTTGGGAGCCGTGATTTGATGACTGGTAACCGCACTTCACGCGCATAAATATATCACTTACCGAGATCTCCTTCGGCAGAGTGCCACATATATGCGGACTTTGGCCTAGGCTAAAGAGGCAATAGCCTAGGGCCCGGATTCAAGCTTTTAGTTTAAATAATAGAAATATATATACAGGGTAGTGACCGCGACTCTCGAACATGTGTATTTAACATGTAATCATAATTTTGTAATTTTCTGCTTCTCTAATTATTTTAAACAAGACAGCTTCAAATAACAGTTTTAGGACATAAAATTCTGCATCTAATACAATAAACACAATTAATTTTGCATGCTTCGAACGGCATGAATTAGATCTGAAAATAGCGAACATAACCTCAAAACTCTCGATAGCCATGGAATTGAAACAAAATTAAACAAATGTTTGACGTTTAATCTGCCAAAATAATTTCTTTATTTATTATGTCATTCATGTCATTTATTTCGACACATAGAACGTTAAACATTTGTTAATTTTGTTTAAATTTCAAGGCTATCGATAATTTCGTTATTTTCAGATCTAATTTGTGCTGTTACGAAGCATGTAAAATTATTTTTGTTTATCGGTTTAGATACAGAATTTTATGTCCTAAAGGGCCCCAAATAAATATTTTGCCTAGGGCCCGAAATATTTTATTTATTTATTGTAATACGGCTTCAACTGCTTTGGTTACTAGCCGGTATGATGATGGAAGCGTCTGCGCTGTAGTCAGTACAGACGCTGATTATGAAGATGGAAGCGTCTGCGCTGTAGTCAGCACAGACGCTGATTGATGCCAGCCCTGACCGGGAATCGAACCCGGGACCTCTGGGTCAGTAGCCTAGTAGTCTAAACCACTGAGCCACAGAGGTCGGCCCGAAATATTTTAATTCCGCTTCTCGTGCCACACTCAGTAATGGGTAGAAGGCGTGCTGATATATTTATTTTATTTATATATTCAATCATATAAATGAAAGGCGATGTTTTGTGTATAATAATAGTTATTTTTCTATTTTGCCGTTCTTGTATATAAACGCACTGTAAACTCGCCGTTAAGGATATCTAAAAGCGCCCTGTTTTTGGTGGTTTTTATTTTATAGGAGTGGTATGAATGCTTTTAAATCTGACAGATGAATGATATAAAACTTCAAAATTGTAATTTATCGTTGTCGAAATATTACTAAAAAAATGCTGCAATTAGACAAATTCACAATATACACAAGAAAACAAATATAGTTTATTTGTAAATAAATTTGAAATTTCATTTGTTAGTGTTTTGAGAAACGGTACCAACTGTCTTTTTTTTTAAATCCAATAGAATTTAAAAATTATCTCAATAGAAAAAATAGTATAACTCAGTAAAGATGGTTTGGACATATAGAACGTATTTCGAAGGAGAGATTGGTAAAACAGGTATATGTTGGTGAAATTGAGGGTGAAAGATTGCATGGGCGACCTATGAATAAATGGATGAATATGATAGAAGGATTGTTGCGTGAACGAAAGTGTCCAAGTATGAGGAATAAACGTGCTTGTATGAAAGGAATTATGAATGTGGATGAAGCTAAAGTGGTGTGTCAGGATGGGAACGTTTGGCGAAGATTAATTGCGGAATGAATCTGATGATTTAAGAAAAGCGCAGGATTTTTTATTTTAGTTTTGTTGTTTAGTAATTTCATTAGAGTGTTTACCTGCAATTGTGTGGAATTCACTTTCAAAAACAAGCAAAGCGGCGACACTCCCTTCCTTTCTTATCTTTTTGTTTCATTTTCAGTTACTGCATTGTGTGGACTTTTCTTTCATATACAAGTGCAGGCTATCGCTTTCATCTTTTCTAATCTTTGTAGATTCGTTGTTAGATTCGTTATTAGATTCGTTGTTAAAAGTAAGCGTGAGTAATTTGAGATGTTTTATGCATATGTTATATACGTTGAAGAAAATAGATGAATGATAAGTGAATAGGAATGATGTGATTGAAGGTTTGTTGTGTGATAAATGATTTCGAGTGTAATAAATGAATGAGTTTATATGGAGTGATCTATGAATGTGGTTGAAGTGAGGGTGGTGTGTTTGGATGAAAATGTTTGACGAGGGCTGATTGTTTGATGAGTGTGATGAGTGAATGTTTTATAAGTGATTTTAGGGTTCGTGCTACCCCATTTGTTGGGATAGAGTAAAAAATAACTAAATAAATAAATGTCCTAAGGGCCTTAACTATTTCAACTGACACTTACATCTAGTTTTCTAAGATATATTTTGAACAACAAAAAATACAAACTTAAATTTTCAATTTGGGTCAAAATTCTAGAGAATCGTCAAAGGGAGATAGATATAACATTGAAGAAACTTTTCATCTCATATCTCTTTTCTCTCCTCCTCTTCTGAATTCTAAAACAATGTTTGAAATATTTCGTAAAACTTGCATCCGTCAAAATGATAAATGTGTCAGAAGTTTGTGAAACATTGTGCTGATATGATAATAAGATATTTTCGAGATCGATTTCGAGTATAATTTCATAATTATGTACTGCAAATAACAGCCATTATACAAGTAAACATTTTGATTTATGGTAACCGCACTTCACGCGCATAAATATATCACTTACCGAGATCTGCTTCGGCAGAGTGCCACACTCAGTAATGAGTAAAAGGCGTGATGATATATTTATTTATTTTTATTTTACTTGACGTGTTGACAATTTTAAATAATTATTTGATAACTACCTATCATGTGTCACAAACAAAAAAGCACCTACAGAGATTATTTCCGGGAATAATCACAAGAGCTTTATTCTCAGTATAATGATGACAGAATTGGATGAAACGCAGACACGTGACATATAATGAAGCATTTCATTGGTTTTAGGAAACGTCAAAATATAATCAGTAATAATATAACAAGAGAGTGAGAATAACTTGAAAATAATTTGACACATCTTTCGAAAACTTGTTGCCAAGCAATAGTCAGGAAAGTCCTTAGGGCTTGAGTGGCTATTGCCAAATGCCAACAAGTTTGAGAAAGATACTGGAGAATTATTTTCTAATTTATCCAACTCTCGAGTTATATTTAATTAGATTATTTTTGTGACTTAGCTGTTGAGATTGATGCATCCAACTTAAAAGATTTTGAACTAGATCCATATCGATTGATTGTATTCTTGGAAGTTGTTTCCAAAATTTGTTGGTGTATTTCTGTATCTGAAATACAGTGTGATCAAAAGGAATTGTTACAGTTGGTAATACAATTCCAGAGATCTTTTTATTCCACAGTTGGCACAACGTCAGATAAAGGCGGTAATGCTATTTGACATTTCTAATAAATACAAATAGGTTATGTCAGGACTCTGACAACTAATAGAATTTTGACTTTTTAAGTAATAGAAATACTTTAGAAATAAATGTAATAATAAATGTACTCAAATTTAAATTTTAAATATCACTGTCAACAACAGAACATGAATTTATGTATCAGGCTTACCAATTTCAAGTAGTTTTTTTTATTGCCAACTGTAACAATTCCTTTTGATCACTCTGTACAACTAAATCGATTTTGTCCCTCATTTTACTTGTCGTGTTGACAGTTTTAAATAATTATTTGACAACTATCACTTGTCACAAACAAAAAAGCACCTGCAGAGATTATTTCCGGGAATAATCACAAGAGCTTTATTCTCAGTATAACAATGACAGAATTGGTTGAAATGAACACACGTGACATATAATGAAGCATTTAATTGGTTTTGAGAAACGTCAAAAAATAATTCTGTATAATTCAATTTGATTTCAACTGTTAAGTATTTACTTTAAAAATACTAGTTAACAATTATTCTAGTTTCGGACAAATCATCTTGGGACGAATCAGCACGTGTGCGAAATGATCACCATTGCTAATACATATCCCATTCGCACTCGAGCGCGCACGCAATCGCACGAAATACCTTTCGATATCACGCGAGCGCAAAAAACAGAATTTAAATTATACCTCAGACCAAAAGTGTTGCCTTTTGTATTCGGCAGCTGGAACGTCGTTAAAAAATCATGCCAAGTAAGACAATATGAACTTTAAGCTTGAAACTTTGTGTTGTGTGAGCTTATCATGCTGGTAGCGACCTTGAACTTTACAAATAATGAAATACTGGACAGGAATTATTTAATGTTTGTCGCTGCTGAAATTTCTGAGAATTGCGATTTGACATGAAGCGCAGTTTTCAAAAAGAAATCAATTAAATTGTCTTCATCGTAACTACAATTGTAAAGAGTGATCGGAAGTAAGTTTTCAGTTGGCTTAAAATAAAAAACTACTTGAAATTGGCAAGACTGATATATAAATTGATTTCCTGTCGTTGACAGTGACATTTGACAATTTAAATTAATAAAAATCGTTGTTGTCCTTACACACATCCTTTTATTTCTTAACTTTACTCACAGAGCAAAAATCTAAAATATTTCTATCACTTATCCTATTTGCATTTATTATAAAAATGACCTGTTAAATAGTATTTCCGCCTTTACCTAGCGTTGTGCCAACTGTGGAATAAAAAGATCCCCAGAATTGTATTGCCAACTAAAACACTCACTTTTGATCATTCTGTAGAACAATATGACTAAATTAAATACAGTGGCGATATATGGATCAGGCCGATAATTAAAATAAATATATCATCAGATCTTTTACAATTGAGTAAACAAAAATATATATATATCATCACGCCTTCTATCCATTACCGGGTGTGGCACTCTGCCGAAGCAGATCTCGGTAAGTGATATATTTATGTACGTGAAGTGCGGTTACCGGCCGTCAAATCACGGTCCACAAAGATGTTAGTAGTGGGGGAGCCACAGGAGTAATTTTAATTTGATGAAAATTGTTTGTCGGTTGTGAAAATCGAACCGGGGATCTCAGGATCCACAGGCCAACTCGAAACCATTGAGCCATTATCCCACTAAATTAATAAACATAAATAAATAATTGTAATTGAGACAAACTATAGCTAAGGAACTTTTTTACCATTGGATGGCATATTTAAATTAGGCAATAATAAAGGAATTTTTCGAGTTAATATTTTCAACCCTACATTGACTTGTCGATGAAAAAAAAAATTCGAAATCATATAGTAATCGTAGAAATCGAATAGTAATATAAATAAATAGATAAATATATCATCACGCCTTCTACCCATTACTGGGTGTGGCACTCTACCGAAGCAGATCTCGGTAAGTGATATATTTTGCGCGTGAAGTGCGGTTACCAGTCGTCAAATCACGGCCTCCATAGATGTTAGGTGGAGGAGCCACAGGGGTAGCTTTTAAAATTATGAAAATTGTTTGTCGCCTGTGGGAATCGAATCTAGGGTACCAGGGTTCTCAGGATCCACAGGCCGACTTCATACCACTGAATAGTAAACTTATGAAATGAACAATATAAAAAATGCCGCCCTAAAATATGTGTCGCCCGGTGCGGACCGCACCCACCTCTTAGGTACGCCACTGGCGCGATTCCATTACAGTGAACTAAATAATTCCAAATATCTTCAAATTTATGTCAATAAATTTATTATATTTCCATTTTTGAATTATCTCAAGAAAACATTTTTTATTTTTTCTCACATTGTCAACATGTCAAACATAACCTAATAATCTTCCCATCTGACATACCCTATACCCTACACAACTTTTTGTTTCCAACACGCCAGTCACTCTCTTTAATTATAATCTCTTTGGGTATTTCGTCCCAAATTCGCACTTTTCGAATTCCCGGGACACCCCCGATCATTTGGCTGATACATCTCCTCGCTTCTGTGGTGGCAAAGGGGTGTTAGTGTGACAGCTAACCACAGTCTCCCCTAGAAGAAGATGAATGGGTGAAAGAGTGACTCGCTAGCGTCAATGCGTGGATTGTTTTTTCACTTCTTTTAGGTTGGTTGCACTGCACGTGGAATTGGATGAGAACTGATAGGCTTTATCTCTTAATAGAACTGTTTTAATATTTATTTAGGTATTTCATTCAATTTTAAAATATTTATTAGGTATAGTCAATGATGAAGATATTTATACAGGTACTAATAATTTAAAACTAATGACATGAAATAGTTTGTAAATAAAATTAATTAATATATCATTACGCCTTTTACCCATTATTGGATGTGGTACTCTACCATAGCAGATTTCGGTAGGTTATATATTTATACGTGTGAAGTGCTGTTACCAGGCGTCAAATCACGGCCCCCAGAAATGTTAGTGGTGGAGGAGCCACAAGGGTAGCTTTTGAAATTATGAAAATTGTTTGTCGCCTATGGGAATCGAACCAGGGTTCTTAGGATCCACAGGCCGACTTCATAACACTGAGCTAGCCACCCCATATATATATATATATATATATATATATATATATATATATATATATATATATATATATATATATATATATATATATATATATATATATATGATTTTTCTAATAAATACAAATGGGTTGAGTGATAGAAATACTTTAAATTCTGTAACATTATATTACAAAACAGATAAAACTTATAAATTATTTGTAAAAAACAACGTCGTCGGTTTCTGCGTTCCACTCTTTGCACCTTTTTTCATTCGTTCCTCGTGAAAACTGTCTAGGGAGTTTTCGTATTTCCACAATTCCCCCAGTAGTACTCTATAACAACGTTATAATAGAGACGGGGATTGGTACATAGCCAGTAGTTTGTTAATATAAATGAAGCCACCAATGTAATCAAGTTGGTGGAGCAAAGTCACGTTCTGTGGTAATATCGCGTGAAAAATTCACGAAATCTTAAGTCGCGTAATTAGTTTAAAACTATTTGGAGCCGAGAAAAAGTTAATTTCTTGAACCACCGGGTCATTCTTAGTGTTTAATTAATCAGTTTCTTATTTTCTGGATTAAGATGAGAATTTGGAAAAGGAATTATTATTGCTTTGCTACTGTTGAAATAATAGGAAGTAAATCTTTGGGAGGTTTTGATCGAATGGAGATTTTTTTTAGTTCGTATTTTATTTGCAAAATCTGTCCGGTGGTGTGATTAGCGTTATGGTATTCGAATCCCGAGTTTAAATTCTATTCAATCTAAATAAATAAATAATAGTCAATATTATTCCCTCTTCTGAACCAATTAGAAAATTATTATTCCTGAATCAATTTCTTTATGCAAATAAAAAAGCATATTGAACTGACATTCCTCTATCATCTTAGTAATTTTATCTAGTTTGTGATTTTTATGAAACCAAATTTAAACATATTCTTTTATGTAATACATTAGGCGTAGATTAAGTATAGTATATAACACCAGTGGCGTACCTATGGGGGAGCGGTGGGTGCGGTCCGTACCGGGCGGCACATATTTTGGGGCGGTATTTTTTATATTTAGTTTTAGTTGTAAAAAACAACTTGTTCACTTCATAAGTCTGCTATTCGATTTCTACGAATTATGAATTACTATATGATTTCGAATATTTTTCTTCATCGTCAAGTCAATGTAGGGTTGAAAATATTATCTCGAAAAATTCCTTTATTACTGCCTAATTTAAATATGCCATCCAATAGTAAAAAAGTTCCTCACCTATAGTTTGTCTCAATTATTTATTTATGTTTATTAATTTAATGGGGTAATTACTCAGTGGTTTCGAGTTAGCCTGTTGATTCCCCGGTTCGATTCCCACAGCCGACAAACAATTTTCACCAAATTAAAATTACCCACCACTAACATCTTTGGAGGCCGTGATTTGACGGCTGGTAACCGCACTTCACGTGATGATAGATTCATTTTATATTTATTTTTTTAATTTATAAAAACTACCATTTTATGTCTTAGAAAGGGCGGCATATTAGAGACCGCCCTGGGCGGCAAAAGTTCTAAGTACGCCACTGTATAACACGCTATAATGGTTCGATATTTAAACCCAGGAAGCTAGTTAAATCTTTACGTCAAAATGTTATCAACCAATATCCATCGAATATACGAGTGCACCCCAAAAATAATTTAAAAAATCCGGGCTACACCATCAGCCAGTCTTCAGCAACCGGTCTACCGTTCACGTTCCCCGGAACCGGAAACTGATATAAATGACGTATAGAATGTTGCACTAGAGACTCGCCCGGACCGTGCTAAAACCATTGATATCATATTTTAAGATAGAGAGGATACGAAACCTGAAAAAATGAAGCAAGTAGAGTAATTTGCCGTGACCGAAAGAGGAATATTTTTACAAAAAATTATTTAATATTTTGAAGACTAGCATTATAAGGAGCTGAATATTACGGCTGGTACCCGCACTTCATTTAGAACAATCACTTACCGAAAACTGATAAGGCAGAAAACCATACACAGTAAAGGTAGTAGATATATTTATTTTATCTACGACTAATGTATATTAAGATAGTCTAATGTGACGGTGGCGCCATCGGTTGTCGAGTGGCGAATCTGACGCTCAAAAAAATATAAAAATTGAATAAAATAAGTGTTTTATACGTATTATGATTTGAATATCATAAATTGTTAATAGATTGTTGGTCTAGTGAATTTTCAAATGCCATACCACCGTGTGGTGTTGCCATTATAAATTGGGATTCTTAATGTTTCGTTAAAAACAAGGCTTTGCATGGCTATATATCCATTACTCAACGGTAAAAAACTTTCTCCTTCTGATACAATATACATGGATAGTTCTAGAACATCATACTAGTTTTTCAAATGAAACTGCATAATTTTAGAGGTACACAAACCAAATATGTGCGATTCTGAGTGATGATCGCCATAAGCCCCGTGTATAAGAACTCAACTTTACAAGCGAATATATTTGTTCACAGACGATGAATGTGTTTCATATTTTACCAGGATACGTATGACTATCCAATGTTTACGTGCGCCAAATTTCATTCAGATCTGCAAAACTATTTTTCACGCTAGTACCACCTTAAATTATATTTTACTCACTAAATGGCAACCGAAAAATTTGAATTGTCCCTATTAAACCAATTTTACAGTTTAACTTGTATCATTACAACTGCTCATAAAGGATGCTAATTTGACCGTAAGTTTCTACTTTTCCGTATCCCGGCACCCTTTCCCTCACAGTATGATATCAATGGTCTAAAGCCATTCTGGCCGTTGACCGCTTGCCGCGTTGCTAGTAGCTAACGAGAGTAACAAGCCCATATATTATTCTAGAACGGACGCTTTTTAGTAACGGGTTGCGATACTTGAACGAATCGCCCGCCTGTTCACAAGATTTATATGAAGACAGGAACGTGAAAAATTGTCAAAATTCCTGGATGGGTAGTTTTTGTTTCCTGGTTTTTGTTTTATTATAGGTGGAAGAGACGATGATGGTCTCAGAGATTTTAATAGAAGGGTATTTACCTTTATGGACGGTAGAAACGATGGATTGTAGAAATAATAAATAAATAAATATATCATCACGCCTTTTAGTCATTACTGGGTGTGGCACTCTGCCGAAACAGATCTCGGTAAGTGATATATTTATGCGCGTGAAGTGCGGTTACTAGCAGTCAATCACGGCCTCTAAAAATGTTCGTGGTAGAGGAGCCAAAGGAGTAATTTTAATTTGGTGACTGTGGGGATCAAACCAGAGTTCTTAGGATCCACAGCCGACTCGATACAACAGAGCCATTACCCCATTTTCAACACATTAAAATTACCCCTATGACTCCCCTCCACTAACCCCTTTGGAGGCCGTGAATTGACGGCGATTCACACGCATAAATATATCACTTACCGAGATCTGCTTCGGCAGAGTGCCATACCCAGTAATGGATAAAAGGCGTGATGATCTATTTATTTTATTCGATTCCCACAGACGAGAAACAATTTTCATAATCTCAAAAGCTTACCCTGTGGTTCCTCCACCACTAACATCTTCGGGGGCCGTGATTTGACGACTGGTAACCGCACTTCGCGCGCAAATTATAATGGGTAGAAGGCGTGATGATCTATTTATTTTATTTATATTTATGGGGTGGGGTGGCTAACTCAGTGGTATGAAGTCGGCCTGTGGATCCTGAGAACCCTGGTTCGATTCCCACAGGCGACAAAATATATCACTTACCGATGTCTGCTTTGGCAGAGTGCCACACCCAGTAGTGGGTAGAAGGCGTGATGATATATTTATTTTTATTTTATATTTTATTTAAAATGTTTGTCTGTGGGAAAAAACCCGGGTTTTTAGGACTCACAGACCGACTCGATACCACTTAGCAAATAATTATAATTATTTGAATTAAAAAAAGAATAATTGTGATACTACCAGGATTTGAACGTTTGAACTCTAGTAATGGGTAAAAGGCGTGATGATATATTTTATACTTTATACTAATTTGATAAATGTTATACTTAACTAAAAGTACATGACAACATTTTCATTATTATTGTGTTAATAAATTTAGATGAATATGATGTCGAATATGTTGTATTAAATTATCATCTCTTTCGCTCTCTCTCTCTCTCTCTCTGTTTCCGCGATTTCGGCATCATAAATTCCGCGAAAATAGGATTAATTATTGCGTCGTTCGTGGAATTTGAGAATTAGAAGCGATGTAGCAAAATTTTGTACGTTTCAGCGAATTTTAAATGTAAATGTTTATTAGTACGTTTAATTTGAAAAGCATCATTTATTATTTACTTTTCGCTGTATTCCACCTAATTAAAACGTGGATGTTGGCGGCGTAAACAGAGCTTAATGTTCATTAAAATTGTCATTTTTCTTTTTATTTACAATCGTTTGACGGCAGAAAATATATGATATATTTCCTAATCGTTTAGCATTTACAAAACATAGTAATAGTTTTTTTTATTACTAGAATGGTACAATAGTTTTTACTGCCGAAAGGAGAAATTGACTGGCAAGCCTGTCATCTTATTGAGGCAGTAATAGTATATTACATAATTTATTTATTTATGTTACTCTGTACAACAGGAATTGATTCCCAATTACAGTACAGGGTCCGGACTCACCGAGCCGCAGAGTGGTAGTAATTATAATTTCTAGCTTGAGTGGGAATCGAACTCGGGATCTCCGGGTTCGAATTCCGTGATAATAAGTCCGAAAAATGATATTTTACTTGACGAAACGGTTGTTTGAAATACGAGGTCGCAGGTCGAGTATTTTAATCCGCTGTGTTAAGTAAAAACACTTTTGTGACGTATTATGTGTACTATTTTTCCTGAAACCGTTTAATTTAGCAAATAATTAATCATAAATAATTTAAAATGATTTTTTGTTTCTATTGCTACTATGATTATTGGAATATATTATTAAATATATAAATTAGTTTTTCTCAAAATTAGACGCATATACAGGAAAATTTCAAATAACATTTTATGTTTCAAATATTTTTGCTAACATCTTTTATTTGAAACTTTTTTTCGTAACTGATTCCATATTTGAAATAAATGGAATTTATTGTTTTATGTGTCCAGTAAACTTCCTCTTCCGGTTTTTCAATTTCATTCAAAATCAACTCAGCTCTTCGTATTTTCATGAAACTTACAATTACCAAGTTTAGTTAACAAAACTTATCTCGTTCATGAGATTGCACATTCGGACACATCCATCTATACACACACACACACACACACACTTTTTTCCCTATTTTTAATCGCATAACCCATACTGCATGCTTATCTATTAATTCGGCAACCCTAAATTTTGTCTGAAATTTTGCTTTTTGTATTTCTTTCTTTAACAATACATGAAAAGATATATTTGGATGTTTTTTTACATCCTGGTACGCAGAAATAATCGTTCTACATTATATATGTATTTTATCAACACACCGGAAATATTTGAAAATATCTGTATCTAATATATAGTACAGTTCAAAATGAGTCCTGGTTACAGTAGTTCTAAAAATTACCGCTAGGTGGTGTAACGCTTTGCCTATACTTCTGAGAAATAATTCTCTTCTTTCGGATGACGGAATTATATTTGAAATTAAGTTCCTCCGGAATTAAAAATGACACTTCAGTCCTCGAAAAGGAATATTAAAATTTGTCATTCGCTCCCGGAAGTGCGTAAAATATATATTTTGGTATACCGTACCACTTTTTAATAGTCACTGAGACAAAAAAGATGAAAATTCTGCATTAGCTTAGACCAGAAACCGAATTACTCAATCATGGTCGTACCTTTTTTTAAAAGTAAGTTGAACTTACAAAAATTTTACTTAGTAAACGAGAGTTGTACTCACTATGCTACAACTGACTTATTACATACTTGTAAACAACCATCAGCAATTGTTCGGTCGCGGTAGCTAAGTCTAAGAATAAACTAGAAGGTAGCAAACAGCAGATGCGTTTCTCAAAACCCAAAATAAATATATCCATAAAATGGTCGTATCATTTCCATAAAAAGCGGGCGCCCACATGCTTCTTTGCATGGAGAGTGGCGTATAAGATGGACTTGGCAGTATTTTATTGTAACGGTGCATCTCCCAACAGACATAAACGCAAAATGCCTAATAGAAACTGAAGTTCCTTATTACTAAAACAATTTCCAAGGGATTGTATTCAAAGTAGGGTAGGGCTGCTTGCTAAAAGTGCGAAGGGCTGAAAGTACTAAAATGCATACACTTTCACCGTGTAAGAAAGAGTTCGAGAATTCAAAATTTGTTGACTTATACAGGATGTTTTTATATTTTGAGAAAAAAGACAAATATCTAAGTACTTCGCCAGAAACAGTTAAAACATTAAAATATTCATAATAACATTGACAGATGAAAGTGACAGATTAAAATATTTAAAACAAATTGCAAGCACCTTATGTCAATAGCAATAAAATAGTAGGCGAAAAATTAGGATATATTTTTATTCATATCATTAAATTACGTTATCAAAACGCTGTACTGGGTGCCAGGGCATGAAGGAGTGGAAGGCAATGAACACGCAGATAAGCTGGCCAAAAAGGGAGCCAAAATGCCGTTTTACGGGCCCGAACCTTCCTGTGGACTTCTAAAAAGTCACCTGAGGAAGACAACAAAAGTATGGGAGGAAAAAGCAAAAGCCTCATACTGGGTAAATACAAAAGGAAACAGACAGGCAAAAAGACTTATACAGCCTTTGCCTACAAATGTAAAAGAGATACTAACTCTCAGCAAAGGGGATCTGAGAATCATAACAGGCCTACTAACAGGTCACTGCCCTCTAAATTACCATCTACACAAGATTGGTAAAGCTGAAAACAACATCTGCCGTCTCTGCCAAGAAGATGAGGAAACTTCAGAACATATACTATGTTACTGTCCAGCTGTAGCTTCATACAGACTGAACCACTTCGGAAAGGCTTACCTTGAGGCTAATGAAGTGAAGGACTCCACTCCTGGAAAGGCATTAAGGTTCATAAAAAGCCTAGACATATTACAGGAACCTTAAGATAAGGCTAAGACACAAAAGAACTTATAGGTCGAAGTGTCAAGAGTGCACGACGCTCACAGCCTCCCTAATAATAATAATAAATACGTTATCAAAATATTGGCAGTATTATGATATAAAATTTGGTCCCACAATTGATTGCGAGACACTTTTTATTGCCAACATTTACGTGGGACACACGGTATATACAGGATGGTGAACGCAACTCTCGAATATAGGGATTTAACATGTAAAATCACAATTTTGTAATTTCCTGCTTACCTAATTATTTCAAGCAAAAAGCTTTAAATAAAAGTTTTAGGAAATAAAATTCTGCATCTAAGACAATAAACAACATTAATTTTTCATGCTTCGTAACGGCACAAATTTGTTCTGAAAATAACGAAAATAGCCTGAAAACTATTAATAGCCATGGAAGTAAAACAAAATTAAACAAATGTTTGTCGTTTTATCTGTCAAAATAAATGTCATTTTCAGATCTCATTTGTGCCGTTACGAAGCATGCAAAGATTATTTTGTTTATTGGCTTAGATGCAGAATTTTATGCCCTAAAACTTATTCGAAGCTTTTTTGCTGAAAATAATTAGGGAAGCAGGAAATTACAAAATTGTGATTTTACATGTAAAATCTCTATGTTCGAGAGTTGCGTTCACCAGCCTGTATATATATATATATATATATATATATATATATATATATATATATATATATATATATATATATATATATATATATATATATATATATATGGGATGGCTAGCTCAGTGGTATGAAGTCGGCCTGTGGATCCTGAGCTCCCTGGTTCAATTCCCACAGGCGACAAATTTTCATAATTTGAAAAAGCTATCCCTGTGGCTCCTCCACCACTAACATGTTTGGGGGCCGTGATTTGACGACTGGTAACCGCACTTCACGCGCAAAATATGACACTTACCGAGATCTGCTTCAGCAGAGTGCCACACCCAGTAATGGGTAGAAGGCGTGATGATATATTTATTTATATATATAAATTGAACCATGTTGACCAGAGTTTATTTAATTTTATTAAATCAACTTGTCAAAACTACAAAAGTTGAATCAAGATCAATAAAAAACATTTCTGTTTAGAGTATTTTCTGATATTGTGACGTCACATATTTGTGCTTGTCATACAAAAGTTTTAACAAAATGGTGAAAACATTGACTGTAACACTGACTTTATGAAATATTTATTTTATTTATTGTACAATAGACCAACGCAATTTTGCTATATATACAAAAAACAGTAATTACTGCAAGTAAATGAAATTGTTCCATTTGACATAAATTCAATATAAAATAAAACCATTACGCTGTTTGCATGACAATGTATTTACCCGGGAATATTTTTTATCTCACACATTTCATTAACTTTTTTCTTTCAACACGTTCCCAATACAAAAAAAAGCTTCGCTTCAAAAAACATCTTTCTTTTATAACGAAGCAAGCACGCAATAGTTTTACGAAAAAATATCGTAAATAATATTCTGCGTGCCGCGTAAAGTAATTATAGTTATGAGTATTTTTTGACGTTTCTCAAAACCAATGAAATGCTTCATTGTATGTCACGTGTCTGCGTTTTAACCAATCCTGTCATTATTATACTGAGACATGGCCAACTTCATTGAATTGCGCTCCGCTTATTATGGCCGTTTCCTTCCATCATTTTGCCAAATAAAAATTTGTCGTGAGTTTTTTACAGTTTTGGTACGTCCAGTAATGCCATCTAGTGCTTTTTATTTCAATTAAAGGAGAGTGACAACGCTGTCAAGTTCCAAAAACAACCTTAAAATATTTTTAAACTGAAGTTGATGGGATCAAACAAAATACATTTAATGGTACTGGGTGTTTTATTTATACAATCAATATTATTAAATATTATGACTAGTATTCTGAGCCTTTGACTAAAGTGACTAGCTAGTCTAGACTAAGTGAATTTCATTTGGCAACGTAGCATTATCTGTCACTGCAGGTAAATAATGCCGCCATATTGTCTACCCATTTAAAATGTTTGAAGTGTTTATAGGTCAAAAGAAGGAAGTATTATTGAATTATTGGTGCCAACGGTTAGTATTTTACTGTAAAGATCGTATGATAATTAACATACAAAGACTAGGATTGGTTTTAGGATTTTTTCAATCAATGCATGCGACAGTATTTAATTACGACATATCTCATTAGAGGCGCTGGTTGACGTACCCGCTCTGTAAATTTGAAACCAGGAATTTTAATGACATATGAAACGGCCATAATAAGCGTAGCGCAATTAAATGAAGTTGGTCATGACTGAGAATCATCGTAACGTCATCTGTTGTCAATCTGTGGAACTACACCTAATTTGTTAGAAGTGTGCGTTATACTAACATATCAGTGTATGTTATATTCAACTTTCCGTAGTAGTTTATGATGTTGTTATGGTTACTTTCATAAGTGGTCGTCTGAAAAAATAATAATTATCGCACGCTACTATCGGCAACGTCTGGAAACTAAAAAAAACAACAACTCCGTCTTAGTAGCTTATAAATCCACTATAAGCTGTAGCTTCTCTTTACTGTAATTAAAATTAATCTAAATAATTCAAGTAATATGAAAAGCTCATTAATTATATCTTAGCCTCGCGATATAATCCATATGATAATTATTTTAATTAGTTGAAACATTGCTCTACAATTTGAGTAAAACAGGAAAACTTTATACTACATTTCAACTTAGCGTAGAACTAGCGTGAAAATTTTTTTTGCAGATCTGAATGAAATTTGGCGCACGTAAACATTGGATAGTCATACGCATCCTGTTAAAATATGAAATACATTCATCGTAGGTGAACAAATATATTCGCTTGTAAAGTGGAGTTCTTATACACGGGGCTTATGGCGATCATCACTCAGAATCGCACATATTTGGTTTGTGTACCTCTAAAATTTTGCAGTTTCATTTGAAAAACTAGTATGATGTTCTAGAACTATCCATGTATATTGTATCAGAAGGAGAAAGTTTTTTATCGTTTGGTAATGGATATATAGCCATGCAAAGCCTTATTTTTAACGAAAATTAAGAATCTCAATTTATGTCAACACCACACGGTGGTATGGTATTTGGAAATTCACTAGACCAACAACCTGTTAACAATTCATGATATTCAAATCATAATAGGTATAAAACACTTATTTTATTCAATTTTTACATTTTTTTGAGCGTCAGTTTCGCCACTCGACAAACGATGGCGCCAGCGTCACACTAGTACTACCTTAATTTCTACTTTAGAAACATTTTCAATTTATCACAAATATTACTTTCATTATTTTGACGATGTATATATGTATAAAACATCATCCAATTCTGAAAAGCACTAAAGATGTGATAAAAACTATAAACTTTTGTTTATATAGCTTACTGTGTTTCTGAAAGCTTGAAACAAAAGAATTCGATCAGTAGAAACGCTTTTTACAAAGAATTAATCATGTTTGAGAGATATTTTCTTCTGACAAATATAGATTTTGTTACCATTAATACTAGTGACCATTTTTTCGTTTTTGTGAAAGTGACATTTGTCATACATGATGGCGCCATCAAACACCTGGACACGAGGGTTAAAATAACCACGAAAAAATATAAAAAAATTGAGTTGAAGATATCCTATATACAATATGGACTCTTGTCCAGAATACAATCAAATATACTCGGTGTCTCATGAAAAGTAGACCATAGGCGATAAAAATGGGAAAACAGTTTTTCCGAACGCATTGCTTCCCAAATTATTTTAGACAAAAATTAAACCAAATAAATATAAATATATCATCACGCATTTTACCCATTACTGGGTGTGGCACTCTGCCGAAGCAAATTTCGGTAAAAATTATATTTATGCGTATGAATTATCAGGCGTCAAATCACGGCCCTCAAAGATGTTAGTGGAGAGGGAGCCACAGGGATAATTTTAATGTGGTGAAATGTTTGTCGGCTATAGGAATCGAACCAGGGTTCTCAGGAACCACAGGACGACTTGATACCACTGTGCCACCTACTTCAAAAAAGTAGAACTTAAAATTCTGCATCTAAATCAATAAACTATAAGTATTTACATAACAAGTGCACGAATGGTGCACGTCTTCGTGCACGAGTTTTGTACAACGCTTTTTGCAACGAGCAAAAATTATATAATCAACAATGAGGAAATTTATTAAATTTGAAGCGTGAATTTATATTGACCGTTTAGTATCCCATGAATTGACATTTGTTATTTGAAAACGAATTGTTTATTTTTTCTCGAAAAGTTTGTTAAAATATGTCTGACTGATGGTGTTATAAGCTAATATCTCTATTTCTTTTATAAATAAAAATAAATAAAATAAATATATCATCACGCCCTGTACCCATTACTGGGTGTGGCACTCTGCCGAAGCAGATCTCGGTAAGTGATATATTTTGCGCGTGAAGTGCGGTTACCAGTAGTCAAATCACGGCCCTCAAAGATGTTAGTGGTGGAGGAGCCACAGGGGCAGTTTTTGAAATTATGAAAATTGTTTGGCGCCTGTGGGAATCGAATCTAGGGTACCAGGGTTCTCAGGATCCACAGGCCGACTTCATACCACTGAGCTAGCCACCCCATTTCTTTTATAAATTCGTTAAAATATGTGTACAATTAGCGTTTTAATAGTCAAAATTTAAAACCATAAAAATGGGAGTTTTTTTTAGTTACTTTGCGCACTAGTGCGCAAAATCAAACTTTCCATCGGTTTTCAAGGTAATGTAAACCTTATTTTGAATGATGCGAGTACAAAAAATGTATTTCCTGTGTTTTTTGTGACGGTAGAAATTAAATACTAGCAGTATGTATGTATGGGGTAGGTGGCTCAGTGATATCGAGTCGTCCTGTGGATCCTATGAACCCTGGTTCGATCCCCACAGCCAACAAACATTTTCACCAAATTAAAATTACCCTTGTGGCTTCCCCACCACTAACATCTTTGGGGGTCGTGATTTGACGGCTCCTAATCACACGCGCATAAATATATCACTTACTGAGAACTGCTTCGCAAGAGTGTCACACCCAGTAATGGGTAGAAGGCGTAATAACATATTTCATGCACAACAGGGCCGAAATTAATGTGTTTTAGCCGTAACAACCGGGCTTAATCACTTCTTTTTGGCCCTAGGCCCATAAAAAATAATTCCCAAGGATATATAAATAAAATGACAATATTTGTTTATTGTGAATATATTTTGACATATAACTTATGTACATATTTTAATCTTTTCAATATATATTTAACTGTTATTGTCACGCATTAATTAATTAATTAATTAATGCGTAAAAGGCGTGATGATATATTTATTTATTTTATTTTATGTATGTACTGAACCCTAGTTCGATTCCCACAGGTGACAAACAATTTTCATAATTTCAAAAGCTATCCCTGTGGCTCCTCCACCACTAACATATTTGGAGGCCGTGATTTGGCGACTGATAACCACACTTCACGCGCATAAATATATTACTTACCGAGATCTGCTTCGGCAGAGTGCCATACCCAGTAATGCGTAAAAGGCGTGATGATATATTTATTTATTTTATTTTATGTATATACTGTAATCCTAATTAGATTTAGGTTATATGAATAAAACTTCATCAAAATGCAGTCAAATTCTTTGTTTATAAACTAAACATTAATTGACGTAAAACCCTCGTTATCCCCTAACAAAAACAAAGCTCGCAGGAATCATTTCCACGAACAATACATATTGTTCTATTACTATACAAGTATACAGTTCAATTTAAAATAAACTTCAGTTTTAAAAAATGTATATATTCAATGTGAAAACACGTTTTCAATTAAACATGAATACAGTAAACGAAAGAATGATAAAAATACAAACACCCTTTTTTAGTTCGTTGTTCAGTGTTATTTACAGCTAATGCAAGGGATGCAATGGTATACGTTTTTAAAGGGTTTATCTCCGATGATGTTTCAATCATCATTTGCTACCATTTCTTTGTGTTTTGTTTTGTTTTTGATTGGTTGTTTCCGATTGGAAAATAAACAAAGCTGGGGATGTACCGGTATAAAAGCATTAAAGTATAAGTGCTGGTTGTTAAGTACTGTTTAAGTATTAAGTCAATTAGAAAGAAATGAATCTTAGGTACATGTTCACATCTTAAATTATAGGTATTTTTTAAATATTTGTTTCAAAGTTATGTAGGGTTTTATTTGAAACAATCAATTGAAATTATCGATATAAAAACAGATGACATGAATTTTGTTGTAATTTTTAATTAATAGAAAAGATAGTATATTTAATTTTATTATATTTAATTAAAATGTCATTTTGAAGATCACAATATGAAAATAAAATAAAAATATAAATATATTATCATGCCTTTTACCCATTACTGGCTGTGGCACTCTGCCGAAGCAGATCTCGGTAAGTGATATATTTTGCGCGTGAAATGTGGTTACCAGCTGTCAAACCACGGCACCTAAAGATGTTAGTAGTGGGGGAGCCACAGGGGTAGTTTTTTAAAATGGTGAAAATTGTTTGTCACCTGTGGGAATCGAACCAGAGTTCTCAGGATCCACAGGTCGACTTGATACCACTGTGCTAGGCTATCCTATATGATATGAAAATAATGTTTAATAATTAAACTTTTTCAAAATTTTATTATTTGAACATTTTTAAGGGCCCTCGGATTTTTTTCGATTTTAGGCCACTTTCAGACTATTTGCTCTAAAATTCCTTCTCGTGAAAATATTGTAATGAAAATTTACGTACATTTGTATTGTTGAGCGGCATTGAATTTGTCGTGTGCAAATTGACTTATAAAACATTTTTTTTTTATTTTAAACAATTTAATATTATCATATATTTTTTTGCAACTTTCGTTTTGAACAAATAATATTTAAATATTTTACAACCTAATTCTCAAAAAGTTTTATCTCATCCTGAATTTTGAATTAGCAAGACTTATTATAATGGGATGGCTAGCACAGTGGTAGAAGTCGGCCTGTGGATCCTGAGGTCCCTGATTCGATTCCCACAGGCGACAAATTTTCATAATTTGAAAAAGCTATCCCTGTGGCTCCTCCACCACTAACATGTTTGGGGGCCGTGATTTGACGACTGGTAACCGCACTTCACGCGCAAAATATATCACTTACCGAGATCTGCTTTAGCAGAGTGCCACATCCAGTAATGGGTAGAAGGCGTGATGATATATTTTTTTTTTATATTCTAATCTGATATTAAATAGTTGACCCAATTCGAATTCTAAAATGGCAACAGGATTATTATTAGGATTAATTTTAGCTTTTTCAAAAATTTGGTTTAGCTTAATTTGACTAAACCAAAATTCAGATTTTCCGTTTCATCGTTTTTCTTAAGTATGATATCTCTGCAAGAACATATAAATTATTATGTTTTACTATAAAACAAAGCTTTCAAATAAAAATGTGAAGTTCATGGCACGTGTTATTTCAGTTTCAGTTTGTGTAAACGCGAATGAATTAAATTTCAGTAAAAACATTTCGCTGTATCTCTTTGTTTCTACAAAATTCACTTATAATTTATTCGTTGCGAACGTGATTACAATGTAAATAGACTAAGTAAAGTACGCAATTTCAACTTTTTACATCGTGAAAATTCGTGGAAAACTTGGAACTGAAACTCGTATTTTTATTCGTCAAATTATATACATAAATAAATATATAGTTACATACAGAACTGTTGTTATAGGGTGGCTAGCTCAGTGGTATGAAGTCGGCCTGTGGATTCTGAGAACCCTGGTACCCTAGATTCGATTCCCACAGGCGACAAACAATTTTCATAATTTCAAAAGCTACCCCTGTGGCTCCTCCATCACTTACATCTTTGGGGGCCGTGATTTCACGACTGGTGACCGCACTTCACGCGCAAAATATACCACTTACCGACATCTGTTCGGCAGACTGACACACTCAGTAATAGATAGAAGGCGTGATGATATATTTATTTATTTATATTTTATAAGGGCTAGCTAGCTCAGTGGTATGAAGTCAGCCTGTGGATCCTGAGAACCCTGGTTCGATTCCCACAGGCGACAAACAATTTTCATAATTTCAAAAGCTACCCCTGTGGCTCCTCCATCACTTACATCTTTGGGGGCCGTGATTTCACGACTGGTGACCGCACTTCACGCGCAAAATATATCACTTACCGAGATCTGCTTCGGCAGAGTGCCACACTCAGTAATAGATAGAAGGCGTGATGATATATTTATTTATTTATTTATATTTTATAAGGGCTAGCTAGCTCAGTGGTATGAAGTCAGCCTGTGGATCCTGAGAACCCTGGTTCGATTCCCACAGGCGACAAACAATTTTCATAATTTCAAAAGCTACCCCTGTGGCTCCTCCATCACTTACATCTTTGGGGGCCGTGATTTCACGACTGGTGACCGCACTTCACGCGCAAAATATATCACTTACCGAGATCTGCTTCGGCAGAGTGCCACACTCAGTAATAGATAGAAGGCGTGATGATATATTTATTTATATTTTATAAGGGCTAGCTAGCTCAGTGGTATGAAGTCAGCCTGTGGATCCTGAGAACCCTGGTTCGATTCCCACAGGCGACAAACAATTTTCATAATTTCAAAAGCTACCCCTGTGGCTCCTCCATCACTTACATCTTTGGGGGCCGTGATTTCACGACTGGTGACCGCACTTCACGCGCAAAATATATCACTTACCGAGATCTGCTTCGGCAGAGTGCCACACTCAGTAATAGATAGAAGGCGTGATGATATATTTATTTATTTATTTATATTTTATAAGGGCTAGCTAGCTCAGTGGTATGAAGTCAGCCTGTGGATCCTGAGAACCCTGGTTCGATTCCCACAGGCGACAAACAATTTTCATAATTTCAAAAGCTACCCCTGTGGCTCCTCCATCACTTACATCTTTGGGGGCCGTGATTTCACGACTGGTGACCGCACTTCACGCGCAAAATATATCACTTACCGAGATCTGCTTCGGCAGAGTGCCACACTCAGTAATAGATAGAAGGCGTGATGATATATTTATTTATTTATTTATATTTTATAAGGGCTAGCTAGCTCAGTGGTATGAAGTCAGCCTGTGGATCCTGAGAACCCTGGTTCGATTCCCACAGGCGACAAACAATTTTCATAATTTCAAAAGCTACCCCTGTGGCTCCTCCATCACTTACATCTTTGGGGGCCGTGATTTCACGACTGGTGACCGCACTTCACGCGCAAAATATACCACTTACCGACATCTGTTCGGCAGACTGCCACACTCAGTAATAGATAGAAGGCGTGATGATATATTTATTTATTTATTTATATTTTTATGGCTAGCTCAGTGGTATGAAGTCGGCCTGTGGATCCTGAGAACCCTGGCTCGATTCCCACAGGCGACAAACAATTTTCATAATTTCAAAAACTACTCCTGTGGCTCCTCCATCACTTACATCTTTGGAGGCCGTGATTTGACGACTGATAACCGCACTTCACGCGCAAAATATACCACTTACCGACATCTGTTCGGCAGACTGCCACACCCAGTAATGGGTAGAAGGCGTGATGATATATTTATTTATTTATTCAGAACTGTTGTTGATATTAAAACATTTTACTTTGTTTTAATAGCCAAAGTACATGATATGTTTCTCATACATTTATTATAAATTTTAATAATATATACGTACTTATAAATAATATATTAAGTTCTGTACGTTCGCCTTATTACAAAAACGTAAATTAAAAACATTATTATGATATTATCACTTGCTGCTTGCATGAAAAAGTACTGTTAATAATTTAGAACGTTTACCGTCAACATCATTTAATATTTACAATTAAATATTTATGAAAAATTTTGCGATAAACATGACATACAAAATGAAACCAGAAGTACTGATATTATAAATGTAGAAGTACTGTATTTGAATTAAAATGTTTTGATGTGTGATATGGATTAATAATGTTTTCACGACCGCAATTATTTGATGATTATGACATAAATAATTAAGGGAATATGAAATTTAACCAAATGAATTTGAACATTCATCCGACAATATTTGCCTTGTGGATAAAACCGAGGTAAAAGTTGCGTTCGCTAATTAACAAACAAAAGACGAAATATACTGGGTGGTGAACGCGACTCTCGAACATAGGGATTTAACATGTAAAATCATATTTTTGTAATTTCCTGCTTCCCTAATTATTTTAAGCAAAAAAACTTTCAAATTAAACTTTTAGGGTATAAATTTCTGCATCTAAACCAATAAACAGTATTAATTTTGCATGCTTCCTAATGGCACAAATTATATCTGAAAATAACGAAAATAGCCTTAAAAGTATCGATAGCCATGGAATTGAAACAAAATTAAACAAATGTTTGTCAAAATAAATGACATAATAAATATAGAAATTATTTTGACCCCTCTTTGCCCCCCTGCGGACGCCCATATCTGCTAATAGCTATTCTTGTAGTTTTATACGGCGCGAACGAAGGGCAGTGTAGCAATCGTCACCATAACGCTATCTTTTTATATCTATAGCAGCTGCAGAATCCATTTCAATTCTAGTAATCTCTGGATTCGACGTTTTACAAAAGAAGGAGAGCACATTTCATTTTACACGAGAAATCAATTGCTCTGTGAACTGAACTTTCAAAATAATACTTAAAAGTTTCCTTTTTCCAATAAGCGCGTGCTGCGTTGTTTGCAGCGGCCAGAAGTGAAATGTTGTGTTTCTGTATAAATCGGGTTTCCAACAAAAAACTTTCGCAACGCTGAAATAAGGCCTCAAATGAAAGATTACATTTTTGATTTAAAATTGTAACGGAAACTTTCACGAATCTTTATCGATATTTTACTTTATCCTTTCATAACGCAATGCTATATTCTGGCAAGTCTGGCAAAAAGGAAAATATTCTTTTTTCAGTTGAAAGAAGAAAGTGATGATTTTCAGGAATGTTATTTGTATATCAAAGAAAGAATGGCAATTTCTTGTTGAGGTACGAGTCAAGTACTAACATTTTACTGACAAGGTGACAGAAACAAATTAGTAAATATTAAAAACCCAATAGTTTTGTTTTCGCCTTCTTTGAGATATCGCCAAGTGAAAATTTTGAAAAAAATCGAAAAAATTTAAAAATTTGTTATTATATTAAATAATATACGAGAAATACACTGGTTTAAACCGAATTTTAATATCTCTTTTAGTTTTCCAGATATAGCGTCTCGAAATTGCAATTTCTAAAATATCAAAAATCGATGTAATTCAAAAACTAAAAAAGATATGAAGATGCGCTCAACGGCATTCGATTTCAGTGTCTTAAGTTATATAGAACCATATTTAAAAAAAAATTGTATTCTTTCTGTAAGTAGTTCATGTTTAGTGTTCTTAAAATTATAATTTATGGGGTGGTATGAAGTCGGCCTGTGGATCCTGAGAACCGTGGTACCTTAGATTCGATTCCCACTGGCGACAAACAATTTTTATAATTTCAAAAACTACGCCTGTGGCTTCTCCACCACTAACATCTTTGGGGGCCGTGATTAGACGATTGAGAACCGCACTTCACGCGCAAAATATATCACGTACCGTGATCTGCTTCGGCAGAGTGCCACACTCAGTAATGGGTGGAAGGCGGGATGATATATTTATTTATTTTATCTTAAAATTATAAATATGTGAAGCAGTATGTCAATAATGCGGTTTAAAGTAGTGTATTCCTCAGGTAAAAATAAGTAAATTATTAAATCAGCCTTTTATAAAATGAAATTTTAATAATATAGAAAGTAAGGCGGTCGCGGTAAATATATTTGTGATTTTTGCTTCCAAGAGGGTCACAGTTCCGAAAAATTTGAAAACAACCGCTTTAGTGGAACTATACTATTTTCCACACGTGGTTTTATAGCTACAAACTATGATAAACTTGAAGTATTCTATCAAAGTTGAACAATTCTAATCACAAGTACTTCCTGATGGCATTATCAATCATAACTTTTACTAACTCTTAATTGGTATCAAAAGTTAGTTACATAGTTCGTAGCGCACCAGCGCAGTTTGATAAGAACTTGAGTTATTACTTCCATATACAGGTGAAGATGAAGCATTAATTTCACTGCATTTTAACGTCAAACTTACCGGAATCATTCATCAAATTGTAACACGATTTTGTAATTAATGTTCAATTATCATTAGAGGGTTTTAATAGCAAATTAACAAGTGAAATTGTTTAGACAAGTCTATTAAAACACACCTTACAGAAGGCAACGACTTCGAAATTCTGTTGAAGCAGATTTCGGTAAGTGATATATTTATGTGCGTGAAGTGCTATTACCAGCCATCAAATTACTGCCCGTAAAGATGTTAGTGATGAGGGAGCCACAGGGGTAATTTTAAATTGGTGAAAATGTTTTTCGACTGTGGAGATCAAATCAGGGTTCTTAGGATCCACAGGCTGACTCGATACCACTGAGCCCTTACCCCATGTGTCGTATTTATATGAACTGATTTAAGTGAACCAAGTGGCAAATGGAATATAGCTGATGCTACTCTATTCTTAACTGAAATAGAGTAAACATAATGGGGTGGCTAGCTCAGTGGTATGAAGTTGGCCTGTGGATCCTGAGAACCCTGGTTCGAATTCCACAGGCGACAAACAATTTTCATAATTTCAAAAACTACTCCTGTGGCTCCTCCACCACTAACATCTTTGGGGGCCTTGATTTGACTACTGGTAACCGCACTTCACGCGCAAAGTATATCACTTACCGAGATCTGCTTCGGCAGAGTGCCACACCCAGTAATGGGTAGAAGGCGTGATGATATATTTATATTTATTTTATTTATATAATTTCGATACCTCTTTATGCTTACGGTTTTTAAGATCATCCTATTCATCACTAAACTGAACAAAGAATCAATCCCAGTAGACAAAAATATTTCCCATACCATCAGTCTCATAAATCTAAGATTTAATTTCACCCCGCGTTCGGCGAAACATTTCTAATTAGACTTCGAGAAGACGCCGAAGACGCTGGGCGTCGCTGGCGTCGGCAGACTTAACTGCATAGTTCGCGAATAGCCGGAACCCGCTTTCTTCAGTCTTTAGCATCGCTGGATGTTGCTTCTTGGCAATGAAAAGGGAAGTTTTCCACTTAAGAAAATATAAGATTTTCTCAGATGGGATAGATAACCGCTGAGCTTTCAAAGACTGGGATGGTTAGATGTGGTTCAAACTGTGGTTATGAGCAATTTGTGGTTAGTGAATGTTTGGCATGTGGATCAAATATTATGTTGAGAATTTATTGGTAAAGATTCGTTGACAGCTAGGCCGTTAGTAATTATGATTAATAATTATAATTATATGTTATATGTGATTCATCTGTCAGATTTAAGAGCATTCATACCATCCCTACAAAATAAAAAGCAAGTAACGTGTTTACAGTGCGTTTATAGAGTTATAAGAACACCGAAATAGAAAAAATATGTAATGATATAATTATGGTATATGTAAGATATGACGTCATCGTATTAAGTTACTTATAATACGAGGGCAGGGTGAAAAATCCCTGAAAAGATTTATTTGGTCAAAACAGATTTTATTTCTCAACATAATCTCCTTGTAGCTCTATTCACTTCGTCCAACGTTTTTCTAATTTTTTTTATCCTTTCCAAATAATACGATTTTGGCAATCCTTCAAAATAGGCGTTTTTCTCAGCGATGACCTCATCGTTGGAGCCAAATCTCTTTCCGCCGAGCCATTTCTTCAAGTTTGGAAATAGATAAAAATCGCAGGGGGCAAAAAGTCCTTCTTATTGCGCTTGAACATCGCCAAACACTCCTTTGAACTTGTCACACGGTTGCGCTTGTTGTCAACAGAGAGCAAATGCGGCACCCATCTGGCAGATAGTTTTCTCATATCCCAAAATTTATGCAAAATATTCCGTACCCGTTCGGTTGAGATGCTCAGCAACCTCATTCACTTTAACTCACCGATCGTCCAATATCACACCATGGATTTTATCGACGATTTTTGGATTTGTAACCTCAATTGGATGACCAGAACGTTCGGCGTCCTTTGTGGTCATACTACCACAACGAAAATTAGTAAACCACTTGTGAATCGTTCCAATCGATGGTGAGGAGTTCCCATAATGTTTAACAAGCGATGCTTTGGTTTGCGTAATGTTTTTTCCACGCAAAAAATAATGTTTAATCAAGACGCGAAATTAACTTTTTTCCATATTTTCAAAAATCTTCAAGGTTGCTTGCTTTCGATGGGTGTCAAAACAACCGAATGACATATCAGTCTGAAAATTTTAATGCGTTTTAGTTAAAGATGGTACATCATCAATGTCACATGAGATTTGCGATTGTGGCGCCATCTGTTTTATTTTTCAGGGACTTTTCACCCTGCCCTCGTATATAAGATATGACGTCATCGTATTAAGTTACTTTTAATATATGACGTATATAAACTGATTCCGCAAATAGACCATACGTAAAAGTCTGTCTTTATATGAAAGAAATATTGTCCCAAATAATCAAGATCTTTAAAGTGAGTTTTCAACTCAACATTAAAAGTATCATTACAGACATACATACATAATACATTCAACATAATGTACTTTTTCCATTCTAAATTACATTTCAAACCTTTTACAAACCATATAACATTTTAATAGCATACTTACCCTGCGTACGTCGCCACTTACCATTCCATAAATAAAACGTCGCAATGAACTTGAACCCGGGTCGTCGCTGCATTTAAATTTAACCTCGTTAGTAATTTACGTCCAACAAATTAAAATCAACGTCTGGACGTCTTGTAAAATATGTGTCTTGGTCTTGTAAAATGAATAGATAAATTATAAAACTGTGCGCCATTATGCTTGACGCCTTCATCTTTGAGGCGGGGTGCCTTCTCAGCTGAGGTAAAGAGCGCCCGGAGTTTTGTTCCGCGTTCCGGAGGACAGTGGCGGAGAGAGAATTATTTCTAGGAAGGGGCAAACAAGCATATGTGTAAAACTTGCGTTCACCAATTAAGAGTTCGCGATTTTAATTTGACGCCAAACTAGGGTAGTTACTTACGGCTTATATTTAAACAATTAGTAGTAAAATCAACGTTTGATCTGTATTTTTTTTTACTTTAACCAGTAAATACGTACAGTTTTAAGAGTATATTATGTACAGTGAACTCTAAGTGACAGTTTTTAGGTCAAGAATGTAGTTTGAGAAATTAAGGCCCGTAAGGCCGATATTTTCTAAACATTCGCGTCCTTAAAAAATCACTCACTGTTCGAGGTTAGTAAGCTACTTTTTACAATACTTGCATAAATAGAAATAGGTTTCAAAATTAACAGCTGTCAAATTCACAAAATAAACAGGATCTGAATTTACTTACTGTTAACAGTGGATTGTAAGGAAATATTATAGCCAGAGCTGGGCAAGCTACTTACAAAAAGTAGCTAAGCTACAGCTACAGCTATTCTTTAAAAAAGTAGCTAAGCTACAGCTATAAGCTATATTTTGTAAAATATAGCTAAGCTACAGCTAAAAGCTTTCGTTAAAGTAGCTGTTAAATTTTAAAGCTACTTTTTTCAATTATTGTGAAATGATTAAATTTGCCATTGTCATATGATCAGTCTTTTGTTATAATGACTCTTAATTTACTATTATGTACATAAATATCAAAAATAGCAAATACCATCTGGCACCTACTGTGTATTTTTGCGTATTAGAGCCAGTTAGAACCGGCAACAAATTATTATTTTGTGCGGGTTTAGCTTGTACGCATGCGTACTTTGTTGACCTTCTGCTTAAAAAGTAGCTTTAAGCTACAAAAAGTAGCTTTAAAAGCAGCTTCAGTTGTTATTTTTAAGATAATAGAAAAAAAAGTAGCTAGCTACAAGCTACAGCTATATTTTTGCACAGTTAGCTAAGCTACAGCTACAGCTAAGGTAAATGTAGCTAAGCTAGTAGCTAAGCTACAAAAGTAGCTAGCTAGTAGCTAAGCTCTGATTATAGCCCTGATGTAAACATGGAAACCAACTGTACAATAAAAGTTCCACTTACCGTGTTTAAATTTTGTTATTAATGGATAACTTACAGTACAAATATTGTAAATAGTATATTACGTACCATGAACTGTAAGTGATAGTTTTTATGTCAAGAATGTAGTTTGAGAAATCGAGGCCCGTAAGATCGAGGTTTCCTAAAAATTCGCGTCCTAAAAATCACTTACTTTTTAATAATGAATGCAATATACAATATGTGCCCTTTTTCATTTATTTCACCGCTGCCACTGTCCCCACCCCCACTGAAGTGTCTCTCCACCGCCGAGCAAAACAGCCAACGTGATTAAACACTATGTAATTGCTCCATGGTCGTTCCGCTTGAATAAAGTAGGGCGAACACTCGCGATGGTTTAATTGCAATGGAACGGCACCGTTACACTCGTACCACCCAGATACCTGAAACCACCTGAAACCACCTGAAATGTGGTGGAACGTGAATTGTGTAACTGAAGGGCCATCGAGTGCAGCGGATAATAATATGCGGAATGCAGAGTTGATGAGGAAATTGAATTAAAATAAATGTTTTTGTATATTGATGGATTACTGCTTTGCATTTATTTATTTACTTTTCCTCGTACACAATTACAGTAGCTTTAGTGGAATCTGAACCTCTCATATACAGTCGTATATTTTGATGAGTCACCGGCAAAGTGTGAAGTGCGGTAATGAATCATGCAAATTTTGCCAGAAACAAATATAAAGGTTTGCGTGAGTGGAACTTGTGTTTGTTTGTTTAAAACGGAAACGAAGCGAGCCTTCCCAAAAACAAATTTAAAAATAAAATAACATAAATAAATATATCATGCCTTTTACGCATTACTTGGTGTAGAACCGAAACAGATCTCGGTAAGTGAAATGTTTATGCGGGTGAAGTGCGAGTACCAACCGTCAAATCACGGCCCCCAAAGATATTAGTGATGGGGGAGCCACAGGGGTAATTTTAAATTGGTGAAAATGTTTTGTCGGCTGTGGGGATCGAACCAGGGTTCTTAGGATCCACAGGCCGACTTAATACTACTGAGCCATTACTCCATAAATAAAACAAATTTAATATTTATAAATATATATAAAGTCGGCCTGTGGATCCTGAGAACCCTGGTTCGATTCCCACAGGCGACAAACAATTTTCATAATTTAAAAAAAAGATACCCCTGTGGCTCCTCCACCACTAACATGTTTGGGGGCCGTGATTTGACGACTGGTAACCGCATTTCACGCGCAAAATATATCACTTACCGAGATCTGCTTTAGCAGAGTGCCACACCCAGTAATGGGTAGAAGGCGTGATGATATATATATATATCTATATATCATCACGTCTCCTACTCATTACTGGGTGTGGCACTCTACGGAAGCAGATCTTGATAAGTGATATATTTTGCGCGTGAAGTGCGGTGTTAGTGGTGGAGGAGCCACAGGGGTAGCTTTTGAAATTATGAAAATTGTTTGTCGCCTGTAGGAATCGAATCAGGGTTTTCAGGATCCACAGGCCGACTTCATACCACTGAACTAGCCACCCTTACATCAATCTTATAAAGAATATTAATCATAACATTGTTTTTTTAAATGAATAACAAACTTACAAACTTTCCAAGTTGCATCTACTCTAATCAAAGTTGATACTTCCTTGTTCCTAATTATATTTATGAAACGTCAGCAGCAACTTTAATCAACACAGTTTTTAACAAACTTTTAACTTATCTATAAAACAGTGTTTTAATTAATTATCCTCGTGTACACTAAATTACTTTGACGTTTGTGATATATCTTTTCTCTAATTAAGCTTTTAGTTTTTCCCCGGCGACATTTGGGTTAACAAGTTGGCACTCCTGCTTCGAATCTCAACGGGAATGAATGAAATTTTGGGAAAACAATGAATTACGTGATTCGCTGACAGCTGGTAAATGGAAGTTTAATTCTAGTTAATTTTACATTAGCCTTCGCGCCTATTGACGTACTGTGATTGTTGTGATTGTTCTCTGAATTATTTAATTGTAATTACATTTGGATTCGATTGCTACAAAAAATATTGGAAATTGTTGACCTATTCGATATACTCGTATGTGTAAATTAATATAGAACCAAATAACGCAGTGGAAATAAAAACTTAAGTTCGATGATTTTTATCACATTAAAATTAAGGACTCTTCATAAAATAAAAAAAAAATAAATAAATTAATATATCATCACGCCTTCTACCCATTACTCGGCGTGGCACTCTGCCGACGCAGATCTCGGTAAGTATTTTGCGCGTGAAGTGCGGTTACCAGTCGTCAAATCACGGCCTCCAAAGATGTTAGTGGTGGAGGAGCCACAGGGGTAATTTTTTTGAAATTATGAAAATTGTTTAAATAAATATATTAACTCGCCTTTTACCCATTATTGGGTGTGGTTTTATCTGCCAAAATAAATGAAATAATAAATAAAGAAATTATTTTGACAGTTTTGACATATTAAACGTCAAACATTTGTTCAATTTTATTCCAATTCCCTGGCTATCGATAGTTTTAACGTAATTTTCGTCAAATTCAGATTTAATTTGTACCGTTACGAAGCATGCAAAATTAATTATTTTTATTGGTTTGAAGTTTTTTTGCTTAATATAATTAGGGAAGCAGGAAATTAAGATTTTATATATATGGGGTAGCTAGCTCAGTCGGCTTGTGGATTCTGAGAACCCTGGTTCGATTCCCACAGGCGATAAACTATTTTCATAATTTCAAAAACAACCCCTGTGGCTCCTCCACTACTAACATCTTTGAGGTCCATGATTTGATGACTGATAACCGCACTTCACGTGCAAAATATATCACTTACCGATATCTGCTTCGGCAGAGTGCCACACCCAGTAATGGGTAGAAGGCGTGATGATATATTTATTTATTTTTATTTATAAATGTACTCAAATTTAAATTTTAAATGTCACTGTCAACAACAGGAAATTAATTTATGTATCAGGCTTATCAATTTCAAGAAGTTTTTTTTTGCCAACTGTAACAATTCCTTTTGATCACACTAAATATATCATCACGCCTTTTACTCAATACTGGGCGTGGCATTCTGTCGAAACAGATCTCGGTAAGTGATATATTTGGCACGTGAAGTGCGGTTACCAGTCGTCGAATCACATCTAGTAATGGGTAGAAGGCGATTTCACATGCTAAAATCCTATGTTCGATAGTCCCGGTAACAGCCGTGAGTAATGAACTATATATATATATATAGAGTTCATTACTCACGGCTGTAAATAATAAATTAGTGTGGCAAATCATATCGACGTTATTATAACAACATAGCGATGGCTGTGAGTAATACATTACTTGTATTCCATTTAAATCAGTTCAGATAAATTAGACAACACGACTAAATGAACTGACCTAATTAAAGTGAGGTACTTATTGAGGAGAATTACTTCAAAAAAAAGTTCCTAGGAATATATGAATTAATATGACTCAAGGTTTCTTGTATGGGATGGCTAGCACAGTGGTATGAAGTCGGCCTGTGGATCCTGAGGTCCCTGGTTCGATTCCCACAGGCGACAAATTTTCATAATTTGAAAAAAGCTATCCTTGTGGCTTCTCCACCACTAACATGTTTGGGGGCCGTGATTTGACGACTGGTAACCGCACTTCACGCGCAAAATATATCACTTACCGAGATCTGCTTTAGCAGAGTGCCACACCCTGTAATGGATAGAAGGCGTGATGATATTTTTTTTTTTTTAAGGTTTCTTGTATAAACAAAAGATGAAACGAGTTTGTACGAAAGTAATTATGAATATGGATGATAGCACATGATAGGAATGTATATCGAAGATTAATTGCAAGAAGGATCTAATAAATAAATATTCAGCTAAGGTGTCAATGGTTCGTGCTTGCATGTTACTCCATTTAATGGAACATATCGTGAGTTTATATATTTTTTGGTTAAATAGGCATTTAGTCAATTTAAAAATAAAACAAAAATGTTGCAACATGCAACATTATAATCGTACCTGTTCAACCCTCTTAATTAATTTAAATATCCCCTCCAAAAACACATTTATTCTAATCTAATCGACTTATATAATTCTACAAATCACGCTACCTCAACATAAAAGCCCAAAATTACCCTTGCACGAATCAACGCAAATAATACTATCGGGTGGCTAGCTCAGTGGTATGAAGTCGGCCTGTGGATCCTGAGAACCCTGGTTCGATTCCCAAAAGCGACAAACAATTTTCATAATTTCAAAAAAACTTCCCCTGTGGCTCCTCCACCACTAACATCTTTGGGGGCTGTGATTTGCCGACTGGTAACCGTACTTCACGCGCAAAAATATATCACTTACCGAGATCTGCTTCGGCAGAGTGCCACACCCAGTAATGGGTAGAAGGCATGATGATATATTTATTATTTAAATTTTCAACAAATATTTTCTCCACCAAATCTAGTACCTGAGTATGTGTAGAACGATAACCAGTTATTGAAGTATGGAAAACCAGGTCACTGGATATAAACTGCACTGCAAGTGGATTTGGGTAGCTGCCATGTTGCCACGTTGCTACACTGCCCCGTCGCTACGTTGTCTAAATTGCAGGAAAACATGCATTGCGTGTCGAGAAATGAATACCAAATTTTTATATATTCATTATGTAGATTTGAGGTGGAAATATCAAAATAACTAAAATGATATTATTGTTTGGTTAAGGTGAAACATGCGCTTGAGCCTAATTGAGCCCGAGGGAGATAAAAAAAGAAAAAAATGTTATATTCGTATTATACAGGGTGGTCCGTTTAGTTGTGCCACCATAGCTATATCAAGAATTATAAGAGATACATGATATATAGGGTAATGGCTCAGTGGTATCAAGTCGGCCTGTGGAACCTAAGAACTCTGGTTCGATCCCCACAGCCGACAAAACATTTTCACCAATTTAAAATTATCCCTGTGGCTCCCCCACTACTAACATCTTTGCAAGCCGTGATTTGACCGTTGGTAACCGCACTTCACGCACATAAATATATCACTTACCGAGATCTACTTCGGCAGAGTGCCACACCCAGTAATGGTAAAAGGCGTGATGATATATTTATTTTTACTTAATACTTATGGTGTAGGTGTCATAGTGGTTACTGTGTCAGAATGTGGATCCTGAGAACTCTAGTTCGATCCCCACAGCCGACAAAACATTTTCACCAATTTAAAATTATCTCTGTGGCTCCCCCACTACTAACATCTTTGCGAGCCGTGATTTGACCGTTGGTAACCGCACTTCACGCATATAAATATATCACTTACCGAGATCTACTTCGGCAGAGTGCCACACCCAGTAATGGGTAAAAGGTGTGATAATATATTTATTTATTTATTTATTTTTCAGTACAAAATCGGAAATATAGAAAATATGGTTCTATATCATTCAGACCACGAGAAATCGAATGCCGTTGAGCACATCTTCATATCTCTTTTAGTTTTTGAGTTACAGCGATTTTTAACTTTGAAAGCCTATATCTCGAAAACTAAAAGAGATATTGAAATGCGGTTTGCACCAGTGCATTTCTCGTGCTCCAATTAACTTATACCGAAATTTTTGAAAATTTTCCCTTGTCATTATTTCCAAAAGTTGAAGAGATAATTAAAATTCCACCACTGAATTCCCCGCGTAAAAATACATAGGTATGCAAATTTTTGGTACACGAATAAAATTTTTAGGGCAAAAAATCTTTAAATGGCCAAAATCCGTAAAACCATTTAACAAATCTTCAAAAAACAGCGATTTTCGATTTTTTGTAATAAAAAATGTATCCGTGCGAATTTTAAACTGAATATTTGTATACCTCTGTATTTTCACGTGAGGAATTCACTGGTGTTCATTAACTCCTCAAATTTTTGATATATTGACGCAGGAAAATTATGAAGAAATAGCAAATTTTTCAAAATT
Source organism: Pterostichus madidus (assembly GCA_911728475.2). NCBI lineage: Eukaryota > Metazoa > Arthropoda > Insecta > Coleoptera > Carabidae > Pterostichus > Pterostichus madidus. Next base: position 32,243,309 of record OU452314.1, read on the forward strand.
TCCAAAATTTCGGTATAAGTTAATTGGAGCACGAGAAATACATTAGTTGACACCGCATTTCAATATATTGTTTAGTTTTCGAGATATGGGCCTTCAAAGTTGCTGTAACTCAAAAACTAAAAAAGATATGAAAATGCGCTTAACGATATTCTATTTTTCGTGGTCTGATTCATATAGAACTATATTTTTTAAATTTTCCATTTTTAAACTGGTTCAACCAATAACATCTGCATGTTCATCTGACAAACGAAGCATTTTCAAGCATACTTCTATTACTAAAGGAACTTGTGTTGATTTCAGGTTGTAAAGTAAAGTACAATTTTGCATATTAACGTCTGTCTATGACCATTAACTAACATTTTAGTTGAAGATGCAAGAACCCCTAAAACATTATCGCATCAGGTTGCAAAATATGTAAAACCAGCACTGTGTGAATGCAACATTATAAAAAACAAATAAAATATATATATATCATCACGCCTTCTACCCATTACTGGGTGTGGCACTCTGTCGAAGCAGATCTCAGTAAGTGATATATTTATGCGCGTGAAGTGCGGTTACCAGCCGTTAAATCACTGATATTTTGGTGATTTTTGTGTATTAGTTAGTCTGCGATTACGGAAATTCTCATTTTAAGTATCAAATAGGTGCCCAGCAAATACACAATTCAGATTAAACTGAACTAAATAAACAAATAGAACCCATGTTGTATACTCTAATTAGTTCAAATTACACATAGATAATTAACCTAGTTTACTAAACAATCTTCGAGATATTACCAGACGTACCTTTCGAGTTTAGTTTAACGAATATATAAATATGAAGTTTACACATTAAAATTACCGCAGTGACTCTTCCTCCAATAACGTCTTTGGAGGCGTAATTTGACGACTGGTAGCCGTACTTCATGCGCATTAATATATGATTTACCGAGATATGTATGTAGAATTTCGCGTCTATGTATTTTCCATATGACTGAGCAAAGCACAAACCGCTGAGCGGTCAGTTAATAATTCCAATTCTAAAATAAAACCCAATATTTTAGTTCCGAATTCAGGAAGTAAAGTGTTCACTGATTTCTCGTATTTCAAATTGGTATCTGAATTTCGCGTCTTGAGTGGTTTACTGATTTTCGTTGTGGTAGTATGACAACAAAGGACGCCGAACGTTCTGGTCGTCCAATTGAGATTACAACGCCAGAAATCGTCGATAAAATCCATGGTATGATATTGGACGATCGGCGAGTTAAAGTGCACGAGCTGGCTGAGGCTATGAGTATCTCAACCGAACAGGTACGGAAAATTTTGCATACATTTTTGGATATGAGAAAGCTATCTCACAGATGGGTGCCGCATTTGCTCTTTGTTGACAACAAGCGCGACCGTGTGACAAGTTTAAAGGAGTGTTTGGCGATGTTCAAGCGCAATAAGAAGGACTTTTTGACCCCCTGCGATTTTTATCTATTTCCAAACTTGAAGAAATGGCTCGGCGAAAAGAGATTTGGCTCCAACGATGAGGTCATCGCTGAGACAAACGCCTATTTTGAAGGATTGCCAAAATCGTATTATTTGGAAGGGATCGAAAAATTAGAAAAACGTTGGACGAAGTGTATCGAGCTACAAGGAGATTATGTTGAGAAATAAAATATGTTTTGACCAAATAAATCATTTCTTGTTTCATTTTTCAGGGACTTTTCACCCTGCCCTCATATACGGGGTATCAAGTCGGCCTGTGGATCCTAAGAACTCTGGTTCGATCCCCACAGCCGACAAAACATTTTCATCAATTTAAAATTACCCCTGTGATTCTCCCTCCAATAACGTCTTTGGAGGCGTAATTTGACGACTGGTAGCCGTACTTCATGCGCATTAATATATGATTTACCCAGATATGTATGTAGAATTTCGCGACTATGTAGTTCCCACACGACTGAACAAATCACAAACCGCTAAGCGGTCAGTTAATAATTCCAATTCTAAAATAAAACCCAATATTTTAGTTCCGAATTCAGGAAGTAAAGTGTAATTTAGTGTTCACTGATTTCTCGTATTTCAAATTGGTATCAGAGTCGCTGGGGAGTAATATGTTAGTTCGGAATTGCGAATTGCTGCGCTCTATACGATTCAAACTTCATTCCCAAACCGATTCCGGGCGCTGGAATTATCCGGAGCTGCTGTGGTTTCATCATTAGTCCGGAGAATTCAAAGCTAAGATGGAGAAGAACACGATTTTATTTTTAACAAAATGTGAATCGAAATCCGTGTGGAAATCTAACATTTGTATGATTTAATAATTACTTTTTTGCTGATTGACATTAAAAGTAGGTTTTTATTAACAATTGACAGTCTAGGTAATTAAAGTGTAGCTATGGAAAAAGTATCGAGTCGGCTTGTGGATCCTGAAAACCCTGGTTCGGTTCCCACAGACGATAAACCTTTTACACTACATTAAAATTATTTATGGGGTGGCTAGCTCAGTGGTATGAAGTCGGCCTGTGAATCCTGAAAACCCTGGTACCCTAGATTCGATTCCCACAGGCGACAAACAATTTTCATAATTTCAAAAGCTACCCCTGTGGCTCTTCTACCACTAACATCTTTGTGGGCCGTGATTTGACGACTGGTAATCGCACTTCACGCGCAAAATATATCACTTACCGAGATCTGTTTCGGCAGAGTGCCACACCCAGTAATGGGTAGAAGGCGTGATGATATATTTATTTTATTTTATTTAAAATTAGCCCTGTGGCTTTTCCATCACTATCATCTTTGGGGGACGTGATTTGGCAGATGGTAACTGCACTTGACGTGCAAAAATATATTACTTACCGAGATTTGCTACAGCAGAGTGCCATATTTATTAATGGGTAAAAGGCGTGATGATATATTTATTATTTATTTATTTACTTAAAATTCCAAATATATCTTTAGGTGCTGTGATTTGACGGCTGGTGACCGCACTTCATGACCATAAATATATCACTTACCGAGATCTGCTACAGCAGAGTGCCGCATTCAGTAATGGGTAAAAGGCGTGATGATATGTATATTTATTTATTTTACAACAGCATATCGCTTCTTTAATCGCTTTTGGAGTTAACATTTCGTCACTTTCCATTATATATAGTTAATTTAATTAATATATTGTCAACAAATTCGTAGCAACATGATGGTAACAATGGTCTTAATAACATTAAAAATATGAGAAAATAAAACAAAATTAATATTAATTTTGGGAAAATTGTCCATTTTTTAGAAATGTTTGACATTTGAAAATTAATATCACGTCAGTCATATTATCGGAAAATATTTATATAACGATAAGTGGTATTTAGCTTTCAAAAATATTAACGTAAATTGTACCAAATAGTTATATTTACCAACGGTATAAGCAAGCTTTTCTGGCCCGTGGCATGATTATTAGCACGAGGCGCAAAGCGCCGAGGGCTAATAACATGCTCAAGATCAGAAACCTTAATTTTACTCGTAGTACATACAAAATTTATGCATAACAAAATAACATTTAATTATATGTCCAAAAGATTAAAATATGTACATAGGTTATATGTTAAGATAACATTTTGCAGAATCAAGTATTCACAATAAACAAAAATTGTCATTTCACTTATGTAACCATAGGAATTATTTAAGTGTTTAAACCCGCTTTTTAGGGCTAAAATTTGTGCCCGGTTGTGCATATATGTAAATAGTATATTTTCATCGTTTGTATTAATTTTTTAAACAGTATTTAAACAGCGATAATAATTTTTATTGAACACTCCTATTATTAGTATAAGTGGCCAAAAAGCATTTTCATTAAACCGTTAAAATGGGTCGAGTAAATACGAAACATTGAAGAGGAGTTTTAATGAATTCGCTATTCACGTACGCGTTACCTGCAAAACTTTTCAATATAAAAACAATTTCAATTAAAACAAAATTGATGCGAAAAGTTCATCAAATATGTATACAAACTTTCACGATTTCATCATTTCATTTGAATGTACTACTTTCAATTTAATTTGATGTTGACGCAAAATGAAATAAAACTTTTACTAAATAACATGCTTGTATCACCAGAGCTCACGGATTGAGACTTCACTGACTTCAACTAATAACAAAAAATAGAATTGTATTATTTATTTATTTGGAGTGGCTAGCTTAGTGGTATGAAGTCGGCCTGTGGATCCTGAGAACCCTGGTACCCTGGATTCGATTCCCACAGGCGACAAACAATTTTCATAATTTCAAAAACTACCCCTGTGGCTCCTCCACTACTAACATCTTTGGGGGCCGTGATATGACGACTGGTAACCGCACTTCACGCGCAAAATATGTCACTTACCGAGATCTGCTTCGGCAGAGTGCCACTCCCAGTAATGGGTAGAAGGCGTGATGATATATTTATTTTATTTTTTACATTCAATATTATTTTTATAACAAGTGCCGAAAAAGGCTTTTACGTGCAAGTGCACTTAACCTTTTTCGGCACGTGTTATAAACAACATTTTCCTACAACTGTGCGATTTAGAAAATCACTATAATATTGTCAAAATTTATAAAATCTTAATGATATTATACGAGAACGATGTTTTAGGGCGTTGCTATGGGTTGTTTGTTGACTGCTTGCACATTGTTCAACGTTATTTAAAAATATTTCACTAATTTCAAGACAATTTCTTCAAAATCGTCTAGATTGGAATACTACAGTGAGTGATTCTTCTTTATCATAAACACCTCCAAAGATAGTTGAAGCCTCAGATCATGCTATGTTGGATCTATTTTCGACAATGACAATCAACCTGCTGCTGGTACTTCTAAAGCCTCCGAAATTGTTGTCAATAATATTACTGTTAATAATATGAACAGGTACGGAAGAAATCAATGTTTCTTTAGACAGTACAAAAGTTTCCACTTCACATTATGTCAATATAAGCAACTGTAACAACTGTGTTAATAATATACACAAACAATAAATATTATATATTTCACTTACTCTTCAAATAAAACCATTTATCGCTATATTTTACTTTGTTCGGTTCTTTTTATTAGTTGTGTACAGATTAGATATACTGCAATTTAAGGTTATGTTTATAAACGTCAAAATATACTACTGCATATTTACTAGCGCTGGCTCACTGCATCTTCTTCTTCCATAAGTGTCTGTGGCCAAAATATGAATTCCGCGCATGGCACGAATTTTAAATCGCTCTCAATACAACTTTTATTTACAGTTACGTAATGAATTACTTTCCGCACTAGTGTTTCTCTGCTTACAGAAACGCACTTGGTCTGCATTTGTCTCCTTTCCACCCGTAACCAAGGCAATACTAGTTACGTAATAACAAAGAAATCGCACAGTTGTAGGAAAACTTTATTTTGAATAATGCGAGCTACAATTATTGTTTTAATCAAGAAGTCAGGTGTTCAAATCTCGCTAAATTCATCTTATTTAAAAAAAAAAAGATTGTATCTGTGTGGTTTGAATTTCACTATAAGCTGCTGTAATAGACATTAATCTCCTTTTGAGTAAAGTAACAAATAAACCATGTTCATTTAAAATATTAATATCCATACAACAAAGGCCTCTATCTTTTGTCTTGAAACAAAATGGACACAGTGAGGTACTATGTACTGATATATTTATAGTATGGGAGGTTTCCGGGCAATATGTGGTTAGTATGTTGCGGCTACCACATTAAAGCATCCATCAAGGATATTAATGGAGGAAACGCTACAAGGATGATAATTAACGGTTGGTGAAAGGGTTTTATAATGGTTGAGGGAGATAGGATACCTGGGATCAAAACCTGATGATGAAGATAATATTCGTTTATGAATAATAAATATTATGGCACAAAAATAATAATAATATTGGAATAGACAGCTCAGTGGTTACATGTCGAACTGTGAATTTAAGAACACGAGTTCGATTCTCGCAGACGACAAGTTTTTCAGCACATTAAAATTACCCCTGTGGCTCTCCCTCTATCTACATTCTTTCTTAAATTTTATTTGTTATTCTGGAGAACAGGAACTTAATTTTAATTATAAATACGTAAATAAATATATCATCACGCCTTTTACGTATTACTGGGTGTGGCACTATGCCGAAGCAGATCTCGGTAAGTGATATATTTATGCGCGTGAAGTGCGGTTACCGGCCGTCGAATCATGTATATTTTAATCCTCCCCTAAAATAATTTTTTAATCGCCGGAGTCGTGATCCCAAAAATTTCTGTAAATGAAAATGCGAATGTTTTGCTTAAACTAGTTTAAAAACTGACAAATTTTAAAATATGGTTCTATATAAATCAGACTACGAGAAATCGAATGCCGTTGGGCGCATCTTCATATATTTTTTAGTTTTCAAGTTACGCGATTTTTGACATTTTTAAAATTTCAACTTTGAAGGCCCATATCTCGAAAACTAAAAGAGATATTAAAACGCGGTTTGAACGATTGTATTTCTCGTGCTTCAATTAACTTATACTGATATTTTGAAAATTTTGAAAATTTTAGAATTTTTTTCAAATTTTTTTTTGCCCCTATTTAAAAAACTTGAAGAGATAATAAAAATTTGTGAAAACCAGTGCATTCTTCTCGTAAAAGTACATAGATATATAAAATTTCAGGCAAAAATTCGGAGAGGTAAAGTTTTTATTACAAAAATACGAAAAATCACTGTTTTAAATTATTTTTGAAGGGGTACCCCTTAAGATTTTTACGATTTTAGACCATTTTTAGTTTTTTTGCTCTAAAAAATTTATCCGTGCTGCAAATATTATGAAATTTTACATATATATGTACTTTCACGAGAGAAATTCACTGATTTTCACAGATTTTCATTATCTCTTCAACTTTTTGAAATATGAACAAAAGAAAATTTTGAAAAAATAGTAAAATTTTCAAAATTTTTAAAATTTTAGTATAAGTTAATTGGAGCACGAGAAATACACTCGTTCAGACCGCATTTCAATATCTCTTTTAGTTTTCGAGATATGGGCCTTCGAAGTTGAAATTTTTAAAAAGTTAAAAATCGCCGTAACTTTTAAACTAAAAAAGATATGAAGATGCGCTCAACGGCATTCGATTTGTCGTAGTCTGATTTATATAGAACCATATTTAAAAATTTTCGATTTTTAAACTGGTTCAACAAAAAAATTGGCATTTTCATTACCAAACATTTTTGCGATCACGAATCCGGCAATTAAAAATTATATATATTGAGGATCAAAATATGCATAATTAGGTAGAAATGTATGAGGAATAAAATGGTGAGGTCCCCAATTTCATACCTAGTTTCATATTATTTTAAATTAACCGTAAACAGAAACAAACGTGAATTTAAATACAAGTATCAAAATAAAATAAAAATAAATATATCATCACGCCTTCTACCCATTACTGGGTGTGGCACTCTGCCAAAGCAGATCTCGGTAAGTGATATATTTTGCGCGTGAAGTGCGGTTACCAGTCGTTAAATCACGGCCCCCAAAGATGTTAGTGGTGGAGGAGCCACAGGAGTAGTTTTTGAAATTATGAAAATTGTTTGTCGCCTGTGGGAATCGAGTCAGGGTTCTCAGGATTCACAGGCCGACTTCATACCACTGAGCTAGTCACCCCATAAATAATAATAAATAGTATATATTATATTTTTCATTTCATTAATCCATAAAATTTAAATAAAGCTTGCAATGGGCTGAATCTTTAGAAACATGTATTTTAAAATTTGTAAATAGCGTCCGACGACCCCCCTCAATATCTTCGCGACCCCCACTTTAAAAGCCACTGATGTAGAGTAATTAATACATAACTAAAATAAAAAATTGGTGGTCTGAGTATTCAACAAATTCATTGAACTAAATTTATAGTACAAATTATAAGAATTGATACGTATCTCTATTCGTCGGAACAGAAAGTTCGTTTTATTAATACAAACTTAGGGGTATAAAATTAGAATACATTTACAAAAAAAAATTATTTCCATAAGGATAGTAAAACTTACTACACGACAGAAGTTACACTTTGACATGATGATATGTTTGTTGAACTATGGCGTTCACTAAACAAACGAACAGTATGAAAGATCGATAGGTCAAACAGGTCAGGCAATTAACTAACAGTGAATATCAATGCTTTCAAATCTATTGCGCTTCATTTTTTTCACCTTCAATTATAGGATATTAAACCTTTGTGTTCATAAAGTCGTGCGTTAAATAATTAAATAGCAAATAGGCTACTTGTATTTTTGTACTTTGTCTGAAGTTATCGGATTGTAGAAATGAAAAGCTGAGGTCGAACTTCAAAGTTAATAATTTACAGCTCGATTCTTGAAAAGTTTTAGCGAATCCTGAATTTTGGATTAGGTTATACTACAGGCTGATCAAAAGGAATTGTTATAGTTGGCAATACAATTCCAGAGATCTTTTTATTCCACAGTTGGCATAACGTCAGATAAAGGCGGAAATGCTATTTGATATTTCTAATAAATACAAATAGGTTATGTCAGGAGTCTGACAGCTAATAGAATTTTGACTTTTTAAGTAATAGAAATACTTTAGAAATAAATGTAATAATAAATGTACTCAAATTTAAATTTTAAATGTCACTGTCAACAACAGGAAATGAAATTATGTATCAGGCTTACCAATTTCAAGTAGTTTGTTTTATTGTCAACTGTAACAATTCCTTTTGATCACTCTGTATTATAGTATTATTATTATTATGTGGGGTGGCTAGCTCAGTGGTATGAAGTCGGCCTGTGGATCCTGATAACCCTGGTACCCTGGATTCGATTCCCACACGCGACAAACAATTTTCATAATTTCAAAAACTACCCCTGCGGCTCCTCCACCACTAATATCTTTGGGGGCCGTGATTTGACTGCTGATAACAGCACTTCACGCGCATAAATATATCACTTACCGAGATCTGCTTCGGCAGAGTGCCACACCCAGTAATGGGTAGAAGGTGTGATGATATATTTATTTTTTACTTTATTATAGTATTATTATATTTATGAGGTAGATGGCTCTGTGGTATGGAGTCGGCCTGTGGATTCTGTGAACCCTGGTTCTATTCCTACGGCCGTGTTATGGGCAAAACGACCCATTTGTTTCCACTACACGTACTTTATATTTATTTAGTTATAGGATTTGTATTGGTTTTTAATAATGTTGGATAGTAAAATTTTCCTATATAAATATATTTACCATTTACAACTATTTACAAAAATGATTTGGTTTTAAAATGAAGTTGAATTTGAAATTTAGTTTTTAGTTTAGAAGTCAACTGTTTAGATATCAAGTATTTAATTTTACTGTCGATTCTTTGAGATTCTGTGATCAAGAGTTTAATTTAGAAGTCGATAGTTTGAGATCAAGTGTCCAAGTCTTTAAAAATTAGCAATTATATAAACTTTGAGGTTACTCCCCACTAGAGGGTTTTTACCCCTGTTAGTAGGCGTTCTTGGATTTCATTGGTCACGTACTCAAATGTGTTATGAAACGCACAAAACTTTGTTTCTGTTTTCTTTAAACGCGTCAAAATTTAGTGTTGAAGTTAAGTGGCTAAATTTACGCGCATTTTAATGACAGTAGTTTTTGTGTTTATGTTGTAAAAATACAATGGAACAACGAGCAAATATTACATTTTGTGTTAAACTTGGAAACAAATTTGGTGAGACATACGAATTGATGAAAAAAGTTTATGGTGATGATTGTTTATCTCGTTCACAAGTTTATAAGAGGTTTGCAAAATTAAAAAATGGTCGTGAAGATTTAAATGATGATGAAAGATCTGGACGTCTAAAAGCTGGAATTCGTGCTGAATTAGTCGAAAAGTGCGTGAAATCATTGCTGTCGATGCGAATTTTACTGTTAGAATGTTGGGTGAAGAATTAAATACGAGTAAAAATAGTATTTGGAGAATTCTAACTGAAGATTTGGGTAAAAGAAAGGTTTGTTCACGTTTTGTTCCATATGAATTAAATGAAGACCAAAAAGTCGCTAAAAAAGTCAACGAATTTTTGATGAAAAAACATATTTGTGTCATCGACCACCCTCCGTCTTCGCCTGATCTATCACCATGTGACAATTATCTTTTCCTAAAACTGAAAATTGCCATGAAAGGAGCGTTTTATGATGATATTCCAGTCATTCAAGCAGCCGTGACACAGGTGTTAAAGAACGTTCCTTTAGATGGCATAAACAAATCTATGCATGCTCTAGTTGATCGCTCTAAAAAGTTTATTGATTCAAATGGAATCTATTTTGAATAAATATTAAGGTTCAAACATAATACAATGCGTGTTTTATTATGTATCTAAAGAGTTTCGTTATTTTTGGGACATACTGTATATATTTGATTGTTTCAATATTTATGTAAATATGTTGCAATATTAATATACATAATTGTTTGCCTACATTAAATATTCAATTTACAATATTTTAAAATGTATTTCGAATATTTATTTACAATGTCGCATATGACGTTGAATCATTGGATCAGGGAGTATTAAATCATATTTAAATATTAATTGGAAAACATTATTAATATTAATTTTATTTGTTTTCATGCACATTTATATATTTTATTGACAGGGCCGTACTAGAGGAAATTAGTTCCAATTACAGAAGCTTTAATGGAATTCAAACCAATCGGACGCAATTGTATATTTGGTTATAAGTTGAAGCCAGTGAGATTTCAGATTGCGAACTCTCGCTTGTAAATCGGCAGAACTACCATTGTGCTACTACCGCTTGTATAGTATACAGCGCTATTAATGGGAAGTAAAGCACGGCAAATATGTGAACTAAAGTTTAATTTCATCTAAATCTCCAAAATATGTCAAAACTGACAAATGATAATGAGTTATCTAGGTAATGTTGGAAACAGCATAATTTTGAGAAATTTATTGTGATTTAAATTGTTTTAAATAAATAAATATATCATCACGCCTTCTACCCATTACTGGGTGTGGCACTCTGCCGAAGCCGATCTCGGTAAGTGATATATATTTCGCGTGATGTGCGGTTACCAATCGTCAAATCACGGCCCACAAAGATGTTAGTGGTGGAGGAGCCACAGGGGTAGCTTTTGAAATGATGAAATTTGTTTGTTGCCTGTGGGAATCGAACCAGGGTTCTCAGGATCCACTGGCCGACATCATACCACTGAGCTAACCACCCCATATATATATATATATATATATATATATATATATAAATAAAAATAAATATATCATCACGCCTTCTACCCATTACTGGGTGTGGCACTCTGCCGAAGCAGATCTCGGTAAGTGATATATATTGCGCGTGAAATGCGGTTACCAATCGTCAAATCACAGCCCACAAAGATATTAGTGGTGGAGGAGCCACAGGGGTAGCTTTTGAAATTATGAAAATTGTTTGTCGTCTGTGGGAATCGAACCAGGGTTCGCAGGATCCACAGGCCGACTTCATACCACTGAGCTAGCCATTCCATACATTTGTTTTCTATTGTTCTAATTCAATTATAACCAAAAAAGTACGTGATAAATTATATATTATACTGTTTCTTAATATTAGTTATCTACTAGAACTCGTGGCTTAGTGGTATCGGACTGTTGATTTGAGAACCTGGGTTCGATTCCTACAGCCAACAAATAATTTTCACCACATTAAAGTTACCCCTGTGGCTATAATGTTAAATACTTTTTATCAGAAAACGTAACATGGTAAGAAAAAGACAAGTAATTATCGATGAAGTATTACAGTATTTGACATGTGAATACAATTTTTATAATTATCATAAATTGCTTCATTAATTTGAATTATATTTCGTTTTATCAATCAATCATTTTATAAATATCCCAAATCTAAAACGAATAAAAAGACATCGAACAATGTATAAAAGGACAATTATCTTTCATACCATTAGCCTAAAAACTCAACAATAACACGATTAAATCTTCGAGAATTATGTGAAAGAAATGAACATTTCAGTATGACAGGAAATGATACCCAATTACAGTAATTTTAGTGGAATTTGAACCATTGACACAATCGTATTTTTTTGGTAGAAATTGAAATACTTTTTCCTACAACTGTGCGATTTCTTTCTTATTACGCAACTATAATTGCCTTGGTTACGTATGGAAAGTAGATGAATGCAGACCAAGTGCGTTTCTGAAAGCAAAGAAACACTAGTGCGGAAAGTAATTCATTATGTAACTGTAAAAAAAGTTTTTTTGAGAGCGATTTAAATTTCGCGCCAAGCGCGTAATTCATATTTTGTCCACAGACGCTTATGGAAGAAGAAGATGCAGTGAGCCAGCGCTAGTAAATATGCAGTAGTATATTTTGACGTTTATAAACATAACCTTAAATTGCAGTATATCTAATCTGTAGACAACTAATTAAAAGAACCGAACAAAGTAAAATATATCGATAAATTTTGTGTATATTATTAACACAGTTGTTACAGTTGCTTATATTGACATAATGTGAAGTGGAAACTTTTGTACTGTCTAAAGAAACATTGATTTCTTCCGTACCTGTTCATATTGTTAACAGGTAATATTATTGACAACAAATCAAACCCGGATTCTTAAATCCGCAGGACGACTCGATACTACTTAGCCATTTATTCCATAAATCAATTCGACACCCGGAATATTTTGTCTGTGCTTCAACTTCGTATCTGAATGATTTGAATTTCAACATTAAGCTACTGTATTTAATTGGGATCAATTCCTGTTGTGCAGAAGAACAAATCAATACAAGAAGTTATGAAACAAATTTCAGTATTTAAAAATATGGAAATGTGTAACAGCTACAATTGAACCGGATATAAGTAAAAGAGACATAAATAAATAAATAAATAAATATATCATCACGCCTTCTACCCATTACTGGGTGTGGCATTCTGCCGAAGCAGATCTCGGTAAGTGATATATTTTGCGCGTGAAGTGCGGTTACCAGTCGTTAAATCACGGCCTCCAAAGATGTTAGTGATGGAGGAGCCACAGGGGTAGCTTTTGAAATTATAAAAATTGTTTGTCGCCTGTGGGAATCGAATCTAGGGTACCAGGGTTCTCAGGATCCACAGGCCGACTTCATACCACTGAGCTAGCCACCCCATATAAGTAATAGAAATGTTACAAAATAAATGAATGAACAAATATACGTCAGTACTAAAAAATCCTAGTACACCATCCCCTAGTAATTCACCTCCTCGCGAAGAAGTCAGAGTTTCGGTTGTCCGCGTTCCCGCGTTGTATCCACTGGGATTGATCAATACCGGTCACCGCCCCTGCGTCGCGGCCGCTCCCGCGAGGCGCGCCGCACTGCACCCCCGCTGCTCTGCCACCCCTAGCCCGCGTCGAGACGCTCTGTACACGAATAGAGATTCGGGAATGTGTTATACCTTGAGGTAGAGAAATTTAAAAATATGTGTTGTCATTAGGGGTTAGTAGAGAGGTGTGCTGTTAGGATGGTTAGTTTTAACCCTGGGAAAGGGTGCTGTATGGGTGTGTGATCAGGCGAGACTACTCTGGAATCTTGTCTCGGTATGGAATAAATATGAGAGATGAGAACGAGAATTATATTAGAATAGAAGATTTCGGAAGAGAGCGATAGGATTGAGAGAGAGAATCTCGTGAGAGTTTCGTATTTTATATTTTTATACAAAATATTATGTTAATTTAATTTTGTTTGTAATTATTTCTTCCCACATTTTACCTCATCAGGTTTTGTACTTTCCGGAGGTAATATCTCAAAAGTTATACAAAATATGAAAATGCGCTCACAGCCGATAAACAATTTTCACCACATTAAAACTACCACTGTGGCTCCTCCTACACTAACATTTTTGGAGGCTGTGATTTGACGACTGGTAACCGCACTTTACGCGCATAATACTTACCGGGATCTGTTACAGTTGAATGCCACACCCAGTAATGGGTGACGTGATGATATATATAAAAACAATTTATCAAAATGTTCTCATAAAACAGTTTTTGAATAATACGAGTATCTCAAAAACTGGATGACATATAGACTTGCTGATTTTACTATTGAATTTAGCGGGTCAAAATACATATGTATGTAAATTTTTCTTAAAATAGTTATACTGCAAAGAATTTTAGAGCAAACAGTCTGTAATTGACCTATAATCGAAAAATCTCAAAGGCGCATGAAATTTTCTATAAATTTGAATATACGAGTAAGTCAATTCGGACACAAGGATTTCAAAGCCTTTGAATATATTTCAATATTTTGTTTAGTTTTAGATATAGATACTGGAAAAATTGAGTTTTTGTCAAATTTTTTCCCCATTAAATTATATTTACCTCAAATCTCCATATATCTCAAAAACTAGATATGAAGATGGACTCAATGGCATTTAATTACTTAACAGCATTTTTATATTAAAGAAAAATACCAAATTTGCCTCATAAAACAGTTTTTGAACAATATCTCAAATATTAAAATAGATATTGACTTGCGGATTGGATTCAGCGATTCAAAATACATATTTGTAAATTTTTGTTACAATATTTGTCCGAGAAAGTATTTTAGAGAAAACAGTCTGAAATTGGCTTTAAATTGTTGAAAAAAGTCCACTTTAACATAATATGAATCGGCAAAAAACATATTTGATGCTAAAATTATAAATATAAATATCATCACGCTTTTTTACCCATTACTGGGTGTGGCACTCTGCCGAAGCAGGTCTCGATAAATGATATATTTCTGCGCGTGAAGTGTGGTTACCAGCCGTCAAATCATGACCTCCAAAGATATTACACAGGGGTAATTTTAAATTGGTGAAAATGTTTTTGTCGGCTGTGGGGATCGAATCAGGGTTCTTAGGATCCACAGGCCGACTTGATACCTCTGAGCCATTACCCCATGTAAAAGGATAAATATTGTTTGAAAATATAAATTTCAACATTTCAATTGGATGGCTACCGAGTAACGAATAATAAAATACTTTACCGCGCGTAAATGGTATGAAGTCGGCCTGGGGATCCTGAGGTCCCTGGTTCGATTCCCACAAGCGACAAATTTTCATAATTTGAAAAAGCTATCCCTGTGGCTCCTCCATCACTAACATGTTTGGGGGCCGTGATTTGACGACTGGTAACCGCACTTCACGCGCAAAAATATATCACTTACCGAGATCTGCTTCAGCAGAGTGCCACACCCAGTAATGGGTAGAAGGCGTGATGATATATTTATATATTTATTTCAATTGGATCTGAGTGTTTCGAACTCTTTTACCGAGGTCTAGAAGTTACTGTAATTATAATTAATTTCCTAATGTTCAGAGTAGCTAATAACATTATTACCGTTAGTATATTTCAAACAGTCTAGTACCATAATAAAAGAACTAAATTTCGCCCGCTGTTATATTATTTACATGACAGGCAAAAACTGACAACTTAACACAGATATACTATACGCTATTTCTGATATATTTTCTACATCAATTTTAATATATTTTTTGGAAAAATGACAATACAATATCCGAGCAAAAAAATTGATATATTGTATCGCGAATGCTCTACCTGTACCTTAAGATATAGTATGTTTCATTAATCTTTATTAGTAGCAAAAAGTGCGCAATTTTGCCATACATCATATAGGTAACATAGGTGAGGTTTGGAATAAAATCGACTTAAAAAAATTCTCCTCGTATGTGAAACTACAGCTTGGGATATTTATTTATTTATTTATTATGCTGTACTGAAGTTGGCACATGAAGATTCAGTGGTATCTTGTATATATGCGCGTGACGTGCAGTTACCAACCGTCAAACCACGGCCTCTAAAGAGTACCACACCATGTAGATCCTGAGAAACTTGGTTTGATTTACACAGCCGATCTTTGATGGCCGTGATTTGACGACTGGTAACCGCCCGTCACGCGCTTAAATATATCACTTACAAGATCTGCTTCGGCAGAGTGCCAACCATGTGGATCCTGAGAACCCTGGTACGATTTACCCAGCCGACAAAACATTTTCACCACATTAAAATTACGCCTGTGGTTCTCCCGCCACTAACATCTTTGATGGCCGTGATTTGACGACTGGTAACCGCCCGTCACGCGCTTAAATATATCACTTACAAGATCTGCTTCGGCAGAGTGCCACACAATGTGGATCCTGAGAACCCTGGTTCCATTTACCCAGCCGACAAACATTTTCACCACATTAAAATTACGCCTGTGGATCTCCTGCAACTAACATCTTTGGGGGCCGTGATTTGACGGCTGGTAACCACACTTCACACACTTAAATATATCACTTACGAGACCTGCATCGGCAGAGTGCCACACAATGTGGATCCTGAGAACCCTGGTTCCATTTACCCAGCCGACAAACATTTTCACCACATTAAAATTACGCCTGTGGATCTCCTGCAACTAACATCTTTGGGGGCCGTGATTTGACGGCTGGTAACCACACTTCACACACTTAAATATATCACTTACGAGACCTGCTTCGGCAGAGTGCCACACAATGTGGATCCTGAGAACCCTGGTTCCATTTACCCAGCCGACAAACATTTTCACCACATTAAAATTACCCCTGTGGCTCTACCGCAACTAACATCTTTGGGAGCCGTGATTTGACGGCTGGTAACCACACTTCACACACTTAAATATATCACTTACGAGACCTGCTTCGGCAGAGTGCCACACAATGTGGATCCTGAGAACCCTGGTTCGATTTACCCAGCCGACAAACATTTTCATCACATTAAAATTACCCCTGTGGATCTCCTGCAACTAACATCTTTGGGGGCCGTGATTTGACGGCTGGTAACCACACTTCACACACTTAAATATATCACTTACGAGACCTGCATCGGCAGAGTGCCACACAATGTGGATCCTGAGAACCCTGGTTCCATTTACCCAGCCGACAAACATTTTCACCACATTAAAATTACCCCTGTGGCTCTACCGCAACTAACATCTTTGGGGGCCGTGATTTGACGGCTGGTAACCACACTTCACACACTTAAATATATCACTTACGAGACCTGCTTCGGCAGAGTGCCACACAATGTGGATCCTGAGAACCCTGGTTCCATTTACCCAGCCGACAAACATTTTCACCACATTAAAATTACCCCTGTGGCTCTACCGCAACTAACATCTTTGGGAGCCGTGATTTGACGGCTGGTAACCACACTTCACACACTTAAATATATCACTTACGAGACCTGCTTCGGCAGAGTGCCACACAATGTGGATCCTGAGAACCCTTGTTCGATTTACACAGGCGACAAACATTTTCATCATATTAAAATTACCCCTGTGGCTCTCCTGCAACTAACATCTTTGGGGGCCGTGATTTGACGGCTGGTAACCGCACTTCACGCACTTAAATATATCACTTACCGTCATCTGTTTCAGCAGATGCTTACGGTGCTACTAACTATAATATAGCTCGCAAGTTTTAGGAGCCTTCCATTAATTGATAATTATAATTGCTAATCGTAATTACTAATTGGACAGCTGTTAGCATAGCTTAACGATGCATAAAACATGTGAAATCTGTGCTTGCTTGATCGCACTTGTTTCATTTGAATTTAATCACCGGATTTTAAATATGCAAATGCGAACGCAGATGTGAAACACATTTCTAACAATCGATGTTCAACTTTCTTACATACATACACTATATCCTGGTTGAAACGCAAATGCAAATTTCATGAAAGAAATGAATATTTTTAATTCAATTCTGATATTTTTGTTCTGGTTGTTTTCGCGCTGAAAGTTTGTAAGGTTGGTATGAGTGAGTAGGTGTAATGTAATTTCGTAAATTACTTGTTTCAGTAAAGGCAACACGACGGACAAAGGATAATTGGATAAAATTGTTGTTTACAAAAATTATAATTTGTAACGATGCACATTATCGTAAATTATGGTTGTTTTACAGTTTTTCTCAGATAAAAGACAATTAATTTTCATAAATTTCAGTAACTATATATAAGTCTGAACACTGAAATTAGTATTCGAATTTTATTCAAAATTTAATTAATTTTGTTTTGCTATATTCTTAAATGAATAAATCTAAAATTGTGGTTAATTCAATAACTATGAGGGCAGGGTGAAAAGTCCCTAAAAAATTTAATAAGAAATGATTTATTTGTTCAAAACATATTTTATTTCTCAACATAATCTCGTTGTAGCTCGATACACTTCGTCCAACCTTTTTCTAATTTTTCGATCCCTTCCAAATAATACATTTTGGCAATCCTTCAAAATAGGCATTTGTCTCAGCGATCTCAGCCAAATCTCTTTCTGCCGAGCCATTTCTTCAAGTTTGGAAATAGATAAAAATCGCAGGGGGCCAAAAAGTCCTTCTTATTGCGCTTGAACATCGCCAAACACTCCTTTGAACTTGTCATACGGTCGCGCTTGTTGTCAACAGAGAGCAAATGCGGCACCCATCTGGCAGATAGCTTTCTCATATCCAAAAATGTATGCAAAATGTTCCGTACCCGTTCGGTTGAGATGATCATAGCCTCAGTAAACTCGTGCACTTTAACTCGCCAATCGTCCTTCTTCATACCATGGATTTTATCGGCGATTTCTGGCGTTGTAACCTCAATTGGACGACCAGAACGTTCGGTGTCCACAACGAAAATCAGTAAACCACTTGTGAATCGTTGCAATCGATGGTGAGGAGTCCCCATAATGTTTAACAAGCGATGCTTTGGTTTGCGTAATGTTTTTTCCACGCAAGAAATAATGTTTAATCAAGACGCGAAATTCACTTTTTTCCATGTTTTCAAAAATCTTCAAGGTTGCTTGCTTTCGATGGGTGTCAAAACAGAACTGAATGACATATCAGTCTGAAAATTTTAATGCGTTCTAGTTAAAGATGGTACATTACAAATGTCACATGAGATTTGCGATTGTGGCGCCATCAGTTTTACTTTTCTGGGACTTTTCACCCTGCCCTCGTATATAATTAAATTATATTTCATCAATTATTAAGCATTTATTTACTAAATACTAATTAAACTATTATTTTATATTTTGTTAAAATAAGTTGTCATAAACTTAGCTATATAGGTGGCTCAGTGGTATCAAATCGAATTGTGGAATTGAGAACCCGGGTTCTATTCCCACAGCCGACAAACATTAAAACTACCTCTGTGGCTCCTCCGCCTCTATCATCCTTGGAGGCCGTGACGTCTGATATTCGCACTTCAAGCGCAAAATCTTACCGAGATCTGCTACGGCAGAGTGCCACATCCATCGACTCATTTCCATATACCCTCAAAAAGAAAAACATCCCGTGGCATTTGTTCATTAAATTTCCATAAATTTCCTTATATCGTCGATGTTGTTCCTGGCTCCAGATCCAAACCTCGCTGTTCCAGTAAAATAAATTTATTCCTCCTGGAAGTGAGCCGCAAAAACCGCGTGCATTTGTTTTGACGAGCTTGCAGCTTTGACTGTAACTTTTAAGCTCTTTGAATTCACCACCTGAGACTCGAGAGATGTTTCATGCTTCCAGCTACGTATGCAAAATCTGTGGGGCGGTCTCACACCTGCGACCCGCAGTGGCGCAGGCAGAATTTATTGCCAGGGGGCTTAGATAGAACGTAAATATGGACAGTGGTGCATTGGTCATTTAATTGTTATAGTTATGCTGTTTTAAATTTATAGTGGAATTCTGGTTTTTGTAGATCCACAAATCTGTAAAATGTTGAACAAAATTGCAACGAAATTTATAAGATTATCAAATAGTTTCTACTTATTAACAAACATTGATGTGATTTTGTTAATTATTTACAGATTTGTGAATCTATAAACTTATGGGAAAAGTGGATCAGTGGTATCAAATCGATCTGTGGATCCTCAGAACTTGGGTTCGATACCCACAGCCGACAAATAATTTTCACCACATTAAAATTACCCCTATGGTTCCCCCTTCACTAACATCTTTGGGAGCCGTGATTTGACGGCTGGTAACTGCATTTCACGCGCATAAATATATCACTTACCAAAATCTGCTATACAGGGTGCCACACCCAGTAATGAGTAGGGTCGTTGATTTCCACCGAAGTTCGAATTTCTGAACGTTCGAACATTCGAATGTTTTGAACTTCGTCAGAAAAACTTCAAAGCTTCGAACTTTCGAATCTTTTGAAGCTTCGAATTTACAAATTTTTTGAAGCTTCGAATTTACGAATTTTTTGACACTGAATTAACGCCATATGTCATCTCCAAATACGCTCACGCATAATTCGCGAAAAGTCGGCCACGAATTAAATAATAAACTCGGCAAAGTATCCTGCAAAAACTCTGCAAGTTTATGCGTCTTAATTAAGACATCTATTCTCTTACCGCCCATCTAAATGCTACAGACTTTTAGTAAAACGTTTTAAAATGAGAATAAAAGGAGACAATAACGTTTTAATCAAAACGTTTTTGACAGTGTAGCGAAATTTTAAGTCTAAATTGAATTAATTTGGCAAATAATAATAATTAATAATAATTAACTAATGAATTAATACAAAACTCTGCAAATGAGTTTATTCTGAAAATAATTCCTATCAACATGCCGTGTTCACGTTAGGATCCAGATTCACAATTCGAATAAATCGAAAATTCGGAATATTCAAAAATTCGAAAGTTCGAAAATTCGGAATATTCAAAATTTCTAAAGTTCGAATCTAAATTCGAAGGTTCATAAAACCGAACAGTCAAAGTCTCGAGTATTCGAAAAATCAACAACCCTAGTAATGAGTAAAAGATGTGATGAAATATTTTTTTTATTTAGGAATAAATTAATTCGCTAATATCATTTAGTTCCAGTTATTATATAAATCATAAGAACCTTGAACGAGAAGTTACACTTAACAGTATCGAAATTTTCGTAAATTAGATTAAAATGTAAATGATGTTGAAGGGTCCTGCAGCCTTGAACTTTGAACTTGCCGCCCGACCTTAACATTTCGATGTTATTGACGCTCCTTCGAGAAAGTGTTAAACACTTAACACTCGTGATTGATTACAAAATGACCTCGCTACCACATAATCTATTAGAAGATTACGGGAAGATTTCATCCCTTATACTGCAATGCGTTTAGATTTTTCTTTATTTGCTTCTCTGCATAACAGGAACTTACGAGGGCAGGGTGAAAAGTCCCTGAAAAATGAAACAAGAAATGATTTATTTGGTCAAAACATATTTTATTTCTCAACATAATCTCCTTGTAGCTCGATACACTTCGTCCAACATTTTTATAATTTTTTGATCCCTTCCAAATAATACGATTTTGGCAATTCTTAAAAATAGGCGTTTGTCTCAGCGATGAACTTATCGTTGGAACCAAATCTCTTTCCGCCGAGCTATTTCGTCAAGTTTGGAAATAGATAAAAATCGCAGGGGGCCAAATCTGGAGAAAAAAGTTCTTCTTATTGCGCTTCAACATCGCCAAACACTCGTTTGAACTTGTCACACGGTCGCGCTTGTTGTCAACAGAGAGCAAAATGCGGCACCCATCTGGCAGATAGCTTTCTCATATCCAAAAATTTATGCAAAATGTTCCGTACCCGTTCGGTTAAGATGCTCATAGCCTCAACCAGCTCGTGCACTTTAATTCGCCGATCATCCAATATCATACCATGGATTTTATCGACGATTTCTGGCGTTGTAACCTCAATTGGACGACCAGAACATTCGGCGTCCTTTGTGGTCATACTACCACAACGAAAATCAATAAACCACTTATGAATCGTTCCAATCCATGGTGAGGAGTCCCCATAATGTTTAACAAGCGATGCTTTGGTTTGCGTAATGTTTTTTCCACGGAAGAAATAATGTTTAATCAAGACGCGAAATTCCCTTTTTTCCAAGTTTTCAAAAATCTTCAAGGTTGCTTGCTTTCGATGGGTGTCAAAACAGAACTGAATGATTGTGGCGCCATCTGTTTTATTTTTCAGGGACTTTTCACCCTGCCCTCTGCTTTAGCAGAGTGCCACACCCAGCATTGGGTAGAAGGCGTGATGATATATTTATTTATTTTATTTTTATATATATTTCAATTTTTCTCTCTATATTTGTTATGCGTCATAGGAAGCTTCGAACCCATATAGTTCTGAGTACCACAATTAATGCATGAACCTAAGGAATGTTTCGAGGGTTCCTGCTACCCCATTTCCTAGTACACACTTAAATATTATGTATTACAAGCGGCACATCCTTTGCCGCCTCTCTTTTACTCCTACCCTATTTTTGAAGAACAAAATGACGTTTTATTTTCTCTCATTCCTCGTTTCGTCGCTGTTGGAGCGTGCTGCCGCTCCCCCCCCCCCATCTCTCTTCACTCCTCTCTAGCTGATGTATGTGCGTTACTTGTGAACAAAGCGTTCGGGGGCGTTCAGAGCGTCGGCCGCGTCGGTTTGACGATCTTTACCATTGCCGTCGCGGCGCGCCCGCCACGCTACCGCCGTGTTACCGCCCCCAGGGGGTGGATTGAAGGCAGTAGAGTTTTACAAAGATACGTTATGAGGTAATTGTTCGCGCTGGGGATGGAGACTTTAAATTATGAGGGTTTAATTTGAAATTTTAATTTAAAGTAAATATGTTGTTGCGGCTTGGATGTCATAGCTCTGTAATTGCAGATCTTAAAATATTTACGCAAATAAAAAGAGCAGTTGTAACATCACTTCACAAGCGTGAATTTGTGGATACAAACTTCTCTGGAGACCAATTCTAATTCTTAGGGACTGCTTGGCGACTAATTTCAGTCGCTAAGTCAATGACATCACGGAGCAATCAATGTCATAGGGATTTTAATTTCTTACGTTGGTATTAATCGGAACCACGGAGTATTTTGTGTTGGTATTTATAATTTCTGACAGCCATTTGTTGATATTTGTTTTACTTTGTTAAACTCAAATATTTGAATGTTATTGCTTAAACTTGACATATCACAAATTGACGGAATTTTTAGTAATTTTCAAGCAATTGGTAATATTTTAAAAGTAAATAATATAAATTTTAACAAAATCTTAAATAAACATTGTTACATTAAAAATTATTATTACTGTGTAAAGGACGATATTGTTGTCCTAATTATCGGTAATGTACATCTGCAGCTGGATTTTGTTCAATAATTGGCAGATCTTACTCGTATTTACATTTTATAATAATAATATACAGTGCACATAAATATAAAACTTTTCTAACTTCGAAACTAATCAACCAAAAAATGCTAAGCGACTGACGCCATGACACTTCAGCCTTGTACTAGTCGCCAGCATACGCGACTCCGTAAGCGACCAGTCGCCAACAATGACATCAGGACTGTACTTTTTAACTATACCAAGAGATGGCGCCAGTTTCAAAGTCGCCAACTATGACGTCAAACGGTCGCTAAATCCAGTCGCCAACGAATTAGAATAGGTCTCCTAACTTCAAACTCATAACCAGGAATACAGCTGCGTCCAAACGCAATTAGAATTAGCTTCCTGTTATTCAGCGTAGTAAATAAAACATACACCACTCATATTATTGACTCCTATCTCCCATGAATTACTAACCAATACTTCACCCTAATTAAACAATCAATATTCCTTCGCTGCACCTCCAATAATAAACTCTTCCTACCCACCCTTCTTCTCACACTTGACAAACGACTTTCCAAAGGAATTTTCCACTCTTCCAGCTCTATTTACCTCCTAGACCTTCCATATTTCCTCCAAGACACCAACACAGTAGCACACCAGCACACCAGAACACCAGAACACCGAGGGCAAACACTTGCAGTGCTGAAACAAGAACTAACAATTTGCTAGTGTCAGTGGTTCATTGCAAAGAGTTTCTCTCTTGAGGGTGAGGTTTGTGGATGTACTCGTATGGATCATATGAGCTCATTTGCATGAAGATGAATTTGTGCTATAGGGTACGGATGTCATGTGTGAGTGGATATGTTTACGTAAATTAACTTGACGGAGACAGATGTGGGGTGAAGACACTGAGATTAAAATAATGGGGAATGGTAATTGTGGAGTGTGTAGCGTATGGAGCAAATAAAAAGAGAATCAGGTTTTTGTGCGGGAAATAATTGTATACGAGGGCAGGGTGAAAAGTCCCTGAAAAATAAAACAGATGGCGCCACAATCGTAAATCTCATGTGACATTTGTAATGCACCATCTTTAACTAGAACGCATTAAAATTTTCAGACTGATATGTCATTCAGTTCTGTTTTAACACACATCGAAAGCAAGCAACCTTGAAGATTTTTGAAAACATGGAAAAAAGTGACTTTCGCGTCTTGATAAATATTATTTCTTACGTGGAAAAAACATTACGCAAACCAAAGCATCGCTTGTTAAACATTATGGGGACTCCTCACCATCGATTGGTACGACAAGTGGTTTACTGATTTTCGTTGTGGTAGTATGACCACAAAGGACGCCGAACGTTCTGATCGTCCAATTGAGGTTACAACGCCAGAAATCGTCGATAAAATCCATGGTATGATATTGGACGATCGGCTAGTTAAAGTGCACGAGCTGGCTGAGGCTATGAGCATCTCAACCGAACGGGTACGGAACATTTTGCATAAATTTTTGGATATGAGAAAGCTATCTGCCAGATGAGTGCCGCATTTGCTCTCTGTTGTCAACAAGCGCGACCGTGTCGCAATGGCAAAATTGCATGAATTGCGCTACGAATTGGTTCGTCATCCACCATATTCTTCAGATTTGGCCCCCTGCGATTTTTATCTATTTCCAAACTTGAAGAAATGGCTCGGCGGAAAGAGATTTGGCTCCAACGATGAGGTCATCGCTGCGACAAATGCCTATTTTGAAGGATTGCCAAAATCGTATTATTTGGAATGGATCGAAAAATGAGAAAAACGTTGGACGAAGTGTATCGAGCTACAAGGAGATTATGTTGATAAATAAAATATGTTTTGACCAAATAAATCAGTTCTTGTTTCATTTTTCAGGGACTTTTCACCCTGCCCTCGTATAGTTCTCGAGATAGCAATGGTGGCACAATTAAGTGGAACATTCTGTATAATAATATTTTAATAATTTAATAATAGTTGTTATATAAACTTGCCACTCAAGATATTTAGGTCTTCAATCCATCGTTTTAAGCTGCCCAATAAATTCCTTTCATCTCTTACAATTTAATAGCAGAGAAACATAGACTTTAAGCTCTAATAACAGAAGGTGGCTATTTCCAGATCCTGCAGACAAACGTGCCTGAAATTAATTACAGTTTGATGATCGTAGCGCTCCTTGCACGAAATGCTTTTATGAATCCCACTTGGCCATCAGCTTAATGAAACCGTGTTCAAATACTGTACTGCAGTAGTTGTTTATTTTCTTTGTTATTGGTTATTAACTTGAAAGGTTTACATAAATATTGTATAGCTACTTAAGATTACTAAATAATTGATTCTACAAACTTTAAACAGCTTTGTAAATGTTCAATGTTTGCTTAAAGTAAATGACGTTTTACCTTCGTTTTTAGTTGTCGATAATGTCGCATGTGATGTTGCCGTTAACGTCTTTCTTGAGATTTATAAATAAATTAAACTAAAAGCAACGAAGATATAACATTAGAAATTTTCGAATTTTTGTTATTGTATATTTAATGTTTCTGAATTATTGTGTGATCACCACACGACTTTCTTATACACAGCATATTTAATATTTAGAATATATGAATGTTATATAATATTATTAAACATGTAATTTAGTTTTTCAGTTATTCAGCATTAATCTGTTGGAAACATATAAAATATCTTTGTTTACGTATAATTTTTTAGTAATGTTGACTACTTTATGACTAACTTTGCTGATGAGGCATATACAGCATGTCCGTTTTTTGAGCCTAACCATTGGAATCTCTAGAACCGTGAGATACGAAGTCGAATAAATTGCGGCAAAGTTGCCAAATTAGTTGACCATTTTAATGATGTATTAGTTTTTCCGAAAAACACATAGATAACTAGATAAATCGAAAATTAAAATTTTAGTCGATTTAAACTTAATTACTATTTAAAATAAAATCTTCTACCCATTACTTGGTGTGGTAACTCTTTCGAAGCAGATCTCGGTAAGTGATATATTTTGCGCGTGAAGTGCGGTTACCAGTCATCAAATCACGGCCTCCCAAGATGTTAGTGGTGGAGGAGCCACAGGGGTAGTTTTTGAAATTATGAAAATTGTTTGTCGCCTGTGCGAATCAAACCAGGGTTCTCAGGATCCACAGGCCGACTTCATACCACTGACCTAGTCACTCCATATATTGAAAAGAGAGTTAAAATTGAAATAAAAAATGGTGTTAGCGCTAATCCGCTTTATGAATCTGCCTGATAAATGTTAAACATGTTTATGTTTTTTGTTTCTATTGCTACTATGATTATTGGAATATATTATTAAATATATAAATTAGTTTTTCTCAAAATTAGACGCATATATAGAAAAATTGCAAATAACATTTTATGTTTAAAATATTTCTGCTAACATCTTTTATTTGAAACTTTTTTTCGTAATTGATCCCATTTTTTAAATATATGGAATTTATTGTTTTATGTGTCCAGTAAACTTCCTCTTCCGATTTTTTGAGTAAGGTGGAATATTTTGTTTCAAAAGATCGGTAATTGGGATTAATTTCATGTTATGCAGCGCACCAAAACAACTAAACTATGCTAATGAACAAAAATTACAATTTTCTTTCTCGAACTAACTTTAGGCAATTAAGAATCTAGGGTCATTAAACCAATAAGACTTGAGTTATTGGACAAAAGTTTCCTGTAAAAAATGTGAAAGTTCTGCTGTTCCAGCAGGAACTCCCCGAGCAGATAACAAGCTAAATTCGAACGGGTGAAAACGACGCAAATTTGTTTCCACTCACCCGTTACTAAAATGATAAGTTTATATCTCCACTGGGACGTTTTATTTCAAATTCATTAAATCGTAACGCATTTTAATAGATTTTCAAGAGGCAACATTATTATATTAACGTCTAACTCAAGATTTAAGATTACTAATTAGCTACAAATGTAATTAATGTATATAATATTATTAGTACAAACATTTTATGTAGGGAAATATTGCAAGAGGTTTCGTTTTTATTAAATTTTAATTTATAAATATATAATAGCTTGTCGGGAAATATGTTTTTGTAGTAAAACAGGGTAGTATTTGATTGTTGATTGAAACGAATGGTGGTTACTATTGTTAACTTAAATACGAGGGCAGGGTGAAAAGTCCCTGAAAAATTAAACAAGAAATGATTTATTTGGTCAAAACATATTTTATTTCTCAACATAATCTCCTTGTAGCTCGATACACTTCGTCCAACGTTTTTCTAATTTTTCGATCCCTTCTAAATAATACAATTTAGGCTATCCTTCAAAATAGGCGTTTGTCTCAGCGATGACCTCATCGTTGGAGCCAAATCTCTTTCCGCCGAGTCTTTTATACAAGTTTGGAAATAGATAAAAATCGCAGGGGGCCAAATCTGGAGAATATGGGGAATGACGAACCAATTCGTAGCGCAATTCATGCAATTTTGCCATTGCGACTGCGGACCTGTAAGCCGATGCGGTGTGCAAATGCGGCACCCATCTGGCAGATAGCTTTCTCATATCCAAAAATTTATGCAAAATGTTCCGTACCCGTTCGGTTGAGATGCTCATAGCCTCAGCCAGCTCGTGCACTTTAACTCGCCGATCGTCCAATATCATACCATGGATTTTATCGACGATTTCTGGCGTTGTAACCTCAATTGGACGACCAAAACGTCGGCGTCCTTTGTGGTCGGATTACCACAACGAAAATCAGTAAACCACTTGTTAATCGTTCCAATCTATGGTGAGGAGTCCCCATAATGTTTAACAAGCAATGCTTTGGTTTGCGTAATGTTTTTTCCACGCAAGAAATAATGTTTAATCAAGATGCGAAATTCACTCTTTTCCATGTTTTCAAAAATCTTCAAGGTTGCGTGCTTTCAATGGGTGTCAAAACAGGACTAAATGACATATCAGTCTGAAAATTTTAATGCGTTCTAGTTACAGATGGTACATCACAAATGTCACATGAGATTTGAGATTGTGGCGCCAACTTGTTTTATTTTTCAGGGACTTTTCACCCTGCCCTTGTAATTGCAAAAATTTGCTTTGTAAGCGCTGTATACGCACTAACTATAATTAGGATCCTGATGTGAAGCCTACCAATAAACAAACACTAAACATCCAAATAAAATTCCACTATCTTCCCTTATACGATACCACCCTTACTTTATCTAAACTACCACCACATCCTGAACCTTCACCCTTCACCCTTCACCCTCCATCACCACCTAACATAATCATTGCAGATGACAATGTCACGTTCCAACCATTTTACTTGTAACATCTACATTCCGCCGTGCTGCGTTCTGTGTTCCCTGTGTTCGGTACGATGCGTTGTGCGTCTGACACACTAACACAGCGACACAATGACAGTGTCATAGTGTCAGTGGCGCCGGATGTGGGTCAATAGGGGGTAGGGGAAGTTAGGAAAAGGGAGAAAGGGGAGAGGTTATCAGCAGTGCTTTGATGTTTGGTTGCGAATGAAAACAAACTTGGTGAAGGGATGTATTAGGGTTGTGTTCATACTAAATTGGGCTTGTGATTAAAGTTTACTTTTTTGGAATTCGAACTAGATGGGTGAAGAGTTGTTTCGTGCTGTGCTGGTTCGGTCTATAGGCTATCGTACCCATAAACAAAATTGAAAAGGTTTGCATAACAATAAGTATATTGTTTAAGAAATAATTTCTCTCATTTTGGTGATGAAAAGTTCAGCCGATTCCACATTGTGAATTTTTTTAAATAACATGTGCGATTTAGAAAATCACTAAAATATTGTCAAAATTCATAAAATCTTAATGATATTATACGAGAACGATGTTTTACGGCGTTGCTATGCTTTGTTTGTTGATTGCTTGCACATTTCTCTACGTTATTTCAAAATATTTCACTGATTTCAAGACAATTTCTTCAAAATCGTCTAGATTAGAATACTACACTGAGTGATTCTTCTTTATCATAAACACGTCCAAAGATAATTGATGCCCCAGATCATGCTATGTTGGATCTATTTTCGACAATGACAATCAACCTGCTGCTGGTACTTCTAAAGCCTCCGAAATTGTTGTCAATACTGTTAATAATATGAACAGGTACGGAAGAAATCAATGTTTCTTTAGACAGTACAAAAGTTTCCACTTCACATTATGTCAATATAAGCAACTATAACAACTGTGTTAATAATATACACAAACAATAAATATTATGTATTTCACTTACTCTTCAAATAAAACCATTTATCGATATATCTTACTTTGTTCGGTTCTTTTTATTAATTGTGTACAGATTAGACATTCTGCAATTTAAGGTTATGTTTATAAACATCAAAATATACTACTGTATATTTACTAGCGCTGGCTCACAGCATCTTCTTCCATAAGCATTGTGAATTTTTTTAAATAACATGTCAGATAAAAATAAAATTACTGGGGTAATGGCTCAATGGTATCAAGTCTGCCTGTAGATCCAAAGAACCCTAGTTCGATCCCCACAGCCGACAAAACATTTTCCTCAATTTAAAATTACCTCTGTGGTTCTCCCACCACTAACATCTTTGGGGACCGTGATTTGACGGATGTAACCGCACTATATATATATAAATAAATAAAAATAAATAAATATATCATCACGCCTTTTACCCATTACTGGGTGTGGCACTCTGCCGCAGCAGATCTCAGTAAGTGTTATATTTATGCGCGTGAAGTGCGGTTACCAGCCGTCAAATCACGGCCCCCAAAGATGTTAGTGGTGGGAGAGCCACAGGGGTAATTTTAAATTGATGAAAATATTTTGTCGGCTGTGGGGATCGAACCAGGGTTCTTTGGATCCACAGGCCGACTTGCTACCACTGTGCCATTACCCCATATATATATATATATATATATATATATATATATATATATATATATATATATATATATATATATATTTTTTTTATTTTCTATTTAACAGCATAAGTAGAAAAATAAATAAATAACAAACAAGAAAATTACAACAAGTAACACAAAATGAAGGTAAATCCTTCATAATCCTCCAGAATCATAACAAATTTAAATTCTCGAAACTTCCAAGAGTGTCTATAATCTCTCTAATGAAAATTATAAACAGACAAAAACAAAATTGAAACCACTGACTTTGCCGACAAGGAATAGTTATACATTTGGCGACAATGAAGTTTGCTTCAAACAATGAGCAAGAACAACTTTTATGACGTAAACAATGCTTCACACCGTCTTTTGTTTGCTTAACACGCAGTAGCTTGTTTAGTCTTGTTGTCTGGGAGACTACAAGACGAGTTGTTTTCCAGAATCCACTTCATTCTCCATTCTGCTCCATATTTATAATTCCATGTCTATATTTTTCTTCGAGGATAGGGAAGACAACAAAATGAAATATTTGTGTTTGTATTCTTCAACTGTTCTCATTTTTGCAACGTTGTAATATTGCCATAAATTTTTATTTATTTCGCGATAAGTCCAAAGCAGTTTATCAAGAATTTTGTGAGATTTTCGCAAACAGGAAATGTAGAAGTTTAATATTCTTGGGGAAAATCTTTAAGGTTAGGTTTTAATGGGGTGGCTAGCTCAGTAGTATGAAGTCGGCCTGTGGATCCTGAGAACCCTGGTTCGATTCCCACAGGCGACAAACAATTTTCACCATATCCCCTATCACTAACTTCATTGGAGGCCGTGATTTGATGGCTGGTTACCGCATTTCAGGCGCATAAATATATCACTTACCGAGATCTGCTTCGGTAGAGTGCCACACCCAGTAATGGATAAAAGACATGATGATATATTTATTTATATTTAAATTTGATAATTAATAAAAATAACCGAACAAAGTAAAATATATCGGTAAATGGTTTTATTTAAAGAGTAAGTGAAATACATAATATTTATTATTTGTGTACATTAATAACACGTTGTTACAGTTGCTTATATTGACATAATTTGAAGTGAAACTTTTGTATTGTCTAAAGAAACATTGATTTCTTCCGTACCTGTTCATATTATTAACAGTAATATTATTGACAACAATTTCGGAGGCTTTAGAAGTACCAGCAGCAGGTTGATTGTCATTGTCAATACTAGATCCAACAATTATCTTTGGAGATGTATATGATAAAGAAGAATCACTTAGTGCAGTATTCCAATCTAGCCGATTTTTAAGAAATTATCTTGAAATTAGTGAAATATTTTTAAATAACATAGAACAATGTGCAAGCAATCAACAAACAAACCATAGCAACGCCGCAGAACATCGTTCTCGTGTAATATCATTAAAATTTTATAAATTCTGATAATATTTTAGTGATTTTCTAAATTGCACAGTTGTAGGAAAAATATTGTTTATAACACGTGCTGAAAAAGGTTACGTGCGCGTGTAGATTTCCACACTCGGCAAGCCTCGTACGGTAATTTCTGCACTTGCACGTAACAAGCCTTTTTCGGCACTTGTCATAAAATAACTATTTTTAACAAATAATTTTTATGACATTAAAATTACCCCTGTGGCTCTCCCACCACTGACATCTTTAAGGGGCGTGATTTGATGACTGGTAACTATACTTCACGCCTATAAATATCTCACTTACTGAGATCTCCTATGGCATAGTTTCACACCCAGTAATAAGTAAAAGGTGTGTTGATAATTTTTTTTTTAATTTAAGTGATTGATTATTTTAAAGCCATTTCAAATCGTCTAGGGATTTACAAGTCTCGTAACAGTGAAGTAGTAAAAAAACTGACCCAATTAAACCGAAAATACACCTTCACCCTCTCATACTCCACAATCATCACCCTTAAAATAAAAACAAATATGTTTCCTCCTTCCCTTTCAACATTCTACCCGTTTCGGTTACGATACTATGTTACTGTGATATTCCTATCCGAATCTGATTAAATATTCCTCGCGCTGCCGAAGGCGAAATCTGTGCTTGGTAATGGCTTCTTCGGGACTAAGAAAGGTTGGTTATATATGTGAGCCGCAACTGGCGTGCTTGTAACTGTTATGTGTAGTGTGCACGAAACGAGAGCATTTTCTATACAAATGTAAGGCCTTTTGTATACGTTTTTATATACATGATCAGCATAGAAAGTTCGTGGTGCAAAAGTTTGTGCGTAATCATGGAAATAAAATGGTGTATTCGTAAGGGTGTAATCAGATGACGAATAACTATATAAAGGGTATACTATAATCAGAGCTGGGCAAGCTACTTAAAAAAAAGTAGCTAAGCTACAGCTACAGCTATTCTTTAAAAAAGTAGCTAAGCTACAGCTATAAGCTATATTTTGTAAAGTATAGCTAAGCTCCAGCTAAAAGCTTTCGTTAAAGTAGCTGTTAAGTTTTAAAGCTACTTTTTTAAATTATTGTGAAATAATTAAATTTGCCATTGTCATATGATCAGTCTTTTGTTATAATGACTGTTAATTTACTATTATGTACATAAATATCAAAAATAGCAAATACCATCTGGCACCTACTGTGTATTTTTGCGTATTAGAGCCAGTTAGAACCGGCAACAAATAATTATTTTGTGTGAGTTTAGCTTGTACGTATGCGTACTTTGTTGACCTTCTGCTTAAAAAGTAGCTTTAAGCTACAAAAATAGCTTTAAGCTACAAAAAGTAGCTTTAAGCTACAAAAATTAGCTTTAAAAGTAGCTTTAGTTGTTATTTTTAAGATAATAGAAAAAAAGTAGCTAGCTACAAGCTACAGCTATATTGTTTCACAGTTAGCTAAGCTACAGCTACAGCTAAGGTAAATGTAGCTAAGCTAGTAGCTAAGCTACAAAAGTAGTTAGCTACTGCCCAGCTCTGACTATAATACTATAATTTTAATTGCTATCAAGCAGTTTGCGATTTTTATCGGTAGATAGCTCTCATGTCATGTTACCGGCTTATATACTTTTATTTTGAAAATACTGTAGTTTATAATAGTATATGAAAATGCAATGCCACGTGGAGCTTTATTTTATAAATAATAATGAATTCACTGAAAGCTCTCTTTTTAAAAAACTGCGTGTTTGAAGTCCATTACAGCTTTAGACCAACCTTAGCTTTTATTCAAATGTAGGGCACATGAGTGAGTTGTGTGCTTACTTAATGCAATAATTATTATACTTTTAAAAATAGTTACATTATGTCCGGCAGTAATAATGTTCTTTGTGCAATTTTTATTTTATTATGTTTGATATAAATATACTGATGGTTAATCTGGAATTTTTAGTACTCACTAATCAAGTTGATTTATTATATTTCTGTAATTATTTTATTTCCTTTTAAAATCATGAGTTATTCTACATTTCAAGAATATTTTATAGTTGTAACTATTATGATATTTTGACAATATGAAGAGGATAGCTCAGGATCTGTTTGTAGATTTGAGAACTAATTTAATCCCTGAAGTGATTAATGGGGTAGCTAGCTCAGTGGACAGGCGACAAACAATTTTCACCATTTTAAAACCTACCCTTGTGGCTCCTCCACCACTAACATCTTTGGGGGCCGTGATTTGACGACTGGTAACCGCACTTCACGCGCATAAAATATATCACTTACCGAAATCTGCTTCGGCAGAGTGCCACGTCCAGTATTGGGTAGAAGGCGTGATGATATATTTATTTATTTTATTTAAGTGATTAGAGTAACAAGAACAGTAAGAGATACGTAGAAAGATGCAGGTCACATTAAAAATTGCTTATACGAGTCAATTCGTACTTTACGAATTCAAAGCCGTTGAGCGCATTTTTTATTTTGTTTAGTTTTTAAAATATAGCTTCCGGAATAGTTAAATTTTCGCCAAATTTTTCATCAGATTTTGTACTTTCCCGAGGCTATATCTCAAAAACTAAACGAGATATAAAGATGCACTCAGCGTTATTTAATTTATAATGTTTCGGTTAACTTATAAAGTAATTTTTAGCAATTTTTATTTTTCAAAAAAAAATCTCTACAATTTTCTCATCAAATAGTTTTTGTATAATATCTCAAAATCTAGAAGACTTACGCACTTTGGGATTTTACCACTGGATTCAGCGGGTCAAAATACATATGTATGTATATTTTTGTTATAATATTCGTAAGAGAAAGAATTTTAGAGCAAACAGTCTGAAATTATCTTAAAATTAAGAAATCCCCTAAAAAAAATTCAAAATAAATAATTTGCATATAAGTCAATTCGGACACTAGGAATTCAATGCCGTTGAGGGCATCTTCATATCTTGTTTAGTTTTTATGACATGGCCTTCGGAATACTTGAATTTTTCCTTTTTGTATTTTCCCAAAACTATATTTGAAAAACTAAACAAGATATGAAGATGCGCTCAACGGCTTTAGATTTTTCGCGCTTCATTTAACTTAAAAAAAAGTTTCTACAATTTTAATTTTTCAAAAAGAATCAGCTACCATTACATTTAGTATGTCAACATACGTATGTATGTTATACATTAAATTTATCCTCTTCACTAACATCTTTGACGAACGAGATTTGACGCATTTCACGCCTATAAATATATCACTTACTGAGATTTGCTACGGCAGAGTGTCACGTCTAGTAATGGGTAAAAGGCTAATGAAATATTTTTATTTTATTATATATCATCACGCCTTCTACCCATTACTGGGTGTGGCACTCTGCTACAGCAGATCTCGGTAAGTGATATATTTTTTTTGCGCGTGAAGTGCGGTTACCAGTCGTCAAATCACGGCCCCCAAACATGTTAGTGGTGGAGGAGCCACAGGGATAGCTTTTTTCAAATTATGAAAATTTGTCGCCTGTGGGAATCGAACCAGGGACCTCAGGATCCACAGGCCGACTTCATACCACTGAGCTAGCCATCCCACATTATTTTATTATAAGCTATTATAATTGCGTTCCTTTTATGCAGCATGGCAAATAATTTAATTAATTAATTAAAAATTCAATACTTTCATAGTACAACGATTATATTGTAATTTTATGTCATTATATGTTAAAAATAGTCTATCTAGGTCAGTAATAAAAATTAAAATTTAATTATCCATTTGAAAGTTTCTACTTTGTATGTTTTAAGTTTTAATTGCAACTTTACGTTTTATTTCATGATCGATTTGTTGACAATAAGTTTTTATAGGTACATACATAATCATGGTTTTAATACTATAAGCATATAGTCCAAGATAGATTTGCATACAAGGTGTAACAAAAAAAAACAGGACATAGGGATTTAGCATAGAAAATCTGATTCTTCACCGCCATTACTTGCTTTATAGGGTAGGTGTCTCAAATTAAACATTTGTTTACTAAATTTTCTATAGGAATAATAATAGTACATTATATTATATTTGGTTTAGTGGTATCGCTCGGCCTGTGGTTCTCCTCCACTAACATCTTTGGGGGCTGTGATTTGACGACTGGATTTTATTTTTTTATTACTTGCTAAATTAATTTGGAAAAAAGTACTTCAATAACATTTGTACATACATACATACATACATACATATCTTCACGCTATATCCCAACAAATGGGGTAGCACGAACCCTAAAATCACTCATAAAACATTCACTCATCACACCCATCAAACAACCAGTCTTCGTCAAACATTTTTATCCAAACATACCACCCTCACTTAAACCACTTTCATAGATCACTCCATATAAACTCATTCATTTATTACACTCGAAATTATTATCACACAACAAACCTTCAATCACATCATTCCTTTTCACTTACCATTCATTTTCTTTCTTCAACGTACATAACGTATGCATAAAAAATCTCAAATTACTCACGTTTACTCCTAACAACGAATCTAATAACGAAACTAACAACGAATCTACAAGATTAGAAAAGATGAAAGCGATAGTCTGCACTTATATATGAAAGAAAAGACTACAAGAAAGGGAGGGAGCGTTGCCCTGCGCTTGTTTTTGAAAGTGAATTTCACACAATTGCAGTTAAACACTACGTAATAACTGAAAACGAATTAAAAGATAAGAAAGGAAGGGAGTGTCGCTCTACGCTTGTTTTTGGAAGTGAATTCCACACAATTGCAGTTAAACACTCAATGTAAGATCAGAAAAGAATAAAAAAGATAAGAAACGAAGGGAGTGTCGTCCCTGCGCTTGTTTTTGAAAGTGAATTTCACACAATTACAGGTAAACACTCTAATGAAATTACTAAACAACGAAACTAAAATCTAAAACCCTGCGCTTTTCTGAAATCATCAGATTCATTCCGCAATTAATCTTCGCCAAACGTTCCTATCCTGACACACCACTTTTGCTTCATCCACATTCATAATTCCTTTCATACAAGCACGTTTGTTCCTCGTACTCGGAAACTTTCATAGGTCGCCCACGCAATCTTTCACCCTCAATTTCACCAACATATACCTGTTTCACTAATCTCTCATTCGACATACGTTCAACATGCCCAAACCATCTCAACTGACTTATACCTACTTTTCTAACTACATTCTTCTCAATTTCACACTCATCATACACCAATGTATTCCGGACACGATCTTTTCTAGTATAACCACACACACTCCGCAAATACCTCATTTCCACAGTAGTTA
The DNA here is from genome assembly GCA_911728475.2 of Pterostichus madidus. Lineage (NCBI taxonomy): Eukaryota > Metazoa > Arthropoda > Insecta > Coleoptera > Carabidae > Pterostichus > Pterostichus madidus. Next base: position 32,279,993 of record OU452314.1, read on the forward strand.
TACGACGTTCATGTTTCTTCATCCACACCCAACATTCACTACCATACATCAATGTAGGCACTAAAACACCATTAACTACAATATTTAGAAATAATAATAAAATAGATATAAATATATCATCACGCTTTTAATTCATTAACTGAGTGTGGCACTCTGCCGTAGCAAATCTCGGTAAGTGATATATTTATGCCCATGAAATGCGGTTACTAACTTTCTTTCCTTGACATACAAATAACTATTGCAACATTTTTAGACAGATAACAGTCTTAAAAATATTTTGGACGATTTGTATGGAAGATGACAGTTTTAAAAATGTTCTGGATATTTTTTGTAGGACAATTGTCTTTATAGGGGAATTATTCTTTAAAAAATCTGATGTGTGGACGTTTCACAAATTCGTGCTACTCCATTTGATGGGCTACAGCCTGATGTATTTGTGTATGTATGTAATATTACATAGGGGTAGTCTTTATTTGGTTAGGTAAAAGAACAACCCTTAGCTGTACCGTATTAAACAATGATCAATAAATAACAAAACGAAAAAAGAAATTTTGCATTTTCAGAATATCTAATCTGATACCCCATTCATCGTTCTAAATATGATGTATTTCTTCTAGGTTAGTGCCTCATACCTCAAATCAATTATCAAAATATGGAACACACGCAAACCCGGTTCACTCCTAAAATAAAGCGACGAATAGTACTCGAAATCTCTGAGATATATTTTTAATACTTGGGCAATAATTCTAACTATCCAAAGCAATACTTAAGTACCAGTGATAATCGTGCAATAATAACGTATTTGTAACAACGCATCGACACGGCCAGGTAACAAACCCTGAACAAAGATGGCGTTCGCGGCAGCTCGTATGATCCTTAAGGACAAGAGGAGGAAAACTTCTAAGGAGGACTTTGCGCCAAGGAATCGGAGCAAGGTAAAAGAGTATCCTTCATTTTGTAGATGATTTCTTGTGTATGATTTTTAAATGCAGAATAATCCTCCCTGTTCTGTAACTCGATCATTATCTGTTAATTAGTAGTGTGTTTTAATAAACCAAAAATAATATAGGCATTTAATAATGGACATAGGCTTAAGTTGTAATAATTTACAGGCAGATTCACAAAACGGATTAGCACTAACACCGTTTTTAATATTATCTATAACTCTGTTTCAAATTAAGACAGATTAAAGAAATAAACTAAATTTGATGCTAATTAACTCTCCTTTTAACTCAAGTTAAAATAAACTTGTTTCGTATATTGGAAAGAGAGTAAAAAACAAAATAAAAAATGGTGTTAGCGCTAATCCGCTTTATGAATCTGCCTGATAAATGTTAAACATGTTTATGTTTTTTTGTTTCTATTGCTACTATGATTATTGGAATATATTATTAAATATATAAATTAGTTTTTCTCAAAATTAGACGCATATACAGAAAAATTGCAAATAACACTTTATGTTTAAAATATTTCTGCTAACATCTTTTATTTGAAACTTTTTTTCGTAACTGATCCCATTTTTGAAATAAATGGAATTTATTATTTATCAACATTAATTGTCAACGTTTCTGTCAAGGTTATGGCCATCTTCAGGTCAAAAATAAGATGTAAATACAACAATTAAAATTATTTTAAGTTGAAGGTTGGTGTTTCAGGGCAAACATTTAACAAATAAAACTCGACTCTTCAGGGCAAACATAAAATTTAGAATCATGTTTTTTGCTTCATATTTAGAATCAAACATATTTTTTTTCATTTGTTAAATGTTTGACCTGAAACATCAACCTTCAACTTTAAATAATTTTAATTGTTGTATTTGCATCTTATTTGACCTGAAGATGGCCATAACCTTGGTCGAAACGTTGTCAATTAATCTTAACTAAATTAGTCCATTATTGAGTTCCTACATTATCTGTTAACGATCGATAAGTTAATGACAACCCGAATTTTTTATGATTAATTTTAGTACTTTTATATGCTGTCGTACAAAACTGCCAATATGAAAAAATATTATTTTTAACCACACTTTTTACAGAACTGTCATTGAGCTGTTATTATATTATTTTTTATAATAACAGCTACGTATATAATAAATAAATAAATATATCATCACGCCTTCTACCCATTACTGGGTGTGGCACTCTGCTAAAGCAGATCTCGGTAAGTGATATATTTTGCGCGTGAAGTGCGGTTACCAGTCGTCAAATCACGGCCCACAAAGATGTTAGTGGTGGAGGAGCCACAGGGATAGCTTTTTTCAAATTATGAAAATTTGTCGCGTGTGGGAATCGAATCTAGGGTACCAGGGTTCTCAGGATCCACAGGCCGACTTCATACCACTGTGCTAGCCATCCCATAGCTACGTATATTAATAAACAAAATTCATGAATATAACAAAAATTCTAAGGTAAATTATTTGGGTTTCATAATATCGAAATTGTGGATCAGCTGTAAAATAACGATGAAAAATAAAAATGATCATTAACTTATCGATCGTTAACAGATATGATCCAGTTACAGAGTAAGGCGGAATACATCGATAGCTGGGTTTATTATTGATATATCGAAGGGTTTAATGAAAATGCATTTATCTGGAAATATTTTGAGATGAATTTGGGTATTTATAATCTGATAATACCCTAGAGCCTTATCTCGATGAATATTATTTTTGATCAGAAATGTCTAAATTTATAGGAATAAAAGTTGCCTCAGAAAAAAGTATTTGAATGAAAATCGAGATATATTTGATAATGAACTGAAGCTAGAGGTGTATTTGTAAAGAACATGTCTCGAACCATTATTTAATAATTAAATTAAATATTTTTTTAATTAATTTTTACAGTTCTCTTGTTTAAATTTATTCATGTCAGTTGTCATAACAATTATCAAAAAAAATAAATTCGCAATCATGAATACTCATTTGTTTTTAATTAATTTAACAGATAACTTGTCAGTTTCAGACAGATAATATGAATTTATTTACTTAATTTTTAAATTAAGATTGCGGTAAACGAATTGTACTACGTTTTTTTTTTCTTTATTATATTTGATGTCATTGATTTTACACCTAGATTTCTTCAAAATGCTACTGTGGTATATCGAATTAGAAATAAATACAAAGTGATCAGAAGTAAATGTTTCTGTTGGCAATATAATTCTGGGGATCTTTTTATTCTACAGTTGGCACCACGCCAGGTAAAGGCAGATATACTATTCGACATGTCATTTTTATAATAAATACAAATAGGTTGAGTGATAGAAATACTTTAGGTTATTGCTCTGTGAGTAATATTAAGAAATAAAAGAATGTGGATAAGGAAAACAACGATATTTATTCATTTAAATTTTCAAATGTCACTGTCAACAAAAGGAAATAAATAAATAAGTCTTACCAATTTTGAAGTACTTTTTTAATTACCAACTGAAACACATACTTCTAATCACTCTGTATATTCGAAATATACAACACGAAACATAAAATTGCATAAAAAATTTTAAAGGAAAAATAATATTTGGTCTAATTCATATACGAGCAAAATGAATCTGATTAAACATTTTAGTTAAACATAAGCCAATGAATGTAAGTTCATAGCGTCTTTATAATCAAATTCAATTCACAGTATTCTTAGAATAAGTCTGTTTTCATGATGACGTCACAGAATATTTCACATTTCCAGTTTGTGTGAATGTAATGGGAAAATAGTGAACAACTTTGTAAGTTTTCAGGCAACGAAAAATTCATGATTTCTTGTCTGTAAAGTTAACTGAAACTGAAGTACGGGTAGATACTGCTGACTTCTGAGTTACACTAAAGTTTTCAAATCTAGTCTTCTTTGGATTTCAAATACAGTTTCTTGTTTCTATACGTCTTTGAATTTCGTAGAATAACTACTTAGAGCTACATTCATATGTCGTAGATATAATTCTGTGTATTTAATATGGAAATAATAATCATCGAGATTACTTTTCGTTCGTACTTAATTTGCAAAAAAAAGATATCTCATATTAAGTTACAATATAATGCCAATGGCACACTGGTCGAGGAGCATGAATGAGCGTCGAGGAACTCATCGATGAAACAACAGAACGCACCCTGACTGATAAAATAAACAAACACGAGAAAATAGCACAAAGCAAAACCAAAATGACAGCCCGCGCTAACATGAAATGAGACACAATAATACGTGTGAAATGAGACACAATCGTTTCATCGAGGAACTCCTCGATGGAAATAGAGGCGCCTCTATTTTTCATCGATGACGGGTGCATTCTGTTGCTTCATCGATGAGTTCCTCGACGCTCATTCATGCTCCTCGACCAGTGTGCCATTGACATAACATAGGTTTTATTTATACTGACAGTAATTTAAACTCAATAAAAAATAAAAAGACAGGTCGTATTTATTTGGCATTTTTAAAGTAACCCGGTAGGTTTTGATTCATTGGCACTAAGTAATCCAGGACAGTTCCTAAACTGGTCCTGCTGCCTCAGCTATTTTGGAGGGTTGACAAGTTGTGCCCGTTTTCTATCTCTTTCTAATCAACTTGTGTTCCTTGTTATTCGTTTTGAATTGGTGACATCGCAATTTGTATTTAAGCAGATGTCACTTAAGGTAGTACTAGTGTGACGGTGGCGCCATCGGTTGTCGAGTGATGAAACTGACGCTCAAAATAGTATAAAAATTGAATAAAATAAGTGTGTTATACCTATTATGATTTGAATATCATGAATTGTTAACAGGTTGTTGGTCTAGTGAATTTTCAAATACCATACCACCGTGTGGTGTTGCCATTATAAATTGGGATTCTTAATTTTTCGTTAAAAACAAGGCTTTGCATGGCTATATATCCATTACTAAACGATAAAAAACTTTCTCCTTCTGATACAATATACATGGATAGTTCTAGAACATCATACTAGTTTTTCAAATGAAACTGCAAAATTTTAGAGGTACACAAACCAAATATGTGCGATTCTGAGTGATGATCGCTATAAGCCCCGTGTATAAGAACTCAACTTTACAAGCGAATATATTTGTTTACAGACGGTGAATGTGTTTCATATTTTAACAGGATGCGTATGACTATCCAATGTTTACGTGCGCCAAATTTCATTCGGATCTGCAATATTTTTTTCACGCTAGTACTACCTTAAAATGGACATTCATATTTTGAATTTATCGCTAATTTTTACAACTGACATTAGATGCATAATTTATTTGGAAGTAACACGAGTTAGTTCTTGAACAGTTCAGGGTTGAACTCAAAGTTCCCTAACAAATACAGCCATATATACACTTACGACGGCGACTCCACCAATTACTTCACAATAAAAATAAATAAATAAATATATCATCACGCCTTTTACCCATTACTGGATGTGGCAGTCTGCCGAAGCAGATCTTAGTAAATGATATATTTATGCGCGTGAAGTGAGGTTACCAGCCGTCAAATCAAGGCCCTCAAAGATATTAGTGGAGGGGAAGCCACAGGGGTAGTTTTAATGTGGTGAAAATTGTTTGTCGGTTGTGGCAATCGAACCCGGGTTCCTAAATCCACAGTGCGATTCGATACCACTAAGCCACCTACCCCATTAATAAAATATGATAAAATAGTTATACCTATTATTTATTAATTTTGTTTCACACATCAATAAAACACAATTATAATGTTCCATATTTCATATTATTTATTATTAAGAACTACAATTACGATACAAAAATCAATAAATGTGTCTATTTGTTCTACTTATATATCTTCGGCATTTCAACGAAACTTAATTATTAAAGGGATATTATAAGAAACAGTTTATCTTTGATTGCAATTCAGAACGGAAATTGCCAGATATTATTAGTATAATAAAGGATATCGACATGGAAATGTACGTTTGAAGTTACAGTACTTTAATAATAGATTCAAATTAAGTTGATGACCCACTTTTGATTCTCAATATCTGCAGGAGAAGGCAAAGTTTATAGTTCACTGCCTGCATTATTTTCTGTTTTTGTAAACGTATATTTGTCAGAATAAAGGGGGTAGATATTGTGGCTTTATAAGCGAGAGTTCCGGGTTTGAAGTTTTATAAACAAAATTATAACTGTGAGCATTCTACTGGATGTTCCATAAAAACGGCGAGAAGGCAAATAATTTGAGAAATAAGTTTGTCGTTATCATGACTGCCCTGATATTTTACTGAAAAAAAAAGTTGAAATGAATGTTTAATGTATTCAATTCTGGTTCTAAATCAGTCTAGATATTAGATTTTACTTATTTAGTTAATGTTAAAATCAAGTTTAAAATATATACACAGTATGTCCCAAAAATAACGAAACTTTTAATTTAAATCATAGAACACGTAGCGCAATCTATTGAACATACACATTGTTAGAAAGATACATCTTTCCTCTTTCGAACGCACACAACTTCATGCAATCAGGTGACAGTTTAAAAATTCACGCGCATTTTAATGACAGTAGTTTTTGTGTTTATGTTGTAAAAATACAATGGAACAACGAGCAAATATTACATTTTGTGTTAAACTTGGAAACAAATTTGCTGAGACATACGAATTGATGAAAAAAGTTTATGGTGATGATTGTTTATCTCGTTCACAAGTTTATAAGTAGTTTGCAAAATTTAAAAATGGTCGTGAAGATTTAAATAATGATGAAAGATCTGAACGTCCAAAAGCGGGAAATCGTGCTGAATTAGTCGAAAAAGTGCGTGAAATCATTGCTGTCGATGCGAATTTTACTGTTAGAATTAAATACGAGTAAAAATACTATTTGGAGAATTCTAACTGAAGATTTGGATAAAAGAAAGGTTTGTTCACGTTTTGTTCCACATGAATTAAATGAAGACCAAAAAGTCGCTAAAAACTCAACGAATTTTTGATGAACAAACATATTTGTGTCATCGACCACTCTCCCTACGGAAGAATAATATATAAAATAAATAAATATATCATCACGCCTTCTACCCATTACTAAGTGTGGCAGTTTGCCGTAGCAGATCTCGGTAAGTGATATATTTATGCGCGTGAAGCGCGGTTACCAGCCGTTAAATCACGGCCCCCAAAGATGTTAGTGGTGGAGGAGCCACAGGGGTAATTTTAAAACGGTGAAAATGTTTTGTCGGCTGTGGGGATCGAACCAGGGTTCTTAGGATCTACAGGCCGATTCGGATACCACTGAGCCATTACCCCATTTAAAATAAATAAATAAATATATCATCACACCTTCTACCCATTACTGGATGTGGCACTCTGCCGAAGCAGATCTCGGTAAGTGATATATTTATCTAAAGATATTAGTGGTGGGAGAACCACAGGAGTAATTTTAATGTGGTGAATCGAACCAGAGTTCTCAAATCCAAAGGCCGAGTCGATACCACTGAACAAAATGTAACAACCCAAATTGACACGCCAAGACCTTTTTACCAAATGTTAAAGAACACTTTACGTGACATACAAGTATAAAACAAAACTTAACCTATAAAATAAAATCATAATACCAAACCAACATAACCAACCTATAAAAGTATACTTTGCAATCTAAGCCTTCTTCGATGTTTCCTCCTTTCAACATCCATATATACATATATACATACATACACACGTACATCGCGCAGCATCATAAAATAACTTCACTTTGTCAGGAAACTTTCATCGTATAAGAACGAGCAATTCTTTTTTGTTGATTTGCACACTTTAACGTTTGTTTTCCGGAAGACGTACACCCTTAGAAAGAAGAAGAATCATGTGCTCGTCAGCTCACAATGCATTTCGTGACGGGAAGGGTAAAGCTCAGAGCTTGAAGCTTGCGAACGTAATTTAAAAGTTGTATTTTGCGCACTTCATATAGTGCCTTTTGTCTGATAAGGGAAGAAATGCTTTTGTGCGAAGTCGTGAGAAAGAGAAAAGATTGGGTTCCTTACTAATTCGAAATTTAAAATAAATAAATAAATATATCATCACGCCTTCTACCCATTACTGGATGTGGCACTCTGCCGAAGCAGATCTCGGTAAGTGATATATTTATGCGCGAGAAGTGCGGTTACCAGCCATCAAATCACAGTCTACAAAAATGTTAGTGGTGGGAAAGCCACAGAGGAAATTTTTAATTTTCACCATTTTAAAATTACCCCTGTGGCTCTCCACCACTAAAATATTTGGGGGCCGTGATTTAACGACTGGTAACCGCACTTCACGCGCAAAATATATCACTTACCGAGATTTGCTTTGGCAGAGTGCCACACCCAATAATGGGTAGAAGGCGTGATGATATATTTATTTATATTATTTATTTTATGAAAATATTTGTCAGCTGTGGGAATCGAACCAGGGTTCTCAGGATCCACAGATCGATTTGATACCACTGAGCCATCTAATCCATAAATTTAAACATTGGAATTTATATTTATCTAATTTATTAATTAGGTGGCACAGTGGTTATCGTGTCGGCCTGTGGATCCTGAGAACCCTAGATCGATTCCTACTGCCGACAAACATTTTCACCACATTAAATACTACTCCTGTGGCTCTCTCTCCACTAACATCTTTGGGGGCCGTGATTTGACTGCTGGTAACCGCACTTCACGCTCAAAAATATATCACTTACCGAGATCTATTTCGGCAGAGTGCCACATCCAGTAATAGGTTAAAGGCGTGATGATATATTTATTTATTTATCTTATGCACAACCGGGCCGAAATGCTTGTGTTTTAGTCTTAAAAAGCGGGCTTAAACACTTGCTTTTGGCCCTAGGGCCATAAAAATTATTACCTATGGATTCATAAATAAAATAAAAATTTTAGTTTTTTAAAAACTACCCCTGTGGCTACTCCACCACTAACATCTTTGGAGGCCGTGACTTGACGACTGGTAACCGCACTTCACGCGCAAAATATATCACTTATCAAGATCTGCTTCGGCAGAGTGCCACATTCAGTAATGGGTAGAAGGCGTGATGATATATTTATTTATTTGTGAATACTTGATTTTACAAAATGTAATTTTGACACATAACCTATATACATATTTTAATCTTTTGAACATATAATTAAATATTATTTTGTTGTGCATAAAATATTGTATGTACCATGGGTAAAATTAGCGTTTCTGACCCTGAGCATGTTATTAGCCCTCATCGCTTTGCGCCTCATGCTAATAATCATACCGCGGGTCAGAAACGTCTGTTTTCACCCTTGATACATAAATAACCATTATTTTTAATTTATACATACCTACATACATACTTATCTTCACGCTATATCCTAACAAATGGGGTAGTACGAACCCTAAAATCATTCATAAAACATTCACTCATCACACTCATCAAATAATAAATCCTCGTAAAATATTTTCATCCAAACAATCCACCCTCACTTCAACCACATTCATAGATCACTTCATATAAACTCATTAATTTATTACACTCGAAATCATTTATCACACAACAAACCTTCAATCACATCATTCCTATTCACTTATCATTCATCTTCTTTCTTCAACGTACATAACATATACATAAAACATCTCAAATTACTCACGCTTACTCCTAACAACGAATCTAATAACGAAACTAACAACGAATCTACAAGATTAGAAAAGATGAAAGCGATAGCCTGCATTTGTATATGAAATTTATAATAACAATAATATCTTGCCTAAAAAAAAATCATAGTTCAGGTGCCAACACATTTTTCATCCTAACTTAATCTTTAAATTACTTTACAAATATGTAGTAGACTTGGGGCGAATTGGCACATAACAAATCCTTCTTCCTTTCTTTCTTTTCTTCTCATCTCATGCTTTTCGCTGTTTCGCTGTTTCGCTGTTTCTTTGTTGGCTGTTCACTTAATTCTGCGGATGAGGGAAGACCGTAGCTGTTGTAACGAATACAGCTGATATTTCTCACGTTTTTCACGTACAAAAACTTTTATTTCTAGTTCTGTCTTAGAATATTAAACGCGTTTCTTGGTCTGATACCTTCTGTAGCTATTAAAAGAATAATTACCTACTTTTTTTCTTGATAGGGTTAGTAGTTCAGTGGTAATGTATTGGACTATGAAAATAAGAGCTTGAGTTTAATTCGCATACAAGGGCAGGGTGAAAAGTCCCGGAAAAATTAAACAAGAAATGATTTATTTGGTCAAAACATATTTTATTTCTCAACATAATCTCCTTGTAGCTCGATACACTTCGTCCATCGTTTTTCTAATTTTTCGATTCCTTCCAAATAATACGATTTTGGCACTCCTTCAAAATAGGCGTTTGTCTCAGTGATGACCTCATCGTTGGAGCCAAATCTCTTTTCGCCGAGCCATTTCTTCAAGTTTGGAAATAGATAAAAATCGCAGGGGGCCAAATCTAGAGAAAAAAGTCCTTCTTATTGCGCATGAACATCGCTAAACACTCCTTTGAACTTGTCACGCGGTCGTGCTTGTTATCAGAGAGCAAATGCGACACCCATCTGGCAGATAGCTTTCTCATATCCAAAAATGTATGTAAAATGCTCCGTACCCGTTCGGTTGAGATGATCATAGCCTCAGTAAACTCGTGCACTTTAACTCGCCGATCGTCCAATATCATACCATGGATTTTATCGACGATTTCTGGCGTTGTAACCTCAATTGTACGACCAGAACATTCGACTACCACAACGAAAATCAGTAAACCACTTGTGAATCGTTCCAATCGATGGTGAGGAGTCCCCACAATGTTTAACAAGCGATGTTTTGGTTTGCGTAATGTTTTTTCCACGCAAGAAATAATGTTTAATCAAGACGCCAAATTCACTTTTTTCCATGTTTTCAAAAATCTTCAAGGTTGCTTTCTTTCGATGGGTGTCAAAACAGAACTGAATGACATATCAGTCTGAAAATTTTAATGCGTTCTAGTTAAAGATGGTACATCATAAATGTCACATGAGATTTGCGATTGTGGCGCCATCTGTTTTATTTATCAGGGACTTTTCACCCTGTCCTCGTATATAAATACTTCCTTATACTGTGTAGAAGAAAGTAAAAAGACCGAAAAGTGTAATGATGTATTTGTTTACTATGAAGAAGAAGCGAGTAGAAAACTACTCAATCACAACAAACAACAAAGCCGTAACATTGAACTATCGAGAAATAAAAACATCCAGAAATACGCGAACTAGGAAAAATAATGAAAAGTTACAAGTCTCTGCTTTGAATCTATTTCGTAGATAAGTATCTTCTTAAGTATGGAATTCGAAACATCCAACCCAAAAAGAACCCAAATGCAGTCGGAAAAAATATTGGAGAAAGTGCAAAGTATCGGAATATATTTTCTATCTTATCCGTTTTATTATTTTTCCGAATTCGACTTCCATCGCTTTACATGCCATTTACATACATTTTTCCGGCATTTCAATTGGATTTTAGGGTTCAGCCCTGTTTGATTTGGAAAATATGCGGTATAAATGGAATTGAATTGGAGCTCATTCAATTTTTATTTTGTTAGGATTATATCTTATCACAGCAAAAGCTATTCCTTCTTCCTAAGACTTTTTACAATTGAATATTAGGTATTTACAGATTCTTTATTATTTTTTATAAAACAGGGTATATTGACGGGTTTACAAGCATCGAAAGTGTAAGATAACGTGCGAGTGTATAAATTGAAAACGAGGCGTGTGGCGCCGAGTGATTTAAGTACACGAGCATAGTTATCACACTTTCGAGCGAGTTATGTACACTATTTTTCAGGCGACCACAAAATATTTCTAAAAAAAGTTTGCAAGAGCAATGTTTTATACTTGGACAGTTGATGCATTTTTGTAGGTAAGTGTTGACGTTTGACGTTTGAGGTTAGGTGGGATGATACCAACTGTACTAACCGTAATATCAAAATATTAAATAATGCCAAAATATTAAAGAAATCAAAAGATTCAGGGTTCTTGGATGAAGGCTTTGAAATAAATAAAATTTTATTGTAATAAATTCATGAAAGCCTTCATCCAAGAACCTTGGATCTTTTGATTCCTTTTTTTTTAAATTAATTTGACGGCTTAATAATTAAAACCCTAATAAAATATTAGTAAATAAGTAATTATTTATTTTAAAAATAAGATTTATCTGTGCAAATGTGTAAAAAATTTGCCAAAACTTCGATTTAAATAATAATACAAATTCTTTTCATTTATTTTATTATTTTCATTCATTGTAATCTGTTATCAATCAGTGGAACTTCACCTGATATGTTAGAAGTGTATGATATAATAACATATCAGTATATGTTATGTTCAACTTTCCATAGTAGTTTATGATGTTGTTATGGTTACTTTCATAAGTGGTCATTTATTTATATTTGATCAGTTCAAGGAATTGTATCAGCCTTTTTTATTATACAAAATGCAGTACAGACAATCGTTAAATCAATAAATGAGATATTTGATGGTTCAAATAAAACAAGACACTCTGTATATATATATATATATATATATATATATATATATATATATATATATATATATATATATATATATATATATATATATATATATATATCATCACGCCTTCTACCCATTACTGGATGTGGCACTCTGCCGAAGCAGATGTCGGTAAGTGATATATTTTTGCGCGTGAAGTGCGGTTACCAGTCGTCATGGCCCCCAAAGATGTTAGTGGAGGGGGAGTCACAGGAGTAGTATTAATGTGGTGAAAATGTTTGTCGCTAGTGGGAATCGAACCAGGGTTCTCAGGATCCACAGGCCGACACGATAACCACTGTGCCACCTATATACATATATCAAAATGGATGAATCATACAGATAACCACGCACCCGTATTTCAAACACAAACCAACCTCGGTCACAAAACAAATCATCTCGGTCACAGCTCCATTGTACAATTGGTATCCCTGCTTCCAGCGTTCGTCAATCACATCGAAATTAGTGCCCGGACTCCCTAACACCCTGACTCCGGGTTAGGTTCCCCGGATTTTATTTCAAATCCACCGGAATTGCAAATGAACGGTGACGTGTTCTAAACGTACATGATGTACTTCTCGTCAAGCATGCGAGAATGTGACGCGACCGGCGGAAACACAGGAAATTGTTATGGAAATTTTATTGCAGGAGCAGGTTATTATGTTAGTTGTTAGGGGATGTTTGGTTAGGCAGTAGGGGGATATGATAGATTGCAGTTGAGATAATAAGGGTAGTAATTGACCAGGAAGGAATAAAAATTGTTTACTGGGATTGTTATTACCTCAGTTATGTATGACTTTTTATGAGTGATTAATTGTACTGATATGCACGAGAAATTTTCAAAAGGAAATGCAATTCGTTTGACCACGTATAACCTTAAAATTGCGATATAGAATATACTCCATTCCTTGTATGAAAACTATTACGTCACTTTCGGTATCCATGTGATTCAAGATTATGTACTTACAACGTTTACATTGGTATTGGATTGACATATTTAAAACATAACCTAAAATTTAAATGTCAGATTAAAATACATTGCTCAAAAAAAAAAACCGGTCACCCAAAAAATTCCAAAAAAACGTCACTTTTCAAACCCCGAAGTCGCCCAAAGTCTAGTCTTTGAAAAGCTGTGAATTGATTTTGACTAACCGCCCCCCGCCACTCCCAAACGAGAGCCACTTTTTTCCTGAAAAAAAGGTGATTTTCCAAGCTTTCTATGGGAATCATCAGCCGTCAATAGACAATGAAAATATGGACATTTTTGTTACTCGTACGCAAAACTGCATCAAAATCGGATGAAAAAAAAAGAGACATTGTCAGAGGTTGGCATTCAATTGTCCGTAGCACGTAAACACTCGAACACATACGGACACAAACACACACACACACACAAACACCCACACACACACACACACACAAATAAAAATTAATAATGTTACATAAATGTTATGGGGTGGCTATCTCAGAGGTATGTAGTCGGCCTGTGGCTCCAGGGAACCCTGGTTCGATTCCCACAGGCGACAAACAATTTTCATAATTTCAAAAAATTACCCCTGTGGCTTCTCCATCACTAACATCTTTGGGGAACGTGATTTGACGACAGGTAACCGCACTTCACGCGATCTGTTTCGGTAGACTGCCACACCCAGTAATGGATAAAAGGCGTGATGATATATTTATTTATTTTATTTATATAAATATAAATATTATATAATAAAATTAATCGAACGAACACTGGATTCGAGAACTCGGGTTCGATTCCCACAATAATTTTTACCACATTAACACTCGTCTTGTGGCCCCCTCCACTAACATCTTTGGGAGTCGTAATTTGACAGCTGGTAATCGTACAAAATATATCACTTACTGAGATCTGCTACAGAAGAGTTCTATACCCATTAATTGGTACAATATATTTATTTATTTTATGTAATGGTTAGGAGCAGAAGGGTTGAAAAAATTACTCCACTATGTTTGGATTGCTTGGCTTTTGTACCAATAATTTTTAATAAATAATATTTATACTTGTCTTTTTGCCCGCTAGATGGCTATGGTAGTTTTGATGTAGTGATTTTGTAACTGTTTATCTAATTTTGTCATTATTGTTTTGACTACGGTGTTGTTTACCACCGTTTTAACATGTTATAATCTTTGACTATATTTTTCCACACGGAATTATTTATATTTTTATTGTAAACTGTTATGCTTAACTAACTTATTATTTTTTGTTTGAAAGTTATTTAAAAAAAAATTTTTTTTTTGTAATTTTGTTTAATCCAAACCTTTCTAGACTTGAAAATGGGACCAACCCATAGTCCCGAAACGTCGTCACCTATAAATATTATTTATTAAAAATTATTGGTACAAAAGCCAAGCAATCCAAACATAGTGGAGTAATTTTTTCAACCCTTCTGCTCCTAACCATTTCATAAATTCAACGGCTTAATAAAACGGATCTCCATTTTGAGATTCCATATATTATTTATTTATTTTAATACTAATTTGGTATTTTGAAAATTACCATCTACATTTTATTATAGAATTCTTTACAACACAATCCCAGTGGACAATATATTTCTTGTTTCAAAAATCTGAAGTTTAAAGTTACCTCTCAACTAAATCTTCAACAGAAAACTAAATTTAAAAGTTCAAATTCAACTTTCAAATTATCGTCATGTTGACTGGCCTTTCATCCATACATTACCAACATAACACATTGTCCCTTTATCTGTACAAACACGACACACCCCATAAAAAACTTTCAGCTTGTATCGAATTCCTCCATATATTTACATATCGAACAACCCATCTAGCTTCAAAACAAACATTTCATCTTTCAACCCCAGCCATGGAAAACAAAACACCAACGAGCAACACACGATTCCTCGCTTCAATACTGACTGACAGCCAATATGTGTGGGCTTGGCCGAGGAGGAGGATCCTGGATAATGAGTTACAGGGCTGTCTGCGATTATTACTAAGGATACAAAGCAGGAAAGGGGAGAGTAGGATAATTAATTGAGAGGACGGATGTATTGTAGGATGTATAATATAGGTTTAGGATTTTGCGAAAATATTTGAGCGTTTTGATTAACAAGTCTAAGTAAACTTCTAAAGCAAATTGGTATTATGGTCATGTGGCTGGCATTACGTCATTCGAATCCGAAGGTCTCGTGTTCGAATCCCACTTAAACTGTAATTATGATTAATTTCTTCTTGTATAGAGTATTACAAATAAATAGAAGGTACTTTAAAGAGAAATAAATAAATAATAAATAAATAAAAATATATCATCACGCCTTCTACCCATTACTGAGTGTGGCACTCTGCCGAAGCAGATCTCGGTAAGTGATATATTTTGCGCGTGAAGTGCGGTTACCAGTCGTCAAATCACGGCCTCCAAAGTTGTTAGTGGTGAAGGAGCCACGCGCATAAATATATCACTTACCGAGATCTGCTTCGACCGAACGATTCAGATTCCACTATAACCTACTCTAATTAGTATTAATTTCCTATTGTGCAACGTACTAAATAAACATTATATCCCTCCTTCCTGCTTCCTCATTTCTCCTTCCCTTCCCTTCTACTCTTCCTCCTCAAATCGTCAGGTTCTCACCTCTAGGCAATCCAGTCTGAATAATGAACTTGTTCAGATGTCCCGACACCATACCTCTTTCATCTCCTCCCTTTCCCGACATCCCTTCTAACCCGAGGCCAATGTATTCCGCCTTCGTGGTTTTTCAATCTCTCGCTGTCAATCCACCGCCGCTTGCCGCCCCCGAAGGGTGATGGGCACGGGGTTGTCGGCAATGCAAACGCAGGTGACGAAAGACTTGATGAAAACCTGCCCTGGACGGTTGATCTCTCGGAGGGAAATTGGAGAGAGTGATGAGGATTTTTTTTAGGATGTGTGTTTTGGTTTGATTGGAGGATTTAGTTTTTTTGGGGGTTTTGAGGTGGTGTTGGCGATATACAAGGGTCTGTAGATACAGAAATATGGTACAATATTTCTAAAACTGTAAGAATCTTTTTACGCAAGTCAAAAAAAAATTACATTAACATACGCGATTCTGATTACGAAATTCATCTTTATTGAACGTTTACTACTTTTTGGAATACCGATATTGACAACGTTAAAGAAAGTACCTTTTCCTGAAACTGGCAATTTCCTGATCCATTTTAGTGGTATGAAGTCGGCCTGTGGATCCTGAGGTCCCTGGTTCGATTCCCACAGGCGACAAATTTTCATAATTTGAAAAAGCTATCCCTGTGGCTCCTCCACCACTAACATGTTTGGGGGCCGTGATTTGACGACTGGTAACCGCACTTCACGCGCAAAATATATCACTTACCGAGATCTGCTTTAGCAGAGTGCCACACCCAGTAATGGGTAGAAGGCGTGATGATATATTTATTGATATATTTATATATTTATTTATTTTAGTACGGGAAGTAGATCATTACCTGACTCAAATAAAGAACTACAAAATTTAATTTCTTCGATAGTAAGTTTTCTACTTCTGCAGCTTGGATTTCAGGGAAAATATATAAAAACTACTCACTCTCATTTTCTTCGCTATTTTTCAGCATTTGATCAAGTTTTCATATTAAATTACTTTTAAGACAAAAATATTTTTTCCTGAAACCGGTAAGAAAGTGTCTACTTGTCTGACCTATTTTAGTATGAAAATTAGATTTTTACCAAAACAGTCAAGTAAAATACTTATCCAAGGTTACGACAAACATAACAGTCTGGTAAAGTACAAAACAGTCTGGTAAAGACTTTACCTGATTGTTTTGTACTTTTTTTATTACAACCTTGAATACATAGTCTGCTGTTAATACAATTTTATATTAAAAACATTAAACATTTTGAATTATTTATGATTAATTATTGATTAAATCAAACGATTTCAGAAAAAATAGTACATATAATACGTCAGGAAAGTGTTTTTACTTGGCGAAGCGGTTGTTTAATGCGGCCTCGTATTTTAATTTGCTGAAATTATAACTGTCAAAATAATACCGAATGTAACATTAATCTATCATAAATAGAAGAAAAAAAAATTGTTTCAAAATTAGCAGCTGTTAAATTGTCAAAATAAACAGGACCTTGATCTATAATATTTACTGACTGTCCATGGTAGACGATAAGCAAATATTATAGTCTTGATATAACCATGGAAACCAACTGTACAATAAAAATTCCATTTACTGTGTTTAAATTTTGCCATTAATGGGTAATATACAGTACAGGTATTGTAAAAACTAATTTAAACGTTAAATTTCATACTCTAGTGGCAAAAGATTGTGTGTTCAAATCCCATTTGCTTTAAATTACTTTTAAAAAATACAATTGTATCCGAGTTGTTTTGATTCCACTAGAGGTGTGTAGTTCGTGAACGAACTAGTTCATATGTACTATTCCTTATAGTGAACGACACGAACTAGGTCGTGAGTTTATTAAAGACTAGTTCACTGCGAACTATTCGGATATGATTCACCACCACGGCGCGGCGACACGGCCGATGAAGTCGAACGAAAGCGGAGAGCGGCGAACAAGTGAACGAGTGAACGAGACTACTAGTTCATTGCGAACTATTGGAATATGATTCACCAGCACGGCGGCACGGCCGATATGTTCGAACGAAAGCGGAGAGCAGCGAACAACTGAATGAGTGAACGAGCGAACGAGACTCATACTTCATTTGTTCGTGGTCGTTGCTATGATCACCGCACTGCTTCTGCTGTCTGCTGTCAAATTATACTAGAACCAGATCCTAAAAGTTCACTTGTTCTCGCTCGTGAATCACAATATAATACGATTTCCGTTCATCATAGTCTTCAAAATTTCATGAACGAAAGTGAACTAATGAACTAGTTCAATGAACTAATCTTTTTGGTGAACGAGAACGAATGAACTAGTTCACTCAAATGAACTAGAATTCCCATCTCTAGATTCCACTATAAGCTTACTGTAATTAGGATTAAGTTCATGTTGTACAAAGTACCAAATAAATAAATAACAAACTGAAGTACGAAGTAAAAAACCTTGTAAAATGATGAACATCTATAAAAACTCTTGGCACAAAAATAGCCCTTGCAATCAGTATGCGTTACATTCTTCTCTTCTTCTTCTTCTTCTTCTTCTTCTTCTTCTTGATAGAACATTTTTCAATCTCAATAGCTGATATGTAGATATCGTCAAGTTAACAAGAAATACAAGCCTTGCAGTCTTTCAAAGCAATCCTGGACAACTGCCAAAAATATAAAGCTGAAGAAATATGTATACTTAAACTTCCAGTGAATGCTTCCTTTAAATTTTCGCGACGTTAACAGAACAAAAGAAAATACTGATAACAAATTGGATACAAGTACATGCCAATAATGTTTGCATGGAAATTTGTTTGTATGCTGCTGTGAAAATTGGGTTGATTTCATAATTGAATGTTTTGTCATGATATGAAATATATTTATTAATTTTCTACTCTGTGCAACACGAAATTGAGGCAAATTACAATAGCAAAATAAATAAATAATAAATATATCATCACGTCTTTTGCCCATTACTGAGTGTGGCACTCTGCCGCAGCAGATTTCGGTAAGTGATATATTTATTCGCGTTACCAGCCATTTACGGTCCCTAAAGATGTTAGTGGTGGGAGAGCTATAGGGGTTAATTTTAATGTGGTCGATTGAGAGAATGAAACTCGGGCCAAAAAGAAGTGTTTAAGCCCGCCTTTTAGGCCTAAAACACATGCTTTTCGGCCCGGTTGTGCATCAAACAATATAAAAAGTTTGTCAATCAAGATATACAATACCAAATCAATAATTGTGATCAATCTAATTTTACCACCCTCCTGTCACGATTCGTTACCCCGTAATCAAGGTATCAAAATCCCCTTGCGATGGAAGTACACAACAAAATAACATTTAATTATATGTTCAAAAGATTAAAATATGTACATAGGTTATATTTCAAAATGACATGCAAAATCAAGTATTCACAATAAACAAAAATTGTCATTTTATTTATATATCCATAACAATTATTTTCTTAAGGCCCTAAGGCCAAAAACAAGTGTTTAAGCCTGCCTTTTAGGGCTAAAACAAATGAATTTCTGCACTGTTGTGCATTAAAACAAATTATACCAAGGACATTGTAATATTGACTTTTTTCTTGTACCTTTTAACAATATTTTTACTTTACTACACGATTATTTTAAAATGTACTACTAACTAAACGATTTTTCGTTAAATAAAGTCGACTTTCATGATCAATTTGCAAAATAAATAAATAAATAAATATAATTATTTTTTTTATAGGGTGGCTAGCTCAGTCGGCCTATGGATCCTGAGAACCCTGGTTCGATTCCCATAGGCGACTAACAATTTTCAAAATTTCAAAAGCTACCCCTGTGGCTTCTCCACCACTGACATCTTTGGGGGCCGTGATTTGACGACTAGTAACCGCACTTCACGCGCAAAATATATCACTTACCGAGATCTGCTTCAGCAGAGTGCCACACCCAGTAATGGGTAGAAGGCGTGATGATATATTTATTTATTTTATTTTATTTCTGCAAATTTATAGTTACAAGCTGCAAGAAATGTTCGTGTTTGAAAACCCACCAGTCGAAATTCCGCTTCGCCCTTTAAGGGCGGCTAACGCTACCCTTAAGAGCATGTGCTTGAGTTGGTAAGCACGTATAATATATGTATGAGGTCGGTTGCTCACGCAAACAGGATAAGATAAGAAATCCTGACACATAATTTATTTAACTGTAGTGAATTACTTCACAGATAACATTTTTGATACTTATCTTATAGGAGAATGTACTTCAAACCTATTTTTAGACATAGTGTTAAATAGTTCTCCATTAGCATTTATTTACTTAATGCTTAACCCTTAAAGAGAAATGGGTTTTATGTTTACTACACATGTGATATAGGGGGATATATTTCATCGCTTTTTAGAAGCTTTGTGTTGGTATTTATTTATTTATTTGTTACTCTGTCAAGGGCGGATCCACGGAGGGGGCCATGGGAGCATGTTCCTCCCCCCCCCCCATTGGGCTTATTATTATTTTAATTTTTTATGTGTTATTACTTTCTTATACACAGTATAAGGAAGTATTAGATTCGTGGATGGGGTGGCTAGCTCAGTAGTATGAAGTCGACCTGTGGATCCTGAGAACCCTGGTTCGATTCCCACAGGCGACAAACAAAAACAAACAAAAAAGTATATATATATATATATATATATATATATATATATATATATATATATATATATATATATCATCACGCCTTCTACCCATTACTGAGTGTGAAACAGATCTCGGTAAGTGATATATTTTGCGCGTGAAGTGCGGTTACCAAACAAACAATTTTCATAATTTCAAAAAAATGCTACCTCTGTGGCTCCTCCACCACTAACATGTTTGGGGGCCGTGATTTGACGACTGGTAACTGCACAAAAATATATCACTTACCGAGATCTGCTTCGGCAGAGTGCCACACCCAGTAATGGGTAGAAGGCGTGATGATATATTTATTTCCCAGTTTTCAAAAATCTAACATAATTATAAAATTACCTCAATAGAAAAGATAGTATAAAGAACACATTTCATAATGCCTGTTAACGCACGAGTGCAGAGTGTATCGTTTTCCAAATTTGGACTCGTGCGTTATCAGATACCTTATAAAACTACAGAGTGATTAAAAAGAATTGTTACAGTTGGCAATAAAAAAAACTACTTGAAATTGGTAAGCCTGATACATAAATTCATTTCCTGTTGTTGACAGTGACATTTAAAATTTAAATTTGGGTACATTTATTATTACATTTATTTCTAAAGTATTTCCATTACTTAAAAATTCAAAATCCTATTAGCTGTCAGACTCCTGACATAACCTATTTGTATTTATTAGAAATGTCAAATAGCATTTCCGCCTTTATCTGACGTTGTGCCAACTGTGGAATAAAAAGATCTCTGGAATTGTATTGCCAACTATAACAATTCCTTTTGATCACTCTGTACTTCTTTAATATACTATTATATGTATCTAATGTCAGATCCGGCTGTTTGCAAATTCAAATATTTTTCTTATTCGTAACCTGTTTTTTTATTCATTTATTTAATCGTTATTATATCTAATGAAATATTCACAAATATAATAAAAATATTCCGATTCGTTTGCTCAATTATACCACATAAATTCTAAATAATATATGCGTGATAACCACAGAACACAAAACGTTGCGTTTTCAAGGATGAAAATATTTTTCCGTCATGTATTTTTTATGGCATTAGGTCAGACCCTCGTTGTGTAGTATGATACCCTCATAATACAATCTGACGAATAATTCCTGGAGATGTGGAGAATGATACGAGGTAATAAGAAGATTATTTCCGAGAAATTTAATAATTTTTTTATGTTTGGGCTTGTTCTTGAACATTGTATTTGTTAGATTTTGAACTGCTTTAGAAATGTTGAATTCTAAAAAAAAATCTGGTGTGGGCACCACACGACTTTCTTATACACAGCATATTTAATATTTAGAATATATGAATGTTATATAATGTTATTAAACATGTAATTTAGATTTTCAGTAATTCAGCATTTATCTGTTTGAAACATAAAATATTAAAGTTGTTTACGTATAATTTTTAGTAATGTTGACTACTTTATGTCTAACTTTACGGATGAGGCATATACAGAATGTCCGTTTTTCGAACCTAACCCTTGGTATCTCAAGAACCGTGAGATACGAAGTCGATTAAATTGAGGCAAAGTTGCCAAATTAGTTGACCATTTTAATGATTTATTTGTTTTTCCGAAAAAAGACATAGATAACTAGATAAAGCAAAAATTAAAATTTATGTTTTTTTGTTTCTATTGCTACTATGATTATTGAAATATATTATTAAATATAAAAATTAGTTTTTCTCAAAATTAGACGCATATACAGGAAAATTGCAAATAACTTTTTATGTTCCAAATATTTTTTCTAACATCTTTTATTTGAACGTTTTTTTCGTAACTGATAAAATTTTTGAAATAAATGGAATTTATTGTTTTGTGTGTCCAGTAAACTTCCTCTTCCGGTTTTCCAATTTCATTCGAAATCAACTCAGTTCTTCGTATTTTCATGAAACTTATAATTACCAAGTTTCGTTAACAAATCTTATCTCGTTCATGAGATATTGCACACTCGGACACACATCCATCCACACACACACACATACACACACACAGGCAGACATCATTGAGAAAATGATCAAAACGGATTCAGTGGACCTCAAAACACGTATTTCCGCGAAAATCTCGTCAACGATTTTTTTCACTTGTAAACAAATTTTCAATAGATTTTATTTTTCAAAAAGTTTTCACTAAAATTTTCTCATCGAGCAGTTTTTGAACAATATCTCAAAAACTAGACGACAAATGTATTTTGGGATTTTACCATTGTTTTCAGTGGGTCCAAATACATATGTATGTATCCCTAAAATCGAAAAAAATCCAAGGGGTACCCCTTAAAAAAAATTAAAAAAATTAAAATCACTAAAAAAAATTTTATAAGTCAATTTGGATACGGGAAATTCAATGCCGTTAAGCGAATCTTCATATCTTGTTTAGTTTTTATGATATTTCCTCTAGAAAAGTTAGGTTTTTTTCGATTTTAGATTAATTTTAGGGCGTTTGCTCTAAAGTTCTATTTTGTACGATTATTGTAATAAAAATTTACATACCTATGCATTTTGACCCTCTGAATCCAATAGTATGCTTATGAACTCTAGTTTTTGAAACATTGTTCAAAAACCGTTTTAAAAGAAAATTTTGGTGACAATGTTTTTAAACTTAAAAAATTCTTTATATTTCTTTATAAACTAATTGAACTACGAGAAATTAATATCGTTAAGCGCATCTTTATATCTCGTTCAGTTTTTCAAATATAGCATCGAGAAAGTACAAAAACTGATGAGATAAAATTTAGGTAGAACTCAACTTTTTCTTAAAAACTATTTACGAAATTGTAATAATTTTCATAATTTCAAAAGCTACCCCTGTGGCTCCTCCACCACTAACATCTTTGGGTGCCGTGATTCAACGGTTGGTAACCGCACTTCACGCGCTAAATATATCACTTACCGAGATCTTCTTCAGCAGAGTGCCACACCCAGTAATGACTAGAAGGCGTGATGATATATTTATTTATTTATTACGAAATTGTCCTAATCTATAAAGTAATAATGATATATAAGAAGTTGTTATTATCATATCAGTCAATATGAGGAATAATTTGAAATACTGTAAGATCTTCCACAAAATCGTAAAGTGTTTCAAAACAAGAACGTATCTGATTCCTTTCCTCAATTTACGAGCGTTGTAAACAATTTAAGAAGTCAAATATTTACATTGTCTTTGGCGATGAGTAATTGATCTTAAGAACACGATTCTTTGCTTCTGAGTATCAGAAAAACATTGGTAAAGTTCTTGAAGTTAACTTCAAATTAAACTGTTACACCAACAAGAGTTGTGTTTGAATTTCAGAGAAATCAATTTTAAATACCGCTAAAGAAGTTTTTCTAACTGCTTTTGTCTTATCTTGACTTAGAGAAAGGACAAGAACTGATACTTGTCTTGTTTAAAAGTGTTTTGTCACGATAGTTGTGCAGTGATCATATGCGTTTATTAAAATGAATCTTGGAATATTGGTAACTTAAAAATAAGATTCTTTACTTTGCTATGATACTAAAAAATTATTGTCTGGTAAGTTTTCGACTCAAATGTTAAATCATACGCTGTATCAGATACCATTTTAAAATTTTATTTCAATTTGGACTTTAAATTTCCTCATAAAATGGTTGTTATCCACAATAGTTATCAAGGGAAGAATATAGAATAAAATACGCATTATATTATGTTTGAAACTTAATATTTATTAAAAATAGGTTCCATTTGAATCAATACACTTTTAAAACGATCAACTAGAGCATGCATAGATAGAAAATGAAATGACATTTATGAAACTCGTTCTTTACTATACAATTTTAAAGTTAAATTTACGATTTTATATTTCGTTGTCCTTTGGAAAACTAAAAGAATAAATTTAGACAAGGCTCCAGAGATTTCAAAAATAAATTCTCGATCGTCCATCGTCCACTGGGATACATACAATCTCACATAGCTTGTCTTTATCCTTTTTCTTAGGGTTTGTTCCGTCTGAAGTTTGTTTAAAACAAGAGGAAAAACAATCAGTTTAAATTACTGTCAGTAACGGAAGATTTTAGACGTGGGCCAGATATTAAAATAGATGGATTTAAATTACTGAGATAGAGTTTAATAAAGAGATAAATCTGTAGCAATTTTTATAATAAGTAACTACTCACCAGTTGTACCTTCAAAAGTTAAATTTTAAACTTAGTTTAAATAAATAAAAGTAAATCGAATGTTTAACAGCCATGTCAATTATTCAATATGATATGTCTAGTAGTATATGGTATGGTTAGCATTGCCGCATTCTAATCCTAACATTCTGAGTTCAAATCCCATTCAAGCTAACAATATACGAGGGCAGGGTGAAAAGTTCCTGAAAAATGAAACAAGAAATGATTGATTTGGTCAAAACATAGTTTATTTCTCAACATAATCTCCTTGTAACTCGACACACTTCGACCAACGTTTTTCTAATTTTTCGATCACTTCCAAATAATACGATTTTGGTAATCCTTTAAAATAGGTGTTTGTCTCAGCGATGATCTCATCGTTGGAGCCAAATCTCTTTCCGCCGAGCCATTTCTTCAAGTTTGCAAATAGATAAAAATCGCAGGGGGGCAAATCTGGAGAAAAAAGTCCTTCTTATTACGCTTGAACATCGCCAAACACTCCTTTGAACTTGTCACACGGTCCGTTGAGATGCTCATAGCCTCAGCCCTCTCGTGCACTTTAACTCGCCGATCGTCCAATATCATACCATGGAGTTTATCGATGATTTCTGGCATTGTAACCTCAATTGGACGACCAGAAGGTTCGGCGTTCTTTGTGGTCATACTACCACAACGAAAATCAGTAAACCACTTGTGAATCGTTCCAATCGATGGTGAGGACTCCCCATAATGTTTAACAAGACATGCTTTGGTTTGCGTAATGTTTTTTCCACACAAGAAATAATGTTTAATGTTTAAGACGCGAAATTCACTTTTTTTCATGTTTTCAAAAATCTTCAAGGTTGCTTGCTTTCGATGGGTGTCAAAACAGAACTGAATGACATATCAGTCTGAAAAATTAATGCGTTCTAGTTAAAGATGGTACATCACAAATGTCACATGAGATTTGTGATTGTGGTGCCATCTGTTATTTTTTTCAGGGACTTTTCACCCTGTTGTGTAAACTACCACACTGCGGTTTGATGTTTCTGGATCCTATACTGTAATTGGGATTAAATTCCTGTTGTACAGACTAACATAAATAAATAAATAAAGATCTCTTTGATTTATTTAATTCAACCAAGTTTAAAATTTATTTTTTGAAGCTGCAACGTATACAATTTGGTAGCATATATAAATAGCAGATATTTTTTATTTGCAAAAATTGATCACCCATGTTTCTATTTATTTGGGTGACACAGTATATCTTTCTGTATCTCTCATAACGTAGAATTCATCATCATGAATTATATTTCATTTTAATTATAATAATTGCGATAGAATTAGATTAATATTTGAAATCTACCTGTTAAACATCTTTGGGTACGTCGTACATGTCTCATACATCATTAGATGTGTCATGTCATCTGTCAAAACTATCAAACATTGTGTTGGAGTGTCAGGTGTCAGGAATATGTCATGTAACTAGTAGCCGGAATGATCAAAATGGTAAATTACTTATTATAATTTACTTCGAAGTAATTCACCCCAATAAATGTATAAGTTTGTGTTGGGGTTTGTTTTATTAAACTCGTTTTTTCTTCTAATGGACTGTATACTTTTTATTTTCACACTCACTTACATACAAACTATAAACATTACTAATACTTATTGAATATTAATTGATATAATATGACCTTCTCGAAGGCACGCTCTCAACACACTTCTTATCTATTTTTTACTTTGCATGCATCTCCGATCAGTGCAACTGATCCCCACTACTCTTATCACAGCGTCACCAGTCCCGTACTCAATCTTTTCTTCTTAACAGTTTGCTTAATTCAATTCATTTAGTCGTGTTTTCTAATTTATCTGAACTGATTTTAAAAAACCAAGAGGTAAATTTAATATAGCTATTGCTCTCAAACTCATAACCATGGATATGGCAAATCCCATGTTTCACGTTAAAATAAACTCACAATCTTCTTTGATTTGTCTTTATCTTAGTTATGCTTATTTCTTTGTAGTGTCCATATCGTAGAGATGGGAAGTCTAGTTCAATTGAGTGAACTAGTTCATTAGTTCTCGTTCACCAAAAAGATTAGTTCACTGAACTAGTTTATTAGTTCACTTTCATTCATAAAATTTTTAAGACTATGACGAACAGAAATCGTACAAGAACAAGTGAATTTTTAGGATCTGGTTCTAGTTTTATTTGACAGCAAGTATGAAAGAAGAAAAAAATAAAAGACAAAATTTGTTTTTTCAAGTTCTATTTTTAACCCTTTGCACTCCGTTGGCGCCGACACTGCGACATAGGAATCATTCTAACAAATCCAATGGCGCCGCGGCGGCGACATAAACAATAGGATTACATTTTATTGTTTAATAAATTAAAGGATCCTTTTACAAGTTTACAAATAGTTGTATTCAGTTGTATACAGTACACACTGGTGATACGTTGTGCTTTTTGCTATGTTTTACATTTATAACAGTAAATACGCATTCATTCTATTCGAATCATATAAATATGGAGGAGAATGTTGAATTTAGTGGTAGTGAAGACGAGTTTGTTTTTGAAGTGCAAAGTGACTTTTCCGATGAAATTTCGATAGAATATGACAATTTTATTATAAGTTCGAGCAGTGACAGTGATTTTGTAGGACATAAACGAAAAAAATCTCGTGTTTTGGACTAGTGAATACTGTGACAATTGTCCTAACAAACCACATATGCATTTGGGAGACTGTTTTCTAAAATACCGCACATTAAAAATTTATAAAAATTAGAATATACTTATTTTTCTTTGATTTCCAATATTATATCATAATAAATATATATTTCTTAGCATAACTACATTTTTTTATTTATTACCTTAACAAAAAATATAGTTTTCTAATTTTCTAAAATTTAGTATTTTTTCCTAATAATTTCGCATTATAACCTAAAGAGTTGCTGGTATACCACATAAAAAAAAATTGGAGTGCAAAGGGTTAAATAAATAAAAAATACACAAAATAAAATTATAAAAATAAAAAAACAACAATAAAGACAATATAAATACGAGATACAAAAATATCTAAAATAAGAGAAAATGAAAGAAATTAAAAATTACTATTTAAAAATAATATTTGTGACACGAACGAACGAAGTATGAAGTAAGCTCCTCTAGTAATTAGTCTTCTTCACTCGTTCACTTGTTCTCCGTTCTCCGCTTTCGTTCAACCTCATCGGCCGTGTCGCCGTGGTGGTGAAACATATCCGAATAGTTCGCAGTGAACTAATAAAATAAATAAATATATCATCACGCCTTCTACCCATTACTGGGTGTGGCACTCTGCTGAAGCAGATCTCGGTAAGTGATATATTTTGCGCGTGAAGTGCGGTTACCAGTCGTCAAATCACGGCCCCCAAACATGTTAGTGGTGGAGGAGCCACAGGGATAGCTTTTTCAAATTATGAAAATTTGTCGCCTGTGGGAATCGAACCAGGGACCTCAGGATCCACAGGCCGACTTCATACCACTGAGCTAGCCATCCCATAAAAAAACCAGTTCGTGTCGTTCACTATAAGGAATAGTTCATATGAATTAGTTCGTTCACGAACTACAAACCTCTAACATATCGTAAAAGTTCTTAATAACTGTATCTGTTAAACAAATAAATAATATCGCATCGAAATCGTAATTCAAATGATCAAAATTAACTGTCATTTTGGATGTGCTATTTTTTATTTGTCAGACGGTTAAATTATGAAGAGTTTTATTTAGGGGATCAAAATATCTGACGTAAGTTTTTAATTTTTGCAAAAGCTGTCAACGTTGCTTTACACATCTGTCGTCAGAAGATCAAAGAATGAAATATAATAAGATTTTATTTTATTTATTTCTTTCTTTTCGTTTGTTCTTTCCCGAAGAAGACAGATGTCTTGTGTGTCGAAACATTGACAGTTTTTTCATAAAAAATTTAGAAGTTTTATGAATTTTTTTATAACGTATCCTTTCTTGATTTTATTACTTTTTATCTACAGGTTCATAAAACGGATTAGCCCTAACTCCGTTTCTAATATTATTTATAACTCTGTTTCAAATTAAAACAGATTAAAGAAATGAACAAAATTTGATGCTTATTAACTTTCTTTTTAACTCAAGTTAAAATACATTTATATACGAGTATAATACGTCAAGAAAGTGTTTTTACTTGACCACTTCGTCAAGTAAAACATCAGTTTCGTGACTTATTATGTACTATACTATTTGACATATTTCAATTTGACAATCAGGTACACCAACATAAAACTAAAAATCACTAAAAAAGACAAATTTCAATCATTTATACTCATCCGGTAGTAATAATAATGATACATATTGGGCTACATTTTATATCAGTGGATATCAAACTTTTCTGTTTACAATAATAGAAGAAATGTTTTCACAATTTAATTAACAATAAAGCTGTAAACATTCTTTTGTTTCCTATGTTACCTAGGTTACTCATTATCATTATTTTGTAGGTATTACATTTTAGTTCACATAGTTTCCGAGATTCACGGCACGTTAGTTGTTTATAATAATAGAATTAATGTTTTCACAATTCGAATTACAATAAATCTATGAATATTTTGTTGTTCCCTACGTTACCTAGGTTACTCATCATATTTATTTTGTAGATATTACGTTTTAGTTCACATAGTTTCCGAGTTTCACGTCTCGTTAGTTGTTTATAACAATAGATTTAATGTTTTCACAATTCAAATTACTATAAATCTGTGAATATTTTGTTGTGTCCTACGTTACCTACGTTACTTATTATCATAATTTTGTAGATATTACATTTTAATTCACATAGTTTCCGAATTTTATGTTTCGTTAGTTATTTATAACAATAGAATAAATGTTTTCACATTTCAAATTACAATAAATCTGTGAACATTTTGTTGTTTCCTGTGCTACCTAGGTTACTTATTATCATTACTTTGTAGATATTACATGTTAGTTCACATAGTTTCCGAGTTTCACGTCTCATTAGATGTTGATAACAATAGAATTAATGTTTTCACAATTCAAATGACAATAAATCTGTGATCATTTTGTTGTTTCCTTCGCTACCTAGGTTACTAATCATCATTATTTTGTAGAGATTTAGTTCACATAGTCTCCAAGTTTCACTTTCCGTTAGTTACACTGTAGACTGTAGTCTAGTCTAGTCTATCATCTCTTCATTTCACTATCGCCTGTCTTAGCTATAGTCTATCCACATATTCACGCACATACGTCACTCATCCTAATGCAGTGTTGCCAGCTCTCCATGACTTTCTATTTGTTTGCAGGCCCGCAGTGGCAGTGCTAGTAGCTATAGGAGTCTGAGTCAGGTAAACAAGACATTGCATCGAATTTCTCACCGTTTGGTTCACAGATAGAGTTTGCTTTTGTATTTACATTCATACAAGTACGGTTATAGACACGTAGTAGATCTTTTTTGTCTTGGTTTCTACACGAGAAATAGCACCTATTACCTTGGTTTGTTTGTCCTTACAGTGGCGTAACTATGACGACGAAAAATGTGCCCTGATATTTATTTGTCAGTACGAAAATAATTATTCCACGACTATGGAATGTAGCTTGATTTTTATCTGAACTATCTTTTTTTATGACCACTAATGGCTGATTGTATCGTCGTCCCTTAAATATCAAGTGGCGCTATATATCGAACAGGGTGGTTGAAAGATTTTTGTATTTATAAAACAATATTATATATCAGTAATTTTGCTTATACACGTAATAAACATTATTTAAAGCAAAATATACTGGGTGAGGAAAAAATTCCGGAACGGTTAAATATCTTGCGAAATACATATTGGATCGAAAAAGGATAAAATACGTGTCAAATATTTTTCAAAAATCTAAAATAAATAAATATATAAATATATCATCACGCCTTCTACCCATTACTGGGTGTGGCACTCTGCTGAAGCAGATCTTGGTAAGTGATATATTTTGCGCGTGAAGTGCGGTTACCAGTCGTCAAATCACGGCCCCCAAACATGTTAGTGGTGGAGCAGCCACAGGGATAGCTTTTTCAAATGATGAAAATTTGTCGCCTGTGGGAATCGAACCAGGGACCTCAGGATCCACAGGCCGACTTCATACCACTGAGCTAGCCATCCCATAAAAATCTATCTAATGATATTAAACTCGACCCCCACCTCCGCCTCCAGGGGGTGAGGTGGGGGGCAACTTTGTAATCTTAAATGGGAACACCCATTTTTTATTGCAGATTTGGAATCTCCAGAAAATTTTACATTAAGTTGATTTACGATTCAAGTTATTTTTGTTCACAGATGGCGCTGTGATCGCCACAAATGGAAATGGAATTGATGTACACGAGCACAAAATTGACAGTCACTAGTCTCCATTAGGTTTCCCAAATAATTCTAAATAATTCTAAAAAAATTCTAAAACAAATAAAAAAAAAATCTAAATTCTCAAAAAAAAAATGAGTGTTACATTTGTGTTCGTGTACATCAATAATCAATCCTATTGTTTAAAAATCTAACCTTTAAACAATACAAAACTTATAGTTACGCCACTGGATTTTTCTTTTTATTTTTCGTTTTTGTTTGTGTCTGTCTTTAATTTATATTTCAACACAGCACTTATAAAATACATAATAACTACACTGTAATATAATCAGAATTTGATATAAATTCTAGTCAATTTAAAAAGAAACTAAAATTATTTTAATTTGAACAGCAGTTTGACAGTTAACTAAATTACATATATCTTTTAAATTTATTTTATTTACTAAGTTTTTAACTTCAGAAGATCTTGTTGCATTTTGCAATATATATTTTCGTCCGGCAAATATTTCTATTATCATTATTTTTAGAGAGAACTACTTCCAATATAAGTGACAGAAGAATTAGTTTTTAGAATTCTCCTTAAAAATATTTTAGATATGCTTTACAGCTACAAATTATATTATATAAATAAATATATCATCACGCCTTTAACCCATTACTGGGTGTGGCACTCTACCATAGCAGATTTCGATAAGTGATATATTTATGCACGTGAAGTACAGTTACCAGCCGCCAAATCACGACCCCAACCGATGTTAGTAGAAAAGGAGCCACAAGAATAATTTTAATGTGAAAAAAATTCATGAAATATATTTTTTTTTAATTATTTCTTTCTATTTATTGCTCTAAAACAAATTTTAAATATTTGCCGGCAAAAATGAATCAAGATAATTGTAATCCTTAATTTTATTACAATTAATCCTTGATATTTAATACTTTATTATTTAATTTGAAAAAGAATAAAAATATGTTTTGATTGTTACAAAAATATCATAAACTTATTAAGTCAAAAATTCGATTCAAATCGTTAAAAATTTATTTAATTTAATACCGTTTAATACATTCTATGTAATTATAAAAAAGAACCAATTTCTTCTTCTTTCATTTTTCTCGAAACAAAAGACGTAATTCCCTTTCACAAAAACAAAACACGACTTTTATTATAACTTGAAAAGAAACGTACGTCAATTCTGGCCGTGAATATCTTTTCTGAGGCGTAAAATTAAGCTCTATTGTGAGTTTGAAGAGTGCTGTCACTGTGGAAGCAACCGAGCTTTTAGAATTATATTCCATAATTATGGCAGTGCGTTGAAACGGAATTATGGAAGCCCTGGAATTCTACATCTCAGTGAAACGGTAATAATGGGAATTATGAATTGTATCTTAAACAAGAAATTGTTTCATTTGCTAATGATGCTTTCTGTTTAATTAATCGCTTGTTTTGAATTGAATTAATACTTCTTAAATACTAATTTAACCTAATTTTGGTTCTATATTTTGCTTTTCTTGAATCTAATAATAACAATGTAATTTTGTTAATATAAAACAAGTTTTTTTTTAATTGAAATAATAGTTAACAACTTCAAGACAATTTTAGGTCATATTTCTAAGATGCTATATCGCTTGATTTTAAATTTTAAATGGGCTCTAACAATATATTATTCGAATAAGAAAGCATTTTGGAACAAATAGTCAGTAATATTACAGGGTATCTCATAGAATCTATGGCATAGGCACCATGGGAAATACATTTTTCGTTGCTATTGTTTTCCTGATCACTTTACACGAAAATTAATGAAAGGAATGCTTAGAATATAAAATTCTGTTTCTAAATTAGTTTAGATATTATATTTTATTTATTTAGCTAGCCTTAAAATCAAATTTAAAATATGTATGTGACAGTTAAACGTTATACATTTGTTTGAATTTGTTCCAGTTCCATGACTAACTATGTAATAAAACAAAAGACAAAATGTCTATTGCGATGTGGAATTGAGTTTTAATAAATAAGAAAAAATAGGAAAAAACTAATTTCCCATCACTTGTCTCATAATTCCACAAGGTTTTACAGTACGTTTGCATCAACTATTAGGTCATCAACAAACGGCTGGTCAGTTCAGCTTTAACCATAGACGCGTTTCGTCCTTACAGACTCATCAGTATGGTGCGATCATTTATCCAACTAGACCAACTCGGGAATAGTGGATTGTGATACCGACTTAGCTGAACTGACTGATGTTAACCTATCTACGACGGTAACATGACATGAGAGCTAAAGAGCAACTCGTGGTGCCATCTACCGACAAACTCGCAAACTGCTTGACAGCTATTGATATAAAACAAAAGACAAAATGTCTATTGCGATGTGGAATTGAGTTTTAATAAATAAAACCTTGTGGAATTATGAGACAAGTGATGGAAAATTCGTTTTTTCCTATTTTTTCTTATTTACTAACTACTATGTAGATCATATCAATTTTGAATACGTTTTAAAATTAATTTTAGCAGTAATGAAGTAAGTAACTTGAATTGTGTTAATAGATTTAGATGCAGAATTTCATTTACTACAACTTTTATTTGAAACATTTTTCTGTAAAATAATCAGGGAAACAATATTTTCCATGTTACGTCTATGGCAAACAATTTTCATAATTTCAAAAAGCTACCCCTGTGGCTCCTCCACCACTAACATCTTTGGGGCCGTGATTTGACGACTGGTAACCGCACTTCACGCGCAAAATATATCACTTACCAAGATCTGCTTCGGCAGAGTGCGACACCCAGTAATGGGTAGAAGGCGTGATGATATATTTATTTAATAAATAAGAAAAAATAGGAAAAAACTAATTTTCTACCACTTGTCTCATAATTCCAGAAGGTTTGTCGGTAGATGGCACCACGAGTGGCTCCTTAGCTCTCATGTCATGTTACCGTCGTAGATAGGTTAACATCAGTCAGTCGGTATCACAATCCACTATTCCCGAGTTGGTCTAGTTGGATAAATGATCGCACCATACTGATGAGTCTGTAAGGACGAAACGCGTCTATGGTTAAAGCTGAACTGACCAGCCGTTTGTTGATGACCTGATAGTTGATGCAAACGTGCTGTAAAACCTTGTGGAATTATGAGACAAGTGATGGAAAATTAGTTTTTTCTTATTTATTAAAACTCAATTCCACATCGCAATAGACATTTTGTCTTTTGTTTTATATATTTATTTACTTATTATTACGTCTATGGCACAGTTTTTGTTAAAAATATCTGCAAAACATCCCTCCATTCTTCTTCATCCCCTGTACCGTATTTGTATGAATGTAATTTTAAAATCTAGAGATAGAATAGTGCTCGATGAGGACTTCTAGAGTCACTTAGTGATAAAGCGTCTGAGAGATCTGCATTTGTTCTGTTCTGACCAATAGGAGAGTTCTGAGTGCATGTTGAGTTGGTGGTGGGGGAAATCTAGTCTTACAGAGCATGTCTTGGGGGTTATCTAGAATTCTAGACATAGAGCATCATAGTTCATTTCGTTTTTGCACAATATTTGACTTTCTTATTACGTGAGAATGAGTAAGCATGCTAGATATTCTTGTTCATGGTGAGGTAGATTGGTTTTTTGATGATATTTTGCAATCATTCTTGTTCAAACTTTTAGTGATATTTATAAAAAATACGAGGGAGAGAGAAAAATGTTCTATATAGTTTTATTCAACCATGTGTTACTTCACGTTTAAGGGCAATCGCAGCCAAGTGATAAAATGTGATTCAAATGATTATTTTTACTAATATAAGGAATGTTGATTAAGCCGTGTAAATTTATTGGAAATAGGAAAAAATATTTTTTATTTTGAAAATAACTATGAACCTTGATTCTGTTAATGTCAAAAGTAATAATTTATACTCATGTGATCAATACAAAAATATCTTGTTGTTACTTAAATAATTGTTTTTTTTTAGTTATTTTTCATTTTTTGTTTTAATTATTTATTGTTGACTTATTCAAATTTCGTCGAAGTTTTTTCCTCTTTATGTTCTCCCACACAGATTATTATTTAGTTCATTTTTCTGACACTTGCTAGTCAAAAAAAATTTTTTACCTGTCAAACCTCACATTTATTGTGACTTTAGGAGTGTTCACTCCTAATTTCTTTGTTTTTTATCAATTATCATCATGTAAATCATCAACTATTTTGTTTTGTTTTTATATTTGACTTGATAATGGTCCCAATCTCGGATCGAAACGTCGTCGTTTTTCAATTTTTGAATTAAAGCCTGTCATCCAATCACCTTGGAAGGTTTTATTTTGTTTTCAGAATAAAAAAAAAAATTTCCTATTTCCAATTTTTACTAATAGTTAGACAGCTAGGGTGCCAAATGATGTCTCATTTATTCCAGTGACAAAAATGGTTTTTTTATATAAATTATGTCATAATAAACAAGAAAAAAGAAAATCAGATTTGGAGACGGCTGGCGGCTATACCTGTAGGTAGCGCCGATGTGAATGCGCCGATTTTAAGGGTAGTTGTTGATCCCTGCACCAGTCCACTTTCAGAGCTTCTGTCACCAATGAGCCACCAGCAATAATTTCTGTCAATAATTTTTTTGTCATGTGTTCGTCGTGCACAAGTAGTAATATGTCACACGACACCATAAAAATTGTCTACTTTGACCGGTTTTGTCGCGCATGCGTCACCGGCCAAAATTTCTGTCTACCATTTTTATTACTTAATGTAAACTGAAAATTAGCCTGTAAAAAATATGTCAACAACTACCTTTAAAATCTGTGCATTCACATCGACTCCATCTATAGTTGCCATCCGTTCCCAAATCTAATTTTCTTTTTTTCATGTTTATCATGACATAATCTATTTAAAAAACCATTTTTGTTACTGAAATAAATGAGATATCAATTTGCACCCTAGCTCTCTAACTATAAATGAAGTAATACCTGATTGAAAATTAAAACATCACAAATACAATCCAACAAATTTAAATTGTTAAAGAACAAAAATTGAATATACTTTTATACACTTCAATGTACATATAATACAGACAAATGAAAAATTTTGCCTCTATTTTTATTTAACTATTACTTTAAAATGTATTTTTAAATGCGCGCGTATGATATTGGATATATGAGTAAATCACATTGTCTTGTAAAAAAAGAATATTCTGTGATGTATAAAAATAAAAAAGCCCTTTGCAACAATGTCTCAATTTGATTAATATGCTATAGGAGAAAAAAACTAATACGATAATGCAATATATCGACTTTCAACAAAGAAATAAAAACTTCAAAACCATTAATCAAAAGAAAATATTTTCGAACAGCATAAGCTTTTTTAAAACTGTTTTTAGCTACCTTGGTTTACGTTAGTTTTAGAAAAATATTGTGCAATAATTCATAAGATGTAAGATACTTGTTTAATGTTAGTATATCGCCCCATGAATACCATTTCAAATTTTGACATTTTGTTTTTTTGTTATTTAAAAACAAAACACTTCAAAGTTGGCAGAGATTGAACGACGGAAGGTAAGTAAGTAATGTTACTTACTTAAGTAGTGCTACGCGAAAATGCTAATAGTAAATGCTAAAATGAAATTTGATATTTTAAAATTAATCAATTTTTAAAGAATTTCTTAGCTTTTTAATATAAAACGCAGTTCGTTCTTTTAATAAAATGAAACCTAAAGTATGCACAAAATTGAAAATTTTATTGAATATCTGATGTTGCGATATGAATACAGGGTTATCGGAAAATGGGTGACAATCTTCAGATATAATGTTTAAAAAAATAAAATAAATATATCATCACGCCTTCTACCCATTACTGGGTGTGGCACTCTGCTAAAGCAGATCTCGGTAAGTGATATATTTTGCGCGTGAAGTGCGGTTACCAGTCGTCAAATTACGGCCCCCCAAACATGTTAGTGGTGAAGGAACCACAGGGATAGCTTTTACAAATAATGAAAATTTGTCGCCTGTGGGAATCTAACCAGGGACCTCAGGATCCACAGGTCGACTTCATACCACTATGCTAGTCATCCCATAATGTTTGATAATCCTAATTCAAAATATTTGTACGACCTATAGTAAAGACATACGAGCTAGTTAAAAAAATGTAGATTTGGCAACATCGAATCAAACCGATAAACGTCAAAATTTGTCAGATTAGTTTTATTCCAAACAGAAAACTTTTTTGTACAAGGTTGCAATATGTAGTAAGATTTAGAAATACTGCTGAAGAAAAGTTAACAATTTGGTATTAAGGTAGTACTAGAGTGACGGTGGGGCCATCGGTTGTCGAGTGGCGAAACTGACGCTCAAAAAAATATAAAAATGTAATAAAATAAGTATTTGATACCTGATATGGTTTGAATATCATGAATTGTTAACAGGTTGTTAGTCTAATGAATTTTCAAATACCATACCACCGTGTGGTGTTGACATAAATTGAGATTCTTAATTTTCGTTAAAAACAAGGCTTTGCATGGCTATATATCCATTACTAAACGGTAAAAAACTTTCTCCTTCTGATACAATATACATGGATAGTTCTAGAACATCATACTAGTTTTTCAAATGAAACTGCAAAATTTTAGAGGTACACAAACCAAATATGTGCGATTCTGAGTGATGATCGCCATAAGCCCCGTGTATAAGAACTCAACTTTACAAGCGAATATATTTGTTCACAGACGATGAATGTGTTTCATATTTTAACAGGATGCGTATGACTATCCAATGTTTACGTGCGCCAAATTTCATTCAAATCTACAAAAAAAAAATTCATGCTAGTACTACCTTAAGCGATTCTTCTTGGATGCAAACAGCAATAATATTCTATAAAAGATTTAAATAATTTCGCTTAATTCTAGTCGTACATTTACAAGTTCGGTGGCTTCGTGTAGTTTTAAGAAGGGTCGTGCCATTTTTTTTCTTAGGATTACCGGCTCAGAATTCATTCAAGAATCGCTCTATCTGAAGATAGTCACCCATTTTCTGAAAAAAATTAACGGTATGTTATATATGATATATGATAATAAAATTAAAGAATTTTTTTTTTTAATTTCCAACGAAACATACTATATTTTATTAGGGAGTAGTTAAAATTTGCTTTGCAATAGTGCTAAATTTGCTATAGGTTAGATTATGAAAAAAT
Source organism: Pterostichus madidus (assembly GCA_911728475.2). Classification (NCBI taxonomy): domain Eukaryota; kingdom Metazoa; phylum Arthropoda; class Insecta; order Coleoptera; family Carabidae; genus Pterostichus; species Pterostichus madidus. The sequence goes on from OU452314.1 coordinate 32,318,345, forward strand.
AAAATGGCGGGCAGCTTAGTTACGCCATATGGAACGCTGCAATATCAACAACTAATGCAAATTACGTGCGTTCATTATTATACTTTTTGTTAAAGAACTCTGTAACTACAAGATGAATTTACAGAAACAAACTGTCAATTTAGTTACAAAGTTTATGAAAAATAATGCGTTTACCTAAAAAAGGAATAAAACAAAAGAGAAATTAATATTTAGTCATGGAATTGAGGCTGCCTATGACACAAAACAAAAAAAGAAAATTTGAGTAAAAACAGATTTGAATCTTAAGGCCACCATAGCTTAGTTGGTTTGAAACATATGACCGGAGTTCATAAGTCCCAGGTTCAAATCCTGGCGATATTCCAATTTATCTCTTTATAATTTAATTTTTATGGGGTGGCTAGCTCAGTGGTATGAAGTCGGCCTGTGGATCCTGAGAACCCTGGTTCGATTCCCACAAGCGATAAACAATTTGAATAATTTCATAAACTACCCCTGTGGCTTCTCCACCATTAACATCTTTGGGGGCCGTGATTTGTCGACTGGTAACCGCACTTCATGCATAAAATATATCACTTACCGAGATCTGCTTCGGCAGAGTGCCACACCCAGTAATGGGTAGAAGGCGTGATGATATATTTATTTATTTATTTTATATTTTGCAAAATCAAGTATTCACAATAAATAAAAATTGTCATTTTGTTTATGTATCCATGGTAAATTATTTTATTATGGCCTTAGGGCCAAAAACAAGTGATTAAGCCTACTTTTCATGGCTAAAACACAAGATTTTCGGCCTGGTTGTGTATAAAATAAATGTTTCGGAAAAAGTGCCTCTGGCGGCCAAAATTAGCAATCAATATAACCTTGTTTTTTATGTCAACCTAGGCTTTTTATATAACGTAGGCGACGGTACAACGTACTATATTTCCATAGCAACGACAATCATACAAAAACCAGAAAAAAATTACTGATTCTACAGGGTGATCAAAAGGAATTGGTATAGTTGGCAATACAATTCTAGAGATCTTTTTATTCCACAATTGACACAACGTGAGATAAAGGCGGATATGCTATTTGACATTTCTAATAAATACAAATAGGTTATGTCAGGAGTCTGACAGCTAATAGAATTTTGCCTTTTTAAGTAATAGAAATACTTTAGAAATAAATGTAATAATAAATGTACTCAAATTTAAATTTTAAATGTCACTGTCAACACCAGGAAATGAATTTATGTATCAGGCTTACCAATTTCAAGTAGTTATTTGAATTGCCAACTGTAACAATCCCTTTTGATCACTCTGTAGCTGTCAAATCGATTTCATCATTCAAAGCAATGGTCAAGCTCTCATCCACCCTAAATCCTTGTATATCCAAGCGATATCCATCTTCCTTCAAAATCTCGCCTCTCCTATTCCTACGTAAACAAAGCACTAACGACCGGCCTGCCTCGATGTTTGCTTGGGAAAGTGTTTCAACCCGTCAGGATTTTGTTTTCTACAGCTCACGATGATTTTATTGTTTCTTTATGCAGCCCCAAGTTATTTTGAATGGGATGAAAATGTGGTGGAAGGGATTGAAAGAAAGATCAAAGTTTACTTAGGATTGTAAGTTGGATATTTTTTGTGAGAGGTCCTGTAGAATGTAGAACTTTATTGGGACGGGTATAAGAGTAAAGATTTTGTTGAATATGAATATATCAAAGGATTACATCAGGCGTAGGTTTCATACAAAGTGTTTTTGTTTGTTGGAACTTTGTTTTAAGGGATGATAGTGGGGTGAGGAATAACAAGGATATTGTTTTCAAAGTTTTAGGATTGATTTAGAAAACAAACAAATATATTATTAAAAGCTTTCTAGATTAAGAAAGATGGGTGTGATTCTTGGTTACGTATTAGGTTGTAAAAGGACGGGCTCATCAATAATAAATTGTATGAAAAATATAAAGTACGTACTGAAAAAATTGTATTAGAAAAATATTAATTGTTAAAAGTACATTTATTACTGAATTATCAATGTTATAAATGGTGATCATCTGTACATGTTTTGAAATTAAATATTTTCATGCCGCCTCAAGCGATACCAAAACGTTTAGTGCTTCTGAAATTGATTGAGCTATACCAACGCCATTGATTTGTTTAGACCAGAGGTTTTCAAACATTTTGGAGCCGTGATCCTCTTGGAGGCAAAAATCACAAATATATTCATTCGCGATCCCCTTATTTTTTATGTGATGAAAATTTCAGTTTGTAAAAGACTGATTTAATCATATACATTACAAACATAGAACCACGATTTCAGAAATTAGTAAAAGAAAAATTTCTCATTAAGGTGGTTCTATCATGACAGTCTCATAAAAGTATAGATAACCGAAAAAGTTTATAAAAACAAGCATTTAATTATATGGATGGTAAATAAAACAACAAATTTGCATGCTAATGTAGAAACTCGTGAAAAATAACATGTTTAAATTTCATTAAATGTAAATGCTTCCATGATAGTACCAACCTAAGGATTAATTTAAAATAATATGACACTAGATATGAAATTGAGGATTTCACCATGTAATTCCTCATATATTTCTACATAATTATGCATATTTTGATCCTCAAAATATGTTTTTTTTAATCACCGGAGTCGAGATCGCAAAAAATTCGGTTAATGAAAATGCGATTTTTTTGGTTGAACCAGTTTAAAAATCGAAAAATTTTAAAATATAGTTCTATATAAATCAGACTACGAGAAATCGAATGCCGTTGAGCGCATCTTCATATCTTTTTTAGATAGTAAGTTACGGCGATTTTGGTCTTTTTAAAAATCTCAACTTTGAAGGCCCATATCTCGAAAACTAAAAGAGATATTGAAACGCGGTTTAAATGAGTGTATTTCTCGCGCTCCAATTAACTTGTAGTGATATTTTGAAAATTTTGAAAATTTTACTATTTTTTCAAAATTTTCTTTTGCCCATAATTCAAAAACTTGAAGAGATAATGAAAATCTGTTAAAACCAGAGAATTTCTCTCATAAAAGTACATATGTATGTAAAATTTCAGAATTTTTGGAGCACGGATAAAATTTTTAGAGCAAAAAAACTAAAAATGGCCTAAATTCGTAAAAATCTTAAGGGGTACCCCTTCAAAAATAATTAAAAAACAGTGATTTTTTGTTTTTTGTAATAAAAACTTTACCTCTCCGAATTTTTGCTTGAAATTTTACATACTTATGTACTTTTACAAGAGGAATTCACTGGTTATCACAAATTCTCATTATTTCTTCAAGTTTTTAAAATACGAGAAAAATAAAATTTTGAAAAAATACTAAAATTTAGAAAATTTTGAAAATTTTAGTATTAGTTAATTGGAGTACGAAAAATACATTCGTTCAAACCGCGTTTCAATATCTCTTTTAGTTTTCAACTAACTAATGAAATAATTGAATATCGCATGTTATATCACTTGTTATTTAATTAAATTAAAATTCCAAACTCAATTACTCAGTGTTGTTTTTGCAAAGCACCCTACCACGCCGTATCAACCCCTAAACTCACGGACGATATGAGGTAGTTCTTTTTCTGCAGTAATGAAATCACCGGAGCCGCTTTGAAATTGTTTCAGACACGCAACGTTTCAGGCGAAGCTCATGTTTCAGTTTCAGGATACCTGCGCCCTGGCCTATATGTCCGACGGAGTTAGCGGGATTTGGGTTGGGTCGGCTGAAAATCAGTGGCGTTCAAGATCGGGGTAGTTTAAATGGAATTATAAATATATCAAATATAAATATATCATCACGCCTTTTATTCATTACTGGGTGTGGCACTCTGCTGAAGCAGATCTCGGTAAGTGATATATTTATGCGCGTGAAGTGCGGTTACCAGCCGTCAAATCACGGCCCCCAGAGATGTTAGTGGAAGGGGAGCCACAGGGGTAATTTTTAATTTGGTGAAATTGTTTGTCGGCTGTGGAGATCGAGCCAGGGTTCTCAGAATTCACAGGCCGACTCGATACCACTGAGCCATTACCCCATAAAATAGAATTAAACTATTGCAAAATATGTAAAATGGGGTAGGTGAGTTAGGTGACTCAATGGTATCGAGTTGTTCTATCGTTTTGAAAACCCGGGTTCGATTCCTAGATACGACAATTTTTACTATTTTCACCTGTGGCACTTCCACCACTAACATCTTTGAGGGCTGTGTTTTGACGACTGGTAACAAACAGCATTACACTTGCATAAATATATCATTTATAGAGAGCTGCTACGGCAGAGTGCCACGCCCAGTAATGGGTACAAGGTGTGATGATATATTTATATTTATTTATACTATATCAAAATCTGTAAAATGCGGTAGTGGTATCGAGTTGGCCTGGGAATTTGAGAACCCGGGTTCTATTCCTTCAGCCGTCAAACAATTTTCACCACATTAATACTACTTCTGTGGCTCCCTCTCCACTAACATCTTTAAGGGCTGTGATTTGACGACTGGTAACAACATTACATGCGCATAAATATATCACTTACCGAGAGCTGCTTCGGCAGAGTGCCACACCCAGTAATGGATAGAAGGCGTGATGATATATTTATAATAATTTTTAAAATAAATAAATATATCATCACGCCTTCTACCCATTACTAGATGTGTCACTCTGCCGACGCAGATCTCGGTAAGTGATATATTTTGCGCGTAAAGTACGGTTACCAGTCGTCAAATCACGCCCCCCAAAGATGTTAGTGGTGGAGAAGCCACAGGGGTAGCTTTTGAAATTATAAAAATTGTTTGTCGCCTGTGGGAATCGAACCAGGGTTCTTAGCATCCACAGGCCGACTATATCAAAATCTGTAAAATAGGATAGGTGGCTCAGTGGTTCCGAGTTGGCTTGTGGATTTGAGAACCCGGGTTCAAATCTTACAGCCGACAAACAATATTCACCAAATTAATACTACCCCTGTGGTTGTTTCTCTAATACTGTCGTTTTTGAGGACCGTGATTTGACGGCAAGTAATCGCACTTCACGCTCATACATATATCACTCAACGAAAACTGCTGGGCAGAGTGCCACACTCAGTAATGTGTAGAAGACATGATGATGTATTTATTTTTTTAAATAGTTACATTTGAATCTAAAATAGAAAATTAGGCTCTTGCCACTAAAACACTTTACTTTTTATACAACCATTCAGTTAAACTTAAAAAGAAGTTAATAGTATATTACATAACAAGCATCGAAAGTGTAAGATAACGTGCGAGTGTACAAATTTAAAAAGGATGCGCGCAGCGCCGAGTGATTTAAGTACACGAGCACAGTTATCACACTTTCGAGCGAGTTATGTACACTATTTTTCAGACGACAAAAAAATATTTCTAAAAAAAAATGTACAAGAGCAATGTTATTGCATTTTGACAGCTGATGCGTTTTTGTAGGTAAGCGTTGACGTTTGACGTTTGAGGTTAGGTATTGTGATACCAACTGTACTAACCGTAATGTAAAACTATTGAATAATGTAAAAATATTGGTAAATAAGTAAAAAAAATAAGATTTATTTGTGCAAATGTGTTGAAAAATCTGCCAAAACTTCAAGTTAAATAATAATAAATAAGGAAAATAGGAAAACAAAATTTCCATCACTTGTCACAAATTCCAAAATTTTTTGATCACACCATACTGATGAGTCCCTAAAGGACGAAACGCGTCTATGGTTAAAGCTGAACTGACCAGCCGTTTGATGATGACCTGATAAGTTGATTCAAACGTGCTGTAAAAATTTTGGAATTTGTGACAAGTGATGGAAATTTTGTTTTCCTATTTTCCTTATTTATTAAGACACAGTTCCACATCGTAATTGACTTTTTGTCTTTATTTTATTTAAATAATAATATAAATTCTTTTCATTTATTTTATTATTTTCTTTCATCGTAACGCCATCTGTTGTCAATCAGTAGAACTTCACCTGACATGTTAGAAGTGTACGTTATACTAACATACGAGGTGTATGTTATGTTCAACTTTCTGTAGTAGTTTATGAGGTTGTTATGGTTACTTTCATAAGTGGTCGTCTGAAAAATTATTTTTGACAGTTTTTGTACTTTGAAATTCTCTTGAAAATGTTTAGAGTTTTCATATAGTTATCCATGAATACGATGTTCCTCTGTTTAGTTACAGTGGTGAGGCAGAAACTATATGAAAGTTTACATTTCCTTTTTTTATGATTTTCTTCGTTTTATTCGTGTCCGATGTCAACGACGTACGCATAAAAAGAAAGACAGTTTTACGAGCTCACGCGCGTCCACATTTTAGTTACATATTATTTAGAACACATGAAAGAGGGCGCTTTATGAACAACCTACATTGCTACAATGATGTTTTAACTCTCTGTAAAGAAACAAAAACTATTTTGCTCTATAAAATTACATCAAATGTTGTCACTGGATATTACTTGCATTTGAAGTAGATACTGAAAAATTTATAAAAAGTTCCAAGATTTATGTGTTGATCGACTTCAAATTTTAATTATGCTCTAACAATAGGTTTAAATGTATTTTAGTAAAATTTTATTTCATTTTCTTGCATACAACCACACACAAAATAGGTATATACTTACACCTAAATGTATTCAAATGACAGAGCTTTAAATCAATGAAATTTGTGGTGCTAAACGAATCTATATTGTAGTGCTAGTGTAGATTATTATGTATTTACATTTAATTTTAAATTATGAATTAATTGCTTTTAAAATGAATTGTATAATGTCAAATATAATTCCTTTATTTTTAGTGCTCTAATTAATTGTTCATGAACTATACGAGGTGTGGCTATTAAATAACGAGACTGACGCTGCTACAAACGAAATACGCATGCGCCAAACATCAGCGACCGTCAGCTTTTTATCGTGAAGCTTTCTCTTTCAAATGCAGTACCCCTCGCTTCTGTAAACAAATCCGTATAGCATTCGTTCTGGTTAGAGTTATTTTTTTGTTTCGCCGGAAAACTGTTAAGTGCAACATTAGAGCAACGAATTGTTATGAAACATTAATTTAATAGGTTTATAGGAGCGAATGGATGAAAGTGATGAAAGATTCCAAGGGTGAGGAACAAACGAGCTTATATGGAGAGTACTATAAATGTGGATGAAGCAAGAATGATTTATCAGGATGAGAATGTTTGATGAATTTGATGAGTGGATTTTTCAAAGGTTCATGCTTCCCAATTTGATGAAATGAAGCATGATATCCATATATGTGTATACGTACACGACAAAAATAGAAATAAATATAAATATATCATCACGCCTTTTACACATTACTGGGTGTGGCATTCTGCCGAAGCAGATCTCGGTAAGTGAAATATTTATGCGCATGCAATGCGCTTATCAGCAGTCAAATCACGGCCCTCAAAAATATTAGTGGTGACGAAGTCATAGGGTTAATTTTAATGTAGCGAAAATATTTGTCTGCTATGGGAATCAAACCAGTGTTCTCAGGATTCACAGGCCAATTCGATACCAATGAACCACCTACCCCATTATTTTAATTAATAAAAATAAATAAATATACCATTACGCCTTTTATTCTGTTGTAACAGATATCGATAAGTCTTATATTTATGTGCGTGATGTGCGGTTACCAGCCGGAAAATCACAGCCCCCAAAGATGCTACTGGTGAGGGACTACAGGGGTAATTTTATTGGGGTGAAAATGTCTGTCGGCTGTGGAAATCATACCAGGGTTCTCAGGATCTACTGGCCGACTTGATACCACTGAGCCATTATCCCATACGAGAAAAATTATTCTAAAAGATGTTTATATAAATTTCACGTGCTAGTATTATCAAATTTGTAGAAATGTTATTCGTATAAAATTTGTAGCTGTAAGCATATAGGCTTTTACTCAGACACCGGATGTAATATTTTGAATTTACGCCCTTCATTTTTTCTCTTTATGTGTTCATATAAATCATGTTTTCTGCGGAAACACTTTTAATAAATGTACAAGGTATTTGCCGCTTCCGTGTTTTATACGCCACCTTATACTCATTTCCGGTATATTTTCTTTCATTAGAATTTAGATTTTTTCTTTCTAACCGATGGTTGTAACTCTTGCAAATTCCAACCTCTAACTTTAACTTAGAACTAAAAATATAATTGTTTCGGGATGATTTGCGAAGGATATATAATTGCAAATTAACTACTTGAGAAATAAATAAATAAATAAATCAAATATATCATCACATGTGCATGACGTTACGGCATTCGAATCGAGAGACCCCGAGTTCTAATCCCATTCAAGCGAAAATATACGAGTACATGAACTTATCATACTACACAGTGTACCATAAATAAAAAAATAAATAAATAAATATAAATATATCATCACGCTTTTTACTCATTACTGGGTGTGGCACTCTGCCGAAGCAGATCTCGGTAAGTGATATATTTATGCACGTGAAGTTTGATTTTAAAACTTTTCGGGCCGTGATTTGACGGCTGGTAACAGCACTTGACGTACATAAATATATCACTTACCGAGATATGCTTCGGCAGAGTGCCACACCCAGTAATGGATAGAAGGCGTGATGATATATTTATTTATTTATTTTTTACAATAATAGGGTAGGTGTCGCAATGGTATCGAGTTAACCTGTGAAATCTGGGAATCCTGGTTCAATTCCCACAGCCGACAAACATTTTCACTACATTGTGACTCCCCTACCGCTAACATTTTTGAGGGCCGAGATTTAACGGCTGCTAAGCGCACTGCACGCGCATAAATATATCACTTACCGAGATCAGCTTCAACAGAGTGCCACATCCAGTACTGAGCAAAAGGCGTGATGATATATTTATTTATTTATTTTTATTAATTACAATAATGGGTAAGCTATAAGGGGTAGCTAGCACAATGATATCAAATCGGCCTATGGATCCTAAGAACCCTGGTTCGATTCCCACAGGCGACAAACAATTTTCACCATTTTAAAACTACCCCTGTGGCTCTCCCACTACTAACATCTTTGAGGGTCATGATTTGACGGCTGGTAACCGTAGTTCACGCGCAATATATATCACTTACCAAGATCTGCTTCGGCAGAGTGCCACACCCAGTACTAGGTAAAAGGCGTGATGATATATTTATTTATTTATTTATCTCTTGTTTGTTAATTAAGAAACGCAAGTTTTATCCCGGTTATATCCAGTGGACTGCGATTGTCTTTAATCGAGAAGCACCATTTTGAAAGTTGCCATACAATTTTTTCTTGTTAAGACTTTGAAAGTACCAACGTTTCCGGTTTAAGAACACTCAGTATCCTATACAAAACTTGCTATCCCTGTCGCTAAGCTCACGTCTAAAGCTTCATTTAAGATTATGTGTTGCAATTTTGCGAAATGCATAATTAGAACGTGAGATACGTACCCAAGGGATGAAAGCTTTTTTTAATAAGCAAAACTCGTTTCTTGAACGCTTATTCTGGGGAATGGTCGTCTCTTCTTCGTGTTTATAACTTTGCAAAGGTAATGAAAACCGAAGCGTTTTGTATGTCGCGAAATAAGGGGGTGGGGGTTTACATTAACGCTCAATTTACAGAAAACATCGTTTGAGATAAATTGAATAGAACGGCTTTTTTTGTAAGTTATATGCAGCTGAATTAACATTTTTTATGCGATTGTAGATAATACTCGAGCACAGACAAAATCTATACAGACATCTAACTAAATGTATTCAAATGGTAGTGTTTATATCAATGATATTATTTATAGTTCAGGATGCGTCCGTATTGCAGCGCTAATGATGTTTTAGGTTATGGACATTGAATTAAGACACTAATAGTTAGAAATTATAATTTTACAATACATGGGGTGGCTAGCTCAGTGGTATAAAGACGTGATGATATATGTACAGGGTGGTCCATCTAACTTGACTTGTTCAAATATCTTGCAAATTAATTTCTTAACAACAAACTTTCATGAACAAAAGTTTAACCATTTTGAGGGGGCCATTCGATCTTGTTAACATTTTTCACCCCCCACCTCTCAGGCGGTCGGAGTGGGGGTAAACTTAGAAATTTTAAATAGGAACCCTATTTTTTTATTACAGATTCGGAATCTCCATAAAAAATATAAAGGTTTAATCTGAGAATTTTTTTCATATTATTGATAGATGGCGCTGTATTCGTAAAAACAAGTTTTTACCATTATTTCGACTTTTTTTTTTGTAGCTTCCTGGCGGACCAACTGCTATGGTCATATGCCGCCATTACGCCCTGATCCTGCATTTTAGGTCTTATAGTCAACAGCAACACGGATTTATCTGGACGGTACAATTCAAAATAAGAATATTAAAAAAAAAACTTGTTTTTACGAATACAGCGCCATCTGTCAAGAATATGAAAAAAAATCTCAGATTAAACCTTCATATTTTTTTATGGAGATTCCGAATCTGTAATAAAAAAATAGGGTTCCTATTTAAAATATCTAAGTTTACCCCCTCTCCGACCCCCTGAGGAGTGAGGGGTAAAAAATGTTAAAAAGATCTAATGGCCCCCTCAAAATGGTTAAACTTTTGTTCATGAAAGTTTGTTGTTAAGGGCTTAATTTGCAAGATATTTGAACAAGTCAAGTTAAATGGACGATCCTGTATTTATTTATTTATTTAAAAAAAAAATAATTAAAACTTTCAAAATATTTTATAAATCCTACTACAAATTTAATTCCAACTTCAGGAAACAATTTTCGCGCGCAAATGAACAATATTATAAATAAATAAATATATCAACACGCCTTTTACTTATTACTGAGTGTGGCACTCAGTCGTAGCAGATCTTGGTAAGTGATATATTTATGCGCGTGAAGTGCAGTCAAATCACGGCCCCCAAAGATATTAGTAGATGGAAAGCCACAGGGGTAATTTTAATATGATGAAAATTATTTGTCAGCAGTGGAAATCGAACCAAGCTTCTCAAATCCACAGACCGACTCGATACCACTAAGCTACCTACCCCATTAAATAAACAATATTTCGTACAAATCGCTTGTCGCTAAATAAAGTAGCTCTATCTCCTAACTCTACAAACAAGTTGTATTCTTTGTAATCCTAACGGAGTAGCCAATCATCTCGCAGGACTACTTTCTCCATCTTCGCGAACGCGGAAGAAAAAGAAAACAACTCCTTCTGTCACCAACAAGGAATTTATTACCGTAACCTTAAATGGTACCGCGGTTCAAAATGGTCTTACTTGTCAACATAAATTCCGGTAAAAAGTTTGCCTGTAGGACTACACGGTTCGGGATGCATTTTTACAATGAAAAAAGGAAATAAATTAGGGGATAATGTTCGTATTTCTACCACTAACTCAAACGACAAATGTAATTAACTTAGTTTTTGTTTTTGGGGGTTTATTGGCGGAATATGGGGTGGCTAGCTCAGTGGTATGATGTCGGCCTGTGGATCCTGAGAACCCTGGTTCGATTCCCACAGGCGACAAACAATTTTCATAATTTCAAAAGCTACCCCTGTGGCTCCTCCACAGTTAGAAACAGTAATTAATTTTATGGAGTAGGTGGCACAGTGGTTATCGTGTCGACCTGTGGATCCTGAGAACCCTGGTTCGATTCCCACTGGCGACAAACATTTTCACCACATTAATACTACTCCTGTGGCTCCCCCTCCACTAACATCTATGGGGGGCGTGATTTGACGACTGGTAACCGCACTTCACGCGCAAAAATATATCACTTACCGAAATCTGCTTCGGCAGAGTGCCACACCCAGTAATGGATAGAAGGCGTGATGATATATTTTTTTTTCTTTTCCTTTTATTTGTGCAAGTATTATAAAAATAGCTTACTAACCTCGATCTGTAAGTGATTTTTTTAGGTCGAAAATGTTGTCTTAAAAACTGTCACTTACAGCTCATGGTACATAATATATCTACTATTTCATATTTTTTGCGATAACATTTCATCGGTATTCGCTGCGTGAAGGTTTCGTGACCTGTCCGCGACGTATCGAGGTCAAAGGGTCGAATCAACCCTTCAGTTTAGGGTTTAGGGTTGCTAATAAGCAAACCGTAATCGTTGCGTTCACCCACCGTTCAACACAGAGACTTGTGACTACGACTCAAATTAGAAACGGACCAACCACTAGGACTCCAACTCCTGAAGCATATCTGTATAATAAATTCGCCATGGCCGGTGTACTTTGAGAGGTAGATGGTGCTGACTTTAGCTGATAAGTGTTTTAGTAGCTTTCACGGGGGTTGAAATGGTATAGAGTATTTGACGGCAGGGTTTAATTTGCCAGGATAATAATAGATGGTGATAACTGGCAAACTATTTAGCCCTAAGATTCCTCCTCCACTAACATTTTTGGAGGCCGTGATTTGACGGCTGGTAACCGAACTTCCAGCGCATAAATGGACTGTTTATTATGAAAGTGGTGTAAGTCCATTTAAAAAAAATGAGATATCACGTAATTTATGCTTAATTTAAGATAATTTTTTTATTTATAACTAGTTCGTATGTCATTTCTTAAAAAAAGTCTATGCTTTGTTCAATTTAAAATTGGCCGGTAAAAGAAATTGCGTAACCATTAATTATGAAAGTGGTGTAACTCCAATTTCCATAGACAGGTAGCAGGGTCAGTGGCCTGTTGTTTTACGTATGTGTCGGGATCGAACCAGGGTTCTTAGGATCCACAGGCTGACTTGATACCACTGAGCCATTACCCTATTAAATGAATTTTTAATTGTTCTAAATTTAAAATATTGTCAATGCATACAATGGATTTTAAAAATTCCCAGTAAAAAAAAATTCAGTGGTGCTAAGATCAGGAATCCTAGTAGGCCATGCTTTTTCTCCACTGTTAAATTTTAAACAATTAAATATTTGAACATTTTCTTCAATTGCATATATTATTTATAGGTAGTAAACCGTTAATAACAATGCGACACTAATTAATACAAATATTAATAAGATAACTTATGTTTCATTTTAAAATAAACGCTGTGATACATTAGGCGTATTCCATTTGCCATTTGGATCAGATCTAACTTACATTTACTGAACCAGATCACTTATTTATTTCGCTGGATTACTTCGCCGACTTTATTTCCTCTACTAGAATTACAAATTCTAATTTACTTTGAAGTAATTCACTTCAATAAGTGCATCAGTTTGCTTCATTCAGTTCATTTAGTCATGTTGTCTAATTTATCTGAACTGATTTAAGTGAACCAAGTGACAAATCGAATACAGCTATTACTATCAAATTCGTAACCATAGTAATGGCAAATCCCATGGTTCATGTTAAAATAAACTTATTATATATCGATCACCTTGTATATCGTATTAAAAAAATTAAATCGTTCATCGGGTTCGTTCGTTTATTATCGGCAAAATCCGACAGCTTTAAGATGTGTACATTTTATCTAGTAAATTTGATAAATAAAAATATCTCAACGTTGAACAAGTTCCAGCATACTTCACCAATTAGTTTCGTTCGTTCGCGTTGCGTTAGTCGAGTGCAGGCTACTGTCGTGATCGAAGTGTTTTCTATGTTTTGTAAGTACTTTAGTTGAATATTTATTGATATTTTAATACTTAAATTGGTTTAAAATAAAAAAAATATTTCATTTTAAATCATTAAATTTAACAACATAAAGTTAAAATTATAAAATGTGCAATTATATTAATAATTAATTAAATTTGCATCATATTTGCATTATTCGATGCTAAAAATGATAAAATTTTAGTTAAAATGGGTAGTGATATGGAGTCCTGAATATTTTTATAGAGGCTATAAAAACAACACTTTATAGATTCTTTACAAAAAATAAGTGAGAACAACAAAAAAAATAGCGATTCAAGAAAAGACACATAGGTTGAACCCATGGATATGGTTTAAAATGAAATATTTAATGAGTCATTTGAAAAGCGTTTCTTAAACCTATGATTACATTAATTTGCCTGAAATATATTTTTTATCAGTTCAGCATTGTGTATGTCTGCGATTATTACAACCATTTGAAGATAGTTAATATGAATTTCAGAATGTAGTTTTCATATTGTTGTTAGTGGTCCATCAATTTTTGGGGTAAAAACTGAAATATTAATCAAGATTCCTATATAAACGTTTTTGTTCTTCATATACTTCAAAATTCGTATTACTCAAATTGACGCTACGCCGTCAATTTTTATTCAAATTTAGTCTGAACATATAAAAAGTTATACATATAAGTATCAAAAAAGGCATTTCCCCCATTTAAACTACATGTGAATTTTGACCCCTCTACAGGCACGTGTTAACGTCATTTTTCGGACCTGCGATGATGGCTCAATTTTTTTTTTATTTGTTCTGAGTAGATTTAGAGGGGAGAGCAACAAATTTCCGACTTCGCCAAAATAACTGACACCCTAATTAATATATATATATATATATATATATATATATATATATATATATATGTATATATCACTTACTGAGATCTGCTATGACAGAGTGCCACACCTACTAATGGGTAGAAGGCGTGATGATATATTTATTTTATTTTATTAACAGTGTTTCTGAAATAGTACTAGCTTTTACATAATAACAACATCTTTCTCTAGATCTCTGACCTCACTCATATAGCTAATTAATTAAGTAATTATTCACAATTTAAGCATAGGAGGTTGTAGTTAGATTATATAGGACACAATCGGATTCAGGTCCTGATGGGATTTAAATCCACAGTGAACGGTGTTCAGTGATTAACAAACCATTGCTTTAACCACTAAACCACGAAGCTGAACTAACAATGCTTAATTCCTAGGCTCCAGGGAAAGTGGATAAAGGTACAAGAATATTGGGAAATTCTGGAATTCAAGGGAGGAAGGGATATTCAATAAGATATACTGGTGTATACGTTTTGTATATTTAGGGTGAGTTGTTATTAGGCCAGCAAAGTTGATTGATATTTCCCAGTTAATCGCCTCTTCTGACACAATTTTCATGGGACATCCTGTATGTTTGTAATAATATAAAAAAAATAAAAACTAAATACGTCATTACGTCTTCTACGCATTACTGGGTGTGGCACTCTTCCGAAGCAGATCTCGGTAAATGATATATTTATGCTCGTGAAGTACGATTACCAGCCGTCAAATCATGGTCTCCAAAGATGTTAGTGGTGGAGGGTCCACAGGGGTAATTTTAATGTGGTGATTGTCGCCTGTAGGAATCGAACTGAGGATTACAGAATCCACAGGCCGATTCGATACAACTGAGCCAACTACCCCATAAATTTGTAATAAAAACACATAATAATTTTAAAACATATATATATATATATATATATATATATATATATATATATATCATCACGCCTTCTACCAATTACTGGGTGTGGCACTCTGCCGAAGCAGATCTTGGTAAGGGATATATTTTGCGCGTGAAGTGCGGTTACCAGTCGTCAAATCACGGCCGTCAAAGTTGTTAGCGGTGGAGGAGCCACAGGGGTAGCTTTTGAAATTATGAACATTGTTTGTCGCCTGTGGGAATCGAATCTAGGGTACCAGGGTTCTCAGGATCCACAGGCCAACTTCATACCAATGAGCTAGCCACCGCATTATTAAATTTTAAAACATGGTCATAACAATATTATGTAATGAAATTTTTCCAATTAAAAATATATTTTAGTATGACTAACAAAATAAGAAATCATCACACCTTTTACCCATTACTGGGTGTGGCACTCTGGCGTAACAGATTTTGGTAACTGATATATTTTTGAACGTGAAGTGTGGTTACCAGTTGAAATCACGACCCCTAAGGATGTTAGTAGAGGGGGGCCACAGGGATAATTTTAATGGGGTTAAAATTGTTTGTCGTCTGTGGGAATCGAACCCGGGACCTCAAACCCACAGGCCGACAAGACTTTGTATGTTAATATATCAATTACTCAACGGTAAAAAACTTTTTCCTTGTGATACAATATACATGGATAGTTCTAAAACATCATATTAGTTTTTCAAATAAAACTGTAAATTTTTAGAGGTACACGAACCAAATATATGCGATTCTGAATGACGATCGCCGTTAGCCTGTGTAAAAGAACTCAACTTTACAAGCGAATATATTTGTTCACAGACGGTGAATATGTTTCATATTTTAATAAGATGCGTATGACTATTCCATGTTTACGTGCGTCGAGTTTCATTCGGATCTGTAAAAATGTTTTTCACGCTAGAACTACCTTAATTGATAATTAAATATAAAATAAATAAATATATCATCACGCCTTCTACCCATTACTGGGTGTGGCACTCTGCCGAAGCAGATCTCGATAAGTGATATATTTTGCGCGTGAAGTGCGGTTACCAGTCGTCAAAACACGGCCCCCAAAGATGTTAGTGGTGGAGGAGCCACAGGGGTAGTTTTTGAAATTATGAAAATTGTTTGTTGCCTGTGGGAATCGAATCTAGGGTACCAGGGTTCTCAGGATCCACAGGCCGACTTCATACCACTGAACTAGCCACCCCATAATTGATAATTTTAATTGCTAATTGTAATTGAATAACTGTGAACGCATCTCAAGTATTTTAAGAAACTAATCAGGATAAAATGCGGTTCACATCCCATTCAATCACGCGTAAATCAATTCACGTTCACGCACTCTCCATAAAATCCGTCTTCCATGACATTAACATATCCATAAATACCCGGCATTGATTTTTCCAGCCGCATCAAGGATTGAATGATTTATCCTTTCGTATATTTCCATAAACCCATGTAAATGTAAATGCCCAGAACGGTTATTAAGTGATAGATATGACCAGAATGGTCGATGAGTAAATATATCAACGGTTGAGAATAAATATTTATAGGAACGTTTAGCTTAGGGGCAGTAAGATTTGGCGGGTGGTACTTTTGTAAGTATAAAGGTTTGACTTGACACTGGGCAGGAATATTTATTTACGAAAATGCTAACAGGGTCGTAAAAATAGTTATTTTTATAACAACTGCCGAAAAAGGCTTGTTACGCGCAAGTGCAGAATTTAACGCACGAGGCTTGCCGAGTGCAGAAATCAGCACGAGCACGTAACATTTTTCGGCACATGTTATATACAACATTTTTCCTACAACTGTGCGATTTAGAAAATATTGTCAGAATTTATTAATATATATATATATATATATATATATATATATATATATATATATATATATATATTTCATATTTTCAGCATATTTAATTTTCAAAACCTGTCTCATTTTATATATATATATATATATATATATATATATATATATATATATATATATATATATATATATTTATGGGATGGCTAGCTCAGTGGTATGAAGTCGGCCTGTGGATCCTGAGGTCCCTGGTTCGATTCCCACAGGCGACAAATTTTCATAATTTGAAAAAGCTATCCCTGTGGCTCCTCCACCACTAACATGTTTGGGGGCCGTGATTTGACGACTGGTAACCGCACTTCACGCGCAAAATATATCACTTACCGAGATCTGCTTCAGCAGAGTGCCACACCCAGTAATGGGTAGAAGGCGTGATGATATATTTTTTTTATATTTTTTTTTATATATATATATATAAATAAAATAAAATAAATATATCATCACGCCTTTTATCTATTACTGGGTGTGGCACTCTGTCGAAGTAGATCTCGGTAAGTGATATATATACGCGCGTGAAGTGCAGTTACCACTCGTTAAATTGCAGCCCCCAAAGATATTAATGGTGGGGGAGCCACAGGGGTAATTTTAAATTGGTGAAAATGTTTTGTCGTCTGCAGGAATCGAACCAGGGTTCTTAGGATCCACAGGCCGACTTGATACCACTAAGTCATTACCCCATTATAAATGATAATATTTATTTTATTTTATGCGTCCTCGGATGAAAATAAAAAACAAAAATTATTATTTTACTGACTTAGATTATTACTGTCACTTTTTGTGGTATAAGTAAAACGCAGCTGAAGTAATCACCGCGTTTTTCAGTAACCGCCACGTAACAAACAAAACTAATGATACAGTTACAGAATACGGGAGAAATCACCATCCAAATTCTTGAAATATATTCATAACTTCATTGATCAAAATCTAACCAAATTTCCAACCATCCTGTAGCATGATTTAATTCCGGTTCCGGATGTACAAGATACACAGGTCGTGATAAATCAGTCACCCGGTAGCAGTGGTAACGATTACCGCTTACCCGGTATCGATAAATCACATAACAACCGTTGCAGTGCAAACGACATTAGTTAGATACGCAATTGTTTCCGTTTCTGCGTAATATTACTGATATTAACTTGAGTATCTAGCTAAGATCAGCGAGATGAGATCGAATAGTTTTAGTTTTAATATCCGTTAACGGAGGAGCCGGTGATGCTGATGACTTATATCCAAAATGCGATTGTATCTGAGTGGTTTGGATTTCACTATATGCTACTGTTATTGGGGTTAAGTTCCTGTTGTGTGGAATCACAAATTAATAAATATATAAACAAGTATTGTCCGTATTATTGTAGCTAAAAGTTGAAACTATTGTAATAAATTTGAAAACATTCAATTTATCTACAAATAATCATTTTTATTTAATTTCTTAAAATTTATGATGTGATAAAATATTTTTTCCTTACAACTGTGCAATTTTTTTTGTTATTACGTAACTATTATTGCCTTGGTTACGGGTGGAAAGGAGACAAATGTAAACCAAGTGCGTTTCTGTAAGCAAAGAAACACTAGTGCGGAAAGTAATTCATTACGCAACTGTGAAAAAAGTTGTTTTGAGAGCGATTTAAATTTCGCGCCAAGCGCGTAATTCATATTTTGCTACAGGCGCTTATGGAAGAGGAAGATGCGGTGAGCCAGCGTTAGTAAATATGCAGTAGTATATTTTGACGTTTATAAACATAACCTTAAATTGCAGTATATCTAATCTGTACATAACTAATAAAAAGAACCGAAAAATGTAAAATATATCGATAAATGGTTTTATTTTAAGAGTAAGTGAAATACATAATATTTATTGTTTGGGTATATTATTAACACAGTTGTTACAGTTGCTTATATTGACATTATGTGAAGTGGAAACTTTTGTACTGTCTAAAGAAACATTGATTTCTTCCGTACCTGTTCATATTATTAACAGTAATATTATTGACAACAATTTCAGAGGCTTTAGAAGTACCAGCAGCAGGTTGATTGTCATTGTCGAAAATAGATGCAACATAGCATGATCCGGAGCTTCAATTATCTTTGGAGTTGTTTATGATAAAGAAGAATCACTCACTGTACTATTCCAATCTAGACGATTTTGAAGAAATTGTCTTGAAATTATTGAAATATTTTTAAATAACGTAGAACAATGTGCAAGCAATCAACAAACAAACTATAGCAACGCAGTAAAACATCGTTCTCGTGTAATATCATTAGAATTATATAATTTTGGATAATATTTTAGTGATTTACTAAATCGCACAGTTGTAGGAAAAATGTTGTTTATAACACGTGCCGAAAAAGGTTACGTGCTCGTGCAGATTTCCGCACTCGGCAAGCCTCGTGAATTAAATTCTACACTTGCACGTAACAAACCTTTTTCGGCACTTGCTATAAAAATAACTATTATGGCCTGTTTTTTCTTGCAATTTTGGACTCGTGCTTTCGTTGGCATTTATAACGCATTATAAATTCAAAATAGATTTTCTACGATTATTAAATAATAAAATTTAAAAATCAGACCTTCCTTGCTGTAAATATATTCCGCATTACCTGAATGAATAATTAAAAAATTAAAGGATGTCAATGTCATGTATAAAGCAGACTGCGGTAAACCCTTGTCATATTCCATGACATAATTCTGATATGAAATAATCCTTCCTCATTCGCTCATTATTTATGCATGTTCCGCAGGGTCAAGGACTGCGGAATATAAGTACAGTATTTTCAAATTAACTTCAACATTTGACGTTGTATATTTTTCAATGTCAAACGGTTTTAAACTATTTAAACATTATGAAAATTTCTATAATAAACATTAAATTAATAATCATTTGTTACAAATATTGTTTTACTATTTAACTAACAATAAGCATTTTAATACTGACATTGTCAACGGTCATGGCTGCACTCGTTGGAACTGATCTAAGCGATAACGCGAGTTAAGCAACGTTGCGCGCGGGTAGTACTTGGATAGGTGACCGTCCAGAGAAACCCGCGTTGCTGTTGACCATAATACCTAAAACGCAGATCAGGGCGCAATGGCGGCATATGACCTAAGTAGTTAGTGCGCCAAAGAAGCCTCAGAAAAAAATACTAACATTAATTAATAATAAAATAAAAATCTGACAAAATATAAATGTGGTCACCCAACTTGGCCATTATTAACTTTTCACATGCTGTTAGCTAACAACATAGTTAACATTGCTTTTCGTAACCGGGTCTATTACTATTTACCAGAGCTGGGCAAGCTACTTAAAAAAAGTAGCTAAGCTACAGCTACAGCTATTCTTTAAAAAAAGTAGCTAAACTACAGCTATAAGCTATATTTTGTAAAATATAGCTAAGCTACAGCTAAAAGCTTTCGTTAAAATAGCTGTTAAATTTTAAAGCTACTTTTTTAAATTATTGTGGAATAATTAAATTTGCCATTGTCATATTATCAGTCTTTTGTTATAATGACTGTTAATTTACTATTACGTACATAAATATCAAAAATAGCAAATACCATCTGGCACCTACTGTGTATTTTTGCGTATTAGAGCCAGTTAGAACCGACAACAAATAATTATTTTGTGTGGGTTTAGCTTGTACGCATGCGTACTTTGTTGACCTTCTGCTTAAAAAGTAGCTTTAAGCTACAAAAAGTAGCTTTGAAAGTAGCTTCAGTTGTTATTTTTAAGCTAATAGAAAAAAAAGTAGCTAGCTACAAGCTACAGCTATATTTTTTCACAATTAGCTAAGCTACAGCTACAGCTAAGGTAAATGTAGCTAAGCTAGTAGCTAAGCTACAAATTAGCTAGCTACTGCCCAGCTCTGCTATTTACCATACCCAATAATGAGTAAAAAGCATTATGATATATTAATTTATTTATTTTGTACCGAATATTTGTCTAAAACAATGTAGAAATATTTGACAACACAAAGTTAAATAAGTCCAAATCAACGCAATTAACAATATCGCTAACTTCTTCTTCTTGTTGCATCCCTCAGGCTCGCAACAAACCCGCCGATGGCAGCCACGGTCCGCCCAAGCTCCAGTCGGGCCAGAAGACTCCAGTGTTGCAGCAGAAGGGTGCGCCGGCCAAGGCGGCGGTGAAACCGGGTCAGAAACCAGTTCAACAGAAGGGACAACCCAAGCAGCAAGCCCCCGCCAAGGTTGCTGCTGCCGCCGCCGCAACCAAGGCGGGCAAGAAGCCCAAGAAGGGACATAAACATCAGCAGCATGACCTTATTGTTACTATTAATTTGGTGAGTGATATATTTCAGTTTTTTTAACTACTTAAGTATGTTTCAGAAGGTTATGGGGCTTCAGAATCAAATATATTCGAATAAATATTTATACAGGGTGGTGACTGCTACTAAATCAAATAAGTAACTAAAAAAAAAAGGTTCCCATTTAAAATAAGAAAGTTGTACCCCGTATTTTGAGAATCACTGGTTCAAAAAAATATTTGTTAATAGTTTTGTAAAATACTTTGCAAATGGTATTTGTTTGCTAATTTAATCAACCTTCTGGCTCTTATAGTTTTCGAGATAGCAATGTTCGCACAACTAAATTGAACACCCTGTATTTTGATTTCATTCTTTGCAACAGTTAAAACAAGAATAGAGATTAATTGGTTAGTTGCTAAAATATGAACGAAGCCATGAAATTTAAATCGCTATCAAGTCGGCCTGTGGATCCTGAGAACCCCGGCTTAATTCCCACAGCCGACAAACAATTTTCACCAAATTAAAATTATCCCTGTGGTTCCTCCACCACTAACATCTTTGGGGGGCCGTGATTTGACGACTGATAACCGCACTTCACGCGTATAAATATATCACTTACCGAGATCTGCTTCGGCAGAATGCCACACCCAGTAATGGGTAGAAGGCGTGAAGATATATTTATTTATTTATTATTTTTCTCAGTGGTATAAAGTCGGCTTGTGAATCCTGAGAACCTCAGTTCGATTCCCACAGTGACGAACATTTTTAACACATTAAAATAACCCCTGTGGCTCTCCCACCACTAACATCCTTGAGGTCCGTGATTTGACGGCTGGTAACCGCACTTTACGCGCATAAATATATCACTTACCGAGATCTGCTTCGGCAGAAAGCCACACCCAGTAGTGGGTAAAAGATGTGATGATATATTTATTTATTTATTATTTTTCTCAGTGATATCAAGTCGGCTTGTGGATCCTGAGAACCCCGGTTCGATTCCCACTACCGACAAACATTTTCACCAAATTAAAATTATCCCTGTGGTTCCACCACCACTATATTCTTTCGGGGGCCGTGATTTGACGACTGATAACCGCACTTTACGCGCATAAATATATCACCTACCGAGATCTGCTTCGGCAGAGTGCCACATCCAGTAATCGGTAAAAGGCGTGATGATATATTTATTTTATTTATAAATAAAACGTACTTGTGTTTTACATTTACAGAAAAGCACTTGTTCTGCATTTTCTTGTCTCCTTTCTATCCGTAATCAAGGCAAAAATAATTAGGTTATAACAAAGAAATCGCTTAGTTGTACAAAAAGGAATTATATAGATCCTGTGACAGGATAGAGTTTTAATTAATAAATATTTCAAGTATTCGTGCTACCTGATTTTCCATAACATATCGTGATGTTATGTATGGTATATATTATTTCAATTCCAACGTTGATATTTTGTTCGTATTGACATTTGTTAATCAAACAGGCAATCAGGGTGGCTTTGGCCAGGATTGGTCTGGCATGTAATGTGCAATGTAGGCTGGTTGAACATCACCTCACAGAGATTTGTATAGACGTTGATATGAATTTATTAGCGGTAAATTACACCATTTTCCGGTGAATTTAATCAATAGCGCATTAGTGCCTCTCGCGTGAGTTAAATATGTTGAACGGTGTGTACTGTGTGCGTTTACCGATAATCGTTCGTGTTACTGGGATTGTATGCAAATTGAAAGAGTTTCGTTATTGAGATTTTAGAAAAATAAATTAATTATTACGCCTTTTACCCATTACTAGATGTGACATTTTACTGTAACAGATAGTGCAGTTACTAGTCGTAAAAATTACAAGGGCATGGTGAAAAGTCCCTGAAAAATAAAACAGATGGCGCCACAATCGCAAATCTAATGTGACATTTGTGATGTACCATCTTTAACTAGAACTCATTAAAATTTTCAGACTGATATGTCATTCAGTTCTGTTTTGACATCCATCGAAAGCAAGCAACCTTGAAGATTTTTGAAAACATGGAAAAAAGTGAATTTCACGTCTTGACGACAATTTTTATCGATATAATTGAAAATTTAACATGGGAAATCGCTGTTGCGAACCGAAACCGGACTTACGGTATAACGACCACTTAGTACATATTATACTTCGATTAAAAATCAGAACTGTTCTTCAACAGTCGAACTTATTTTTTAGAAGACATCTCATAGTAAGGCCGAGAATCTCAAACGAACAAAGATTTGCTGTTTCAATAGAACTTTCATGTTTAAGCAGTCATAAAAAGACCTTTATTTGATTTATGACTTTATCCCTGTCAAAAATTATTTTCTTCTTCTGCAACCCAGTATGCTTCTATGATTTTGGGAAATGTATACAAGTAAGGAGCAAACATGAAATATTTTTTTAGTATGGAACGCCCTTAAACATTATTTCTTGCGTGGAAAAAACATTACGCAAACCAAAGCATCGCTTGTTAAACATTATGGGGACTCCTCACCATCGATTGGAACGATTCACAAGTGGTGTACTGATTTTCGTTGTGGTTGTATCACCCCAAAGGACGCCGAACGTTCTGATCGTCCAATTGAGGTTACAACGCCAGAAATCGTTGATAAAATCCATGGTATGATATTGGACGTTCGGCGAATAAAAGTGCACGAGTTTGCTGAGACTATAAGCATCTCAACCGAACGGGTACGGAACATTTTGCATAAAGCTATCTGTCAGATCGGTGCCGCATTTGCTCTCTGTTGACAACAAGCGCGACCGTGTGACAAGTGCAAAATTGCATGAATTGGTTCGTCATTCGCCTTATTCTCCAGATTTGGTCCCCTGCGATTTTTATCTATTTCCAAACTTGAAGAAATGGCTCGGAGGAAAGAGATTTGGCTCCAACGGTGAGATCATCGCTGAGATAAACGCCTATTTTGAAGGATTACCAAAATCGTATTATTTGGAAGGGATCGAAAAATGAGAAAAACGTTGGACGAAGTGTATCGAGCTACAAGGAGATTATGTTGAGAAATAAAATATGTTTTGACCAAATAAATCATTTCTTGGTTAATTTTTCAGGGATTTTTCACCCTGCCCTCGTATAAAGGAAAGAAACCACGCTAACTTCAATCTTTCATACCAAATCGATTTACATTCCATTTCTGCAATCTTTCCACTTGACAACGTACGTAGAGCATAAAATTTGTATAGCGTAGCTACGTCATGAACGTTCAGTGAAAAGGTCCGAATACAGTGAGGGCACGAACACGAACACGAACGAATAGAATGATAATGTATCAATCAATATGTGCAATAGCTTTTCATTTCATATTCGCGAGTCGCTGCTTAATATTCAGTGATGGTGGACACGAAATGCAGTGTAGAAAACGATTTTACAAAATGGAATTGTGGCTTTTATTCTATGCCAGTTGAGTTAACAATACCATTAAATATGTTTTTGTTTGACAAAAATTGACAGAAATATTTTTTTATAAAATAAAATAAATAAATATATCATCACACTTTCTACCCAGTACTGGGTGTGACACTCTGCCGAAGCAGATATCGGTAAGTGATATATTTTGCGCGTGAAGTGCGGTTACCAGCCGTCACATCACGGCCCCCAAAGATGTTAATGGTGGAGGAGCCACAGGGGTAGCTTTTGAAATTATGAAAATTGTTTGTCGCCTGTGGGAATCGAATCTAAGGTACCAGGGTTCTTAGGATCCACAGGCCGACTTTATAACACTAATCTAGCCATCCCATATATATATATATATATATATATATATATATATATATATATATATATATATATATATATATATTTTCTATTGTATTTAAATAAATATATCATACTTCATTCCCTGTATGAAAACGATTACGTCACATTCGGTATCCATGTGATTCAAGATTTTGTAATTAAAACGTTTACATTGGTATTGGACTGACATTTTTAAAACATAACCTAAAATTTAAATGTCAGATTAAAGTATTTATTACTTTATAAAATTTAACAACTAAATTCTGCAATATATTTAATTAAAACCAAATATAAATTTATCTTAACGCACGAAAAATATTACCTACATTATTTAAATATTTAATTTTATAAAATAAAACTCAAAAGAATATACATTATATATGTATTATTATTATATATAAATAAATAATATAGGAAAATACAAAATACGATGCACATTACCTCTTGTACTATAGTTAAATTAATTAAATATCCTCGATTCTCTAACTCCAGAGCAAAATTAGCATGAAGATGACAAACGCATTTCTACATTTGATTACACAAAATTTTTCTAACCATTTCTTATTTCTCAGTCTGTATTTATGTATCAAAAATGTCACAAACTTAGAAATGACCCGAGGTGCTTCTTTCACCCATTACTGGGTGCTACAGGATTAATGTTATTGTGGTGAAATGAGCTTGTCGGCTGTGGGAATCGAACTCAGATCCTCAAGTCCACAGTTCGACATGTAGAAACGTTTAAAAACAAAAAAAAACATACAATACCAAATTTTTTCAATATCCCATAACTGTAATACCCGCACAGCACGACAGTGAGTTTGGTAGTCTATATAAAATCCTATTAATATTTATTAACCTATGAAATCAGACAACAATTTTGTGTGGCACTCTGCCATAGTAGATCTCGGTAAGTGATATATTTATGCGCGTGAAATGCGGTTATCAGCCGTTAAATCACGGCCTCAAAAGATGTTAGTGGTTGAGGTGCCACAGGGGTAATTTTACTGTGGTGAAAATGTTTGTCGGCTATGGGGATCGAACCAGAATTTTTCAGGATTCACAGGCCGACTGTGCTCAAACTGGTACAGAGGGCCCTAATGTGTTATTAAATTTAAATTAAATGTCAAAAAATCAAAGAACGTATTTTTAATTCATTGGGATTAATTAATTTTGTCACAATATAATTTTATGAAGTATTTGGCACAGTGGTTATCGTGTCGGCCTGTGGATCCTGAAAACCCTGGTTCGATTCTCACTGGTGACACATTTTCACCACATTAATACTACTCCTGTGGCTCCCCCTCCACTAACATCTTTGGAGGCCGTGATTTTACAGCTAATAACCGCACTTCACGCGCAAAAATATATCACTTACCGAGATCTGCTTCGGCAGAGTGCCACACCCAATAATTTGTAGAAAGCGTGATGATATATTTATTTATTTATTTACAATGTAATTTGTACCCATTTGTATATTTACAGCACATGCGTACAAGTTTTATTGCCAAGTTCAAATGACTTCAAGTTCAATTAAGCAAAACACTTTTATTTTCTAGTAAGTAAATCTAATTAACATATTTTACTCCAACAAATTGAAACAATTTTTAAATTATTATTTTTAGTAAACAATAGTTTAATAAATAATGTGTAAATTTATGTAAAAATATTTAATATTATATTTTATATTTTTTATAGTTTTGTTTTGCTAAATTTAAATTTACAATATTACGCAAAATATAATATGTAGTAAACAACAATTTAACAGCATTTAAGAAAATATTTTTAGGTATATTAAAATAAAATTTATATTTGGTATCGACGCATAATATTAATAATAATCAGGGAATTTTTATTCGGTTTGACTTTTTCAAAATTTATTAGGATGTAACACGAGTTAGTTCTAGATCAGTTCAGGGTTGAACCCAAAGTTCCTAAACAAATACGACCAATGATTTTGAGATATTACTGTTAATGTCGGACGGAGGTGTGAAATAGTTATTTATGTACCAATGGTGAAAACAGGCGATTCTGGCTAATAACATGCTGAGGGTCAGAAACGCTAATTTCACCCGTGGTACAACAATATTTTATAAAAAAATAAATAAAATATATCATCACGCCTTCTACCTATTACTGAGTGTGACACTCTGCCGAAACAGATCTCGGTAAGTGATATATTTTGCGTGTTACCAGTCGTCAAATCACGGCCCCCAAAGATATTAGTGCTGGGAGAGCCACAGGGATAGTTTTTAAAATGGTGAAAATTGTTTGTCACCTGTGGGAATCCAACCTGGGTTCTAAGGATCCGCAGGCCAACTTGATACCACTGAACTAGCTACCCCTACAATATTTTATGCATAATATAATAAGTTTGAAGGTAGTGCTAGCGTGAAAAAATTTTTTGCAGATCTGAATGAAATTTGGCGCACGTAAACATTGGATAGTCATACGCATCCTGTTAAAATATGAAACACATTCATCGTCTGTGAACAAATATATTCGCTTGTAAAGTTGAGTTCTTATACACGGGGCTTATGGCGATCATCACTCAGAATCGCACATATTTGGTTTGTGTACCTCTAAAATTTTGCAGTTTCATTTGAAAAACTAGTATGATGGTCTAGAACTATCCATGTATATTGTATCAGAAGGAGAAAGTTTTTTATCGTTTAGTAATGGATATATAGCCATGCAAAACCTTGTTTTTAACGAAAAATTAAGAATCCCAATTTATAATGGCAACACCACACGGTGGTATGATATTTGAAAATTCACTAGACCAACAACCTGTTAACAATTCATAATATTCAAATCATAATAGGTATAAAACACTTATTTTATTCAATTTTTATATTTTTTTGAGCGTCAGTTTCGCCACTCCACCACCGATGGCGCCACCGTCATATTAGTACTACCTTAATTATATGTTCAAAAGAGTAAAATATGTACCTAGGTTGTATGTCAAAATGACAATTTGCAGAATCAAGTATTTACAATAAACAAAAATTGTCATCATATTTATGTTTCCATAGGAATTTTTGTTTTGTGAAGTGTTTAAGCCCGCTTTTTAGGGTTGAAGCACATTAATTTCGGCCCGGTTGTGCATAAAATAAATAAATAAACTTTTGGGATATTAGATAGTTAAGTCCAGCCCTGCTCTAAACAGTATCCGTGACAAAATTTGGCACCGACTCGCTCTAATTTTAGAATAGTGTTGATGTTTTGATGGTCAACACATAAAATGATAGACAACTATTTCCTTCAAAATTGTCTTTGAATTATTTCACATTAATATTCAAATTTAAACCTCTACCAACTCAATACTGCCATACATTCTTTGCAAAACTTAAATAAAAATAATATATAAGGAGCAACAAAAAACAATACATAAAATATTTATGATTCATTTGATCTTATGTAACAGGAGATAAAATACTGTATATTTTCATTAGAAATCTGTAGAATTCGCGGAAATACATAAAATTCCGCGCAGCCTAGTGTATATTTCCCTTTAGTTCGTGCCAAAATATAAATACGCCATCATTATGTAAACCACGAGCCCGCACTAGTTCCCATAATAATCGCCTGGCCGGGATTCGCAAACGAAGTCTTTCTCTTCGCTTCAAAACCTATTTCCCGCGAATTTTCAAACTATTCATCGTTAATAGTCATCGCAATAATTCGTAGAAGTGTTTTGTTTTATGTCTGCCAATCAACAAGTGTTGTAAAGTAATTTTAGCGGTGAAGTTGTCTACGATGATTGTTAGTGTTGGATTGTGATGTGCAGCGGTGTATCTGTCAACGAAATGTGTTCAGAAAATTACGGGAGGGAATATGTTAGGTATCAAAGGTTGACTAGTGACCTTGAGATTAGACAGACTTCAGTAAGTGGTTTTTGAGGACTAATTTTATCTTCTGTTCTTTTGTTTTGCATAACTAAAGAATTGTATGTTTGGCTTTGGTTTTTTTGTGTTGTAGATTGTTTAGTAGTAATTTTACAAAAAAAAATGGTTAACTAAAAGATGTGGGAAATTCAATTGTCTATCAGTTTTATTTTAGTATTTTTGTATAAAATAATTAAGAGAAGTTGGACAGTGGAAAATGTACCTATAAATCATTTTCATGAAATTGAATGGTTGGCATTGAGTATTTTGTGCTGTGAATCGTTTCGTAGTTGTTTTTCAAAAAAAATGTTCAAGTAAAAGATGTGGGAAATTCAATTGTCTATCAGTTTTATTTGAAGCTTTTTTATCTAAAATAATTTAGAAACTTTGGACAGAGGAAAAAGCACTGTTAAAACATTTTCTTGAAGTTCTATGTTTGGCTTTATGTATTTCGTGCTGTGGAACGTTTCTTATTTGTTTTACAAGAAATTTGTTGAAATATAAAATGCGAGGACTTTATTTGTCTATTAGTTTTATTTAAAGCATTTTTCTTTAAAATACTTCAGAAACGTTGGATAGCGGAAGATGTACCTGCAACGCATTTTTTTTAAGTTGAATGTTTGGCTTTATGTATATTCTACTGTGGAACGTTTCGTAGTTACTTTCCTAGAACATTAATCAAATAAAAGATGCGTAGAATTCAATTGTCTATCATTTTTATTTTAAGTATTTTTCTCTAAAATAATTCAGAAAATTTTAACAGCGAGAAAAGTACCTATAGAGCATTTTCCAAAAGTTGTGTATTTGGTTTTGTGTATTTAGTACAGGGAAACTATAAAAAAAGAATTGTTGAAGTAAAGAACGCTAAAAATTTAATTGTGAATCATTTTTATTTGAAATATGTTTCTCTAAAATAATTCAGAAACGTTTGACAGCGAAAAATGAAAAATGTTCCAGTTTGTTTCATAATATTTAAAACTATTTGGAATATTTGCTGTCGTTTATTTGCTCGTGTCAAAGATTTAATAATTACATATTTTACAGAAAAAATATTTAAATAAAGCATTTTTTCTAAAGTTATTTAAAAATGTTTGACAGAGGAAAATATATGATACTAAATTTTCTACATATTACTCACATTGTTTATTCCATATCCAGTGAAAATCCTAATCACAATGTTATTTGAAAAAAAAATTATATATTAATATTTCATATTATGTAATGGGTCATAATTTTACTTATTATTGTGGCTCAATATTTTGCATGCTCGAACGCTTTTTCATAATCGAAACTATACTACTATAGGGTGGCTAGCTCAGTGGTATGAAGTCGGTCTGTGGATCCTGAGAACCCTGGTACCCTAGATTCGATTCCCACAGCCGACAAACAATTTTCATAATATCAAAAAGTTACCCCTGTGGCTCCTCCGCCACTAACATCTTTGGGGGCCGTGATTTGACGACTGGTAACCGCACTTCACGCGCAAAATATATCACTTACTGAGATCTGCTTCGGCAGAGTGCCACACCCAGTAATGGGTAGAAGGCGTGATGATATATTTTTTTATTTTTTTTTATACTACTATGTCCACTATAAGCAATTGGTTTCACTATTTAATTAACCAATAATATTAATTTCCTGTTGTATAGCAAAAGAAAGAGGTCATGGGTTCAAATCTAATTGGGATTAAGTTCCTGTTGTGCAGAATAACAAACCTATAAATAAAGTCTGCTTTTTAAATCTTTTTCTTTAAAAAATATTCTAAATTTTGAATAATTGAATTCAGTCACAGCTATGAATGGCTGACAAAGAGAGTGAAGTTATTTATAATTTAAAACATTATTAGACATTTTTATATTAAAGTATATATATTTAGAAAAAGCAATAAATACGTGTTAACAGAAAAACATGAAGACAGCCATGTATTTGTGACACAAAGTTGTTGGAATTTGATTTTACTAAAATATTTTTAGAATATTTTATTGACTGAAAAATACACGTTATAAATCACGTATTTAATTCATAATCACATATACGTATATTATTACAATTAATTAATTACGATAATATAATTATTATTATTGATGATGCGAGTACAAAAAAAAAAGATAAATTACTATTCTTTCCTAGAGATCTTGGGATGAAAAGTATTATTTTCTTTTCTCAATTGAGGAAGGAAAACTTGAGTTTTTGACAGGATCATCAAAAAATAAGTTTTTCTACTACTGTTATGAAAAGTTGATATTTATACTTTCAGTTGTTGTAAAGTTGGTTGGTTACTGAACAACGAACAATAATAGTTATTTTTATAACAAGTGACGAAAAAGGCTCGTTACATGCAAGTGCAGAATTTAAAAATCTGCACGAGCATGTAACCTTTTTCGGCACGTGTTATAAACAACATTTTTCCTACAACTGTGCGATTTAGTAAATCACTAAAATATTATTAAAATTTATAAAATTTATAAAATTTTAATGATATCGTATTACATGAGAACGATGTTTTACGGCGTTGCTATGGTTTGTTTGTTGATTGCTTGCACATTGTTCTACGTTATTTCAAAATATTTCACTAACGTCAAAATAATTTCTTCAAAATCATCTTGATTGAAATAGTACAGTGAGTGATTCTTCTTTATCATTAACACCTCCAAAGATAATTGAAGCTCCGGATCATACTATGTTGGATCTATTTTCGACAATGACAATCAACCTGCTGCTGGTACTTCTGAAGCTTCCGAAATTGTTACCAATAATATTACTGGTAATAATATGAACAGGTACGGAAGAAATCAATGTTTCTTTAGACACAAAAGTTTCCACTTTACATTATGTCAATATAAGCAACTGTAACAACTGTATTAATAATATACACAAACAATAAATATGAAGTATTTCACTTACTCTTTAAATAAAACCAGTTATCGATATATTTTACTTTGTTCGGTTCTTTTTATTAATTGTCTACAGATTAGATTTACTGCAAATTAAGGTTACGTTTATAAACGTCAAAATATACTACTGCATATTTACTAGCGCTGGTTCACCGTATCTTCTTCTTCCATAAGCGTCTGTGGTCAAAATATGAATTCCGCGCTCGGCGCGAAATTTAAATCGCTGTCAAAACAATATTCTTTTGACAGTTACGTAATGAAGCACTTTCCGCACTAGTGTTTCTTTGCTTTCAGAAACGCACTTGGTCTGCATTCATCTACTTTCCATATGTAACCAAGGCAATTATAGTTACGTAATAACAAAGAAATCGCACAGTTGTAGGAAAAATACTTTATCACGCGTCTCCTATAGCAACAAGCGGTAAAATACTTTACCGCTCGTTTAGAAAAATATAAATTGTTGCCTAAATCTTAATTTATTGAAACAATACTTACAAAATCTAAAATATAGGTTAGATTCATTTTTACACTTTTACCCATATTATACATGAAGTTTGCTGCGCTATGATTTGAAGTTGAACCTGAACGCAGCTGGGCAGTAGTGCCAACTTCATGAGGATGAGGGATGTTAAAATTGAAAGTGCAGTTTTGACAGTTTTGTTGATTTATTCCGGAACTTGAAATGGTGTTTGATAAATTTGAGGATAAATTAGACTCTGTGATATTCTCATTAGAATTTTCAGTTAGTACACCAATCACTATTTTCTGAGATTTTTGAGCACATTTTTGAATTACATGTGAAAATTTATCACAACAATGATTGTTGATAACAGATATTTTAAATTATTTACTTGGATACTGATGTCGTCATGGTTACATACAATACAGAAATTGGTGGAACGTGAATTGAACTAGCCCCATATTATTTTTAAATATTTTTTATTAAGTAAAGTCGTAGACAAAATTATGTTTGTGCCTCAAGCGTAAAGTATCTTTATTGCTCTCGTTCTATTGCAGCGCTCGCTTCGCTCGCGCTTCATTTAGCGAGCATGAGCAATAAAGATTCACTTTACGCTCTTGATACACAAATAACTAGTATTTACTACGGGTGAAATTTGCGTTTCTGACCCTGAGCATGTTATTAACCCTCGGCGCTTTGCGCCTCTTGCTAATAATCATGCCGCGGGCCAGAGACGCCTGTTTTCTTCCTTGATACATAAATAACTATTATTAGTTCTATTTATGCCTAATTCATTAATCGATAGTTAAGTATATGTCAAATAATAGTAATATAAATTATATATTTTCTTTTATATTTAACAGACATATAATTATAACAAAAACGTAACAGCTGAATGAAGAACTGACCATTATATATTTAATGCTGAGAAAATGCCCTGTCACAAATAAATTAATTTGTTTAGATCATTTAATTACAATTAAACAGTAATATCAACGCAAATCATTAATCGATAAAACTGCTAATAGATGTCAGGTTAACATCAGTCAGTTCAGCTAAGTCGGTATCACAATCCACTATTTCCTAGTTGATCTAGTTGGATAAATGATCGCACCATACTGATGAGTCCGGAAGGACGAAACGCGTCTATGGTTAAAGCTGAACTGACCAGCCGTTTGTTGATGACCTGAGAAGTTGATGCAAACGTGCTGTAAAACCTCTGTGGAATTATGAGACAAGTGATGGTAAATTTTTTCCTATTTTTCTTATTTATTAAGATGTCAATAATCTTGTTTTTATTTTTCTGTTTTACATACAACATAATTTAATGCAAATTTGTAATCATTTCTTAATGTTGATAACTATTAATTATTGTGCAAATCATAATTAACATTTCTTAGAAACGATAACAAATATCCACGAATTACGATTTCAACTTTAATCTTTTCTATTCGCGTGTAGCAAAAACAATTTTGTCTCAAATAAATACAAGCAGTAAACAAACTATATTTATCCACATCGCATCTAAGTGTAAATATTTACATTAAATATGAAATATGATTTAGAAATAAAATGTCATTGCACCGTGTTGATAATTTACTTTCTTATTTTATAAATATGACAAAATGATTTTTACTACTTTAAATATACTCAACTAATTTATTTCTTTTTCTTGTTTGATTTCAGTCTGAATATGGACTTTCCGAGGACCAAGTTGCAGGTTAGTAATAAGGTTATTTGTCCTTCAAATGTTTCTGTATACCACCAATAGAATAACATCATCTATTTGGATTTTGGCATCGGATATTTGCTGCCGTCAAACGTTTATAAATGATTTTAGAGAAAATTGCTTTAAATAAAAGTTGTAGAGAATTGAATTCTACATATTTTTTGTTTAAAGCATTTCTTTGTAAAATAATTTATATAGGATTGACAGGACAAAATGTGTGAGACCCTGTATAATTTGGTGGCAGTCCGCACCGGGCGGCACATATTTTGTAAACGTACCTAGTGCACGTCCACAACGGCGCACCGCACTTAGCACCGCACCTAGCCTAGACCATAGCATTGCCAGCGAGGAGAGAATGAAAGCACTGTTTCTTATGCACTCGGCCCTAAGTGCACGTCCACAACGGCGCACCGCACATAGCCTAGCCTAGCCTAGACCATTGCACAGACCATCCCACTGCACTGAGGATTGCACACGTATGGCCATAACGACGCACCGCACGCACAGCGCATATTACAAATAATATTCGTCACTTTATATAAAACCTCTCAAATAAAGATGTCTTCCTCTGATGAGGATTTGCGTATCGAAACAAATAAATAGAATTGACAAAACAAAACGATAAAATACACTTTTTAAATAAAAGACGCAAAATTTATGGAGAATATCATCATTTATACGAAGATTTAAGAAAGGATCCTGAGAGATTCTTTTCGTACATGCGAATGAATGTGGGTACCTTTGACTATATTTTTGAAAAAGTAGACAATGATTTAGTTAAAAATTGGGAAAACTGTCATGGGCAACCTGTTACAACTACTGAAAGGTTAATGGTCACATTCAGGTAAGTTAATAATAAAATATATTGATTTTAATTGTATAAGTTTCTCCATATTGCGCGGTGTGCGATCCTACTATGCGAGCAGAAAATACCATGGTCTATTCTTTGGTGCGAGGCTATGGTTTGTGCTAGCGTCTGTGCGATGTGCGGTGCGCCGTTAGGGCCGAGTGCATAAGAAACAGTGCTTTCATTCTCTCCTCGCTGGCAATGCTATGGTCTAGGCTAGGTGCGGTGCTAAGTGCGGTGCGCCGTTGTGGACGTGCACTAAGCTAGTAGCTAAGCTACAAAATTAGCTAGCTACTGTCCAGCTCTGCACTCCATTACTATTTTCATTATAGCAAGAACTCTACGGAAATGTTTGACCAAGCGCTGGGTACTCCACTGGTAGTAGCGACAATCTATAAGTAAAATAGTAGGAATAGATGTTCTCGTATGTCCATGTAATGTAAGTGTAATTCGGCTGAATGTCCCTCTAATAGTTTGAGAACCCCTGGTCTTCTCAATCTACAGCCACTGCACCCCACAATACCATTCGGTTTCCACGCCACTGGCGATGACATCCTTGCTTTGTTCGCTGTTCCAGAGTTCAAAGAGGCCTTCATGTTATTTGATAAGGACGAGGACGGCACCATCACAATGGCTGAGCTTGGAGTCGTCATGCGATCCTTAGGACAAAGACCTACAGGTACGTTCTGTTGTCTTCGTATTCTACGTTTGTTGTGTGTGTTACGTCATCAGCTGGATGAGATGAGATGAGAATGTTTTTATTAATACCAGTAGGTTTGTTTTCAAATGACTTGTGTCATTTTCATTACTATACAGAAAGTTAACACAAACTTCATCTTGCTATTAGCGATTTTAACAACCGTTACTATTGGCAACGTCAGTTAAAACTACTAGAGTATCACTTTATTCTCTCAATTTTCCATCACGTGTCAAAATTCCACAAAAATTTTCTTATTTATTAAGACTCAGTTCCATATCGCAATTGACATTTTGTCTTTGTATTATTTCAATTACTGTCAAGCAGTTTGCGATTTCTGTCGGTAGATAGCACCACGGGTTGCTCTGTACCATGACCAACTTCATTGAATTGCGCTACGCTTATTATGGCCGTTTCATATGTCATTAAAATTCCTGGTTTCAAATTTACAGAGCGGGCACGTCAACTAGCGCCTCTAACGAGATTCGTCGTAACTAAATTTGAAAATACTGCCGCTTGCATTGATTGAAAAAGTCCTAAAAACAAGCCTAGTCATTGTATATTTATTATCTTACGATCTTTACAGTAAAATACTAACCGTTGGCACCAATAATTCTATAATACTTCCTTCTTTTGATCTATAAACACTTCAAAAATTTTAAATAGGTAGACAATATGGCGGCATTATTTACCTGAAGTGACAGATAATGCTACGTTGCCAAATGAAATTCACTTAGTCTAGACTAGCTAGTCACTTTAGTCGAAAGCTCAGAATACTTGTCATAACATTTAATAATATTGAATGTATAAATAAAATACCCAGTTCCATTAAATGAATTTTGTTTGATCACATAAACTTCAGTTTTCAAATATTTTAAGGTTGTTTTTGTAATTTGACAGCGTTGCCACTTTCCCTTAATAGAAATAAAAAGCACTAGATGGCATTACTTGATGTACCAAAACTGTAAAAAACTCACGACAAATTTTTATATGACAAAATGATGAAATGAAACGGCCATAATAAGCGTAGCGCAATTCAATGAAGTTGGCCATGCTCTGTAGCTCTCATGTCATGTTACCGGCTTACATAGTTTTTAACATCCGTCAGTTCAGCTGAAACAGTATCACAGTTCACTAGTCCCTAGCTGGTCTAGTTGGATAGTTGATCGCACCATACTGATAAGTCCCTAAAGGACGAAACGCGTCTATGGTTAAAGTTGAACTGACCAGCCGTTTGATGATGACCTGATAAGTTGATTCAAACATGCTGTAAATTTTTGTAAAACTTTGACAAGTGATGGGAAATTAGGTTTTGTCCTATTTTTTCTTATTTATTAAGACTCAGTTCCACATCGCAATTGACATTTTTTGTATTATTTCAATTGCTGTCAAGCTGTTTGCAATTTTTGTCGGTAGATGGCACCACAGGTTGCTCTGTAGCTCTCATGTCTTGTTACCGGCTTACATAGTTTTTAACATCCATCAGTTCAGCTTAAACAGTATCACAGCTCACTAGTCCCTAGTTGGTCTAGTTGGATAGTTGATCGCACCATACCGTTGAGTCCCTAAAGGACGAAACGCGTCTATGGTTAATGCTGAACTGACCAGCCGTTTGATGATGACCTGATAAGTTGATTCAAATTTGTGGAACTTTGACAAGTGATGGAAAATTTAGTTTTTTCCTATTTTGTCTTTATATTGTTTAGTTATTTCGTTAGAGTATTTACATCTAAAGGTTCAGATTCTACTATAACCTACTAAAATTAGAATTAAATTCTTGTAAATAAATAACACATCACTGGTAATGAAACATTGACTAAAAATTCTGTGCCTCTGCAGAGACTGAACTTAGAGACATGGTGAACGAAGTCGATCAAGACGGTAACGGGACCATAGAGTTTAACGAGTTCCTGCAGATGATGTCCAAGAAGATGAAGGGCGCCGATGGAGAGGACGAGCTCAGAGAAGCCTTCAAGTAGGTGAAACCGATTTAGAATGAAATTATAT
This sequence comes from Pterostichus madidus, assembly GCA_911728475.2. NCBI lineage: Eukaryota > Metazoa > Arthropoda > Insecta > Coleoptera > Carabidae > Pterostichus > Pterostichus madidus. The sequence continues at coordinate 32,356,063 of OU452314.1, forward strand.
CACGATCACGAAAATAATTAGGTCATAAAACTGACAAATGGAATGGTTATAATATTATAAGGGACATTATCATTTTATGAAAGCGTTTGTTATTATGGGTATTCTAATTCTACGATCTCAGAGGATGCATAAAATTTTAGAGGAGTACTTTTATATAATTTTACAAATATTAAAGTGTATATTTATTATTCAAATAATTATTATGCATTTAAATTGTTAGTGCTGAATAGATAGTTATTTTATGGTTTATAAGGTGCACAAAAATTTATGTTTTTCACACACTTGAATATGACACTATAGGATGCGGGCACTCACGTGACACTGTGACGGTTCGTGACATAAAAACAGCTGTTCGGGCAAAGATCACTGCGGCACTGTAGGTTCATTTTCTAGAAATGAACTAATTTTTTTGGGACGAGATTTCAAAAGATCCCTTCTTTTCAAATCTCGCCACAAAAAAAATAGTTCATTTTGTAGGTGGTGCAATGATTGCAGTCCACCAAGATTTGAAAAGAACGGTTCTTTTCAAATCTCGTCCCAAAAAAATAGTTTATTTTGTAGGTGGCACAGTGATGTTTGCCCGAACAGCTGTTTTTACGTCACAAAACGTCACAGTGTCACGTGAGTGCCCGCATCCTATTATTTCAATAATAAAAGAACGCTATTTCAGGAATGTTTATGTTACCATGGATACGTCATCGATTTTTTTTTGTGGATAAGATAATTGATTTGCTTTTATTTATTTAAACCAAGTTTAAAATTTAAATTTTGTTGGTGCAACTGGCCATTAAAGTTAAATAAATAAATATATCATCACACCTTTTACCCATTACTGGGTGTGGCACTCTGCCGAAGCAGATCTCTGTAAGTGATATATTTATACGCGTGAATTGCGGTTACCAGTCGTCAAATTACGGCCCTCAAATATGTTAGTGGTGAGGGAGCCACAGGGGTAATTTTTTTAAATTGGTGAAAATGTTTTGTCTACTGTGGGAATCGAACCAGGGACCTCAGGATCTACAGGCTGACTCGGATACCACTAAGCCATTACACCATAACATTACAACATAACCTAGATAATTATGAATTTGATATTAACTAATAAGTGTCAAAATAAGCTAATTTTAAATGTTTATTGATACGTCAGTCTTACCACCTTGAAATTTTATTATTATTTTCTTTAATTCAAATTTTAAATGTGGTATAGAAAAAGAAGTATGAAAAATATATGTTGCAATACTGTTTTTTCTTTATCATTTTAAATATGTTTATACACATATATCGCGACCGCCTCAGTAAAAACTAACAGCCTCGGTAGGAACAACGACCCACATTTTGAAATGCGCTGTTCTGGAGAATATATAGAAAGATGGTAGATCAAATTTTATAAATACTTTCGCAAAATAACAAATTAAATCATAAAAAACAATGAACGTTGGTCGCAGCGGTCAAGGGCAATTATTTTTTAGGTTTTTTATAATCGGTTTAATCCTGTTTATAATAAGGTATTTGGATCAGGTAGATATTTTTTTGGTAAAAAAAAACCACGCTTTAAAATAATAATAAGTAAAAGTTCATGAGGTCAAACCTCACTGACGTCATCTTACATCAATTTGATATTATTTGCATTCCACAAACTAGATTTTAATCTCAAGGCCATCGTAGCGTCCCAGGTTCAAATCCTGGCGATATACCAACTTTCCTCCTTACAATTTACTATAATTTAAGTTTAAGTTTCTATTGTAGAATGGGATGGCTAGCACAGTGGTATGAAGTCGGCCTGACAAATTTTCATAATTTGAAAAAGCTATCCCTGTGGCTCCTCCACCACTAACATGTTTGGGGGGCGTGATTTGACGACTGGTAACCGCACTTCACGCGCAAAATATATCACTTACCGAGATCTGCTTTAGCAGAGTGCCACACCCAGTAATGGGTAGAAGGCGTGATGATATATTTATTTATTTATTTATTAAGTTTCTATTGTAAATAGTAGCATATAAATCAATAAATATGTATGTTTTCCTGCAGAGTATTTGACAAGAACAACGATGGTATGATCTCGTCGAATGAACTACGTCACGTGATGACGAGCCTGGGGGAGCGGCTGTCGGAGGAGGAGGTGGACGACATGATCAAGGAGGCCGACCTTGACGGTGACGGCATGGTCAACTATGAAGGTAAGAATATGAAAATAGATAGACATAATAATAGTTATTTATATAACAAGTGCGCGAAAATATACAGAGTGATCAAAAGGAATTGTTACAGTTGTTGTAAGCCTGATACATAAATTCATTTCCTATTGTTGACAGTGACATTAAAATTTAAATTTGAGTACATTTATCATTACATTTATTTCTAAAGTATTTCTATTACTTAAAAAGTCAAAATTCTATGAGCTGTCAGACTCCTGACATAACCTATTTGTATTTATTAGACATGTCAAATAGCATTTCCGCCTTTATCTGGCGTTGTGCCAACTGTGGAATAAAAAGATCTCTGGAAATGTATTGCCAACTATAACCATTCCTTTTGATCACTCTGTATTTTACACATGCGCGCAATTTTACAGCACGAGGGTAGCGAGTGCTTTAATTTGCGCGAATGGTGCAAATGACATCTTCGTGCACGAGTTTTGTACAATGCTTTTTGTAACGAGCAAAAATTATATAATCGACAATGAGGAAAATGATTAAATTTGAAGCGTGAATTTATATTGACTTTAGTATGCAATGAATTGACATTTGTTATTTGAAAACAAATTGTTTCTTTTTTCTCGTAAAGTTTGTTAAAATACGTCTGTTTGATGGCGTTATAGGCTAATGTCTCTATTTCTTTTATAAATTGCTTAAAATGTGTGTATATAAGTACAATTAGCGTTTTAATAGTCCAAATTTAAAACCGTAAAAATGCGTGCTTTTTATTTACTTTGAAGCACTAGTGCAGAAAATCAAACTTTATGTCAGTTTGCAGGGTCATGTATATTTTTGGTATTCGCATCATTCAAAATAAGGTTTACATTACCTTGATAGCGATGAAAAGTTTGATTTTGCGCACTAGTGCGCAAAGTAATTGAGAAAACACCCATTTTTTTATGATTATAAATTTTGACTATTAAAACGCTAATTGTACTTGCATGTATAGGTACATACATTTTAAATATATCTTATATCACACCACGCTTTTTTACCCTTTACTGGGTGTGGCACTCTGCCGAAGCAGATCTCGGTAAGTGATATATTTTGCGCGTGAAGTGCAATTACCAGCCATCAAATCACGGTTCCCAAAGATGTTAGTGATGGGGGAGCCACAGGGGTAATTTTAAATTGGTGAAAATGTTTGTCGGCTGTGGGGATCGAATCAAGGTTGTTAGGGTCCACAGGCTGACTCGATACCACTGAGCCACTACCCCATAATTAATAATAATAATAATAATAACCCTAACCTAACTCTGGTACGATTCCCACAGGCGACAATTTTCATAATTTTAAAAACTACCCCTGTGGCTCCTCTACCACTAACATCTTTGGGGGCCGTGATTTGACAACTGGTAACCGTACTACACGCGCAAAAATATATCACTTACCGAAATCTGCTTCGGCAGAGTGCCTCACCCAGTAATGGGTAGAAGGCGTGATGATATATTTATTTTATTTATTTTATAATAGCAATAATAAAATTATTATTATAAATTCTACAATAGGCAGTTTATTCAATATACAACATTAGATAAATGACTGTTTGTAGTATCAGCCAGTAGTACTAAAAATGTACACTTCAACAAGCATGCCATTAATTTAGCAAATTTTGCAAAACTTTTGAAGTTAAATAATTTTTCTTTATAAAAAATGTCAACAAAAAAAAAATATTTCTCATTTTATTCGCCTTTGGTATAGTTTTTATAGAACACCCTGTATACACAGCCTTGAAATATTTTAATTCACGCAGCAAATAGCATTGTTTGTTAATTAAATCAAATAATTTATCGGTTTTTTATTATAATAGATAAATAGAAAATACCCGTGTTTCAGTACAAATAAAAATTAATTAATCGAATCGACAAACAAGGAAACAGATTATCTTTTATTAGATATAGACTTTGATCCACATTGTATTCTAATAATTTTCAACATAATTGGATACACTGCGTTGAATTGATTTCAAATTTCATTGTATTTTTATCTTAACTTTTCAGATAGTAATAGTTAAAAATATAATTGGTCAATCAGTACTTTTTAATTACTTTTTACTAGTAAATCAATTTGAAATCAAAATCAATTAGTTTGACCTCCAATTAAGTGACTAACTTTATTATTTTACTGTCAAAATTTAAATTATCCCTGTGGCTCTCGTTCTACTAACTAACATATTTGGAGGCTGAGATTTGGCGGCTGGTAACCGCATCTCACGCGCATAAATATATCACTTACCGAGATCTGCCGATAAACATTTTCAACAAGGGGAACCACAGAAGTAGTATTAATGTGTTGAAAATTATCTTATTTTATAATTTGTATCTTTAAATTTAATCCCATTCAAAACATAATACTTTTAAGGTAGTACTAGTGTGACGGTGGCGCCATCGGTTGTCGAGTGGCGAAACTGACGCTCAAAAAATATAAAAATTGAATAAAATAAGTGTTTTATACTTATTATGATTTGAATATCATGAATTGTTAACAGGTTGTTGGTCTAGTGAATTTTCAAATACCATACCACCGTGTGGTGTTGCCATTATAAATTGAGATTCTTAATTTTTCGTTAAAAACAAGGCTTTACATGGCTATATATCCATTACTAAACGATAAAAAACTTTCTCCTTCTGATACAATATACATGGATAGTTCTAGAACATCATACTAGTTTTTCAAATGAAACTGCAAAATTTTAGAGGTACACAAACCAAATATGTGCGATTCTGAGTGATGATCGCCATAAGCCCCGTGTATAAGAACTCAACTTTACAAGCGAATATATTTGTTCACAGACGGTGAATGTGTTTCATATTTTAACAGGATGCGTATGACTATCAAATGTTTACGTGCGCTAAATTTCATTCGGATCTGCAAAAATTTTTTTACGCTTGTATATATTTATTTATTTATACATAACAATATTTCTTTTCTTACTTTGCAGAATTCGTAACCATCCTGACAGCAAAGAACTAGTTCCAATTCTACAGGACACAGGGGTAAACATAGTAGAAGAAATAAATCTTGAAATGCAACGCTTCGGCCAGAGTTAAATATCATTTATCATCAATCAATATCAACATCAAGACCATCATCAACATGAACACAATCAAGTCATCAAGATATCAACACTAGCGCTGCTTAGAAAATACAGACAAATTCGTTTTGTCATTAGTTATATTTCGTTATACTACCTAGGTATTTATAAACAAATAGTATATTACGTACCATGAACTGTAAGTGACGGTCTTTAGGTCAAGAATATAGTTTGGGAAATCAAGGCTCGAAGTGTCGAGATTTCCTAAACATTCGCGACCTCAAAAAGTCACTTACATTTCGGGGTCAGTAAGCTATTTTTTACAATACTTGCACAAAGGAAAAGAAAAATAGGTTTCAAAATTGACTGCTGTTAAACTGTTGTCAAATAAACAGGATATGTAATATTTACTTACAGTTCACGGTGGACAGTAAGTAAATATTAAAGTACTTCAGAGCTGGGCAAGCTACTTAAAAAAAGTAGCTAAGCTACAGCTACAGCTATTTTTAAAAAACGTAGCTAAGCTACAGCTATAAGCTATATTTTGTAAAATATAGCTAAGCTACAGCTAAAAGCTTTCGTTAAAATAGCTGTTAAATTTTAAAGCTACTTTTTTAAATTATTGTGAAATAATTAAATTTGCCATTGTCATATGATCAGTCTTTTGTTATAATGACTGTTAATTTACAATTATATACATAAATATGAAAAATAGCAAATACCATCTGGCACCTACTGTATATTTTTGCGTATTAGAGCCAGTTAGAACCGGCAACAAATAATTATTTTGTGTAGGTTTAGCTTGTACGCATGCGTACTTTGTTGACCTTCTGCTTAAAAAGTAGCTTTAAGCTACAAAAAGTAGCTTTAAAATTAGCTTCAGTTGTTATTTTTAAGCTAATAGAAAAGAAAGTAGCTGGCTACAAGCTACAGCTATATTTTTTCATAGTTAGCTAAGCTACAGCTATAGCTAAGGTAAATGTAGCTAAGCTAGTAGCTAAGCTACAAAAGTAGCTAGCTACTGCCCAGCTCTGGCTCCTGATATAACCATGGAAACCACTGTGCAATAAAAGTTGCACTGTGTTTAAATTTTGTCATTAATAGGTAACTTACAGTACAAGTATTGTAAAAAACATATTCTGCATGTTTTCAAAAATAGTCTTTATTATTACTGTTAATAAGGAGGTTAAAAAAGACCTTTAATATTATTTTATAATAGTATAATTGTAAAAATATTGTTATATAGATTTTAAATAATGTTAAATTTTTAAAGCATTTTTTCACCAAGAAAAGTTGGGCCTTAAAAGGAAAAACTAATTTGGAAAATTGTATAAATTTCAGGAAATTGGGCTTTTACATAAATTCAGAGGTCTACTAACATCTAGGATGGAATTGGTATCCAGATATTTGGAATTTTTGGTATGTACGTTTTTGTTTTGTTTTATTTTATTTTATTTTTGGAAATGGATATATTTTTCAAATATTTTTGAAAGAAAATTACACAATATTACATACTGCTGTCAAAATATTATTTTTACTAAATTTATTAAGTATTCTATATTAAATTTTGTGACGAAATTAATTCATTAAATAAATAAATGGCGCAGTCGCTGGTAAAATGATTTTTTACGACCCTCTCAGAAAGTAAAATTTTCGCCTCTCAATTGACAGATGAATGGAATACTTATCATCCCTAAGGAAGAATAGTTTTGTATGTACCTAGAGCAGAAAGTAGTCTATTACTGCTCACCTCAATCAACAATTATGCAAGATTGACAAGGATACTTTCTGTTTAAGATGCACACAATATTTATTATACGACCATTTTTACGTTTAGAGACACTTGAAAAAAAATATATATAAATAATTTTTAACAGTTTTTCTGTTTTTGAAATTCGATTGAATACGTTAACAATGTTCATATATCCATAGATACAATGATATAATAATTTACCGCACGTATACGTAAAGTACTTCTTTCTATACATTAAATGAATTCAGAAAGATCTACTTTCTGCACGCTCATAGAAAATAGTATATTGTAACATATGTGTGGCAAGGATTTCATTACTAAACGAATATTAAACTCATACTAGTTTTGCAATAGCCATTTCCACACGTACGTTACATAATATACTATTATTTACGCGGTCGTGAACTTTTATTTCTTAAAATTAAAATCAATATTTGACATCAGTCAAATTCCATATTAATTTAAATAAAAAGTCGGCCTGTGGATCCTGAGAACCCTGGTTCGATTCCCACAGTCAACAAACAATTTTCATAATTTCAAAAGCTACCCCTGTGGCTCCTGCACCACTAACATCTTTGGGGGCCGTGATTTGACGACTGGTAACCGCACTTCACGCGCAAAATATATCACTTACCGAGATCTGCTTCGGTAGAGTGCCACACCCATTAATGGGTAGAAGGCGTGATGATATATTTATTTATTTTATTATACGATTTTTTTGCCACACTGAGTAAGTGATGCTTTCCACTCTCATTTTGAGAGTTGATATGATGATTTTTAACACGACCATAGAACAAAATCATTTTTATTCCCTAGGGCTAAGAAAGTAAAGACATATCTATGGTAACTGGAAAACAACGGTATATTTTGACATTAGTAACATCCAAGTAACATCTGTCAATAGAATAATATATCTTATCGAAATTTCTAATTGATTTCTGAATATTTTACTTTCTGGTAGGGTAGGGCAAAAATTATATGTATACCTCGTGAAGAACGTGCTATTCTTTCTCCACGTGCCTGATAAATGAAGCGGCACTTACGGGAAGAAATGTCTTATTTGCTTCCCTTAGTATACAAAAAACTATTACATATTTGAATTAAAGTAAAGGTAACAAATACAATAAAAATAACAGCAATGGAAGTCCGCATAAAATAATTTTATTAGGTTATGTTTCAATACATAAAGCGCCATCTTTAAACAAAAATAATACCAAAACTGGTGTACTTATTTACATCGAAAATCACAAATATAAGTTTTCATAAAATTTGTATTTGTGAAATAATGAAATAATAATACAGGGTGATCAAAAGGAATTGTTACACTAGGCAATAAAAAAACACTACTTGAAATTGGTAAGCCTGATACATAAATTCATTTCCTGTTGTTGACAGTGACATTAAAAATTTAAATTTGAGTACATTTATTATTACATTTATTTCTAAAGTATTTCTATTACTTAAAAAGTCAAAGTTCTTTTAGCTGTCAGACTCCTGACATAACCTATTTGTATTTATTAGAAATGCCAAATAGTATTTCCGCCTTTATCTGACGTTGTGCCAGCTGTGGAATAAAAAGATCTCTGGAATTGTATTGCCAACTATAACAATTCCTTTTGATCACCCTGTATTTAGAAATTATTTCAATTTTAATTAAAAGAATTTACCACGTCAGTAATAAATAATTAAAGGCTCAATTTTACTTGGTAGAACTATATTTTTATATTTCCACATGCAATTATTATTAATTTATATTAAAAAGGTTTTGAAAGAGTTCTCAAATTGTTTTTTGTAATTGTAATTAATTAAAATTGAACTCGTTAATATTGATTGACCCAACATTGCTTTCCAACAATTTTACTAATTTAACTATTTAATTTGAATATTTAAATTTAGATAAAACAATAAATTTTATCGTAAATATTATTATGTTTCTACAAAATAATTGTTGGGAAGTACTTAAGTCACGAATTTAAAGCCTAAACATAATTAAAAATGGCGGAAAATAACTAATATTTAACTCTGGTTCGAAATTAGTTTTCATCTATCATTTTAGCATAATTATTAAAGCCATTTCTATAAGATTAAAATAATATAAACATATTTTTATGATTTTTATATAATTATGGTGCATTATAAGATTTTAAGAGTAATATATAAAATAATATAACGCCATTAATGTTATCAACATTTTCTTCGAACCCTATTACAAATTTTAAAAAATATTACACTCTAAATGTTATTTTATGAAGGGCAGAAAGTTTTTGGAATATTCGGAGCCCTTTATATTCCCACGAAAGAATTTTGTTTGCACCAAAAAATTGTGCACGTTACGATATTGCACAACATTTTAAAATTATCGAAATATTAGAGAAGTTTGCAAGGAACGTATATGACATGAACTGCGCACAAAATTTACAAACTTTATTGACATTTAATCACTTATTATATTTAATATAAAGTCAAATTAAAGTCAACGAGTTTGACTCGTTTTTAGGTACCCAAAAAGGCCTCAGTTTGAACCTTTGTTATTCCAAGATGCAACTGTCGATTGACTTCAAATTTTAACTGAGCACTAATAATATATTTAAATATCTTCTGTTAAATTTTCACTCAATTCTCTTGCATATAACTCGAGAAATAACACTCTAAAATTAGAGTAATATTGTTCGATATTCGACGACATATTATTTTTGTTGTCTAATGTTTTATTTTAGACAAAAATGCTTGAAATAAAAGTTAAAGAAAACTATTTTTCTTCCACTTTTATTTCAAATACGTTTTTGTAAAATAAATTAGAAACTTGTAACAGCGATGTATATACTGGGTGCCCACAAAAACCGGGGAACCTATATTAACTTATTTATTTATAACAATTTTCATAATTTCAAAAACTACCCCTGTGGCTCCTCCACCACTAACAACTTTGGGGGGCGTGATTTGACGGCTGGTAACCGCATTTCATGCGCAAAATTTATCTGAGATTTGCTTCGGCAGAGTGCCACACCCAGTAATGGGTAGAAGACGTGAGTTTTATTAAATCATAATTTAAATTTTTTTAAACAAAACAGAAGCTGTCATTTTCATTTGTTTTAAATAAAGCCACAGCCAACTATTGTTCTTTAAATTAGATTTTTTTGTATTATTTTGTTTACAGCAAAATTTTATTGGTGGCACGTCATTATATTCAGATTTTAAAGTAGAATTAAAAAATATATAAATATACAGGATGTTCTATTTTAAATAAGAAAGTTGTTGTGGCTTCCGATTGAACCGGAAGTGATACGTACAACATATATACATAAAAATGATTCCACGTATGTTAAGTTTGCGCATTTAAATTTTCAATTAGATATCTTTATATATAAAGAAATTAATAGGGATGACCCGCTTTCTCGAGACACCCGGTATACTAAGTCACAGTGCAAATTTGGAATAAAATGCGCTCAAATTTGGGTCCTGTTTCGGTCCTTTGGTAATAATATTACTTTTCTTAATTTACTATTCCTAAATTTCTAAAAAAATTGTACATTTACGATAAGAAATTATGCCTGATTTACTGCTCTTAACATAGTCACTGTTTTTATCGTTTGTCATAACCTCAAAACATTTGACATTCGTAATAACGTCAGACTATTACCAGCTACAATTTTTTGTCTTTTAACCTAAAATAATTGATTTTTTATTTCTTCAATTATACATTAAACTAAAAATAATACTGTACAAACCAATTATTCTACCCCCACCACTAACATCTTTGGGGGCCGTGATTTGACGGCCGGTAACCGCACTTCACGCGCCTATATATATTACTTACCGAGATCTGCTTCGGCAGAGTGCCACACTCAGTAATGGGTAAAAGGCGTGATGATATATTTATTTATTTATTTACTAATATTCTGTGTTTAAAAAAAATTATTTTATTTAATTTTGTTTACAAAAATAAACTTAAAACAAAAGCAATGTTTGTTTTGACAGCTGTAAATGGTCCAATTTGATTGGACAAACAGAAAAATAGTGTCTATGTGAAGAGCATTGAATGTAGCTATACAAATAATTTGCTAATAAAGAAACAGTTCATTAATTATAAGCTAAATAATAAATTCCAAATAAAATATTATCGTTTCATACGGATTGTTCAATAATATATCAAATAATTAATTTCTTAATTAATATTTTATTAATGAGAGCGATTGGTAGTTGAAAAAGACAGCAATAACGAAATATAAATTGAATATATACAAGAAAATATTTAAAATATAACAGATTATATTTAAATACAAACTATTTTGGAATAAATAATCAAACCGCAATATAAAATCAAAAATAATAACAAATGCTTTAATTATATTTTTAAAAGCTTTCCAATCGCCTCATTGTTTTATAAATATTTAATTGCATTTGCAATGTTTTCTTTATATTGATATATTTATAATTGTTGCTCAATTATTTATTAATATTATTTATTTAAATAGTCATTTGATGTTTGGTTAATTTTTGTTATATAGTTTATTTTGAAAATAGTGTTAAATAGAAAAATATATGATGTGAAATAAATTGTTCGTAAGGTGATTATATGCAAATTTATGAAACAAACTTTTAATAGTTTTCATTGTTAAACGGTTATGTATTACTTTAAAGTAAAATATTTCAAATAAACCATTGTTCTAGAAAAAAATATTAAACATGTTGTGAGGCATTGGAAATTATATAAACATTTTATATGTTATCAAGATCTTTTGAAACTGAATTAATTTCTGTTATTGTTAGTTAAATCGCATTATTTACCTAGATCTGCTATTGCAGATTTATGACGCCTAATTTGAATTAAGTATTGAAAATCTGTTGCAATTTTCGTAATTTTTATGCAACTATTAAAAAGCAATTCTGTCATCGTCTTTGTTCAATATTAGTATATTTTTATATTGCTATTAGTGATGACTGTTAAAATGATTTTATCGGCCGCTACTATGGGCAATGACTTTTTATGTTGCTATCAAAAAAGATAACATTGACGTACGTTATTTTGTCCACGAAGTTAATCTTTTTTTAATAATAATATTTTATTTTACATTGCTATTAACGACGACCGGGAAACGGTTTTATTGGCCGCTGCTATTGAGAACGTTTTTTATGCAACCATAAAAAAGGTAACGTTATTCTGTCCACGAACTTAATCTTTTTTGTACAATATTACTTCATTTTACGTTGCTATGAAATTATAATCTTTTTATATTATTAATTTATTTTGCGTTGCAATTAGCGCCGGCCGATAAAACGGTTTTATCGGCCTCTGGTATTGCCTTTTTTTGTACAACTATAAAAAAGGTAACATTAACGTACGTTACTCTGTCCACGTAGTTATTTTTTTTTGTAAAATATTACTTCATTTTACGTTGCTATTAGAAACGGCCGCTAAAATAGTTTTATCGACCTCTGCTATTGGCAATATCTTTTGCAACCATTAAAAAAGTAAAATTTATGTACTCAATTCTGTCCATGAAATTATAATTTTTTTTATATTATTAATTTATTTTGCGTTGCAATTAGCTCCAGCCGATAAAACAGTTTTATCGGCCGCTGGTATTGGCGTTTATTATTTATACAACTATAAAAGAGTAACATTAACGTACGTTATTCTGTCCACGTAGCTATTTTTTTTTGTACAATATTACTTCATTTTACGTTGCTATTAGAAACGGCCGCTAAAATGGTTTTATCGACCTCTGCTATTGGCAATACCTTTTGGAACCATTAAAAAAGTAAAATTTACGTACTCAATTCTGTCCATGAAATTATAATCTTTTTTATATTATTAATTTATTTTGCGTTTTATCGGCTATTTTGCGTTGCAATTAGCGCCGGCCGATAAAACGGTTTTAACGGCCGCTAATATTGGCTTTTTTTGGAACAACTATAAAAAAGGTAATATTAACGTACGTTATTCTGTCCACGTAGTTATTTTTTTTGTACAATATTACTTCAATTTACGTAGCTATTAGAGACGGCCGCGAAAAAGGTTTTATCGACCGCAGCTACTGGCAACAATTTTAATGCAACTATTAAATATTGTAATAAATAGAAGCTTGTTTCATAAAGCTTTTTGCATATACCAACTTAATGCTACGTAGAGCTTAATGACCGTTAAGTGTGAAGATACAGTGTTAGAGAAATACCTAAATGTGAAAGTGGCAATGATGTGCGAATTATTACGTACAATATTTTTAAATTATATTTACGTATAGAGAGCTTCAGATGTGAAATAGGATAACCCAAGTGTCAAAGATACATTTGGTAAAAACATGAAAATATATCTACCATAGCATTATTTATTTATTTTAATCATAATATATTTGTTGATATTATTGTTGTTATAAATGACAGAAAACGGATTGAAAGTATTACGACATATTTGAACAGAAACATGAACATTGAAACAGAATTTTAATTGTTGATAATTGTTTATAGGAATAGTACTTGTTTCTTAATTGAAAGTTTGCAAGTTTCACTTTTTTATTTGTGTCTGAGTGGTTCGGATTTCACTAAATGATAATAAATGAGGCGAGTCCTATAAAATCTAATTATGTATTAGGTATAATATATTCGACTGCCGCTGCCGTGGAGGCGATTTATTTTCTTAAAATATGCCTGTGACAAATTTAGTTCTATTTAAAAGTATTCTTTGTTATTACTTTTGTTCAATAATGCTTTTTATAACCATTAACAGGCAGATTCATAAAGCGGATTAGCGCTAACACCATTTTTTATTTCGTTTTTAACTCTCTTTTCAATGCATGAAACAAGTTTATTTTAACTTGAGTTAAAAAGAGAGTTAATTAGCTTCAAATTTAGTTCATTTCTTTAATTTGTTTTAATTTTAAACAGAGTTATAGATAATATTAAAAACGGTGTTAGCGCTAATCCGTTTTATGAATCTACCTGTAAACTGTCAAATTTGTCAAAAAGAAATTTGAAATATGTGTTCATAATGTCTCAAGACTTTGAAGAATCCCAAAAAAAGTAAAAGAAACTGCATTAAATGCAATTGAATTAATTTGGTGTAATAATTATTTTGACGCTAATTGACAAGTCCAATTTTGCTATTTTATCGTACTAGTCCAACAAAGTACTTTATTATGGACACTAAATACTGTCATAAATAAATTAGTTATACTGCAGTCGAACATAAACTTATCTAGACCAAAAAATTTCCAGTTGAATAGTCTTGTAGAACTCGTGTGTAATGGATATTACTTGCTCATTGAATAATGTACAATTATTCATTGGATAATGTAAAATTATTCATGCAATAATGTACAACTATTTGTTCAGTTTTTACCTCTAATTTTCAGTTTTGATTAGTTTACAATAAATAAATGTGAATGACTGTTTTTAGATTTTTGTTTCTGTTCCATTTTGACGTAACACTTTTACAATCTGTCACTCAGAATGACAAAACACTGTCGAACTAAGACAGAAGACATGCATTGATGTACTAATATACTTAAATGATAGATAGACAATAATATAATTTTAATTTCATTGTTATTTGTTTAATGTATAGTACGATTTTTATAAGAATAATATTCTTCGAATTCAGTTTAGTAATATCACCATTATATCCTTGGTTGACACATTAAATTGCGGTATGTTACCCTCATTTAACGGAAGAAATAATTACTATATTGTTGTGTACATATTATGTTTTCATTAAAAATTATAGAATTTATAGTTAAGTCAAAAAATGATATATTAAAAAAATGTTTTAGGATTTTTGAAACCTTTTAAATCAGAGAATGTACTGCTTATGAAAATCTAACTATACTACAAATTAATTTTATATTGTTGTTTTCTTAGCGTGTTATTAGCAATATAAATTTGAGTAACTAACTAAAATTTATAAAAATATAGACGAGAATTAATGCAAAATATTTTCAATTGATATAAACATTTCTTTATATATTCAAATGTGGTTACAATTCATTTTTGGGTCAAAACATCATCACATATTTTCTTCTGTCAATCTTTTCTAAATTATTTTAGACAAAAATACTTGAAATAAAAGTGATAGAAAACTAAATAATCTATCAATTTTATTTGAAACATTTCTGTCTAAAATAGCTTATAAAAGTTTAACAGCTGATAATATACCAATATCAAGTTTTTTAGATCTATATTTTAAGTTACAAGTCTTCCTAAGTCATATATTATCACATTATTTTATATAATGAATATATAACGCATATGTATATATAAAAATATGCTTTATATTCGTTAGAAATGTTTTAATAATAATTTATCAGCATCTAGAATCACAGTTACAAAACCAGCAGCTTATAATATCATAAAGATATAACTTTTTTACCATCAAAGCCAAAATGGCGACGCAGAGTATGTTATTATATTTGTGTTGAAAATAGTTTAGTTCAATGTTAGAAAAAGTGTGTAATTGAATGCATTTTGGGCCTATCGAAGATACAACTAGACGTAACAATATTTATTTTTTGGAAAGAAAACATGCCTATTAGAATATTTTTCAAATGTTATTTTTGTACAATGGCCTATTTTTTCTTCAAATTATTTTAAGGAGAGTTTAGATACAATAACTGTTTGTTTCACGACCCTGTCAGAAAGTAAAATTTCCTTCCCTTAAATTGAGAGTTGAAAGTGATGCTTTTCATCCCTAGGACCGTAAAGAAGGAACGAAATTTTTGCATGTCCGGGAGTAAATAGCTTACTTTATTCTTCTTTTCTTCCCTTAAATTGAGAGAAGAAAGTGTTGCTTTTCATCCCTAGGGTCTGTAAAGAAGAAAAGAAATTTTTCGCATTTTACAGTAAATCTTGTAAACTTTAATCTTCTTTTTCGAGGACTGAAGTGTCACTTTTAATCCCAAAGGGATTAAATTGACAGGCAAACAAACATTACCGTAGCAACAAGTATGTTATAAACCTCAAAATATTTCACTGTTTTATGTTGCCTAAGTAACCTTAAAATTTGTATAATGCTGTCATTGTGAATTATATGTCAAGTTAATATCAAAATTAATCATTAATTCAAAATATATGGCTGGACGTTCGAAAAATAGTATATATTATGTATTTAATTCTTCAGGTGATTATTTTACTTCACTCTCAGGATTAAATTATGCATTTTAGTCCCTTGGTGTATAATAAATTATTATGGAATATAATTGCTTTTTAAATTCAAGAAGGATTTTGTAAAATTCAACCTTATGTAAAAAAGTTTTATGTACAGCCGCTCCAAAATTCATGTGTTTTAACCCTAAAATGCGGGCTTAAACACTTCTTTTTGGCCCCGGGGCCATAAAAAATAATTCCTATGGATACATAAAGAAAATAGCAATTTTTGTTTATTGTGAATACTTGATTTTTCAAAATGTCATTTTGACATATAACCTATGTACATATTTTAATCTTTTGAACATATAATTAAATATGAGAAATGGCTCAGTGGTATCCGAGTGGGCCTGTGGATCCTAAGAACCCTGGTTAGATCCCCACAGCCGACAAAACATTTTCACCAATTTAAAAATTACCCCTGTGGCTCCACCACTGACATCTTTAAGAGCCATGATTTGACGGTTGGTAACCGCACTTCACGCGCATAAATATATCACTTACCGAGAACTGCTTCGGCAGAGTGCCACACTCAGTAATGGGTAAAAGGCGTGATGATATATTTATATTTATTTATTTTTTTAAATAAAAAAATATATCATCACGCCTTCTACCCATTACTGGGTGTGATACTCTGCCGAAGCAGATTTCGGTAAGTGATATATTTTTGCGCGTGAAGTGCGGTTACCAGTCGTCAAATCACGGCCCCCAAAGATGTTAGTGGTGGAAGAGCCACAGGGGTAGCTTTTGAAATTATGAAAATTGTTATTGTTATTTTTTTATTACATGTTATTTTGTTGTGCATAAAATATTGTATGCACCACGGGTGAAATAAGCGTTTCTGACCCTGAGCATGATATTAACCCATCGGCGTTTTGCGCCTCGTGCTAATATTCATGCCGCGGGCCAGAAACGCCCTTAATATATAAATAACTATTATGTTTAAAATATAAAAAAATTATAATTTTGACGTTGCTCAGATTGTTTTGCATAGTTACTTAATAACTGCTATAACAGTTATTTGATTCGGTGTTGCCAAATTTACATTTCTTTTAAGTAGCTCGTGTGGCTCTACAAAGTTTCGTAAAAAAAATCTGCATTAGGATTATCAACTCAAAATTAATTAAAGAATCGTTCTACCTAAACCGTGTCACCTATTTTCTGAACAGTATATAATATTGTTTTATAAACACAAACATCTTATTAAGATAAGTTCCTTTTTGTGCAAGGTAGCAAGAAAACTAAATAATACTAAGACAGTTATTGTATCTAAATATGGAACTTACGGCGATATTTATAGTCATTTGTTGAAGAAAACGATCTTAAAATTAAATTATAAATATGATTGTTTCTATGCTTACGTCTAGTTTTAAACATATGTACATAAACATGCATTTTAATGTACCCTAATCTAAGTATTGGTCCTTTTGTTAAAGAGTCCACATCCTTGATCATATTGTCTGCATGGACTTGGCGTAATTCTCCTCTAAAATCATGACAAAGACGTCATTAAACATAAAGTATAAATACCTTAACTGTTGTAGTATAATTCATGTCTCGGTGTGAAGTAACAATCAGTTTTAAACTAACGAAATAAAATATACAAATGTTAATAAGATATTCATATTAAATACTTGTCATTTTTCACTACGCATTCAGTATGTATTTGATATGTTCATTTGTCCTACGAAGTGTTATATATTATAATATATTACTATTTGCTGATTATTTTTGTTGTATATGTACCTCCCTTTAACACGCAAATGTAAGAAAAATGTAACACAAAATATTAAATATATCCATTTTTTACAATGGTACATTATATACTTGTTTCATTGGGGTTAATAGATGCATAGGATGCAGGCACTCACGTGACAATGTGACGTGTTGTGACGTAAAAACACCTGTTTGGGTTGCGATTAAAAAGAAGCGCAGGGACGACACTCCCTTCGTTTCTTATCATTTTATTCGTTTTCTGATCTTACATTGAGTGTTTAACTGTAATTGTGTGGAAAAACAAGCGTAGAGCGACACTCCCTTCCTTTCTTATATTTTAATTCGTTTTCAGTTCTTACGTAGAGTGTTTAACTGCAATTGTGTGCAATTCACTTTCAAAAATAAGCGCAGGGACGACACTCCCTTCATTTCTTATCAATTTTATTCGTTTTCTGATCTTACATTGAGTGTTTAACTGCAATTGTGTGGAATTCACTTTCATAAACAAGCGTAGAGCGACACTCCCTCCCTTTCTTATCTTTTTTATTCTTTTTCTGATCTTACATTGAGTGTTTAACTGTAATTTTGGCGGAGGATAGTGGCGGCGGCGGTGTGTGTGTGTGTAAAATCCAAGATGGCGACTATGGCGGCGGGGTGGCGTTGTGGCGGAGGATAGTGGCGGCGGCGGTGTATATGTGTGTGTGTGTGTGTAAAATCCAAGATGGCGACTATGGCGGCGGGGTGGCGTTGTGGCGGAGGATAGTGGCGGATGCGGCAGGAATATATGTGTGTGTGTTGTGTGTTTGAAAGCAATGGTAGATCGCACACTAATACATTCAAACAAATTATCCGTTTCTGTGTGCATTTCTCAATGTATTAACGTGTCTATGTGAATAAATATTATAAATAAAAGAATATAAGTTATTTTAAATGCATTTATTGGCATTTTAAAATTGTATACAACAGAGACTAACATTTATATTACAAATACAATTTAATACAATTTATGATAGGTGACAATATTGTTTGAGGCTGTAATTTGATTTATGGAGTCTTCTGGTTATTATGTCAGAATCTTGCGAGTATTCTTGAAGACAATGTTGAGTCTTGGATTTCTGCAGACGGTTGGAGATGAGTTCCGTCCTTCAGTCTGCTGCAGAGATGATTCCAAGTCTTGTGAGTCTTTATGAACATAAAAACAAAGTATTAAATTACTTTTTGATGAAGGTACAGGATTTTGTAAGGAAAGTAGGCTGTCATAAATATTCTAGAATTTTTATAAGGGAAGATGACTGTCTTATAAATGTTCTAAGAAAACTGTTCAAGGAAGGTTCAGGATTTTTTTAAGAGAAGACGGCTGTCTTATAAATACTCCAGGTTTGTTTAAAGGATAGAAAACTGTTTGAGGAAGATTCCAGCGGCTCCAAGACGAGTCCCGTGCTCCAGGTGGACTACAGAGACAATTCCATGTACGTGGAGGCTTTATAAACATAAAAACAAAGTATTAGATTAAAATTTCCAATCATTACAAACAAAATCATTACTAACAAAATAAAGCATCTACCTACTCGATTGTTTGAATAATATTAAGCTATATGTTCAACTAATTTATAAATGTTATTGATTATTTTTAACGTTTCTCAAATTTTTTTTTAAATGTGTCAATTATGAAATTTTACATTTCCATGAAATAAACACAAATTTCACGTATTCATAGCGATGTAAAAATGTCATGTTTTTTGACAGTTGAAAAATATAGTTTTCCTTCTTAGTTTGTCAAATAACTAGTGGAAAACTGAGATTTTTATTTACTGCGTTTCATTTCTTGTGTTGTATACAAGACAATTGAATGAAATTTAAATAATACATACACTATTTAAATATATTATTAATAGACAGTTAAAATTTGAAGTCAATCGATACATGTATCTTGGGCATGACAAGATTAAAAAATTTTGTAACATTTATTTTTTTTTTGTACGATTCACGGAATCTGTTTTGATGATACTGCATTTGTGATAAGTACGTTAATTTTTTAATATTGAATTAATTACAAAATTGAACTTTACTCTTAACTATTTTGATTTGTCGTCACTAAATTTTGTTTTCATTATGAAATTTCTCAGAAAGCAAATATGTTAATCATATCAATTTAAGTGTAAAAAATATCTTCAACACTTTTCTATTCTTGCACATCATCTTTGGAAGGCGTGATTTATTTATTAAATTAATTTATTTGCTACTTTATGCAGGAACTTAATTGCACTTACAGTAGCTTATAGTGGAATTCGAACCATTTAGCCACAATCGTATTTTTAGGATATAAGTTGAAGAGATTTTATAAATGCAAATTTTACCTCAGTTTCATTTATTGGGATACGTTTTCTTGTGTAAAATGAATTAAATCGCGTGATGATATATTTATTTATTTTTATTAACATAAATTTTTGATAAGTTTGGAAGTAATATCAACTAAAATCAAAATGTACCTATTGGGTAAAAAGTGCTCAATGATTTCTTGATATATTATTGGTTTTCCTGTTCAAAATTCGTGATAAAATATTTAAATTAACACTTGAAATAACAATAGTTACAAAATAGATCGAGTAAATTAATTGTTTGAGTTGGAAATTTGCTCTAGATAATAATTAAACAATTAAATACATTATCATGGACGTCCACAGACATTTTTCCAGGGGGGAGCGAGTCAGAAAAAACTCTCAGATAGACATAAATTTCTAAAATATTTTTTTTACATAACATAAATACAACTAGACATAACAAATGGAAAAAAAATATTTAAATTTGTGAAATAAATTACTAGTCTTTGTCGTTTGGGTTTGAATTGAAGAGGAAGGACAATTTTCTAATAACTCTTCCATAAATTGACACCATTTCTTCAATAAATTCCGATTTAGCAGTTTTACAGTTTTTATTTTCGAATATTTTTAGGGCATAAAATATGATATTAATTTTGCATGCTTTGTATCAGCACAAATTAGATCTGAAAATGACTAAAATTGTCTCAAAACTAACAATAGCTATGAAATTGACACAAAATTAAACAAATGTTTGTCGTTCAATCTGTCAAAACTGTCAGAATAAATTCATTATTTATTATTTCATTTATTTTGACAAATAAAACGTCAAACATATGTTTAATTTTGTTTCAATTTCATGCCTATCGATAGTTTGAGGCAATTTTCCTCATTTTCAAATCTAATTTGTGTGTCCTATGTTCGAGATTCGCAGTCACTACCCTATATCTAGGTGAGATGAAGGAAGAAAGATATTGTTGGGGTCCCAAGAGTTGATGGATGAATACGATTCATGGTTTAATTACGTCAACGAAAGATAATATGAACTTGTATGAAAAGAATTATGAATGCACATGAAACGTAGATATATATATATATATATATATATATATATATATATATATATATATATATATATATATATATATATATATATATATATATAAAATAAATAAATAAATATATCATCACGCCTTCTACCCATTACTAGGTGTGGCCCTCTGCTGAAGCAGATCTCGGTAAGTGATATATTTTGCGCGTGAAGTGCGGTTACCAGTCGTCAAATCACGGCCCCCAAACATGTTAGTGGTGAAGGAGCCACAGAGATATATATATGTAGATGATATTAAGGGCGACAGATTGATTTGTGGTCCTAGGAGTAGGTGGATGAATATAAACTTAGTTTATGAACGAAGGATGAAACGACCTTGTATGAAAGGAATTATGAATATGGATGAAGCGTGGTACATCAGGATAGAAATGTTTTACGAAGGTTAATTTCAAGATGATTCTGACGTATATGGCCCCAATTAGAAGGATACAGCGTGATTGAAATTCGGAACCAAATTTTGTACTTTCTTAAAGAATAAATTTATTGTAACAAAAAACGTGCTACTGTGTTCAATTTCACGCGGATCTACCAGCAAAAGTCACAAATTTTACGCAAACAACCGAAATTGGCATAATTATAAATAGAAGAGATTTTAAAACTTTCAATAAAATCGTATTTTTCGTGTCAAACGTTTCTAAAATATTTTAGAGAAAAATACTTCAAACAAAAGTGGCAGAAAATATAATTTTCTGTATCTTTTATTTGAAACATTTCCCTCTAAAGTAATTTTAAAATGTTTAAAATCGAGAAATCTTTTGAAAATCTTGTCAAATATTTATATGAGCAAGATGCAAATGAAGCTTGAGCCTAGATTCTCAATCGGTTATATACTGCAGTGTTATCTTTTATCAGTACGTAATTTTTTAATGGAATCTTCAATGCCAACAAAATAACTAGTTTGATAAGAAGAATTTCAAAGTTCAAATGTTCTCATCCGATTTAATATTGTTTTTAAATAACTTTTTTGTTATATGCTACAATTTACGAAACGCACACTTGTGCGAAACGTGCCTGATGATAATTTTTTACAAAGTATTTTTATATTTTTAGATAAATTATTGTAACCTAATTAATGTATAATTATTTATCTTTTAAATGAGCAAAATAATAAATATATAATTTTGTGTTGTTATGTAACATATAAATAAATAAAAATAAATATATCATCACGCCTTTTATCAATTACCGGGTCTGATACTCTGCCTTACAGTTAGAGAGCTAGGGTGCAAAATGATGTCTCATTTTTTCCAGTTACAAAAAAGGTTTTTGAAATAGATTATGTCATGATAAATATGAAAAAAGAACGGGTGGAAATTATAGATGGCGCCGATGTGAATGCGCCGATTTTAAGGGTAGTTGTTGACATATTTTTTACAGGCTAATTTTCAGTTTAAATTATAGACTTTGGTATAATTAAGTAATAAAAATGGTAGACAGAAGTTTTGGCCGATGACGCATGGACGACAAAACCGGTCAAAGTAAGCAATTTTTATGGTATCGTGTGACATATTACTACTTGTTCACGATGAGTACATGACAAAAAAATTATTGCTAGAATTTATTGCTGGTTGCTCATTGGTGACAGAAGCTCTGAAAGTAGACTGGTGTAGGGATTAACAAGCACCCTTAAAATCGGCGCATTCACATCGGCGCCATCTATAGTTTCCACCCGTTCCCAAATCTAATTTTCTTTTTTTCTTGTTCATTATGACATAATCTATTAAAAAAACCATTTCTGTCTCTAACTATTAGTAGATATCGCTAAGTGATATATTTATGAGGTTACCAGCCGTCAAATTATTACGCAGGTATTTTTTTATGTGGTGAAAATTAGAGGGAATCGAACTCAGGGTCTCAAATTCATAGTCCCGATGCATGTCCATTGAACTATCTACTTTATACATAAAAAAAATAAATATATCATCACGCCTTTTACCCATTACTGAGTGTGGCACTCTGCCGAAGCAGATCTCGGTAAGTGATATATTTATGCGCGTGAAGTGCAGTTACCAGTCGTCAAATCACGTCCCACAAAGATGTTAGTGGTGGGGGAGCCACAGGGGTAATTTTAAATTGGTGAAAATGTTTGTCAGCTGTGGGGATCGAAACAGCGTTCTTTGGATTCACAGGCCGACTTGATACCACTGAGCCATTACATCTAGTTTAATATTTATACATACATATGTAACATGATGCTACACCCTATCAAATGGGGTAGCACGAACCCCTAAAACATTCATAGAATACTCACTCATCAGATTCATAAAATAATCAGTCTTCGTTAAACATTTTCATACACAGCAAAAAAAAATCGATTAAAAAAATTCGCGTGGATCTACAAAATCTAAACAATCGATTGATTAAACAAGAAATCGAATGATTGTAAATATCGAATGACAAAAAATCGATGTTATCTTTTATAAAAAAATGTATTCAATTAAAATAGGTTTTTTATTCTCGTTTTAAATATTTAAAATGTTATCATAATTGTTTTTAAAGCGCAATTAACTAATGAAATATCGACATAATACATATGTGTGTGATCCTTATCTGAATTTGAACTGAACCTGATTGATGTGATATAAATGTGGTCTACATTTTCTATAATATTTATTAAATGTTGTTATTAAGCCAGCTCAGTGGTATGAAGTCGGCCTGTGGAACCCTGGTACCCTAGATTCGATTCCCACAGACGACAAACAATTTTCATAATTTCAGAAACTCCTGTTCTGTAAACAAAAGAAAAACTATGTAAGATATTTTCAAAAAAACTTAATACATATTCATATATTTCCTATTACCAAACATTCTTAAATTTTTTTCTATACAACTATAAAAAAAAGTTAACTTTGGTTCAGTTAAGTTTTTTGTGCAATACTAAATCATCAGACGTTGCTATTGGCAACGTCCACTAAAACTGCTAAAATACCAAAGATTTACTGGAAGTAAATATAAATCAAGTTTATAGTGTCCTTGGTTAATTAATACGTAATAAAACGGGTTTGGATTAAAATATGTAATAAATTTGGAAGTTTTTAATGTTACCTATATAAACAATTATTCAACAACTATTTCGTATATCTCGTCTGTGAAATGTGTTTTGTTTTCTTTCTAGGGTTGTTGATTTTTCGAATATTCGAGACTTCAAATGTTCGGATTTATTGAACATTCGAATTTGGATTCGAACTTTCGAATTTTTTAATATTCTGTATTTTTGAATGTTTGAATATTCCGAATTTTCAAATTTTCGAATTGTGAATCTGCATCCTAAAGTGAACACGGCATGTTGAATTATTTGCAGAATAAACTCATTTGCAGAGTTTTGTATTAATTCATAAGTAATTATTATTAATTATTATTATTTGCCAAAATAATTCAATTTAGACTTAAAATTTCGCTACACTATCAAAAATGTTTTAATTAAGAAGTTTTTGTATCCTTTTTATTGTCATTTTAAAACGTTGAAGTCCGTAGCATTTAGATGGGCGGTAAGAGAATAGCTGTCGCCTAAACTTTGCCGAGTTTATTATTTAATTCGTGGCCGACTTTTCGCGAATTATGCGTGAGTATGTTTGGAGATAACAGATGGCGTTAATTCAGTGACAAAAAAATCGAAAATTCGTAAATTCGAAGCTTCAAAAATTCGAAAACTCGAAGCTTCGAAGTTTTTTTGACGAAGTTCAAAACATGGGATGGCTAGCTCAGTGGTATGAAGTCGGCCTGAGGATCCTGAGAACCCTGGTACCCTAGATTCGATTCCCACAGGCGACAAACAATTTTCATAATTTCAAAAAGTCTTCTACCCATTACTGAGTGTGGCACTCTACCGAAGCAGATCTCTGTAAGTGATATATATTGCGCGTGAAGTGCGGTTACCAGTCATCAAATCACGGCCCCCAAAGATGTTAGTGGTGGAGGAGCCACAGGGTAGCTTTTATGAAATTATGAAAATTGTTTGACGCCTGTGGGAATCGAATCTAGGGTACCAGGGTTCTCAGGATCCACAGGCCGACTTCATACCACTGAGCTAGCCACCCCATAATAAGAATGGAAGTTATAGATAAAAGGAACACATTTCGCTCACATCTCAAAAACAGTTGGTAATATTGAATTTATCCATCAATCTATTTTTGGGATCAAATCACATTGTCCTAAAGTACTCATATGTCTATCTTTTAAATAATTTTTCATTAATTAATGGGGTGGCTAGCTCAGTGGTATGAAGTCGGCCTGTGGATCCTGAGAACTCTAGTTCGATTCCCACAGGCGACAAACAATTTTCATAATTTCAAAAGCTACCCCTGTGGCTCCTCCACCACTAACATCTTTGGAGGCCGTGATTTGACGACTGGTAACCGCACTTCACGCGCAAAATATATCACTTACCGAGATCTGCTTCGGCAGAGTGCCACACTCAGTAATGGGTAGAAGGCGTGATGATATATTGATTTAATTTTATTTATTTCTAATTTCAATTAAAATATAAATACATCATCATGCCTTTTACCCATTACTGGGTGTAGTACTCTATCGCAGTAGATCCCGGTAAGTGATATATTTACACTCGTAAAGTGCGGTTTCCTGCCGTCAAAAATGTTAGTAAAACAAGTAATTTTAATGTGGTGAAAATTGTTTGTCGACTGTGGAACTCGAACCTGGGTTTGCAAATTCACAAGTCAATCCGATACCACAAGTAGTTAAATTCCACTATAAATTCCTGTTATTAAAATTTAGCTCCTGTTGTGCAGATTAACTAATATATGAAATAAATTATTACATCATGAAATACAGGAAAAAAAAACATGATTACATATATATTTATTTATTCACAAATAAATTAAAATTCTGTTGTTTTCATTTTCCCTTGAGATCGGGGAAATAATTATTTTAAAATAATAATAATAGAATATAAATTTGTAATAAATTATGCGTATCATTTAATATAAATTAATCTTAAAATAGTTTTGTAAATTACAATTAACTCAATAAGGAAATATGTACTTATCAAAATGAATTTACGATAAAATTAATCTTTTAAAAACAAGTTTTTAATTTCATCTTTTATCGCATCTATGACTTGACTATAATAATTTCTTGTTTTTTGTTTATCAAAAAACAAATTATATATTCAAACTTTTTTTAAATACACTATCAAAATTTTTTACACATTTTTAAGTAAATAATATAAAGTCATTAATTAACACACAATTGTTTATTTAATACATAATTAACATTAAATTGTTTACCAAATAATTACATTACTTTTGCAAAAATAAAAGTGTTTGTTATATTACTGACTTGCATTAACAATTAAATCAATTAATTATGGGGTAATGGCTCATTTTCACCAAATTTAAAATTACCCCTATGACTCCCCCACCACTAACATCTTTGGGGGCGTGATTTGACGGTTGGTAACCGCAGTTCATGCGCATAAATATATCACTTACCGAGATCTGCTTCGGCAGAGTGCCATACTCAGTAATGGGTAAAAAGCGTGATGATATTTTTATTTATTTTATTTATTATAAATGGGGAAGTAGCTTAGTGGTATCAAGTCGGCCTGTGGATCACGAGAACCCCGGTTCGATCCCCACAGCCGACAAACATTTTCACCAAATAAAAAATTACCCCTGTGCCCCCCCCAAACAAACATCTTTGGAGGCCGTGATTTTACGGCTGGTAACCGCTGTTCACGCGCATAAATATATCACTTACCGAGATCTGCTACGGCAGAGTGCCACACCCAGTAATGGGTAAAAGGCGTGATGATATATTTATTTTATTATTTATTTATTAAAAAAAGAATACGGTTGGTAACCCAGTTCTGCTTCGGCAGAGTGCCACACCTAGTATATGTATATATATATATATATATATATATATATATATATATATATATATATATATATATATATTACATTGAAATATGTAGGTTAAGAATTTTATTATTTTTATATGAAATATTCGTAAAATGAGAGAGAGAATAATTTGTTATTTGATAAATAAATATATATATATATATATATATATATATATATATATATATATATATATATATATATATATATATATATATATATTTATCAAATAACAAATTATTCTCTCTCTCATTTTACGAATATTTCATATAAAAATAATAAAATTCTTAACCTACATATTTCAATGATTTATTAGAAAAACGTTTAATCAACCAATGTTTACTGAATGCCACAAAAAGTTTGTTGATAAACAAAAAAAAATTATTAAAATTGTTGCTTAAATTTGGTGGGAAATATTATTGTTATTTTGTAAATAATTGTTGGTTGTCAGAAAAGTCACAACTTGTTTACGCAAATTTAATTTTCTGCTGATTAAGTTATTTATTTTTAACTGTCAAATATACGTCTAAATTACATTATAGTAAAACGCTTCAAATAAATACACTACAAACTAAATATAATTAGTCTAAAACTATTCAACAGAGTACCCCATATACTATAAGCAAATAATATGGGAAATAAGTTTTTTTTTACCAATGCTTCTCTGATTACTTAAAATAAATAAATAAATATATCATCACGCCTTTTACACACTACTGGGTGTGGCACTCTGCCGAAGCAGATCTCGGTAAGTGATATATTTTTGCGCGTGAAGTGCGGTTACCAGCCGTCAAATCACGGCCCCTAAAGATGTTCGTAGTAGTAAATACGGATTTATATCTATTAACTAATACAAATTAGTCAAAAAGGCTAATGTCAGTGGAGGGGGAGCCACAGCGGTGAAAATTGTTTGTCGGCTATGGGAATCGAACCTGGGTTCTCAAATCTACAGTCCGACTCGAAACCACTGAGCTACAGACGAAATATTGAAATGAATGTTTATAGTATTAAATTCTGCTTCTAAATCAGTCTAGATATTACATTTTACTTATTTAGTTAGTGTTAAAAACAAGTTTAAAATATGTATGTGACAGTTAAACGTTATGCATTTGTTTGCATTTGTTTCAGTTTCATAACTAGCTATGTAGATAACAAGATAAAATTGTATTTTAATAATAATATATCACAACGCCTTCTACTCATTACTGGGTGTGGCACTCTGCCGAAGCAGATCTCGGTAAGTGATATATTTTTGCGCGTGAAGTGCGGTTACCAGCCGTCAAATCACGGCCCCTAAAGATGTTCGTAGTAGTAAATACGGATTTATATCTATTAACTAATACAAATTAGTCAAAAAGGCTAATGTCAGTGGAGGGGGAGCCACAGCGGTGAAAATTGTTTGTCGGCTATGGGAATCGAACCTGGGTTCTCAAATCTACAGTCCGACTCGAAACCACTGAGCTACAGACGAAATATTGAAATGAATGTTTATAGTATTAAATTCTGCTTCTAAATCAGTCTAGATATTACATTTTACTTATTTAGTTAGTGTTAAAAACAAGTTTAAAATATGTATGTGACAGTTAAACGTTATGCATTTGTTTGCATTTGTTTCAGTTTCATAACTAGCTATGTAGATAACAAGATAAAATTGTATTTTAATAATAATATATCACAACGCCTTCTACTCATTACTGGGTGTGGCACTCTGCCGAAGCAGATCTCGGTAAGTGATATATTTTGCGTGTGAAGTGCGGTTAACGGTCGTCAAATCACGGCCCCCAAAGATGTTAGTGGTGGAGGAGCCACAGGGGTAGATTTTGAAATTATGAAAATTGTTTGTCGCCTGTGGGAATCGAACTAGGGTTCTCAGGATCCGCAGGCCGACTTCATACCACTGAGCTAGCCACTCCATATTTTAGCAGTAATTAAATAAGAAAAATGAGTTGTGTTAATTGATTTAGCTGCAGAATTTTTTTATTGAATGGCTAGCTCAGTGGTATGAAGTCGGCCTGTGGATCCTGAGATCCCTGGTTCGACAAATTTTTATAATTTGAAAAAGCTATCCCTGTGGCTCCTCCACCACTAACATGTATGGAGACCGTGATTTTACGACTGGTAACCGCACTTCACGCGCAAAATATATCACTTACCGAGATCTGCTTCAGCAGAGTGCCATACTCAGTAATGGGTAGAAGGCCTGATGATATATTTATTTATTTTATTTTATTCTTTAAAACTTTTATTTGAAATATTTCCTGTAAACTAATGAGAAAATCAAATGGTAGATGTACTGAAAAACTTGATTCGCTTGCTAATCGTTTTCCTGGGACATTCTATACGGTACAAGCTATAATACATGAAATATTTTTCTTTTGAATAATTTAGAATCGTTTAACACAGGAAAGCACAATTACTCAAAAATTATTTCTATAAATTACCTGCGGACAAATCTTTCTAAATATTTATAGAAACTAATTCTTCAAATAAAAGTAATACATACAAGTAATTATTAGTTCCCCGTATTTATTACTTCAAGAATTTTTCAGTTACTCATTTAGAAAACGAAAAATATGCAATACTCAACTGGAAAGTATATTTCACTCAATTAACAATTACTCAACATTATAATTTGCACTCCACACTTGTTATTCATTCAGCATATATATATATATATATATATATATATATATATATATATATATATATATATATATCATCACGCCTTTTACCTATTACTGGGTGTGGCACTCTGCCGAAGCAGATCTCGGTAAGTGATATATTTATGCGCGTGAAGTGCAGTTACCAGCGTCCAATCACGCCCGTCAAAGATGTTAGTAGTGGAGGAGCCACAGGGATAATTTTAAATTGGTGAAAATGTTTTGCTGACTGTGGGGATCGAACCAGGGTTCTTTGGATCCATAGGCTGACTTGATACCACTGACCTATGACCCCATAAACTGTACTTCACGCGTATAAATATATTTCTTACCGAGATCTGCTTCGGCAGAGGTAAAAGGCGTGATGATATATTTTTATTTTTTTTTATTTATTTAAGTGCGGTTACCAGCCGTCAAATCACGTATATATATATACAGTGTGTTCATCCAAAACCCGAACATAGGCATACAACATGTGATATCAGTTTTTTGGTGCGCATTGCTTCCCAATTAATTTTTCAGGAAAATACTTCAAATAAAAGTTGTAGAGAATAAAATTACGAATTTTTTTATATAAAACACATTTCATTTGTGTATTTCGTCAAAGCGCAAAACTTAATTAAATATTTGTAATATTCGTAAAAATAAAGCTATCCATGAAAAAATTTAAACAATTTTCCATTGTCAAAATTTTTGACAGTAGAAAATATATAATATAATTTGTGATTTATTCACATGGATAAAACAAAAATTTTCAATTTTACACTTGAAAAATAATAATTATTTTTGCTTTGATATTTTAAATTTCATTTTATTTATCAAACATTTTCAAATTCCGATGGTTACAACACATTAAATTCACATTTTTTATGATTTTTCCCTTCAATTTAGTTAAATAAATTAATTATTATTGTATTTTTCCGTTTTGACAGTTGTAGAAAAAATTTTGTTTGTATTTCATGGGCGAAATTCGTATTTTTTGCACATCTCGACTAAAAATGACATTAATACTCGAAAAAAAAAAAAAAAAACACTCATTTTCCTTACTAATTCGTTAACCCTAATATAAATTTTGGCAAGTACGTATATCAGTTTAAACTTTTTTTCAAAATTCCAATTTCACCTTTCATTCTCAAACAACAAAATACCATTTCAACCATTTCTCTCCCAAAACAAACACATCAAGATCATAACAACAAATCGCTCAACCCAAAAACCGGCTCCGAAACCATCCTCTCTCCCCGAAAAAAATTCGCATTCACTCCTCTCCGCCGTGGCAAAATGCCGAATTCTCAAGTTCGCGTTGTCAGTTATATACTCGCGCGGCGTGTGATAACAGCTAGAGATAACAGCACCGCTGGCTAGATCAAAACGCGCCCATCGCTGATAACACGCTGTAAGAGGGGGGCAGGTGCCACTCGAGTTTATATAGTGGACAAGAAGTCGTGAAAACTGACAGCGGAATTGAGATTGCGATTTGTGTATAATAAGATTGAGATTTAGATTCAAATATGGTGGTTAATTTGAGGATGGTTTGCTTGGTGGTTTTTTTGACTGGTTGTGTCGGGCTGCCGAGGGTTGAAGTGGTTGATAAGGGTGAGTAGTTTTGTTTTTTATTATTGGTTTGGTTTAAACAAATGAAAGAATACTGTAGTTACAAATCATATTTATTATATTTATGCTAGTCTGGACGACAGGAACTTAATTTCAATTACAGTACAGGGTTCGAACTTACCGAGCCGTAGTGTAGTAGTTTATATGTATATATTTAGCTTGAGTGGGATTCAAACTCAAGACATTGCTGTCAAACATTTGATTTGCTTTTATTTATTTAAACCGAACTGTTTGCATGTTTATAATTTTTAATGTAAATTGAAATATAAAGTAATACATTTTCAAGTGTTTTAAAAATTGTAAATACTACTATAGTTTAAGTTGCGTTTACAGCTATTCAATTAGTAATTACGATTAGCAATTACGATTAGCAATTACGATTAGCAATTACGATTAGCAATTATAATTATCAATTAGTGGAAATTTCGTCAAATTTGCTATCCAAATTACAATTAATAGCATCATATTTGAATTAATGCGAAATTATATTTTTGCAATACTTGTACTGTAAGTAACGTATTAATAAATAAATAGATAAATATATCATCACGCCTTTTACCTATTACTGGGTGTGGCACTCTGCCGAAGCAGATCTCGGTAAGTGATATATTTATGCGTGTGAAGTGCGGTTAACAGTCGTCAAATTACGGTCCCCAAAGATGTAGTGGGAGCGTCACAGGGGTAATTTTAAATTGGTGAAAATGTTTTGTCGGCTGTGGGGATCGAACTTGGGTTCTTAGGATCCACAAGCCGACTTTATACCACTGAGCCATTACCCCATTACATATTTATATATATCATCATCAGGCCTTCTACCCATTACTGGGTGTGGCACTCTGCCAAATCAGATCTCGGTAAGTGATATATTTATGCGCGTGAAGTGTGGTTACCAGTCGTCAAATCACGGCCTCCAAAGATGTAGTGGGAGAGCCACAGGGGTATATATAAAATATATCACTTACAGAGATCTGCTTCGGTACACTGCCACACCCGTAATGGGTAGAAGGCGTGATGATATATTTATTTATTTATATCTATTATGGGATGGCTAGCTCAGTGGTATGAAGTCGGCCTGTGTATCCTGAGCACTCTGGTTCGATTTCCACAGGCGACAAACAATTTTCACCATTTTAAATCTACCCCTGTGACTACCCCTGTGGCTCCCCCACCACTAATATCTATGGGAACCGTGATTTTCCGGTTAGTAACCGCACTTCACGCGCAAAATATATCACTTACCGAGATCTGCTGCAGCAGATTGCCACACCTAGTAATGGGTAGAAGGCGTGATGATATATTTATTTATTTATTTATATATATTAGATTTTTTTTTTAATTTAATAGACATTTGATATTTAAGGGACGGTGGTGCAATGTCTCAATTTTATATTAACGTTTGCATTATTTGACATATTACAGTGATTATTAATTGTAATTACTAATTGTAATTGGAAAATGAATAGTTAGAATTAAATAAAATCTCTCCACCTTCGGTGTCAAATACTCTCTCATCAGTTACCCAAAAAACTCGTTCTTATAAATAAAAATTTGTCCAATAAAAACTAGACAAAATTCTTATAGTTAATTTCTCTCAAATATAATAATCAAACAAATACATAAATTGTTTTTAAAAGCATACTAATCATTTTGATAAATAGTAAACAAAATTAAATTTATTGTAAGTGTACACCGAGCCTATGATTAGCGACCTATGATGAAAATAAAAAGTAAAAATATTATTTTTGATAGTAAAACCGCGTGTTACTAGTAACTTACACCTTGTGATACAACACTAAATATTTGAGCAAATAAAACTATTTTATATACTAATATCAAATATAAAATCTTCTACAGCCCGATTCTCAAAAAATATTTAGTTAATCCTGAGTCTTAGGACCAAATTCATAGTCATGACTCATCCTTACCTCATTCTCACCTCACAAACTTAGCGCCAAATTTACAGTCGTCACTCACTCTCATCTCATCCTTACCTCACTCTCAAAGCCGAAGTAACTAAGGCAACTAACTCAAAAATTTGCATAATTTGAGTTAGTTGCCTTAGTTACTTCTATTTTAAGTGTGAGATGAGAATGAGGTGAGGGTGAGTCACGACTATGAATTTGACCCTAAGTAACTTAGGGCCAAATTCACAGTCGTCACTCACTCTCATCTCATCCTCACCTCACTCCCAAAGTCGAAGTAACTAAGGCAACTAACTCAAAAATTTGCATAATTTGAGTTAGTTGCCTTAGTTACTTCTATTTTAAGTGTGAGTTGAGAATGAGGTGAGAGTGGGTCATGACTATGAATTTGACCCTAAGGCAACTAATTCACAGTCGTCACTCACACTCATCTCATCCTCACCTTACACTTAAAATCGAAGTAACTAAGGCAACTAACTCAAATTGTGCAAATTCTTGTGTTAGTTGCCTTAATTACTTCGACTTTGAGAGTGAGATGAGGATGAGA
The DNA here is from genome assembly GCA_911728475.2 of Pterostichus madidus. Classification (NCBI taxonomy): domain Eukaryota; kingdom Metazoa; phylum Arthropoda; class Insecta; order Coleoptera; family Carabidae; genus Pterostichus; species Pterostichus madidus. The sequence continues at coordinate 32,389,935 of OU452314.1, forward strand.
TGAGAGTGAGTGACGACTGTGAATTTGACCATAAGGCAACTAATTCAAATTGTACACATTTTTGAGTTAGTTGCCTTAGTTACTTCGTCCTTGAGCGTGAGTTGAGAATGAAATTAGGATGAATCACGACTATGAATTTGGCCTTAAGTCTAGCCTGATTTTTAGATGTTAATTCAAATTACTTTCCGAAAAACGACTGGTAGTAAAATTATATTAGAGTTTATTAAAACTTTTTTTAGAAAATTGTTTATCTTAATTTAACAAATACAAAAATTCAGGATCATCCTAAACACATATGATATGTAATTGTTAATGACCACTTGCAAAGCCAAAAGTTAAATTTTAAACTTGGTTTAAATAAATATAAACAAATCGAGTGTTTAACAACAATGTCATTTAACCTCGCTTTGTTTTTATTATTTGTTAAACCAAGTTTATAATTTAATTTTTGGCGGTGCATAAGGTCATTAGTTATTTATAAACAGTAATATTGAACTTTTCCAGCTGTCAAACATTTTTATACTATTTTAGAGAAACATACTCCAAATAATAATAATACAGGTAATGGCTCAATGTCGGTCTGTGGATCCTGAGAACCTTGGTCCGATCCCACAGCCGACAAACATTTTCACCACATTAATACTATTCCTGTGGCTTCCCTTTCAATAACATCTTGAAGAGCTATGATTTTTAAAAATTACCCCTGTGACTTCCCCACTACTAACATCTTCGAGGACCGGTATTTAACAGCTGGAAACCGCACTTCACGCGCATAAATATATCACTTACCAAGATCTGCTTCGGCACCCAGTAAATTTTCTTATTTTTATGTTATAATTATGGGGTGGCAAGCTCAGTGGTATGAAGTCGGCCTGTGGATTCTAAGAACCCTGGTTCGGTTCCCACAGGCGACAAACAATTTTCATAATTTCAAAAAAAAAACTACCCCTGTGACTCCTCCACCACTAACATCTTTGGAGGCCGTGATTTGACAACAGGTAACCGCACTTCACTTACCGAGATCTGTTTCGACAGAGTGCCACACCCAGTAATGGGTAGAAGGCGTGATGATATTTTTATTTATTTAATTAATTAACATCAGTATTAAAATGCTTACTGTTAGTTAAATGCAATCGTAAAACAATATTTGTAGCAATTATTAGTTTTTATGCATACTATAGAAATTATAACGTTATAAAATATTGAACTGATTATTTTTTGACGTTTCTCAAAACCAATGAAATGCTTCATTGTATGTCACATGTCCGCGTTTTAACCAATCCTGTCATTATTATACTGAGAATAAAGCTCTTGTGATTATTCCCGGAAATAATCTGTGTAGATGGTTTTTTTGTTTGTGACAAATGATAGGTAGTTGTCAAATAATTATTTAAAACTGTCAACGCATCAAGTAAAATGTGTGAACAAAATCGATTTAGTTCCATTTCAGATACAGAAATACACCAACAAATTTTGGAAATAACTTCCAAGAATACATTAATAAGTAATCAATCGATATGGACCCAGTTCAAAATCTTTTAAGTTGGGTGGCTAGCTCAGTGGTATGAAGTCGGCCTGTGGATCCTGAGAACCCTGGTTCGATTCCCACAGACGACAAACAATTTTCATCATTTCAAAAACAACCCCTGTAGCTCCTCCACCACTAACATCTTTGGGGGCCGTGATTTGACGACTGGTAACCGCACTTCACGCGAAAAATATATCACTTACCGAGATCTGCTTCGTCAGAGTGCCACACCCAGTAATGGATAGAAGGCGTGATGATATATTTATTTTATTTATTTATTAATCGACCTCAACAGCTAAGTCAAGAAATAATCTAATTAAATATAACTCGAGAGTTGGATAAATTAGAAAATAATTCTGCAGTATCTTTCTCAAACTTGTTGCCAGGCAATAGTCACGAAAGCCCGTAGGGCTTGAGTGGCTATTGCCAAATGGCAACAAGTTTGAGAAAGATACTGGAGAATTATTTTCAATTTATTCTCACTCTCTTGTTATATTATTACTGATAAAATTTTTGACATTTCATAGATGCGTTTTTTATTCTAATTTAATTTTTTCGCATAGTTAACAACATAATTAGATGAAAATGTTTTATGCAACTGGGCCTATATTTTCTTCCTATTTTATTTGAAGTATTTTTCTACTTTGCAAATGTTTAACTACGAAAACTATGCAATCTTTCAAGTTATTTTTATTCGACAATCTTCGTAATTTATAGTAACATAATTATCAGTGGCGTAGGTCGCGCCCTTTATAAAATATCTAATAAATTTTTTTTATTCCGGCTGACTGGTGCTGCTCCCTAAATTTGAGGGTTCTATATCATTGATTGATACTGCTAATTCAGCGATTTCTGCGCTCCTGATTATTATATAATTTTAGCTGCATATTTACCACATAACACAAAAAAATTATTTATGTGTTTACATAAATTAAAAATAAATTGTTGTTTGCACACAATAAGTAGCTTGATTATAAAAGATTCTTGTAGATGTAACAATTTTGAAATTAGAACCAACAACAAATTAAAGAATGTAAATATTTGTAAAAACAATTTTTATCTTGTTATTACAATCTTAACTATTCACTAGGTAGTATTAAGATTATGATATTTTAGCATCACGGTAGTGCACTCACAGTTCAAAAAAATAACTCCGGGCGAGTGCTTTAAATCCCATTATAAATAAAATAAAATAAATATATCATCACGCCTTCTACTCATTACTGGGTGTGGCACTCTGCCGAAGCAGATCTCGGTGAGTGATATATTTTTGCGCGTGAAGTGCGGTTACCAGTTGTCAAATCACGGCCCCCGAAGATGTTACTGGTGGAGGAGCCACAAGGGGTAGCTTTTGAAATTATGAAAATTGTTTGTCGCCTGTGGGAATCGAACCAGGGTTCTCATACCACTGTGCTGGCCACCACATTAAAAACTACTGTAATTGAAATTAAGGTAGTACTAGTGTGACGGTGGCGCTATCGGTTGTCGAGTGGCGAAACTGACACTCAAAAAAATATAAAAATTGAATAAAATAAGTATTTTATACCTATTATGATTTGAATATCATGAATTGTTAACAGGTTGTTGGTCTAGTGAATTTTCAAATACCATACCACCGTGTGGTGTTGACATAAATTGAGATTCTTAATTTTCGTTAAAAACAAGGCTTTGCATGGCTATATATCCATTACTAAACGATCAAAAACTTTCTCCTTCTGATACAATATACATGGATAGTTCTAGAACATCATACTAGTTTTTCAAATGAAACTGCAAAATTTTAGAGGTACACAAACCAAATATGTGCGATTCTGAGTGATGATCGCCATAAGCCCCGTGTATAAGAACTCAACTTTACAAGCGAATATATTTGTTCACAGACGATGAATGTGTTTCATATTTTAACAGGATGCGTATGACTATCCAATATTTACGTGAGCTAAATTTCATTCACATCTGCAAAAAAGTCGGCCTATGGATCCTAAGAACCGTGGTTTTTTATTTTAATTCTTAACGTCTTTTATATTTAAAGTTTTGCTCTAAACATAATAGAACAAAAATTACTTCCACAAGAAAATTTTATAATTATATTTCCTGTTAAAAAATATACATCCGGTATACGTTTACGAAAAGCGGTAATCGTTTCAAATTGATACAAGTTAGATTTGATTCCGCAACCTCTAGGGCCTCAACCGCGTCTTAAATCGCTCGGCTATTCAACCATAAAATGCATGACTAATACTAAATTAATTATCAACTGTTTACATTTTCTAAATGTGTCAATAAAAGTATTTAACAATACTTCAATTTTTTTTTTGTTACTTCTCACGTGAAACAATAACTTTTACCAATATTACTACAATATTATATCACATACTGAAACATGATTGTTTTTTTGTACTTGTTAATTTGACGCAAACAAATTTGCAAAACAAGTATTTTGACTTTTCTAATTTATATGACCTTTCGGTCATGTTATTAACTTTGATATTTATTTCAAATTAGCATAACTCATAATTCTAGGAAGACATAAAAACGATGAAATATTTTGTCTATTTTAATTTGTATTAAACAATAGATATAAATCCGCATTTGCTACTTCTAACATCTTTGGGGGCCGTGATTTAACGGCTGGTAACTGCACTTCACGCACAAAATATATCACTTACTGAGATTTGTTATGGCAAAGTGCCACATTCAGTAATGGGGCAAAGGCTTGATGATATATTTATTTATTTTTTTAATTTCTGTACGAGAGGTAGTATATATATCATTAATTTTTATTATTAACTTACAATTTGTTATAGAGTACCTACTGAACGTACTAAAAGTCACTAAAATATCGGTAAAGTCAAAGAAAAATGTAATCTTGTCATCTAGAAAGAAGCAACGCGTAATACAATTTAAAATTTGTTACATGTAAACGTAGTAACACCGTATGTCATTCATCTAGTTATAATTTTTAACGACGTCAGTCGATCTTTACTACGTTTTCAGTAAAATAAATAAAATAAATATATCATCACGCCTTCTACCTATTACTGGGTGTGGCACTCTACCGAAGCAGATCTCGGTAAGTGATATATTTATGAGCGTGGGGTTCGCAGGATCCACAGGCCGACTTCATACCACTGAGCTAGCCATCCCATATATTCCTGTTATTAAATATAAAAATAAAATAAATATATCATCACGCCTTCTACCCATTACTGGGTGTGGCACTCTACCGAAGCAGATCTCGGTAAGTGATATATTTTTGCGCGTGAAGTGCGGTTACCAGCCGTCAAAACACAGCCCCCAAAGATGTTAGTGGTGGAAAACCACAGAGGTAGCTTATGAAAATTGTTTGTCGCCTGTGGGAATCGTACCAGGGTTCTTAGGATCCACAGGCCGACTTCATACCACTGAGCTAGCCACCCATATATTCCTGTTATTAAATATAAAAATAAAATAAATATATCATCACGCCTTCAACCCATTACTGGGTGTGGCACACTGCCGAAGCAGATCTCGGTAAGTGATATATTTTTGCGCGTGAAGTGCGGTTACCAGCCGTCAAATCACGGCCCCCAAAGATGTTAGTGGAGGGGGAGCCACAGGAGTAGTATTAATGTGGTGAAAATGTTTGTCGCCAGTGGGAATCGAACCAGGGTTCTCAGAATCCACAGGCCGACACGATAACCACTGAGCTACCTTCTCCACAAACGATTTCAGTATATACTATAATTTCTCACTGAAAGACATATTCTCCTAGGCTGTCCACAAATTTACTCATTCTCAATCTCAATCTCATCTAAATTTATTTAGTTTGCATAAAAATTGTCCTTAAAGATCATAAATTAAATTGGTCATTGAACCACACAGTCATTTATTGAAATTATTATTTGTTTGCATTTAAATGTAATACTTAAATATGCAAATATTTTTTTTATATTCACTGTCATAAATTAGATCTTGTCGAATAATTGCAAAAAAATAAATATATCATCACGCCTTTTATCCATTATTGAGTGTGATATATTTTTGCACGTGATGTCCGATTACCAGCCGTAAAATCACAGCCCCAAGAATTGTTAGTGAAGGGAGAGCTACAAGGTGATTTTAAATTTGTTGTAGATTAGTTTGTAGGTTGCGGGAATTGAACCCGGGTTCCAATTTCCATAGTTTGATACGTTATCAGTAATTGTAATTTTATTTAATCAGAAATATTACTTAACAACATTTTTAACTAATAAGGACAAATTTTACATAGTTATCAAACAACAATTACTTTCATAAATTATTTATGGGACCGCTAAATTAAAATACTTAAATAATAATTATGTGTATACATAGGTCGTGAAATGTAGGTTTGGCAAATGCATAACAAGATTAACTGTCACATACATATTCTAAACTTTATTATTAATCTACGTTTTTATAATATCTGTACTGTAAGGACATCAGGACTTAAATATTTTCTTACCATCCAAGGTGGACAGTAAGTAAATATTATAAATCAACGTCCTGTTTATTTTGGCAACAATTTGACAGCTGTTAATTTTGAAACCTATTTTTCTTTTTCTTTTATTTGTGCAGGTATTGTAAAAAATAGCTTACTAGCCTCACACTGTAAGTGATTTTTTAGGTCGCGGAAGTTTAGGAAATTTCAATCCTACGGGCCTTGATTTCCCAAAGTACATTCTTGACCTAAAAACTGTCACTTGCAGATCATAATACGTAATATAAGTAATATTAAATAAATAAATCAATAAATATATCATCACGCCTTTTACCCATTACTGGGTGTGACACTCTGCCAAAGCAGATCTCGGTAACCAGCCGTCAAATCACGGCCCCCAAAGATGTTAGTAGTGGAGGAGCCACAGGGGTAATTTTAAATTGGTGAAAATGTTTTGTCGGCTGTCGGGATCGAACCAGGGTTCTTAGGATCCACAGGCCGACTTGGATACCACTGAGCCATTACCCCATAAATAATATTAATAACAGGAATAGATAAAATAGTTGTAGATGTAGACCTACATTACGCTATTTGTTGTAGATTTTTATTTATATTACTTTTCAAAGTTTTCTACAAATATCATTTCTCACTAATTCACTTATAGTGCTATTAATTGTAATTTGAATCACAAGCTTTAAGACGCTTCAACTAACATCTTTGGGGGCCGTGATTTGACGACAGGTGACCGCACTTCACGTGCAAAATATATCACTTACCGAGATCTGCTTCGGCAGAGTACCACATCCAGTAATGGGTAGAAGGCGTAATGATATTTTATTTAACTAATTAATAAGTGTAATTGCTAATCGTAATTACTAATTGGCTAGCTGTGAATTCAGTTTAACAGTAGCTAAATAAATCAAAAAAATATTCACTATTTTACTTGAATGTTTGTCCCATAAATTAATCATGTAAACAATTGAAAACTTCTTTCTCAAGTTGTTCGCCTCTGGTGCGGTTTTTCTAGAACACCCTGTATATTGCAAGCTTTTCTGTAACGGATTGCTACATTTATAAATATAAATGGCAAAACTAGTTTGATGATATATTGTTTAACACAAACAATTGTTTTTTTACAATTAAAATTCAACACTATGTTGCTATGTAGGTATGTCAAAACACTGAATGCATTCTTTTATTGTAATAAAAAAAATTACTGATTGTTTTGTAAATAATAATGATTAAAACACAAATATTTGAAAAAATAGTATCGTAAAATAAGAATGCACTTAATAGCACATTTTTCTACAAAATATCAAACTGATTTATTGTTTTAAAACTGAGATTTGATTAGAAATCGTAATATTGTAATTTTATTGATAATAGAAGTATTTAATTGTATTGATATAGGGTAACTTATCATAGATTATAAAATAAAATAAATAAATAAATATATCATCACGCCTTCGACCCATAACGGGGTGTGGCACTCTGCCGAAGCAGATCTCGGTAAGTGATATATTTATGCGCGTTACCAGTCGTCAAATCACTGCCCCCAAAGATGTTAGTGGTGGAGGAGCCACAGGGGTAGTTTTTAAAATTATGAAAATTGTTTGTCGCCTGTGGGAATAGAATCTAGGGTATCAGGGTTCTCAGGATCCACAGGCCGACTTCATACCACTGAGCTAGTCACCCCATAAAATTGAATCGTAATGATGAAATATTATTGATAATACAAGTATTTAATTGTATTGATATAATCTGGGGTTACTAATCACAGATTTTAATCAAACAAATGAAAACAATGAAAACTAAAGAATACCTAATTGAACAAATTAAGTTAAAAATAGATAATAATTATCTTCTGAACAATCTGTTATCTTCTATCTTATTTTTATACTTTGCATTGTTACTATTTCTACACTTCATTTATATTCATATTAAAATTATCTTTCTTAATGACCGTTGTACTAATAATTAAACAATTTATTTGCAATTTAATTATAAATTACTTATATGGTTCGTTACTGGCATCCTTGTACTATATAAATTTTTATTCCATATTAATTACTTTCAGTTCATTAATTATAAACAGTTTATTATTTATTTATTTATTTATTAAGTTGCAAAACAGGAAATTTATCTCATTTATAGTAGCTTATAGAGCAATCAGAACCATTCAAATACAATTGTATTTTTAATTATCACATGAATATCTTAGTAGCTGACATATTATTTCTCTTGAATAAATGTGGTTACTAACCGTCAAATTACTACCCCAAAGATATTAGTTAGGAATAATTACGGGATGTTAGTCTCCTGACAAAGTTCCTAATATATTTATTTGTGAAACAAACTAAAATATCGCAACAAAGTAAATAAAATAAAAAAAATATATCATCATGCATTTTATCCATTACTGAGTGTGGCATATAATGATATACGAGGGCAGGGTGAAAAGTCCCTGCAAAATGAAACAAGAAATGATTTATTTGGTCAAAACATATTTTATTTCTCAACATAATCTCCTTGTAGCTCGATACACTTCGTCCATCGTTTTTCTAATTTTTCGATTCCTTCCAAATAATACGATTTTGGCAATCCTTCAAAATAGGCGTTTGTCTCAGCGATGACCTCATCGTTGGAGCCAAATCCCTTTCCGCCGAGCCATTTCTTCAAGTTTGGAAATAGATAAAAATCGCAGGGGGCCAAACCTGGAGAATATGGTGGATGACGCACCAATTCGTAGCGCAATTCATGCAATTTTGCCATTGCGACTGCGGATCTGTGTGCCGGTGCAGAGAGCAAATGCGGCACCCATCTGGCATATAGCTTTCTTATATTCAAAAATTTATGCAAAATGTTCCGTACCCGTTCGGTTGAGATGCTCATAGCCTCAGCAAGCTCGTACACTTTAAATCGCGGATCGTCCAATATCATACCATGGATTTTATCGACGATTTCTGGCGTTGTAACCTCAATTGAACGACCAGAACGTTCGAAGTTCTTTGTGGTCATACTACCACAATGAAAATCAGTAAATCACTTTCGAATCGTTCCAATCGATGGTGAGGAGTCCCCATAATGTTTAACAAGCGATGCTTTGGTTTGCGTAATGTTTTTTTCACGCAAAAAATTATGTTTAATCAAGACGCGAAATTAACTTTTTTCCATGTTTTCAAAAATCTTCAAGGTTGCTTGCTTTCGATGGGTGTCAAAACAGAACTGAATGACATATCAGTCTGAAAATTTTAATGCGTTCTAGTTAAACATGGTACATCACAAATGTCACATGAGATTTGCGATTGTGGCGCCATCTGTTTTATTTTTCAGGGACTTTTCATCCTGCCCTCGTATTTATGCATGTTACCCGTCATCAAATTACAGCCCTGAAAGATGCTAGTGGTAGGCAAGCTATAAGGATAATTTTAATGTAGTCTAAAATGGGCTTCGAACTCGCATTCTTATATATATATATATATATATATATATATATATATATATATATATATATATATATATATATATATATATATATATATATAGTCCGACTCGCTACCACTGAGCCACCTACCCCAGAAAAAAATCATTTTTATGGGGTATGGGATAGGTGGTTCAGTTGCATCAAGTCAGACTGTGAATTTGGGTTCGATTCCCAGAGTTGAAAAAAAAATTGCACCATATTAAAATTATCCCTGTGGCTTCCCCTCCACCAACATCTTTAGAGATCGTGATTTGACGGCTGGTAACCGCACTTAACGAGCCTAAATATATCACTTATCGAGATTTGCTGCGTTGCCACACCCTGTAGGATAAAAGGAGTAATGATATTTTTTTTTTAATGGTGAAAATTTGACAATTAAAAATATATTTAAATATTTTCAACATTTGCGTCATAGGTTTTTCTATCCATTTCAAATATTATGAGACTCACTTATTTTAAGTAAATGGGTTTAATATTAGCTTGACAATAGAAATAATTTATAAATGACGTCATAAGTACTTAAGTGCATAAATTATACACCTCATTAAGAAACATAAAAGAATGTTCATTATTTTAGGAGAACCCTTCACACGATTTTCAAAAATTAATAACCCAACTTAAAAATCGATTTTCTTTTCACTTGAATTTGAGCAGTTGTAACACCATGGAGTGGCTAGCTCAGTGGTATGAAGTCGGCCTGTGGATCCTGAGAACCCTCGTTCGATTCCCACAGGCGACAAACAATTTTCATAATTTCAAAAACTACCCCTGTGGCTCATCCACCACTAACATCTTTGGGGGCCGTGATTTGACGACTAGTAACCGCACTTCACGCGCAAAATATATCATATACCGAGATCTGTTTCGGCAGAGTGCCACACCAAGTAATGGGTAGAAGGCGTGATGATATATTTATTTATTTATTTTATATATTGACAATCTGCAGAATCAATAAACAAAAATTGTCATTTTATTTATGCATCCACAGGAATTATTTCTTTTGGCCCATGGGCCAAAAAGAATTGTTTAAGTCCGCTTTTTAGGACTAGAACACATGTTTTCGATGCGGTTGAGCATAAAATAGATTTTAGAAAATTTACGAAATACCTTTTATTTATATTTTAATAAAAGATTTGTTACTTGTAATTCCTAGTTCGCAGCTGGAACTCAACGTATAAGAACTGAGAGTAGGTCAGTGACAAGTTACAAGGTTGGTACCGAGCAGAATTGCTAAGGTCGTAATCGTAACACTTCTTATTATAATGAACCAATAAGCGGTGTCACTTTTTGTTCTTATTTCTGTTTATATAACTTTTGTTTTCACTTTTGCCGTTACTGTAAATTACAACAGATAATAAACTTTGTTTGCGTGTTGTAACGATAATTTTTTATGTGGAATATATTTTACTCTAGAGTTATTGTTAGCACAAAAAAAACAGATAATAATGAAATTATTTTTAAATATTTTAAATAGAAGGTAAAATTCTACCCATGAATTTGAAAAAAGAGAAATAGATTTGTATGAATTAACAAACTAATAGTATTGCATATTTTCCTTGGTTTTTCTTAAAGAATATTGTAGTAAAACAAATTAATTATCATAAATATATCATCATGCCTTTTACCCATTATTAGGTGTGGCACTCTGCCGAGGCAGATATTGGTAAGTGATATATTTATGCGCATAAAGTGCGGTTACTAGCCGTCAAATCACAGCCTCAAAAAATGTTAGTAGTGGAGGAGCCACAGGGGTAATTTATTAATTTGGTGAAAATTGTTTATCGGCTGTGGAAATCGAACCAGGGTTCTCAGGATCCATAGGCCGACTCGATACCACTGAGTCACTACCCCAAATTAATTATTATAAATAAATAAATAGATATATCATCACGCCTTTTACCCATTACTGGGTGTGGCATCCTGCCGAAGCAGATCTCGGTAAGTGATATATTTATGGGCATAAAGTGTGGTTACTAGCCGTCAAATTACGGCCCCCAAAGATGTTAGTGATGGGGAAGTCAGAGGGGTAATTTTTTAATTGGGTGAAAATTGTTTGTCGGTTGTGGGAATCGAACCAGGGTTCTCAGGATCCACATGCCACTGAGTCACTACTCTAAATTAATTATTATAAATAAATAAATAGATATATCATCGCGCTTTTTACTCATTTCTGGGTGTGGCATCCTGCCGAAGCAGATCTCGGTAAGTGATATATTTATGCGCATAAAGTGTGGTTACTAGCCGTCAAATCACGGCCCCCAAAGATGTTAGTGGAGGTGAAGCCACAGGGGTAATTTTTTTAATTGGTGAAAATGTTTTGTCGGCTGTGGGGATCGAACCAGAGTTCTTAGGATCGACAGGCCGACTTGATACCACTGAGCCACTACTCCAAATTAATTATTATAAATAAATACCTGTATCCTTTCGAAGCAGATTTCAATAAGTGATATATGTATAATCGTGAAGTGCAGTTACCAGTCGTCAAATCAGGGCCCTCAAAGATTTTAGTGGAAGGGAAGCCAAAGCGGTAATTTTAATGTGGTGGAAATTATTTGCCAGTTGTGGGAATCGAACCCGGGTACTCAAATAGTATTTGATAGGCTATAAGTAACGGGATCATATGTCCTTTACTACATAGGACAATCCTTTATTATATCTAAATCAAATCATAAAAATACTTTTGCATGCTTTCTAACGACACAAATTAGATCTGAATATGACGAAAATTGCTTCAAAACTATTGATAGCCATGGAATTGAAACAAAATTAAACAAATGTTTAACGTTATGGCGGTCGAAACTGTCAAAACAAATGAAGGTAATAATATAAAGAAATTATTTTGACAGCTTTGACAGATAATACGTCATATATTTTTTTAATTTTGTTTCATTTCCATAGTAACCGACAGTTTTGAGGCAATTTTCATTATTTTTAGACCTGATTAGTGCCATATTCCTAAAAAAAGTTAATTCAGTTCACTTTCTGAAAACTAAATGGTAAGAAGATTATGTTCAAATTGTTTTAAACTTTTTTCGGTATATAGTTTAACTTAATTTGACAAATCCAAAATTCAGGATTATCTACATTCTAACTAGGGTTGTTGATTTCCACCGAATTTCGAATTTCTGAACATTCGAACATTCGAATTTTTTGAACTTCGTCAAAAAAACTTCGAATCTTCGAATTTACGAATTTACGAATTTTTTGAACTTTTCGAATTTTCGAATTTTTCGAAGCATCGAATTTTCGAATTTTTTGCCAATTAATTAACGCCATCTGTCATCTCCAAGTACGCTCACGCATAACTAGTGAAAAGTCGGACACGAATTAAATAATAAATTCGGCGAAGTATTCTGCAAAAACTCTGTAAGGTTAGGCGTCTCAATTAAGCCATCTACTCTCTTAACCGCCCATCTAAATGCTATGGATTTTTAGTAAAACGTTTTAAAATGACAATAAAAAGAATACAAAAACGTCTTAAATATAACGTTTTTGACAGTGTAACGAAATTTTAAATTTAAATTGAATTAATTTGGCAAACAATAATAATTAATAGAAATTACTTACGAATTAATACAAAACTCTGTAATTGAATGTATTCTGAAAATAATTCATACCACGTTAGGATCTAAAACATTTAAAATAATTCGCAAAATTCGAAAAATTCAAAAAATTCAAAAAATTCGAAAATTCGAAAATTCGAATATTCAAAAAATTATGGGATGGCTAGCACAGTGGTATGAAGTCGGCCTGTGGATCCAGAGGTCTCTGGTTCGATTCCCACAGGCAACAAATTTTCATAATTTGAAAAAGCTATCCCTGTGGCTCCTCCACCACTAACATGTTTGGGGACCGTGATTTGACGACTGGTAACCGCACTTCACGCGCAAATATATCACTTACCGAGATCTGCTTCAGCAGAGTGCCACACTCAGTAATGGGTAGAAGGCGTGATGATATATTTATTTATTTATTTTATAAAAAATTCAAAACTTCAAAAAATTCGCAATTTCGAAATATTCGAAAGTTCGAATTTAAATTCGAATGTTCAAAAAATCCGAACATTCGAATTCTCGAATATTCGTAAAATCAACAACCCTAATTCTAACTAAAACTCTTTTGAAAATTGGATTGATATAGTTTTGTTCAAAATAAGATAAATATTCCTCTTCATCGATGAAACCAGTAAATCACAAATTATTCAAATGTTGATGTTTGATTAACTTATTGCTAATATTAATTTAGCATTCATACAGTAACGCAAATAACACCGTTATTAAACAGACAAGCCCATTTGCCGAAACAGTATGTCAATATGCGGTTTTACTTTTAAAATTTGAATATATTTCATTGGCATTTCGAAAGAGTGCTCTTTATTTTATGTATGTAGTACTTGGTATTTACGATTGTAATTCTGCGCTCGCAACTTTCTATATGCTTCATTACCATTATAATACTTTTTATGCGCGACATTGGAACTATATAATCAAAAACAAGTTTTTTCTGTGGTTTACCGGCTGGGAGATTGACATTGGTTTGATTATAGATAGTATAATTTGAAGATCGGCATTTCAAAACAAAAAGTAAATATGGATATTGGCCTGAGAGATATTTTGGAAGGTAATTCCCCTATTTTAATTGGCAACAGATGTGTTCCTAATTTTTTTATTGAGCTTAAGAATATATAAATAGTTCAAGATTTGATTTACGTAAAAAACTTTCTCAAGTAAAAAAATAGTCAGTAATAATATAACAAGAGAGTGAGAATAAATTAAAAATAATTTGACAGATCTTTCGAAAACTTGTTGCCAGGCAATAATCACGAAAGCCCGTAGAGCTTGAGTAGTTATTGTCAAATGGCAACAAGTTTGAGAAAGATACTGGAGAATTATTTTCTAATTTATCCAACTTAATTAGATTACTTTTTGACTTAGCTGTTGAGGTCGATTTATTCAACTTAAAAGATTTTGAACTGGATCAATATCGATTGATTACTTATTAATGTATTCTTAGAAATTATTTCCAAAATTTGTTGGTGTATGTGTATCTGAAATGGAACTAGATCGATTTTTTTAATACATTTTACTTGACGCGTTGACAGTTTTAAATAATTATTTGACAACTACATATCATTTGTCAACAAAAACAAAAGCTACAGAGATTACTCCTGGGAATAATCACAAGAACTTTATTCTCAGTATAATAATGACAGAATTGGTTAAGACGCAGACACGTGACATACAATGAAGTATTTTAATGGTTTTGAGAAACGTCAAAAAACAATCAGGTGTAATTTGTTCTGTAAATTTAAATAGAATGACTATCAAAAAATGAAGTATAGAAAATATATAAAATTGATCAACTACAGTTCAGTAACCTAGGCAACATGATAAACAAAGACATGCAGATTCATAAAGCGGATTAGTCCTAACACCATTTTTTATTTCATTTTAACTCTCTTTTCAATGTATGAAACAAGTTTATTTTAACTTGAGTTAAAAAGAGAGTTAATTAGTATCAAATTTAGTTTATTTCTTTAATCTGTTTTAATTTAAAACAGAGTTATAGATAATATTAAAAACGGTGTTAGCGCTAATCCGTTTTGTGAATCTGCCTGTAAAAGTACTACATTTGTCATTTGGATCAGATCTAACTTACATTTACATTTACTGAACCAGGTCACTTATTTATTTCACTGGAATACTTTACTGACTTTATTTCCAGGACTAGAATTTTAGATTTTAATTTACTTTGAAGTAATTCACCCCAACAAGTACCTCAGTTATCTTAATTCAATTAATTTAGTCATGTGTTAAATTTATCTGAACTGATTTTAGTGACCCAAGTGACAAATGGAATACAGCAATAAATAATTAAATATATCATCACTCCTCTTACTCATTTCTGGGTATGACACTCTGCCAAAGCAGATCTTGATAAGTGATATATTTATGCTTGTGAAGTGCGGATACCGGCCGTCAAATCACGGCCTCCAAAGATGTTAGTGGTGGGGGAGCCAAAAGAAATTTGGCAATGAACTGTCATAGATCTAAAATACCATCTTAATAGAACTTTTTAATAGCCATAATTTTCGTGCCGGAAATAACATTTTTGACACCTTTTGACATTTAAATTAAGTCATTTAAAACCTTTTAAAATTAAATACAAGTTTAAAGTTCGATTCATTTAATTTCAATAATTAACATTTTAATCTATCTTGTATTCTGTTTTTTTTTGTGCGTCGTCTATTCTAATAAAACTATAATTATATAATGAGGGAATCACACACATATACTTGTTTTATAAAGTTAATACATTCTCAAAGTCAAAGGTGCTTACATAATTAAATTAATATATTCTTCAACATGTAATCGAATAACCACAGACCACAGTCTTGATGTATGGTATATAAATTATTGTTTTGTTATGTACTATGTATTTTTAGATTAATTTGTTGTTATATTGTATTACATAATGTTTTTGTCAGTTTTTTGTTTTAATCTAATTTGTTTTTCGCTGTTTTATTGTTTGCGGAATGCTGATATAATAGTAGCGTTCGATTTGCACCAAATCTCAGTTAATCTCACCGCACCTCAGTTTGACAGCTTTTTTGTGCTGTTCTATTTGCACTGACATAACTGAGATCAAGTGAGACACTCACTTCCCCCCTTGCCGATGCTGCACTACCTATTTCACTGGTGCGTACTGAGATTTTCTACTCAGTTAAGAGTGGGGGTAGAATTCGTTATGTTTTGTTTGTAGTTTGAATATTTGGAAGTTATTTAATATTTTTTTAAAATTGTACATGTTATTATAAATCATGTCTCACAGCTAACTGCCAACAAAAACATCAAGCAAATCATGTGTTGTCCGCGAAATGATACTACAACGTTCGTCACGTAACTGACTCAGTTCAGACCTGTCAAAACCCGTTCGATTTGTCATCGAAAAAATATCATCTCATTTCAGACAATCTCAACTCAGTTGAAATGAACTGAGGTGAGATTGTTTGCAAATCGAACGCTACTAATATGCCTTAGTGCAGGCCTGCATAACTCGAAATGTGAGGAGGGCCATATAATTTTTGGAAAGCTGTTGCGGGCCGCAATAAAATTATAGATTTTTTTTTTAAATACGCATGTATATATAAGTTTATATAAAAAGAACTATTATTTTTTTATTAGATTTATTATTTTATTTTTATTTTTCTCATTCTTATTTCATTCATGATACTTATAAGTAATTCAAGTACGCGTGTATAAATTTTAAATGTATTACTAAATGAAAAGTAATGGCATAGTGGTACCAAGTCGGCCTATGGATCCTGAGAACCTCGGTTCGATCCCCACAGACGACAATTTTCACCAAATTAAAATTACCCCTGTGGCTCCCTCACCACTAACATCTTTGGGAGCCGTGATTTGATGGCTGGTAACCGCACTTCATGCGCATAAATATATCACTTACCAAGATCTGCTTCGGCAGAGTGCCACACTCAGTAATGGGTAAAAGGCGTGATGATATATTTATATTTATTTATTTATTTTAAAAGTATAAAATTAGACTTTTTTACAAAAAGACTCGCGGGCCGCACGCGGTCCGCAGGATGTATGCTGTACCTGCCTTAGTGGCTTAAAATTTGCGATACAAAATAAAATTTATACCGCCATCAGCATAGACGTTTCAGGGAGGGGTCCAATAGGTCGATGGACCCCACTTTGATACCTGGAGTTTATTTTTTGTTTTCAATTTTTTTATGAAATAAATTTTTTTTTTGTTTTTAATGCTATTTATTTTTGGCTATTATTTTATTTGTGCCAATAATAAAACAGATATACATATAATTATCTACATACAAACGTAATTGCTAATTTTAATTACTAATTAAGTAACTGTAACTGCAGCTTAAAACTTGTTGTTTACAATTATTTTCTATCGTTGAAAAATACAACCATTATCATTATCAGCAAATATGTGCATGGGTTTATTTTTAACTACTAATATCACTTTCTTTTCTACAAGTTATATTAGTAATAATATTTACTATTTCCTTTATGATGTTTTAAATGAAAAAAAAATGCTTTATTTTTCATGGAAACCAATTAACAAAGACTATTTTGAGAACTATTCAGTATTACAAATATAACTCGAGAGTTGGATAAATTAGAAAATAATTCTCCAGTATCTTTCTCAAACTTGTTGGCATTTGGCAATAGCCACTCAAGCACTACAGGCTTTCGTGACTATTGCCTGGCAACAAGTTTTCGAAAGATCTGTCAAATTATTTTCAATTTATTCTCACTCTCTTGTTATATTATTACTGATAATTATCATATTACGAGTTATACTTTGCGTCAGAATTTAACAAACATAATTTTTTAATTTATTTTAAATTTTGAATTAAATTACTACTAAATTAAAATGTATTTTACATCATTGGATTCAGAAAAATGATAGCTTTCGATTAACACTACAATCTTTGTTATCTGGTAAAACACCGAGCAACAGCAAGCAAAAAACTGCTTTCTCACATTATTCTCCTATGTACATCTTTAAGACAGACATCCGATATAAGGCGTGTTCCATTTGTCATTTGGATCAGATCTAACTTACATTTACTGAACAAGATCACTTATTTATTTCGCTGGATTACTTCACTGACTTTATTTCTAGTACTAGAATTACAGATTCTAATTTAGTTTGAAGTAATTCACCCCAATAAGTGCATCAGTTTGCTTAATTCAGTTCATTTAGTCATGTGTCGAATTTATCTCAACTGATTTCAGTGAACCAAGTGGCAAATGGAATACAGCTATAATTTATACATTTTTATTGTAACCATGACAACCATAAATTAACCAATTTTCTATTTTCAGACAAAGCCATGCATCACCACATCGTCCACAAACGCTCCACCTCCCAACAATTCTTCGTAAGCGCCGAAGAAGAAACGACCCAATACTGGTTCAACAATGCACAGAACACCCTGATGGACCAAATCAACAAGAAACAGATCACCGGCCGAGCGAAGAACGTTATTATGTTCCTAGGGGATGGTATGTCTATCCCGACCCTAGCGGCGGCGAGGGCGTACCAAGGGCAGTTGATGGGACAATCAGGGGAAGAGACTAAATTGGCTTTTGAGGAGTTTCCGTATAGTGCGTTGAGCAAGGTGAGAAAAGGAATTAAGTGAATATATCATTACGTGGAATTTATGTATTGAGAGATGTAAAGTGTGGTTATTGGCCGTCAAATCGTGAACCACAAATATATTATGGAGGAGGAGCCACAAGTAGTGAAAACCTATTGTATCTAATCTTTGAATTTAGAAATCTATTGACCGATCTGATAGATTTTTATCTTTTTATTACAAATTTTGAAATTTAATGCGATAAAAAAATTTATTTTGCTAAATGATCGATT
The DNA here is from genome assembly GCA_911728475.2 of Pterostichus madidus. Classification (NCBI taxonomy): domain Eukaryota; kingdom Metazoa; phylum Arthropoda; class Insecta; order Coleoptera; family Carabidae; genus Pterostichus; species Pterostichus madidus. The sequence goes on from OU452314.1 coordinate 32,408,811, forward strand.
GTAAACTATTATCACAAAAGATCGATCTTAATTGATTTTAATATAAAGTCGAAACTAACAAATTATTTCGTTTTAATATTTATATTAATTTAATTATATATATATATATATATATATATATATATATATATATATATATATATATGTAATAAGCATAATAGGAAAATTTAGACCACAATTATGTATATCATACCAATCAAGTTCAGATTAATAATAAAGATTACATAATCTGGCGCTCTATAATAATAAAATATGAAATAAATAAATAAATAAATATATCATCACGCCTTCTATCCATTACTGGGTGTGGCACTCTGCCGAAGCAGATCTAGGTAAGTGATATATTTTGGGCGTGAAGTCCGGTTACCAGCCGTCAAATCACGGCTCCCAAAGTTGTTAGTGGTGGAGGAGCCACAGGGGTAGCTTTTTGAAATTATGAAAATTGTTGGTAGCCTGTGGGAATCGAATCTAGGGTACCAGGGTTCTCAGGATCCAGAGGCCGACTTCATACCACTGAGCTAGCTACCCCATAAATTAAATTAATTAAAGCAATAAAACTTTATTTTGATAGAGTCGTGAAATTGATTAGTTTGCAAATTTACCTCTATAATAAAATAAATAAATATATCATACGTTGCGCGCGGGCAGTACTTGGATGGGTGACCGTCCAGAGAAAACCCGCGTTGCTGTTGACCATAATACCTAAAACGCAGATCAGGGCGTAATGGCGGCATATGACCTAAGTAGTTGGTCCGCCAAAGAAGCTACAAAAAATAAAATATATCATAACACCTTTTACTCATTACTGGTTTGGCACTCTGCCATAGCAGATCTTGATAAGTGACATACATAAGATGTTAGTGGAGAAGAAGCCAAAAATTTCATTATCTTTAACTACAACTGTGATTGGTATTCGTCAATAAGTTTGCACCTCCCGTGCACTATAACCACAATCCCATCAACTAACAACCACCTCTTTCCAGACCTACTGCGTGGACCGTCAAGTAGCAGACAGCGCCTGCAGCGCCACAGCGTACCTCTGCGGCGTGAAGGCAAACTACGGTACTATCGGCGTCTCCGCCGGTGTAAAACGCGAAGCTTGTGGGCCAATGATGAACCGAACGAACCATGTAACGAGCATAGGCTACTGGTCACAGCTTGCTAAGAAAGCCACGGGGATTGTCACCACTACTAGAGTCACACACGCATCCCCAAGTGGAGTATACGCTCACACGGCGGAGAGAGATTGGGAAAGTGATAAAGATGTTGAATCTGCGGGGCTAAATGCAACGGAATGCGCTGATATTGCTAGTCAGTTGGTGTATGGGGATACGGGAAGCAACTTTAATGTTATTCTTGGAGGTGAGATGGTTTTCAGGATGAATGAGTGTATTTAAGGGATGAAAGTGCTGTAATTTACTCAGGCGTGGGTGAAAGAAAGTAATCCCTTCTACAGGGTGTTAAATTTAATTGTGCCACCATTGCTGACCTTGACCTCTACTCTCAAATCCAAGGTCAGCTCGAGCGCTCATGGTGACTATGGCACGTAAGACGGCAAAGTCTCTGCACGTACCAAATTTCAAATTTCTAAGTCTTCACAAAAAAATCTGATGCTTAAGAGACCTGAATTTTGAGAAATAAGGGTAGTGAGCTCGTGTTCTAGCACCCATGGAGAACAAATTTATTCTTGAAAAACGTCTTAGATTGGTGAGATTCCGCAAAATCATCAATAAAATTGATACCACATCATAACATCATCCCCTATTTAGGGGTGTAAATCTGAAGGGGTGGGCAGTAGGGGTTAATTTATTAAGAAAATTCTTATTTTTAGGTAATTTGCTAAAAGTTTTATTTGAAGTATTTTTCAATTGGGGTGAAAAAAAAGTGCATGCTTTGTTTTAATAGTATATACCACTGCTATCTCTAGAACTATAAGAGCTACAAGGTTGGTTAAATTACCAAACAAATACCATTTTCTAAGTGTATTACAAAACTATAGACAAACATTTTTTAAGCCAGTGGTTCTCAAAATACGCGGTTCAACTTTCTTATTTTAAATGGGAACCTATTTTGTTTTTATTTTCTTGTTCGATTCATTATTTTGTTCTGAATTCAATGACTATAAAGTTCAGTACCCTCACATTACAAAATTTTTGTCAAAAATTGACGTTAATTTAGTTCAAATCGTTATGACAGAAACAAATGACTGATAACACTATGTAACAAGGTTTTCTGTCTAACTTTCTTAGTCCTTCATCTCGGTTTCTGATACAAAATCATTCAGGAAAATCATAGTCGCAAGCCAAAAAGGTTGCTTTTGCGCCCAGGGCGATTTTTTTTTAAAAACACTTATATACTAAATTAACTCTATATAACCATAACTTAGTACTTGCTCCTCTGTGGAATTATGAGACAAGTGATGGAAAATTTTTTCCTATTTTTTCTTATTTATTAAGACTCAATTCCACATCGCAATAGACATTTTGTCTTTTGTTTTATTTCAATAGCTGTCAAGCAGTTTGCGATTTTGTCGGTAGATGGCACCACGAGTGGCTCCATAGCTCTGATGTCATGTTACCGTTGTAGATAGGTTAACATCAGTCAGTTCAGCTAAGTCGGTATCACAATCCACTATTTCCTAGTTGATCTAGTTGGATAAATGATCGCACCATACTGATGAGTCCGGAAGGACGAAACGCGTCTATGGTGAAAGCTGTTTGTTGATGACCTGAGAAATTGATGCAAACGTGCTGTAAAACCTCTGTGGAATTACAAGACAAGTGATGGAAATTTTTTTCCTATTTTTTCTTATTTATTAGTACTTGTTGTTTCTTTAAAGAGGGAGCCACAGGAGCAATTTGAATATGATGAAATATTTTTTTTTTTAACTTGGTTTAAATAAATAAAATCAAACAGAATGACCATACGTCCTTTATTATAGAGGATAACACTATGTAACAAGGTTTTCTGCCTAAATTTCTTAGTACTTCAGCTCGGTTTTTGATACAATTAAGGAAAATCATGATCGCAAGCCGAAAAGTTTGCTTTTGCGCCCAGGACGAATTTTTTTTTAAAACAAAAATGTCTCAACGAATATGCTGAATTAACTCTATATAACCATAACTTAGTACTTGTTGTTTCTGACTAGACTTATAGAGAAATGTATGGAGAAGTCAGCCAAAGTGCCAAAAGTAGCATACAAGCGGATTTCCGAAAGTTATAGGCCAAAAACTTGAAAAAAACCCTCAAATTTCATGAAATTTCATCTAAAAATCGGCAAATAAAAAATCGTAACTCCAATTTTACGGACAAGTATTGATGTTAGGCTGTGAGTATCTCTAGAGTAACTCATTAGGAAGCGTTATATGTTATTCGTTGGTTATAATTCACTTGTTCTTGTCTTTTAAACACATTTGCGAAAAATCGAAATTTCGCCATTTTAGTGAAATTGTCTAAATTGTCAAACTAACACCATTCAGATATTTTTCAATGAAAATACGTGGACTTTTCAGCTCTTGAAAGTTAAAAATGAATACTTTTAGGTTTCTAGACTAAATAAATAGTTTTATCGTCGCTTTCAAATCCGCAAATTTAGATTTTTCATAACTTCACACATCACATTTTTCTACCCCAACCTAACCATCTTCTCCACCAGGTGGCCGCCGCAAATTCCTTCCAAGCGACTACATCGACGAAGAAGGCGCCAAGGGTGAGCGTCTCGACGGACGAAATCTCATCGACGAATGGGTGAAGATCAAAACATCCAATGGGTTCGATGCCGAGTATGTTTGGAATAAAAAACAACTGCTGAACGTGGATCCAGCCACCACCTACTTAATGGGGCTTTTTGAAAGCGACCACTGTCAGTATCATATTGATGCTGATCCCCAGGTGGAACCCACCCTTGCGGAGATGACGGAGGCGGCGATTAAGGTGTTGGAGAAGAGTCGGCATGGGTACTTCTTGTTTGTTGAAGGTAAGTTTAGATTTTAGATAAATGCCTTTTACCCATTACTGGGTGAGTAATTTCTTTTTAAAGCTATTCAATTAATAGTTACTGCCTTGTAAAAATAAATATAAATATCTCATCACGCCTTCTACCCATTACTGGGTGTGGCACTCTGCCGAAGCAGATCTCAGTAAGTGATATATTTTTGCACGTGAAGTGCGATTAACAGTCGTCAAATCACGGCCCCAAAAGATGTTAGTAGTGGAGGAGCCACAGAGGTAGTTTTTGAAATAATGAAAAATGTTTGTCGCCTGTGGGAATCGAATCTAGGGTACCAGGGTTCTCAGGATCCACAGGCCGACTTCATACCACTGAGCTAACCATATGTTATGTCAAATAATGTTAGCGTTCACACCGACAAACTTAAGACATTAATTGCAAGTAAGCGGAGTTGCTTGACATTGCACGTCGTAGATTGCAGGTTCGAATCCCGTCCAGGGTATGGATGTTTGTGATGTATTTATAAGGGTTAGATAGAAGAACAGCCGAAATAATTAGAGAAGCAGGAAATTACAAAATTATTATTTTACATGTTAAAGTCCTATGTTTGAGAGTCGCGGTCACCACCCTGTATATTAAATTTAACAAAAACATGGCTGACATAAGTTTTGAAAAAGCAATAAGCATTCGCCGTGATTTGTACCCAGAACCTTTCACTCGCATGGTGACTGCTCTAACCAATTGAGCTACAAATACTCGGCGAATACTCATGCTTTTTCGAGCAATCTTTCAAAATTTCTTCAACTAAAGATTGCACGAAAAAGCATGAATATTCGCCAAGTGTTTGTAGCTCAATTGGTTAGAGCAGTCACCATGCGAGTGAAAGGTTCTGGGTTCAAATCCCGGCGAACGCTCATTGCTTTTTCAAAAATTATTTCTAATATCTACCAACAGACAATTGTGTCAATAAACAAATTCTTATAAAAACATGGCTACTGCATATGTCACTACTAGGCTTAATTATACAACACCACTAATCATCCCCAACTAAACACCCTCTCTTCTAGGGGGAAGAATCGACCACGCGCATCACGACGCGAAAGCACACAAAGCTCTCGATGAAACCATCCAGTTCTCCGATGCAGTTCGCCTAGCACGAAAACTCACAAGCATAGACGATACTTTGATCGTCGTCACATCCGACCACGCCCACACCATGTCTGTATCAGGATATCCGGATAGAGGAAATGATATATTTGGCATTGCTGGAGAGTCCAGCATGGACAAGTTACCATACTCGACGTTATCGTATGCTAATGGACCCGGGTTTAATAATGTCGATGAAGATGGACATAGGCATGATCTTACGCAGGACAATATGGGTAAGAAATAAATTGCGAATTTTTCAAATAAAATAAATATATCATCACGGGTTTTATCTATTACTGAGTGTGGCACTCTGCCGTAGCAGATATCGGTGAGTGATATATATTTATGCACGTGAAATACGGTTACCAGCCGTCAAATCAAAGTTCCCAAAGATGTTAGTGGAGGCAGAGCCAGAGATGTAATTTGAATGTGGTGAAAATGTATTTTTCCTACAACTGTGCGATTTCTTTGTTATTACGTAACTATTATTGCCTTGGTTACGCATGGAAAGTAGACAGATGCAGACCAAGTGCATTTCTGTAAGCAAAGAAACACTAGTGCGGAAAGTAATTCATTACGCAACTGTAAAAAAAGTTTTTTTGAGAGCGATTTAAATTTTGCGCCGAGCGCGTAATTCATATTTTGGCCACAGACGCTTATGGAAGAAAATGATGCCAGCGCTAGTAAATATGCAGTAGTATATTTTGACGTTTATAAACATAACCTTAAATTGCAGTATATCTAATCTGTACACAGCTAATAAAAAGAACCGAACAAAGTAAAATATATCGATAAATGGTTTTATTTAAATAGTAAGTGAAATTCATAATAGTTATTGTTTGTGTATATTATTAACACAGTTGTTACAGTTGCTTATATTGACATAATGTGAACTGGAAACTTTTGTATTGTCTAAAGAAACATTGATTTCTTCCGTACCTGTTCATATTATTAACAGTAATATTATTGACAACAATTTCGGAGGCTTTAGAAGTACCAGCAGCAGGTTGATTGTCATTGTCGAAAATAGATGCAACATAGCATGATCCGGAGCTTCAATTATCTTTGGAGGTGTTTATGATAAAGAAGAATCACTCACTGTAATATTCCAATTTAGACGATTTTGAAGAAATTATTTTGAAATTAGTGAAATATTTTAAAATAACGCAGAACAATGTGCAAGCAATCAACAAACAAACCATAGCAATGTCGTAAAACATCGTTCTCGTGTAATATCATTAAAGTTTTATAAATTTTGATAATATTTTAGGGATTTACTAAATCGCACAGTTGTAGGAAAATATTGTTTATAACACGTGCCGAAAAAGGTTACGTGCTCGTGCAGATTTCCGCACTCGGCAAGCCTCGTGTGTTAAATTCTGCACTTGCACGTAACAAGCCTTTTTCGGCACTTGTTATAAAAATAACTATAATGCATCGCATAAAATATTATAATTTATTGCCTAATAAATAAACTTTCAATGACACTATTTTAGAAATAACAAATATACATACATAGTTTAAAAAGTTATTTAAAAAACCATGACGATAGAAAATTGTTATAAGATAGTTAATGATATTTATATTCCAAATCATGATCTTTGAATGACACAAGTCAGTAATTAAACTTGGTAATTAACAATTATTTGGTTGCATACCTTTTACGGATGAAATGCAATAATTCTTAAGGTGAATGACGCGTACAAATTTGCATAAGAAAATCTTGAATCATTGTTATTTTTGGCCTCGATATAAATGGTGATAATTTGAACATAAAATATTACGAAATAAACTTCATGTCAATAACTTTACTCCCACTACTAAATTTACTGAATCTTGCGCCTAATTGGAGGAATTGAATTTAGCACCTGAACACTGATCTTTTTAAACACGATATTGTTGTTATTATAAATGAAACATATTATATATTAATAATAGGTAAATAAATAAAATAAATATATCATCACGTCTTTTACCCATTACTGGGTGTGGCACTCTGCCGAAGCAGAACTCGGTAAGTGATATATTTATGCGCGTGAAGTGCAGTTACCAGCCGTCAAATCGCGCCCCCCAAAGATATTAGTGGTGAAGGAGTCACAGGAGTAATTTTTAATTTGATTAAAATGTTTTGTCGGCTTTCGGGAGCGAACCAGGGTTCTCAGGATCCTCAGGCCGACTCGATACCACTAAGCCATTACCCCATAATAATATTATAATATATTATAATAATATTCTTACTTTCCAATTTTTTGCTGATTGGTCCCAATTATTGTTTAATTATCCGTTGATTCAATGACCTTGGGGACCGAGGTATAATTAAATATTCTTACTGTAAATATAATCTCGGTCCTACCTTTTCAGTGGACAAGGAGTACCAATTCCCCTCCATAGCTCCCCTCTCCTCCGAAACTCACGGTGGCGACGACGTGGGGATCTTCGCCAGTGGACCGTGGGCTCATCTTCTCACCGGTGTCCTGGAGCAGAACGTCATTCCCCACGTCATGGCGTACGCTTCTTGCGTGGGAAGCGGCATCACAGCGTGCGATGCGTGACCTGGAGAAGAAGAAGAATTGTGATAACGTAATGTAGAGCAAGTGTACTTAATGGTAAAGGTAATCTTGTGAATATAAACTTGATGATTTTGTTCAAAGTAAGAATGCAGTTGGGTGGTAGCTATGAAGATGCTTCTTTGTTAGTTACTTTATTTAAATAGGTTTTTTACGACCCTGTCAGAAAGTAACATATTCTCCCCTAAATTTCCTAGGAAATAGTTATTTACGTACCTAGAACAGAAAGTAGTGTCTTACCACTCACGCATGGAGAACTATGCAAGAGCGGTAAGTATACTTTCTGTTCGAGGTGCACACCGATCATTTAGAAACAGTTGAAAAAGAAATTAATAGTTATTTATGTACCAAGGGTGAAAACAGGCAAAGCGTCGAGGGCTAATAACATGTTCAGGGCCAGAAACGCTAATTTCACCCGTGGTACATACAATATTTTATGCACAACAAAATAACATTTATTTATATGTTCAAAAGATTAAAATATGTACATAGGTTATATGTCAAAATGGCATTTTGCAGAATCAAGTATTCACAATAAAATAAATTGTTATTTTATTCCTATATTCATAGGAATTATTTCTTTTTGGCCCTAAGGCCAAAAAGAAGCGTTTAAGCCCGCTTTTTAGGGCTAAAACCCGGTTGTGCATAAAATATTTTATCCACAACTCATATATAATGAAGCCATTATTACACTGATTTCAGTTGAATTATATGGCTCATTTATATTCCATAAAACACTGTAAACAGCTTGTTACTTAGCAACCACTTCATGATCCACCGTAATTTGAGAAACTATATGTGACTGAATCAACATTAAATATTACCATCAATCTTCTTCGATACCTATAATTATGAATTGTGGATAAAATTTTGTATTAAACTCGTGTTTTATATACTTAATAAAACACTAGAATAATAAATAACTATTTTACAGTGTACCTATTTGGAAATTCGACGATTTTAATGTATCCATGGATACACACTTATATTGAAAATTCCAATTTTCTGCTTTCAACTGTACTTGGAAAAGTCTACTTACTGCTCGGTTGTAGAAAAATGTTTTCTGATATCTTTCAAGTTTATATTTACAAAATCACATCGCAGATTATGACATTTAATTAATAATAATATTAGATTTAATAAACGAAGATTATATTATATAATGTACATAATTAAAAATAATAATAATATATTATTTAAGATCAAATCAAAATTATTATAGATCAAGATTAAAGAACAATAACAAGATTTGAGATATTTTTAATAATTGTATCACAAATCTTATAATGATATCAACAATGCGATTAATCAAAACACTAAAAAAAACAATGGAGTAATAAATAATTGTTATTGAAACACTTAAGTCGCATTTAAACTTTATTTTAAATACTTATAACCAGTAGCATCAACAAATTTAAATTTTAAACATGGTTAAAATAAATTTAAATTTTATTGGTGTTGTTTATAAAAGTTTTGTACTTATATTATTGTATATTAGATATAATTCTTTTTTCATGACTCTGTCAGAAAGTAAAAGTTTCTTCCCTCATTTGAGAGGAAATAATGTTGCTTTTAAGCCCTAGAAATTTTTTCTGCCCTAAGAAAGAAAAGGAAAACAACGATATGTTTCGACATCAATGACATCTCTCAAGGAAATAATAAATTTAAGTTTCCAATTAATTTCTGAAAATTCTACTTTCTGGTAGGATAGTGAAAAAAAAAATTATATGTATACCTCGTGAAGAAAGTGTTACTCTTCCCTGGATATACAAATAACTACAGAGTGATCAAAAGGAATTGTTACAGTTGGCAATAAAAAAAACTACTTGAAATTGGTAAACCTGATACATAAATTCATTTCCTGTTGTTGACAGTGACATTTAAAATTTAAATTTGAGTACATTTATTATTACATTTAGTTCTAAAGTATTTCTATTACTTAAAAATCAAAATTCTGTTAGCTGTCAGACTCCTGACATAACCTATTTGTATTTATTAGAAATGTCAAATAGCATTTCCGCCTCTGGAATTGTATTGCCAACTATAACAATTCCTTTTGATCACCCTGTATTATAGTTAGTATCTAGTAGTAAAATTTTATGTAAAATACTAGCATATCCACAGATTACGTACTTATAAATAAATTTTAAAATATTTAGTAAAAGAACAATAATTACAAATAGTATTATAATTTAATGAGAACTGCTCTAACTATTTTTATAAAATATTCTAGTAATTTATGAACCAAACTAAATTTTAATTTAGTTATATTTTTCTTGTACTCTATTTGTAATATTTTATTAGCAAATTGTTACATTAGAAAGTTATGAAAAAAGTTATTAAAAATATTTTTCAAACTTACAAACATTGTTTTATTTATTAATATTAGTTTTAAGTAACTGTCAAAAAAGTTAACTTTTATGGACGCGATTCTATCTATGAAATACATAATTCTTGTATAATATTACTTTACTTTACATAGCTCTTTGCAACGGATATTAAAAGTTTTATTGAGAGATTATTAAATACAAGTTTCTACCAGTGGCGTGCTAGCTACTTTGATTTTGGTCGAGTAAGTTAAGAAAGGGGACTTAAGTGAAAAGTATAGAAAACTTAATATATTTTTAAAGAAAAATAAATAAATAAATATATCATCACGCCTTTTACACATTACTAGGTGTGGCACTCTATCGAAGCAGATCTCGGTAAGTGATATATTTTGCGCGTGAAGTGCGGTTAGCAGTCGTTAAATCACGGCCTTCAAAAATGTTAGTGGTGAGGGAGCCACGGGAGTAATTTTAATTTGGTGAAAATTGTTTTCCGGCTGTGGGAATCGAACCAGGGTCCTCAAGATTCACAGGCCGACTTGATACCACTGAGCCATTAACCCATTAAATTAATAAACATAAATAAATAATTGTAATTGAGACAAACTATAGGTGGGGAACTTTTTTACCATTGGATGGCATATTTAAATTAGGCAGTAATAAAGGAATTTTTCGAGATAATATTTTCAACCCTACATTGACTTGACGATGAAGAAAAATATTAGAAATCATATAGTAATTCATAATTCGTTGAAATCGAATAGTAAACTTATGAAGTGAACAAGTTGTTTTTTTACAACTAAAACTAAATATAAAAAATGCCGCACAAAAATATGTGCCGCCCGGTGCGGACTGCACCCACTGCACCCTCCCCCCCTATGTACGCCACTGGGTTCGGATTTCACTATAAGCTACTGTAATTGAGATTAAATTCCTGTTGTGCAAAGTACCAAACAAATAAATGAATTTAACTTATCGTGAATCTGAGATTTATTTGAGATTCGTTTCGACGTAAATGGCGGTGTGAACTTCCGAACTTAAAAGATTAACGTTTAAAGATGTCGAAACAAAAGCGAAATACAACTTAAAGAACAGCTACAGGAACAGGCAAAGTTACTATGAAAAGAAAGTAAACAAAAGGCAAAAGCTATTATCTGAAAATTTATCCAATTAGTTCTATACGTAATGAATTTGAAAACACGGATTTACATTAAGACAGATAATCTCATATATGGGATAGGTGGTTCAGTGGTATCGAGTCGGCCTGTGGATTTGAGAACCCTGGTTCGATCCCCACAGCCGACAAAACATTTTTACCAATTTAAAATTATCCCTGTATCTTCCCCTTCACTAACATCTTTGTGAACCGTGATTTGACGGCTGGTAACCGCACTTGCGCATAAATATATCACTTACCGAGATCTGTCCCGACAGAATGCCTCACTTGTAATGGGTAAAAGATGTGATGATATATTTATTTATTTATTTATCTTATATATAACGTAGATGACTCAGTGGTATTGAGTCGGTCTATGAATTTAAGAACCCTGGTTCGATCCCCACAGCCGACAAAACATTTTTACCAATTTAAAATTACCCCTGTGGCTCCCCCTCCACTAACATCTTTGTGGGCCGTGATTTGACGGCTGGTAACCGCACTTGCGCATAAATATATCACTTACCGAGATCTGCCCCGACAGAATGCCTCACTTGTAATGGGTAAAGGATGTGATGATATATTTATGTATTTATTTATCTTATATATGAGGTAGGTGACTGTGAATTTGAGTCGGCCTGTGAATTTAAGAACCCGGGTTTGATTCCCACAGCCGACAAACAATTTTCACCATATTAAAATTACCCCTGTAGCTTCCTCTCCACTAATATATCTGGGGGTCGTGATTTGACACCTGGTAACTGCATTTTATGCGCATAAATATATCACTTACCGTGATCTGCTACGGCAGAGTGCCACACCCAGTAATGGGTAAAAGGCGTAAATTATTTATTTATTTATTTAATGGTGGCTCAGTGGTATCGAGTCGGCCTGTGGACTTGAGAACCCCGGTTTGATTCCCACAACCGACAAACAATTTTCACCATATTAAAACTACCCCTGTAGCTTCCTCTCCACTAATATCTCTGGGGATCGTGATTTGACACCTGGTAACTACACTTCATGCGCATAAATATATCACTTACCGAGATCTGCTTCAGTAGAGTGCCACACCCAGTAATGGATAGAAGGCGTGATGATATATTTATTTATTTTATTTTATCTAATATATTAATACAGAAGAAAAAATAATTTATTTAGTTAATACTCGTTTATACCACTATGTCTGTCGTAAATAAATAAAAGCAAATAGAAGTAAAAATCACATGAAAAGGTTTATATTGCTGTAACATTTGATGCGATATTGTTAGTTGAGTTTCTTTGGTGGAAAGGAGTATTATTGTACAAATATCTTAATATTAAATTTGTCATTATATTGTTCATTTTATTGTTGCTGTTGTTTTTATTATGTTGACAACTTGAGTAAGAAAACAGAAGCAAACAAAAGACAAAAGAGTACAATAACAAATGAAGCTGAGTAAAGATATCATTTGTTTCATTATTTGTCATTTTAAATGTGATATTTTTAATTAACTTTGCGTGTGCTGTACAACGTGATTATAAATAATGATAATTATATTTTCTTGGAATATCTAAACAAAGCTTTGCAGGAAAATGTGGAAAGTTGTTAAATGAAAACAGTTGCCAGTTGGTAATGAATAAGTTTCTGAAATTTTTAAATCAATTTTAAAATTGTTAAACACTAATGGTGGAATACAAATTTTATAGATCCATAAATCTGTAAATGATGAATAAAATTGCAACGAAATTTATGAATTTTTGAAATATTTTATCTATGACTAATATACAGAGTGATCAAAAGGAATTGTTACAGTTGGCAATAAAAAAAACTACTTGAAATTGGTAAGCCTGATACATACATTCATTTCTTGTTGTTGACAGCGACATTTAAAATTTAAACTTGAGTACATTTATTATTACATTTATTTCTAAAGTATTTCTATTACTTAAAAAGTCAAAATCATATTAGCTGTCAGACTCCCGACATAACCTATTTGTATTTATTAGAAATGTCAAATAGCATTTCCGCCTTTATCTGACGTTGTGCCAACTGTGGAATAAAAAGATCTCTGGAATTGTATTGCCAACTATAACAATTCCTTTTGATCATCCTGTATTATATGTATATTAAATAAATATTTTTAAATAACGTAGAACAATGTGCAAGCAATCAACGAACAAACCATAGCAACGCCGTAAAACATCGTTCTCGTGTAATATCATTAAAATTTTATAAATTTTGTTAATATTTTAGTGATTTTCTAAATCGCACAGTTGTAGGAAAAATGTTGTTTATAACACGTGCCGAAAAAGGTTACGTGCTCGTGCAGATTTACGCACTTGCACGCAGAGCTGGGCAGTAGCTAACTATTTTTGTAGCTTAGCTACTAGCTTAGCTACATTTACCTTAGCTGTAGCTGTAGCTTAGCTAACTGTGAAAAAATATAGCTGTAGCTTGTAGCTAGCTACTTTTTCTTCTATTAGCTTAAAAATAACAACTGAAGCTACTTTTAAAGCTACTTTTTGTAGCTTAAAGCTACTTTTTAAGCAGAAGGTCAACAAAGTACGCATGCGTACAAGCTAAACCCACACAAAATAATTATTTGTTGCCGGTTCTAACTGGATCTAATACGCAAAAATACACAGTAGGTGCCAGGTGGTATTTGCTATTTTTGATATTTATGTACGTAATAGTAAATTAACAGTCATTATAACAAAAGACTGATCATATGACAATGGCAAATTTAATTATTTCACAATAATTTAAAAAAGTAGCTTTAAAATTTAACAGCTACTTTAACCAAAGCTTTTAGCTGTAGCTTAGCTATATTTTACAAAATATAGCTTATAGCTGTAGCTCAGCTACTTTTTTTAAAGAATAGCTGTAGCTGTAGCTTAGCTACTTTTTTTAAGTAGCTTGCCCAGCTCTGCTTGCACGTAACAAGCCTTTTTCGGCACTTGTTATAAAATTAACTATTTTGTTACGGTGAAACATAATTCTGTTACATTTTAATACCGATTACTCATTCAGAGTTTTAAGGGCGGTAAAATTTAACTGAAACACATCGGAATATATACTATTCTAACTAAATGTACTTGTAAATTACATGTAGGGATTTTATATTTTCGATTTCGTCGATTTTAGTTTATAAAGCAGCAAAGTCATCTCGGTTCAACGTTTGTAAACACGTGAAATGCTATTTATAAACATCGTAACAGTGCGAAATTTGTATGCGTAACCCTAACAAATCGCCCCAAGGTTTTATGTAGCGAAAAATCACACCCCCATTCATCTCTGACACTCTAAATTGCAATAGGGTGGTTTAATTTGTTACTGAGTTGTTCAGATATTTCGTTCATATTATAAATACATTTCTAGCCATTCACGCAATGCTGTATCCACTTTTATAATTCCTTTTAAATAAGCTCGTTTCATATTACGTTCACGCAACAAACATACAAACATATTCATCTACAGTGGCGTATTTAAGGGGAGGGCCTGAAGTATATTGCGTCATAAGGGAATAAAAGGGCATATTACATCCCGAAGTTTTCTGCAGCCAAGGGATGTAATATGCCGTTAGATTTCCGTAGACCAAAAGATATTTTTTTCGTATTCATGAAAACCGCGTAATAAATAAAAAGAATTAATTTTAATGTAGAATACAACGTAGCTCATCTTGTTCACAACTGAAACCATGGCAACAAGTAACAAAATTAGTAATAAATGGGTAATGGCTGAGTGGTATCAAGTCGGCCTGTGGATCCTAAGAACTATGGTTCGATCCCCACAGCCCACAAAATATTTTCACTAATTTAAAATTACCCCTGTGGCTCCTCCACCACTAACATATTTGGAGGTTGCGAGTTGACGGCCGGTAACCGCGTAAATATATCACTTACCGAGATCTGCTTCGGCAGAGTGCCACACCCAGTAATGGGTAAAAGTCATGATGATATATTTATTTTATATTTATTTTTGGAATTTATAAAAACCACCATTTGATTAGCTTAGAAAGGGCGGCATATTGGACACCGCCCTGGGCGGCAAAAGTTCTAGGTACGCCACTGTACATTCATCCATTCTTCTTACATTTTGTTTTTCTTATAAACTTACAATACGGGTACAACAACGCATAAATATAAATAGTATTTGTAAACTGTTATTGACTTACGTAACTACTTATTATTTAGATGAAATCAAATCTGCAGCTTCTCCAATCTTCAAAATGCCTTAAATCAAAGACAGTCTAATATTTAAGCACCATATTGATCTAATTTCTTTGATATTCATTACAAAATCATCACTAAATCGGCAAACGTTCACTACTAAAAAGATGTGCTTCGGTCGGTCGGCGTCTTGTTCACCGGTTGCACATTAAAACATTGCAAACGTAAACAAACAAGAATGGCACAAGTTGACGAGAAATGATATTGTTAATTTAAGGCAGAAGTGAACGGGACTTGCAGATTCATTGCTGCATTTCTATTGATTTATATAGATTTTAATTCTAATTATATAACAGACACAGTGTGACATCTGTTGATATCATTTTGTACTAAATATTGGTACCTTTTTGTTATTTGTAAATGTAGACAATTTATTATGTTTCTTGTCGGTAAATTTAGCATTTCAGTCTTTTTTTTGTTATAAAATATATAAAATAAATAAATATATCATCACGCCTTCTACCCATTACTGGGTGTGACACTCTGCCGAAGCAAATCTCGGTAAGTGATATATTTTGCGCGTGAAATGCGGTTACCAGTCGTTAAATCACGGCCCCCAAAGATGTTAGTGGTAGAGCAGCCACAGGGGTAGCTTTTTTGAAATTATGAAAATTGTTTGTCGCCTGTGCGAATCGAATCTAGGGTACCAGGGTTCTCAGGATCCACAGGCCGACTTCATACCACTGAGCTAGCCACCCCATTAAAAGAAAAATAGGTTTTAAAATTGAGAACTGTCAAATTGTAGTCAAAATAAACAGGACCTTGATATGTAATATTTACTTACAGTTCACGGTGGACAGTAAGTAAATCTTAAAGTCCTGATATAACCACGGAAACCACTGTGCAATAAAAGTTCCACTTACTGTGTTTAAATTTGCTCATTAATAGGTAACTTACAGTACAAGTAGTGTAAAAATAATATTTTCTAGTGGAATTTATTTTTTAGGTCTGACGCGTTACCACTGCGATATTTACCTCATAAAAAATTTAAAAATAAATTTAATAATGTAATAATAATTGTGTTGCCGTAGGTTGTTTACAATTTATTCCCAAATGAAATCGAAATATCGTTCATTTTCCACAGGACTTTCTTGCTTTGCAGATAAATAGGATTCGGAAAAGTTAATTTATTATTGACATAAAGGACCAGGCGTAACTGTATCGCTTTGAATCTAGAAAAGAAATATATATTTACACTACGTAAGAGAAAATGTAATATGATATGTTTGATTGAGTCTACAGACTTACCCACAACGAAAATATAAACGCATTGAATACGTTCTATAATTTTAACATATATAAAATAAATAAATAAATGTATCATCACGCCTTTTACCCATTACTGGGTGTGGCACACTGCTGTAGCAGATTTTAATAAATATATATCATCACGCCTTCTACCCATTATTGGGTGTGGCACTCTGCCGTAGCAGATCTCGGTAAGTGATATATTTATGCGCATGAAGTGCGTAAAATCACGGCCCCCAAAGATGTTAGTGGTGAAGTAGCCACAGGGGTAGTTTTTTGAAATTATGAAAATTGTTTGTCGCCTGTAGGAATCGAACCAGGGTTCTCAGGATCCACAGGTTGACTTCATATCACTGAGTATATGGGGTGGCTAGCTCAGTGGTATGAAGTCGGCCTGTGGTTCCTGAGAACCCTGGTTCGATTCCCACGGGTGACAAACAATTTTCATAATTTCAAAAACTACTCCGGTGGCTCCTCCACCACTAACACTAAGGGCCGTGATTTGACGACTGGTAACCGCACTTCACGCGCAAAATATATCACTTACCGAGATCTGCTTCGGTAGAGTGCCACACCCAGTAATGGGTAGTAGGCGTGATGATATATTTATTTTATTTATATATTTTATGCGCATGAAGTGCGATTATCAGCCGTCAAATCACGGCCCCCAAAGATGTTAGTGGAGGGTGAGCCACAGGATTAGTATTAATATGGTAAAAATGTTTATCAGTAAAAGGAATCTAACCTGGGGCCTCAGGATCCACAGGCCGATACGATTTTAAAGTTACTATTACCACACTAATGCTGGGTTGCATGAAAGTTTATCGGTTCATTAGCAACTAACGGTTCAATAAATTTCAGAAAATCGCTATTGATACTGTTGCTAGATAACAATTCTTTAACTAAAGAACT
This sequence comes from Pterostichus madidus, assembly GCA_911728475.2. Classification (NCBI taxonomy): domain Eukaryota; kingdom Metazoa; phylum Arthropoda; class Insecta; order Coleoptera; family Carabidae; genus Pterostichus; species Pterostichus madidus. The sequence goes on from OU452314.1 coordinate 32,426,331, forward strand.
CTTTATTTTTTTCTTGCAACCCAGCATCAAACAGTAGATCCAGGATCCTAAAATCTATCACGGAACAGTGCCACACCCACTAATGGGTAAATAACGCAATGATAAATTTATTTATTTATTTATTAACAGTAATTCGATACATTGTACCTTAAATATTTAAATACAACTGAGTCTATTTTATATTTAAACAAAAATTTCCATTATCTTTTTAAATGAACAAAGAAATAAATTTTAATTGAATTTTCTGCACAGATGATCTAAATCCACCCCATTTTATGTACAAAGCATAACAATGTTTTATTCCTTTCGACTAATTCCTGCGTTTCGTGAATATTCGTAAAGGAAGCAGTTCACAACGATGTGGTTTGAATGTGCCGTGATGCTGAAAATCTCGTGAAATCCGAGGTCGAGGACACGGGACGATATAGAATCAAGGAAATAGTGAAACAGTAAGCAGATTCGGCGATAAATGTACGGGAAACCGTGATATATTCAAATGTCGACAAGATTTCCAGGATTTCGCGTGTATTTGGGAAATTGTGAAATCTAATTTGAGAGAATTACTTAGGTACTTAAGAAGTTTGTGCTTTTGATGTTTTATGTAATGGAAGATATAATAAAATAGTGAAAGCAAATTTATTTTTCAGACGATCACTTATGAATGTAATCATAACATCATAAATTACTACGGAAAGTTGAACATAACATACACTGATATGTTAGTATAATGCACACTTCTAACATATCAGGTGAAGTTCCACTGACTGACAACAGATGGCATTACGATGAAAAATAATAATAAAATAAAACTAACGTGAAAAATATTTTTGCAGATCTGAATGAAATTTGGCGCACGTAAACATTGGATAGTCATACGCATCCTGTTAAAATATGAAACACATTCATCGTCTGTGAACAAATATATTCGCTTGTAAAGTTGAGTTCTTATACATGGGGCTTTTGGCGATCATCACTCAGAATCGCACATATTTGGTTTGTGTACCTCTAAAATTTTGCAGTTTCATTTGAAAAACTAGTATGATGTTCTAGAACTATCCATGTATATTGTATCAGAAGGAGAAAGTTTTTTATCGTTTAGTAATGGATATATAGCCATGCAAAGCCTTGTTTTTAACGAAAAATTAAGAATCCCAATTTATAATGGCAACACCATACGGTTATATGATATTTGAAAATTCACTAGACCAACAACCTGTTAACAATTCATGATATTCAAATCATTATAGGTATAAAACACTTATTTTATTCAGTTTTTATATTTTTTTGAGCGTCAGTTTCGCCACTCGACAACCGATGGCGCCACCGTCACACTAGTACTACCTTAATTTGAGGAAAAATTAATTTTGCAATAGTCCAGTAGTACGATGAAGTGGATAGCGTTACGATATTCAAATTCGAAGATTCCGTGTTTGAGTTAAATTATATGAACTTCCAACCTACGGTTCGGTGAGCCCAGTCCAGTACTATAATTGGGATTAAGTTCCAGTTGTATAGACTAGCATAAATAAATAAATCAAATAAAGTTAACGAGATTTGAACCCGCAAATTTCCGCTTAAAAGACAAGTATTTTATGCAAAGAGGAATTTGGATTACCTGCTAGAAAATAAAATAATACATACATAAATTACAATCTAGAATTACGTACATTAAATATAATAAATGAATATTTGAAATAGTACCTACACTTTACTAAATTATAATATATATGTTCTGTTTGCAAATAATCACAGCTGGTGAAATTTATTCGTGAGCTTAAAACAGAGAGAGAAAATATGTCTGGCAGCAAATATTCATACAAAACAGAATGAAAACATATTTCACAATGGTTTGTTCCAGCAATGAACAATAATAATATAGTCGAGCTAAAATACGAGCTACAATAAAAAATATAATAAACAGAATAAAACAAACACGGCAGTTCCCACTAATTTGTTGTTTCAGTAATAATAATTCAGCGAAAGTAATTTATTTCATCTAACAGTCGCGGTTGTTGTATATTATACAATACAATCGTTTTCTTTGACTAAAATAATTAATTATTCACAAATAAATAAATATATCATTACGCCTTCTACCCATTACTGAGTGTGGCACTCTACTGAAACAGATCTCGGTAAATGATATATTTTTGCGCGTCAAGTGCAGTTACCAGGCGTCAATTCACGGCTCCCAAATATGCTAGTGGAGGAGGAGCCACAGGGGTAATTTTAATGTGGTAAACATTGATTGGCGGCTGTAGGAATTGAACCCGAGCTTTCAAATTCACAGTCCGACTCGATACCACTGTGCCACCTATCCCAAGAATTGATTATTTATATATATATATATATATATATATATATATATATATATATATATATATATATATATATATATATATATATACAGGGTGGTGAACGCAACTCTCGAACATAAGGATTTAACATGTAAAATTACAATTTTGTAATTTCCTGCTTCCCTAATTATTTTAAGCAAAAAAGCTTCGAATAAAAGTTTTAGGGCATAAAATTCTGCATCTAAGCCAAAAAACAAAATTAACTTTGCAAGATTCGTAACGGCACAAATTAGATCTGAAAATGACAAAAATAGCCTCAAAATTATCGATAGCCATGGAATTGAAACAAAATTAAACAAATGTTTGACGTATAATCTGTCAAAATAATTTCTTTATTTATTATGTCATTTATTTTGACAGATAAAACGACAAACATTTGTTTAATTTTGTTTTAGTTCCATGGCTATCAATGGTTTTCAGGCTATTTTTGTTATTTTCAAATCTAATTTGTGCCATTACGAAGCATGCAAAGTTAATTTTGTTTATTGGCTTAGATGCAGAATTTTATGCCCTAAAACTTTTATTCGAAGCTTTTTTTGCTTAATATATATATATATATATATATATGGGGTAATGGCTCAGTGATATCCGAGTCGACCTGTGGATCCAAAGAACCCTGGTTCGATCCCCCCAGCCGACAAAACATTTTCACCACATTAAAATTACCCCTGTGGCTCCCCCTCCACTAACATCTTTGGGGGGAATTATTTGACGGCAGGTAATCGCACTTCACGCGCATAAACATATCACTTATTGAGATCTGCTTCGGCAGAGTGCCACATCCAGTAATTGGTAAAAGGCGTGATGATATATTTATTTATATTTATATTATTCCACAAATTTATCCAAGGTGTTTCAGAAAACTTAATCTTTATATACGACGCGTCAGTTTTTCTCATTTTTCTCCATTCTGTCACCCAACTCAATCCAAGTACATCACCACAATAAATAAACCAGTTTTCTATCTTTTCTTTGCGGATTACCAAATCAACAAATGCACATCAAACATACTTAATAATTCATAGACACGTGCACAACAAACTTTAGATTTCTAAAGTCCTTGCTAGTATACAGGAAGAGATTCCTGTCATTGAATAAATAAATCGGAAAGAATAGACATGGAACGGAATTGTTTGTTATCTGATTCTGACTTTGAGCAGTTGCATGTTTTGTAAAAATAACAAAAGGGGTGTTGTCTCCTGATGCGTGTTTGTTTTGTCATAATAAAGCTCTGAATGAAGACAAAAAACAAACATATATTATACTCAAGTGCGGAGATAAATAATGAAAATGTTGTTATTACGCGCACAATTTTTTTAAGGCATGATACGAAGGCAGGGTGAAAAGTCCCAGAAAAATAAAACAGATGGCGCCACAATCTCATGTAACATTTGTGATGTACCATCTTTAACTAGAACGCATTAAAATTTTCAGACTGATATGTCATTCAATTCTGCTTTGACACCCATCGAAAGCAAGCAACCTTGAAGATATTTGAAAACATGGCAAAAAGTGAATTTCGCGTCTTGATTAAACATTATTTCTAGTGTGGAAAAAACATTACGCGAACCAAAGCATCGTTTGTTAAACATTATAGGGAGTCCTCACCATCGATTGGAACGATTCACAAGTGGTTTACTGATTTTCGTTGTGGTAGTATGACCTCAAAGGACGCCGAACGTTCTGGTCGTTCAATTGAGGTTACAACGCCAGAAATCGTCGATAAAATCCATGATATGATATTGGACGATCTGAGAGTTAAAGTGCACGAGCTGGCTGAGGCTATAAGCATCTTAACCGAACGGGTACGGAACATTTTGCATAAATTTTTTGATATGAGAAAGCTATCTGCCAGATGAGTGCCGCATTTGCTCTCTGTTGACAACAAGCGCGACCGTGTGACAAGTTCAAAGGAGTGTTTGGCGATGTTCAAGCGCAATAAAAATGACATTTTGCCCCCCTGCGATTTTTATCTATTTCCAAACTTGAAGAAATGGCTCGGCGGAAAGAGATTTGGCTCCAACGATGAGGTCATCGCAGCCGACAAACATTTTCATCACATTAAAATTACCCCTGTGGCTCTCCCTCCACTAACATCTTTGGGGGCCGTGATTTGACGACTGGTAACCGCACTTCACGCGCAAAATATATCACTTACCGAGATCTGCTACGGCAGAGTGCCACACCTATTAGATATTTGAAAACATTTTTCATTCGAATCTTACATTTTAATACCCTACATGGAACGCACTGCAACCCAAGTGTTTACTCAAACCCGCCAACGCTTCTTGCCACAACACTCCGCGCACCACTCGCACTACACGCAGGTTCTGCTGTCTGCCTGGGCCGCGTGCCAGTTCGTTGTGGACAGCCGTCTGCATTACACGCGCGCGCTGCAAAAAGCTTACATTCGCAGTGCACAAGTTATTGTATTATCAACAGGTAAGCTGTTGACATTATTATTGAGTGAAAATATTAATGACTAGATGTACCACCGTCCCTTAAATATCAAATGACATTTTAGTAAAAAATATCGAATTGTTGACAGCTATGTTTATAATTTTTTTGACTTTATATTACGCCTATGCAGGGTTGCATGAAAGTTTGATCGGTTCATTAATAACTAACGGTTCGATAAGTTACAGAAAATCGTTATTGATACTGTTGCTAGATAAACAATTTTTTAACTAAAGACTCTTTTTTTTTTCTTGTAAGCCATCATAAGTATTTGAGGGACTGCAACTAAACAAGAGCTATTACACTGATAGTCACTTATTTGGCCAGTTGTATCGACACAAGTTTTTATTTAAACAAAAGAAAATTTAATGTTTGACAACAATGTAAATTAAGTGTTCTACTGTCAAATTTTGAAATGCGCATTTATCGTTAAATACAGTTTAAATTTTGACAGGAAAGTTAATTTCCCATAAGTGATTCGCTATTGTCTTTCTTAAATTAGATTTAAGAATTAAATGTAGTTGATTATTTTTTGACGTTTCCCAAAACCAATGAAATGCTTCATTGTATGTCTCGTGTCTGCGATTTACCCAATCCTGTCACTATTATACTGAGAATAAAGCTCTTATGATTATTCCCGGGAATAATCTCTGTAGATGCTTTTTTGTTTGTGACAAATGATAGGTAGTTTTCTCGGTGAATTCTGTACTGTAATTAGGATTAAGGTAGTACTAGTGTGACGGTGGAGCCATCGGTTGTCGAGTGGCGAAACTGACGCTCAAAAAAATATAAAAATTGAATAAAATAAGTGTTTTATACCTATTATAATTTAAATATCATGAATTGTGGACAGGTTGTTGGTCTAGTGAATTTTCAAATACCATACCACCGTGTGGTGTTGCCATTATAAATTGGGATTCTTAATTTTTCGTTAAAAACAAGGCTTTGCTTGGCTATATATCCATTACTAAACGATAAAAAACTTTCTCCTTCTGATACAATATACATGGATAGTTCTAGAACATCATACTAGTTTTTCAAATGAAACTGCAAAATTTTAGAGGTACACAAACCAAATATGTGCGATTCTGAGTGATGATCGCCATAAGCCCCGTGTATAAGAACTCAACTTTACAAGCGAATATATTTGTTCCCAGACGATGAATGTGTTTCATATTTTAACAAGATGCGTATGACTATCCAACGTGCGCCAAATGTCATTCAGATCTGCATATTTTTTTTCACGCTAGTACTACTTTAAGTTCCTATTGTACCGAGCCGAATAAATAAATAAATAATCCTTCTACTCTAAAATCAGCTTATTAAAACAATCTTCCAACCTAAAGTCACGTCAAATATTATGGTAAAACATGTAAATCACACATTTTAAAATAACATCATCATGTCGTTATCGCCTTAACTCACCCAATAACATCGTGGAAGTCGATAAGAATAAAGGCAACTTTACGCATGGTTTCAATACAAACGAAACATAGCACAGCACTTAGACGTAAAGTGGTTGTCTGGAGTCACGCTCCGATTCACCGGAACAGGTGTCAAAGTGTGAGCATATATTTTTGGAATGCTTTTGAAAGCGATCGCTAAATAGCGACAATCAAAATGGTGATATTATACTGACTATATTGATTTATATATTTAATATGTAGATACAGTAATATTATTGTGTGTGGACAGGTATAGTTCCACTAGAGTATGAAAGTTGATGTTTGAATTATTATATGGTAGTAGTTTCTTTTCATGAAATAGTTATTTGTGTATCAAGAGCGTAAAGTGAATCTTTATTGCTCGTGCTCGGTAATAGGGCGAGAGCAATAAAGATACTTTACGCTTGAGGCACACACATAATTTTTTCTACAACTTTACTTACTAAAAAATTTTAAAAAATAATATGGGTCTAGTTCAATTCACGTTCCACCAATTTCTGTATTGTATGTAACCATATGGGATGGCTAGCACAGTGGTATGAAGTCGGCCTGTGGATCCTGAGGTCCCTGGTTCGATTCCCACAGGCGACAAATTTTCATAATTTGAAAAAGCTATCCCTGTGGCTCCTCCACCACTAACATGTTTGGGGGCCGTGATTTGACGACTGGTAACCGCACTTCACGCGCAAAAAATATATCACTTACCGAGATCTGCTGTAGCAGAGTGCCACACCCAGTAATGGGTAGAAGGCGTGATGATATATTTTTTTTTTATATAACGATATCAGTATCCCAGTAAATAATTAAAAAATTCTGTTATCAACAATCATTGTTTGTGATAAATTTTCACACATAAATAAAAAATGTGAACAAGTGAAAAATAAAATTGTTAATAGATTTTAAACTATATAATAACTTGTTATCCTACAGTTATAGAAAACAATAAAGAAGGTACAATTCAAATATAAAACAAAAATAACTAGGTATTTCTTAATGAACAGTGGTAGCTTTAAGCTACAAAAAGTAGCTTTAAAAGTAGCTTCAGTTGTTATAATAATATTTTTAAGCTAATAGAAAAAACATAGTTCACTACAAGCTACAGCTATATTTTTTCACATTTAGCTAAGCTACAGCTACAACTAAGGTAAACGTAGCTAAGCTACAAAAGTAGCTAGCTTCTGCCCAGCTCTGATTACAGTACAGGAAAGCTACAGCATATAATAACATTTAAACCCCTCGGCCGAACTTATATTTTTAGTTATAATTTCAAGTCTACGTGGTTTGAAGTCATTAATCTTATTGGTAACGCAACAACGCAGGCGATAAATTAATAAGTCCGACTGATGCATTTTTTATTTAGAATAAAAAGTATAAACAAAACGTAAATAAAGCCGTAGAATTCTGTAGAGAGATGATTGCTAAAATTAGATATTTTTGTCACGTACTGCCTCGACTTGTTTAAGTGCATAGCATGAAAATATCTGTGCATGAATAAATAATTTCATCCATTTTCACTAATCCTGAATACTTAGAAGGGTCTCATTATTTTATGATGACGTAAATATTCATAAATATTCGCACTACGCGTATCTAACTAAAATAATGTATATTGATGAAATGGAGAGGGTTCGTTGGTGTCCTAGAAATAAATGTATGAATGTGATTAAAGATTTGTAAAGAAAATAAAAGATGAGACAAACTAGTATGAAAAGAATTATGAATGAGGACGACAAAAATGTTTAGCGAATAAATCTAAAATAAATAAATAAATATATCACGCATTTTTATCCATTACTAGGTGTGGCACTCTGCCGAAGTAGATCTCGGTAAGTGATATATTTATGCGCGTGAAGTGCGGTTACCAGCAGTCAAATCACGGCCCCCAAAGATGTTAGTGGTGGAGCCACAAGGGTAGCTTTTGAAATTATGAAAATTGTTTGTCGCCTGTGGGAATCGAACCAGGGTTTTCAGGATCCACAGGCCGACTTCATACCACTGAGCTAGCTATCCCATATAGATATAGATGTTTATATTCACGTTTATTTCTGTTTGCGGTTAATTTAATAAAATATGAAACTAGATATGAAATTGGGAATTTCACCATTTAATTCCTCATTTATTTTTACATAATTATGCGTATTTTTATCCTCAATATATATATTTTAATTGCCGGATTCGTGATCGTAAATATGTCTGTTAATGAAAGTGCTAATTTTTGGTTGAACAAGTTTAAAATCGAAAAATTTTAAAATATGGTTCTATATAATTCAGACTACAAGAAATTTAATCCCGTTGAGCGCATCTTCATATCTTTTTAGTTATTAAGTTATATCGATTTTTGACTATTTAAAAAGCTCAACTTTGAAGGCCCATATCACGAAAACTAAAAGAGATATTGAAATACTGTTTGAATGAGTGTATTTTTCGTGTTCCAATTAACTTATAACGAAATTTTAAAAATTTTGACAATTTTACATTTTTTCAAAATTTTCATTTCTCAATATTTCAAAAAAATTAAAAGATAATTAAAATATATGAACACCAGCGGATTCCTCTCGTAAAAGTACATAGGTATACAAATTTTCAGCCAAAAATTCGCACAGATAAAGTTTTTATTACAATAAAACGAAAAATCACTGCTTTTTAATTATTTTTGAAGGGGTACCCCTTAAGATTTTTACGAATTTTAGCCATTTTTAGTTTTATTGCTCTAAAAATTGTATCCGTGGAGAAAAAATTATGAAATTTTACATACATATGTACTTTTACGCGAGAAATTAACTGGTTTTTACAGATTTTTATTATCTTTTCAACTTTTTGAAATATGGGCAAAAGAAAATTTTGAATAAAATTGTAAAATTTTCAAAATTTTCCAAATTTCAATATAAGTTAATTGGAGCACGAGAAGTACACTCGTTCAAACCGAATTTCAATATCTCTTTTAGTTTTTGAGATATGGGCCTTCAAATTTGAGATTTTAAAAAAGTCAAAAATCGGTGTAACTCCTAAACTAAAAAAGATATGAAGATGCGCTCTACGGCATTTATTTCTCGTAGTCTAAATTATACAGAACCATATTTTAAAATTTTTTTGATTTTTCAACTGGATCAACAAAAAAAGTCGTATACATACATACATATCTTCACGCTATATCCCAACAAATGGGGAAGCACGAACCCTAAAAAAAATTTGCATTTTCATTAAACGAATTTTTTACGATCATAAGTCCGGCAATTAAAAAACACGTAGAAATATATGTGGAATCGAATCGAAACTAATTTTGATCACATAAAAAGTGATTAAGTAGCGAAAGAATATACATATTAGTGACTTTTGTCGTCAAGGAGGTCAAAGTTTGAAACCCACTGAGCTAATCTTATTGTAGTCCGATTTTATAAAGTTAATCCAAATTACTTTATAAAAACCAAATTGCATATTAGACTTAATTGAAATTAATTTGAGAATGGATTAATTTGACTAATCCAAAATTCACGATTAGCTAAAAACTCTTTTAACAATTGGGCTGTTAATTATTATTATATTAGAAATAATTATCAACTCATTGGTATTAAAAATATTTAATTCAGATAAACTGCACTTAATTTTGCGAATTAAAAAACAAATTGTTTCGTTATCAATAAAGTTTGATTATGTTTAGAAACATCCAATATATATATATTTAAAAGTTTTGTTATTTTATTTATGTTTGTCGTAATAATTTGTAATATTGCACATTGTAATCAAGTTAATGAAAATATGTAATTACCAATTTAATAATTAACAATATTATTAATTTCATATATGCATTTCCTAGTAATTAAAATTACTGGAAATACTATAGTAATGATATATTTACGGATAAACATATATCATGCTATTCTCTAATTTGTAGTATCATTTGTATTAAAACATGTAAAAATTATTTAATTTATTTGATGGTGCTATTCTAACAGGGCTGAGAGAGCGCATCAGTCTCGTTATTTAATAGCCACACCTCGTACAAGTTATTTATAGTTTAATTACCTTCTTTATTGTAAATATGGAATGGCTAGCACAGTAGTATGAAGTCGGCCTGTGGATTCTGAGGTCCCTGGTTCGATTCCCACAGGCGACAAATTTTCATAATTTGAAAAAGCTATCCCTGTGGCTCCTCCACCACTAACATGTTTGGGGGCCGTGATTTGACGACTGGTAACCGCACTTCACGCGCAAAATATATCACTTACCGAGATCTGCTTTAGCAGAGTGCCACACCCAGTAATGGGTAAAAGGCGTGATGATATATTTATTTATTTATTTATTTTATTGTAAATATTAATTATATTATCATTTATTTATTTATTTTTTAAATAAATAAATATCACGACTCTACCCATTACTGCGTGTGACCCTCTACCGAAACAGATCTCAGTAAGCGATATATTTTTGCGCGTGAAGTGCGGTTACCAGCCGTCAAATCACGGCCCCCAAATATATTAGTGGAGGGGGAGCTACAGGAGTAGTACTTAGTTATTAGATTAGAAGCAAACTGTATCTTTGCTGTAGTTCCAATTTTCGCCACCATGAGCGCATTCTTATTTAAAAATCGCAAAAGCAAAATTACCCCATTTTAGTAAAAAATATCTGCATTTGTTTGGTACACAAAGAACCACTCGACCGCAACTATATTTTTTGTTAAATTAGCAACGACTGTGAAGTAAACACAAACAGCTCGATTCTCAAAAAAGTTTTAATTAACCCTGAATTTTGAATTAGTTAATCGTAGTCTAGTCCGATTTTAAAAAGTTAATCCAAATCGCTTTCCAAAAACTAAATGGTAACAATATTATATTACCGTTTATTTCATCTTTTTTGAAACTAAAGTTTAACTTAATTTAACTAATCCAAAATTAAACATTAGCTAAAACTCTTTTGAGAATTGGGCTGAAAATGTTAAAACGAACGAATCTTCTTTTAAAAACCTTGTCCTAAATTAAACAAAATACCGTTTATAAACAGTTTAAAAACCCGTCAATTTTACAGAATATGACATGACAATTTGATGGTAAACCCATTTAATATGCAAATTCTATATGAAGCGCCTATCAAAATATTTCTTTACACCACACTCGAGCTGCTGATGTGTTTTGTACACGACACTAAATTGGCCTGAAAGTAATTTCAGTGTAACCTTTTTAATACGTATTGTTCGACAAGAGAACACGATTTTATGAAGTATGAAAACAACGCCATTTTGACTTTAAATATACATGTATGGCATTGTTGACAGAATGAGCTTATAACTAAACGTATAAATATAACTTTCACCTACGTAAGGGGTAGGTCATAATTCGGTAGTTTAATTAAAGAACAGATAAACAGTAGTTATATAATAGTTATTTATGTATCAAGGGTGAAAACAGGCGTTTGTGGCCCGCGGCATGATTATTAGTACGAGGCGCAAAGTACTGAGGGCTAATAACGTGCTCAGGGTCAGAAACGCTAATTTCACCCGTGGTACATACAATATTTTATGCACAACAAAATAACATTTAATTATATGTTCAAAAGATTAAAATATGTACATAGGTTATATGTCAAAATGACATTTTGTAAAATCAAGTATTCACAATAAACAAAACTTGTCATTTTAATTATGTATCTATAGGAATTATTTTTTTATGGTCCTAGGGCCAAAAACAAGTATTTAAGCCCGTTTTTCAGGGCTAAAACATATGAATTTCGGCCCGGTTGTGCTTAAAGTCATTTATTCGCTCAAAAATTAATTGGTTGTTTTAAAGGAAACACTTTGTATATCCAGTAAATGTTTAAAGGGTTTGTACTACCCCATTTAATAGAATATTGTGTAATGTTATGTACATTCGTATGTCTTAATTTGTACAACACGGTATTTCAAATTATTATGATTGAGAAGTTATTTCTTTTGTAGCCTTACATGTTAAAAACAAGTTTATGCACAATCAGGCCGAAAAGCATGTGTTTTAGCCCCAATAAGCGGGCTTAATTCATTCCTATGGATACATACGAACGTGCTCCAAAGAAGGCGAAGACTGTCCTATCGGCCGGAAAGGTGATGGCCACCGTTTCCTGGGAATCAAAAGGTGTGATCTACATCGACTACCTGGAGAAGGGCAAAACGATCACAGGGCTCTACTATGCCGAATTATTGGCCGATTCGTCGCCGAATTGCAGAAAAAACGGCCCCATTTGACGAAGGAAAGAAGTGCTCTTTCACCATGCACACACCTCCGCCATCGCCAAGGCCAAATTGATAGAATTAGGCTACGAACTACTGCCCCATGCACCGTATTCTCCGGATTTGGCCCCGTGCGACTTTTTTTTTGTTTCCAAATTTGAAAAAGTCTCTCGCCGGGCAGAAATTTGAGTCGAATGAGGCAGTTATCGCCGCCACGGAGGCCTACTTTGCAGATCTCCAGAAAACGTATTTTTCAGACGGGTTAAAGAAGTTGGAGCATCGCTGGGTCAAGTGTATCGAACTCAAAGGAGATTATGTTGAAAAATAAATCGCCACTTTTCCAAAATTTTTGTTATTCTTTTGCAGTCTAAGTACTTATCGGACCACCTTCGTATATAACATGACAATTTTTGTTTATTGTGAATACTGCATTCTGCAAAATATCATTTTGGCATATAACCTATATACATATTCTAATCTTTTGAACATATAATTAAATGTTATTTTGTTGTGCATAAAATATTGTACGTACCACGGATGAAAACAGGCGTTACTGGCCCGTGGCATTATTATAACCTTATATTTAAGGAGTGGTTCTCCAACGGTCTATTGGATAGAGAATTTTGTTCTAATTTCAACGATATAAATATTGTATGGGGATGTATAAGAATTAAATTATGTATTTAATTTAGTATCAGTTAATTTATAGTTATTGGTTTAGAAAATATGAAGTATTGCAAGAATGAAATGTTTGGGGTTGTGTTTGTTTTTAAACCGATAAATTATAGTCAAGTGTGCCTCGCTCCGTCTGAGTGACGCCAAAATGAGATTATACTGGAATTGGTGAGGGATGAAGAGACGTGTGGGAATGGTTAAGGGTGCATGTTACTTGTAGATAGTTCTTAAGATAGTGTGTATCCGACGATAGAGAAGAAAGGTCGAAAGTATTTATTGTAAATTTTTATTAAATAAAGCTGATGTACATATTCACTGTACTTCGCCTATTATTATCCTGGCAAATACAGGACTACAGAAGTGCAGAAAAGCAGCATTAATCCAGAAAAAGTTTCCATCATATATATATGACAACAGTTATCAAAGTGAGTGAGTTATATTATTATAGGATTGTGACATTCATAGAGTTGATTTCTGTAAGATATTATTTATGTATAGATAAATAACTACATTGTAGTCAAATGGGCATGTTTGAGAACTACTGGTGTTTGTTAGAAACAAATTAAGGTAGTACTAGTATGACGGTGGCGCCATCGGTTGTCGAGTGGCGAAACTGACGCTCAAAAAAATATAAAAATTGAATAAAATAAGAGTTTTATATCTATTATGATTTGAATATTATGAATTGTTAACAGGTTGTTGGTCTAGTGAATTTTCAAATACCGTACCACCGTGTGGTGTTGTCATAAATTGGGATTCTTAATTTTTCGTTAAAAACAAGGCTTTGCATGGCTATATATCCATTACTAAACGATAAAAAAATTTCTCCTTCTGATACAATATACACGGATAGTTCTAGAACATCATACTAGTTTTTCAAATGAAACTGCAAAATTTTAGAGGTACACCAATCAAATATATGCGATTCTAAGTGATGATCGCCATAAGTCCCGTGTATAAGAACTCAACTTTACAAGCGAATATATTTGTTCGCAGACGATGAATGTGTTTCATATTTTAATAGGATGCGTATGACTATCCAATGTTTACGTGCGTCAAATTTCATTCAGATCTGCAAAAAAAATTCTCACGCTAGTACTACCTTAATAGCTATTTACATAACAAGTGCGCGAAGACATACTTTGCCCATGAGAGCAATTTTAAAGTATTCGCTTCGCTCGTGCTTTAATTTGCGCGAGTGGTACAAATGACGTCTTCGTAAAATAAAATAAATAAATATGTCATCACGCCTTCTACCCATTACTAGGTGTGTCACTCTGCCGAAGCAGATCTCGGTAAGTGATATATTTTACGCGTGAATTGCGGTTACCAGTCGTCAAATCACGGCCCCCAAAGATGTTAGTGGTGGAGGAGCCACAGGGATCATTTTTGAAATTATGAAAATTGTTTGTCGCCTGTGGGAATCGAATCTAGGGTACCAGGGTTCTCAGGATCCACAGGCCGACTTCATACTACTGAGCTAGCCTTCGTGCACGAGTTTTATACAACGCTTTTTATAACGAGCAAAAATTATATAACCGGTAGTGAGAAAAGTTATTAAATTTGAAGCGTGAATTTATATTGACAGTTAAGTATGCCATGAATTGATATTTGTTATTTGAAAACAAATTGTTTATTTTCTCACTTGGTCGCAAAATCAAATTTTACTTCAATATCCAGGGTACCGTAAACCTTATATATTGAATGATGTGAGTACAAAAAAAAATTTCGCCCCCGGGTGGGCTCGAACCACCAACCTTTCGGTTAACAGCCGAACGCGCTAGCCATTGCGCCACGGAGGCTTGTGCTTAACTTGATAATAATAACGTTGAAAATTGTAAATGGAATAAAGTAAAACATACCTAATCTTATCAGCAGATTATGATAATACGATATAATTCACTTGATAACACTTACTATATTTTGTTGAGTCAGTTGAGATGGTTTGGGCGAATGAAATATAAATAAAAAATAAATAAATATATCATGACGCTTTCTACCCATTATTGGATGTGGCACTCTGCCGAAGCAGATCTCGGTAAGTGATATATTTTTGCACGTGAAGTGCAGCTACCAGCAGTCAAATCATGTCCCCTAAAGATGTTAGTAGTGGGGGTAATTTTATATTGGTAAAAATGTCGGCTGTGGGGATCGAACCAGGGTTCTTAGGATCCATAGACCGACTCGACGCCACTAAGTCACTAGCAGAGCTAAGCAAGCTACTTAAAAAAATTAGGTAAACTACAGCTAGAGCTATTCTTTAAGAAAGTAGCTGAGCTACAGCTATAAGCTATGTTTTGTAAAGTATAGCTAAGTTACAGCTAAAAGCGCTTTCATTAAAGTAGCTGTTAAATTTTAAAACAACTTTTTTGTAAATCATTAAATTTGCCATTGTCATATGATCAGATGATCAGTCTTTTGTTACAATAAATATAAAAAAAACGCAAATGGAAAAATGTTCGGTTAATTTGTTATGCTATAATTCTTATTTATATCGGAATAAATTAACAGTCCCATTAACAGAAGACTCCTAAACAGTCAATGTTTAGTTCATCTAATATTGAATACAAAAGTAGGATAGGTTAAGAACAAGTGGAAAATTAAATATGTTAATAGATTTTAAACTATATAATAACTTGTTATCCTACAGTTATAGAAAACAATAAAGAAGGTACAATTCAAATATAAAACAAAAATTAATAGGTATTTTTTAATGAACAGTGGTAGCTTTAAGCTACAAAAAGTAGCTTTGGGCTACAAAAAATAGCTTCAGTTGTTATAACAATATTTTTAAGCTAATAGAAAAAAAAACATAGCTAGCTACAAGCTACAGCTATATTTTTTCACATTTAGCTAAGCTACAGTTAAGGTAAACGTAACTAAGCTAGTAGCTTAGCTACAAAAGTAGCTAGCTACTGCCCAGCTCCGATCACTACCCCAGTATGGAAGTTATAAATGATTAAATTCACACTAGTATATTATAGTACTACTGCATTTTTAAATGAAACGAACTATAGCACATATTTCTTTAACTTTCTACGCGAGAGCAAGAGATTACCCTTCAAGATAGGGTGAAGGACAAAATAATATTATGCGGTTATGTTTACACAAGTGGGCGGTCAATAGATAATAATTTCGAAGGGCTATCTTCGATTCTCGATACAGTAATAAATTTCCTTAACGATGATAACATACACAGTGTTAAATAGCTAAATATATATCAAGACCATGTTGAGGTTGTTATAGAACAGTTACTAATATGCGAAATGAAATGTTTGATTAGATGAACACGTATTGATAAACACAAGGGGAAGTTATTTGTCTGCTACGCTACAGGAAATTCATAACAATTAGAGTAACTTACAGATAAATCAACAGGAAGTACATCTTCGGATGTTTTTATCGAGAGACGATTGGTTTTTGTTTGTTGTTTATTACGCCCTCCAAAGATGTTAGTGGAAGTGGAGCCACGGGGGTAATTTTAAATTGGTGCAAATGTTTTGTCGGCTGTGGGGATCAAACCAGGGTTCTCAGGATCCACAGGCCGACTCGATACCACTGTACTACCTATTGGTACTATCATGGTATGAAGTCGGCCGGTGGATCCTGAGGTCCCTGGTTCGATTCCCACAGGCGACAAATTTTCATAATTTGAAAAAAGCTATCCCTGTGGCTCCTCCACCACTAACATGTTTGGGGGCCGTGATTTGACGACTGGTAACCGCATTTCACGCGCAAAATATATCACCTACCGAGATCTGCTTTAGCAGAGTGCCACACCCAGTAATGGGTAGAAGGCGTGATGATATATTTATTTATTTATGGAAGCATTTAACCCGGATTTTAATGAAATTTAAATATGCTATTTTTCATGTGTTTCTACACTAGTATACAATTTTTTTTTTAAGTTTACCTTTGTTGAGCTGAGTAGGTAATGTAAAATTAAAGTCGACCAAAAATGCATTGGCGTTATAGGAACTGTACGTCGCGAAGCAGCTTACTGCGTAATAAATTCATATATTGTAGTTATTTTTTAACAAAAAACTAACACACAGTACATCATGTAAAGATAAAGGTATGAGAATTAAAAATGCTTGGCAACGTGGCACGGGTAGACAGAGATGGTCGCACGCGTAAACAGAGATGGTCGCAGGCGTAGACAGAGATGGTCGCACGAATGACAAAGCAAGAACTATGAAAGTTATTATTTCGATCAGTAAAATATATTAATTTTAATACAAAAAAAATATTGCAGCATTTTTTATTTATTTATTTGTTACAGTTGATAATAATTGCTTTGGTGCATTTTTCTCATTTTTCTTATAAACTGTCAACAGGATGTATCGATAATACAGTCATGTTTCGTACCGACTGGTAATATCATGCTCCTTGTTGTCATAGCTTCTGCTGTGTAAAATCTTACACTGCTATTGGTTGGCATGAAACATTCACTTCCAAAAATTTTGTTATGTTACTGAATTTCATAAACTAGTTAAATAGTTTTATTTAATATATTCATGCTGGATTGCAAGAAAAAAATAAAGAGCTCTCTAGTTAAAGAATTGTTTTTCTAGCAACAGTATCAACAGCGATTTTCTAAAATTTACTGAACCGTTAGTTGCTAATGAACCGATAAAACTTTCATGCAACCCAGCATCAATGTTATTGTTAATTATACGATATTTGCAGCGAAATGTTAATTCTGTTAATAACCTATACCATACAAAAATGTAATAATTCTTTTTATAAACTTTTTAGGTTACCTATACTTTTGTATGAGACTGTCATGATAGAACCAACTTAAATGGAAATTTGTATAAGATTTATGATTCCTTTGACAAATATTACGTGAATTCCATTAAAGTCAAATCACACCACCGTTTTTCAAATGCCTCTTCCCTAGGGTAGAAAAGTGTACTTTCATCCCTAAGGATGAAAAGTATCACTTTTTTTCTCCAAATTGATGGAAGAAAGTTTTACTTTCTGACAGAGTTGTGACAAAATAATTTTATATAACAAGTTGAAATATTTCTACAAACATTTACCAAAAAAAATCTATAACTGTAAGTCAGAAAGTTATTGAAGTTTTATGATTGATAGCGTACCATTTTTTTTACAGTAAAGTCCTGTAAACGCTGAAAATAATATACGTACAATAAAAAATTGAACATCGGGCATATAGAATTCGAAGTCGTTTCGTTTTTATGCTTTCATTTCTTTGTTTTTGTTCGCTGTTCGTTCATAGTTCATGGAACTTGCTACATAGCAACCCTTTTCACGTGCCGAATAAAGCACTTTTGCTACCGCATTTTGCTCTCTTCTTAATTAAACATAAAGTTCTACAGTTTGCATTACCAAGTACTAACACTGCTTTAATTTATTTTGAAATGTACGTGCTCCCGACCTCTGTATTTTTAACTGTTAACAAATCTTTTTTATTATGCAGATAAAAATATATTTAAATGATCTTGTCACCTACGTCTCCCTTTATTTTTTATGTCATAACTAAATTATTTTAAAGAAAATTGCTCACAACCAATAGCATTTCATTATTTAACAAGGTTGTCATGAGTGTATTAATAAAAGATAATTGCACTTATGCAATTACAACGCTAATTTGCACTAGTGCAATTAACGCGATACTTTTCAGTAATAATATAACAAGAGAGTGAGAATAAATTGAAAATAACTAGACAGATCTTTCGAAAACTTGTTGCCAGGAAATAGTCACGAAAGCCCGTAGGGCTTGAATGGCTATTGCCAAATAGCAACAAGTTTGAGAAAGATACTGGAGGATTATTTTCTAATTTATCCAACTCTCGAGTTATATTTAATTAGATTATTTTTTGACTTAGCTGTTGAGGTCGATTCATCCAACTTAAAAGATTTTGAACTGGGTTCATATCGATTGATTACTTATTAATGTATTCTTGGAAGTTGGTTCCAAAATTTGTTGGTGTATTTCTGTATCTAAAATGGAACTAAATCGACTTTTTTACACACTTTACTTGACACGTTGACAGTTTTAAATAATTATTTGACAACTACCTATCATTTGTCACAAACAAAAAAGCACCTACAGAGATAATTCCCGGGAATAATCACAAGAGCTTTATTCTCAGTATAATAATGACAGGATTGGTTAAAACGCAGACACGTGACTACAATGAAGCATTTCATTGGTTTTGAGAAACGTCAAAAAATAATCTGTACAAACAGTTTTCCTCTACTTTTTTGTAGTTACCTAGCAACGAATTTATCTGACATATGTCAACATTCTAATTTTATAAAATTTTTGGTTTGTTTTCGCGGGGCAATATTTTGACCGAATATAACACGTGCATTGAATATTTCCAGAATTTTTTTCTCGCTGTTCACTCGGGCATTTGTTGCTATTAGGAAATCTGCACGAGTCAAAGACGAGTGTATATTCCCATAGTAACAAAAGCGCTCGTGAGCTCAAAAAAATTATTGGTAATATTCCATGCACTAGTTATATTATAAGTGATTATTTTTTGACGTTTCTCAAAACCAATGAAATGCTTCATTGTATGTCACGTGTTTGCGTTTTAACCAATCCTGTCATTATTATCCTGAGAATTATGCTCTTGTGATTATTCCCGAGAATTATATCTGTAGATGCTTTTTTGTTTGTGACAAATGATAGGTAGTTGTCAAATAATTATTTAAAACTGTCAACGCGTCAAGTAAAATGTGTGAAAAAATCGATTTAGTTGTATTTTAGATATAGAAATACACCAACAAATTTTGGAAACAACTTCCAAGAATACATTAATAAGTAATCAATCGAAATAGACCCAATTCAAATCTTTTAAGTTGGATGAATCGACCTCAACAGTTAAGTCAAAAAATAATCTAATTAAATATAACTGGAGAGTTGGATAAATTAGAAAATAATTCTCCAGTATCTTTCTCAAACTTGTTGGCATTTGGCAATAGCCACTCAAGCCCTACGGGCTTTCGTGACTATAGCCTGGCAACAAGTTTTCGAAAGATCTGTCAAATTATTTTCAATTTATTCTCACTCTCTTGTTATATTATTACTGAAAATATTTGAAATGTTACTAATGCGCAAAACTACTTTCAATTAAAGCTTAAAAATATGAGGTAGGTGGCTCAGTAGTATCGAGTCGGCATGTCGGCACCTCGATTCAATTCCCTCAGCCGACAAACAATTTTCACCACATTAAAACTACCCCTGTTGTTCCCTTACCACTAATATCTTTGGAAGCCGTGATTTGACGCCTGTGGTACTGCACTTCACGCACATAAATATATCACTTACCGAGATCTGCTTCGGCAGAGTGCCACTCCTAGTAATGGGTAAAAGGCGTAATGATATATTTATTTATTTACTTTATTAAAAAAAAATAAGTATACGAATTACCCCCGCAGTATTTTAGTAATCCCGGGATTTCATATCAACACGAATAGAAAAAAAATTCATCACTGTTTCCTCGCTTTTTGTGAGAGGAAAACTAAAAGATTTATGAGGCTTTGGAAACGAACAACGCAAGGGAAACAAATATCATTTAAGAAGAAGGAAGAGATGCCTAGGTAGAAAGGAAAATCGACTTTCGAATGTTGTAGACATTGAGTAGGCGTTGAAGAGTAAATTAGGGAAATGATTGACGTGACTGACAATTTATTTGGCAACTAAGAGAAAAGAGAAACACTTTAGTGACGTGGATAAACTAGAAATAACTCGAAATTCACAAAAAGAATAATACAATACTAAATACATACATACAGAGCTGGGCAAGCTACTTAAAAAAAGTAGCTAAGCTACATCTACAGCTATTCTTTAAAAAAGTAGCTAAGCTACAGCTATAAGCTATATTTTGTAAAATATAGCTAAGCAACAGCTAAAAGCTTTCGTTAAAGTAGCTGTTAAATTTTAAAGCTACTTTTTTAAATTATTGTGAAATAATTAAATTTGCCATTGTCATATGATCAGTCTTTTGTTATAATGACTGTTAATTTACTATTATGTACATAAATATGAAAAATAGCAAATACCATCTGACACCTACTATGTATTTTTGCGTATTAGAGCCAGTTAGAACCGGCAACAAATAATTATTTTGTGTGGGTTTAGCTTGTACGCATGCGTACTTTGTTGACCTTCTGCTTAAAAAGTAGCTTTAAGCTATAAAAAGTAGCTTTAAGCTACAAAAAGTAGCTTCAGTTGTTATTTTTAAGCTAATAGAAAAAAAAAGTAGCTAGTTACAAGCTACAGCTATATTTTTTCACAGTTAGCTAAGCTACAGCTACAGCTAAGGTAAATGTAAGCTAGTAGCTAAGCTACAAAAGTAGCTAGCTACTGCCCAGCTCTGTATACATACATACATATCTTCACGCTATATCCCAACAAATGGGGTAGCACGAACCCTAAAATCACTCATAAAACACTCACTCATCACACACATCAAACAATCAGCCCTCGTCAAACATTATCATCCAAACACACCACCCTCACTTCAACCACATTCATAGATCACTCCATATAAACTCATTCATTTATTACACTCGAAATCATTTATCACACAACAACCTTCAATCTTCATCTTCTTTCTTCAACGTACATAACATATGCATAAAACATCTCAAAGTACTCACGTTTACTCCTAACAACGAATCTAATAACGAATCTAACAACGAATCTACAAGATTAGAAAAGATGAAAGCGATAGCCTGCACTTGTATATGAAAGAAAAGTCCTCACTATGCAGTAACTGAAAATGAAACAAAAAGATAAGAAAGGGAGGGAGCATCGCCCTGCGCTTATTTTTGAAAGTGAATTTCACACAATGCAGTTAAACACTCTACGTAAGAACTGAAAACGGATTAAAAGATAAGAAAGGAAGGGAGTGTCGCTCTACGTTACAATAATATGTTCCATTTAAACGTAACTATTATTATGGAGTGGTATCGAGTCGTCCTGTGGATCCTGAGAATCCTGGTTCGATTCACCACATGAATACTACTCCTGTCGCTTCCCCTCTACTAACATCTTTGGCGACCATGACTTGACAACTGGTAACTGCATTTCACGCGTAAAAATATATCACTTACCGAGATCTGCTTCGGTATAGTGCCACACTCAGTAGTGGATAGAAGGCATGATGATATATTTATTTTATACTTATATTAATTTCTGACAAAACACATTTCTACTGCATCACTAACTATAAAAAATAATCAGTAATTTTAATTATACTTTTTGTTAATTGATATTAAAGTGAACTTTTATTGACAATTGTCATGATATAAAAGTGTTGCTAAGAAAAAACAACAAATTTGACAATTATAATTTAATTTAAGAATAGTTATTTCCATAAGACTTAGGAAAATGATATATTACTGTCGATGAACTATATTGAAATACCAGGCATTTTGTAACGAGTATTTTAAGGCGTCAAGTACAGACATTTTACTGACGAGTAATGAATTAAATTCTTTTTGAAACCTTTGATTATAATAAAAGTTAATTACAAATTTTAATAATTAAATCTGATTTTCAATATTTATCTATAGTGCGCTTTTCTCATTATTAAGATGACAGAAAAAAATGGGTAAATAAAATAAATAAATATAAATACAATAGGCGGTGGTCGAGCGTGTTAAGGTAGTGGCGCACGTAAACATTGGATAGTCATACGCATCCTGTTAAAATATGAAACACATTCATCGTCTGTGAACAAATATATTCGCTTGTAAAGTAGAGTTCTTATACACGGGGCTTATGGCGATCATCACTCAGAATCGCACATATTTGGTTTGTGTACCTCTAAAATTTTGCAGTTTCATTTGAGAAACTAGTATGATGTTCTAGAACTATCCATGTATATTGTATCAGAAGGAGAAAGTTTTTTATCGTTTAGTAATGGATATATAGCCATGCAAAGCCTTGTTTTTAACGAAAAATTAAGAATCCCAATTTATAATGGCAACACCACACGGTGGTATGGTATTTGAAAATTCACTAGACCAACAACCTGTTAACAATTCATGATATTCAAATCATAATAGGTATAACACACTTATTTTAATCAATTTTTATATTTTTTTGAGCGTCAGTTTCGCCACCGATGGCGCCACCGTCACACTAGTACTACCTTAAAAACTTATTTATAGTTACATTTTGTTTATTTACCATTTTCTATTTTCCTGACTAAGGTACACATTGCAACTAGTATTTTCCGCCATTTCAAATTTGCCCCTTTAAACTACACCCTTAGTCAGCCTTGTACACATAATTCCTCGAGAATAATATTGTCCTAATTTAAGAAAATATATGTCAACAAACAACAATTACAAAACAAGTGACGGAAGTACTTGTATGGTTTTGAAAAGAATGCAATGCAATGTATGTTAGCGAATCAAATAAATTATTGACCCAATTTCCGTGTAATTTTCCAACAAATACAAAACCATCAAAACTTAATTAAAATGAAACGTGAGTAATCATACGTCTCGCCATTATCCAACGCTTGTGTTCATAATTAGAAAAATGTCGATTTTAATTTAATTGTAACTGTGCGGAAATGAATGTGGGAGAGAAAGATTTTATTGCGGCTGGCGCTGATTTATGACAATATTTTATTAATATAGGGTAGTTTGGGTTTTATGCTGACAAATAATGGACAATTTATTGCTAATAGGTATGATATTAAATGTTAATTACGAACTAACAATAAGAAGACATATTAAAGCATTATTTTGTTTTATGTAATTGCAATGAAATTGGGGTAATATAAACATCATTAAATTATTATCAGCTCAATTTTCAACAGCCGGCAATTTTCACCACATTAAAATTACCCTTGTGGTTTCCTTCTCCACTAACGTGTTTGGAGGTCGTGATATGTTGACTGGTAACCGCACTTCACGCGCATAAATATATCACTTATCGAGATTTGCTACAGCAGAGTGCCACATCCTATAGATATCTAATAAATCAGGTAGTTGTACCGCTATATATTAGTAAAAGTAATTAACTTAGTTTATTAATAATAATAACAATAATAAATAAAACAAAAGACAAAATGTCTATTGCGATGTGGAATTGAGTCTTAATAAATAAGAAAAAATTGGAAAAAAATGTCCATCACTTGTCTCGTAATTCCACAGAGGTTTTACAGCACGTTTGCATCAACTTCTCAGGTCATCAACAAACGGCTGGTCAGTTCAGCTTTAACCATAGACGCGTTTCGTCCTTCCGAACTCATCAGTATGGTGCGATCATTTATCCAACTAGATCAACTAGGAAATAGTGGATTGTGATACCGACTTAGCTGAACTGACTGATGTTAACCTATCTACAACTGTAAAACATCTGTGGAATTACGAGACAAGTGCTGGAAATTTTTTTCCTATTTTTTCTTATTTATTAACAATAATAAACTTACGAATTGCGAAGACAGGAAACATGAATCTGAAAATAAAAATTGCGATTGTTATTTTTTTAATTATCATTATAAAAGAATCCATAATCTTCGAATTAAACCTAATAATTAAAGATTTCATCTCGTTAACCTCCTTTTTAAGGTAGTACTAGTGTGACGGTGGCGCCATCGATTGTCGAGTTAGAAAACTGACGCTCAAAAGAATATAAAATTTGAATAAAATAAATGTTTTATACCTATTATGATTTCAATATCATGAATTGTTAACAGGTTGTTGGTCTAGTGAATTTTCAAATACCATACCACCGTGTGGTGTTGCCATTATAAATTGGGATTCTTAATTTTTCGTTAAAAACAAGGCTTTGCATGGCTATATATCCATTACTAAACGGTAAAAAACTTTCTCCTTCTGATACAATAGACATGGATAGTTCTAGAACATCATACTAGTTTTTCAAATGAAACTGCAAAATTTTAGAGGTACACAAACCAAATATGTGCGATTCTGAGTGATGATCGCCATAAGCCCCGTGTATAAGAACTCAACTTTACAAGCGAATATATTTGTTCACAGACGATGAATGTGTTTCATATTTTAACAGGATGCGTATGACTATCCAATGTTTATGTGCGCCAAATTTCATTCAGATCTGCAAATAAATTTTCACGCTAGTACTACCTTAAGATCCGGTTGTGCAGAATAAATAAATACACATATTTTTCAAATTTCGCCTATATTTAGAAATTCATTATTATTTATTCCACGAATAATTTGATTCAACGAGTATTTTAAAATGCAATATACATTAATGCATATTGATCTAATACATGCATAACGCAATATAGTCAATATTGATATTATGGTACTAGTACGACGTACCTAATCAAAAGAGAAAAAAATATCAAATTAAAAGCATAAAGTAATGCGTAACACGTAATGTAATATAAGAGAAATTGATCGTTTTCATGTGTATCGACATTGATCACCGGTCTTTCATTTCATTCTTTCTTTTATGTAACGTCAATAGATTGGCACATATTCAGCAGGTATGAAAAAATGTTTTAGTTGAAAATATTCAAAGGAAAATGTGCGTGTTGGCATGAAAGATGATCCAGATTTAATGCATCTTTGAATCTGGTTTACGCTGCGTTCACAGCTATAAAATAAATATACAGTATGTCTACAGAAATGAGGACATTTTAGAGTAAAAGTACAAGAATAAAAAATTGTTCAAAATTAATTTCTACGTTTAAAAAGTTTACACTTGTTTTACTGGCGTGTGTGTAGTTCAAGATATTTGAAAAATAAAATGTGACATTTTGTCAAAAATCAAATAGCCATGAAAAAGGAACAAATAAAAGAAAATTCTAATTCTGACCTAGTATTCATAGTCGTTCGCCAGCGTTTCGCCAAGTGTATCGCTTACGGGCGCTTCCTCAGCGCGTCGCTGGGCGAACGACTATGCATACCAGTGTGAGAGTTCAGCAATTAACCTGTCAAGAAGAGATTTTGTTTAATTTGGTTTTTATTTTCATGGCTCTCTAGAGCCCTATTCTAATTCGTTGGTGACTGGATTTAGCGACCGTTCCACATCATAGTTTATCTAGCAACAGTATCAAATGGAATTTACTGAAATTTATTGAACCGTTAGTTGCTAATGAACCGATAAAACTTTCATGCAACCCAGCATTAGTATATTATTAGCCCCCGGCGCTTTGCGCCTCGTGCTAATAATCATGTCGCAGGCCAGAAACGCTTGTATTCACCCTTGATACATAAATAACTATTCATATATAATTAAAAAATTACTTTTGGTCTCCTACAACTTTCTAATTTATTATTATTTTTTTAAATAAAATAAATATAAATATATCATCACGCCTTTTACCCATTAATGGGTGTGGCACTCTGCCAAAGCAGATCTCGGTAAGTGATATATTTATACACGTGAAGTGCAGTTACCATACGTCAAATCACGGCCCCCACAGATGTTAGTGATGGGGGAGCCCTAGGGGTAAATTTTTAATTGGTGAAAATATTTTGTCGGCTGTAGGGATCGAACCAGGGTTCTTTGGATCCACATGCTGATTTGATACCACCATTACCCCATTTTTTGTATTTTTTTGTTTCTTTAATATAAAATAAAATAAATATATCATCACGCATTCTACCCATTACTGGGTGTGGCACTCTGCCGAAGCAGATCTCGGTAAGTGATATATTTTGCGCGTGAAGTCGTCAAATCACGGCCCCCAAAGATGTTAGTAGTGGAGGAGTCACAGGGGTAGTTTTTGAAATTATGAAAATTGTTTGTCGCCTGTGGGAATCGAATCAGGGTTCTCAGGATCCACAGGCCGACTTCATACCACTGAGCTAGCCACCCCATTGTTTATTTAATAATAAAGAAAATAATGGCGCTGATACACCTTGTATTTTAATTTTATAGTAACTCAATTAATAAAATGATATATCTAAACTAAAATAAACTTTGTACTTTAATTTTATTGTGACTCAATAAAATGAAATATCTAGACTAAAATAAGCTGCAGAATTTAATTCTCCACAACTTTTATTTGAAACTTTTTCCTGTAAAATAATCCTAGAAATAATAGAGCGACGTTACTTGCTTATCCATTTGTTATACATTTTATAGTATGTAACTAGGAAAGCATCAGAAATACAATTTATTTTATAAACTACTGTATCCTTAATTAATATTTTGTTGTACAGCATTATACTAACTGAATACCATAATTAACATCCCTTAAAAGTTAATCTGCGCCGTTTTCTCCTCTTAAAATAGTCAAATTACCTCACTGCGATCCTCCTCCTTGAGATAATTAAAAGTGAAAATCATTCCACTTTGCATTCTCTTCGCCAGAGAAGCGTTTAACAATTTCCCAGTTTCTGCACCCTTTCATAGGCCTCACTTCTTCACTCATTATGATGCGAAGGTTAAACTGAGGTTCAAGGACGCCGGAAGTAATGATAATTATGCGAATAATATTATCTTCGCAACCGTTAACAGGAAGTGTAATTAAAAACTCTTAAATTCACTGCCAGGGACAGCGCTTTTTTAATTATATTTTAGGGGAAGCATTGTTTGAGTCAGGTTGTTCATTTGGGGTTTGGATTAAAAATTAAATGTAGAAAATTAAATCACTGCATGTCAGTTACCACTAAAGAAATTTAAACTGCCAATCTACTGGTTTTAATCCCACTTAGGGCTTTTTCAAAAGTTGGAGACATTCATAAATTAAAACCAATAATGGAGGGATTCTTAAACTTTATGAAACAGGACCCAAAATAGCTTTTCGCGAACACAGAAAAGATAAATAAATAAATATATCATCACGCAATTTGCCCATTATTGGGTGTGGTACTCTGTCGTAGCAAATCTTAGTAAGTGATATATTTATGCGCGTGAAGTGCGGTTACCAACCATCAAATCAAGGCCCTCAAAGATGTTAGTGGAGGGAGAATCACAGGGCTTATTTTAATGTGGTGAAAATTGTTTATCGGCTTTGGAAATCGAACCAAGATTCTCATATCCACAAGTCGACTCAATATCACTGATCCACATATCCTATAAAGATAAATATAATAACGAAATCCAAATCCCGAGGATTTTGTAAGGTTTTTAAAAGGTGAAAACCGGCGTTTCTAGCCGCTTTGCGCCTCGTGCTAATAACATACTTAGGGTCAGAAACGATAATTTCACCCGTGTCACATACTCGTACAATATTTTATAAACAAAAGCATTTAATTTTTTATTCAAAATATGTACATTTATATGTCAAAGTGACATTATGCAAAATCAAGTATTCACAATAAAAAAATCTGGTGTGGGCACCACACGACTTTCTTATAGACAGCATATTTAATATTCAGGGTATATAATATTATTAAACATGTAATTTAGATTTTCAGTAATTCAGCATTTATCTGTTTGAAACATATAAAATATCAAATTTGTTTACGTATAATTTTTTAGTAATGTTGACTACTTTATGTCTAACTTTACTGATGAGGCATATATAGGATGTTCGTATTTCGAGCCTAACCCTTGGTATCTCAAGAACCGTGAGATACGAAGTCGATTAAATTGAGACAAAGTTGCCAAATTAGTTGACCATTTTAATGATGTATTTGTTTTTCCGAAAACAGACATAGATAACTAGATAAAGCGAAAATTGAAATCTATGTTTTTTGTTTCTAATGCTACTATGATTATTGGAATATATTATTAAATATAAAAATTAGTTTTTCTCAAAATTAGACGCATATACAGAAAAATTGCAAATAACATTTTATGTTCCAAATATGTTTGCTAACATCTTTTATTTGAAACGTAACTGATTCCATTTTTTAAATAAATGGAATTTATTGTTTTGTGTGTCCAGTAAACTTCCTCTCACGGGTTCGTGCTACTCTATATGATAGGACATAGCGTTACATTAAGTCCTCATTTGAAGCTCTCCCTTGACCCTAAATGGTCATTAAAACTAAATTTTTATTTTAAAGTATGTGAACATCAATTTCTTTTGTTATTTTCCAATCTAAAAGAAGAAGAAATGAAAGACAAACACATGATAAAAAAGTTTTCAAGTTTAAATATTTAATGTTGGATTTCTTGTAAGAACAGTGCGGCTTTAAATATGGTTTTGGGTTTGAAAAATATGGTAATATTAGGGATTATGTGAAAACTGAGATATAAGTTTAAATTTTTATTTTTATGGTTCCGGCTGTAGTCTTTTATATACCTTGTGCGTACGAAAAATGATAAAAGAAAAGATATTATCGTAAAATAAAAACATTTTATGTCAGTTCTCTTATCTCTATTTATCTCGTTAGATTTGACAATCGGGGATATGCATTTTTTTTTATTTTAAATCATTTTAGATGTAAGTAGCTAGCTAAATAATTTCAGTTACTAAAATGTATTAAGAGCTGCAATTGCAGATTATAGCTATAAAACCTATGGGATAAGTGGCACAGTGGTATTGAGTTGGACTGTGGATTTGAGAACCTCGGTTCGATTCCCACAGCCGGCAAACAATTTTCATCACATTTAAATTACCTCTGTGGTTTCCCATCCTGTCATATCTTTGAGGGCCGTAATTTGACGGCTGGTATCCGCACTTCATGCGCATAAATATATCACATATCGATATCTGCTACGGTAGAGTGGCACACCCAGTATGGGTAAAAGGTGTGATGATATATTTATTTATTTTATATTTTACAAAATAAATTGACAATTATGAAAATCGTTCTTTAATATATTATTAGTACTACTTAATTTTTATAAGAACTTTACAATGACTATTTAAATATATGCATATTTCCCGCTAACAAATAAAAAAAAAATATCATCACGCCTTCTACCCATTACTGGGTGTGGCACTCTGCCGAAGCATATCTCGGTTAGTGATATATTTTGCGCGTGAAGTGCGGTTACCAGTCGTCAAATCACGGCCCCCAAAGATGTTAGTGGTGGAGGAGCCACAGGGGTACCTTTTGAAATTATAAAAATTGTTTGTCGCCTATGGGAATCGAACCAGGGTTCTCAGGATCCACAGGCCGACTTCATACTACTGAGCTAGCCACCTCATTTTTATTAAATAATTATAATAATAATTATTATTCGCTTAAATAAATAAATAAATATATTATCATGCCTTCCCACAAAATAAAATGACAATTATGAAATTGATTCTGTATTTTTATCCTGTGGCCTGTGGAAATAGCTCTTTCAATGTTCGTTTTTCGTTTCCAAAACGTTTCTGGTTTTATTTGCTATAGATTCTCATGGGCTGCTGAATAATTTCAATGTACTTCCGGATTTATCCAGCAGGTTTTTACCGCTGAAGGCCAAAAAAAAAACCGATAACGACCATGTGGATATGTCCGCTTTTTGTGTGGAAAAATTATAAAATGGAAAATCGGGCAATATTATCTGGCGATTAGCAGAGAAAATATAGATGAGAATATGGACAACGCCGCAAAAGGGTGTACTTGTATTTTATATAAATATATCATCACGCCTTTGACGAGTATGAAATTTTACTATGTATTCTATTTTCACTAAACGCATCTATATTTCTTCCTAACCCTCAAAATTTTCTTCCAGGATGAAACTCGGCAGCACCTCGGGGTTAGACACCGCCTCCCTGCGGTCCGTCAGCTCGGAGGATGTCTCCTCGGCAGCACCACGTGGCCGCTGTTGTGTCAACGCCGCTAACCCTGTATACAAGTCCGGTAGGAGGTTCCACCTGCTGCAGATGCTCGCCCTGCCTTTCATACCCATCTTAGCGCTCATTGTCCAAACTGCGGTGATACTGGATAATATCCTGGTGTACAGGCAGGAGGTGATGGATATTGAAGCACAGGTGAGGAAAATATCATGTATGATATGTTATGGCAAATGGGAAGAAAAGGATCTTTGATATATTAAGTTATTTATTAGAATGATTCTGTAATTAATATTATGGTGATCTACTTAATTAGAATAATTCATACTTGCGGACAGTGTTACTTTCTACACAGTAAATCCCAAAAATAACGAAACTCTTTAGATATAGAATAAAACACGCATTGTATTATGTTTGAAACTTAATATTTATTCAAAATAGGTTCCATTTGAATAAATACACTTTTTAGAACGATCATCTAGAACATGCATAGATTTGTTTATGCCATCTAAAGGAACGTTCTTTAACACCTGTGTCACGACTGCTTGAATGGCTGGAATATCATCATAAAACACTCCTTTCATGGCAATTTTCAGTTTTGGGAAAAGATAATAGTCACATGGTGATAGATCAGGCGAATACGGAGGGTGGTCGATGACACAAATATATTTTTTCATCAAAAATTCGTTGACTTACACGAGCGACTTTTTGGTCTTCATTTAATTCATGTGGAACAAAACGTGAACAAACCTCTCTTTTACCCAAATCTTCAGTTAGAATTCTCCAAATATAATTTTTACTCGTATTTAATTCTTCACCCAATATTCTCACAGTAAAATTCGCATCGACAGCAATGATTTCACGCACTTTTTCGACTAATTCAGCATGATTTCCGGCTTTTGGACGTCCAGATCTTTCATCATCATTTAAATCTTCACGACCATTTTTAAATTTTGCAAACCACTTATAAACTTGTGAACGAGATAAACAATCATCACCATAAACTTTTTTCATCAATTCGTATGTCTCAGCAAATTTGTTTCCAAGTTTAACACAAAATTAAATATTTGCTCGTTGATCCATTGTATTTTTACAACATAAACACAAAAACTACTGTCATTAAAATGCGCGTAAATTTTGAAACTGTCACCTGATTGCATGAAGTTGTGTGCGTTCGAAAGAGGAAAGATGTATCTTTCTAACAATGTGTATGTTCAATAGATTGCGCTACGTGTTCTATGATTTCAATTAAAAGTTTCGTTATTTTTGGGACATACTGTGTATATGAGTAGTTAGTAAGTAAAATAAGTAAATAAAATATATTATTGTCCTATTTTGTTCCCATACTATAAGCCTACATCACTATAGGAAACAGTTTTTTGACAAAATGGCAATTAGTTGCTTAATTAGATAGGCCCCTAAGTAGTATTATTCCAGGGCTCCACAAATTCACGATCCGCCCCTAATTCTGACAGTCGATAAACAATTATCATCGCATTCAAATTACCCTTGTGTCTCTCTCACCACTAGCATCTTTGAGGGTTGTGATTTGACAGCTGGTAACCGTACTTCGCATGCATAAATATACCACTTACCAAAATCTGCTACGGCGGAGTGCTACATCCAGTAATGGATAAAAGGCATGATGGTATATTTATTTATTTTTTATTTTAATAATTCATATTTAATATATCTCAACTTGTATATCAAATTTACATTTCGATTGTCCGGCAGTATGGTGATATGCGTAGCGTTACGGCATTCAAATCCGGAAATCCCAAGTTCAAATCCCACTCATGCTAAAAAAAATATATATGAAGTACCACACGTATCGGGGAGTCCGGACCTTGTATTGTAAGTGAGATTCAGTTCTTGTTGTAGAGATTAGCATAAATAAATAAATAAATTCAAATATTGTCAACGGCCATGGCTGCACTCGTTGGAACTGATCTAAGCGATAACGCGAGTTAAGTAACGTTGCGCGCGGGTAGTACTTGGATGGGTGACCGTCCAGAGAAAACCCGCGTTGCTGTTGACTCTAAGACCTAAAACGCAGATTAGGGCGGAATGGCGGCATATGACCTACGTAGTTGGTCCGCCAAAGCCACAGAAAAAAAAAATTCAAATATATGTTAAAACGTGCTCATGGATGACGTAAAACATTTAGTTACTATTTTTTATGACGTATCTAGCTTGTCTCGCCGATTCCACTATATTACCACTGCGCCAATACTATATTTAAAATCATATTAATAGTAGGTACGTATTATGAACAATTTACATTTTTGTAAAGAGTGATGAAAAGTATATATTTCAGTTGGCAATATAATTCTGGGGATCTTTTTGTTCCACAGTTGGTACAACGCTAGGTAAAGGCGGAAATACTATTTGACAAATCATTTTTGTAATAAGTATAAATAGGTTGATCACGATGTGTGCGACTTGGGACAAAGGATTATGAATAACTAAATATTATTTTGAGCGGTGCACAGGCCACTGGATCCTCTCCCTAAATCTGCCACTGACTGTATTCAGAATGTCTGCAATTTTAAAATCTATACTAACAAACTGTCTTTACGCTATCTCCCTTAAAAATCAATCATCAATTATGATTGTAATTGCTCTGCAATTGCAGGAAAATAAATAAAGAAACTTTTCCGATCGCGTTACGGATCAAATTACGCTTGAATTGTATTTCCTACAATTTGCGTACTAAAATAAAAGCCACGTACATCTTCGTTAAACGTAAGAACATAATCCTATTTAACGATTGATAGTTCTATTCCACCTTTCTACCATCTCAGCGAAAGGAAAGTGTGGAAAGTTTATGTTACCTACGTTAAAAACACTTTAAATTTTCTGCCAATTTGTTTCACACCCACAGAGAAGTCGTGCAATTTCCTAGAGTGGCAACTCAACAACTAAAATAGATATGCATCTCTAAGGACTTCACTGAATGCAGAATCGTTTTGAATAAGTTGGAATAATTTTATTAATTTTTTCCCGCCACTTGTAATGTAAGTATAACTTACTTCTAAAGCAACATTTATTATTTGGTTACCATTATCAACGGAGTGTTATAGAAAATAACAGTCCTACTAGAGAGTAATCAAAAATAAATGTTTTAGTTGGTAATACAATTCTGGGGATCTTTTTATTCCACACGCACGAAAAGTAAAGGCGGAAATACTATTTGACATATCATTTTAACTGCAATTGTGTGAAATTCACTTTCAAAAGCAAGCGCAGGGCGATGCTCCCTCCATTTCTTATCTTTTTGTTTCATTTTCAGTTACTGCATTGTGTGGTCTTTTCTTTCATATATAAGTGCAGACTATCGCTTTCATCTTTTCTAATCTTGTAGATTCGTTGTTAGTTTCGTTATTAGATTCGTTGTTAGGAGTAAACGTGAGTAATTTGAGATTTTTTATGCATACGTTATGTACGCTGAAGAAAGAAAATGAATGGTAAGTGAAAAGGAATGATGTGATTGAAGGTTTGTTGTGTGATAATAATTTCGAGTGTAATAAATGAATGAGTTTATATGGAGTGATCTATGAATGTGGTTGAAGTGAGGGTGGTGTGTTTGGATGAGAGTGTTTGACGATGACTGATTGTTTGATGGGTGTGATGAGTGAATGTTTTATGAGTGATTTTAGGGTTCGTGCTACCCCATTTGTTGGGATATAGCGTGAAGATATGTATGTATGTATGTATGTATTTTTAAAATAAATACAAATAGGTTGAGTGATAGAAATACTTTAGATTATTGTTCTGTGAGTAATGTTAAGAAATAAAAGGATGCGGGTAAAGGAAACAACGATTTTTATTAATTTAAATTTTTAACTGTCACTGACAACTACGGGAAATAAATACATACATACATACATAACTTCACGCCATATCCCAACAAATGGGGTAGCACGAACCCTAAAATCACTCATAAAACATTCACTCAACACACCCATCAAACAACCAATCATCGTCAAACACTCTCATCCAAACACACCACCCTCACTTCAACCAACCTCAAAGATCACTCCATATAAACTCATTCATTTATACACTCGAAACTACTATCACACAACAAACCTTCAATCACATCACTCCCCCTCACCTACCACTCACTTTCCTTCTTCAACGCACACAACGCATGCATAAAAAAATCTCAAATTACTCACGTTCATTCCCAACAACGAAAAAAATAACGAAACTAACAACGAATCTACAAGATTAGAAAAGATGAAAGCGATAGTCTGCACTTATATATGAAAGAAAAGACCACACAATGCAGTAACTGAAAATGAAACAAAAATATAAGAAAGGGAGGGAGCGTCGCCCTGCGCTTGTTTTTAAAAGTGAATTTCGCACAATTGCAGTTAAACACTACGTAATAACTGAAAACGAATTAAAAGATAAGAAAGAAAGGGAGTGTCGCTCTACGCTTGTTTTTGGAAGTGAATTCCACACAATTGCTGTTAAACACTCAATGTAAGATCAGAAAAGAATAAAAAAGATAAGAAACGAAGGGAGTGTCGTCCCTGCGCTTGTTTTTGAAAGTGAATTTCACACAATTACAGGTAAACACTCTAATGAAATTACTAAACAACGAAACTAAAATTTAAAACCCTGCGCATTTCTGAAATCATCAGATTCATTCCGTAATTAATCTTCGAAATAAATAAATAAATAAATATATATATATATATATATATATATATATATATATATATATATATATATATATATATATATATATATATATGTCTTACCAAATTCAAGTATTTTTTAATTTTTTAATGCCAACAGAAACTCTTATTTCTGATCTCTTTTTTGTAAGATAATTATAATATTTAGGGGTTAAATTTATTTTTAGTTAGTACTCACATTCGTTGTATCTTAAATAACTATAAATAAAGAAATACTCAAAATGTGAAAACAGATAAAAATTGCTAGTTTCTCCTTTTATTTATTTATTTGTTATTCTGTATAACAGGAGCTTAATTTCAATTACAGTAACTTTAGTAGAATCTGAATATAAATAAATAAATAAATATATCATCACGCCTTTTATCCATTACTGGGTGTGGCACTCTACCGTAGCAGATCTTGGTAAGTGATATATTTATGCGCGTGAAGAGCAGTTACCAGCCCTCAAGTCACGGCCCCCAAAGATGTTCGTGGTGGGGAAGCCACAGGGGTAATTAGTGTACACGGTGACAATGTTTGTCGGCTGTGGGGATCGATCCAGGGTTCTTTGGATCCACAGGCCGACTTGATACCACTGAGTGGTATTTAATAATAAAAAATTCAGTCTTAGTTTTGATGTAAGTTGAAGTCAGTGAGATTTGAACGCACGACCTCTTACTTGCTAATTTACTTCGGTTTAATCCACTGAGCTATGATTGCTTGTAAACACAGGATATATAGCTCAAAAACTTGGTAAGATAGAAAGAGCTGTTGAATTTCAATTTGAAATTGTTTTAATGCAAATTACAAACTTTAATTTTAGG
Organism: Pterostichus madidus; assembly: GCA_911728475.2. Lineage (NCBI taxonomy): Eukaryota > Metazoa > Arthropoda > Insecta > Coleoptera > Carabidae > Pterostichus > Pterostichus madidus. Next base: position 32,462,598 of record OU452314.1, read on the forward strand.
AAAAGAACATAAGAGTAAGTTAATTAAGAGAGAAAATACAAGATACCTAGTCTGCAAAACTTTAAATGCAAGAACTGAAACTTTTCCAGGCGGTGAGTGTAATTCTCTTAATATTAATTAAATAATAATTAGTGCCTTAAAACTACAGAATGAAATACACCTGCGGCTATCCAATTAATTAATTAATTAATTAAGGGGTATATTTGGAATAAAGTTTAGGACTGGTATTTTAATCTTCGAACAAAGTTCATAATAAATTTAAGTGTCAAACAACAACAAATATCCCACTGAAATCTTAAATCAAATTATGAACATTATATTAACTAGCTAGCTCAGAGGTATCAAGTATCCTGAGAACCCTGGTTCGATTCCCACAGGCGACAAACAATTTTCACCATTTTAAAACTACCCCTGTGGCTCCTCCACCACTAACATCTTTGGGGGCCGTGATTTGACGACTGGTAACCGCACTTCACGCGCAAAATATATTACTTACCGAGATCTGCTTCGGCAGAGTGCCACACCTAGTAATGGTTAGAAGGCGTGATGATATATTTATTTATATTTTATATTAACTATATTTAGCTATGCTATGACATGATCGTACCTCATTTTCTTGCCTCAATTTTTCTTTTTAAAGACTTTGAGAGAAAGTTAAATTTCTTCCTTCAATTGAGAAAAGAAAATGCGTTTCTTCATCCCTAGGGAAGAATAATAGATTGTGTAACAAGTAAAGAAAAGTGGTAGTTTTTTAGCGAGTGTAAAAGTTTAATGAACGAGGGTAGCGAGTGCATTAATTTTACATGAGCTTGAAACGAACTTTTCTTACGAGTTGAACATGCTACTTTTTTGTAACTACGAGTAACAGGAAATTTGAAATTAAATAAATATATCATGATGCCTTCTACCCAATACTGGGTGTGGCACTCTGTCGCAGCAGATCTCGGTAAGTGATATATTTTGCGCGTGAAATGCGGTTACCAGCCAACAAATCACGGCCTTCAAATATGTTAGTGGAGAAGAGCCACATTGATAATTTTAATGTGGTGAAATAGTATAATACATAACAAGCATTGAAAGTGTAAGATAACGTGCGAGTCTACAAATTGAAAAACGAGGCGCGCAGCGCCGAGTGATTTAAGTACACGAGCACAGTTATCACACATTCGAGCGAGTTATATACACTATTTTTCAGACGACCACAAAATATTTCTTAAAAAAGTTTATAAGAGCAATGTTGTTACACTTTGACAACTGATGCGTTTTTGAAGGTAAGCGTTGACGTTTGACGTTTGAGGTTAGGTGTGGTGATACCAACTGTACTAACCGTAATGTCAAAATATTAAATAATGCTAAAATATTAGTAAATAAGTTATTATTAATTTTTAAAAATACGATTTATCTGTGTAAATGTGTTGAAAAATCTGTCAAAACTTCGATTTAAATAATAATACAAATTCTTTTCATGTATTTTCTTATTTTCTCTGGCCAACTTCATTGAATTGCGCTACGCTTATTATGGCCGTTTCATTTCATCATTTTACCATATAAAAATTTGTCGTGAGTTTTTTTACAGTTTTGGTACGTCAAGTAATGCCATCTAGTGTTTTTTATTTGAATGAAATGAAAATGACAACACTGTCAAGTTATAAAAACAACCTTAAAATATTTGAAAACTGAAGTTTATGTGATCAAACCAAACACATTTAATGGAAAAGGGTATTTTATTTATACATTCAATATTATTAAATATTATGACTAATATTCTGAGCTTTCGACTAAAGTGACTAGCTAGTCTAGACTAAGTGAATTTAATTTGGCAACGTAGCATTATCTGTCACTTCAAGTAAATAATGCCGCCATATTGTCTACCTATTTCAAAATTTTGAAGTGTTTATAGGTCAAAAGAAGGAAGTATTATTGAATTATTGCTGCCAACGGTTAGTATTTTAATGTTTAGTATGATAATAAATATACAATGACTAGGCTTGTTTTTAGAATTTTTCCAATCAATGCAAGCGGCAGAATTTTCAAATTTAGTTACGATGTATCTCGTTATAGGCGCTAGTTGACGTGCCCGCTCTGTAAATTTGAAACTAGGAATTTTAATGACATATGAAACGGCCATAATAAGTGTAGCGCAATTCAATGAAGTTGGCCATGATTTTCTTTCATTGTAACGCCATCTATTGTCGATCACTGGAACTTCACCTGATATATTAGAAGTGTGCGTTATACTAACATATCAGTGTATGTTATTTGCAACTTTCCGTAGTAATTTACGAGGTTGCTATGGTTACTTTCATACGTGGTCGTCTGAAAATTGTTTATCGGCTCTGGGAATTAAATCTGGGTTCAAAAATCTATATACCAACTAAATACCACTGAGCCACTTACTCCATATCATAAATAATGTTTTATGTAAAGTATATTTTGTTTTAGTATCGCTGTTTGCCGCATTAATAAATTTTAATATGACGCAAAAATGAAAAATACATAGTTTATAAAAGAGTTGATTTAAATCAGTTTAGAAGGTAAATGTCGAAATTGTAAAATTCACTGAAAAGGTTGAAAGGTACAACGAGAGTACAGCATTTCGGTGATGTGTAGATTTAAATAATAAACTGAATTATTCGCAAGAGGTAGAATATTTTCCAAAAAGCTTTCATCTGTAACACATATATCAAGTTGGCTTGAAAACATGAATGTTGAAAATATTTATGCAATTTTTTATTTTAATTATTTTTAATAAGTCTCTGGAGATATAAGTTGTGTAAAAAAGAAAACACTGCGAAGATTAATTTACTCGTAAAATCTTATGAGAAAAATTTAATATTTTGTATGATTAAATTCTGCAGGTTGTAGCAGTAGCATCAGTGAAAAATTTGTAAATATTTCTGCTTATAATTTGTTATAAGTTATAAGCAATAAATGTTGATGATCATGCATTTGCAGATGCTATTTATTTATTTTCCTACAACTGTGCGATTTCTTTGTTATTACGTAACTAGTATTGCCTTGGTTACGTATGGAAAGTAGACAAATGCAGACCAAGTGCGTTTATGTAAGCAAAGAAACACTAGTGCCGAAAGTAATTTGTGCTTTACGTAATTATCAAAAGAAAATATAAGTGAGAGCGATTTAAATTTCGCGCCAAGCACGGAATTTCATATTTTAGGCACATACGCTTATGGAAGAAGAAGAAATATGCAGTGATATATTTTGACGTTTATAAACATAACCTTAAACTGCCGTATATCTAATCTGTACACATCACATTGAGCAGACAAGTACTCAAGTATATCATTATTAAATATGATAATTAATAAAAAGAACCGAACAAAGAAAAATTTATTAACAGTAATATTATTGACAATAATTTCGGAGATTTTAGAAGTGATTGTTATTGTCAAGCATAGATCCAACATAGCATGATCTGGGGCTTCAATTATCTATGGAGGTGTTTATGATACAGAAGAATCACTCAGTGTAGTATGCCATTCTAAACGATTTAGAAGAAATTATCTTGAAATTAGTGAAATATTTTGAAATAACGTAGAACAATGTGCAAGCAATCAACAAACAAACCATAGCAACGCCGTAAAACATCGTTCTCGTGTTTTTTTTATTTATTTTATAAAATTCTGATAATATTTTAGTGATTTTCTAAATCGCACAGTAGTAGGAAAAATGTTGTTTATAACAGCGTGCCGAAAAAGGTTAAATGTTCGTGCAGATTTCCGCACTCGGCAAGCCTCGTGCATTAAATTCTGCACTTACACGTAATAAGCCTTTTTCGCCACTTGTTATACAAATAACTATTATTCTATTCTGTACAAAAGGAACTTAATCAGCATTACAGTACAGGGCCCGAATTCACCGAGCCGTACTATAGTAGTTCAAACTCGGGTTCGATTCCCATAGCCGACAAATAAATTTCACCATATTAAAATTACCCCTGTGGCTCCTTTTTACTAATATTTTTGGGGGCCGTAATTTGACGATTGGTAACTGCACTTCACTCGTTTAAATATATCACTTACCGAGATCTGCTACGGCAGAATGCCATATCCAGAAATTTTGATTTACGTAAAACGAATTTGCCATGCATGTATTTCAATTTATTTGATTACTACGTAAAATTTTCCAAAATCAGTTCATTCTCTATTATCAATAAAACGAATGGAAAATTACTTAGCGATGTGAATGCATGAAATGAAGCAACATCATTTTGTAAACAGTGCATTTTTCTCGTTTCTGTTGTTTTCAGACTTAACGCTGTCAAATCGCATTTTACGAAGTGTTTTATGAAGCTAGCCACGAGTGCACGAGTCTCTAATAGGATAATGAGAGTCAATATTTACCCGTAAATGTGGGAGGTGCTCCCTTGACTCATTTGTCAATAGACACACACATATTTTTCATTTTATTTGTGCGATCACGTTTTTGATAATGTTTTATTTATTTGTCCATAACAGGAAATGAATTATCATAGCTTATAGTCAGTGGCGTACCTAGGGGAAGGGGCGGTAGGTACGGTCCGCACCGGGCGGCACATATTTCGGGGTGGAATTTTTTATCTAGTTTTAGTTGATAAAAACAACTTGTTCACTTCATAAGTTTACTATTCGATTTCTACGAATTATGAATTACTATATGATTTCGAATATTTTTCTGCATCAAATCAATGTAGGGTTGAAAATATTATCTCGAAAAATTCGTTTATTACTGCCTAATTTAAATATGCCTTCTAATGGTAAAAAAGTTCGCCACCTATAGTTTGTCTCAATTACAATCATTTATTTATATGGGGTGGCAAGCTCAGTGGTATGAAGTCGGCCCGTGGATCCTGAGAACCCAGGTTCAATTCCCACAGGTGACAAACAATTTTCATCATTTCAAAAACTACCCCTGTGGCTCCTCCATCACTAATATCTTTGGGGGCCGTGATTTGACGACTGGAAACCGCACTTCACGCGCAAATATATCATTTAGCGAGATCTGCTTCGGCAGAGTGCCACACCCAGTAATGGGTAGAAGGCGTGATGATATATTTATTTATTTATTTATTTATTTATTTATTTATTTATTTATTTATTTATTTATTTATTTATTTATTTATTTATTTATTTATTTATTTATTTATTTATTTATTTATTTATTTATTTATTTATTTATTTATTTATTTATTTATTTATGTTTATTAACTTAATGGGGTACTGGCTCAGTGGTTTCGAGTTGGCCTGTGGATCTTGAGGACCCCGGTTCGATTCCCACAGTCGACAAACAATTTTCAACAAATTAAAATTACCCCTGTGGCTCCCCCATCACTATCATCTTTGGGGGCCGTGATTTGACGACTGGTAACCGCACTTTACGATTACGATAGTGATAACTATTTTTTTTGTTCTAGATAAAATAAAAATAACAATTGCACAAATTATGTATATTAGAGTACCTTTATTCTGATGTATGTACATAATAAATAAAAGACAAACTATAATAATCATAAATAAATGATAGGAGAACAAAACATACTACAAGGGATTTATTATCTAGATCTTCATTTGTTTACGTTACATTTCAGAAAAATAAACTAAAAAAAAACAAGTAAATTTATTACAAACTTTAGTGATATATCACACTTGTTTACTTTTAAGATCTAACCTCCGGAAAAATAGAGATAGTTTTCCGAGGCTATATCTGGAAAACTAAACGAGATTGTATTTATCGTGTCCACATTGACGTACAAACAAATTTTCTGCAATTTTTCAATTTAAAAAAATAATCACAAGAGCTTTATTCTCATAACTAATATACAGAATACGCCCATTAGTATCTAAGTATTTTAGGTTCAACCGGGCCTAAAGCTACATTCACAAATCGAAATTAGTTTTTGTTTTATGCTTTATGTTTTAGAGTGTTTTTAGGTGCCATTCACAAATAGTTTTGCTTTGGTCGATTTTAGTTATTAGTGACATCTATGATAAATTTTAGAAGATCGGTAATACAGTAAATGTAACTGTCAGATGTGTCAGAAGTTACACGTGCTGTCATATGTTGTTTGTTTACTTTCGTATTTTTTGGAAGAGCAAGGTAAATATTATCATAATAACAAAGTAGGTATTAAAATCTTGTTTTTAGTTTAATTCATTTTGACACTCGAATAAAACAAACTTAGGTTATCATCAATGCGAAGGATGACAGAAAGAGACAAGTATACATCACTATATCATTCTACGCTTCGTCCTATTGGTCTATTCCTAAGTATAAAACGTAAAACTAAAACATAAGTTTGGAGTTTGCAAACTTTTGTGTTAAAACCAAAACTAAATACTGATTTGTGAATGGCTGCATAAGATAACAGGTCTACAAGGTTATTAAAACATAAATGGAAAACATAAAACAAAAACTAATTTCGATTTGTGAATGTAGCTTAAGAATTATTTATTTGTTTCAGGTTACCATAGCAACAGAACTAGGAAAAGTAGTTACAAGAATGCAACTAGAACGTTCAGAGGTAGCGTTCTACATTTACACAAATGGAAGCAACTTACGGTATGTATTTCTTTCTTATACATATTTATATAGTTTCTACTCTGCACAACAGGAAATTATTCCCAATTACAGTACTTTATCATCAAGTTATTCCGAAATACAGGATCGTTCAATAAGTCCTTAGAAAAAAGTAGAAAAAACACTTTTTTTGGGTAGATTTTTTTTTATTTTTCTACATAATCTCCTTTTAGCTCTATACACTTCTCTAATCGTTTTCCCAAATTTTTTAAGCCGTCCAAAAAGTAGGATTTCGGATGCTCCTCAAAATATGCCTCCGTTTGGGCGATGACCTCCTCATTGGTCGTAAACCTTCGTCCGCCAAGCCATTTCTTTAAGTTTGGAAATAAGAAAAAGTCACTGGGGGCCAAATCTGGTGAATACGGTGGATGTTGCAATAATTGGAAAAGCGTCAAAACAGCCTCAGAGTCCACCACACGATTGCGTTTATTCTCCACTGTGAGCAAACGCGGCACCCATCTTGCCGAGATTTTTTTCACACCTAATTTTTCGTGCAAAATTAAAGCGACTGTGCCTTGTGATATGCCTGTAGCCTCAACTATTTCGCGCACTTTGATTCGTCGGTCACTTAAAACCATATTGTGGATTTGGTCAATCATTTCGGGGGTAGACACTTCTACAGGGCGTCCGGAACGATGTTCATCTTTTGTGGATGTACAGCCACGTTTAAACTCATTCACCCAATTGTAAACAGTTGCAAACAGAGGAGCAGATGTGCCATGAACTTCATCCAACTCAGCTTTAATTTCTTTCGGCGTTAAGCCTTTTAAATACAAATGTTTAATCACCGCTCGAAACTCACTTTTATCCATTATTATAAACCATCAAAAGTTTTTTTACTACAATTGACAACAACAATGTAACTACGTGACGGCTAAAGCTAAAACTCTAACAGTTGACTAGTTAGGAGTGCTGCTTACTGGAAAAAATTCATTTTCGATACTAAGAGCACCATCTCTTGGATTTTCTAAGGACTTATTGAACGACCCTCGTAATATATCAATCTAACAAATTACGTTTCAAAATAAGGTTACTTCTATATCAAAGTACAAGTAGAATTTCATTTTATCTAATACGAATTCTGGATCGCTGTGAAAAAGAAGAAAATATCATTACCAACGTTACGCTTCGAAAACTTTTCCAAATTCTGTTTTCACTAAATTAGAGCTCACAAACAAAAAGGTGAAAATCAACAAGAAAATCTAAAAATAGGATTACTACATTTTGAAAGAACATGAAAAGTTTGTAAAATAATATTTTATGTAACAAGTTTTATAAACGAATGTATAAAAAACAAGTGTCACATACAATACTTTTTCTACAACCACAAATTACGCCAACAAAAAAGTGTAAAGTCTTATTAATTATTTAAAAAGTTAGGACAGGAGACCGATTCTAATTCGTAGCAACCAAATATTTAGTTGAATGACGTATTTTTGATGACGTCAGGCGACTTAGTTAAATTTCTAGGGAATCTATTTTCTACTGTTGGTTACAAAGATCAGACTATATATTTTGATGTGGTATTTGTGAAAAACTTGTTGCCGCTTTTTGTGATTGTTTATTGTTAACAAGTCCACTTTGTTGGTTGAAATCGTAACAAACAGCCGTATTCATAGAAAAAATAGTCTAGGTTTAAACTCGAATTATCTCTAATACAGCTGTAACTGAACATTGCCTTATTCATAGCGCAGTTTAGTCTCAGTCTATCTTTAGCGTATAGTTAAATCAGTACTAAATTTTAATCCTAGGTGATAGTAGGTTTATCTTGGTATTTTCATGACTTCAGTGAGTTGACAGTCAATTTTGCAAGTGTTAAAAGCATTTTAAGTATAATTAAAAATCACAATTATAGCTCTTGCTATTTTACATAATATTGCAATCAATCCTTCAACATTGTACTATTTCATAGCATCATATTAAACACAATAGAATAGTTCTGTTTAAGATGTCTTTAGAATAAAAATTATATTTTTACCTCTCTGTACAATGTAAAGTGAGTGAAGGAAAAATGTAATCCACTTACCTGAAACAAAAAGGAAATTAATTAACAAACAGTTTAAAACTCAAAATAGTAATTAAATTTTAATTCAAACATTTTATCTTCAAATAATAGTGTCACTTCAAATAACTCTCATGTCAAGTCTTTCAGTACATGAAAGAGTTCTAGGATCAAAGCTACCCATGACATAACAAAATAAAGAGAAGCATTGGAACAAAATCAGGTTTGAATTACATGGCTAGCATAGCTTAGTTGGTTTGAAGCATGTAAGACGAATTTATGGGTCCGAGGTTCAAATCCTGGTGATATCACAATTTTTCTAGTTATAATTAATTATGATTTCATTAATTTTTAATGGGGTAGGTGGTTCAGTGGTATCGGGTCAATCTGTGGACCCTGAGAACACTGGTTCGATACCCGTATCTCGAAAACTAAAAGAGATATTAAAATGCGGTTTGAACCAGTGTATTTATCGTGCTCCAATTGACTTATATTGTAATTTTGAAAATTTTAAAAATTTTACTATTTTTTTCAAAAATTTCTTTTGTCAATATTTCAAAAAGTTGAAGAGCTATTAAAAGTCGGAGAAAACCAGTGGACTCCTCACATAAAAATACATAAGTATATAAATTTTCAGAATTTTTCATGTACGGATAAAAGTTTTAGAGCAAAATATTTTGAAATGGCCTAAATCCGTAAAATCTTAAGGGAAACCCCTTCAAAAATATCAAAAAAATAGTGTTTTTTCGTTGTTTTGTAATAAATAATTTATCCGTGCGAATTTTTAACTGATAATTTGCATACCTCTGTATTTTCACACGAGGAATTCACTGGTGATGTCAGGTTTTCATTATCTCTTCAACTTTTTAAAATGAAGTCAAGAGAAATTTTTGAAAAAAATAGTAAAATGTTCAAAAAATTCAAAATTAAAGTCTATGTTAATTAGCGCACGAGAAATATATGATATCCTCCTTTTGATCCCCTAAAACCGGCTCTGGCTTTATTATAAGCAAAAAACAAAAGTCTAAATTTATACAGAGAAGATAAAATTTAATTTTCAGTATCACGATTGCACAATGTTTTGAGTTTTATATGATTTCAGATCTAATTTAACCCAGCGCTTTAACGTGACGGACCTAGCGTTGGATAATATGAGCACTTGGTCCCCCGTCGCAATTTCAACCCCGGGAGGGAAGATCCTCTACCTTAATAAATCCTCTTTCCAGGAGCGGCTTTGTGAATTTAGGTAAGAAACAATTAATTATTAAAATTTATTTTGCTTATTTAATTATTGCTAAAATTAATTTTAAAACTTGTCCAAAATTATTATGTTTTTTTTTGTATATTTTATATGACTTTTTGTTACATATTTGAGTTTAAATTTTGTTCAATGTTATGTATTAGCCAAGCTATTAAATAAATACATTATATTATATTATTGATATTATCTATACAGTTAGTCATGGAACAAATGCAAACAAATGTATAACGTTTAACTGTCACATACATATTTTAAACTTAATTTTAACAGTTACTAAACAAGTCAAATATATATCTAGACTGATTTAAATGCAAAATTTAATATTCGTTTGAATGTTTTTCCTGTCAAGTAATCTGGAAAGCAATGGTATAACAGGACACCAGTATAAGTGTAGTTGTGGAACCACTGGATATAATGTGATAAATGTAGAATATAAATTCATCGATCGATTATCGGTTGATCAATACTGCACGGCAAAAGGCAATGTAATTTACTGGGAGAGTCAAGCATCGGTAAATATTTACTTCAAATGAGGAAACGAATATCGCCAACAGAAATTTGAGACGCCATTAACTAGTATTTGTGTTTGAGTTTTCGCCTTTATTAATGTATTTGCCATAAATCATAAAAAAATGAACGGAAATAATTCATTCTATTTTTGCGTCTGTCATAGCACGCTGATTCCTATTGTTAAGAGCTGGAAATGGCTGGAATGTTTCCGACATAAACAGAAACAAAAAAACAAAAACAAAGACTAAAAGAGAGACTATGTTAAGAGGTCGAAACGTAGCTTTAATGTCTAATGTCCGGCAGTACGGTAATGTGCATAACGTTACGGCATTCGAATTCGGATATCCCGAGTTCAAACTCTACTCAAAGCTAAATATATACGAGGGTCGTTCAATAAGTCCTTAGAAAAAAGTAGAAAAAACACTTTTTTTGGGTAGATTTTTTTTTATTTTTCTACATAATCTCCTTTTAGCTCTATACACTTCTCTAATCGTTTTCCCAAATTTTTTAAGCCGTCCAAAAAGTAGGATTTCGAATGTTCCTCAAAACATGCCTCCGTTTGGGCGATGACCTCTTCATTGGTCGTAAACCTTCGTCCGCCAAATCATTTCTTTAAGTTTGGAAATAAGAAAAAGTCACTGGGGGCCAAATCTGGTGAATACGGTGGATGTTGCAATAATTGGAACTTTAATTCCGTAATTTTGGCCATCGCAACTGCGCAGGTGTGCACACGTGCATTGAAAAAGGACCTTTTTGCGTTTCAAATGAGGACGTTTTTCTTTTATTTCTTCGCTCAGCCGGTCCAATAACGACGCATAATACGCTCCTGTTATCGTTTTTCCCTTTTCCAAATAGTCGATGAAGATGATTCCGCGTGCATCCCAAAAGACCGTTGCCATAACCCTGCCAGCCGATTTCGCCGTCTTCGCCTTCTTCGGAGCCCGTTCGCCTTCAAAAATCCACTGTTTTGACTGTTCTTTTGTCTCTGGAGTGTAGTAGTGTATCCAAGTCTCATCCACTGTTATGTATCGACGCAGAAAATCTTCAGGATTACGACGGAAAAGCGCCAAAACAGCCTCAGAGTCCACCACACGATTGCGTTTATTCTCCACTGTGAGCAAACGCGGCACCCATCTTGCCGAGATTTTTTTCACACCTAATTTTTCGTGCAAAATTAAAGCGACTGTGCCTTGTGATATGCCTGTAGCCTCAACTATTTCGCGCACTTTGCGGTCACTTAAAACCATATCGTGGATTTGGTCAATCATTTCGAGGGTAGACACTTCTACAGGGCGTCCGGAACGATGTTCATCTTTTGTGGATGTATGGCCACGTTTAAACTCATTCACCCAATTGTAAACAGTTGCAAACAGAGGAGCAGATGTGCCATGAACTTCATCCAACTCAGCTTTAATTTCTTTCGGCGTTAAGCCTTTTAAATACAAATGTTTAATCACCGCTCGAAACTCACTTTTATCCATTATTATAAACTATCAAAAGTTTTTTACTACAATTGACAACAACAATGAAACTACGTGACGGCTAAAGCTAAAACTCTAACAGTTGACTAGTTAGGAGTGCTGCTTACGGAAAAAAATTCATTTTCGATACTAAGAGCACCATCTCTTGGATTTTCTAACGACTTATTGAACGACCCTCGTATGAACTACCACACTGCGACTCGATGAGTCCGAATCCTTTACTATAATTGGGATTAAGTTCCTGTTGTATAGAGAAGCATAAATAAATAAATAAATAATGACCACTTATAAATTCTAACCAACATGAATGACGTACCTACATGCCGCTATATTTATCAAAAACAAACTTCTATTTATTCTCTTGCTCGCAGTGCACTTTTCCATCATTTCCTGCATCAATAAATTAACTTGTTGTCTCGATTCAAATACATCACTTGTGAAATAAATTGGTCGAATTACACTGCAACCCCGTGGCTTCAACATGATTACAAATAAGGAACAGAACAGCAGTGATGATATTATTTATAGAATGTATTTCAGTGTTTCCGATGTCTGTAAAAGCAATCTGCCGATAATTTTAAAGTAGATATTGAAGTGTATGAGCTTCGAAGAATGGAAGTGAAGTTTCTGTTTGACGTAGTTATTGTAATAAAGATTTATGGATTTAATATGCAACGAAGTTGATGATAAAGAAGTATTAGTATTATGGCACGTGGAAATACTATAAGTAACTTTTATATATAAAATAATGTTGTGTGTAACTTAAGATTTTCTCAACTTACAGTAAAATGAAAGTTTAAATTTAATACCACATTTTGCGGGAGTGTTGAACACAGTGGCGTACCTAGAACTTTTGCCGCCCAGGACGGTCTCCAATTTGCCGCCATTTCTAAGTTAATCAAATGGTGGTTTTTATAAATGAAAAAATAAATATAAAATAAATATATCATCTTGACTTTTATCCATTACTGGGTGTGACACTCTGCCGAAACAGATCTCGGTCACTGATGATGTATGTGAAGTGCGGTTACCAGTCGTCAAATCACGGCCGCCAAAGATGTTAGTGGTGAGGGAGCCACAAGGGTAATTTGGTGAAAATTGTTTGTCGGCTGTGGGAATCGAACCGAGGTTCTCAGAATCCACAGGCTAACTCGAAACCACTGAGCCATTACTCCATTAAATTAATAAAAAATAAATAAATATACCATCACGCCTTCTACCCATTACTGAGTGTGGCACTCTGCCAAAGCAGATATCGGTAAGTGATATATTTCGGCCCCCAAAGATGTTAGTGGTGGAGAAGCCACAGGGGTAGTGTTTGAAATTATGAAAATTGTTTGTCGCCTGTGGGAATCGAACCAGGGTTCTCAGGATCCACAGGCCGACTTAATACCACTGAGCTAACCACTCCATTAATATACTAAATATAACAGAATTTTGTTTATATATTCAAACGATTTTATACAAGATTACATTTCCAATCTACATCCAAAAATAAAATCGTTGAAGTTAAAAATAAAACAATGACATTATATCGAAGTTACCGATGCTTTGTTTTACTCCATTTTATTTTCAAGCTTTTGTTTCTAGAATATTACAATGAAATTTATCTGCTACCAGAGCTGGGCAGTAGCTAGCTACTAGCTTAGCTACATTTACCTTAGCTGTAGCTGTAGCGTAGCTAACTGTGAAAAAATATAGCTGTAGCTTGTAGCTAGCTACTTTTTTTTCTATTAGCTTAAAAATAACAACTGATGCTACTTTTAAAGCCAGTTTTTGTAGCTTAAAGCTACTTTTTATAGCTTAAAGCTACTTTTTAAGTAGAAGGTCAACAAAGTACGCATGCGTACAAGCTAAACCCACACAAAATAATTATTTATTGCCGGTTCTAACTGGCTCTAATACGCAAAAATACACAGTAGGTGCCAGATGGTATTTGCTATTTTTTATATTTATGTACGTAATAGTAAATTAACAGTCATTATAACAAAAGAATGATCATATGACAATGGTAAATTTAACTATTTCACAATAATTTAAAAAAGTAGCTTTAAAATTTAACAGCTACTTTAACGAAAGCTTTTAGCTGTAGCTTAGCTATATTTTACAAAATATACCTTATAGCTGTAGCTTAGCTACTTTTTTAAAGAATAGCTGTAGCTGTAGCTTAGCTACTTTTTTTAAGTAGCTTGCCCAGCTCTGTCTGCTACGCTGCTCAATAAAAATTTAATCTCAGTTACAGTACCTTATAGTAAACTCCAAAGATTTTTGATTTCCTTTGTTAAACACTAATATCTCCATTTATCTGGGACATACGACTACAGTATCCATTCCACACAGAACCCTTACTACCCTAAAACCAAACGAACAAGAACCAATACCCCAATGTTCATCCACCGGTCACCAGGTCACAACCAAGGGGCAAAGAGTTCAAACTAACAACGATATGACCCAGTCATTTCCAGGGCATAATGTGATGAGCTTATCTAAGAGAACAGAACCGAAAACAACAGATCTGCAAATGTCCGGCATTGAGAGCAAGGGTGATGATAAGGGTGAACTGAACTGAAACGCATTCACGGAGGGTGAAAACGAGCTAACCTTCGGTTATAGGAGATATTACTGTCCTTTGCAGGATCAGTAAGAAGGTGGAAATGGAATTGGGGTGTCTTTTTTGGGCGGGTCAGTGATTGGGAACAGATGGAGTTGGTTTAGCATCGTTGCATTTTATTATAATAGTAAGTAAGTTTAGTCAGGGGGATCAGTGTATGTTAGTTTAATTGAGAGTGAAAGATTAGGACGATCGAGTATCTTTAGAATCTCTAGGAATAAATTTATGGATTGTTGTATATACGAGGGCAGGATGAAAAGTCCCTGAAAAATGAAACAAGAAATGATTTATTTGGTCAAAACATATTTTATTTCTCAACATAATCTCCTTGTAGCTCGATACACTTCGTCCAACGTTTTTATAATTTTTCGATCCCTTCCAAATAATTTTGGCAATCCTTCAAAATAGGCGTTTGTCTCAACGATGACCTCATCGTTGGAGGCAAATCTCTTTCCGCCGAGCCATTTCTTCAAGTTTGGAAATAGATAAAAATCGCAGGGGACCAAATCTGGAGAATATGGTGGATGACGAACCAATTCGTAGCGCAATGCATGCAATTTTGCGGACCTGTGCGCCGGTGCGTTGTCCAAATGCGGCACCCATATGGCAGATAGCTCATATCCAAAATTTATGCAAAATGTTCCGTAACCGTTCAGTTGAGATGCTCATAGCCTCAGCATTCTCGTGCACTTTAACTCGCCGATCGTCTAATATCATACCATGGATTTTTATCGACGATTTCTGACGTTGTAACCTCAATTGGACGACCAGAACGTTTGGCGTGCTTTGTGGTCGTACTACCACAACGAAAATCAGTAAACCATTTGTGAATCGTTCCAATCGATGGTGAGGAGTCCCCATAATGTTTAACAAGCGATGCTTTGGTTTGCGTAATGTTTTTTCCACGCAAGAAATAATGTTTAATCAAGACGCGAAATTAATTTTTTTCCATGTTTTCAAAAATCTTCAAGGTTGCTTGCTTTCGATGGGTGTCAAAGCAGAACTGAATGACATATCAGTCTGAAAATTTTAATGCGTTCTAGTTAAAGATGGTACATCACAAATGTCACTTGAGATTTGCGATTGTGGCGCCATCTGTTTTATTTTTCAGGGACTTTTCACCCTGCCCTCGTATTCGCTGCATAAAATGAGTTTTCCTTAAAATGATGAAATGTATAATCGAATTCAGCAAATAGACCATTTGTATATATGTAGGTATACCTAAATGCAATTTGTAATTTCCATTTAATTCCTAACCCAATTTTAATACAACGGCCCAAACTAAATAGTTTACTAATGATATATAGTTAGTTTCTCTTGAATAATTCCATTCTATATACAACTACCGCAAATCGATATCAAAAGCACAAAAGTTCGGAGTTGCAGGAAGGAGCGGCTTCATTACATCAACGCTTCGTTATCATAATTAAGTACACGGCATTTAAACCCGGAACTAGTGCAGATAGACAAACAAGGACACAGATAAACACAGACATCAGACAATCGGAAATATCATGCAATGCTGTAAACAAAACAATGCGACACGTGCAAAACGATCGATTTATTTATTTCATCTTTTGTAATCTTTGTAGATTCGTTGATAGATTCGTTATTAGATTCGTTGTTAGAAGAGTAAGTGTGAGTAATTTGAGATGTTTTGCGCATATGTTATGTACGTCGAAGATGAATGAAAAGTGAATAGGAGTGATTGAATGGATGTGTGTTTCTTTTTCAGTTACTGCATTGTGTGGACTTTTCTTTCATAGTGCAGACATCTTTCATTAAAATTTTAAAAACAAATAAACATGAAATTTAAATTCCATTTTGTTAGTTAAAATGCAATATGAAGTAGTCATTGAATTTAAATATTACAGACAATTTTGACTGAATTGTTAAATGCAAGAAAATATTTTTTTTTACAATTACAGTTTATGTTGCATAGTGATATCGAGACGGATTGTGGACTTGAGAACCTAGGTGCGATTCACCATATTAAATTACCCTTATGGGGTAGCTAGCTCAGTGGAGCAATGTTGTAACATTTTGACAGCTAATGCGTTTTTGAAGGTAAGCGTTGACGTTTGACGTTTGTGGTTATGTGTGGTGATACCAACTTTACTAACCGTAATTTCAAAATATAAAATATTGCTAAAATATTAGTAAATAAGTTATTATTAAACTTAAAAAATAATAATAATAAGCGTAGGGACGACACTCCCTTCGTTTCTTATCTTTTTTATTCGTTTTCTGATCTTACATTGAATGTTTAACTGCAATTGTGTGGAATTCACTTTCAAAAACAAGCGTAGAGCAACAATCCCTTCGTTTCTTATCCTTTTTATTCGTTTTCTGATCTTACATTGAGTGTTTAACTGCAATTGTGTGGAATTCACTTTCAAAAACAAGCGCAGGGCGATACTCCCTTCCTTTCTTATCTTTTTATTTCATTTTCAGTGACTGCATTGTGTGGACTTTTCTTTCATATACAAGTGCAGGCTATCGCTTTCATCTTTTCTAATCTTTGTAGATTCGTTGTTAGTTTCGTTATTAGCTTCGTTGTTAAGAGTAAGCGTGAGTAATTTGAGATGTTTTATGCATATGTTATGTACGTTGAAGAAAGAAGATGAATGATGTGATTGAAGGGTTATTGTGTGATGAATGATTTCGAGTGTAATAAGCAAATGAGCTTATATAGAGGGATCTATGAATGTGGTTGAAGTGAGGGTGATGTGTTAGGATAAGAATGACTGATTATTTGATGAATTTAATGAGTAAATATTTTTTGAATGTTTTTAGGGTTCGCGCTACCTTATTTAATGATATATAACGTAATATTATGTATGTATGTATGTATGTCATCATGTTTCTAATTTAGTCTGAACACTTATATATTTAAATAAATAAATATAAATATATCATCACGCCTTTTACTCATTACTGGGTGTGGCACTCTGCCGTATCAAATCTCGGTAAGTGGTATATTTATGCGTGTGAAGTGCGGTTACCAGCCGTCAAATCACGGCTTCCAAAGATATTAGTGAAGGGAGAGCCACAATAGTAATTTTAATGTTGTGAAAATTGTCGGTTGTGGAAATCAAACCAGGGTTTTCAAGATCCACAGGCCGACTCGATACCACTGAGCCTACCCCATAAATACTATAATATATATAATCTACCCTACTTATATATGTATTTGAGACACAAAAAATTAAGCATTCACAATAATATCCTGTTTCAAAAATATGTAGTAGGTGGCATAGTGGTATTGTGTTGGCCTGTGGCTCCTGAGAACCCTGGTTCGATTCCCACTGCCAGCAAATATTTTTATCACATTAATACTACTCCTGTTTTGACGGCTGGTAACTGCACTTCCCGCGCAAAAATATATCACTTACCGAGATCTGCTTCGGCAGAGTGCCACATCCAGTAATGGGTAGAAGGCGTGATGATATATTATTATTATTATTAGTGGAATTCAAATCACTCAAGATACAGATATATTTTTTATGTAAGCTTACATCAGCGAGATTTGAACCCGTGATCTTTTGCTTGAAAGACGTAATTTGTATCTCTGCGCTACAACTGTCTTCGTTTATAAATAGTGGAAGTAAAATAATAAAAACCACCCTTAAAGTTCAGCGTCCACTAACACAAAGCAATAAGAAGAATAAAAAATCGTTGGAAGTATATATTAAAAAAGTAATAATGAAAGAATGCTGTGGGCTTGTTTGTTTCAGACAAAAGATTAGCGAAGAAGAAAGTACTATTACTGAAGTATTAAACTGGTACAATTCGGTCAACTTGGCCATGCTTGACCATCTGACCAATCAGATTAAAGAGACAGACAATAGCGGCGTCTGGAGGTAAGTGTTTTTAAATTAATTACAAATATATATACAAAAAAAAACATATTTCTCCTTAAATATCAATGTCACTGCAGACGCTCTCATGGCAAGTTTTTTAGTATATTAAAGAGTCATTGGATCGAAGCTGCCTATGACACATAACAAAATAGAGAGAAAAATTAGAATAAAATCAGATTTGAATCCCGTTCGACCGTAGCATAGTTGGTTAACAGCATATGACCGGAATTCGTAGGTCCCAGGTTCAAATCTTGGCGGTATTCCAAATTTCTGTTTATAATTCCATTTCATTTAAAAAATGACACGAAAATTTAGTTCCGTTCATCTTTTCTTTGAAATATTATCCCCTAAACAGTGGTTTTCAAACACTTCGGAGTCATGACCCACTTGGAAGCAAAAATAACAAATATATTCTTTCGCGACCCCCTTTCTTTTTATGTGATCAAAATTGCAGTTTGTAAAAGGCTGATTTAATAATGTACATTACAAACATAGAACCACGATTTCAGAAATTAGTAAACGAAAAATTACTCATTAAGATAGTACTAGCGTGAAAAAAAAATTGCAGATCAGAATGAAATTTGGCGCACGTAAACATTGGATAGTCATACGTATCCTTTTAAAATATGAAACACATTCATCGTCTGCGAACAAATATATTCGCTTGTAAAGTTGAGTTCTTATACACGGGGCTTATGGCGATCATCGCTCCGAATCGCACATATTTGGTTTGTGTACCTCGAAAATTTTGCAGTTTCATTTGAAAAACTAGTATGATGTTCTAGAACTATCCATGTATATTGTATCAGAAGGAGAAAGTTTTTTATCGTTTAGTAATGGATATATAGCCATGCAAAGCCTTGTTTTTAACGAAAAATTAAGAATCCCAATTTATAATGGCAACACCACACGGTGGTACGGTATTTGAAAATTCACTAGACCAACAACCTGTTAACAATTCATGATATTCAAATCATAGGTATAAAACACTTATTTTATTCAATTTTTATATTTTTTTGGGCGTCAGACAACCGATGGCGCCACCATCACACTAGTACTACCTTAGTATGTTACTAGTACGCAATTAAAATGTGAATCTAATCAACACATGCATCTTCGAATGAGATGCGTTCAATCCCGAATCCATATAACAATAATCAAAAGAAGCAACTTTTCTTTACCTAGATACCTTCTAGCATTTAAAAACCTTCTCCGAGGCATAGAAAGCATTGGCATAGCCAGCGTGTACGGACTGAACTACTACGGGCGCGGTATCCTGAAGGGCGACAACTACATCAGCTACGTGGTGCACGACGCCATCTCCAAGGACCTGCTGAACGGTACCTTGAAGTATGTGCCGTATATGAAGTCTGGGTACGCGAAACTGCCGAGGACGATGCCCAACTATGGGTATGTGAAAAGAAGGTAAGAAGTTTTCAGTTTATTTCATTATTTGTTACTGTGCATATCAGGAACTTCATTTCACTATAGTGGAATCCGAACACACTCAGATATAGTTGTATTTTCTTGTATATAAAAATATAATCTCGGTAAGTGATATATTTATGCGCATGAATTTCGGTTATCTGTCGTCAAATCGCTGTTTAAAACGGTACATTATTTACATATTCTTGTTTAAAATAAATTATGAAATGAAAATTCGGCAATTAACATTCCTTTAATAAACTTTTTTTTCCTTGGCAATGTTATAGCCTTTAAAAACTACTGTAAGCCAAAGTCCTTAAACAGATTTTTTGATGTTTGAAACAATTTATTATGAATCTAATAGATCAATAAAAATCTAATATAGACAGAAATTATGTGTCATGTAAACGTGCAAAATATAAAATAATTATTAGAAATGAAAAATAATAATTATTAATTAAATAAATAAATAAATATATCATCACGCCTTTTACCTATTATTGAGTATTGCACTCTGCCGGAGCAGATATCGCTAAGTGATATATTTATGAGCGTAAAGTGCGGTTACCAGACGTCAAATTACGCCCCTCAAAGAAGTTAGTGGAAGGGAAGCCACAGAGATAATTTTAATGTGGCGAAAATAGTTTGTCGGCTGTGGGGATCGAACCAGGGTTCTTAGAATCCACAGGCCGACTTAATACCACTGAGCTATTATTATTAGTAATTAAATAAATATTATTAGTAATTAAATAAATAAGCATATCGACACGCCTTTTACCCATTATTGGGTGTGTCACTCTGCTGGCGCAGATATCGATAAGTGATATATTTAATGGTAATAGCCCAGTAGTGTCCGAGTCGGCCTGTGGATTCTAAGAACCCTGGTTTGATCCCCATAGTCGACAAAACATTTTCAGCAATTTAAAATTACCCTTGTGGCTCCTCCACCACTAACATCTTTGGAGGCCGTGATTTGACGGCTGGTAACCGCACTTTACGCACATAAATATATCACTTACCGAGATCTGCTTCGGCAGAGTGCCACACCCAGTAATAGGTAAAAAAGTGATGATATATTTTATTTGATATATTTATGCGCGTAAAGTGCGTTTACGAGACGTCAAATCACGCCCTTCCAAAAATGTTAGTGGAAAGGAAGCCACCGAGATTCTCAGGATCCACAGGCCGACTAGATACCACTAAGCCACCATTTTTAATTAATTAATCGATAATAAATATAGCTTATTATTTAATATTGTCATACCAGATGTTTCAATGTAATTTTTTTTAACTTGTCTTTTAAATATTGCACCTGTTTTAATGATTTTATTAAATTTTATCGGAATGGATGACGTCAGTTCATCCTTATAACGTTTTCAGTATAGTAGAATAGCATATATTCCATTATAATAAGATTTTATTGCAAACGAGTTAGTTGCACGATGTGTCAATCACTTTAAATTGAAGTCAGTAAAGTGTAAAATATGTTTTTGAAAGTCATTAAATTTGCGGTTTATAAATTCACCAGTTTTTCTAATTTACATAATTGGAAAAAGAACCAAAGACCAATTTAAGAGTTGAATCGCAGAATCAGAGAGAAAATTTATTCATTCTACCGAAACTAATTTAAATTTGAACCCTTAGAACATACCAATTAATTAATATTAAAGTTTATAAGTACAATTAGTTGACTTAATACGATTTCCAGCTCTGAAATAATATTGAAGAATAAGGAGAGACAACCGAGCATCGACGACGCAATGGACTATTTCGATTCCATGGCAACGTATACAGATGAACTTCGAAAGCTTCAACGCCAACTTCGAGATCACATTGGGTAAGAAACAAATCATATTTACACTTAAATTCGTTTAGGGATGTCTTTCACTTTGATTGTGATTGGCTAACCAAATCGAAAAACATGTTTACATAGCATAAAAAGTTGTAACAGCGACAGCGATGTATCAATTTTATTGTTTTATATTTTTATATCTAATAGCCCAGTTCTCAAAAGTGTTTTAGTTAGAATCTAGCTAATCCTGAATTTTGGATTTGTCAAATTAAGTTAAACCATATTCCCAAAACTGTTTAAATAAACTTTAAAATAATTTTCTTATCATTTAGTTTTCAGAAAGTGAATTGAATTAACTTTTTTAAGTCGATCTATCATAAGATAAGCTAAGTCGGTATCACAATCCACTATTTCCTAGTTTATCTAGTTGGATAAATGATCGCACCATACTGATGAGTCCGGAAGGACGAAACGCGTCTATGGTTAAAGCTGAACTGACCAGCCGTTTGTTGATGACCTGAGAAGTTGATGCAAACGTGCTGTAAAAACCTCTGTGGAATTACGAGACAAGTGATGGAAATTTTTTTCCTATTTTTTCTTATTTATTAAGACTCAATTCCACATCGCAATAGACATTTTGTCTTTTGTTTTATATCATAAGATTAGCTAAATCAGAATTAGCTTAAACTTTTTTGAGAATCTAGCTGTATAAGTTTAACAAAATTAATATATACGAGGTGTGGCTATTAAATAACGAGACTGATGCTGTTTTAACATTTTATTTTGATTCCATACCTATTTACTTATTATCACTTTCAATATACCTCCCTCCTCTATCTCTACAATGCTCCATGCGAATCTTCTATTGTTCGAAACAGTGCTAGAATTCTTCTTCTGTCAGCTCCTTCAGAACGCGTGCCGATTTCTCTTTCAAAACTCAAATCTTGTTGCTAGGCAAATTTCACTTTAGGAAACAGATAGAAGTTACACGGTGCAAGATCTGGCGAATAAGGCGGATGGTCCAACACTGGGATGCTGTACTTGGCTAGAAATCTCTTGACAGACATTGCGGAATGAGCCAGCGCATTGTTTTGATGGAGAAACCATGACTTGTTCTTCCACAATTCGGGTACTGTTTTCAATAAATTATAAGTTTCAGTAACAGTTTTGTCAAGTTTCATGTGAAATTTCACAACAATTCGTTGCTCTAATGTTGCACTTAACATTTTTTCGGTGAAATAAAAACTACTCTAATTAGAACGAATGCTACGGCTATACGGATATGTTTACAGAAGCGAGAGGTACTTCATTCGAAAGAGAAAGCTTCACGCTAAAAAGCTGACGGTCGCTGGTGTTTGGCGCATGCGTACTTCGTCTGTAGCAGCGTCAGTCTCGTTATTTAATATATATTTATTTCGAGGACAATTTTATGGCTTTGTAAAAGAATAAAATACGTCCTATGCAAGCACATTTATTAAATTGTATATGACATTTTGAAACAGTAATTTTTTACCGAGGGACTTGTCAGATTTTTTACAATGATTTACATAAACTAATAAATCGATAAAACTAGAATATAGTGGAGCGGTAGTCCAGGCACGTATTCAAATATTTCGTGGACCTGTTTAAATTCCAAGAAAGCTATGAACATTTTTATCTGGCAAATCAATATTAGTCCGTGGGAGAATTCACGTCTTTCATTAAATAAAAAATAAAAAAATAAATATTAATATATCATCAGGTCTTTTACCCATTACTAGGTATGGCACTATGGCGTAGCATATCTCAATAAGAGATATATTAGCGAGTAAAATGCGGTTACTAGCCGTTAAATCACGACCCTCCAATATGTCAGTGGTGGAGGAGCCGCAAGAATAATTTTAAGTTTATCAATTGTGTAACACGAACTGAGGTATTTTTATTCGTATTGTAAAAATATAATGAATGTAATTTTATAGACAGTATGTGAACGAAACTCTAAAAGAGTCGGCGAATCGAGAAGCCATTGGAATCGCAACTTTAGTCGTAGTACTAGCAGTATCTCCTATTATTATCATACTAGTCAGGAATGCTGTTGCCACCATTCAGGTGAGAAGTATTATCCTACTTTCTCCAACACCAACTCTTAATGAAGCATGTTATTATAGTTATTTGAAATAAATAATATCCATCATTAGTCACTTAAGCTGTATTCCATTTGCCACTTGGTTCATTTAAATCAGTTCAGATAAATTAGACACATAACTAAATGAACTGAATTAAACAAACTGATGTACTTATTGGAGTGAATTACTTCAATGTAAATTAGAATCTATAATTCTAGTATTGGAAATAAAGTCAGCGAAGTAATCCAGCGAAATAAATAAGTGATCTGGTTCAGTAAATGTAAGTTAGATCTGATCCAAATGGCAAATGGAATACGTCTTCAGTGAGAAAATAATAGAGAAGTCTAGGTACCATACGAGAGCAGGGTGAAAAGTCCCTGAAAAATAAAACAAATGGCGCCACAATCGCAAATCTCATGTGACATTTGTGATGTACCATCTTTAACTAGAACGCATTAAAATTTTCAGACTGATATGTCATTCAGTTCTGTTTTGACACCCATCGAAAGCAAGCAACCTTGAAGATTTTTGAAAACATGGAAAAAAGTGAATTTCGCGTCTTGATTAAACATTATTTCTAGTGTGGAAAAAACATTACGCAAACCAAAGCATCGCTTGTTAAACATTATGGGGACTCCTCACCATCGATTAGAACGATTCACAAGTGGTTTACTGATTTTCGTTGTGGTAGTATGACCACAAAGGACGCCAAACGTTCTGGTCGTCCAATTGAGGTTACAACGCCAGAAATCGTCGATAAAATGGTATGATATTGGACGATCGGCGAGTTAAAGTGCACGAGCTGGCATCTCAACCGAACGGGTACGGAACATTTTGCACAAATTTTTGGATATGAGAAAACTATCTGCCAGTTGTGTGCCGCATTTGCTCTCTGTTGACAACACGCGCGACTATGTGATAAGTTCAAAGGAGTATTTGGCGATGTTCAAGCGCAATAAGAAGGACTTTTTGCCCCCCTGCGATTTTTATCTATTTCCAAATTTTAAGAAATGGCTCGGCGGAAAGAGATTTGGCTTCAACGATGAGGTCATCGCTGAGACAAACGCCTATTTTGAAGGATTGCCAAAATCGTATTATTTGGAAGGGATCGAAAAATTAGAAAAACGTTGCACGAAGTGTATCGAGCTACAAGGAGATTATGTTGAGAAATAAAATATGTTTTCACCAAATAAATCATTTCTTGTTTCATTTTTCAGGGACTTTTCACCCTGCCCTCGTATATACAATGAATGTTTTAATTTTGTCGATATGAACATTTGCATTATTTGACTATAACAGTGACTATTACTAGAAATTACTAATTGGATAGCTACGAACGCTACTTCATTGTATTTAATTTATGTTTGTGAAATATTTCCAGCTTTACGCTGTTAACTTAGCCTGCAAAGCCAAAGAACTTAAACGGGAGAAGAAGAAGAGCGATTCTTTGTTGCTACAAATGTTGCCACCTAGTGTTGCAGCACAATTGAAGCAAACGAGACAGGTGAGAATTTACATCAAATAAATAAAATAAATATATCATCGCGCCTTTTACTCAATACTGGGTGTGGCACTCTGCCGTAACAGATCTCGGTAGGTGATATATTTATGCACGTCAAGTGCAGTTACCAACCACCAAATCACTGTCTCTAAAAATATTAGTGGAGGGGGAACACCAGAGGTAATTTAGTTGTGGGAATCGAACTCAGGATCTCAAATCCACAGGTCGACGCGTTTTCATTGAGCTAACTATCTCATAAATATTGTTTTTAATATGTTTACTAAATTATTTTATTGCTTTTTATCCAACACAGTTTTTGGTAAATTATGAATGTGGATGGTACGTGAGGACAGGAATTTATTAAATTTTCCCTTAAAGTATATTATACAGGTTGTCCCATATAACATTATGATCTTGAATATCTCGAAAACAAGGCATTGTAACAAAAAGTGTGCCGAATCAAAACCTTTATAGTTTCTGGGAGGACATCGGATTTTGACAAAATCGCCACCCGACCTCCCCAGGGGGGGGGGCGGGAAAGGAGGTCAACTTAAAAATCTTAAATGGGAACCCCCATATTTTATGGCAGATTCGGAAAGAGCATCAAAAAAATTGTTAGTTTTATTCGGAAACTTTTTTTGTACTCCCGACAGGTGGCGCTGTAATCGTAAAAATGTGAATTAGCTAGAAAAAAATTAACCAATTCATATTTTATTAATAATTTGATAAATAATGACGTTTGTTGTTTACATAAGTACACAAAATTGTAGAAATATTACTTCTCAACACTCAGGGGGATTCAAAAGAAAGAAACTTTACAAAACTGACTATGGAAAACTCGATTTTATCAGAAATTAATCGTAATGTTATATGGGACATACTGGGGCGCCACCTGTTGGGAGTACAAAAAAAGTTTCAGAATAAAATCCACAATTTTTTTTACGCACTTTCCGAATCTGCAAGAAAATATAGGGGTTCCCATTTAAGATTTTTAAGTTGACCCCATTTCTCGCCCTCCCCCTCCCTGGGGAAGTCGGGAGTCCATTTTGTCAAAATCCGATGCCCCCCCCCAGAAACTATGAAGGTTTTGTTGCGGCACACTTTTTGTTATAATGCCTTGTTTTCGAGATATTCAAGATCATAATGTTATATGGGACATCCTGTATATTAATAATAATAATATAGTTGCGTACGTTGAGCAGAAACCGGGTAGCAGTCACGTTCAATGTTGTCAGCACAGCCTGGACTCCGTATGAACTCCAGCCACTCTATTACACATCACTACTACTCATATATTAACGTTTCTTATATATTACACACAATAATACGCACAAGGCCGCATAATTTAAGCCAATTTACGCATTACAATATCATTAAATATTCAAATAAAACACTCACAAAACATTAAGAACACTTCGGTCACTACAGTAGCCCGCATTCGACTAACGAAACTTGAGCGAACAAAAACTAATTAATAAAATATGCTGCAACTTGATCTGCAACGTTAAGATATTATTTTTATTTATCATATCTAGTAAATACGATGTACGAAACCTATATCTGTCGAATTTTGTCGATAATAACCGAACGAACACGATTGACGATTTTCAAAAATTAATTAAAATAAATATTAACTTTTTTATTATAAGTGATAGAAAAAATTAGTTCAAATAAAAGTTTTATTATTTGAAATATACTATTTGATGGCACATATATTTATTTTTTATAAAGTCAGGTTTACAAGACACAACTATGAACTTTTATTTTTTAAATAGAAACCTATAATTATTTTACTAAAATATAAATTAGCTCAGTGGTATGAAGTCGGCCTGTGGATCCTGAGAACCCTGGTTCGATTCCCACAGGTAACAAACAATTTTCATAATTTCAAAAACTACCCCTGTGGCTCCTCCACCAGTAACATCTTTGGGGGCCGTGATTTGACGACTGGTAACCGCACTTCACGCGGAAAATATATCACTTACCGAGATCTACTTCGGCAGAGTACCACACCCAGTAATGGGTAGAAGGCGTGATGATATATTTATTTTATTTTATTTAAACCGTCTTTTTTGTGTCTTTTCAAAGATGTATTACTTTTTATTAATGTACTTGAAAGAAATCGAGAAAAATAAGATAATGGAGAAATGGGAAGTGATTTTTATTCAAATATTCTGGGAAGTTATGTGAAAATAAATAAAATGTTAAACAATTTAATAAGCTAAAACAACTTAAAACAAATGTTCAAAATTGCAACCGACGAACTGGAGTGCCTTTTGTGGAAATTGGTGTCAAAAATCTGTCACCAAGACAATTTTCAAAAAAAATTAATCAAGTTTAGTACACAAGGATTTGGATACGCTGATTTCAGTTTTGCTACCTGAATTTTTTCAAATGGCGACTCCAAAATTTTCGTTACAATGGCCAAAAAAAAAGTAAAACATTCAATAATGTCTACGTTAGGAATTTAGTCAAAAATATACCCGATGGAGAAATGGCTCAGTGGTATCGAGTCGGCCTGTGGATTTTGAGAACCCTGGTTCGATCCCTACAGTCGACAAACATATTCACCAAATTAAAATTACCCCTGTGGCTCCTCCACCACTAGGAGGCCGTGATTTGACGGCTGGTAGCCGCACTTCACGCGCATAAATATATCACTTACCGAGATCTGCTTCGGCAGAGTGCCACGCCCAGTAATGGG